>CM069549.1:1587500-2975000 GCA_035773235.1 Eospalax fontanierii | reverse complement strand
ATTTTTATTTTCTGTGTGTGAGTGGAGCCATCATTCCAGCCCCTTTACTTTATTATTATTTTTTGCCTTTTTGTGACAGGGTCTCCCTGTAGCCCCAGCTGGCTTGGAACTTACTATATAGACCAGGCTGGCCGTGAACTCATAGAGATCTGCTTGCCTCCGCCTCCCAGGTGCCCAGCACTCAGCTCATAAATACCTGTAACTACAGTGTCAATGGTTTGGATGCCCTCTTCCTACCTCCATAGGCACCCATGCACCTACATTTGAAACAGACATATAGCATGAACACACTCTTCTGACCTCCATAGGCACCCATGCACATATGTTCGAAACAGACACACACATGAACACACAGACACACATAAATTTTAAAAAATAAAAAAAATTTTGAGATAACTCTCAGTATGTAGCCCTGGCTGACCTGGAATTTACTGTGTAGATGAGTCTGGCCTTGAACTCATAAAGATCTGCCTGTCTCTGCCTCCCAGGTATTGGGGTTAAAGGTGTGCCCACCATGTCCAACAATAGCTTTTTAATTTTTTATAAATATTTTATTATTTTCTGTTTTATGTGTATGAGTGTATTGTGCGCATGTATGTAAATGCACCACATGCAATGCCTGTGGTGGTCCGAGGAGTTCATCGGATTCCCCTGGAACTGGAGTTAGGACTGTTGTTAGCCACCATGTGGGTACTGGGAATCAAACCCAGTCTTCTACAAGAGCAGCCAGTGCTCTTAACCGCTGGGCTGTCTGTCCATGCACAGGTCTCCCCCAATAAATCTTTAAAAACAAACCCCAAAACTTCAATAATATGATAGTGAGGTTTTTTTTTAAGATTTATCTATTTTTTTGGTTTTATTTTAATTTTAGATAGAGTTTCACTATGTTTCGCTGGCTAGAACTTGCTTTGTAGACCAGGCTGACCTCAAACTTACAGAGATCCACCTGCCTCTGCTTCCTGAGTGTTGGGATTAAAAGTATGCACCACCTAGCTATTTATTTTACTCTTATTTTATGTGCATGAGTGTTTTGCATGCATATACACACCATGTATGTATCTGGTGCTCAGGGAGGAAGAAGAGAGTGTCAGATCCCCTTGAACTGGAGTTACAGATAGTGTTAAGCCACCATGTGGGTGCTAGGAACTGAACCTGGGTCCTTTGCAAGGGAACCAGTATGCTTTAACACAGAGCCATCTCTCCAGCCCAAATTTTTGTGTTTTGAAGCCTCAGACTCACTTTGTAGCATAGGCTGTACCTTGAATTTGCCATCCTTCTCTCTGTACCTTCTAAATGCTGGGATTACAGGAGGGAGTGGACAGGAGCTTGGGTGTCTGGCAGCACAGAAGCCCTCGCTGCAGGGTCCAGGGAACTGAGCTCAGGGCACTGTGATCATGGTAAGGCGCTAGGTCAACAGTGAACAAACACAGTGCAGTGAGGCTGCTAACAGGAGAGAGGGGAATCGTCATTTGCTCAGAGTTAGAAAGGGAACGGAGGGCAGAATGAGGGCAGAGGCAGGGAGAGGGATGAAAGGAACTGTTTCAGAAGTTGCAGCCCATAGAAAGCCTGGAGCCTGCTGTTGTTTGAGACTGCTTTATTGGAAGCCCGTGATATATGCATGGCCCAGATCCAAAGGAACAGCCACTTGAAAAATAAGCCCTGGATGGTTTGCCGACACATCAGAAGAGGCCATTGTGAGGAAAAGGGCATCTCTAAATAGGAAGCAATATGAAATGGGAGTGGACATCCAAGCTGGGGACTAAGAAGGCCTCAGAATGGGGCAGCATTTATGGAAGGCCCAAACAAATGAGATTTCAAAATTCTGAAGGGTGCCTGCAGAAGGTCCCCCCACTTTGGAACAAGGTTTCATGTAGCCCAGGCTGACCTTGAGATCTTGACCTTTCTGCTTCCACTTCTGGAGTGACAGGGTTATAAAATGGGTTTATGCAGTTGGAGGTTGGAGCCCAGGGCCTCACACATGCTAAGTGAGCATTCTACCCATCAAGCAACACTGTCAGCTTTAATTTGTATTTTTCCAGCTACTGATTATGTTAAAGAGTTTTACATTTACTGTTCACTTGGACATTTCTCCTGTGCCATATTTAACTACTTTGCCTTTTGTGTGCGCTACATCATGGATTTACAGCCCACAGCCCCTTCTTTTTATATTTATTTATATATCTTATATTTATGTAGGTTTTTGTTTTGTTTAATTTTGATGTGTTTGAGGGTAGCGTCTGCAGGGGTATAGTGCACCCATGTTTGCAATGCCTATGGAAGCCACAAGAGGGCACTGGATCCACTGGAACTGGAGTTTGGATAGTTGTGAGCTACCACATAGGTTCTGGGAACTGAGTCCAGGTGTTCTCCAATAAGAGCCAGTGTTCTTAACTGTTTAACCATCTCTCCAGCCCCTTTAGTTTTTGAGACAGGGAGACAGATGGCCTGGAACTCACTATGGAGGCAAAGTTTGCCTCCATCTCACAGAGGTCCATGTACCTCTGCCTCCCAGGTGGGAACTTAAAAGCATGGGTCACCACGTCCAGCTGTGTTTTCTGTTTTTTGTTTTTGATGGAGTAATCCCAAATGCTGAGATTATATACGTGAACCACCTCTGTGCCAGAGACAGGAGGATAAAGAATTCAGAGCCAGCCTGGGCTATATGAAACCCTGTCTTATAAATTGCCAGTTTTCAAAAAGTGGTTGAACCATTTTATATTCCCAACAACAACATAAGTATATGATAGGCCTTATTTGCATTCTAAAATCTGGTGTTTTTTTTCAGTATTTTGAAATGTAGCCATTCTAGGGGTCTTATGACCTCAGTGGGTGGAGGTGCTTGTCATTTAGTTTGACTTCCAGAACCCATGTGGTGTAAAGAGAAACAGACTTCTGCAAGTTGTCATCTGCACTCCACACGTTCACTGTGGCAAGTCACACACACAAATTGATTGCAAAAAATGTAAAAAGTTAGTAATCTGGGGTTTGGAGATTTAGCTGCACTAGGGGTGGAGTGTTTGTAGGACCCTGGGTTCAGTCCCCAGAACTGGGAGGAATGGGGAACCCATAAACTTAGCTGTTTTATATCTTTTATGTGTAGCTTGTTGCTAAGGCGGGGTCCATTATGCAGCCATAATTTTTGTTTTTTCTTCTTGAGATGGTGTCTCTCTGTAGCCCCTGCTGGCTTGGAACTCATTATGTAGAGACCAGGCTGGCCTCAAACTCACAAAAATCCTCTTCCCTCTGCCTCCCCAGAGTTAGGAGTAAAGGCATGTGCCACCATGCCCAGTGATTTTTTTTTTTAAAGGAGTCTCCTGTAATCCAGGTTAGCCTTGAACTTGCTGTGTGACCCAGGCTTGTCTTACACTCCTGGTCCTCCTGCCTCTGCCTGCATACAGGCATGTAGCTCTATACAGGCATGAAGCTCTCTGCCTGGCTTCATGTGGTTTTAGTGTTCATTTCCTTGATGACTAAGGATGTCCAATGTCACTATTTTTATTTAATGTGTATGACTGTTTTGCCTGCATGTATATAAGTAGTACATCATGTGTATATAATGTCCATGAAGGCCACAAGAGGGTGTCGGATCCCCTGGGACTGGAGTTACAGATGGTTATGAGGTGTCATGTGGGTGCTGGAAACTAAATCTGAGTCCTCTGCAAGAGCAGCCAGTGCTCTTAACTGCAGAGCCACCTATCCAGCCCCAACATTTATTTTTGGAGATAAGGTCTCACTATGCAGCCCTGACTGGCCGGGAACTAGCTACGTAGACTAGGCTGGCCTTGAACCTGCCTCTGCCTCTAGAGTGCTGGGATTAAAGGTGAATACTACCATGCCCAGGGCCACCTTCTTTTATTTTTATTTTTTATTTTTTTAAGGGCCTGGAGAAATGGCTCAGCAGTTAAGAGCAATGGCTGCTCTTGCAAGGACCCACGTTCTATTCCCATCACCCACATACGTAGTGGCTAACAACCATCTGTAACTCCAGTTCTAAGGGATCCAACACCCTCTTCTCAAACCCTGGTACAGTGCACAACATGGGTACACTTACACACATGCAGGCAATACAATCATACACATAAAATAATGCACACCTTTAATCCCAGCAGTCAGAAGGCAGAGGCAGGTGTATCTTTGTAAGTTCAAGGCCAGTCTGGTCTATATAGTGAGTTCCAGGCCAGCTGGGACTACAGGGAGACCCTGTCTCAAAAAAACCCCCTCAAAAAAATCAATCAATAAATTTTTTTAATAAAAATTTATATAAATGTGTGAGTGTATTGCCTTCATGTGTCTAAGTACACCCGTGTTGTGCAATGCCCGCAGAGGTCAGAAGACCGTGTTGGATCCCCTGCAACTGGAGTTACAGTTAGCTGCCATGTGGGTGCTGAGATTCAAACCACGTATGTGTAATACCCAAGGTGGCCAGAAGAGAGTGTTGGATCCCCTGGATCTGGAGTTAGGGATGGTTTTGAGTTCTGGGAACTAAACCCCAGTCCTCTGCAAGAGCAGTCAGCACTCTTAACCACTGACCTATTTCTCCAGCCCTCTAATTTTTAAAGATGTGCATGTCTATACATGAATGTATTATCAGTGGAGACCAGAAGAGGGTGTTGATCCCCTGAAGCTAGAGTTACAAGTGGATGTGACCCACCAACGGGGTTCTGGGAACTGAACTTTGGTCCTCTACAAGTGTAGTAAGTGCTCTTAAATCACTAAGTCTCATCCCTCCAGGCTGATTATTTATTTTTAAGGAAAGGCCTCATTATGTAGCCATGGCTAACCTGGAACTTGCTATGTAGATCTGCCTGTCTTGAGTGCAGGAATTAAAAGTGTGCACCACCGAACCTGACTTTGTTTTTAATTATGTCTATGTGTTGGTCTGAGGTATGTGCTCTTGCGTGCAGTGTACACAAAAGAGGAGAGAATTAGATCCCCTGGAGCTGGAGCTGGATGACTGTGAGCTGCCCAATGTGAGTACTGGGAACTGAATTTGGATCCTCCTCAAGAGCAGTAAGTGCTCTCAATCATGGAGTTATCTCTCCAGTTCCTGGACATCTTATATGCTATCTGCTATCTATGAATCATCTTTGTTGAAAGGGCTGTCATGTCATCTGCCCAGGGTATTTACTTTTTACCTTGTGTGTGGAGGTCAGAGGACAACTTCATGTAATCTGTTACCTCCTTCCATCTTTATGTGGGTTCTGGGGGTTGAACTCAAATTGCCAGGCTTGTTTGGCAAGCATGTTATCCTCTGAACTATCTCACTAACCCTCTTCTTCCCATTTAAAGAAAAAATTTAAATCATATGTTTCTGTGTGTAGGTACGTGCACATGTGTGCAGATGCTGATGGAAGCCAGAAGAGGGTGTTAGATTGTGTTGGGGACTGAACTGAGGTTTTCTGGAAGAGCAGCAAATACTTTTAATTACTGATCCATCTCTCCCACTCCTCTGTTCATTTATTTATTTAGAATCAGTCTCCCTGTATCCCCAGCTGACCTGGAACTTGCCATGTAGACCAGGCTGGCCTCAAACTCTCAAAGATCTGCCTGCCTCTGCCTCCCAAGTGCTGGGATTAAAAGTGTGTGCCTTTATTTTTTTTTTATATAAAGACTTTTGAGTATGAATGTTTTGCCTGCATGTATGTATGTTTACCAACTGTGTGTCTGGTGGTTACAAACACCAGAAGAAGATGTTGGATCCTCTGGAATTACAGACCCTGTGAACCACCATGTGAATGCTGGGAACTAAATCAGGGTCCTCTGCAAGAACAGCAAGTTCTCTTAACTGATGAGCCTTCTCTCCTGTACCCCCGTCCCCCATTTCTAATTGAACTGCTTATTCTTGTGGTGCTGGGGATCTAACCCAGGGTCTTACACATGCTATGCAATCAATCTACCACTAAGTTATTCCCCAGCCAAATTGTTTTACTCTGTGTGTGTGTGCTTGTGCACACGAGTGCACATATGTATGGGGAAGTTGGTTCTACTACATAGCTGGGGCTTATACTCAGGCTGTCAAACTCAGCAAGGGCTGAGACATCTTGTCAGCCCCAAATTGCCAAATTGTGTATTATTTTCTATTATATTTTAAGTTTTTTTTTTTTTTTTTTTTTTAAACAGGATCTAATTAATTTCCCAACTCACTGACACTGCCTTGAACTTCTGATTCTCTTGCCTCGATCTCCTGAGTGCTGAATTACGTGTCCCCATGCCTATTTAGTGATGGGGAAGAACCCAGGGCCTTGTGCATACAAGCCAGGGACTGCACCAACTGAGTTAAATTCTCAGCACTAAAGTGTGACTTCTAAAAGTGTGACTTCTAAGGCTAGGTAGGATATGAATAGTCAGTTCTGGGGGCTGGAGAGATGGCTCAATTGGGACCAGGTTTGATTCCCAACAATAGTCTAACTCCAGCTCCAGGGGACCCCACACCCGCTTCTGAGCTCTCTGGGCATTGCATGACACAGGTGCACCTACCTACATTCAAGCAATATACTCACATAGAAAAAAAAAATTCTGCTGCCTGTGGTATCACGAATCTTTAATCCCAATGCTAGGGAGGCAGAGGTGATCTCTGTGAGATGGAGGCCAGCCTGGTCTCCATAGCAAGTTCCAGGTCAGCTTGGGATACAGGAAACCCTGTCTCAAAAAGACCAAAAATAAAGTCAGTTCAGTCTATTTTTCTGCTTTTTAATTTTCTGTTAGACAGGGCTTCACTATATAGCCGTGACTAGCTTGAATCCTCTATCTCTATGTAGAACAGAGTGGACTTGGGCTCTCAGTCTGCCAGCCTCTGCTTCCTGAGTGCTGGGATTAATGGTAATTTTTTAAAAAATGCAGTGTTGGAATTGAACTCAAGGTAGTTTACCATTAAGCTTTAGCCTCAGTACTCTTGATCTTTTTTTTAAACTAGTCTTTTAAAAAAATCACATTTTAAAAATTCATTATATGTGTGGGCATGCACACCACACTACATGGAGGATGACTTGGAGTTGGCTCTCTCCTATGTGGGTCCCAGGGAACAAACTCAGGTTGTTAGGCTTGGTGTCAAGTGCCATTATTTGCTAAGCCATCTTGAAGGCCCCGCTAAACCTTTTTTTGAGTATACTAAATACAAGTTGATTCACATAGGTAATAAGGGCTAACAAGATGGTTCAGGAAAGGCACTTACTGCTAAACCTGATCACTTGAGTTCAATCCCCAGGTCCAACAAGGTGGAAGGAAAAGAATTGCTCAAGTTTCCCTCTGACCTCCACATACACATCATGGCATGGGAGCCACACAGGCAAGTAAACATTTGCTTTTGAAAAAGGTAATAATTCACTGACAAATCCTGCCAGTACTTTCCAAGCATCTGGTGCATCAGAATGGCGCACCGTTTAGTGTGGGCACGGTGGGGCCCATTTTTCCTTTCTTGCTATATTGCTAGTGCCAGAAACGCTGTTTACCTGTAGGTGCTGCATATATACGCACACACGCACGCACGCACGGTTTTTCTTTGTTACTGCTCCAGTTTACCAACTAAGAGGATGCATTTGCTTTTTGAGTAGTTTTCTTTTAAGGTACTGGGATCAAATTCAGGCCTCAATCATGCTAGGCAAGCGCTCTGCCACTGAGCTCCACTCCTGCACTAAAATCCCCTCCCCGCCCCAAATAACTGCAGAAACACACATTTGTCTGATGGCCGCCAAGCCCCAGCCCAGGGACTCAAAGTGACACACCGCCCCGTTCGGTGGCATGGTCCGCCGCATTTACCCGCATCCCCATCTCCCTTAAGACCTGCCCTCTCACCCCTCCCAGTCGGGGGGGCAGGCCGGGCGGCCGTGACCTTGGGTCAGGCTCGGCCATGCATCGGCGTGACACTGGGCGGGCCTCCGCTTTGGGCCGAACAGCCCCGCACACCGCCGGGTCTCGGGTGGAAGTCACACGCCCTCCTTCTCTCCCCCAGCTTCCGCCGTGGCCGCCCCGCGGTGCCCAGATCTACGCCAGTGGCGTAGCGGCCGCCTAACCGCCTGGCCCTCAGCGCCGACGCTCGTTTGCGCTGCGCGAATTGGGCGGGCTCGATTCTGGAACGCCGCCTGCGCCTCGCGCGCACGGCCGTCCCGCGGACTCGCGTGGCCTTACGCCGCTGACGTAGCGCGCCCAAGATGGCGGCGCGGTCGTCGTCGTCGGGGGCGGTGGCGGCACAGGGGGCGGCGGCCGTAGCTACGGCGGCCGTGACGGCGGCGCGGGGCCTGGGCCGGGGGCAATGAAGCGGCCGCGGCTGGCTGGCGGCGGAGCCGAGTAGCGAACGCTCGGATCCTCCTACCCGCCTCCCTCGGCCGGGCCGGGGGTGCGCGCGCGTGCGCGCGCGGCCGTCCGCAGCAGGCTCCCCCTCCCTCGACTCTGAGACCCGCTAGGCACCCCTTACCCGGGCCCGGAGGATGATGAAGCTCAAGTCGAACCAGACTCGCACCTACGACGGCGACGGCTACAAGAAGCGGGCCGCGTGCCTGTGCTTCCGCAGCGAGAGCGAGGAGGAGGTGAGGCTCCGGGCCGGGGTCGCCGGGGGTGTGCGGGGCGCGGCCGGCCGACCTCCGACGGGGTTTCCTGAGGGGAAGGGACGCTGGCCGCAGGGGGTGCCGGCCTGGGGCGGGATGCCGACCTGGGGCAGATGGGCTGACCGCCTAGGGCGGGGTGCGGGCCTGGGGCGGGATGGCATCCTGGGGAGAGGGGTGCCGGCCTGGGGCAGAGGGGCTGCAGGCCTCGGGCAGCGGGTGACGGCCTGGGGAGGGGTGCGGGCCTGGAGCGGGATGCCGACCTAGGCCTGGGGTAGCGGGGATGTCCGCCTGGGGAGAGGGTGCTGACTTGGGGCGTGGGGGTGAGGGCCTCAGTGGGATGTCAGCCTGGGGCAGGAGGGATGCATTTGCACTTAGATGTCAGCTTGAACTGCAGGAAGACAGGGCCTAAGAGGTATCCTAGCATGAGACTGGGGGATGCCAGCCTTGGGTAAGCTTGGGGCAGGGGGCTGCCATTCCTTGGCCAGGGCGGTGAGGGTGGCAGTAGGTTGGACCGAGTGTGGCCCTTGGTCCTGGGCGGGAGCTTTGATGCAGGAAGGTCGGCTCGGCGCTTGTCAGCCCCGCACACGTGCAGAGGCGGCGGTGCACGAGGCGCAGGCCGTCCTTTGTGGCAGAGCCATGGTCGCTTTAGTGGCAGGTTTGGCGCTTGCGGAGGGATTAAGGATGTTGGTGAGCCCCGGAGAAAGGGCAGGAAAATCCAGGGCGCTGTGCACAAGCCAGAGTCACCCGTTTCATTTTACAGTGTGCTGAGTCCTTATGGTGGAGCCTGAAAAGAAAGGCTTTGTATTAAAAAAAAAAAAAAGAAAGTATGTGTGTGTGTGTGTGTGTGTGTGTGTGTGTGTGTGTGTGTATACGTCCAGAAAATTTTTATCAACACTGAGAGTGGTGTTTAAGATCTGTCTCCTGAAATTTCTCTGTTGCTCTGTAGGAAGAACCTTCGGATTAAATTTGCTAGGAAGATAGAAATATTTTAGAATCTGTTTCTTTTTGCTTAGGGTACTTAAAAAAAAAAATCTCAGTTTCACAAAGCCGTTTCTGTGGTGATGAACGGAATTCAGAGAAGGCACATGTTTTGTAAATCCACAAAGAATAGCTGCTTTGGAAATTCGTAAGATGCCTGTGGGAACACATTTCTGTGGCGTGTATGAGTAAAATGGCAGTTAGCTTGGAAACAATGAAGGACAGTGAAATTGAATATGTGGTCTTCTCGAAATCAGCAGTGGACTCTGGTGGCCAGTCTACAGTACAGTTCGTTGTTTTGAAACGGGGAAGGGAACTTGACCCGGTAGTTATGAAAAGAAGCTGTGATGAAAGAGACAGATGGACCGCCAGGAGTTGCTGTCCAGAGATACTGGAAGGGAGAGGCGATTGAAATTGCTGCTTGAAGAAAATTAGTGAAGCATTAACTGTGCTGTGGAGAAGGATTGCATTTGCACCTTTTCAGCCAAACAGGGAAGATCTGGAAATGTATATACTCCAAAGAACTGCCTGGAAGCAGGGTCTTGTAAATGATGTACTGTTTTGGAATAAATATATACTTGAGTAAAATAAAATGATCAGTGGCAGTGACTGTGCTAGAGGCTTTGTTCTCTTCATTACCCTGTCATCTGGGAAATCAGATGGGATCTTGGGCTGTGAAGTGGAGGGGAAACTAATTAGAATAATAACGCCTTACTACTCTACTATGGTTAAGCCTGTGAGCTTTACCATTATAAGAAGGGTGTGTAATTTAGTCTCATGAATGATGCAAGCCTTTTTGCATGAAAAAGATCATCCTAGAAATTGAAAAGATGAGTATTTTGCATATATTGGAAGCTCTATAAATCATAAGGAAGTAAAGACCTGGTTTTTCCATCTTTGGTTGAAAGTTTTACAGCATACCAACATTAACAGTTGTTTTGACCACTGCTACCTCTTGGAGGTCAGGCCAGGCCAGGCATAGAATTTGCGTTTTAGGAGCTTAAAATTTTAAACTATTAAAAGAAGTCTCTTTAAAGGATTAAAGCCTTTGCTTGATCATGGAGTATCCTTTATTGAATTTCTTCTTGCTTATTGAGTCATGTAAATCTATTATTATAGATTCCTTGACTCTTACAGCCAAAGCTGGGGAAGAACAAGAACAAGAATGAAAGTGGGCCAGTTTTAGACTTTCTCTGTTCAATGAAACAAGCAGGTTTGAAATGAAGCTTCCACCTTGGGTCCAGCCCTCTGTTACGTGGGGTTTGCAGATAAACATCCCTCTCTGCCCCTGAGGGGTATCAGATAGAGTCCCTTAATTGGGAGGGATTTTGAACCACAAAATCTCTAGGGTGCTGTTCAGCGCTTAGATTATATAATTGTGTTGGAAGGGAAGTAATTTGTTAGTTCCAGGAGAACTTTTATGTTCTCAGTAGACATTCCAGAGTCTGGAAGTGTTAGCTGCCACACATTGTGGGAAAGTGAAATTCACACTCAATCGGATGTTCAACCCAGTTTTATTTTTTTAATGGGCTCTAATGGCTTTAATCAAAAGAAAATTGTTTACGGACTATAATGAGCATAATGTAGTGGTAATATAGGTATAAACAAGACTTGATTTATATATTTAATGTCAAAAACACATATAATACAAAGAAAAAGAAATGAAAGTATTAGAAGATAATTGACCATGAATCTAACCCACCCATGGTTTCAGCCCCAGAAAAGTGTAGTTTCAGGCTAGCAGTGATCCGAGTGGGGTGTGAGCATAGTTAGCGGGCTTATTGAGTACTCACGAAGGCCAAGTTCTCCATACAGTTCTGTGGGACTTAGACCAGGGAGTTAAGAGTTCTGTGAGAAAAATAGGACAGACCCAACAACATGGTGTGAACCCAGCAACACAGTGCGGATAAGCTCTTTCTTCCAGATTCTGCTTTTCTTGTTAATAAACTGGAATTGACAGGAAAAACTACCCATTTCCAAGTACTGCTAGCCACTTGTAACATTTTTATAAGTGGCTATTAGTGGTAACTAACCTATTGGAACCGACCTCTGCCTCTTCCCACTTGGTGCCTTGGTGCCCTGGAGATCGGCAGGCTGGAGTCTGGTGCCTCCAACCATAGTGTCCCAGAAGTTGAGTTGTATGCTCAGAGAGAGTCTGCTATGCCTAGTCCAGTATTGGTTTAGGCTCATCTTCCTTGTCTTTGTAACTCTGTAACTTCATTCATTAGATGCAGGCCACTGAATTCCAGTTCAAAAAGGATAGTTTTGTGAGGTCTTTCAAATATTCTAGAAAGACTAAATACAAGTCCTAAAAGAAGTTACTGCTCAGTTATATTCACAGGCAAACTGAAAAGGACTGGGGAGGAAACCTGTAGAAAGGGCTCTGCACCTAAGCAGTTCCATAAGTGTTTTCAGGTTTCCCTGCTCTATAGAAAGGAGGCCCAGAAAACAGGACATCCTTTGTGTGGGTAGTATATGAAAGATAGACAACTTGTAATTCAGTTACCCCCCATCCCTTTTTGAGAGATAGCCTCATGCATGGTCTCCACCTCCCAAGTGCTGGGATTACAGGCATGTGAGACCGTGCCCAGCTAAAACACTTAAAATGTTTTTAATTTTATTCTTTTAAAGTGCTGGGGATTGAACATAGGACCTTTTGCATGCAGTGTAAGTGTTTTTCAACCAAGCCAATCCCTCAATTTTCATACTTCAGTCTTGGCTCTTCAAAGAGTAGCAGATATATCCTTCAGAGTAGTAGGTACTATAAATCAACTTTATCATATTTTATCTTTCTCTCTCTCTCTCTCTCTCTCTTTTTTGACACAAAGTCTCATTATTGTAAGCCTGACGGGCCTGGCCCTTGCTATGGAGACCAGACTGGTCTGGAACTCATAGAGACCAGCCTGCCTCTGCCTCCTGAGTACTGGGATTGAAGGAGAGTGCCACTACATCTGGCGATCATTTTCCAATTTAAGCCCTCTCAGAATGGTCCACTGGAACTGCTTTTCATTTTTTGGTGCTTCTGTGAAGAGAATCAAGAGGCAGTAGGACTGCACTTGTTTGCATTCTGTGACCTCCTAGTGGAAGGCTGAGGATATGACATCAAAGTGTCTAGGACGGTACAGTACTCAGATTTCTCACGGATGCTGGGTACACACCAGATGACGTCCCAGTGCCTGGGAAAGCCAGGGCAGCCCCTAAAGGTCTATTTTAACCCAGAGGCGGAGAGTGGGTCCTAATAGCATGTCTGTCAGATTTCTTGGGTGGGTGGGTGGGTATGTGACCTTGAAGGGTGTATGTGTACCACAGTGTGTATGTAGAGGTCAGAGGACAACCTGGAGTGTTGGTTCCCGCCTGCCACCTTATTTGAGGCAGGGTCTCCAGTTCACTCCTGTGTATGGCCCCTAAGAAGCTTCTGGAGAGTCTCCAGTCTCCACCTCCCATCTCAGTATAGGAGTGCTGAATTACAGATGTGCCCAGCCACATCTGGCTTTATGTGAGTTCTGGGGATCCAGATTCAGGGCTTCAGGCTTGCTCAGTGAGCACTATATCCCCTGAATAGGCTCCCCACCCAGTTCTTTGTGTTTTTAAGAAAAACTGTCTCTGAAGATTTTTTCCAGTGAAGGCTTGGGTTTGATAGTCCAGTTTCCACCAGAACCCTTACTTGGCTCAGCAGGGCAACTGTTTTCTCAGACCCTTGAGCTCACTGGAGTAGATGGGGAGAGGGTTGACTCTGGAGAGCCTCAGCGCTTCGGGACTCTGGTGGCCTGAGTGTTTGTCTCTCAGATGCCCCAGAGGAGTCGTGGAAGGACGTCACTACAGACTGTACCTTCTGGCAGGCTCTGGAGAGGGCAGTGAAACACAGGTGACAGTCCCTGAGGCGATAACCATGGCAAAGGGTGTCGGCAGATCCTGCAGTGGGTGAATCCTTGTGCTGCACTGTGCAGCCATTGTCCAGTATCACATTGCTCTAAGGTTACCATGGGACATTAATTCAGTCATCCGACTGGGGGTGTCTCTTCTTCATTTCCCCAGGCTTTCCTGGAGGCTTTTATTTAATAAATTTTTTCTCCTTCCCAAGATGTGAATTCCGATCTGAGGTCCACTCTACGGCAATCTCTCTCTTTTGTTTTCTTTCCTTTTCCTTTTTCTGCACAGTTCTCCTGTATGGTCTAGACTGGCCTTGATCTCACTGCCTAGCTCATGTTGGTCTTGAACTCTCCTTTCTCTTGCCTCTGAAGTGCTGGGCTTATAGGCATGCATCACCACACCTGGCTTCCATTCCAGTTCATTCTGAGCCTTTTGTTTGTTTTGAATCAGAGTCTTACTATGTAGCCCTAGCTGGCCTGGAACTCACTATGTAGACCAGGCTGGCCTGATCTCAGAGAGATCCGCATGCTGGCATTAAGGTGTGCACTACCAGGTCTGTTGGTTCAGTTTTTATTTTTATATTTATTTATTTAAATATTTTATTTTATGTATATGAGTGTATTGCCTGCATGTAAGTGCATCTGTGTCATGCAGTGCAGGAGGTCAGAAGAGAGCATCAGATCCTCTGGAACTACAGTTAGGGATGGTTGTTAGCCACTTGTGGGTGCTGGGAAATTGAACCCAGGTACTTTTGCAAGAGCAGTCAGTACACTTAACTACTGAACCATTTCTCCAGTCCCTTGTTTATTTAAAAAGAAAACACTTATTTTATGTGTATTAAGTGTTATGCCTGCATGTGTGTAAGTGCACCCATATTGTGCAGTGTCCTCCGAGGACAGAAGAAGGTGTTGGATCCCCTGAAATTGGAGTTATAAACAGTTATTAGCCACTGTGTGGGTGCTGGGATTTGAAGCCCAGTCTTCTGCAAGAACAGCCAGTGCTCTTAACCGCTGACCAACTCTTCAGCCTGCCTCCAAGACCCCTTTTTTAAAGATGGGTCTTTCAGGTACCTGGGGTTTCCTAAATAGGTTAAGCTGACCAGCCAAGTGAACCTCAGGAATCTATCTGCCTGTCTCTACTCACCTGTTGCTAGGAATGTAAGCATGGGCTACCTTGCCATTTTGTAAAAATCATGAGTTCCAGCTGTTGAACTCAGGTCCTCATGGTTCCTTGGCATACAAACGGAATGGATCTCCCCAAGTCTGTATATACATTGTCTGTGTGTATTTAAGATAGGATCTTGCTACGTGGTCCAGGCTGGCCTCAAACTCATGATGATCCTCCTGCCTCAGCCTCTCTTGATATTATAGGAATACAACACCACACTTGTTAGCATATATTTTTGACCCTACTACAGTGGATTAGTTCCTGTAGTCACTCATAGAGTCTAGCCCCTCCTCCCTGTCCATCGAGCTCACTCCTCCAGTATTGTTGTCTCTCAGACGCACACCATCACTTTTCTTTCTTAATTTATCATTCCCAGGGGGAATATACTCTCCCTATTAAGAAAACTAAGGGAACTGGAGAGCTGGCTCAGCAGTTAAGAGCACATGTTTGTTCTTGCAGAGGACCCAAGTTTGGTTCCCAGCACCGATGTTGGTCAGCTTATAGCCACCTGTAAGTGCAGCTCCAGGGGATCCAACATCCTCTTCTGGCCTCATAGGCACAGCACACACAAAAACATACATATAAATAAGAATTACACACACACACACACACACACACACACACATATATATGAGAACATCTGAGCATTGTGTATACCTTTAATCCCAGCACTCATGAGGCAGAGGCAGGTGGATCTCTGGAGACCAGCCTGGTCTACATTGTGAGTTCCAGGCTAGCCAGAGCTACAGAGGAGACTTTGTCCCCCTAAAACAAAACAGTGACAAAAGGAGGAGGAAGAAAAGGAGGAGGGGGAGCAGTGTACTCCCTTTCCTGGCATGTTTGAGCCATCATTGTCTGCTTTCTTGCTGCTCACCCCTCTCCTGACTCATTCCAGTTCAGCCTTTGTTCTCCCATTTGCTATGCCACTCTCCAGGGTGGGCCTACAAGTTGGCAAACCTGGTGACTAGTTCGAAATCCTTATGTCACTTGACACCCTGCCCCCCCCCCCCCCCCCCAGTCTTGAGTAGCCCAGGCTGACCTCAAACTCACTTTGTACCTGAAGATGGCCTTGAACTAACTCTTGGTGCTCCTGCCGATTCTCCCGCATGTGGCCCCTTCTCTTCTGTTCTGACCTGTCTCATCTCCCTGCTTCTGGTCCTTGCTGGCTGCTCCTCACCGTATGGTCACCAGTCCCTCCAGTTTCCTGACTGTGTGAGGGTGCAATCTTGAAGCCTCTTCATCCTGTCTCCTAAGTAGCTGGGCCTGCAGGTCCATCCCACCACACTGAGCTGCACTGATTACTTTCTGAAGTCTATTTTTAGCCCTGAACTCTCTCTGGAAATCAAGATTGATAGCCAGCAGGGTATTCCATATTTCCATTTGGAACTCAATAGGCATCTCCAGTTCCCAGATGCCCAAGTGGAAGTGCTCTGTCTTTGCACTTTTCCTCTTGAGACAGGCAGGGTCTCCCTGTGTAGTCCAAGCTGGCCTAAAACTCACGATCCTCCCAAGAGCTGGGGTTACAGACCTGCCCAAGTTGTCCTGCATCTCCCCACCTCCTTCTTTAGTGGGGATTGAAGCTAGGGCCTTGGGCATGCTAGCTAAGCATTCACCTTTCCACTGAGCTGTGTACCCTTAACCTGATACTCTCAAACTGAGTTCTTGATTCCATTCTCAGAAAACAAACTGCTGGGCGTGGTGGCACACCCCTTTGATCCCAGCACTCGAAAGGCAGAAGCAGGTGGAGCTCTGAAATCAGAGCCAGCCTGGTCTACATACATAGTGAGTTGCAGACCAGTGAGGGCTACAGGGAAACCTTGTCTCAAATCTGTCCCTCTAGTAAAAGCAGTCTCTGTATGTTTGGGGAAGAACCCTTAGTGCTGGGGTGGCCTCTGCACCACCCTGTCCTTTCCCGTCTCATCCCCACACCCACCCTGACTGGAACCTCACCCTAGCCACCTCTCTCAGCCTTCCCCGAGCTATTCTAGCCTGGCCTGTTTGGGCTTCTTTCCTGGACTGTTGCCCTGGCTTCCTGGCTGGCCTTTCTGCCTCTGCCCTCACTGCAGCCGCTCGCTACCACAGCTGCTGGAGAGATTCTAACACCGCAGTCCGATATTGTCACTTGCGGAGTGAGCCTATAGTCTTGACTGTGACCACCGAGCCCCCTCCCACTGCTCTGATATCATCTCTTCCCACTCTCCCCCTTACTCATGTGTCTCTTCAGCCAGTTGGCTTCAGTGCCATTTTTTCCCCGTGTTATCGGCCAGGCCCACCCCCTCATGTCAGGCCTTGGCTGAATCATCTCAGGGGTCTGAGGGAGCACACTATTAAATCACACCAGCCTGTGGCCACGGCGTGATTCTGCTGCTTTCTTGGCACAGGTAGAGTGCTTCTTGTTTGTTTATTGCCGGTTTCCTCTGCAAGCCTGTCCTTAGGACAGGGACCTTGCCTTTTCCCAGTCACTTCACTTCTGTGTCCTTAATACCGAGAATGCAGCATGCTGAGCACGGCTCTCACATCTGGATGAGTGAATGAACTTGAATCATCACAGCCTTTGCTTATGGGTATCCAGAACACACTGAATGCTAGTGTCTACCAGAAGCACGCTGAGATAATGTTCCAGAGAATTCTGCCTTTCTACATTTCCAGTATCTTAGTTGAGGGGGTGTCTGATCATGTTGGGTATCAGCTCAGTAGAGTGTATACTCTATGTTCTGTACCTCTTTTGGAGAGACATGGCCTTGTTGTGTAGTTTAGGCTGGCCTTGAACTCATTATTTAGTCTAGGCTAGCCTTGCATCTTGCAGTTCTCACCCTCAGTCTCCTGAGTGCTGGGATTACAGGTTCATCTTCCTTTCTGAATTGTACTGGATAATCCTATGAAGGAACACATAGGCTTTTCTTTGCACATTGAACTGTGCCATCTGAAAGGATTTGTATTGGGTGATTGACATATTGTGTATTAGGCCCCAGCACTATTGCTGCAGCAGTTGGGGTCAGAGCATTTTTCTGACTTCCTGGAATCTTTCTCAATATATAAATAGATATTCTCACAAACTAAAGTCAGCTGGTTGTCGTTTCTGATTCAGTGACTTGTTGCTAGTGCTTCAGAGCCAACGCTGTATGTTAAATCTGGATTCTGAAGTTAGGTATTCAACCGTCACTACTGTAGCTGACATTACTCAGAGATGGTCAGAGATTTCCACCCGCGTCACGCTCTCTTCCCGCCCTCCTGTCTTAGCAGGCAGTTTTCATGTAGCCCCAGCTGGCTCTGTCTTGTGAACTTGTGACCTTTCTGTCTCTCCTGAGAGCTGGGATCACAGGTATTGCTACCATGCCAGGCCCTTCCTTTTATTCTTTATCTGGGTCAAAGTTTTGTACCTCTGTTTTGTGCCTCTGGTGCCTGTGTATACATATATGTCTACAAGTGCATGTGTGTATATGTGTGCACGTGGGTATGAAGGCCAGAGGTTGATATCCATTATCTTCTTCTGTTGTTTTCTACCTTTTTTTGTTGTTTGTTTTTTTTGAAACAAGGTCTCCTTGTAGCCCCAGCTGGCTATGGTGGTACGTACCTTTAATCCCAGCCCTCAGGAAGCAGAGGCAGAGAGATCTGTAAGTTCAAAGCCAAACTGGTCTGTATAGTGAGTTCCAGGCCAGCTGGGGCTACAGGGAGAGCCTGTCTCAAAAATTAAGTTAAATTAAATTTAATTAAAAAAAAAGAACCATGAAAAGTTTGTGGGTACTGAGTCTTGAAGTGTTTGGTTTACAGAATTTAACATACAAAACAGCATAAAGGAACTGTATGCTGAAAGACAGAGTAGGTCAACAACAACAAGAGTAAGGAGCTGAATTTGGAAATATAGTCCTTAAACGTAAATTTAATAAGGAAACATCCGCACAGCTGGTTTTCTAAGTACAATCCTCTCAGTGCCCAAGAAGGTTTCCGGGACCCCGTATTGAAAGTTCTGCGGTAAAGTAAGTAACATGTTCAGTCTTCCCCCAGCCTTCCCGAGTGAAGCTTTGCTTCCCAGCTGCTTGAACAGAAAGGCTGTCCATTTCCTCTCTCCAGAGCTTCCCAGAAGGGTGCTGTCCTAGGGGCATGGTGCTGTCAGAAAGAGTCCTTGCTTTCAGTCACTTGATGACACTAGTGGTGGAGGATGTAGCTGTGGTAGAGTGCTTGCTTAGCATCATCAAAGCCCTGGATTCTGTCCTCAGTGCTGCCTAAACCTGGTGTGGTGGCCTTAAACTTAGAAGTAGGGGCAGGAGGATCAGAAGTTCAAGGTCAGTTTCAGATACACAGCAAGTTCAAGGGCAGGCTGGACTACATGATCCTTGTTTTAAAGAAAAATTAATAAACAGTCACAGCCATCTCATTAGTGTAGAGATCAGAGGACAACTTTGTGGACTTGGTTCTCACCATGGGATCCTGGGAGCAAGGATAGTCATCAGGCTTTCACAGCTTTTTAACCAGTGATGGATCTCCTTGTCTGTATACCTATTGACTGGAGTTACCCAATACTTTCTTGGTCGAAAACATGGATTGTGAATAGAAAAAGTTTAAGAAGGCCTGGTTTAGACTACTACTTAGAGGAACTGGAAAAGTAGACCCTGTGAACTACGGAAACCTTTTTCCTTAAGATAGTGTGTAAATATATTTTTTAAATGGTAGCTCAGTGGCAGAGTGCTTGCATGAGGCCCTGGATTTGATCCCAGTACTAAGGAAAAGTAAAAATAAATAAGTAAATTAATATATACTTAAACATTATTAGATAGCTTATTTTTTACTCCAAACTCGAAGTTGATGATGGGTGTCATAACTCATTATCATATATTGGTCTATTTTGTGAGCATTTGTAAGAAGAAATCAAGAGAATTTGATTTATGGTAACAGAACATGTGAATTTTTATTATTATAAAAGGAATTAAGATCTAAATCTAAAGCAAGTAGAAACAGTTGCACAGAGAAAATGAGTTGTAAACAAAGAGACGACTCTGCCTTAGACATCACAGAAAGAGATTATCCCATAAGTAGATGTCCTTGCATGCAGTTTATCTCTTTCTTCATAAAAAAGTAAGGGCTTTGTTTATTTTTTAATTTATATATTTTGATAATAACTGGTGTCCCCAGGCGGCAGTACTGTTTGGGAGGTCTTAGAAGACATGGTCATGCTAGAGGAAGCATGTCACTGGGGATGGGCTTAGAGAGTTCTTAAGCCTTGCCACATCTCCAGTTGTGCTCTGCTGCTTCTGCCTGCTTGAGGATGTGAGTGATTAGCTGCTGCATCTACTCCAGCCACCTCTGCCACCATGCCTGCCCACCATGATGCTCTTGCTCCTTTGGAACTGTAAGCTAAATAAACTCTTTTATAAGTTCCCCTGGTCAGTGTTTCTGTCATGGCAACAGAGAAGTGACTAATACAATAACTGTCCAATGTTTTTCATTTTTTTACTTTTTTTAAAAATCAGGGTTTCACTATGTAGATCAGGTTAGCCTTGATCTCAAAGAGATCTGCCTGCCTCTGTCTCCCAAGTACTGGCATTGGGGGTGTCTTCCATCGTACCCAGTGACAGTTTTACATTTTTATATTTATGTGCTAATGTGTATGCACATGCGGGTGCTTTGACATGTTGTCGAGGTCAGAGGCTATCCTGCCTGATTACATTCCCTCTTTCCACCCTATGGGTCCTGGGGATCAAACTTGGGTCGTTACGCTTGGTGACAGGTACCTTACCCATTGAGCTGGCTAGGAGTGTCAAGGACAATGTCAACAAGAGCATGGGGCCAGATGCAGACAGCTTGGTTGTGTTGGGGTAGCAAGAATATTACAAATGGAAACTCTGGAGCCAGCTAGGCCATGGAAAATCAGAAACCTGAATAGAATAGAAAGCCCTTGGAAACCTGTTTGTTGCCGAGTGTTGAGGGTAAAGAACCCTCTTGTTCCCTGCCTGCTGTAACACCGTCATCTGTGCTGAGAAAAAGTAAAAAGGTCCCTCTACCCCAATGTCTGGAAGGGAGATAAAGATCCCTCTCAAACGGTTCAGTAGTTAAGAGCGCTGACTGCTTTTGCAGAGGACCTGGATTCAGTTCCCAGCACCTGCATGGAGGCTTACAACCTTCTGTAACTCCAGTTCCAGGGGCTCTGATGCCTTCTTCTGACTTCTGCAAGCATTGTGTGCACAGGTACAATTGCACATAGGAAGACAAGCAGTCTTATGCATAAAATAAAAACAGATCAATAACCTTTTTAAAAAGGACCCTTTTCAATTTGGAATGAATCTGAGACCTTCGGGCAGACCTGCCCGAAGCTTCTAGAGACAAACACTTCAAAATACAGACACTGATGACGACTTTCTGAGTAAGACTCCAGTAGTTCAGGAAGGAATAGCAATAATCAACAAGTAAGAGTGATCAAAGCCACTGTGAGGTCCTGTGGCGCACACCTGTCCCTCCAGCACGAAGGCTAAGGCAGGGGATTGAGAGTCAGAGGCCAGTCCAGACTCCAGTGAGTTCTAATTACCACAGCTGTTCTAATATTTTATTGTTATTTATTTAAAATTACCCCTGTGGAATATTTCTATAATGAAACTTCAGTGCTGAAGAAAAGGAGAGCCACATTCTTCTTGCATTAGAAAACTGATAAAAGCATGCGGCTGAGGAGGACTTGGCAGAGGGCTCGATCAGTGTTCAGAGGAGGGTGTGCTGTCACCATACTGTACAGAGGAAGCCAAAGACTATAGAGGCAATAGGTCACACAGTGGCACCTCTTTAGAAAAGTTGGGGTAGCTGTGGCTACAGTGTGTGCTGAATGATTGATTTTTTTTTTTTTTCTTTTTTTGGGAGGGGAAGCATAAAGTCAGAAAACATAGAATGTTTCTAGAGAGTTGTTCTGTGGATAATTTTAGAAGCATTTGTGTCTGTGGGGAGAGGCATGTTTATCATGTCTAGCATTTCTGGCCAGCCCTTCCTTCCTCAGAGCGCCCTTCTCCCTTTTTTTGGAGAAAGTCCATTTGTGAAGGAGGAATGGCCCACCCTCTGGCCTGGACACAGAGTGGACCAGGCAGTAGCTAGCTGCTTCTCTTGTGCCATGTGGGTGCAGGGCTAAGGCTAAGGCTTAGTTCACTCTTCTGTGCTAATAGCCTAGTTCCTGAAGAGGCTGGGTGCTGATCAGATGCTGTACAGAAGTCTCGGTTTGTGACCCAGCCATGCCCTCCTGACCATAGCCATGCCCTCTCCGTACTTTGATACAGTCTTTTTTCTTTCCCCTCCCTCCCTCTCTCCCTCCCTTCCTCCGTCCTTCCGTCCCTCCGTGCTGGAGTCATAGGTATATACCACCATTCCTTTTATGTTTATGTAGTGCTGGGGTCCAAACCCAAGCCTTTGTGCATGCTAGGCAAGCACTTTACCAACTGAGCCACATCCTTAGCCTCCTTTTTGAGACACTGTTTCATTTAGCCAAGACTGGCCTAGAAGTTGCAATGTAGCTGAGGATGATCTTAAACTCCTCATCCTTGCCTCCTTCTCCCAAGTGCTGGGATTACAGTGATTGCATGTTGTCATGCCTGCTGAATGTTCAGGCTTTTAGTTTTAAACCTTGTAGCCATAAAAGACCAGAATTTTTGTTTTTTGTTTTGTTTTGTTTTGTTTTGAGATAGGGTCTCCCTGTAACCTCAGCTGGCCTGGAATTTTGTAGACCAGGCTGACCTCAATCTCACAGAAATCCTCCTGCCTGTGTCTCCCGAGTGCTAGGATTAGAGGTATGTGCCACCCCCCCGCCCCATTTTATAAGACCATATTTTTAAAAATGAATTTTAAAAATCCAAGTTAAGAAAAACTGTAGTGTGTTTTAATATACTCATTCTATAGTCTGAAAATTCTGTCTTGCTCATTAGCATGAGTGTGTCAGGTCAGGCACTATTTTGGGTACAGTCAGTGATGGTTTAAAACTGTGAACATGTTCCCTGTTCTCAGAGAATACTTTTTTTAAATTGACGAATTAATCAAATTACCTTTAGCCATTTCAGTTAGGTGAACAAGTATGTTGTATCAGGTCAGGTAGAAACTCCAGCTTAAGGAGACAGGACTTAACACCCATGGAACAGTTGACGAAGGTGTAGGAGAGAAGCTGCGGAGATGCTTCATGTTGGAGACTCAGTATTAAAGTCGTTGATGTTGGTTTTAGGAAGTGCTATAATGGGGCAGGTGAGATGGCTCAGTGGTTAAGAAGACTTGACTTTCCCAGAGGACCCTGGTTCAGTTCCCAGCACCCATGTGGCAGCTAACAGCTGTCCATAACTACAGTTCCAGGGGATCCAGTGCCCTCTTCTGACCTCCATAAGCATTGTATAACATGCATGCAGGCAATACAGTAAAATACACATAAAATAAAATAAAAGGTTTTTAAAAAGAAGTGGCTAGAAGCCAAGTGTGGCTCACTCCTGTAATCCTAGCACTTGAGAAGTAAAGGAAGGGGATCAGGAGTTCAAGGCCAGTCCCTGCCTTAACAGAGCTGGGATTTGTTGGAAGGAGACCTGCCATGATTGAAGGTGGCATGAGTGTGGTCCAGATCCCAGACTGCGGTCTGAGGCTGTGTACTGTGTAGGGTAGTAGATAGATAGAGGTGTTGGTGCGGAGGGAGTGAGGGCATCCAGCCTTGATCGAAGAGACAGGAGCTTGGGTTGATCTCACCCTGGAGCCATGGTTGTTTCGGTGACACGGTGAGATGAGGGAGCATGTGGCTGAAATGACCTGTCTGTCAGTTTGGAAATGAGGTTTCACTGTGTAGCCCAGATTGGCCTGGAATTCGAGGCAGTTCCCCATCATTCCTTGCTGGGAATACATTATAAGCAATGTGCCACCGTGCCTGAAAATGACTTTTATTTATTTATTTTTGTGTATGTGTATATTGCCTATATGTATGTTAAGTGCAACTGTATCGTGCAGTCCCTGAGGAAGTCAGAAGAGGCATCGGGTCCCCCTGGAATTGGAGTTATGGATAGTTGTTAGCAGGCATGTGGGTGCTGGGATTTGAACTTGGATCTTCTACAAGAATGGTCAGTGCTCTTGATCACTGAACCATCTCTTTAGCCCCTGAAAATGATTTTTAAATCTTGATCTCAGGGACAAGAAAAATAGAAATTTAGAAGAGAGATTGATTGGTTTGGGAAAAAAGATGGGACTTGGATTTTACCATGTCCAATGTGAGATTATAATGCAGACTGTGACCATGGTTTGGTGTGCGACTGGAGGTGGCAGAGGAGGGGTGGGGCAGAGTGGAGCTGGAGTCTAGAGAGTAGTGGGGTGCTGAGAGACTGGCTCACGCAGAGAGGCGTGCACGCACACACGCTGGTGGCTGACAGTCCATGAAGCTGAGTGACACCTCACTGTCACAGTCTAGAGCTGAAGGCCCGAGAGCTCCCCAGGGTCACTGGTATTGAGTCCACACTGATTTTGAGTTTAGCTGGACGGCTGAGGAAGCCGGAGTGCTCTGTCAGTGCAGGGAAGCTGCGGCAGCCAAGAAGTGAGGGCTGGCTGAGGCTGCAGAGACCGCTCAGCAGTTAAGAGCACCAATTGTTCTTGCAGAGGCCCTGGGTTTCATTCCCAGCACCCACATGACAGCTAATGACGACCTGTAACTCCAGTTCTGGGGGATCTAGTGCCTGTTTCTGACTTCCACAGGCATTGCGTGACACAGGTGCACTTATATACACTTAGGCACTGTACTCATGTGCGTAAAAAAAAAATAATAATAATTTTTTAAAAATGAAGACAGGTACTTGTGCTGTTTTTTCCCAGGACTTTTTTCTGTCTGGGCTGCCCTTTGGAAGGGGCCACTTATTTTGAGGGTGCATCTTTTGATTTTAGTTAATCTCTTGGAAACTCCCCATCTCCCCATCTCGTTCTCTTTCTCTCCCCATCCTTCTCTCTCTCTCTCTCTCTCTCTCTCTCTCTCTCTCTCTTTCTCACACTCACACTCACATCCAAAGGTGTGTTTCCTAGGTGATTCTAACACAGTGGGCACCGTAGTGGCCAGGGAAGCCACATAAGGAAGCTGATGGAGAAGAACATTTTTGCAAGGTATGCTGGGTGACACCCAAAACAGTCAGATGCAGTGGAGGTGGATGGGCTGTAATAATCACTATGGAGACGTTCCAGTGGAATGATACAATCACCTGGATTTGGGGTGATTAAGTCAGGCTTTATGAAGGAATTCCATTTTCTTCCGAGATTAAAGGGTGAATGAAAGAAAAAACGAGAGCCTGAATTAATATTGATGTGGATTGAGAAAATTCATCCCAGATGGCCCCACTCAGAGGAGAAGTAAGCATATTTATTGGAAATTATCTGGTGATTGGGGTTTGAGAGACAAGAACAAGCTTGGCTGAGTTGCTGTGCTGCGGTCAGGCTTGAAATGATGGTTGTCTAAGGGGAGCTGGAGCTTGCATGGCATTTCTCCTAAGGAACAGTGGAGGGTGTTGTGTGCAGAGCACCGTGTTACCATGGAAGAGAAACTGTGAAGGAGAGTTTCAGAACAGCAGTGATGTAAAAAGCAGTGGCCTCAAAGGAGAGCTTGAGGGTGTTCATGCTCGAGCATTTCCTTATCTCTTCCTAGGGAGGAGCTCGAGAGTGGAAGGCCATGGCAGAGATGTCTCTAGGTTGGGCAGTGATCCCAGACCGTGGTGTGAGCTCAGGAATCTGGGAGCTGAGTGAGTTTTTCTGTAAAGTGGAATTAAGTACCTGATTCCTGAAGTTGCTGGGAGATCTGACTAGAAGAGAGGAGTGGCTCTAGGTACCTAGTGAGTGCACAAGGGAGAGAGGTCAGGCCCGAGGCCCAGGCAAGAAAGCACAGCAGTCAGGATGACCAGTTGCGACAACAGTGAGATCAGTGCTGTGACAGTACTGTGCTTTAGGAAGGAGGAGACCAATGCTGCATTCAGAGTCTGAGGTGGGAAGAGATCTGCCCTGTAGAGGCTGAGTGGAAGTTTGCTAGACCTGAACTGTCAGTTCCTGCATTTAAAATAGAAGATCCTGGGCTGGAGAGATGGCTCAGTGGTTAGGAACACTGGCTGTTCTTGCAGAGGACCGGAGTTCAATTCCCAGCACCCGCATAGCAGCTAACAATTGTCTGTAACTCCAGTTCTGGGGGATCTGACATCCTCTTCTGACCTCTGTGGGCATTGTAAGACATGGGTGCACTTATACACACCTAAAAAGTAAAAAGATCCTGGAGCTGTGGTAGAGCATGTATCTCAAAAATATGAAGTATTTTTTTCATCCCCAGCACAAAGAGATTTCAGTGTGATATCTGCAAAAGAAGGAAAGATTTAATGGCCATGTATTATTTACTTTGAGAGGACTTTCTGGGAAAGGTGAGGCCTGAGATTATACAGTCTTTAAATCTGTAAGCCACTTCAGACACTATCTCTCCAGCCATCTCCGTGAGATCCAGGAACTGAAACCAAAGAAATGCTCAGCTCTGTCTATGGTGGTAGCCCTGGTGACATAATGCGCACATCCATTTCTTTTGGCAAATCCACAAAAGGAGTTAAAAAAGTAGAATGGTAAGAGTTTGACTAAAAATATATTTCTGAAACTGACTCAGTATCACATTAAAAATACACAAGCTGGTAGCATGAGAGACTGGTCACGAATCCTGGCGTCAGTGAGTGTGTGTTGTGGGCAGAAGTTTAATTTGTCAGAAACATGGCTATTTTGGGAAAATCTGAATGCCATAAAATGTGTTTGAAGTCTATTTTAGTATCCTTTTTTCTATCATAAAGGTGTTTCATAGTCATTAAAGAAAATTAGCAAAACATCCTCCTATTTTTATTTTTTTGGAGACACGGTCTTACTACTATATAGCCCCAACTGACTGGAACTCACAGTATAGACCAAGCTGGCCTCAGACTCACAGAGATCGGCCTGCCTCTGCCTCTCGAGGGCTAGGATTAAAGATGAGTGCCACCATTCCTAGCTTGGAAAAGTTTGGAAATAGCCTGTAGTGAGTCCGCAGGGTTGTAAATTCCCAGAGTTCTAAATGTCTCCTGTACATGGGTCATCCTCTGTGGTATTGCACAGAGCTCTCTGCACAGTGGGTCAGTTCCATCCAGCTTCCAAGGAATGCCCTCCAAACACAGAAAGGACACTGCTTTCCATAGTAGGGTTAGTTTTACAATGTGATTGATTTATGAGCAATTTTATGATGCTTTAGTACATAAAATGAATGTTGTTTTCCTAACCTGAGTTCTGTACACAATTTTAATGGCTACATGCCATTTGGTTAGTAAAAATCCTCATTTAAATGTTCTCTCTGTAATCCTAGCACCCAAGAGACTGAGTCATGAGGTTTGCTGTGAGTTAAAGGTTACTGTAAGCTACATAGTGAATTCCAGGGCAGCCTGGGCTACAGAGTGAGACCTAGTCTTATAAAACCCAAAATGAAATAATTAAAAAATCAAATAAAGGAATAAATAAAAATCTTAAATAAGCAAGGGTGTTGTAGATGGCATTGTTGAATCACAAAGAACACAGTATTGGTGATCACAATAATTATTGTTTTTTTTCCCCATCTCACAAACTTAGACATTTAAAAAAATATGACACTTAACAAACTATCTTTAAAAATACTATTCTTGGGGCTGGGGAGATGACTCAGTGGTTAAGACTACTGGTTGCTCTTACAGAGGGTCCCAGGTTCCAATCCCAGCACCTACATACATGGCAGCTAAGAACTGACTGTAATTCCAGTTTCGGGGGGATCTGATGCCCTCTTTGGACCTCCTCGGGCATTGGATGATATGAGTGTGCTCACACGCGTGCTGGCAACACATAAATAAAAATAATAAATCAAGTAATTAAAAAAATAAAAAATGACCATTCTTGGCTGGGCATGTTGACATAGGCCTTTAATCTCAACACTCAGGAGTTAGAGGCAGGTGTATCTCTGTGAGGTTGAGGCCAGCCTGGTCTGTGTAGTAAATTCTAGGCCAGTTGGAGCTGTACAGAGAACCTTTCTCAAAAAAACCAACCAAAATAAATTTAAAAAAATTTTAATTAATAAAAAACAAAACACCTTTCTCTGCTGGAGGCATAGTTCAATTGGCAGATTGCTTGCCTGGCTGGCACAAAGCCCTGGGTTGGCTCCCTGGCACCATGTAATAATTGGGTGTGGTAGTGTATGCCTATAACCCCAGCACTTGGGAGGTAGAGGCAGGAGGATCAATAATTCATTGTCATTTTTGGCCACATAGTGAGTTTGAGTCCAGTCTGGACTACATGAGACTATCTCAGAAAACCACAGATTTACCATTCAAGCCAGGTGTGGTGGCAAACACCTATAATTCCAACTCTCGGTATAATGAGGCAGGAGGATCATGAGTTCAGGACCATTGTACTACACAGTGAGTCCTCAAAAAAAAGAAAAGAAAAGAAAAAACCCTCAACAAACAAAAATTAGCATTCCACTAGTGCTCATTCTTAGGAGTCCTTCTCTGGGCTAAAGGGATGGCTCAGCAGTTAAGAGTGTACATGCAGGCAGTACTCTCATATACAAGATAAAAATAATAAAAAAATAAAGAAGTAGTTTTCTACTCATGTGATCGGTGAGCCACATAAACTGACTGAGGGTCTAGAGAAAAGGTATCAGACAGCATTATGTGTTGATAGGGTTCATTCAGTTGAGCTGTCTACTGATTTCAGGAAGGATCTGATACAGATTATTTTGCAAAAGAAAATCAACATCAATTTAGCAGTGATTATTTTCCAGGTCACCCCAGTATCTGCCGGGTATAACAAGACATACTTGTTTTGTAGAATTTTGCAGTAGCGAAAATGACTCTTTAAACACACAGAACATTGCTGAGAGACTTTTCTTTCTGTGCTGAGAACTGCGCATAGGGCCTTATGTGCTAGTTGAGTGCTCTGCCCTTGAGCTATATCCCATTCCATCAGTAGACATTTTTTAAAGATTTATTTTGGGACTGGAGAGATGACTCTGGTTAAAAGCACTGGTTGCTCTAACAGAGGTCTTGGGTTCTGTTCCCAGCACCCGCATGTCAGCTAACAACTGTCCTTAACTCCAGTTCCAGGGGATCCGACATCTACTTCTGGCCTCTGTGGGCACTGCATACACGTGGTACCCTTACATACATGCAAGCAACACACTCATACACATATAATAAAAGTAAAATGTAAAAGATTTATTTTGCCATTTCTGTTTATAGATGTGTGTCTGTGCGCATAGGTGTAGGTGCCTGGGGAGGCCGGAGGCGTTAGGTCCCTTGGAGCTGGAGTTTCAAACTGGTGTAGAAGCAGAAGTTGGCTGCTGCTGGCACTATTCTTTCTTGTTCTGTCTTGACTACTGAAGCCACATTGAGAGCGAGAGCAGCCCCTTCTTCCATGCGGTTCCCAAGCCTCAGACGGGTTAGTACAGGTGTCCCACCTAGGACTGAGCATCAACAGCTCCTTATTCTCAGCACTTTGATTAGGTATGAGTCTCTGCAGAAGCATAGTTATTTACACAGCAGTTTGACCAGCTCTTTTCCATTTAGTGAAACAGCAGCAGTAGCTTCTCCTCTAGGACCTATGACCTCCCCAGCCTTGGGGCTTTTGACTGGGTTTGCTGTACCAAATATGAATTTCCCCCTGCAGAGCAAGCCTCACATCCAATCAGAAAGCAGTTGGTCAACCCCATAAAGACTTGTCACTATTGCACCAGTGGGCTCATCTTCCCAGTTGATAGGTAGTCTTGGACTCAAGGTTCACAGCTGAGTTAAGATTGTTGATGTCTGGTCTGCCTGCCTCTCCACTTCTGGCACCGTGTGGACTAGCCAGCAGGGAGGAAGCCTCTGTGAAGCATCCTTAATAGAAGTCAGGAACAGGAATTGATGGGGTTGGCAGGGAATTCATCCTGTGTCACATTAAGTCTTTTGATGTTGCTTTGGGGGAAGAATGGCTAGCAATAACTGTAAAGAAGAGTGAAAAGAGACCAGACATAGATTTTCATGGTTGTTTTTGGTTGGGATCATCATGGTACTTCCATCACAGAAATATAGACAGCTTCCAGACAGCAGCAAACTCGCCAAGTACCTTGAAGGAAAACTTAAGACCAACATAGCAAGTAATGTATACGTAGATGTGTATATATTATATTTATTTATGTGAGTTAATGAGGGGTATGTGTATGCATGTGTTGTTCCTTGGGCACCATCCGTGGGTGGGTGGGGTGGATGTGGTGGGTGTATCGGGCTGTTTTTGAGAGCATGGCACTTGTGTGCCATGGAGTGCCTGAGCTCACTTGGGTGTGCCTCCTTGCCTTCCACTCTGTTCTGAAGCGCTCTGTTTGCCCTGTACACACCAGGCTTCCTGACCCACAGGCCTGGGGATTCTCCTGTTTCTGCCTCTCATCTCACTAGTAGGATGCAGTTGCAGATGCATGATACCATATCCCACTTTGGGGTTTCTTTGTTGTTTTGTGTTTTGAGACAGGGTCTTTCTGTAGCCCGAGCTGGCCTAGAGCTCACTCTGTCAACCAGGTTGGCCTTGCTCTCACAGAGATCTGCCTGCTTCCTCCTCCTCATACCCAGCTTTTTTATGTGGACTTTGGGGAACCAAATTCTGGCCTTCACACTCATGTGGCAGGTGCCTTATCCATTGGCTATTTCCTAAACCCACCATTTTTGGGGATTGTGAGGGATGACAGGATTTCTTACTGGCCTAGAACTCACTGACTAAACTAGCCAGCGTGCAGGGTCAACTTGTCTTTGCCTCCTTCGCTCTGAGATTACAAACACGTGGTACCATGCATGGGTTTTCTTGTCTTTTGTTTTTTGTTTGTTTATGGGTCTGAGAGCCTGAACTTAGATTCTCATGCTTCATGGCGAGCACTTTACCAACAGTTACCTTCTTTGCCCAGTAGAGACATATTGGTATATGGAAATCTTAGATAGTAATAGATGATCCAACAACTATTTTTGAAGCCCTGACTTCTTGCCAGGCCCTTGGCTAAGTATACTGAAGAGCAAAACCAGGGCCTCTGCTTTTATAAGGCTTACAGGTAATGAAACTCATAAATGCATTGTTGCAGATTGAGGTGACATTGTCTAGAAAAAGATCAATTAGTGAGGCATTTGATAGAAGGTATTATATAACTGCTGGGCAGGGTGTGGTTAAGGCAAGGTGCTTTTGTCTTTGAGAGATGAGCAGGAGCTATCTGAGTACCAGGAAAGACACAGAAAATAACAGTAGATGCTTACAGTTCCCATGGCTACACTCTCGTCAGCACTGTTGGATCGTGTTTCTTTCAGATTTTCTCCATCTGATTAAAAATCAACTTGTGATTTTTAAAACAATGGAGGAGCCAGGCTTGGTAGCTCACCTGTCACAGCACTCAGGAGGCAGAGGCAGGAGGATCAGACTGTTCTATATAACAAGTTCTAGGCCAGTCAGGGCTATATCTTGAGACCCTATCTGAAAGAAAGAAAAGTGAGGGAGGGGGAGAAGGAATAAGGGAGGGATGGACGGATGGACGGATGAGACAGGAGAAAGGAAAGGTAATAATAGAGGCATTTTCAGTAAAAGCTAGTAAGAAATACATATCCATAGACTTGTTTTGAAAGGTTATTTGGACTGTGGAATAGATTGGAGAGCGGAGAGCACATGTACTGGGAGACCAGTCAAGCAGTTTGGGCTGATTCCTGAGAGTGGAGCAGAAGGAAGCTGACCATCAGTGTCAGAGGGAAGGTCCCTAACCAGGAAAGAGGTCAAGTAGAAGAGTGCCTGGGTGGATGGCTTGAATAGCAATGGCAGTGCCTGCCTGTGAAGGCAGGCCCACACAGGCAGGAAGAGGCCCAACACATTTCACCACATGACATAGTTGGAATTTTGGTTTGGTTTGGTTTTGGTTTTTTGTATCTTTTTTTTCTCTCTGATCATTTGTTTGTGTGGGTTTGTTGTTGTTGTTTTTGAGACAGGGTCTCCCTGTAGCCAGCTATCCTGAATCTCGTAGAGATCCACCTGCATCCCCCTCCTAAGTGCCAGCCAGGCCCTGGTTTTTGTTTTTTTGTGGGGTCGGGTCTCACTGTGTAGCCTAGGCTGGCCTGCAAGTTAGCAAGCTCCAGCTGCCTCTCACCAGCTGCTGCCAGGTACTGTATAAGGTTCCTCAGAGAGCCTCCTAGCCTTCATAGCCAGCTCTCATCTTGGACCAAGCATGCCTTTAATCCCAACCAGAAACGGGCAGGAGGAGGACGATAACCAGTTTGAGGCCAGCCTTGGCCATGAACTGAGACCCTGTCTCAGTCAATCAATGTCTTTTGCCATTTGAGGATGGCTTGTGACCGGTGATTGTAAGCAGATGATGCCTCACTTTAGGTTAGTACTGGATTTCCTTAGACTTCCGGCCATACCCTCTCATACTCTTGCATCAAAGTCTTTCTCTCTTTCTCTCTTTCTCTCTCTCTCTCTCTCTCTCTCTCTCTCTTTCTCTTTCTTTCTCTATCTATCTTCCATATTGGAGTTCTTTTCTTTCACTGTGTCCAGGCCTCCCCCTCTCAAGACACCTCATTCTCCTTTGCTTCGCCTGTCAGGATAGCTCTAGTGTCTAGAGGGTCTGACATGCAGATGTTCCTAGTTGATGTTTCCAGGTGAATGCCTGAATGCACAGGAAAATGTAGATATTTTCTTTTCCTTTGCTCTCATTTATCAAGTAATTCATATTATTGGATTTAATTTAAAATAATTAAGAAAAGTGTTCTTTGCAAACAGATAGATTGGTATCTAGTACATATTAAAATATACGTTGAAAGCCAAGTGTGGGGGCAGACACCCTTAATCCCAGCACCCAGGAGGCAGAGGCAGACTAGAAGCTTGTAGAGGCTGGTCTGGTCTATGTAGTGAGTTCAAGGTCAGCCAGTGCTACACGATGAGACACAGTCTGAAAAGCAAAAGTAACTGAACATGATGGTGCATGCCTTTAATCCCAGCACTCTGGAGGCAGAGACAGAGGGATCTCTCTGAGTTCAAGGCAAGCCTGATCTGCACAACAAGTTCTAAGTCAGCTGGGGCTACAGGGAAACCCTGCCTCAAAAAGACCAAAAAAGAAAAAAAACCACAAAAATATTGAAATATAACTGCATTATGCCTTACAACACAGACCTATGTTACTTACATCAGATGTTTGATTTTTGCCTCTGAATTTAAAAAAGCAGGTAGTGGTTTATTTCTATTTTTCTTCTTCTTCTTCTTCTTCTTCTTTTTTTTTTTTTTTAAATAATAGTTTCACTATATAGCTCTGACTGACCCAGTCTGGCCCCAAACTCAATGGGCAGTCTTCTTGCCTCAGCCTCCAAATACTGAGATTACTTGCTGGGATTACAGGGATGCCCCACCCTGCCTGGTTTTATGTGGTATCTGGGATCGAACCCACAAGCGCATGCAGGCTAGGAAGTACTCTAACACCCGAGCTGCATCCTCAGCCCTTTATTTCACATTTAAAAAATAATTTTGAGGTTATCACCATAATATGTTTTGATTTGGTGATATGATTTGGTGAGGGCCAAGTAAGTAAGACTTCCTGTAAGCCCTGGAAGTAGGTGGTTGTGAACTGTGCTGCTTCATGGTAAGATGAGGAGGGTGATGGCAGTCTCTGGACTTTCTGAAGTTGGCACTTGTCTCTGTTGTAAAATTAGGTTATATCTATCTCATTTATTCAGTTTATTTATTTTTGTGGTACTGGGGATGTATCAGGGCCTCACAGGTACTAGGCAAGTGCTCTGCCAGTGAGTGATACCCCAACCCCTCATCCTAGTATTTTTGTTAACTAAAATATATTTTTTCAACTATATAGTCATTCTGAGTGGTACTTATGCTTGTGTGTTTTTAAAAATTTTATTTGGTAAAATTAGCAACTGTCACTAATTCATTTAAAGTGTTTTAAAACTGTGTCCAAACATGCACAGCATGCAGCTTGACTTCCACAGTCCTGGGACGTGCAGTGAACTCATAGTACTGGAGCCATCCCCCCCCTATCTGCAGAACCTTTGCACCCTCCCATGCTGAGACTCTGCCCTCTAGCCTAAGGCCCCCTCTAGCCTAAGGCCCCCTCTAGCCTAAGGCCCCCTCTAGCCTAAGGCCCCCTCTAGCCTAAGGGCCCCTCTAGCCTAAGGCCCCCTCTAGCCTAAGGCCCCCTCTAGCCTAAGGCCCCCTCCTCCCTTCCCAGCCTGGGCAGCCACCTTCTCCTCTGTCCGAATTTGACTCCTGTAGGTCCCTCTTAGAAGTGAAATCTTGACAGTTTTTGTCTTTCAGCAGCTTATTGCAAATAGATACCAGTTTCCAGACGGACCATGTTACAGCCTGGGGCAGGATTTCATTTTGTTCTATGGCTGATATTTCAGTACCTTGTTTATTTAAAAGACTTCCTTATCTGTGCTAGTTTAAAAGTCTGGAGATCTGACCAGGGAAGGTAGCACATTCTTTAGTCCCAGCACTAGGGAGGCAGAGGCAGGTGAATCTCTTTTGAGTTCAAGATCAGCCTGGTCTACATTGAGAGTTCTAGGCCAGCTGGGGCTGCATCATGAGCTCTGTCTCAAAGAAAAAAAAAAAAAACTTTTCTTTTCTTTTTTGATGCTGCAGACCATACTTAGGACCTGCATTTGCTGGGCCATTTAATTAAATTTCTAACTCTTGTTTTCAATTCTGTTTTTTTTTTTTTTTTCTTTTTTTAATATTTTTATTTATTGGGCTGGGCATGGTGGTGCACACCTCTCTGTGGTCAGAGGCCAGCTAGAGGTACATAGTGCGTGAGAACCTGCCTCAGAGAAAAATTATTATCGTGTGGATGTGTGTAGACACATGAATGCCACTATATACATGTGATCAGAGGGCAACTTTAGAGAATTGGTTCTCCTCTGTCATGGGATCTAGGAATTTAACTCAAGTTGTCAGGCCTGTACAGCAAGTTCTTTTATCCTCTGAGCCATATTGCTGGCCCAGTTTTCTTAAAAAATAAAAGAGTGTGTGTGTGTCTGTGTGTCTGTCTATCTGTGTGTCTCTCCGTGTGGGCATGCACATACCATGGCATGCATGAGGAGGTCTGAGGACAAGGGAGCGAGTTCTCTTCTTTACTTTTGTTTGAGGCAGGGTCTCTCTTGTTTCTGCTGCTGCACTGCAAACTCTAGGCCGCCTGGCCTTCCAGCTTTTGCTTCTAGGCATTTCTGTCTTTACCTCCCATTTTATTGTAGGAGTCCTGGAATTACAGATGGACACCACTGTATCCAGCTTCTTACATGTGTTTTCTGGACCAAACTCAAGCAGTCAGGATTACTCAACAAGTGCACTTCACCTGTTGGGCCGCCCAGCTACCCCTCTTCTCTAATTTTTTATGTCCAATTGGGGTAGGTTTAAAAAAGTTCTTACCTTTTTTTCTTTTTATGTATATACCTTGGTGTGTGTGTGTGTGTGTGTGTGTGTTTATTGGGAAAAAAGAATAATTCGACATCAGTTAAAAAAAAAAAAATACCAGTAAGCATCATGGTGCTTCAGTTCCAGTATCATCATGGTGCTTTCCAGTATCATCATGGTGCTTTCCAGTATCATCATGGTGCTTCAGTTCCAGTATGCTGGAGGTAGAAACCGGAGGATCATAAATTGGAAGCCAGCCTGGGCTACATAATGTGTTCCAGGCTAATTTGGGCTACATAGTGAGATTCTGCCTCAAAAGCAAAACAGAAAATAAATAAATAAATAAATAAAACTAAAACTTGAAAAACAACAAAAACCAGCCTTACACCGAAATATTGAAAATACCAGTGGAGAACTTTGCCACTGAGACCAGAGTATAAGTCAAGTTTCCTCATACTTGAACTTGGTTCAGTCTGATTAGTTAACAGATACCTTCCTTGTTTCACTTTGCATGGATCAGGGTGGACAGAGTCTGGGGAGGTAGCTCAGTAGGTGGAGTGACATGTAGAAAGCCCTGGATTTGATCCTTAGCACCACGTAAAAAAAAGAATTATTCAGTTGTTAAGAACACTTGCTGTTCTTCCAGAGGGTCTGGATTCAGTTCCCAGCACCCATATGATGGCTAACAGCCACCTGTTCCAGGGGATCCAGCACCCTCTTCTGGCCTCTATAGGCATTTCAGGCATGTGCTGTACATACATACATACATGGTGGCAAACACTCTAACACATAAAAGTAATAACTAAAATATTAAAAATAAAAACGCATTGTGGTGACACATACCCATAATTCTAGCACTTGGGAGGTGGAGGCAGGAGGACCAGAAATTCAGGTTATCCTCAGCTACACAGTGTTCAAGGCTAACCTGAGATACACAAGACTGTGTTGTAACAAACAAATTCTAAGTGTGTTCTCATCTTGAGTAGTACCCATCACATACCCTCAGATCTGACCTGAATCCCAGGGGGAAGTTCCTTCTGACTGGAGGCAGGAGCACGGAGCAGAGACGGGAATAGTGCAGGAAGACAGTTAACAGGGCACTGTCAGTGTGGCCGCGCTCTGACAGTGGGGGTGCAAGGTTAGGAGGAGCATCCCCGGCATTTCTCAAGGCTGTTTGCTGGACTAGTTTTGACCTGGACATGTGAAAGTTATACATGTGCCGCGACTAAAAATATCTGCTGGTCAGAACTCTCACCTAGCTGAGTGCATCTATTTTGGGCCCTTTTCCTGATGCCAAGACTCCCTAAATCTCCCACAACTGCTGAGTTCACTTTTTCCAGGTAATTGACAGGCCTGCTTCCTTCTTTCTTAGTCAGGCTGGCTGCAAGATGTGTTAGGTCTCAGTGCTGTGGGTGTACAGTTAAGGCCGTCTTTATATATTTTCCCCTTTGTTATTTGCCCCTTTGGGGGAATCTGTTCTACATAGCTACTTCCCCTAGTGGAAGTTACTAAATGCTAGTGGATCATGGAAACAGTCATGACCACAGTTAAAGTTAACTCACAAAATAACACTTCATCTTTTTGGAGGTGGGGTGTGGCCTGGAACCCAGTGAACAAACCTGTGCTGTCTGCCACTTTCTATTTCCCAGGAAGTGAACTGTAAACTATGCTTGTGTTCGTTGAGCAGGTTTTGTCAATTTGAACTATTGCATGTGCTGTGAAACAGAAGCTCTGGGAGGTCTGTGCCTCATTCAGATAGGACTGTCTTGATGGGTGATGGGTCACGGGGTACAGTGCTGCCTTCAGAAGGAACCCTGAAGTGTGCTGGGAAGAATGCGGCTCTATATGCCCTGTCCCCACATGGACAAATAACCTCAGTGTCAGCATCTCCCCTCCAAGTGACACATTTGTTATCATCAGTGAACCCACACTGACATACTATTTTCATACCAAACCATAGTTTACGAGAGAGTTTGTATGGTCTGTGGATTTGGACAGGTGTGCTAACCATTATAGTCTAATACAGAATTACTTTAAAAAAAAAAAAAAAACAAAACAGATTCTCCCTATACCCCCGCTGGCCTGGAACTCTGTGTAGAACAGGCTGGCCTTGATCTCACAGAGCTCCACCTGCCTCTGCCTCCCAAGTGCTGGGACTAAAAGTATGAGCCCATGCCTGCCTGGCTCTAATACAGATTTAAAATTTTTTTACAATATTTTCCTTGTCCTAAAGAGCTGTGGTACCCTGCCTGACCATTCCTTCCCTGCACTTGCCCTGGGTGACCACAGATCTCTGTGTTGTTTCTACCATTTCACTTTTCCTGATACCATGTAGTTGCAGTCACACAATATATAGTCCCTTCTGTCACTCAGCAATCTGTGTTTAAGGTTCCTGCATACCTTTTTATGGCTTAGTAGCTTTTGAGTGTTAATGATAAGGTGTCATCTGGATGTACCACGGTTTATCTGTAAATTTATTGAAGAGTCTTTGTTTTTACTATGTGTGTGCGTGCTGTATGTATGTGTGCATGCTGTATGTGCTTGTACATGCTGTGTGTGTGGTACCAGTGGAGGCCTAAAGAGGGCATTGGCTCTTCTAGAGCTGGAGTTAGAGGTAGTGAACTTCTTGACATGGGTGCTGGGAATTGAACTTGGGCTCTCTAGAAGAGCAGTATGTGCTCTTAGACTGCTGAGCTATCTCTCCAGCCCACTTGAAGGTTATCTTGATTGCTTCTAAAGTTTGGCAATTGTGATGAATACATTTGCTATAGGTAACTGGGCATGGTGGTACACACGTTTAATCCCAGCACAGAGGAGGCAGAAGCAGGTGGATCTCCATGAGTTCAAGACCAGCTTGGTCTGTATAGTGAGTTCAGACCAGTTAGGTCTGAGACCCTGTTTAAAAAAAAAAAAAAAAGTCCAAAGGCTCACTGGAAGATAGAGGATATAGCTCAGTGGTGAAGACCTTGATGTCATGGACAAGACCATAGGTTTGTTCCTCAGGCACTGAAGACAGAACAAAACACAAAAATCCAAAGTATCTTCTGAGACTGCAGGCAGTCTCTTATCTGTAAGCCCATCAAAAGGAAAGTTACATACTTCCAGTGTACCGCAGCACTGAGCACGCACTTCCATTTCAAAAGCAAGCAGTAGGAGAACAGCAAGGCAAGACTAGTAAGAGTGCCCCCAGCAGGGCTAGCAGCAGACCCTGTAACTCCTGTTCTAGCGTCTCGGGGGTGTATTGGCATCATCTCAGCTTCACTCAGTGCCTCCAAGTTTCTTAGCAGACACCCGACATTCCCAGCGTCTCCAGCATCCTAGACTCCATTGCAACTTAAATGCCACCTCACAGCTTCCCTTATAGTCCACTTGGGATCTCACAGGGAATCTAACCCTTCAGTGCCTTCTGAGGGCCTGCATGACTAAACTGTGAAAAATGTTTCCCTGGGCAGCTCCTTTCTATCAGGTTTTCCCTTTGGTTCTCTCTGATTGATTTAATTGATTGATTGATTGAGACAGGGTTTTGGCATATTAGCTCAAGACTGTTCTTGTATGAAACTTATCCTCTTGCCTCAGCTTTTTGAGTGCTAGGTTACAGGCATGTACCATTATGCCCAACTTTGTCTTTTTTGTAAGTGAAAAATCTGAAATAGGCTTGTATTTTCATCCCTGGGGCCCTCTATGGGAGGTCTCATCTTTTAGATGGCTTTCCTGTGGTTCCAGTGTAAAATGGGAGGCCTCCTCTTACCTGCAGCTTCAAACATGCTCCCAGATTGCATATTTTTCATGTTTCTGCTCTGCTCTTAGCTCCAGATCCACACTATAAAACTGTCTAAAAGTAGCAAGCAGTAACTAATGCACAACCTGAACATAAGTTGTCTAGAAATTTCCTCCACTGAATAAAGTAGTTCATTCCTTCCCCCCCAATTAAAGTAGTTTTTTTTTTTGAGACAGGGTGTCATATAGCCCAGGCTGGCCTCAGATGTACTATATGTACCCAAGGATGACTTGAACTTCTAATTTTCCTGCCTTTACTCCCCAAGTGCTGAGATTACAGGCATGTGCTACAGTACCCAGTTTTATGAGTTGCTGGGATCAAATCCAGGGCCTCATCCATAGAGAGAAGCACGTTACCAACTCAGCCACAAACTCAGGCCTCTGTCACTTTTTAAATTCAGCCTCTCTCATATTTTTAGAACATGAGCAAAATTAGCCAGATTCTTTGCCAGAGTGTACTAGGAATTGCTTCCAGCCCAATCCAGAGTCCTGTTCCCAACTGACTCTTGTGTGGAGTCTTTACTGTGCATATTATTTTTGTCATTCTTTTAAAAAATTTTTATGTGTATGAGTATAACGCCTGCATATATGTCAGTACACTGCCTAGGGAGGTCAGAAGAGAGTGTCAGATCCCCTGGAACTGGAGTTACAGATGGTTATTAGCTGCCATGTGGGTGCTAGGAACTGAACCCCAGTCCTCTGCAAGAGAGCAGCCAGTGCTCTTAACTGCTGAGTCATTTATATGAAGTTCCAGAACCAGCAAAGGTAATCTTCCTGATACAAATCCCAAAAGAGATTACTTCTGGATTGGGATCTGTATTGGTGACTTTTCTCTGTTGCTTTGGCAAAATTTCTTCTGGATTGGGATTTGTATTGGTGACTTTTCTCTTTTGCTTTGGCAAAATTTCTGACGGAAGCACCTTAGGAAAGGACGGGTTTATTTTGGTTTGTGGTTTAAGGAAATATAATCTGTAATGGAGGAGGAAGGCAGGAAGGTGAGGCGATGGTCGGATGTGTCCGCAGGCAGAAAGCAGAGAGATGAGTGCTAATGTCAGCTAGCTTTTTCCTTCTACCCCTTTTATTTATTTTTAAAGACAGGGTATCACTGTGTAGCCCTGCTTTTCCTGGAACTCACTATGTAGACCAGGATGGCCTGGAACTCCCAGAAATCCACCTGCCTTTTCCTCCTCCATACCCATCCACTCCTTCCCCTTTTACCTGGCCTGGGACTCCAGCTCCTGGGGTAGTGTCACCCACATTCAAGGTGGATCAGTTAAACTTCTGTGAGACTCTTTCAGAGTATACACCTAGGTGATTCCAGATCTAGTTGGATTACCAAAGAAGATACCATCATAGGTGCACATCCCAAGAATTTTCTGGGGAGATGGAAATGCGCACCTTTATGGGATACAGGTTTAGGTGGATACTCTAGTCAAACTTGCTACGCTGTGCGCTGACAGTCTGCTTTTCAGACTGTGTAAATTACATTTCCATTTCAAAAAGTATGGTTCCTAAAAGTAAAAAAAAAAAAAAAAAAGAAAGAAATAGAAATGAATTTGCACACATAGCAAGCTGGTGGCTCAGTCATACAGAACATGAATCTTTCATGTGACCTTGAATGGTATTTTGGTAGAATGTCTCTCTTGAATCTATCCTTGAGCCAAGAACTATAAAGGAATCTTAAACTGTACTTATTAGTTTTATGGCTAATAGTGCAGTTAACTTCAAACTGTTGAATAATTTTGTGGGCTACATCCCATCATTATTTTAATATAATTCTCATCGTAAAAGAAACTTAAGGATCAAACTCAGGAGGTGAAAGCCTGGTAACTTCGTCTCAAATGGAAAGCAGTATAAGCCACAATTTATGTTCTTTCTTATTTTTCTTTCTAATGCATGTTTCCTGTCATTGAAATATGTGTTCAAAGTAGTATGTGATTAGTACAGTAGCAGCCAGTACTTCCCTAAACGGAGGTCTCCAAATGCCATTTTCCTCTAAGGAGCCAAGGCTTCCTTAGAAAAGTTGACTTCTGATCTGACACGGAGATGCCTACAGTGAGTGGGTTATATCTCACAAAAACCAAAACCAGATGGACAGATAAGCAATCCAAGACTAAAGGTTTATGTTAGAAAGATGGAAGGTTTGGGCCTGGGGAGATGGCTCAGTTGGTAAACTGCTTGCCACACAAATGTGAGAAGGATACAAGTTCAATCTCCGTCATGTAAAAAGCCAGGTACATGGCTATAATCCCAGAACTAGGAAGGTAGAGATAGGAGACTAGATACCAGTGTCTTGTTGGCCAGTCTGCCTAGTCAGTGAGGAAGTTCCAGGTTCAACAACAACAACAGCAGCAACAACAACAACAACTAATAATAATAATAACAAAATAACAATAATAAAAGCTCAGCAGTGTAGAGCACTTGCTTTTCCTGCAGAGAACCCGAGTTCAGTTCCCAACATCCACATTGGGCAGCTCATAGATGCCTGTAACTACAGCTCTAGGGAACCTAATGCCCTCTTATGGCCTCTGTGGACTGTACTCAAGTGCACAAACTCACTAAAAAATACACATAAACACATAATTAAAAATAAAAATAAAATCTTAATAAAGTGGAAAATGATTGGGGAGAGTGCCTGGATGAACCTCTGACCTTGTCATGTACATATGTGCCAGTGTGTACACACACACACACGCACACACGGTTTAATTTCTGTAAGGTTTGGATAAAATATGATGGGGAGGAGTCTAAATGGAGGTAGGTATATAGGTGATATATTTCCATGTAGGTATATAACAGAAATAAGTGGAGGTAGGCATATAGGGTGATCTTTCTACGTAGGTATATAACAGACATTTTTAATGAAGTGGGCTTTTCTACCTAAAAGATGGGTGCATTTAAATGATGAATGAAGAAGGAACAGTGGTTAAGAGCACTGATTGCTCTTACAGAGGACCTGGCTTCAGTTCCCATCTCGCAGCTAACAGCTGTCCATAACTTCAGTTTCAGGGGATCTGTCGTCCTCTTCTGGCCTCTTCAGGTATTATACAACACAGATGCACTTACATTCATGCAGGCAATACACTCATACACATAAAAAAATTTTTTTTTAATTAATAGATAAATGACTGCATTTGATTGGTGTACACGAAAGCATAAAAGTCTAGTCGCTACTAATGATATAACAGCAAGGCATGGTGGCCAATACCTGTAATCCAGAGCTTGGGAAGTAGAAGCAGGAAAATCAGAGTTCAAGGTCCTCTTCAGAGACATGGGTAAGTTCGAGGGCAGCCTGGGCTACATTTCCAACCAACCAACTAAATAATCTTTAAAATGATATAAGAGCAATAAAACTGTGTAGCGGTCACTTGGTTGCCATCTCATTACTTTACAAATTAGAAGTAAGGAGAAAGAAGAAGCAGGTGTCTTGCATTTTCCATGGGAGGGAAGTCAAGCAGCTGGTGAAGAGACTAGACTTTCAGCTGCCTCACAGTTAAGTATAGAAGGGACAACAAGCAGTTATGGCATTTATGTAGCAACTGGAGAAATTTCAATCTGGCCTATTTCTTAGATGATTAAAAAGATTTACCAGTTTTACTAAGTGCAATAATAACATGGTGGCTTTTTTTTTTTAATTACCTATTAGTGAAATAAAGCTGAAATATTCAGTAGTAAAAGTCTATTGATTTCCAGAATTTGCTTTGAAATACTAATTGATGTGGGCCATAGGTTTGATAATTGTTGAAGTTGGGTGATAACTGCTTTGGAATTCATTATATTATATTCTCTCTACTTTTATGTATATTTGGAATTTCTTATAACAAAGAGCTTTTGAAAATTACTAGTCATTTTAAAAAAGAAACAGCTTGGCACACTGCTGAATTTGTAATCACAGCCACTGGGGAGGCGAAGGCTGGAGGATTGTTTCAGCCCAGGAACAGTGTAGGCATTATAGGGAGACATCTCTCTCTCAACCCCATAGCAGGCAGTAAGTCAATAAAATAAGAGTGAGGTAAGTGGAACAGTGAAGCAGGGCAGCGTGTACGGGACGTTACCCACTATTGGTATTAATAAAGAGGAAAGAAAATAGGTGTATTTTATGCGTAAGGACAGTACATCCCAAGAATCTTCACAAGAGTGCTCTGGGGACAGACCTAAGAGGAAAGGTTTGCTTTCTTAAGTTCTCTTGGAGGTGGGGTCTCATGTAGCCTAGGCTGACCTGGAACTCCTGGCACTTCTGCCTCAGCCTCTCCAGTGATGGGGTGGTAGGTGCCTCCATACTTGGCCGAAAAAGGCTTGCTTTGCTCTGTGCTTTTGTACCTTTTAAAGATACTTATTACTGAAAAAAATTGATTTAGGGCCTGGAGAAATGGCTCCTTGCTGCTGCACAATCGTGAGGACTAGAGTTCAGATCCCAACACTGTGTAACAAAGCACTGTATAACCACAAACATCTGTAACTCTGGCTCCGGGGATCTGACAGCCTTTTCCTTTTTCCCTGTGCATGCCCCCCTCCCCCAAATCATAAATCCTTAAAAAAATTAAAAAGTAAAGTTAAGAACCACAATCTAAACACTTGTGTAAATGTAGGATGACAGAGTGTTAATCCTGAAAGGATTTTAGAGGTTCTTGGGTCCCTCGCTATAAAACTGAAGAAGTCTAGGCTACGTGTACTGGTCCACAGCTGTAATCGCAGCACTCGGGAGGCAGAGGCAGGTGGTGGATCTCTATGAGATTGAGGCCAGCCTGGTCTACATAGTGAGTTCCAGGCCACAGGGATGCCCTGTCTCAAAAAGACCACAAAAACACCCAAAGAACAAAAACAACTAAAGAAGTCTAGAGAGATGAGTGTTTTTCCTTTACATTTGTGGGACTGGTGGGTGTTAGGAGGAGCCTGGCAGCACATGGCTCCTGTCTGTCCATTCTAAATGGAGACAGCGTCCGTGGTTTAAACTCTGCTGTCTTAAGCTGGGTTGGTGTGTGGTCTGTAGATTGATGCTACTTTGGCCATGTGGTGTCTGCCTTTGTGTTTCTAGCAAATGTCTTCTGTCTGAACCTTTCCTTTGGAGGGCATGAGAACAGGACTCTTCACGAGCAGGGGCATTCCAGTGAATTCTGCAGTGTTCAGCTGGGGGAGGATGCAGCGCAGCTTGTGGAGGTCAAGAATGCAGCAGGTCGGTTTGTTGAGTCATCTTGAGTACTGGAGCATTCGACATATTTCATTAATCCCAGCAGAAACTGCCTAGGGAATAATGCTCAGCATTCTCCTCGCCGGTTATGGGAGTCTGAAATGCTTCCTCCAAACTAGCCAAGCTGTACAAGGCTTTAAAGGGATGCGACACCTCCTCCAGCCAGCTGCTATGCACAGAGGCAGTCATTGTCTAGTGTGTCCTGTGTGTGTGTGTGTGTGTGTGTGTGTCTGTCTTTCGCTTCCCCCCCCGCAGGCTCACACTGAAGAATGATATTGCACATGACAGTTTGATTGCGAACACTTTCTCCATGTTACTCCTGAAACATCTTATTGTTTTCAAGGTAGAAACTGTCAAAATCATCTGGTAACTACACAGTGTGGTGTTTTTCTTGATGTTAAACAGCCCAATCATCTGCTGAATTGTTATGTCTAGAAGTTCCTCCTTTAAGGAGTTTCTGAGTTCCTGTGTAGCTTAAAAAAAAAACTTAAAATTTTTAAAGTAGATATTTTTTAAAGTAAAATGGCTTACTGCTTGGGACTGAAGCTACTGACGTACGACCTCGCAGTAATTAATTGATTTACCATCAGCCGTTCATTTCACATTGTGTTTAGTGTGACTTGTCTTTGGAACATTTCTTAGTCATTATACAGAAGTGCAACAGCTGTTCTCTAAAATGCTGAAATGTAAATGTCTACGCCGAATGCAAGCATTGCAGATGATTGCCCACTTCTGTGTTGGTTGTATTTGAAGGGGAGACCCAGAAGGGATAAAAAGAACTTGTGTGGAGAGGCACCCCCAGACCATAGTCATGCGATAGCGTGTGTAGCTGAATGGTGGGGCCAGGGCCAGCAAGATGGCTCTGTGTCCTGAAGGTAGGTGCCTGTCACCTGAGTTTGATTCCTGGAACCCACATGGTGGAAAGAAAACAGGCTCTTGCAAGTTGTCCCCTGATCTCCACACGTGCACATGCACACACACATATGTGCAAATAAATATGTAATAAGAATTTGTCTTTTGAGACAGGGTCTAATTATAGCCTCAGCTGACCCAGATTTTGCTATGTAGATCAGACTAACCTTGATCTCACAGAGATCTGTCTGTCTTTGCCTCCCAAATGCTGGGATTAAAGGTGTATACCACCACCCTAGGCTTTAATTTTTAAAATATTTATTATTTTAATTTGATGCATATGAGTGTGTTGCCTGCATGTATGTAGGTGCACCCATGTTGTGCAGTACCCACAGAGGTCAGAAGAGGGCGTTGGATCCCCTGAAACTACAGGGGTTGTTAGTGGCCATTTGGGTATTGGGAAGTGCTCAGCTAACTGCTCTTAACTGCTGAGCCATCTCCCCAGCCCATAAGCTTTGATATTTTGGGTAATGCTCTTTGATACATAGCCATTTGAAACTTCAATGAAGTCCGGTTTATCTCATCTTTGTTGTTGTTTGTGTCTTTGGAGAAATACCTAAGAATTTGGTGTATCTTGCCAAATCTAAAATCAGAGAGATTTACCTATTTTCTTTTTCATAATTTTAACACTTTCAATTAAATAATTAGCTCCACCTCCCTTTGAGACAGGTGTCACTGTGTAGCCTGGCTGGTCTGGAACTTGCTATGTAGACCAAGCTAACCTCAGTCTCACATGGTGTGTGTCACCATGTCCAGCTACTAGTTCACTTTGAATTAATATTTGTACTTTAAGCAGAAGTTCAGTGAGAATGTTTACTTTTCATGGTAAAATTCACAGCTTGGCCACATTACATTTCAGAATCTTTTTCATTGCACATATGCATGATACAATCTGAATGCAAAAATTTTCCTACAGGTTGTATGTACACAGTTGGTCCTCAGCAGGTGGCACTGTGTCACGAAGTCGTGGAACCATTTGGAATAGGGGCCTAGCTGGCAGGGCCACTGAGGCAGGGCTGTAGTTAGAGCTCAGTCAGTACCTTGCTTCTGGTCCATTGAGGTGTGAGCATGTCACCTCGTGCTTCCACTGCCAGAGAGCCCCCGACTGCCACACCTTCTCTGCCACGTGAGCTGTACCCTCAAACTGACCTGGAAAAAGCCTTTCTCTGAAGTTTTTTCTTGTCTGGCATTTGGTCAGAGCAACAAGAAGAGTAATCCCTGTGTATGCCAGCCACAGTCTACTAGGGGTTCATAGTGCTTTAGACTATTCTGCATTGTATCACTCAAAGCACAATTTACATATTTTTTCAGAATGGTGCTTATAAGCATAAGGTGATAGTTTTCCAGTTCGTGCTCCATATGGATTCAGGATTTTTTCCTGTGACTCTGTGGTCTCTTCTCAGTCTGCACATCACAGGTTTTATAGATGGCTATAGGAGGCTCTGTTATGACAAGAAGAAAGAGGTTAAGAATGGAGGTTGGAGAAGAGAGGAGAGGGAGGGGAGGACAGGACAGGACAGGAGTAGAAGTTCAGTGACCAGAGGCCATGATGGCATCTCTGAGGGCCACAGTGGGGCAGGAGCAAGAGTGGCTGCAGAATGGAAGGGAGTTACTCACAGGGAGTGCTGGCTGGATAGGGAGGCTCACCCACTACCAGAAGGAGCTGTGGGAGGGGGACAGTTAGCATTCCTTCAGCTTTGGAAATAATTCAACTCAATTGTACCTTCAACTGAAAGTCTAGTGGGTGGCAAGGAAGTGGAGGAACTAGAGAGATTAAGAGTTTTTATTTCGGGACTGGAAAAATTACTCAGCAGTTAAGAACACTGGCTGCTCTTGCAGAGGACCTGGGTTTGATTCTCAGCAGCCACGTGGCAGCTAACAGCCATCCTAACTCCAGTTCCAGGGGATCCAATGCCCTCTTGTGACCTCAGCGGGCATTGTACAACACAGGTGCACTTACACATGTGCAGGCAGTACACTCATACACATAAAATAAAAATAATTTTTTTAAGGATTTATTTTTAACTTTTAAAAATCATGTGTATGCCTGGGCATGGTGGTGCAGCCTTGAGAGGCAGAAGCAGGTGGATCATAGTGACTTTCAGGCCAGCTGGGGCTATAGGGAGACCCTGTTCCAAAACAACAGCACCAACAAAATCGCATATGTATGTGTGTTTCTGTGTGTGATGTGCACCTGACTATTCGTGGAGTTCAGAAGAGGGCATCAGAGCCCAGAAGAGGGCATTGAAGCCTCTGGTGCTGGAGTTACAGGTGGCTGTGAGCTGCCCAATACGGGTGCTGGGGACTGAATTCAGAGCCTTTGTAATAAGAGTAAGTGCTCTTAACCGTTGAGCCATTTCTCCAGCCTTGTCTTTCCATTTCTTAATAAAATTTCTTAGTAAACTTACAGCTTGGCATTGTGGCACACACTTGTAAATCCTAGCGGTTGGGAGGAGAGGCAAGAGGATCAGGAGTTCAAGCTCCAAATAAAGTTTAAGGCCAGCTGAGGCTGCATGAGACCCTGTCTCAAAAGACACTGCTAAGAATAGAATGCATTAAAAAAATCTACCTGTCAGCTGTCCTTGCAGCTGAGTGCGTGGTGAAAGAAAGCTGCTGCTTCGTAGCAGAGACAGCTCGGTTCTCAGAGGATGAGTGGAGAGTTGTACTGGCCGGTGGCCGTTGGATGGAGCAGGCCCTGGGATGCCCAGGAGTGAGGACCTCAGAGGCAAAGCTCATTGGTCCTCATTCCAGGCTCATCGGTCAGATTTGTTTTGTTTGGTTTCTTAGTTTTAGTCTTTTTTTGGTCACCTTGTTGACTGTGTATTCTAAGAACTTTAGAGAAAGGAAGTAAAAGATAGACATCACAAATAGTGGAGTGAGAGGGGAAGGTACAGGTGACAGCCCTGGTTGTTAGAGAGGCCCTTGGCATGTACTGCTGCAGAGTGCCTGCTGTTTGCAACACAAATGAGAGCTGCCTCATAAAAGGTTATTTGAAGAGGAACTGGTTCCTAGTTACTGTGACGCATGTTGTTTTTAGACTCTGGTCTTGTGTGGATGTATCTGTTGAATGCTTAATTCTCCCATGTGCCCTTTGACTTCAGGTGCTGCTTGTGAGCAGTAGTCGCCATCCAGACCGATGGATCGTCCCTGGAGGAGGCATGGAGCCCGAGGAGGAGCCCAGCGTGGCTGCGGTCCGGGAAGTCTGTGAGGAGGTATGCACTAAGAACTAGAGCATGGTCCCCCCTCCTTTTGAACTTGCCCTGTCAGTTTCTCTGTATTTGTCACCACTCACTGAGTCATGCTCGTGATCACAGAGGGGTAGCATTTGATGGTCACCATGTCCCTTCTGGACTGTGATGGTGTGGGGCCGTGAGCTGACACTCCGTGTCTGTTAGCAGTCTTGTCAGGAGGGCTTGCAGGAATGACTGTCTAGTGATGTCTCAGTCATCTGTGACATCTCGTGGCTGGCTTCCAGCATTGCCTCCAATACCTGTGATAGGTCACATCTCAGCACCAAGAAACAAGAGGATCAGGCTGGTTGGTGCAGACAGTCGTTTCATATCTTACTAGCTGTGGCTGGTGGGCAGTGCTGGTGATGGTAGCTTGAGAGATGGTACTGTCTTCTCTTTAGTCATATTGTGTGTAACAAACATGGGCTGATTCCTTGACCACACCCCTACATTTTACTACGTATGATAAACAGAAGTCAAGTCATGAACCCACCCTTCTAGTATGTGCAAGGCCCAGGGGTCAGTCCCTAGGACTCCCTTCCACCTCCCAGAAAAAACAACAACAAAACTTAAAGTCCAGAGGAAAGTGAGAAATAAAGCAATTTAAAACCAAGAGAAAGGGACTGGAGAGATGACTCTGATGTTAAAAGCATTGCTGCTCTTGCAGAGGACCCAGGTTTGGGTCCCTGCACCTACATGATGGCTCACAACAGTCTCTAACTCCAGTTCTAGGGATAAGATACCCTCCATGGGCTTTGCACGCACATGGTACACATACACACATTCAGGCAAAACACTCCTACCCACGAAATAAAAATAAATAATTTTTGAAAAAGAAAAAATCAAGCCAACTGTTGTTGTGGCACAAACTCTAGTTTCAGCTCTTGGGAAGCAGAGGTGGTAGATCTCCGTGAATTTGAGGCCAGCCTGGTCTACATAGTAAGTTCCAGGCCAGCCAGGACTACATAGTGAGACCTATCTCCAAAAAAGAAAGCAAGAGGAAGGAGCTGATGTCTCTCCGCATTGTGCGGTGATGGCACCACGCTGGGCCCTGTGTTGCGGCCCTGCTTAGGACTTGTAACTCGGGGCTGTGGGTCTGCTGTCACCATGTATTTCCTTGGCATACATAAGTAATATTTTAAAATTTTATTTCCTTCTTCTAGAGGGAATTAAGCCTGACTGTAGGGACATTTTAAATAGCACTTAGAATGCATCTACACATAATTGCCTGCCTGGCATGTGCAAAGTTCAATGCCCAGCACTACAAAAACAAACCAAAAGAATCTTTGGACTGTGGATGTGGCTCAGTTGGTAAAGTGCTTGCCTCGAATACTTGTCCTGCATTTGATCTCCGGTGCTTCATAAACTGGGCGTCACAGTACCTGCCCATAATTTCATCACTAAGAAGATAGAGGCAAGGGATCAGTAGTTCAAGGTCAAGGTCACCCTTGGCTGCATAGTGAGTTAGAAGCCAGTTTGGGATACATGGACCATGTCTTATGACATCTGGAGCCTACATTTCTGCTGGGTCTAGCTCTTGCTGGAGTCCCATTAACCTTTTCTTAAGATTGGAATATCCCGGGGATTCTTTCTTTGCTCTGAACTCCTACCACTTCCTTTGATTCCATCTCTCCTTTTATGATGTATCTGATGTTCAAAACTAACTTGCAGTACCTGTAGCCAGTGACCATATTTCCCATTTAAATCGTCCTTTTGCTTCCACTGTCCTCCTTGGTTTTTGACTTGTTCTTGTGGTAGCAGCCTGGCAACCACTGTTCCATCCTCACACTTGAAAACATACAGTCTGCATTCTTGCTTCAGCCTAGTGTGGTGTTTCATACCAGTAGTTCCAGCACTGGGAAGGCAGAGGCAGGAGGATCACTATAAGTTGGTAGCCAAGCAGGGTATATAGCAAGACCCTGTCTCAAAAAAAAAAAAAAAAACCTAAGAAAAAAATATAAAAGAGTAGCCAGTAGGAGAAAATAAAGACTTCAAAGACTTCAGAGTTTATTTGTTTAGAAATTTACTTAGACTGTCATATGCTAACTCTGTAATGTGGAGGAATGAACAGAGAGCTTGGTGTGGTGGTGTACACCTAGAATCCCAGCACTGGGGGATGAGGTTGGGGGTCAAGAGTTCAAAGCCAGCCTGGACTAAATGAGAGATGCCTCAGCAGTTAAGAGACCTGAGTTTTGTTCCTAGCACCCACGTGGCAGCTAACAACTATCCGTAACTCCAGTTCCAGGGAATCTGATTCCCTCTTCTGACCTCTGTAGGCACTGCACAACATGAGTACACTTATACACATAAAAAACAAAAATGGGGGCTGGAGAGATGGCTCAGCGGTTGAGAGCACTAGCTGCTCTTGCAGGAGACCAGGGTTTGAATTCCAGTACCCACATGGCAGCTAACAACCGTCTATAACTCCAGTTCCAGGGTATCCGATGCCCTCTTCTGACCTCTGTAGGCACTGCACAACATGAGTACACTTACATGCATGCAGACATAACACTGATACACATAAAATAAAAAATAAGTAAAGTTAAAAAAATAAAAATAAAATAATTTTTAAACAATCCCCAATAATATGTGATTTTAGAAAATTAGAAAAAAGCATTGTACAGGTATCATGTAGCTGGTCTCTGCAGATAAGTAGCCCTGCCATTGTAGGCTAAACCATAGATGATACAGTGTGTGTTGAATGGAGCTGACTGTGTTCTGATCAAGTCTTATATGAACAGCACTGAGTCGTAATCCCTGCTATTCAGAGTGTGGAGACTAGTGCCATTAGAACTGGCCAGAAAACTTGGTAGAGATGGGAAATCTGGGGGCTGGAGAAATGGCTCAGCACTTAAGAACACTGGCTACTCTTGCAGAGGACCTGTGTTCAGTTCCTAGCACCAACACGGCAGTTAACAACTGTTCATAACTCCAGTTCCAGGGGATCCAGCGTCCTCTTCTGGCCTTGTGAGCATTGCACACGTGGTATACTTAACATACCTACAGATAAAACACTTATATATATGAAAAAAAATATTTTTTAATGGAATATTGGCAGCACTCAGGAGGCAGAGGCAGGTGGATATCTATGAGATCCAGGGCAGCTGGGGGCTGCAGGGAGACCCCCAAAAGACAAAAAGAATAAAAGGGGAGGGGCAAAGGAGGAGGAAATACTGGGGGTGGACTGTTGACCCAGCAGTTTAAAGCACTGACTGCTCTTGCAGAAGACCCAGGTTTGATTCCCAGGACCCACATTGCAGCTAACAACCATCCATAACTCTAGTCCAGGGGATCTGATGCCCTTTCTTCCAACGTCCACAGGCATTGCACAATATAGGTGCACTTACACACATGTAGGCAACAGACTCATACACATAAAATAAAAATGATATTAAAAAAAAAAACAAAAAAGAAATGGAATATTACAGGCCTTAATCCAGACCTACTTTGCCAGAGTCTGACATAAACAGGACCCCAGGTGGCTGCAGGCCCCTGTGTTAGAGCTCTGAGTTTGTACCAGACAGTGTTCTGACAGTCTCCTGATGGAACTGTGAAGGGCTCTTCCAGGGCTGGACTCTGGGTCATCAGCTCCACATGCATCCTGGTCTTCTTTGCACACAAGCAAACAAGAATTCCAGACAGAGAGTGCTTTACCCAGGCTCTTGTGCTGAGTGCAGCTAAGTCTCCTTCAGGAGATGGGCGCCCGGTATAAAGCCTTGCACTGACTGCCACAATCACAGGAGCGAAGCAAGCAGGCTCTGAAGGGAGCTGACCCATCCGTTTTGGTGGCCCACATTTTGAAAAAGGAGCTACGGTTCTTCAGTTGATAGCTGTTGTGTCAGCTTCCTGAAGCAGCTGGTTGGTTGGTTGATTTGGCAGCGTCCTGACCCATCCTAAAGGCAGCAAGTCCTTTGGCATCCCAGTTCTACTGTGTGCTTGGGGAGTTGTTCCTGGAACCTTGACCTGCAGATCTGTTTCCTCGTTTCTCCCAGTGATTCCGTAAGCTGTTTTTATCCTTCTCTTAACCTAGTCAGATTGGAGTCTACTGACTGCAGAATCTTGACTAGTCCAGATTCTCTGTGCATAGTAGCTGCTTTAGTTGTGTCTGCAACCCTTCCCTTCCAGGCCCTGCTAACCTACAGGGAATTGAGACACAGTGACTGAACATCCCTCTAGCCGAGGGATTTGTCAGCCTTTGAGAGAATCGTTATGTCTGTGGTTGAATCCCTGGGAAGTGAAACTGACAGAATTCACTTTAGAATATACACCTCCCTCATTGCTTTTTACCTACTGAGTGTTGTCTGGCCAGTCAACAAGTAAACAGTGCCCATTTGTCTTGGACCAAGCCATAGCCTCCTGCTGGAGATAATAGAAAAATGTATGAAACATTTTAATCTTTTGCCCTCGGTGAGTTTAACACCTTGTAGAGGATACAAGCAAATAAAAATACAATCTGAGAATTAGGATTTGAGAAACAGTTAGTATGGCGTGCTCCAGGACCTTTCTGGTAGAGTGATCAGTCACAAGGATTGCCTTGTAGGAAGAGGTCTGATGGTTTTAGAGCTGCTCATTTGGGACCACCCTGTTCTGGAAGGTTGTCTGAATATTTAGTATCCTGGTCATTTTTCTGACTTCACCCTTAGGGTGTTTATAGCTGTTCTTTTTTACATTTCTGTGTATGTGTACATACAGATACCATGGCACACGTGTGGAGATCAAACGAGTTGGTTTTAGAAGTTAGTTAGCCTTCTACCGTGTGGACTTAGGGATTGAACTCAGGTCATTAAGATCAGGGTTAGCAGCAAGTACTTTTACCTGTTGAGCCATCTTGCCAACCCTGTTCTTTTTTTTAATTGTGTATGAATGTATTGCCTGCATGTATCTAAGTGCATGCATGTTGTACAGTGCCCAAGGAGGTCTGAAGATGGCATCAGATCCCTTGGAACTGGAGTTACAGACAGTTGTTAGTCGCCATGTGGGTTCTGGGAACTGAACCTGGGTCCTCTGCAAGAGCAGCCACTGCTCTTAACTGCTGAGCCACATCTCCAGCCCCTTTGTTTTGTGTTCTTTTTGGTTTGGTTTGATTTGGTTTGGTTTTTTGGTCTTTTTTGAGGTAGGATCTCCCTGTAGTCCCATCTCTTCTGGAACTCACTATGTAGACCTGGCTGGCCTTGAACTCACAGGGATCCACCTGCCTCTGCCTTTTGTTTTGTTTTTTTTTAAGATTAGTTTTATGTGTATGTATGTATGTGTACCATTGTGTGCAGATACCTTCAAAGGCCAGAAGAGGGTGTCAAATCCCCAATGAACTGGAGTTAGAGGTGGTTGTTAGCTGCCATGTACATGCTGAAAACTGAACTCAAGTCCTCTGCAAGAGCAGCCAGTGCTCTTAACCACTGAGCCATCTCTCCAGCCCTCTGTTCTGTGCGAGTCACAATCAGATTGTCTCTGGTTACACAGGTGCAGCCGAGATGCAGCAAACTAGTTGTTTGCAGTAGGCAGTTCAGTGAGGCATAGTGAAGGCTATAGAACTCTGCTGAACATTTGTTTCCTGGAAATCCTATACCATCCTTTAAGGAGAAAGGGAAGAGCAAAGTAGGAATAAAGTGCTTGCAAGTGGAAATGCAAGGTGCAGCACAGGCCACAGCATTGCACCCTGGATTTAGCATTTCACCTGCTGTGAGTTGCCTGTCTTGGAGGAAATACTGTCCCTGAAATGAAGCCCTGCCTGCCGTCCTCTGTCTTAAAAAGGTCTGCCTAACTGCATGGGTTTCCTGCAGATAGAGTCCCATACTTTATTCCAGAACTGCTGAGATCATAATGTGCTGGGCTGGCAAGATGACAGAAAGGCCTGAGTGAAAGGCTTTTCTACAGAAGCCTGACAACCTAAATTCTACCCCCAGGGCCCACAGGAAAGTGGAAGGAGAGAACCAATGCCACAGCTTGTGCTTGGTCCTTGGGCCTCCATGTGCTCACCCTGGCACACCCACAGAATAATAATAAAGTTAACAAAAAGTTGGGTGTGGTGGCTTACCCCTTTAATCCCAGCACTCCAGAGGCAGAAGCAGAAGTAGATGGATCTCTGTGAGTTGAGGCTATCCTGGTCTATATAGCAAATTTCAGGCTAGCTAGGACAACGTACATAGTGAGACTCTGTCTCAAAAAACGAAAATCTCCAAAACAAAATTGCCACAAAAAAGTCTATGAACTGCTTTGAATTTCAGGCTAAGGTTCCAGACTAAGTAAATCAAATATTACACAAACAAAAGTTAAAGAGGGCCTAGAGCTATTGCTCAGCGGTAAAGTACTTACCAATAAATATATGGGAGACACTGAATTCAGTCTCTAGCACCACAGAAAGAATAATAAAACACACAGTTAGGAGAAATGTGGCACACAGGCGGGAGTAGTCCTGTGACTTCCGTGAAGATAGAGCGGAGAGGGCGGTTTCCGCATCCCACGTCCTCTACACAGACCTCGACTTGAAATCACAGAAGTTGGTAGGTACTTTTGTCCTTGATTCAAAGCTTTTGAAAGCCCTGTTTAGAGATTTGTTTAGTTTCCAAAATGAGTTTGATTTTTTAAGTATATATTAAAAATCTAGTTCTTTCCCACGCTGATAGAATTGATTACTTTGTTTAAGTGTAGGTTTTTGTTTGTTTGTTTTGTTTTTGTTTTTGAGACAGGATCTCTATATAACCCCAGTTTTCCTGGAACTTGCAGTGTAGACCACACTTGGAACACACAGAAATCCACCTGCCTCTGCCTCCTGAGTGCTGGGATTAAAAGTTGTGCACTACCAAACCTGGCCATATCTTGCTTTAATCTTATTTTTTTAATAGGATCTCCTTAAGTAGGCTAGCCTGGTCTTGAATTCAAGATCCTCCTGCTTCAGCCTCCTAAATGCTAGGATTGCAAGAATGTGTCACCACTGATTCTCAGACCTTAGATTTACAATTACAGATGCTTTACTCTCCTATTAAAAAGCTTACTAAGAGCCAAGCATAGTGGCACACACCTTTAGTCCCAGCACTCAGGAGTCAGAGGCAGGCTGATCTCTATGAGATTGAGGCTAGCCTGGTCTACATAGTGAGTGCCAAGCCAGCTAGGGCTACAGGGTAACCCTGTCTCAAAAAGACAAAAAAAAAAAAAAAAAAAACTATTAAGAATTTCAGTTTGTGCCTAGCATAGCAGTGCATGTGTTTAATCCCAGTATGGGAGCCAGAGGCAGGCAGATCTCTCTGAGTTTTAGGTTAGCCTGGTCTATATAGTAAGTTCCAGGCCAGCCAATGCTACATAGTGAGACCTTTCCCCTCCTGACTAGCTTCTAGTCGTTGTGAAGAGCTCTCTGCTTCATTTAGGCATCAGTCACTGTTTCTGTTTTATTTTTTTTTATGTGTATGAGTGTACTACCTGCATGTATGTGCAGTGCCCAAGGAGGACAGAAGAGAATGTGAGATCCCCTGGAACTGGAGTTATGGATGATTGTTAGCCACCATGTGGCTGCTGGGATTCAAACCTGGGTCTTCTGCAAGAATAACCAGTGCTCTTAACCACTGAGCCATCTCTCTAGCCCCAGTTGCTGTTTCTTATTCTTTAACTGGTGAAGTTGGTGAGGTCACGTGCCATATAAACTGACCACCCTCAGCTGGTACTGGCTGCAGCAACTTTACCAGGTCTCTGCATGAGGTAGATTAGTTCTGTGCGCAGGACATGCTTGCACACTCGCTGAGTGGCCACAGCAGGATGATACTGTGTTTCTAGGAAACAGTTTGGGTAAAGAAATGTCTGTGCATCTGTATAGGAAGCAGGTAGATCGCATTGCCCCTGCTTGCCCAGTACCTCGCCGCTGGAGGCTTTACATCTCTTGCTTCATTTAATCTTTAAACTTGGAAGGTTAGAGTCTCATTTTGCCAGGGAGAAAAAAGTCCGGGGGTTAAGTGATTTACCAAACAGATTATACCCAGTCCAACGTGGAGTGCGCTCAGTAAGACGGGTTAGGGCCTGTGTCAGTGCTGCGTCCTGCCGCAGTGCCTCCTGAAATGCCTGTCAAACGTCGGCGGTGCCTTCCGCAGGGCCAGCTTACCTTAGACCCTAAGGTAAGATCAGAACTCTTCATTGCCGATTTTCTACATAGGCACGAAGGGAATGAGGATGTTAAGTAGGCTGCCACAGTGTGGTCAGGATCATTGGATCCACCTATTGGAAAACTGCATTTAACCCGGCTTCAGAACTCAGCATATAGGCTAAGTTTCAGAAACAAGCTCACAGCGCTTCAAATGCAGCATCTAAAGGAATCCCTTTGTACAGTGACCTCCATTTGGAAGCTTACAATCAAAACCCTTACAAGGGTCCCCAGGACCAGACTGCCTCTTGGCATGGCCTTGGGTTTTTGCAATGCTGCCTCTCCAGCCCAGGGCAGCAGAGGCTTGTGTGCCGGCCATGTGACAGTCTCTGGAATAAAAAAGCACTTCAGCATATGGTCTTCAGGCTTAGTCTTTGTCACAGTTCAATGGGAAAGGTGAAAGTTGGCCAACAAGGAAGGAGAAGCTGGATCTGAAACAGTTTTGTCTTCTGTCTTAAGTTTCCGTCCTTTTTCATGTTCTCAGTCAAACCAAGAGCATCATCACAGAGATAGAGACCATCTGCACGCAGCCAGGAGGGACTGTTTTGTGCAGGATGCGTTCTTGTGTCCCCCGCAGTGTGGAGGTAGAGACTGTCTGCAGACAGCCGGGAGGGAATGTTGTGTAGCCCAGGTTGGCCTTGAACTCAGCTCTTCCTGCTTCACACTCAGTTAAATCATACTGTAAAATTTAAATTTGTCTGTAAAATCTGTTTGTGTTAAAACCCAAATCTGGATTAAAGAGAGTAGAACAGAAATGTCGGTGTGATCGGGAGTGTTGTGGAGCCCGAGTGGCCAGAACTGCTGCTGTCTGTTTTCAGAGGGAGCACTGCAGGAGGAAGGGACACTGCTTACCTGTCCTGTTACTGCGATAAAACACATTGACAAAAGAAACTTGAGTGGAAAGATTCGGTTTGGCTTATGGTGTGAAGTCCATTGCGGTGAGGAGGCACGGTGGCAGGAACTGGAGGTGATTGGTCACGTTGTACTGTGGTCAGGAAGCAGAGGCTGCGAGTCCTGGCACCTGGCTTGTTCTCACTGCAGGACTCCACAGCTGGGTAAGAAATTACTGTGTTGCATCTGGGTGGATCAGAACTGTAAGTGCCCTTGTTCTGTCAATAAGGCAGTAAAGCTGAGTGTGATGGTGCACACCTGATCCCAGCCTGTGAGACATGGAGGCAGGAGGATCGGGAGTTCTAAGTCATCCTCAGCTACAGGACACTTGCCTATAAAACTGTGGGGAAGAGGAGTAGGAGGAGCGATAACTAAGTAGGTAAAGTGCTCACTGTTCAAGGGACCTAAATTTGAATCCCTGGCATCCACATAAAAAATGGCCCATGTCTGTAATCCCAGCACTGGGAGACAGACAAGCAGCTCCTGGGAGCTCACTGGTCTGCCAGCTAGTGGATCACTGGGCTCCGAGTTCAGTGAGAGACCCTGTCTCAAACAATAAGGTGGAGAACCCAGTGTGTTGATGCACGCCTTTAGTCTCAGCGCTTGGGAAGCAGAGGCAGGGGGATCTCTGTGATCAAGGCCAGACTGGTCTGTGTAGTGGCTTCTAGGCCAGCGAGGGCTACACAGTGAGACCCTGTCTCATAAAAAGGAGATTGGCTGGAGACTGATTGAAGAAGACACCCTCTGTCAGCCTCTGGCCTCTATACTCACAGGCATACCCACACATCACATACAGATAGTGCTCATACATACGGAACATCATGCACACACATAAAGAAAGGAAAGACGGCAGGTACATTGGTGGGAGCCATGCTTGGGGCTCCTGCACACAGTACAGTTCTCTGTGTTTCTTCCTGGATGGACCAAGTTATTACCTAAATCACCTCCTGTCTATAGTAAATATTTTATTACTAATGTGTTTTCCAGTGTTAATGTTCACAGACTAGAGTCTAGCCTTTGAGAGTTAAAACCAGATTTCCCACCAACATAAAATGTGACAGGACTTCAAAAAGATTCTTGGTCTCAAACTGTCCTTTGCATTGTAAGACATCCAACAGCCTTGGCCTCTTCCTACTGTGAGCCAGTCACTAGCCTCACCCCATCATCACCAACACCACAAACTCTTACACATTTCCATGCTTGTGGAAAAACGCTGTTTTGGCAGGTTAGAGGGCCTTTTGTCCTCCAGATCCTTGTTGCTGAGCTGCTTGTGCTGGCTTAGAAATTGTTGGGCTCCTGCTGTTCTCCTAGAGCACAGAGGGAAAGCAGCCAGTAGAGGGTCACACAGCTTGGCTGAAGCAGACTGCAGAGGCCACTCTTGGATATGGGGAGAACTCGGTGAACTGCAAACCGGGGACAGACAGGAGAGACAGCTGTGGTTGCGCTTTCCTGGGCTTCCCCTTCTAGGTGGAGAGGAAATTGTGAGTAAGACAACACATATCCCATCTCACTGCTCATCAGATAAGTACAAATTAAAGCAAGCTGGTATCGAGTTCCTCTCATTAACCAAGATTTAAAAACATTCTGTTGATGTTGGAGGAGGTGGTGTACATTAAGGCCCTACAGGGCTAGAGAGAGCTCAAAGGGTTAAATGCTTGGTGCACAAACATGAGGGCCTGAGTTCAATCTCTAGGACCCATGTAGTGGGAGGAGACAGCTGACTCTTACAGGTTATCCTCCGGCCATCCCATGTACACCGTGGCACACACACTCATTAAAGAGGAGATGGTTTTCCAGCTTTTGTCCTTGCTGTCATTTTCTACTGATCCGGCCCTTTATCCCCGAGGAGCCCTGTCTCCTCCCCCTCAGGTGTAGGCACAGTGGCTGTGTAACAGTCTGTGCCTGTTGGTCGTATCTTGCCCCAGCATTTTCCTTCCCGGTACCGGCTGAGAAATGCTTGTTGTCCATAGAGAAGTGAATCCAAGGGACTTGTTACAACTCCTTTTGTAGTAGCAAAGTTAGAATCCAGGCGCCCATCAGTAGAACAGTTCCGTCATTCGGGATCCATTTATGGTATGTTTATCAGCAGCAGTTTAGAATAATTTAGGAATTTAAATGCCCCAATATGGAGAGTCCAAGATGCATCAAGTGAAATGTGATAGCAAGTCTGTTCCCCTTTGTAAAGTAACATGTTCTAAAACATATGGATGTGTGTTCATAAATATGTAATGTGAGAATGGGGCCCTGCATGGAGACTGCTAAACTGATTAAACATACGGATGTGTGTTCATAAATATGTAATGTGAGAATGGGGCTGCACGGGAGACTGCTAAACTGATTAAACATACGATGTGTTTTCATAAATATGTAATGTGAGAATGGGGCTGCACGGGAGACTGCTAAACTGATTAAACATATGGATGTGTGTTCATAAATATGTATCCTGTAGAATGGGACTGTGTGTTCATAAATATGTAACGTGTAGAATGGCCCTGCACGGGAGACTGCTAAACTGATTAAACATATGGATGTGTGTTCATAAATATGTAACGTGTAGAATGGGACTGTGTGTTCATAAATATGTAACGTGTAGAATGGGCCTGCACGGGAGACCGCTAAACTGATTAGAACGTGCAGACCCGTGAGGCTTTCACCTCATCTAAACCCTGTTTTGGTTTTTTGTAACACCGTGTAGCCTTTGAGCTGAGGAGGTTTGTTTCGGTTTGGTGTTTGAAGAAATCAGTGGAGTGTGATGGTTCACACCTGTAATCAGCAGCCAAACTGGGCTACATAGTGAGTTCCAGGCCATCTTGGGCTGCACTAACAAAAAGCCATTTCAGCCAGGGAGATGGCTCAGTGGGTAAAAAACACTTGCTATGAAAGCCTGACTACCTGAGTGTAGTCCCTAGAGCCATGTAAAGGTGGAAGGAGATAGGTGACTCCTCAGAGTTGTTCTCTGACTTACACACACACACACACACACACACACACACACACACACACACACACACACACACACACACACAGAGCAAGTAAATGTCAAAAACAAGGGCCTGGAGAAATGGCTCAGCGGTTAGAAGCCTTTGTTTCTCTTGCATTGCACCTAGGTTTGGTTCCCAGCACTCACATAGTGGCTTACAACTGTGTAACTCCAGTACAAGGGATCTGATACCCCTCTTCTGGCCTCCCTATGCACTGCATGCATGGGTACACTTACATTCAGACAAAACACTCATACACATAAGACAAAAGTAAACAAAGCCTTTTAAGAAAACAACTCAAGGTCCTTCTGCCTCAGCCTCCCGTGTGCTAAGACTTCAGACCTCTGTCACCACACCCAGCACTGAGTCACATTCCTCTGCATGGATGGATCCCATCATTCCTGCTGAAGGATATCATAGTTTTTCCAAACTTGGGTAACGATGACGAGAGCTGCTGTAAGCCTGTGTACAGGGTTCTGTGTGAACATGTCTTCAGCTGTTTGGAGTAAATACCAAGGAATGTGATTGCTAGGTTGTTTGATACGAGGATGTGGCGCACAGGGCTGGTTGCTCAGGGGTCGGCACTTGCCTGTCGTAACCCCCAGCATTGACAACAAAAAGTAGTTTGGTAAGAAACTGTCTTCCAGGGCTGGCAAGGAGGCTCAGCAGGTAAAAGTGCCTGCTGTACATGCTGACAACCCAAGTTCAGTCCTCAGAACCTGTGGTGGAGGGAGAAAACCAACTCCCAGACACACACACACCCTCACACACACACTGTCACACACTCACTTGTACACACTGTTGCACTCTCACACTTACATACGCACACACTAGCACATTCGCACTCTCACACTCACACGTGGTGACCCCCCTTCCTCCCCCCCTTCCTCCCTCCCCCCTGCTGTCTCTGTCTCCCTCTCCAGTGGACTGGTTGCCTGCACGTGTTTGCATCCTGTCAACAGGAGATGTCCTGCTGCTTTCCATCTTTCCTGTTTGGCGAAGTCAGTGTTCTAGACTCTGGTCATCCTCATAGGTTTTTAGTGGCATTTCTGTTACTTTAATGTAGACATTTAAAGCTAAGAATTTCCTGCCAAGCTTGCTGTTGCTGCATCTTACAAATTTTGGTGAGTTGTATTTTCATTTTCATTTGCTTCAAAGCTCTTACTGTCTTACTGAGACTTGTGCTCTGACCCGTGCTGTTGGGATGTGCCTTGCTCGGCCTCCTTATGTGACAGTGTGACCCCTGCCTTTTTCTCAGCAGTCCTTATTGTGGGGTCTGTTCTGCCTAATACAACTACTGTTGTAGTACATGTACCACTGCATGTGTGGGGGCCAGAGGACAACTTGTAGGAGCCAGTTCTTTCCTTTTGCCTTTGGGGCTCAGGGGGTGAACTCAGGTCATTAGTCTTAGCAGCAAGTGCCTTTACTCACTGAGCCACGCCCCCCCTTTTTTGGTGATTATAGTAATTGGGCTCGAACCCATATGTTAGGCAAGCACTCTTACCGCTGAGGTATATCCCCAGGCCTTTTTTTTTTTTTAAATGACAAGGCTCAGTGTACTCCATCTGTCCTTGAACTCATGCCTCCTTCAGACCCCAGCCCCTTAGGTGGTGGGATTACAAGTGTGCACCACCACTCACTGCTGTCTTCTTCCTTTTTATTGTTTTCTTCCATTTTAATGGGGTCCCAGGAAGAAGAGAGGCTTTGCGTAGTCCTATACTATTACAGTTTTGAAAGATTTATTTTATTTTAAATGGTGTACAGGTGACTGTGTGTGTGTGTGTGTGTGTGTGTGTATGTGTATGTGCAGAAGCCTGCAGAGGCCAGAGGTGTCGAAGCACCTGGGGCTGGAGTTACAGGCAGTTGTGAGCCACCTGGTATGGTGCTGGGAACTGAATCATAGTCTTAACTACTGAGCCATCTCTCCAGTGCCTGTTACGTTGCTTTAAAAAGTCTTTGAGTTTTATCTGTCTGTTTTCATTTTAGGCTAAAGAATTGATGTAATTTTTTTTTTGTTTCTTTAAGTTGATCACCTAAGAGACTAAACAGAACTTTCTTACTGTGAATAATTAGTCAAAGAATCAACTAATCTAAAAGAATTGGCCTAATTTAAAGGCACCATGCTGGGCTGGAGAGATGACTCTGCAATTAAAAGCACTGACTGCTCTTGCAGAGCACCAGGGTCAGTTCCCAGCATCTACATGGCAGCTAATAACCATCTGTAACTCCAGTTCCAAGGGTTCCAACACCCTCTTCTGACCTCGGCAGGCACTGCTCTTGTTTGTTTATGTGCATGGAGGCAAAACATTTGCACACATAAGATAGGAATACATTTAAATAAATAAATAAAGGTACTGATAGCACACTTTTGGTACAAATAACTACCCTAAATTATCATTCAGCCATTTTTTAAAAAACTGAAGTAAAATAATGTATGGGCTGGGGTGTGGTGGCTTACACCTGTATTCCCAGTATTTGAGAGGCTAAGGCAGGAGGATCAGGAGTTCAAGACTGTCCTCTGTTTTCTGAGACCCTGTATCAAAAGGAAAAGAAAAGATCTTTTTACTCGGTTTATCACACATAATTGAAAGTCATCCATTGGCAAGCAGTTAATCGGGTGGTTAAGGGCAGAGATTAGACTCTGCTGTTAGAGAGTAGTGTATTATATTTGAACTAGTTTGTGTTGGAGCCCTATTGAATAGAGGTTGAATTACTGGGTCGGGAGCCAGTCTCCCACTAAATGAAACGAGTTCAGCAGAGTCTTCCAAAACAGTTGTTGGCTTTCCCATCCAGTGCCACATTCCAGGAAGGATCTCAAGTCCTTACAAAGGGTGTCTGCCGCTTACTGTCCGTTGTCGCCACTGTCCTTCACAGAGACTTCAGCAAGTACTAACTACAGGCCCTGCTCCGAACGTCCACCGCAGTAAACTGCCAGGGTCAGCAGGCTGAAGAGCAGTGTGCAGCTTCCTCTTACCTTGCTGCGGTTACAGACACAAGCTGCCTGCAGTGCCTGCTACGCAGGAAGTAAATTTAGAGACTTGTTGCCCTTCTTACAGAGGTGTGTGTGTGTGTGTTCACGCACACACGCACGGGAAGACCAGAAGACAGCCTATCATTCATATCATTCATATCATTCATTCATATCATTCATCAGGAGCCATCCACCATGTTTTGTTTTGTTTGGGGAGTTGTTTGTTGAGACAGGGTCTCACTGTGTAGCCTGACTGGCCTGGAACCCACAGAGATCCTCCTGCTTCTGCCTTTAATCCCAGCACTTGGGGGAGGCAGAGGCAGGCAGATCTCAGAGTTCAAGGCCAGCCTGGTCTACATAATGAGTTCCAGCCAGAATACATGGTAAGACTCTGTTTAAAAAAAATAAAAATGAAGGAAAAAGAAAAAGATTTATCTGAAAAATTAACCAAAAAAATCTCAACAAAATGGGATAAATCTCCATGAAGATGACTTTTAAAAGTGACAAAAGTTGCAGAAATAAAGTAGTGGAATAGAATCCCTTACAAGTAGAGCAGTTGTATGAAGAGAGAATTTCATACCCAAAAAAAGAATAGACAGCTTTTCAAGCACACATGGAAAGATTGTAAAAAAAGAAGTATTAGAAGTCCCAGAACGCCCATATCATAGGCTGTACATACTCAGATACAGTGTAATAAACCAGAAATGATGAGCAGGGCCAACTTGAAAGAGAGAGACACATTTGGATGTTCTAATTAATCCCTAAGATAAAGCACAAATCCCAACCGAAACTAGTGGGCAGGTGGAGCTGGAAGTGCCCCACTACGTGGTGGGGTGCAGTGCAACCAGTGCTCCAACTCCTAGGTGTTGTATTAACAAGAGGGAGACACATTAGGTGACGTGAGTAGTTAGCTCAGGAAGGGAAAAGCCCAGAGACCATCCAGAGAAAGCAAAGGGATGGGGTCAGGAGGAGGAGAGGTCAGTAGGAAGTAGAAATGGCAACAACTCAAGAGTTGTTTTTTATTTGCTTAATAAATAAGATAATGGTTGATAAGATGGCTCAGTGGGTAAAGGAGCTTGCTGCCAAGCCTGATGACCATTTGATCCCCACGACCTACATGTTCCAACCCCTGAAAGTTGTCCTCTGATTTCTGCAATCACATAGTTACACAAATGTATGCACACACACACGCACACACACACACACACACACAGACCATAAATACAATATTTTCTTAAAAGAAAGCCTAGGAAGGATGTATATTTATATTTCTTAGAGAAATTTAACCCCAACACTCAGGAGACAGAGGTGGGCAGATCTCTGTGAGTTTGAAGGCAGCCTAATTTATAGTGAGTTTTAGGCCAACTACAGCTACACAGTGAGACCCTATCTCCAAAAAAAGAAAAAAAATCACAAAGAAATTGAGTATACCTTTAGGGGTGGAGGCAGAGGGATCAAGAGTTCAAGGTCGTCTGTGGCTTCATAGAGAGTTCAAGACCATCTTGGGCTACATGACTCTGTTTCAAAATAAAAAATGAAAGGCAGTCTTAGGTACAGCTCATTAGTCGTGCCTGCCATGCACAGAGCCCTGGCCTCAGTCCCTGGCACCATGGTCCCCCAAAGAGAAACTCTGAATTGATTGAGCAAAGAGGAGGTTCATGATTTCAAGGTCAGAATGACGGGGCGCGGTAGACACACCTGTGGCACAGCTATGGAGGTAGAGTTCCCTCTGTTGTCAGTTCAGTGCAGTTATGTAGCTAGCCCTGGTCTAAAAAAAAAAAATCAAGGATGGGGGTGGAGCTCAGTGTTGAGTGCTCACCTAGCCCTGCAGAGTCCTGGGTTCCAGAGAATGTAAAAGTGGGGTGACATGGTTTCACATTCGTTAAATTGACTGAAAAGGGAATGGGGAGTCACCCCAGCGAACACCAGGTGTGCAGAGGAGCCCCAGTGCCTCTGCCCCCCGGGGCATGCGTAGCGTGGGGTTTCCATTTGCTGTCTCAAATGACTCCCAAATCAGTGTTTTAAAGTAGCAAGATTCCCTAAAGCCAACAAGCCTGTGGCCTGCTTGCAATGTTAGCTCTTGGCTCCAGGTTGGATAGGCAGTTCTTTTGATCCTGGCTGGCTATAGGCAGCGCAGCTGTGAAGCTGCAGTCTTATAGCCTTTGGGAGAATTGCTCGGGCTTATTCACACCAGTGGCAGAGTTCTAGCAAGAAAAGTGGGAAGGACAAGACCTCTTGAGCCCTCAGCTTGGAACCAGCGTGCCTTTCCACATTCTGATGACCAGTCTCACTCACAGTTGAGACCAGACCCCAGGGTGTGGTTGGAGGTTCTGTCTCTGGGTAGGAAGAACTGAAGTCCTGTTTCAGAGGACGTGGGCACAGGGAGAAGGGGAAATAGGAGCCACTTATACAGTTGATCTGCTGTGGAGCAACTTGATAGCATCTGAGAGAATTGTAAGCCCTTGCTGCCGAGACTCTGAAGTGTGATCTTGGTAAAGACCTACAGAAACTACCTGACTTGATGAAGCAGGACTTTTACAGCGTTTTATAACAGGATTAAACAGATAAATGAACTAACTGTGGTCACTTCGTAAAGCAGATAACCCAACAGCTAAAATGAATTAATTGGAACCATGTACATCAGCATGGCCAGAATTCAATGTAATGAGGGAAGTCACAGAAGGTGTGTGTTTTTAAAAAAAGGGAAACCTGCAGAAAATACCATGTACTATTATTGATAGTAGGTACATGCTATCAGTTAAGGAAAGAATAAGCAGCTGATAAACTGAGCAAGTCAGGGGCTCGGGTATCTCCTGCAGCTGAGGAGTACCTGTATCAGTGGCTATTTTTTTTTTAATGTGTGTATGAGTGTTTTGCCGGCATGTATGTAAGTGTGCCACATGTGTGTAGTGCCTGCGGAGGCCAGAAGATGGCATTGAATCCCCTGGAACTGGAGTTACAGTCTGTTGTGAACTACCATGTGGGTTCTGAAACTGAACCTGGGTCCTCTGCAAGAACAGCCAGTGCTCTCAACAGCTAAGCCGTCTCTCCAGCCCCAATGGCTTAATTCTTCAAAAGAATTAAGAGAACTTAAGTTTAGCCATATGGAGGCTAACAGCTGTCCATAACTCCAGTTCCAGGGGATCCAGTGCCCTTTTCTGACTTCCACAGGCATTTGATGTCCCAGATACACTTACATACATGCAGGCGATACACTCATGCACATAAAAAAAAAAAAATTAAAAATAATGAATTTTTTTAAAAAATAAAGTTAAGGGCGAGTGAGATGGCTTAGTGGGTAAACATGCATACTACCAAGCCCATTGACCTGAGTTCAGTCAAGCTCAATGGTGTGCATACACACACAAATAATAAAAAATGTCAGGGATGGAGAGATGGCTTAGTGGTTAAAAACACTTGCTGTTCTTCCAGAGTACCCAGGTTCGATTCCCAGCGCCCACATGGAGGCTAACAACCATCCATAACTCCAGTTCCAGGGGATCCAATGCCCTGCACACATGGTCCACTTACATTCATGTAGGCAGAGCACTCATATATGTAAAATAGTAAATAAAATATTTAAAACAATAGAAGTATAATAAATAATAAAGCCACCAAATGATGTGTTAGTAATTGACATAGCTCAGTGTGTGGCTTTTCTCTGCCGAGTGATGCAGATGCCAGCCAGGTGTGCTGAGCCACACGCTGCTCACAGGTTCCTGCAGCGACACTTGCCGTAGAGCTGAGCATCTGGGCTCCACTGGGGACCAAGTTTGCTGCCTTGATGGAGGAAGCTTTGATTCTAGACACAGGCCTTCCAGTGTTCACAATTTTTTGTCTCTAGGGTGCTTCATCTTCCTCAGAAAGCTGCCTTTTGAATCAAAGGTTGGGGTGACAGGAAGCTTTCACCTCGGTTAATAAAACACCTGACTGGAAATGGCTTCTACCCTGTGAGTCTTTTCTGCTCTGCGAAGCTCCCTATTGCCATCTCCGTGTTGCTTCTGCAGATCAGCAGCACCGGTTCCGGCTTTGGTCAGCTTCTCACTAATTCTTTTGGCCTTCTCCTTGTGGTCACGAGATGATTGCAGCGGCTCCAAGTCTCAGGTCCCCAAAGGCAGGAAAGTGCAGGGTTTCCTTTTGTGCAATCTGCCTATCGTAGTGGGAAATCATTGCTACAAGTCCCCAAGAGACATCCTCTGAGGAGCTGTGGACCCAAACTGGGTCACATGCAGTACCCCTGAACCCATTCCTACCTGGGGAGAATTCTCTGTGCCTTGCTTAGGTGTGCTTTCCCCAAGTGAGCCACGGCCTTCGATAGAACAAAATGTGGGTGCCGTGATAGTGAGGGCACCCTATAGATGAGGCAGCCATCTGTGCCTGCCAGCCCTCCATGAGGGGAAACCCACTTTGGAGGGAGCTGATCCACCTGAATGACAAAGCAGTGTTCCTTGTGCTGGGGGTTCAGAGGGCCCTCCTCTTGCTAAGTCCTCCGCTCAAGCTGCACACGTACAGGAGAGACAGGCCCTGAGCTCACTGGGTCAGTACAAAACACCCGAGAAAAGGAGACATTCTAACACATACCACACACATATTTTTATTAACTAAATCGAAATACTAGAATTACTGTATTGTATACTTTGGGTTTGTTTGTTGGTCTGCTTGTTGTTTTTTTGTTTGGTTGCTCTTGCAATACTGGGACTTGAACTGAGGGCCCAGCACATGATAGGCAAACACTCCCCACACTTCCTTCCCAGCTCTGTACTTAGCTCTACTGAAGTTCAAGGAGGTTGTCTCTGCTTTGTGGAGTCATGGAGGACAACAGATTATGTTATTCCAAATTCTTACTGGCTTTTAAATAAAGACTTTATCTCTGAATTCGGGCTTTTGACATAAAGATTGATCACAAATGCTTTCACGTGATTTGAAAAACAAGTCCATACCTGTACTTGACTAGACTGAGCTTACACATGCTAAGCCAAATGTCTGAGCCAGGTGTCTGTCAGGTGCAGTGCTGACGCCTCTCCCGACCTGCATGTAGAGTCATGTGAAAGGTAAAAATAGCTGTGCTCAGCTTGCTGCCAGCATTTGAGACTGTCCAGTTGAGACTTGGTTTCTGAGAACTGTGAGAAAGTAGGTTAGCTTAAAGGAGCAATCTCAGGAGATCTTGCCAAGAGGAATGTTCCTCCATCAGCACGGCGACTAAACTAAAATCTCATCAGCAGCAGCAGCATCATTATGATGATGATGATGATGATGATGATGATGATGATGTGTGTGTGTTATGCTGGGGCTTGAACCCAGGGTCTTGTGCTAGGCAGACACTCTACTACTAAGCTGCTCCCTCAGTCCTAAAATCCTCTTCCCAGCTATCCTGGAGCTCGTGGCAGGCCTCCTTCAGACTCCTAAATGTTGGGACTACAGGTGTGAGTCTCTATGCCTGGCTTTTAAAATCTTTTTTAAGGGTATTACTTCTAAGAAAACTGCTAAACCAGGCTACTAACCCCAGCACTCAAGCAGGCGCAGTGAATCTCTGTGGGTTTGAGGCTAGCCGGGTCTACATACAGAGTTCCAGGTTAGCTGGGGCTACGGGGAGACCCTGTCTCAAAAACAAAACAAAATAAACTAAAACAAATAAAAAACTACCAAGTCTAAATTTTAAAGACTGGTAAATAAAGGACTATTTCTCTGCTTATTATAATTAATATAATTATAATTGAACTGATGGTAAATTTAAAAAAATAGATTTCTTTTTTAAAAAGATATTTTGTTATTTTTATTTTATGTATATGAATGTATTATCTGCATGTATGTAAGTGCACCGTGTCATGCAGTGCCCACAGAGGTCAGAAGACAGTGTTGGATCCCCTGGAACTGGAGTTATAGATGGTTATTAGCCACCATGTGGATACTGGAAATTGAACCAGGGTCCTCTGCTGGAGCAGCTGGTGCTCTTAACTGCTGAGCCATCTCTCCAGCCACCTTTAGTAGATTTCTACCAAATAGATAGCCTGTTAGTTTAAATGTTGAATGAAGGGGCAGTTTTAGCTTTTACCAGTAAAAGTTAAAGCACAGGCAAAGACCACTCATTTGCTGTCAGGTTCATTGTTTGACTTATGCTAGACGTTACAAGAATAAACTTTATCATACTCAGAGATGCCTTTATATTTCTTCCATCCTCTTCAGACACAGAGCGACTCATCTGGCCTCTTGCTCAGTGCAGTCTTTGTAGCTATCGGCTGTTTTTGTGACTGACTCAGCTCTCTTCATAGCTGAGGATGCAGTCTGGTTGGCACAGTGCTTGTCTAATGCACATGAGGCCCCGTGTTCCATCCCCTCACCACATAAACTAGTGGCACATGCCTGTAATCCCAGCACTTGGGAGTTGGAGGCAGGAGAATCAGGAGTCCAAGGTTATCCTCAGCCACATAGAGAATTCTAAGCCAGCCTGGGCTATGTGAGTCCCTCTCAATAAGAAAGAAAAAAATTACTATCAGACAAAAGTTTTAAATTTTATTGCTTTAATTGTGTTTTCATAATCATAAATTGATTTGTGGTCTTAATGTTTGGACATTGTTTCCATTTCTAAATACCTTATTTCTGTGATTTATTTTATGCATATGACTGTGCCTGTGTGTTTGTAAATATAATCATGTGAGTGCAGTGCCTATAGAGGCGAGAAGAGGGCATCAGATCTTCTGGAATCACAGGTTGTTTTGAGCTGCTCAGTGTGAGTGCTGAGAACTGAACCCAGGTCCTGTGCAAGAGCAGCAAGTGGTCTTAAGCACTGAGCCGTCTTTCTAACCCAGATTTTTGATTTCTTAAAGAAAAGTGAATTGTTAACTAGACAGTAGCTACTGGAAAGAACATTCACCAGAGCAGAAGGGAAAATGATGACTGTTGTGACTCGGTTCCCCCACCTGCACCAACTCTCCTCCTAGCCCTCACCAGTAGAGGTGAGTGGTGGAGGCACAAGTGAAGTGCATCCAGAGGTGACTATGTTTTCCAGTCAGCCTCCCTAGGAGCGCCCCTTTGTTCAGGACAGTTACTGCTAAAATGCAAGAGAAACAATTGGCCTAAGTAAAGTAAAGAATGTCAAGAGCCAGACGGGTGAGAGGTGTGGAAAAGTCAGTGTAGATGGAATTCCTGACAGATAGCAGAGATTCATGTCAGAATGAGTCACCCAGGAATCTAGTCCTGTCCATCAACCTCTGTTGTTTCTATCATTAAATATCTCTTAAAGGATTTAGAATATAGGGCTGGAAAGATGACTCTGTGGTTAAGAGTACATAGCACCTAGTTTGGTTCACAGCACCCACATGGGCCCTCACAAGTACCTATAGCTTCAGCTCCAGAGTAGCCAATGCCCTGTTCTGGCCTCCATGGGTACCTACACTCAGGTACATGTACCCACACAGAAACACAAAAAATTTAAAAAAAAAATATTTTTTTAGACAAGGTCTCAACTATGTGGTCCTGACTAGCCTAGAACTTTCCATATAGACCAGACTGGTCTTGAACTCACAGAGATCTACCTGCCTCTGCTTCCCAAGTGCAGGGATTAAAGGCATGCACCACCATGCTGAGCCCTTAAAGTAAATCTTCAGTTAAAAAAAAAAAATTAGAGGAGACTAATGGGGCTAGAGAGATGGCTCAGCAGTTAAAAGCACTGGCTGCTCTTGCAGAGGACCTGATTTATTTCCCAATACCCACATGACCAAGCTAACAACCGTCCATAATGTCAGGGGATCTGATGCCTTCTTTTGACCTCAATAGGCATTGTACGACATGGATACACTTACCTCCACACAGGCAATATACTCATGCACATAAAATAAAAATGATAAATAGAAAATTAGAGTACTTGCAATTTTGTTCATTCTGTGCAAGCTTACCTATGTTTATGAAATGTTTCTGCCTTGATTTTTAATGTGCTGCACATGTCACAGGGACATGGTCATAGCGACAAGCAGTGTACTAGCGATGCATCCCAGGGCTCTTTTTCACTCCTCTTACCTCTCTTGTCCCAATACATGCAAATAAAACAGAAAAAAAAAACAATGCCAGAAAGATACAGCCTGGGCACAGAGGGAATGGAGAGCTGGCTCAGTGGTTAAGAGCAAGTACTGCTCCTGCAGAAGATGAGTTTAGTTCTCAGCACCCACATGATAGTTCACAACTGCCTAACTCCAGTTCCAGGGGATCTGATGGCCTCTGTGGGCATCTGGACTTACACACACACACACACACACACACACACACAAATAATAATTATTATTAAGTTAACTAAATATCTTTAGTCCCAGTACTTGGGAGGCAGAGGTAGTGATCTCTGTGATACTGAGGCAGCTGGGGCTACAGGAAGGTCCTGTCTCAAACAAACAAATAAATTATAATAAATAAATAAATCTTTAACAAAATAGTAATGCAGCAATGGAGAGTCTGCCTCTACCTGTCCTCCCTGGTTGAACTGCTTCAAGCAAGGAGCAGCCAAAAGCCTTTCTCATCGCTCCTGCAGTCACTTTGTCCATTTCTGTCCTGACATCCCTCACGAGGAGGGTGGCACATTGCTGGTTTTGTTGTCTTTTGTTTCCGGGTCTTGCAGGCTGCTGAGCTCTTCTGTCACCTTTTGTACAGACAGCCAAGGACATGTCAGCCAAACCTCCTGCTGTCCTGGATTGTGCATCCTGGCCTGGGGATCACTGTGTCTCTGGCATCTCCCTTGTTTCCTGGCTCAGTATATACTTGTTGCATGAATGAATAAATGAATTAATGCTTCAGAATGTTTTTGGTATAGCTTCGTTGCCCTTCATGAGTCACCTTGCTCTGTTTGGCTAGTTTTTCAGTGGGGAGAAAGACCAAGAACAAGAAAGCCCTCTGCAGAATGTGCCTTGCTGTGACCACTCGAATATGATGTCCAGCAAACCTTGATAGGAATGACCTCCCCGAACCGGACCTGGAGTCCTCCAGAGCTGCATGCTCATGTTTTTTATTTGATTTTTCTGTTTATTTATATTTATGTATATGTATATATGTCTGTGATTGTGTATCACATATGTGTGGAGGCCAGAAGAGAGTATCAGATCCCCTGGGCTGGAAGTAGAAGTGGTTGTGAGCCGCTGATGTGGGTGCTGGGAACTGAACTTTCATCCTCTTGAAGAATATTAGCCACTGAGCCATCTCTCCCGCCCTATTACTTGTGGGGTTTTTGTTCATGATGTTTTTTTTTTTGAGACTGGGGCTCATTATATAGTCTTGGCCGGCCTGAAGTTCACTCTGTAGACCAGGCTGTCCTCAAACCCACAGAGATCCTCCAGCCTCTGCCTTCTGAGTGCTAGAATTAAAGGCGAGTACACCACCATGTCTGCTTTTTGGTTTGGTTTGGAATTTTTTGTTTTTTGAGGGGGTTTGTTTTGTTTTGGATTCTTTTGAGACAGGGTGTCCCTGTAGTCCCAGCTAGGCTGGAACTCACTATGCAGACCAAGCTGTCTTGGACTCACAGAGATCCGCCAAATGCTAGGATCAAAGGCGTGTGCCACCACACCCAGCTGGTTCTGTGTTTTATACTTTATATACTATACTTTATGCTTTTATCTTTATTTTGTAAGACTGTGTGGGGCATCACATAGTGGGACCAGCAGTGTAGTAATGTCACTGAGTTAATTTTTCTTTCTCTCTTTTTCAGGCTGGAGTAAAAGGGACATTGGGAAGATTAGTTGGAATTTTTGAGGTAAATCTGTTGTTGTTGTTGGTGGTGGTGGTATAGTGGTGTATTAATCCCCATTGTCCTGATTGTGGAAAGGAGCCATCAGCATCTCACTGACTGTTAGAACAAGACCACATTCAGCAGAGAATGATTTTCTTTGCTTGTTATTCATGTGTTCTTGGGTGTATGTTTGGATGCACATCTGTGCAGCTGTGTGTAGAGGCCAGGGGTCAACTTCAGGTATCACTCCTCAGGACCATCCACCTTGTTTTTTGATTAGGGCCTCTCAGTGGCTTGCAGCTCATCGATAGCCTAGACTGAGCTCCAGGTTGTCCAGAGTCTCCACCTGTTCTGTGCTAAGATCACAAACATTTATACCATGCCCAGCTTTTTTTTTTTACATGGATTCTAGGAATGGAACTCAGGTCTTGGTGCTTGCAAAATTGTAAGTAGTAATACTTAACAGTATTATTTTATGTGCTGGGTGTGGTGAGGCATGCCTTTAATACCAGATCCTGTCTCAAAAAGACAAAATAAAATTTTTTTAAGTATTGTTTTCCTGTTCTGACGTTTCTCCTCTTCCAGGTGAGGTGAAGGCAGGTAAGAATGGACAGGAGAAGTAGAAGGCAGCACAGAAATAGCTGTGGCAGTGACTGGAACAAGGTGGGAGGAAGTGAGAGGTGGGAATAGAGGGAGCAGGGTGAGGAGAATGCAGGCTGCACACCCAGGCTCCCGGCAATCTGGGCCACTGCATTCCTATGGCCAGGGACTGGAGCACTTGCTGCTCTCACAGAGGACCACGCACGTGGTGGCTGACAAATGTCTGTAACTCCATTCTAGGGGCTCTCACACCCTCTTCTGACCTCCATGAGTACCCACACACATGTGGCATATACACACAGATGCAAATTACATTTTTTTCCTTTTTATTTTTGAGACAAGGTCTCTCTGTAGTCCCAGATGGCCTGGAATTCAGTATGTAGACCAAGCTGACCTTGATCTCACAGAGATCTGCCTGCCTCTTCCTCTTGAGTGCTGGGATTAAAGGTGTGTGCTGCCACGCCTGGCTGCTAATAAAGATCTTAAAAAAAGAAAGAAAGAAAAAAGTTTGGCTTAAGCACACTCCCTCCAGTTCAGACAGAATGGAAAACAGACAGCACTGTACCCTCTGCTCCCTGGGTAGGTACTTGGGAAAGTATGCTCAGTCCTCTGAGAAAAAACTCCCCTCCTGTCCTTCTCTGTGTCCTTCAGAACCAGGAGAGGAAGCACAGGACTTACGTCTACGTACTCATTGTCAAGGAGGTGCTGGAAGACTGGGAAGACTCGGTTAACATTGGTAAGTCACTGTACCAGCTCGAAACAGCTCCCACCATGCATAGCCACTGCCTAGCCACAAGGAAGTTGGTGCAAAGAAAAATGGGAGAGTGTGTGGTTAGTAAGCCAGCCCCCACCTTTTAAAATCGAGAGCGCTAGCACTCTGAAGCGTCTAGATGGAAGCTGGGGCTGAGAAGGCGTCTGTGGGTACAAGTACGGCCATGGAGATTAGAAGCGTTGTAGACGCAGATCTTCCCTCCTCAAAGGGCTAAGCCTCCTGAACGCATCCTGACTGGGGCCTGTGTCCTGCTAGGCCTGTGCTGGCCACGAGGACTAAAGGGAGAGCAGGGCACAGTCCGTGTCTCCTGACTCATCCATACTACTAGGCTGGGGTGCAGTTCAGTGTAGAGGGCTTGCTCCGCCTGCACAAGGGCCTGGCTTCCATTCGCAGCACAACAGAAAATTCAGAAACTTAAACATTGGGACTGGAGAGGTGGCTCAGTGGTTAAGAGCCCTGGCTGCTGTTGTAGAGGACCTCAGTTGGATTACTAGCATACATGGTGGTTGCCCTCTGTAATTCCAGTCCCAAGGGATCCAACACCCTCTTCTGACCTCGAAGGGTATTGCACAACACCTATGCACTCACACACATGCAGGCTATACAGTCATATATATGAAATAAATAAAAATAATGAATAATTTTTTTAATGAAACAGGGACTAGTGAGATGGCTCAGTGGTAAAGCAAGGTCCTCGGGTGTTTGCTGCCAGCGCTGACCACTTGAGTTCAAACCCCAGAACCAACATGGTGGATGGAAAAAACCAACTTCCACAAGTTGTCCTCTAATATTACTTTTTTTGTAATCAGTCAGATGTTGTGGTATGTGCCTTTAATCTCAGCACTAGGGACGCAGAGAGAAAAGGATCTCAAATTCAAGACAAGCCTGGGCTATATTCTGCTGAGTTATATACTAAGACTTTGTTGCTACAAATGGAGCCCAGTGGCATGTGCCTGTCTGGGATACGAAGGGCCCCTGGGTTCTATCTTAGCACCAAGAAACAAATCCTTCATTCCTTCACATTGTTGGGGAAAACAGATCCTGGGTGGTGTGAGTGCTGCTGATGGGACCACTGTGCAGAAGCAGAGTGGGGCAGTTTCCCTTTCACTCCCATCCTTTGCTGGCACCCAGTGTGCCCTGAGAGCTCACCACTGTGTGGACAGCTTTAAGCGATCCACTGGGTGTTCTGATGTTTCCATTGTGGTTTATTCTTTCACTGCTGAGGGAAAACATAACCTGGGGAAGTGTGCTAGCAGTTTAATCTCTGGGTGCATTGGTAGGTGGGTAGAGCTCCTTTACTTCCTGCTCGGTTCGTGGTCCCTGGACCCCACACTGTTAATCCAAGCCATTCCTAACTCTGTGGCTCTTAACTGCTTGTGTGTGATGGTCACACATAGCTTCACATAAACAAGTTCTACGTGGGAATATTGAAGGCCAACAGTGCATGTGGGCGTGCCGTGGCCCTGGCCCCGCCCCTCAGCCTGGCGGGGTCAGACCTGGTATTTAAGGCACCATTGCCGTTAGTGCCTCAGTTCTCAGCAGGAGCTCCAGGGAAGTATGAAGGAAGGTGGGTGTTCCCTCCAGTGATCTACTGCCCTTTTCTTTTTTTCTGCAATGCAGGGGATACAATCCAGAACCATACACAGACTCCATCCCTGCCATGGTTTTCTGAGTTGGTCTTGCTATGTAATCCCTGGTAGACTTAACTCCAGACCTTCCTGCCCCCACCTCAAATGTTGAGGTTACAGCCTTGCACCATTGTGTCCAGTTCTCAGTACTTTTACTAGTGAAAATTTGGGCTCTTATATGTACAGCTCAGTAAATTACAAGTGAATAGAGCTGTGTTCATCTGTTGAGGTGTCACGCAGAGTTAGACACAGTGATGATAACTTAGTACTGCGGTGTGAGAAATGAGTAGGGTTCGGGAGAGAATCTCAGAACAAGGGGTGTGCGCACTAGAGCTTCATTAAAATGGAAGTAAGGTCTGGAGAGCTGGCTCATCGGTTAGAGCACTGGCTGCTCTTGCAGAAGACTCAGGTTTGTCTCCTAGCACCTACATGGTAGCTAACAAGTGTCCATAACTCCAGTTCCAGGGGATCTGACACCCTCTTCTGACTTCATGAGGCATCATACGATACAAGTGCACTTACACATTCATGTAGGCAAAACAGTCATATTAAAAATAAACAAAAGGGGGAGTAGCAGGTAAGTGTGGTGATTCACACTTGTGACCTCATATTTGGGAAGTGGAGTCAAGTAAAACAGGGTCTCCCTGTAGCCCCAGCTGGCTGGAATTCACCGTTGTAGACCAGGCTGGCCTTGATCTCAGAGATCCGCCTGCTTCTGCCTCCTGAGTGCTGGGATGAAAGGTGTGCACCACCACACCCAGCTTGTTTTTTATTTTTTTAACATATAAAGTACTTTTGTCTGCATATATGGAAGTGTCATACAGTTCTCACCGTGTACATCTCTGTGTCATACAGAGAGGGTGTTGGATTCCCCTGGAACTGGAGTTCTGGATACTTGTTAGCCACTCTGTGGGAGCCAGAAAACAAACCCAAGTCCTCTGCGTTAGCAGCCAATGCTCTTAACTGATGAGCCATCTCTCCAGCCCCCTAAAATACATATTTTAAAGTATTGCGCAGCATTGCTTTTGTTTGAAGAGCAGGCAGTAGGAGGTCTTGTATAGTACAGGCTGGCCTTGAGCTCTCTGGGTAGCCAAGGATGACCTTGAACTCCTGATCGTCCTGTCCCCATAGTGCTCCATAGTGAATTATAGCCACGCCACCAGGCCAGGCTAGGAGCGTGGCTTTGTTCCTCATTTCCTTTCTCTGCCCCACAGGAAGGAAGAGAGAGTGGTTCAAAGTAGAAGATGCCATAAAAGTGCTGCAATGTCACAAGCCTGTGCAGGCTTCATACTTTGAGACGTTGCGGCAAGGCTACTCTGCCAACAATGGCACCCCCGTCGTGGCCACCACCTACTCCAGCTCCATGTCGGGCATCAGATGACTGCTGACTTCCTGTAAGAGCCAGAGTGTGGACCCCAGACGGAAGCATGATCCCCCTCACTTCTCACCCTCCTCACGGCCCCTCTTCACCTGGGCATGGTGGGCAGAGAGGGCGTGCTGAGGCGTCGCCGTGGGGTGTGGAGTGATGTGGGTGGGTGTGTCGTGATAGGGCTTTTTCCTGAGGGGGGCTGGGGTATAATTCTCAAGTACTTTCTGCATGCTCCCGTCCCTCCTTTGCTGTCCCTGCCCTCTGAGAGGGAACCTGCTCTCCCTGCTTGGGTTCTGAAGTGCTCCTTTTGTCCCATCCCAAGCCCTGGCCAGACATTTTCTCTGATTTTTAATTTTTTTTTTTTTTCATTAAAAGATACCCATGTGAGATGAAACTTTTTAAGAATCTGTCCTGTAATATGCCTTTGAGTCCAATAGATTGTTCCCGTGCCCCACAGGATCCATTTATCTACGCATTATATACTGAATATATAATATGTAAATAAATGGCTCTTAGAGAGAGGAGAGCTTAACTGTTTACCTTTTCAAGGTTTTTGTCTGTTTGTTGTTTTGACTCTGGGTGTTTCTGGCGTGGAGACCCTCACAGTTACTTCACATTTTTGTCTTGATGCTAATGGCTAGGCATGCCTTCCCTGTCCTCTATTCCCCAGACACCGGCTGTAGCTCCAGAGGGTGCTCTGAGAGCCTTCCTAGTGCTCTTGGACCTCACGGTCTTCTCTTCTCTAAGCTCAGTTTGCATGCCAGGGAGAAACAGGACCGAACCTGCTTTCTTTCCTGTTACCAAGCTAGGAGTAAGTGGCCTCAGCCCAAATGCAGAGTCACACTGATAGAAATTGAATTCTGCCCTACATGTTCACAATAGGGTTTGAACTGGATACTTTCACTATCTCAAAAACTGGACCATCAAGTACCATTTCTATCCTGCTGGCTGGGACTCTTTTCCATAATGCTGTTTCTAGCCAACACAGCCTCTCTGCCCATGTATGCCTTACGCTGTGCTGACCTGGACATGGTCCCATGCTCTGAAACCATCTGCACGGCCGTGGCCCTGTGCTGGGTCACCCCATGAGGCTCTGAGACGTACAAGGGAAGTGTGTTTGTCTCTGTGATAGCAGAGCACGTGCTAGGCCTGCACCTGGGCGTGCTCAGAACAGCAGCTCACTCTCCATCTGGGTGAGAGGTCACCTGGGAGAGGCCCGTTTGTCACGCACTGGCTGCTGTAGTTTGTCTTGTAGGTGTCTCATACAAGTTTTGTGCTGAGCCCATCTGCTAATTATGTTAGGTGGGAAGTAAAAAGGGTCTTGAGTTGGGAGGAGAAGAGGGGACACTGATCCCTGGCTTAGCACAGGAGATGGAGACCTTTCTGGCATCTCCTATGTTGAAACGTAGCCAAGATGCGAAAAGTACTTCTCTTTATTTAAAAATTCTAATAAACACTGGAACTCTGAAAAGCTTTTGCTCTTCCCTCCCACTGATAAGAATGTGTATATGGAGCCCTGTTGCTCAGCACTCAGTGCTCCGGGGCATCAGTTGGTAAGCTCCAAATGTGGCCCTTCAGCCGTTCTTCGTTCTGCCTCCCAGTCAAACCCAGTGGGGTTTTCCTGGGATATTGTTGTTCCTCCGGGACAGGACTGGTGTCTGAGGTAGGGGCCCAGTGGATGGAGACAGCACGTGGGGTTCAAGTCCAGAGGCTGACTTGCTTTCAGGTCCTGCTGTAAAGAGTCTGCTTCTTCATGCCCAACTTAGCATTCTGAAGCCCTGTTCAAACACACAAAGAGGAAAATGAGTCCAAAACCACATCCTTCCAGATAAGGTGTACCTTTAAGGCCCAGCCTGACTTTGCTAGGAAATTCAGTGCTCCTGGGAAGGAAGCACCAGAGGTGGGCTGCCTTCTCAGTGTTCTGCAGATGTGCTGATGAGCGATGTCCTTCCCCAAAAGGCCAGTTTTGATTGTGGTTCCAGTCTTTGGGTCCAGACAGTAAACTCCCGAGAAGCCCTCGCAGTGGTGTTAGTGCTGTTAGCTGGAAAGGTGGGGCGCCAGCCGGGTACAGTGCTGCTACCAGTAGCCTGGTGCCAGCCTCTGCTCTGAGGGGTGGGGCTGGTATGTTTCCCTCCTGGCTCTGGCAGCATGCTGCCTGATTACTGGTGTGCGGTTGGCGTCCTCTTGTGTTGATTGGTTGACCCACAGTCTCTTAATGCACTGAAGAAGTGGGAAGAACAAAGTGAGGACGCTTCCCGTATGCCGACTGCTTCCTTGACGCAAGCCACCACGTCTTCACCAGGCCTTCCTTCAGCCTTGACCGATTCAGGTCCTACATTCAGCTTCTGCTTGTCTTCCCAAACATCCATCAGAGTCCACCGCACGCAACAGAGGCAGAGATAGCATGAGACGTCCTTACATTCTAAAAATTGAGTTGTTGGTTTGTTTACAGGTTATAGACTTGGGGAGACACCAGTGAGGTCATGTGATCTTAGACCGGGACTTGATTCTGCCATGTACTTGGTATGAGAGTGACTGAGAAGCCACACAGTTTAATTCCAGAGCAAGGCCTGTAATCTAAGCATTTGGGAGGCTGAAGCAGGAGGATTTGTGCAAGTTAAAGGCCAGCCTGGGTTACATGGTGAGTCTCTTTCTCAAAAAGAAACAGACCAAAAAAAAAAGGACGAAAGCACTGCTAGGAGTCAGGCATGTTCGGTTTTCTGTGGCCGCAGAAACAGCCCTCAGCTGGGAGTCCTGATTCATCGCAAGCCCAGAGGGCTGGGACAGTGGATTGACATGTTTTGTTTCCACTCGTGTGCTCTGGCCCATCTGGCCTGTGTTGAGAAGACGTCCCTCACTGCCTTGTGTGGCTGAGCCAAAGGGCAGATAAAGGCTGTGAAGATAAGAGTCTGGAGGCTTAGCGTCTAGGCACAATGGGACTTCTGCCCTCTGCCCTGCTCTGTACAGTGTGCGGATTATATCTTGCAGGCACCAGAGACCTCATTTCCTGCAGCCTCTGGGGAGCAGGGTGTGCCGATGCCTCTTGGGAGTGGTTCGAAGTAGCTTTGTAAATGCTGCTACATAGTGAGGTTCCTTGGTGGCAAAGAAACACTCTGGATGCTTACTAGGTGTCAGCCCGACCGGCCCTTAGAAGGAGAAGGTAGCTCCCTGTGAGTTCGAAAGAGATGAAGTTCTGTGTGAACTGCTCCTCCTCTTCTGCCCTCCCTCTCTGTGTGCCCTCCTCCTCGAGGCTGCTTGTGCCTGTGGGGCAAGGGTGGGGTGGGCTTTGATATGGCTCACTGGTGCCACCTACACCTGCGTCAGAGTGCCCATCTTTCATTTTCAAAAGCAGTTCAGCCTGGGCCACATTCCCCATCTCAGAACACAGAGGTGACCAGTGTGAATCCTGCTGTCTGCTTTTACTGTCTTAAGTGTCCTCTAGCCACGCCCTAGTTGAGACTGCGTATAGGACTGAGGGCAAATACCTGAGATGATCTTTTGCTTCTGGAGAAAGAGAGTTGGCTGTCAACAACAGTACAGGTTCATTGTGGTCCTGTCTCTATCTCAGATAACAGCCCCCATCTTTCTAGAAAAGGCAGGCAGGACCCCACGGGGAGCAAGACAAGGTAATTGTGGTTCTTCTAAGGATGCAAAAAGCTCTTGTGCTCGCTACCCAGAGTGGGGCCGGACTCTCTTCTGCTCACTGTTGCATAGAGCCTGTTTGGAGCTTGTTTCCCCTGGGCTGTTGAGCTGGCCGTTACCCTCCCAACTGCCATCATTTGGAGTGGACAGGAAGGGACCGTTTGATCTCACTGTCCAGAGGAACTGCGTTTTCCATGTTTCTGTAATTGCTACTTAAAGCAGTGAATGGGAGACCTTGAAATGGGAACTGCAGTCATCCACCGTCCATGGAAGTCCCTGTACTCAGTGTTCCCGGTGATATGAGCCACCCAGGTCCAGCCCTACTGGTCAGCAGCTTTTGCATCAGCCCCTCCCTGAAACTCATACTTGGAGGGTCCTGAGGAGCCTGGTCAGGGGTCAGTGACACCTCTCGCCTGTCTTCCCAGCCCTTTTAAATTGTGATATTGGGACACACACCTTGAGCCAAGGCTAACAGTCACATGATTTTGGAAATGTCTGACACGTTACTTGCAAAATAAGAATCCCACCTCTCCCTGAAACCCAAGTCTAATGATGCTTTGGTGAGCTTGTCCTCTGGGAAGGGGAGCCGGAAGGGAAGGCTGTTCTCTAAGTCCAGAGGGCCTGTGCTGGGGAGAAGGCCGTGGTAAGCTGGCCCTTTAAAAGGCGGAGTCTTCCCTTTCTCCAGTAGTCCATGTTTATCACAGTGCATGTTTGTGTAAGAGCTGCCGCAGCATCTGTATCACTTCAAAACCCGGGGTATTGGGTCCATGGGCTCCAGCAGCAGCAACAGCATTCCCCAGGTTTATGTTCTTCCTTTACAGGGCCTGCCCCGAAGCCCCAGGCAGGTCAGCTGTGGAGATCCCACCATTCCACTCCAGATCACCTCACAGAGGGTGTGGGAGAATGTCAGAGCATGTCTCAGCACTTTGTGAAGTGACTGTCTCAGGCGTGAGAAATTCCAGAGCAGGATCTTTTTAACTTCTTAGGGGAAGGCTAGATGCCTTGATCTGACTGTTGGGCCTTAAAATTCTGGTCTGTGGGATATCCTCTTTGGGAGTCGTTCTGCCTGGGAGATAGCCTGCAAATTCCTATAAGTGGTGCCTTCATTTAAAGCTGTCTTCCTGGTACTTTAGCCTGATATGAAAACATTCCTCTAAACCAGGGCTATTTCAGGAGCCTCTCTCCCTCTGTAGTGCCCTGAGGAAAGGCTTATCAGACCCGACCCTTGGTCTTCAACCCTCTTCTGTGGTGGAGAAAGTGTCACTAATCAGTAGTCCAGAGGACAGCGAATTCGGGTCACTCATTCTCTACAGCTTACCAGACCTGACTTTGCCAGAGGAGGTCAAGGCCATTGTGGACACCCAGGAATAGGACAAGACCACCCAGGAGCAGGTCTGAGGTGAGGCTGGGGGGAACTCTTGAAGTACAGGCAGGACCAGGGTGCTTTCCTCAGAGAGCCAGAGGCTGTGTCCTCCCGAAGCGGAAGGACAGCAGACGGGAAAGCTGGGCTTCTACCGGTTCACAAGTGATTTTACATCGCTGTGGTGCCGACCATGTTTCTCAGAACTTTCTAAGGAAGCCATATCTTCCAAAATCTTACTGCGGCCAAGACAGCTCAGTCAGTTGAGTGCTTGCCTTGCACTCAGGGAGCCCTGGGTTCTGTTCTCAAAGAAAGAAAAGAAAAAATGGAGCTTGCTGCCTGGGATGTGGTTTGTGTCTGTCTGTGAACAGATATAGGTGCGCTGTGAAGAGTGCCAGGACCCAGTGGCATAGTGTGGCAGTTAGTAGTCACAGTTGGTGGCCCAGTCTAGTGTAAAAGGCATAGTAACTGGAATGATTCTGTAAATATTGGCTGCGTTCTCCCATTTCACGGTCTGAAGACTTGCAGAAGTTGGTAGTCCGCACGGTTGTCTGGGTGGCACCCAGTTGATTGAATGCTAAACGGGAGCCGACACTTGAAGGTGCTGGGAGCGAGGGCGGAGTGTGGTCTTGCCCACGGGGAGCACCCTCTCTGTGCTTCGCCCGCCCCACCTGCTGCCTGGACCCTGTCTTCATTCTGTCTAGAATGCGGGATGGGCTCTGAGGGATGGCCAGGCCCTGGCTGTGTGGTATGCTCCCTGAGGCACGGCTCTGTAGGGCTTCCTCGCCTTCCTCACACTGCTCCATTTGGCAGCGTGAGGCAATCACTCCATTAAAGGATGCCCTAGAGCCCTCGCCCCCGTTGTCGGTGTACTGTCCACATGTGGTCTCCTCGTCCAGCAAGTCCACCGGGGGGCGCAGAGTCACCGAGATCCTTCAGACATTTTAGTTGAGGTGAAATGGTCAAATCCAGCAATACATCCAGAGCTGAGGCAGAGACCAGGTACCCAGGGTTTCACAGTTGCGGAAGGGGTACTCGGCACAACAGCCGACGAGCTACATGCTCCCTGCGGAGGGTACAGGGGTGACACCAGATGAGCTGGAGGAACATCCTAAGGAATGGCCCTTTCGGGGGAAGGAAGGGGTGGTGTAGACCTTCAGCCTCTTGGCACTCAGCATGAGGTAATAAGGTAGGAGTTGGGGTGATAGTGCCCTTCCTCTTCAGATCTTAGAGCATCACAGCCCACGGCACATGGTCCTCGGTCCTCTTTCTCCCTCAGCAGACCTGCCTGGCCTTTCTCCCAGTGTCCTCACACTCCCCTGAGGAGGTCCTGGCAGTGCTTTTGAATGCTAGGAGAAATGGAATTTGCTTCTGAAAAAGCAAAAGGAAGTCGAGTTTTCCTGTTAGTGTTTCTCAAGGTGGTATTCTCAGGCGTCTGCCACACCTCCCCCTACAGTTTGGGGGGCGGGGGCTAAGAGGAAAAGCTCGGCCTTAGATAGGGAGTCAGCAGGTGCCATCATAGCTCCCGCTTAGAGCGGGCAACAGGAACCCCACCCCCAAGTCTCATGCTAACACCCTCATGTCGGTCAGCAATGGGGACAGCTCGCCCCTGCCGTGGTCCAGAGAGCACGGTGACGGTGCACATCCTCCCTTTCCCTCAGCCCACTTCTGTACAGATGAACCTTAACCCTGTGAGTGCCCTCCTTTCTGTGTGTCAGCCAGTGGGAAGGGCCCTGGAACTGTAGATTGTAATCCGGTGCCAATCAATAAAACCAGTATTTCACACGCCCCGTCAGTGTCTGGTCTCTTCTTTCAGAGGTTTCCATGGAGCCTTTCCTAGCAGTCTTTAAAAAAAAAAAATTTTATGGGCTGGAGAGATCGCTTGAAGGTTAAGAGCACTAGCTGCTCTTGTAGAAGACTGTGTTTACCTCCCAGCACCCACATGGCGGCCAACAGCCATCAGTTACCCAGAGAGCCCGACACCCTCTTCTGGCATCTGTGGGCGATACAGCATGAGGTGTACTTAGGTGTAAACAAAATACTCATAAAATAAAACTTAACAATTCTTACATTATTGTGAAGAGAGGGTGTGCATGTACGTACGTGTATGGCGTGGTGTACATGTGGAAGCCTGAGGACAGCTTTGTGAAATCAGTTCCTTCCACCTTTATGTGGATTCTGGGGATCGAACTCAGGTCGTCAGATCTGAACAGCAAATGCTTTACTCACTAAGCCATTGCACCTGCTCCATGTCAGTCTTTAGATTTTGTGATCTTCCCCACAGACACACCTTTGCTGGGTCTGTGAATGGCTCTGAAGGTCAAAGGCGCAGTGATTTGTTTGTCAAGACTTGCCTTTCAGAGAATTGGAACAAGAAATGCAGGGCAGCCAGAGGACAAACATTTTATTTCCTCCTGTCCACACCTGCAGGCGGGGAGCCCCCGGGGTAGACGTCCCGTACCCTGTGCGGGGAAAGGGCCTCGCCAGCCCCAGCCAGGAGTAGGCCGTCTCAGAAGAGGAAGAGGTGAGCCATGGCCAGCACAGAGGAACCCAGCTCTGCCCGAGGCAGAAGGGTTGAAGGGACAGGAGGCTTGTTTTGGGAACAAGTGTAGAGGCAGGATTTGCATACAGAAAGAAAGGATAAGTGGTATCATCGGGTAGGTGGTACATTGAATAGGTGGTATCATCGGGTAGGTGGTACATTGAATAGGTGGTATCATTGGGTAGGTGGTATCATTGAGGAAGCCATACTCAGCAAGCTGTCCTGTGGCCTCATAATGGAAAGAGCTTTATTGTTTGTTGGCTTGAGAATAGGATCTCCCTGGCTGGCCTCAAACTAAGAAATAGATCCTCTCCTGCCTCTTAAATTCTGGGATTAAAGGCGTGCACCACCACACCCTACATGAAGAGAATTTTCAGTTTAGTGAGGTCAAACCATAGAAAACCACAAGCAGAATGGAGACTCCATCTTCCAGGGCATAGTGTGGGCAGTCCTCTGAAGAAGGCTCCAAGAGCCTGAAGAGACCTGGAAGCTGTGCCCCACCTACTACCCACGAGGCCCTGGGGACCCATGGGGAGGGCCTTGGAATGGGAGGAGAGGAAAGCAGAAATAAACAGCATGCCACAGTCAGATAAACATGGCTATCACCCAGTGTGGGCCGGCTTTCCACTGTGGGAACACCAGTAAGGTGTCCTAAGCCAGAAAACCTGCTGTGGTCAGTGCAAGAGAGGCTTCCAGGACAGGAGTCACAAGAACCTAGCACAGAGACCAGTGTGTCTTGATGGTCCCCTTGTTTGTATTTTGTGTCTGTGCTGGCGCACCTGTGGAGGCCAGCATTCCATGTTGGTGTCCGTCGGTGTCTTCCTCTGTCACTTTCTACATTTAAAATTTATTTTTATGTGTATGACTATATTGCCTGCATGTGTGTAAGTGCTCCATGTCATGCAATGTCGAGGTCAGAAGAGGGCGTCAGATCCCCTGGAACTGGAGTTATAGTTAACTGCTGAGCCATCTCTCCAGCCTCCTCCTCTTCATATTAAAAATTTTAGTTTATTTTACCAGTACAAAAGTGCATCACATGAATGTGCAGTGCCTGTAGAGGCCAGAAGAGGGCGTCAGATCCCCTGGAACTGGAGATCCCTGGATCTGTTGGCTGCCATCTCGGTGCTGGGAACCAAACCCTGGTCCTCTGCCAGAACAGCCAGTGCTCCTAACCACTGAGCCATCTCTTTCCAACCTCTTCTACCATATTTTTTGAGACAGCTTCTCGCTGACTTAGAACTCTGATTCAAGCTGGACTTATGCCCAGCAAGCCCCAGGGTCCTCCTGTTTCTGCCTTCCCAGAACTGAGATTATAAGCAGATTTTACCTGGGTGCAGGGACCAGACTCAGGCTCTCATGATTGTTCAGCAAGCACTCTCCCAAGTGAGCCATCACCCCAGTACCTATTTTGGGGCACAGGATCTTGCTCTGTGGCCGAGGCTGGCCTCAGACTTAAAATCCTCCTGCTTCCTTAGCAGCTGGGTTTGCCAGTATGTCCCCTACACCCTGCTCCTCTCCTGTCATTTTCTGGAGTCTGCAGGATGAGTCCGAGTGTGCAGATGTTGATACATGACATTTGAGAAACCAACTGTCCTCCCCTAGTTGGGACGTGGGTTCTGAAGGCTCCCGGAGACCCACATTAGACCACTGGGAGCCAGTGGACGGGTGACCATCCTGTCACATTGGTTGCTCAGGTCAGTCTCAGTTAAATGCAAAATGTGTGATAATCTTTCTGCTGACTGACCTTCTGGCAACTTGCAGGAGTTGTATCTAGACAAAAGAGAAACCTATAAAGCCCATCAAAAGTGTGGGCCTGGGCAATAAGGGAATCAGACCCACACAGAGACACCTGTGTATTTCCTGCTACTGAGGGCAGGCACTGTGCTCCTGTCACCCTTTGATGACGTGGTTCAGGTTGGCTCCCATCCCTGGAGAGCTCATCACTGTGCCCAAAAAACCTGGTGTTAAAAGGTCTGGCCTTTCTGCCTTTAAGCTTCTTAGGGGTGTGAAGGGTTTACTCTCTCACCCTGGTCTTGTGACCCCCGGCTAATTCCCAAGCGTCCAAGGACATGGCCATGGGTCCATGCTGTGTCCTGAATACCAGCTCAACCTGGGACACACAGTCCTCACACAGGCACCTGCTTGGGTGACAGATGGTGTGAAATGAAAGAGGTGACAGTCTGGAGACAGTTAGCCAAAGGAGGAGGAGCAGTGTTGGGGAGGAGTCTAGAGGGGGAGAGGCATTCACCCAAGGCGGCGATGTGGAGGGAGGTGTGACCTCCGGATGGAGAGGGCACCACAGCTTCGGCTGTTGACAGCGTCTGTGATCTTTCTGTATTAAATACGTCAAATGTGTATGGTACCAGAGCCGAGAGCTTTATGATGTGAATATAAAATGTCCCCACGGACTCCTGATAAAAGCCCTGGTCCTAAACTGGTGGCAGTATTTTGGAAGATTCTGGAAACCTTGAGATGTAGCTAGACAAACCAGGTCGCTGTGGGTAGATCCTTGGAGCTGTCTTGTCCCTGACACCCTGCTGGCTTACTCTCTGCCATGAGGTAAGCTCTCTGCTCTCTCCCACCATGAAAATACTCTACTCTAGCCCATGGAGCCATAAAAGTGTCAGATTCCCTGGAACTGCACACATGTGGTACATATACAGACAAGCAGGCAAATACACACATAAATAAAAATAAATATTTTAAAGTTTTTAGTTATTTGGGGAGGGGGGCTGGAGTGATGGCTCAGTGATTAAGAGCACTGGCTGCTCTTGCTGAGGGCCCAGATTCAATTCCCAGCACCCACACGGCAGCTAATAACCATGTGTAACTCCAGTTCCAGGGAATCTGATGCCTTCTTCCGACCTCTGTGGGCACTACACAGCATACAGGTAATACATTCATACACATAAAAAATGAGATAAATACTTTAAATTTTTTTTAATTAGTTTTTTAAGGTGGGCAGGTATACAATACTTGGTGGTAGAACTCTTGCCTTGAATGTGCAAAGCACTGGGTTTAAGTCCCAATGTTGCCAGGTGGCTCCCCCACAAAGGAGGGTTTGTGAGGGATAAGGAGAGGATCCCTGGCTGACAGGGTACCTTCACAGGGGCTCTGCTTAGTTTGCTAGGTCTGGAACATGGTGGCAATAGTGGGCAGTGCTGTGGGAAACGTAAGCTGGGGTCAGGTGGCCTGGCAGACCCATTTGAACTGTACTCCCGTGACTGGGAGGACATTTAGGACTTTAAACCTGCAGGGACGCAGTGGATGGGGAAGGTGGTGGCACCCAGGGCCACAGGCCCTGACTCCAGGCTCTGTGCTCCTATACTTAGTTCATGAAATCCTGTGACACATAGATCTCCATGCAGAATGGAGCTTAGGAAAGCCAAGTGCCTTAAAGGAACTAAGAAAACTTCATTCTGAAAATCGTACAGTACAACTCCAAAGGCAGGTAAGACAATCTGGAAGAAAAACAACACTAGGTGGGGGCTTGGGGGACGGGGGCTGTGTCCAGTCACCAAGACTTAGTATAGGACCAGGCATGGTGGTGCACACCTGTAATCCCAGCACTCAGGTGGAGTCAGGAGGGCTGAGTGTGTTCAAGGTTAGCCTCAGCTTCATGGTGAGTTCCAGGCCAGCCTGGGCTAAATGAAATCTTCAGAAAATAGTCTTTGGACTTTAGGGAAAAAGACTCACTCTGTCTCACACTATTCATGAAAATAAATTCACAAATGTGAAAACTGTAAGGTAGAGAAATAAATGTCCCAGGTCACGGCACTGTAGTTAAGCCTGTGGACTCTGACACCGGAATCTGCTGTCCTGCCAAATGGGCAGTGTTCTCCTGATCACTGTAGGCCAGAGGATGGCCGGAGGAAGCAAAAACTGACTTATGAAAGTACTGCATGAGGACCAAGGCCCCATACACATCATGGGATCTGTCCACGGGTAGGGCCCACAGCCCTCTGACACTGTAACAAATACCAGAAATGATCAATGTACAGGGAGAAAAGGTTTATTTTAGCACAGGGTTTGGGAAGTTTTAGTCTATGATCAATTGATCCTGTTGCTTTTCTATTTGTTTTGAGACAGGGTCTCAGTATTCTGCTCTGGCTAGCCTGGAGCTTACTATGTGTACCAGGCTGGCCTTGAACTCACAGAGATGGCCTGCCTCTGCCTCCCCGAGTGCTGGGACTAAAGTGTGTGTCACCACACCTGTCTCCTGTTGCTTTTTTGATTGTTTCTAGGTTATATTTGTTTATTTTTATGGGTTTTGTTGATTTGTTTAAAACAGGATCTTACTTTTTAGCCCAGGTTGGCCTAACAATGGCTATTTAGCACAGGAAAATCCTCCTGCCTTGGAGTCCCAAGTGCTGGGATGATAGGTGTGAGGTGCCTGGCCCTGTTCTTCTCACACTATGACAAGCTAGTGCATTGTGATGGCAGCACATACTGAAACAGAACTCACCTTGTGGCCAGGGAAGAAAAGTAGAAGAGACTGGGTCCCTTATCTCATCCCCAGTGACCGGAACACCTCCCACTAGACCTAAATGCTCTCCCAGTACCAAACTGGCCACCAAGCCTTTAGTACTCAGGCCCTCTGGGACAGTCCAGACCTAACTGAGCAGGCCAGTGATGACACTGAGACCTTATCAGAAAGATGCCATCTAGCAGCCACTGACTGAGATGGTCACTACACTGAGATGTAATAAGGTTGCATACAGATAGCAGCAGTAACTAGGTGTGGTGGCTCAGGCCTGTAATCCTAGCACTCTGGGAGGCAGAGGAAGGAGGATCTCAAGTTTGAGGCCAGCCTGGTCTACTTAGAGAGTACTAGGCTGGTCAGGGCTGCATATCAAGATCCCATCTCAAGAAATTTTTTTTAATAATAAATTATTTTACTCTGGCCAACTAGTACTGACCAGGCCACATGTCCATCAGTCATTCACCACTAATTAATTCCATCTTCCTGGTCCGCATGCCCTTCTGAAGTCTCCATCCAAATGCCAGCCCAGGTTAATCTATGATTCCATCAGCTCCTGTATAAGAGCTGAGAATGCCCAGATACACTCATATACCGGAGTCCCTCCCCTCAGCCTCCTGTCTGCCCACCACTGGCCTGCTCACACACACATACACACACACACACACACACACACACACCTGAACTTGCCCTGAACTTGCCCAGAACTTTGGTATAAATACAAACTGCTTTGAGGAACCTGGGAGAAACACGGAGCATAGTTATAACCTCCAGAGACCTATGCTACCTCTAACATTTGTGTCCATTCTGGACAGTTTCCAGTTAAATGATCATCTTTATAATGAACTGGGTAATTTTTCCTGTATCTTTGTAATACCCCTGGGTATTTAGTTATTTATTTTTGAGACAAGGTCTTACTACTTAGCTCTGACTGGCCTCAAACTCACAAAGTTCCATCTGCCTCAGCCTCCTGAGGGCTGGGATTAAAAGGGCAGCACCACAACTGGCCCTTTAGGTATTTCTTAATGAAAAACAAACAAAACTGTGTGTGTGGTACTAGGGATGGAGCACAGGACCTCAGACACACAGAACAAGTACCCTGCACCGAGCTACAGACCTAGTAGCCCCGAAGGGTCCATTTTTAATGGACACTGGATGTAAATTTTCCCTAACCGAAGACTGCATGTTTTTGCATTCCTGGGCATCTTACTTAACTTTGCTCTGGAATGCAGTTAAGTCACTTGAGAACAGCTCAGTTTCTCAGGTCCTGGTTTCATGGTTTGGTGAGTCTGGAGTAAAAGGATTCGGCATGAGCAAGGCCTCAGAAATGGAAGCACAAGTCCCAACACTGACCACATCGAAAGGAGAAGGGCTGGGGATGTCTGCTTAGTGAGGTCCCTGGATCATGTGTGAAACCCTGGGTTTGAACCTTAGCATCATAACACAGCAGAATTAATTTTAAATGCAGCTCTGAGGCCAGTCTGGTCTACATAGTGAGTTCCAGGCCAGCTGGGGCTACAGGGAGAACTTGTCTCAAACAAACACCCCCTCCTCAAAGAAAACAAAAAAAGAAGAAGGAAAGAAGGTCTGGAGGTGCCCAGTGGTCACGAGCACTGGCTGCTCACAGAAGGCAGGCAGTTCCCAGCACCCACACGGTGGTCCACAACCAGCTGTAATTCCAGTTCCAAGGGATCTGATGCCCTCTTCTGGCCTCAATGGGTGCTGCATGCACATGGTACACCTACACACAGGCAGGCAAAACACATAAAATAAATATTAATATAAATATTAAATATAAAAACACAATAAAAACATTTTTTTAAAGAAAAATGATGAGCCAAGCATGGCAGCATGGGGCCTTAAATCCCAGCACTCAGGAGGCAGTGGCAGAGACAGGCAGCTCTCTGTGAGATCAAAGCCTGGCCTACATAGCTAGTTTTAGGCCATCTGGGGCTCCATAGAGAAACACTGTGAGAAAAAAAAAAAAAATTTGTTGCCAAAGTCCTGAGGATGAAGACAAAAGCGGGGTATTTGGGCAGCCAAGAGGATGTGGATCTGCAGTCCCTCACCTGCTCCCAAGGTCTTTGGAGGCTTCACGGAAGCCTGAGTGGTCTTTCTGCTGAGGGTGGCAGGAAATACCCTGGAATCCTTGGATTTAGGGGCTTCTGCTTCTTCCATGCTTTCTCTCTGCCTTATCCTCCCCTGTCAGAGGGTGGTGTCAGCAGAGGAGAAATCAAGGTTCCCATTTGCCCCGTGGTTCCCAGTTGGGTGGGCCTCCCTATTAGATCTGCCCTCTTCTGGCCCTCTCTACGCAGCCAGAGGAAACCCAGGCTGGGCCAGTCCAAGCAATTCACCCCATCCTTGCTAGGTAGAAAGTGACAAGTGGGCTCAGCTCTGGGCATCACACATCTGCCTCTTGAGGTTCCTCTCCAAGAATACAGGCACCTAGGCCATCCATCCCTTGTTACCACCTGATGACCTAGGGGAGCTTCTTTGGTGGCTTCCAACCTAGAGTGGAGTCTTGTAATCTCTTGTGATTCTGGGGTGGTCTAACACAAGATTGTATGCAATATACATACATTATAATACACACTTAAGTGTAGATTCATATGCAGTGGTAAGAAAATACAGATCCGGCGCACTCCTATAATCCTAGCACCCAGGTGGCAGAGGCAGGAGGATTACAGCAAGTGCAGTGCTGGCTTGAGCCAGACAGTTCCGGACCTTGTCACAAACAAAGACTTGGTGAACTCTATCAATCCACTGTGGTCGTTTAAATAATCAGATCATGAGATCTTGGACCCAAGCTTACCAAACTGCTCGCGACCGCACCCCACTGCTACACCTGGGTCCTCTAAACCGGAAGGAGGTGAGCAGGAGGAGCTTAACATTCAGGGCATAGGCTGAGCTGGGCTCCATTTCCACGCCATCTTTTCAGCATCGGCACAACCTGATTTATAGACGTGGGGATGCAAAAGGTGAGGGCCCGCGCGGACACAACCAGCCCAGCCCTGACCTCCAGAGCCAGGCTCCCGGTGCTGGCGAGGGACCACACACCCCGCCCGAAGGCCGCCGGGAAAACGTGCAGCCCCGCCCCGCCCCAACCCACCCGCCCGCGTCCTCCCGCTGCGCAGCCCTCGGCCGCCCCCTGCCGCAGCCGCGTGGACACTGCAGGTAGAACAAGCCCCGCCTCCTCCCCGCCCACCATTCTCCGGATTGGTCACTCCGCAGGACTCGGGACTCCCGCCTCCGGATTGGCTGAGCCGTGGACAAAGGCCCCGCCCCCTCCCCGGTCCTTTGATCACGCGCCGGAGGGCCCTTCCGGGGCCTGGAGCCAACCCAGGGCGTTGCTGACTGTCAGGGCTGCACGGCGGGAGGTAAGGCATGGCCGGGCTGGATGGGCTGCTGCGCTCCGGCCCGGGGCAGCTCGGGGTGCCGGGATTGCAGGGCACCCAGGCGGGGAGCGGCCCCTCAGCGCCCCCAGCACGTCCTCAGCCTCCCCGGTGCCCTGGGGAGCCACCTCCCTCCCGCCGCGGCTGGCCCGCATCCTAGGCGCGGCCCTTCCGTTCCTGGCTTGCCCCCTCCGAGGGCCTGGGATGGAGAGCTCGCGACTGGGTACGGGCCAAACTGGTGTCCCACGGACATGGGACAATTAGTCCCTGATACAGAGCCCAGGGCAGGAACTTGTGACATCTCAGTGACGCCGCCCCAGGATGGTCTCCTCACATCTGTTTATGGGTGCAGATCCTCTCCACCTCCGCCTGTCAGCTCTGGCCAGAAGGGGAGGGACATGGGCGGAGCCCCGGGTGCACCCGGGGCTGGTGACATCATCTGGAAGATTGTCCAGCTCTATCCACTGTGTCCACAGTGCCACCTGCTATCGATGCTGAGGGCGGTTTCTGGCGTTACGCCTGGACAAGGGCACGGAGTCCAGGCTTGGGACCTCTAACCTGTAGTGTGAGGACTTGGCCAGGTCCCCTTCAGATGCTCCCACCTCGCTCCTAGGCTGCATTGCAGGGTCCTCCTGTTTACATCCCTCCGTTTAGCCCCGCACTTTACCTGCTCCCCAGAAATTGAGACCTGCAAATGCTGAGCCCAATCCTGATATGGGTGTAGGCGCTTGGCAGGAAACAAGCCTGGATCTGCACCTGGCCTTGGTGCCCTTCCCACTCAGGGGTTCCTAAGAGCTATTGGAGGGTTACCTGGTGGGTGCCTCATCCTAGTGTCTGGTCTCCAGATCTTGGGGAGGGATCCAAGAGCCTACATGTCACTGTAGGTACAAGTGTTAACTTCCCTTCCTCCTCCCCAGGGAGCCCAGGGGAGGCACCCTCCCGTGGCCACCACTGCCCATGCAGACCACCCAGCTATCCAGCTGCTGATGTCATGAGTAACACGACAGTGCCCAATACTCCCCAGGCCAACAGCGACTCCATGGTGGGCTATGTGTTGGGGCCTTTCTTCCTCATCACCCTGGTCGGGGTGGTGATGGCTGTGGTAAGCCCTCACTACACACAGACTTAGCTAAAGCAGTCACTGTGTGGGCCTGATCAGTGCCCACAGCGTCTTAGCTGTCTTTTAAGGGTGTGGAAGTGGGTCCTCTCATTGTGGGCCATCCTGGCATCCCCAGCCTCCCCAGCCCTCTTGTCTTTGTTACAGGTAATGTATGTTCAGAAGAAAAAGCGGTGAGTGTCCTTGCTCTGTAGTGCTATGCCCTCTGTATGTTGGCTGAAATGTTTTCCCTAGTCTGTCTGTCCGATGGTGTCGTGGTCTGAGGGAGGGGCGTAGAGACCAGGTAGTGAGGTATCTGATGGGGCAGAGGTAGAGTCTGGGCTGAGCTCCGCCCTCCCACTCCCCAGGGTGGACAGACTCCGCCATCACCTGCTCCCCATGTACAGCTATGATCCTGCAGAAGAGCTCCATGAAGCCGAACAGGAGCTGCTGTCTGATGTGGGAGACCCCAAGGTGAGCATTCTGGGGGTGGTGGGAATCAAGTGCTAGCTTCTTCTACAGCCTTGCTGAAACCAGAGGCTGTCCGGCCTTCCTCACTTGTGCTGTGACCCACCCACCTAGATACCTCGTCCCACGTGGCAATTCTTCCCCATAGGTGGTACGCGGCTGGCAGAGTGGCTACCAGCACAAGCGGATACCTTTACTGGACGTCAAGACATGACCCTTCTGCCCGAGCCTTGAGGGCCCTGCCGTTTGCTTACCCCCTCACTTGCCACTCACCCAGCTGGGCACAGGGCTTTGTCTCGTCCTCTGATGGCACCCTCGGCTGGCCCTGAGCCAAGCCAATCAGGCACTGATGGGCCTTTTTTTTTTTCCAACAGTGGGTGGGTGGCTGGGTGACAGCTTTGCTTTCTCTAGCCTGCCTGGACTTGGCTTTGGCATAATCCCCAAGAGGCCTCTGGAGTTGTTTCCATGGTGATGGGCCCAGATGTATAGTATTCGGTATATATATTTTGTAAATAAACTGTTTTGTGGCTTCAAGGGCAGCTCAAATTACCCTCCCAGCCCAGAATCCATCCCTTCCTCCTGCATAAAAAGCAGGATGCCTACCAGCACCATCCTCTACCTCTCTCTACTCCCCCCCCCAACCCTCCCCCCAGCATGGGGATGCACAGCAGAAACTCAATCCAGAAAAGGCTATTTTTTTATTCAAGTAACTGCAAATAGGAAACCAGAGGGGGAACCCCAGGCTGGGACAAACAGCCACATCCCCCCCAGAACAAAGGGAAGTGGTGGCTTCTAACCCTTTCCATCAAAATGGGCCCCCCCACTCTGCTGCAGCATCCGAGGGGCAAGGCCCCACCTTCCCTGGGGTGGTCGGTAACCCAGCCTACTGTGCCCCAGTCCCCCTTCCCCTAGCGTCTGGGGGAGGAGGAGAATGCAGGGGAGGTGATGAGGATGAATGTTTGGTGCCGGTAGCAGCAGCGATGGTGGGTGTCTAAGAACGAGCACTGAACACAAAAACAAACACAACTGTCCAGAGGTAGTTTGTGAACAGAGGAAAAGATGAACCAGAACCTTGGGGGATGGGGACGGGGAGGGCTAGCTCTTTATTAGTGCCCCACTGGAGGAAAGGAAACAGCCTAGAGTGGAAGCAGGGAGGTGAGGGAGCTCCCCCAGCCTGCCTTAGGTGGCCTGGGGCTCATTTGGGTCCTGACTCCATCTGTCACTGACTGAGCTAGGTAGCAGATCCCAGGTGAGGGCAAGGTGGGTGCAGCCCAACACCTGCCCTGTTACTGTCTATAGCCTAAGGTGCTTGCCCCACCTAGGGCAGGAACTAGTAAGGTGGAGTCCAAGTGGAGGAAGGCGGGCTGGCAGCCCCGCTGCTGAGTGTGGCTGGGGGCATCCTGGGACCTAAGCATCCCCTACATGGGCCGCACCTGCTGCTGCCACCAGCTCAGCCAATGGGGCTTGTGAGAATGAGATGGGGCTAGGGCCCCTTAAGGCCAGGGGCTGCTCCCAGGCCCCTCTACAGGAAAGCCCGGGGACAGCAAGAGGGCAGAAGGGGCCCCCAAACCAAGAGCCCGAGAGGGATGCAGCAGGACGGGCTGCGGCTACATGGGATGTTAGCCTTGTCGGGAGAGGGTGAGTGTGCTTGTAGGGAGGGCACCAGACTACGCTGAAAACCTGCTCCCCACAGAGCACAAGGGCGGGGAGGAGCCGCAGAGCCTGCAGCTGGTGCGGTAGTGTGCGGTGGGGGGAGGGGCCTGGGAGCCGCGCGTCCAGTCCCAGGGGAAAGCTGCTCCTGCTGGCCGGAGCAGGCGGCACTGCGCGGTCACTGCTCCTCCTCCGAGGACTCCTGCGAGATGCCCTCCTCTTCCTCCTTCTCCTGCGGGGCAAGAGTGGCTCTGGGCTTGGCTCTCCTCCGTCCTCCGCCCCCGCCCCCCTGCACTCCCAGGCTCTCCGAAGGGGGATGAGTCAGGGCTGAGTGTGTGGGTGACTCAGCAGCCTCCACGCGGCTTTCATTCATAAAAATGAAGGATTTAAAGGGAAGGAAAAACCACACACACACTGCTCTCACACACATAGCCAGGTCCAGGCCCCTGGCCCAGGCCCCACGGAAGTAGCAGGCTCTCCAGAGAGGGAGTAAGAGAGGAAACAGGGAGGCCCCTAGTGGGCAGGTGGGCAGCTGATGGCAAGCAGGTCTGCGGTGGCCCAGTGAGCCCAGCCCGGGTGGGGGACAAGGCAAGTGTATGCAGCAGGGGCTCACTCACTGGGCGGGAATGTTGGGACACCACAGGGCTCCACAGCCCCCTGGCAGGCAAACTCCAAAACAACTTGTTTCCTGTTACTCACTCCTGGGGCCTGGCCAGCAGCGCCCCCTGACCCCTCCGCCAAGCAGTGGTTCAGCTCATGGAATGAGGGGTCGGATGCTGAAAGGGCCAGGAGCACAGCAGTCTCCTGCTGCGGACCCAGCTATTATTAGGGGTGAGCTCTCTGCGTCCCCACTAGAGGTGGGGTGGGCCACTCAGACCCCTGCTACTCCATGAGGACCCTAGGACACCTCAGTACTTCCTTTCAGAGGACACTTTATCAGATAAGGCCTCCCAGACCTCCTTCCATGGTAGGTGCATCCTGGTATTTTCTTGAGACAGGACAGCAGAGGATGACCCTGGAACCTGGATCCTCCTGGCATCCCTCCACCCACCAAACAGAACCCCCCCACCTTAGGCAAGCCAAAAGGACACCTACCAGTTTTTTGGGTCTGCCCCTTGGTTTCCTCCCTGGAGCTGTGGTAGTTTTCTAGAGGGTCAGAGACAACATTCCCCTTTTAAATTTGAAGTGTTAGACACCAAAGCCCCACATGCAGGATGGGGCTGGTTATCTACCTCTGCTCTGGCCAGCCCAGAACTCCTACACCAGCAGGCCCCGCTGCTGCTGACTGGCCGGCCACACTTGCCCCCAACCCAACATACATACACACTGCCCCCGACTCTCCAGTGACTCAGAGGATATGAGTCGCCATCTTTAAAAAAATAAAATAAAAAGACAAGTTCCCAAAGGCGGATGGCACTGACTTCGGCCCTCCCTGCTTCTCCTCACCCCTCAGGCCCTAGGGACCGGATCCAAGGGTGAATGAAGGTGACTGACGGTCTTAGTCTGGGCAAGACCGAAGGCATGAAATTGAGACCCACCGTATCACCCCAATTCCCACACTTAGCAAAGACCCAGAGCAGCCCTCCCTCACCCACTCAGCCTGTGCCCCAGAGCCTCACCCGGGTCTTGGTGGCACCCTTATTTTTGCTACCCTTTGGTCGTCCCCGTGGTCTCTTGGGTGTTGGCACTTCGCTGGGCTCCTTCTGTAAGACACATGGGAGTGACCACCTACTTGAACCATGTAAGACATGCAGCAAGCAGGCTAGCTCTCGGGACTCTGGGCCCACCTGATCGTCCAGGTCAAACCCCTCTTGGTGCTGAGGTTTGAAGGCTTCTGGAAAAGGTTCCCCTGCCAAACCTCATTCTGCCACTGATCTTAATGCGGTCTCCGCTCTGTGGATGGACGGTCAAGAGACTGACCACGTGGCACTTGTCATAAGCTTTGCCCTCTGATGTCCTATGCTGGAGAACCTCCCCAAGGAAAGGCAAATGCTCCCAGACCCCAGCAGTTCTTGCTGCGGGCCTTTCCTTAGTTCAGGCCAGAAGAGTAAAATGCTGTGCACAAACTCACACTTGTAACCTCAGCACTTGGGAGACTGAGGGAAGGTGTTGGAGGCCAGCCTGAGCTACAACGTTAGATACTGTCTCAAACAAGATTCAAAGTCTGCATTGCAGAGGGGAGCTGGGCAGCAGAGTACCACCAACCTGCAGGCAGGCTTGAGTAGCACAGGGGCTAAAGTAAGTCCCTATACCTGCTCTAGAGGCAGCAGCTCATTCCACTGCTCAAGCTTCTCCACTGAAGACTCAACCTGGTAGGGGAGAGCCTGTACCTCCATGGGGCCAGACTCCCCTACCCCTACTCAAGCCACCAGGTAGAACAAGAACACAGCAGCGGGCCCACTCAGTGTCTCACTGGCTACACTCCCAGGTTGCCTCAGTGGCAGCCATCTCACCCCATCCCCAGGAGACTTTGGGAGGCCTTCAGTGTCCATTTACAGAGCAAGGGGAACAAACTCTCCCTAGGACTACTCTTAACACACACTGACCCAGAAACTGGCAGTCACTCAACAAGCCACGAGTGTTTCAAGACGGTACAGCTACAGGTCAATGGGAAGCGTTTGCCTAGCTTGCTTTCGGCCTTCAGTTCCATCCTGAACACAGCAAAAAAGGTCATATAGACTTTGAAAACCGGGCTGGCCTTCCTGGAACTCCTGATCCTGCCTCAAAACGCTGGATCACAGGCCTGTACCTATACTTGGCTCTACTTTGATTCTGGCTGGAAAGTGGATGGCTGCCACCTGTGAGCACTGGGAACCAGACACCAGGCCCTTGCTGGCTTTCAGATCCACCCTGAATGCCTGTTTCTGGTACACATGGGATGGAACACATGCACTTCCGGGAACAGCTCTATACCCCTCCCTGCTTGTTCACACTGAGGCACCATGCACCTCCCCAGCCCAAAAGGGGAAACAGAGGCAAGGCTGGACACGCACCTGACTCCCTACCAGCGCCGTCCCAGGACTCACCGGAGGCTGCTTGCGTGGCCTACCCCGGCCTCGCTTCTCAGTTCCGTCCTTTTCTTGCTTGGAGGCCAAGGGCTGGCTGGACTTCGAGCTCGACTCACTCATCTTCTCTATGAAGTGGTGAGGAGTGACAGCTGGGATGCTGGGAAAAAAAAAACAACAGTGGGTCAGTTAAAACAAGGCACACTGCATACACTGCCAGTGGTCCCAGGAAGCCCACCTCCAGCATGGAGGGTGTTCTAAGCACCCCAGCACACTGCCAGGTGGGGCAGGGCCGTTGGCTCTAATCACTTCCTTATCTTTTTAGTAGGAGTCTTTGTTATACTGCCAGGGTGGGTGGAAGCAGTGAGAGCCCAGACCCGGAGAGAGGGTGAGGCAGCCAATGGAGCAAAGGTGTGGGCAAGTTGAGAGGGTCACATACTGGGGGCACCCCATCCCAGTCAGCTGCTGCACTATGAAGGGAGGACTGAGGCCAGGCATCTACCGCCTCGGGACATCCAGCATATGTCCGAAGCTTCTGCTGAGCCCGGATCCCTGAACGCAGACAAGGGAAGAGGAAGCGGGAGGAGCTGCAGTGTCTCTGACCCTCTGGGAGCTACAGGGAACCTGATTAAAAACTGGGAAAGGGCAGATTCTGAATTAACTTTACCAACAGAACCTCCGGGAGGCAGGGAGGCCTTCCCCGAAACCCAGACCTAGGTGACTCCTTAATATCATTCATTGTGGGCTCTGGCTGCTGCAAGGAGGGCCAGACCTTGTATCTAGGGACCTCTCTCAACAGTGTGTCCATCAGTGAAAAGGGGGACAAGACAGAACCTGCCCCAATACTCCCTCCAGATCCTCTTCAAGGAACTCATATCCAAATGAGGACCACTGCAAGGTAACTTTCTTCCTCTTTTCAGACTTTTGAGGCAATTACTAATTTTAACCCAATGACAGGAAAACATTTTTGGAAACATGATTTTTAGAAGCCTTAAAAGCACTTAATTCTGATACATCAAGAGACCCTCCAGACTTTGGTAATTATTCTATTACAATATTTCAGACTTAAGAGACCCTTTTAAACGGGGTGGCTGGTAACTGGGCCTGCTCCATCATTAGTGGCTTGGCCTGTTCTCTAATTACAGGCAGTGATTAGAATCTTACATTACACCACAGGTCCCCTTCAAACCAAACATCAAAATTAATCAGCTAAATGAGTGCTGACCTCACATCGGGGTCTGCCGGGGGCCCTTCCGAGGCGGCTCAAGGGGGGAAAGCCAAACTCAGTCCCACAGAGCAGGGCGTAGCACGCCTGGGGATCTTGGCCAATCTCCCTGGAAGCTGTTAGGCCATCTGGTGGCCCCTACGTCTTGCAGTTAGGGACCCTTTAATCCACCTGCTCCTCCCCCTAAGCTGCACTCCCCAATTGAAGGAAGGGCGTAGATCTTGTCCAGTGAGGTCCAGAAAATGCCCCTTCCTCTCTACCTGTTTCAGAACATCAGGGAGGCCTAGCTTTCGAAGCCACATTCAAGACCCAAGAGCAACAAGCAATTGGGCCTCCAGCCTGTCTCATCACAAGGATACTGACGATGTGGCCGTCGACGCTCGAAGAACTTTGAAGGAATGAACATAGGAAAAACAACCTGCAGGGTCCACTGTTTTCTAAAGTAGCTCAGAGAAGCTTGATGAGTGGCCCAAGGTCACACAGCACCTTGGTCAAAGACGGAATATGGTCCTGGAGACTGCTGCAGCCCGCCACTTTGTTTACTGCGTAAAAGCAGGTTATACCCCCATCGCCCCCTACATACTCTAGACCCAGGGTCACTCTGCCAGTGTTCGGGCCTGGGGACCGTAGGCCGGTGTGTCTAGAAGCTAGGGAGAGGGGGAGGGGCGCAGGCCCCGCAGGCGCGGGAAACGCGCACCCGGACCACATGCACCGCCACGCGGGTGCGCCCAGGCCCCACTTCCTGCCAGAGGGGGCACCCAAACCCGCCTTGGGGCAGGAAACCTGGTGCGCATTGGAGGAAGAAACCCCCCTTCCTCCCTCCCCGAAAAAATAAAGCCCCAGTTTAAAAAAGAACAGAAAATAGAAACGGGGAGTCAAAGGGACTAGTTCCAACAGCACCCAGAAAAGCAGAGAAACCAGTTTGTGGGGGCGGAAGGCAGGCCGGGCCCTGGGGGCTGGAGAGGCGCGGCCAGGGCCAGAGGTGGGGTCGGGGTGAAGACCCGAAACCCAGGCCCCGAAGACCCGGCCTCGTCCACCGAAGGGACATCCCCGGCAAAGGGCCAGAGCGGATTCTCGGGGGACCCTGGCCCCTCCCCCTCACTTCTAGAACTTCCCCAGGCCGCGGGGGGCACGCGCCCCCACCTCCCCGCAGCCCGCTCCGCTGCGCTCCCCTCCCCGGCCGGGCTCGGCGGGAGCGGCCGAGGCGAGCGCGAGGTGCACGGGCTCCGCCGGGTGCACAAGTCGCGCTCGCCGCAGCCGCGCGCCCCCTCCCCCACCGCGCGCCTTCGCGGGGTCCCCGCCTCCCCCGGGGGGACGCCCTCCGGCCGGGACCGTTCGGCGGCGGCCGAGCTCTCCGCGCCTGCGGGCCCCGCCGGCCGCCCCCGAGCTCCGTGCGGCCTCCCCAGCCCCCGCGGCCCGCGCAGCCCGGGGCCTGGGAATAAAGGCGGGCGGCGCGCGCTGCAGCCCCGGGGCGGCGCGCGGGGGGCGCGGGGAGGCTCCCCTGGGCGCAAGACCGGCGCCGCGGACCCCAAGGTCCACTCACCGCGAGCTCGGCCGCCGGCCTGCGGTGCGCGCTCGCGGCTGCCGGGAGCGACGGTGCTGGGCGCTGAGGACCGGCCTGGCTCCGCCGCCGCCGCCGCTGGTCGCAAATGCGGATCTGAAACCCGGAGAGAGGGCAGAGGCGCTGAGACCCACGCCGCGTGCTCGCCGCCCAGGCCCCCGCTGGGTATTTATGTCACCGCCAACTGGGGGTGGGAGACATAGGAGGATCCCCCTCCCCCGGAGAATGGCGAGGGGCAGGAAGCTGGGCACGGCCCGTGCGCGGCCTCAATAAATAAATAATTTAATTAAATTATAGATATATAGAAAAAAAAAGAAGCCACCGGAGCGGCGGCGAACTCACGCCTTCTTGGAGCCGCGCCAGCGCCAGAAATAGCCCCGGCTCGGAGTCCCAATTAGAGGAGCGCAGCCCCGGCTCAGGGGAGCTTAAAAAGAGCGACCCAGGGGCAGGGGGGACGGGCCCGCCCGCGCCAGCCGTGTCACCGGGGGCGGGGCCATGCAAATGAGCCCGGGGATTTAAAAGGGCGGCCGCCCGCCAGCCACCGCCGCGCGTGGTGGGTGCTGACGGCGGGGAGGCCGCACTCGAGGCCTGTGCGGGCACGCGCGCCGACGGCCCACTCCCGCACCGTCCCCGGGTGCGCGGCCAGCGGGGAGCGTGCGCAGTGGACGTACTCGCCGTACTCCCGGGGACACCCCTCTCCGGGCCTTGGGGAGGAGACGGCGGGGGCACGGGCCAGCCTCTCCCCCACGGGGCATGCGTGGGAGCTGGTGTTCGTGGGTTGCCCTCGCAGGGGGCGGGGAAGGCACGGCGAGGCCTACAGGCCGCCGCGTTGCTCGCATAGACGGCGCGGTCGTCAATGTCATCTCCCCTTGCGCGCACAGGTAGCCGCGTGGGCGTCTCCTGCGGTTGTGTGGGTGTGCCCCGTGGAGCCCAAGTGTTGTAAAAATCAGAAACCAAACATAGGTGAAACTTGAGCAAATCTCAAAGGTTTAAAAATATTAACGGCCACTTCACCCAGGTTTCGCCTTCGGGCGAGGCGCGCCATTGGCTGGTTCGCAGGTACACCGAGGGTGGAGCCTGGAGGTGACCTGCGGGGTTGGGAGGCACGTGGGCCCACGCTGGTCTCCCGCATCCGTCTCGGAAGTGACTCGCTCACTTGAGCCTAGGTGGGCCGCGGGCCTCCAGGAAGCGCCTTGAGGGCAGCGGCTGAGTTTTCGCGCGCTAGGCCTGGCCCAACAAAGACTTGTTGCACGCCGGGAGGAGGAAGCCAAAGTGAGAGGAAGATGGCGCGCAGGGCAGGGCCACGGGGAGGCTGGCGCGGCGGGAGGGGCGCGCCCGGCAGGCCCTTTGCGCACCTCCCCGCGCCTGGTCCCCGAGGAGGCCTTCCACACCTCCTGTGATGCAGGGAATTGCAATGTGGGCCCGGTGACACACGACCGTGACTCATAACTCTGCTCCCCTTCTTCCTCCCCGGTCAGCGGAGGCCCAGTCCCAGCCCCCTCGGGGGGCGCGCGGGCGGTGGAGGGGGACGTGGGGCCAGGCTGGAGGCGGGGTGGCAGCTGGGGGGGGGCGTGCCTCCGAGTTTCAGGAATGCCTCCGGAATGTTTCCGGTGGGGGTGGGGAACCCAGGCCGCGGGATGGCGCCCTGGGCGCGGGGCAGCACGTGCTCGCGGTGGGGGCGGGGCGCGGCGGGAAGGCGCGGGAGGTCTGGGTCGGCGGTGGGCCTGGAGCCGCTCCCCACCCCGAATCCAGGTGACCCACAGCTCGGGACTAGTCCCCTGGCCGCCCTTCCCTGACTTCCTCTCCCCCTCCAGGGGCAGGTCTGGGTGGGGGGGGGAGTCGCGGGCGCTGGGGCAGCCTGGGGGAGGGGCAGCTGCCCCTTTGTCTGCAGTCGCGGTGGGGGCGGGGCGGGGTGGAAGCGCTCTGCGCCCTTCTCCATCTTTGTGCCCGGGGAGCAGAGTTGGCCTGAGGGGCCCGAAGTTTCTGCCAGCTCAGGGACCTTCGCCTGGTGGAGTGGAGGGGCGAGCCTTCGGCTCCCACCAGCCCGCCTCCCCCTGTTACAGGCCTTTGCCCGCAGCCTCGGCCTCCAAGGCTAACCCCCAGGACCACAGGCTTTTCTCAACGCCCTGCACAGGCCACTAGGCCCTGGCTGTAGCGTTGAAGGCGGGAGACGTGGGAAGGGCCCTGCAACCCCCTCACCCCCAATGGAAGAGCGACCCCTCCTCCTGGAAGGCTATAAACATGCGTGTTTGCCATCCCTGAGGAAGGTGGGACGGGACTTCGTCCTGGGGAGGGGTGTGTTTGGGAAAACTTAACCCCAACTTCTTGGCCCACTTGTGCGGAATCTGGCTTGATCTAATTCTTGTCTTTATTTTCCCTTCGTCCTGATTTCTTCACCCACTTGTTTTTTACCTTGTATTGTGTGTATTTTTGTAAGCCGCTTCAAACCCTTTCTGGAAAGAGACAGGTATAAATAAATTCCTTGGCAAATACAGTACCTTGCCCTCCTGGGTCACCCACACCCTTGACATCCAAACTGTCCACTGACCCCATGCACACCCCTCCGTGCTTGCCCTCGATTTAGTTCCTTTATTTCGTTTTGTGGTCATAATTTTTAAGCAGAAGAGTGGGAGAGAAAAGGGGCCCTACTGCATTTTATATCTATAGCAAGACAAAGAAGCCAAGAAGTCGCAGTTCAGGAACAGACCTTTGGAGGACAAGCCCTTGTTTTACAGCAATGAACAGAGTGTTGTGCACTTTGGCTGTTTGGACTGGGGCTAAGTGCTTGGAGACCTAGTAGTGGGAGATAAACACGAATTTGGTCAGAGAAGCTCTGGTGAGTGGCTTGAGCAGGCCCTCCTGGGATTTGGTGAGTGAGTGGGACAGGTACAGCAGGTAAGAAGAGGCCGCCATTGTATGCCTGAGATCTGAGTCACAAGTCTTACAAGGATAATGCAGTGTGAGCTGTCCAAGGGCGTGCGAGGAAGGGAGATGAGCTGTACCCCAGGACAGGACTCTCGGGTTTATCTGTTAAAGTACATGCCATTACAGATAGTTTCATTCAGTTTGTGGCTAGTTGCTCGCCGAAGGGTGTGGTGGTAGAGCACGCAGCACGCAGAGCCACGTCGATGGGGAGGGAAAGATGAAGAATTGTCTAACATGTTGTCCAAACTGGAAGACTTTTAAAAGGAAATTCTGAGATGTGGCTTAATCGTATGTATGAGACCTTGGGTTTGATTCCTACACTTAAAAAAAAAAACAAACTGAGCATCATGGTGTATACTCCAGGTGGAGGTGAGGAGATGAAAGCTCCGGGCCAGACAGGGCTAGGCATGGAGACCTCGTCTCAAAAAAAAAGGGGGGGGGGGCGAGGTCTGGATAGTTGCTGGTTTGGGCCGTTACAGAGAGTGCTGCCAAGCATGTTTTACAACGTTTTGGGGAGCACATCTGCAAATTTCCTTTGGGTGATCACCGAGGAGGTGGGGGTGGGGGCTTCAGGAGACACTGTAGAGTGAAACAGCACTATTAATAGCTTTACTCAGACAATGGGCATATACCTGACCTGACTCAAACCAGCCAGGACTGACCTACACCAGCCAAAGGAAGAGTTACCCTGGCACTCAATCCTGCCCCTGTCCCTGCCCATACCAACCAGGACCCGTACCATGCCAGCCAGTGGAAGCTGCACGAGGCTCTTGCCCTCTTCGAGAGAGTCACCCAGCTACTAGTGCATCTGATCCTCTGGCAGGATCAGGCCTCTGGGCCCCGCTGACCACAAGCTCTGCTGCCAGGAAGCCTGGCAGGCTGCTTTGGGAGGAGGGCCTCTTCTGGTTCCAACTTTCGAGGGAAAAACTGTCAAGTGAAAAGGAGGGACCAAGAGGCAGAACCTCTCTGTTGTGGGCTGCACCACATGCACACACACGAGCACATTCACACGTGCACATGCACACACATCCCAGCAAGCCCAGCCTGTTCATACACAGAATGTATTCCTGCCCCACACCTCCACGTCTGGGCTTCTGCCTCTTTCCACTCCTTCCTGCTCCTCCCAGCCTGGAGATGTGTCCTTCAAGCCTCCATGATCAGCACCAGCCTCAGGTAGCTACATTCCTGTCCGCAAGGGGTTTAAATTAGGTAGATGGGTAGGGGGAGCAGACAGGTTCACAGGCAGTACCAGCACACTAAAGGGACCCAGGGCTAGAGCATCCAGAAGACAGGAAGCAGGCAGAATGTCTGGGAAGGGCTTGTGCAGAGTCAGACACCTTTGAAGCTGCTGCTTTGGACATGAGTTAGGTCTCAGCAAAGACAAATGGGGGAACAAGGGGGATTCTGCTCACAGGATTCTGCTCTGACATCTGTGGAATATCCAGTTAACCAGTGTTGTGGGGTCAGGATGCTGGCATGGTGGCTGCCAGGTCTCCTGTCCCTGACCAAAGTCCTGTGATTCTAGTGGGGCTCCCTACCTCCTGCCTCATTGGGGCAGAGGCCAGCAGGTCAGGCCTGTTGTTCTAGGAGCCAGTGGCTCCTCCGGTTTTCCAACAGTTTTGTAAGCAGCTAATTCCCAATGCTATACATCTCTTCCTACCTGAAATGCAAAGCCTGTTCTCTGCTCAAAACCCCTGGGGGGGGGGTACAGAGAAGGCTCTAATCACAGACCCAAACCAGTGTTCTTACAAAGGTCCATAAGGCATGGTAATCTGTTATCTCTTGACCCATCTGACCTGCAAGGCTTGAGCTCACCTCACAGGGCCTTGCACTTCAGGACTTAACTGCTTACTCCTTTTGGGTTTATGTCCAGCATAGTTTGTCTCTCCTACTTAAAACTGATTATGGCCCTGCTCCCTCTCTCCCTCCCTCCATCTCTCTCTTTCATATATTTTTGTCTGTAGCACATGATTTTAAAAATAGTTTTGTTTTATGTGTATGAGGATATTGCCTGCTTGTATGTAAGTGCACTCTTGTCATACAATACCCAAGGAGGTCAGAAGAGGGCATCAGATTCCCCTAGAACTGGAGTTAAGGATGGTTGTTAGCCACCCTGTGGGTGATGGGAAGTGAGCCTCGATTCTCTGCAAGAGCAACCAGTGCCCTTAACTGCTGAACTATCTCTCCAGTCCCAACACATGATTTTTTTTTTTTTTTTTAAGAATTTGTATTGTTGGGCACTCTGGAGACAGAGATAGGTGGATCTCTGTGAGTTCAAGGCCAGCCTGGTCTACAAAGCAAGTTCCAGGCCAGCTGAAAGAATTTTGTGTGTGCATGCGTACGCACGTGCATTTGTGTGTGTGTGTGTGTGTGTGTGTGTGTGTGTATGTGTGTGTGCAGGTGCACCCAACAAGGCCAGAGAGGGTATTGGCTCCCCTGGAGTTGGAGTTATAGGCAGTTGTGAGCCACCTGACATGGGTGTAGGATACCAAACTCAGGTCCCTTGGAAGAGCAACAAATACTCTTAACTATTGAGCCATCTCTCCAGCCTCAACACTTGAATTTTTAACATCCTGTGAGCATATTTAACCATTATCAGTAAATGTGCTGTGTGCTGTTCTCTGTATGGTAACCTTGACTGGAATGCTGGCTCCTACAGGTTACAGGACTGTGTTGTCTACGGTTTCTGGGATACCCATTCCCAGGACCTTCATAGTGTTCAGACTGAAAAAATGATGACTTGAAGGATGGTTGACTAGTGTGGTCCCTCTATCCACAGAAGTCTCTAAGTCTCTAGGAGGGCTGAGGACAAGAGACCATGGGGTGGCAGGGTGGACCAGCCTGAGACAGGTGACAGGGCTCCTCTGCACCCTCTGAGGACAGGGGCTCTTTGTATTTAGCTTACTCCTCTGTGTCATCCTGTCACCAGGCCTGAGACAGTGGTGTTTTCTTAAAGTTCAGAATCTGGCAGCCACCTGACAACCCCATGGCCCTTTGGTGGACAGAGGGATTGGCCAGGTTGCTTACTGGACAGGAGAAACAATCTCCATCATTCTTCATTCCAGGTGAGCTGGGCAGTGTGAGACCTTCTTCACATTGTAAAGATCAAATAATTTCCCTTTGGTCCAAGTCTCCAGCCAAGTCCATCCAGCGTGACAGGCACAGGCGTCCTTCCTCCTGGCATCTGTGGAGCCTTTGAGAGCCTCCTCCTATGCCATCCCTGTGGACCTATGCCTGGGATCTGCATTGTCCCGGTGCTGAGGAGTCAGAGACTCTAGCCTGATGCCCTTATCTGGGCTCTTCTTCCCAGGCCACACTCGGGCCTGGAAGCCCACAGATCTACTAAGAATGTTGTCTCAAATGCTGTAGCTTTAGCCCCCTGCTTCCCCCCGACGGACATCCAGTTGGGAAGAGGCCCTGGGCTTTCAGGTGATTCACAACAGCCTTTAACTTGTTTTCTTACTCCTCATTAAGGTGGGGTGGGAAGGAGTGGTGTTACTCTGGGAAGCAGATGGACCTCCAGCCTGTGTCTTAGGACGGAGTGCTGGCCATCGTGGCTGTTGGGAGAATCATTCCTCACCTGAGCCTGGTGCCTTCTGCCTCTTCAGGGGGAACCAGCTACCCAGTGAGTGTCACAGCTGGCCTACTATACTACCTAGATTGGGTACTCCGGGTCACCTTGAATCCTCACCCTGAACCTTTTTTTGTCTGAGAAGAGAGTCCTGTGGGATTGGCAGGAAGGATGCTGTCAGTATGCTTGCTCTCAGAAGCACATGCGTGCCTGGGGCACATCTTCCCAGAGTACCACAGTCCAGTGTCGTTGGGAACTGAGCCAGCTGGTGGAGGTGGTGGGCCTTCAGGACTGCGAGCAGGGGTGAGGAGCACCCTGCTATGGTGGGAGCAGGGGTGAGGAGTGCCCTGCACGGAGATTTGTCAGAGACCCCAAGGCTTTGTTTTCTCCAGTAGCAGGCCCTTTACCAGGCCCAGGGCAGCCTTGGCTCAGCGAAAGTTTGGTGAATGGATGGGAGCTTGATGGCTGGAGGAGGGGCCGAGGAAGTTGGTGGCTGGGGAGGGGGAGGCATATGGGGGTGGGGAGGTGGCCGCTGGTGGGAAATTGAGGAGGGGGTGGGATTATGTAGTGGGCAGGAGTCTGGCTTGGAGATGGCTGCTGGGAGGGCCCAGCCATGCTGCCTTCTCTCCATTATCTCCTGTGCTTCCCAGGCCCTTCCCCATGGATCCGGGTCTGGGTGGCATCCAGAACCTAGCCCTTAGTGAAGGTAGGCAGGAGGCTCTTTGCTCCTTTCTAGGAACCTGACCACTCCACTGTAGCTCAGTAACCAGCTGAGATGAAACCAGCTGAGACTAGGGGTCTGGAGGAGACTGGCCATCTGGGATAGGGTCGCTAGGACAGACTCGGGAGCAGACAACCCAGGGGCTGGCCTGTTGACAGCCGGGTTTCTGGATCACTATTCAGGGTGCTCTGCCAGCTCCCAGGCTTGGGTAAGGGGCACGCCTGTGTGCTCTGCCTCTGGAGCCCAGGCCTTGCTGTCGCCTTTGTCCCTGTCCTGTTGGGCAAGAGATGAAATCAGGTAAAAGATGCTCGGCCCAAGGGTAAGGGGCTGGGCCACCTTTGGGGAGCATCAGTGTGGGGGAGAGAGAATGGAGCAGCCTGGGAAGCTGCGGCCTGGGTCGGCTGCCGCTGGGTATAGGTGGGTGGGTATGCGGGACACATCTGGGCACTTCACTGCATCACCCCCAGCCACTGAGGAGGAGAGGAAATGGGCCCAGCAAGGGGCCTGCCAAAGCCTGCAGCTCTGTGGGGCCCCAAGTTTCTGCAGGTCTGTGCTCCTGCCCCCATTATCCTGGTCAGCATTCCCGGTCAGGCACACCCCCACCCCCCACCTTGTGATTCCTTGTCTTTCCTGGACTGGGGGGGCTACTCTAAGACAAAGCCTGTAGGACAATCACTTCTAGCCACCTCTCTCCCTCCATCATGTGGGTCCCAGGGATCAAACACAGGTCATCAGGGTTGTTGGCAAGCACCTTTCCTTGTCAAGCCACCTTCCTCATCCTAGAATATATTATTACATAGAATATATTATTACAGTTAATTTCATGTGATTTTGAAATTATCATGTGACTGCCAGAACATGTAGCTTGGTATGCTGCCACACATTTGGAATCCTAGCACTCAGGAGCTGAGGCAGGAGGATTGTGGCAAGTTTGAGGCCATCCAGAACTTATAAGACCTTGTCTCCAAAAACAAACCAACAAAAGGGAGAGATGGCTCAGTGGTTTAGGAGCACTGGCTGCTCTTGCACAGAACTAGAGTTTGGTTCCCAGCACCCACATACAGACTCACAACTGTTGGTAACTCCAGGTCCAGGGAATCTGATGCCCTCTTCTGACCACCAAGGGTATTGCTCCTACTGGTGGTGTGCTGGTACACATCTGTAATCCCAGTACTTGGGCTGTGGAGATAGGAGAATCAGGAATTCAGTCATCCTCTACTATTCAGCAAGTTCAAGGCCAGCCTTGGCTATGTGAGATCTTATCTTAAGAAACAAAAACAAAGAGCCTAGAGAGATGTCTCAGTCAGTGCTTGCTTAAGAACTCTTACTGGTCTTGCAGAGGACTCAGGTTCCCAGCACTCAAATCTGTCAGCTCACAACTGCCTGGAACTCCAGCAACAGGGGTCTCACCCCTCTTCTGGATTCTGCAGGCACCTGTACACATGTGGTGCACATAAACTCATACACATACACATAATAAATACATATTTTTAAAAAATAGAGAGATGGCTCAGTGGTCAAGTCACTGGCTGCTCTTGCAGAGGTCCCAGGTTTGATTTCCAGCACCTACACGGCAGCTGACAACTGTCTGTAACTCCAGTTCCAGGGGATCCAACACCCTCCTCTGACCTGCATGGGCATTACATTCCACAGGTTGCACTTACATACATGTAGGCAGTACACTCATACATAAAATACAAATAATAAATATTTTTTTAAAAAACAGGAAAAAAAGAGAACACTCAGCATTCTGTCAGCAGATCCCTTCACAGCACTGGTCTAGATAGTTTGCATATTTATCGTTGATTATTATTGTTCCTTGCTGGAAGAACTCCTGCAGGTGCGGACATTCTTTGTTCACTGTGGAAGCTCCGGTTTTAAAAATCCGGTAGCTCCCCGGTGTTGCGTAGTTCGGTCTGTAATTGATGGGAAGGGTTCATTTGGGGACAACCTGGGGGGAACAGGGAGAGGCCTTCACCGCCTGTCCTGGCATCCCACAAGCTGCATACGGTGGCCGTGAAGAACGCACGTGAGGGTCCTTCTTGACCTCTCCCTGTGGGGACTGGGTGTGAGCCAGGGGTCCTGGCCGGGAACCTGGGGGGGCCCTGCTGCTGGGACCCCCGCTGCGCTCGCACAGCCAGCGGCACCTGGAGGCTGCCCCGCGCTCTGCAGGAGGACGCGGGCAGGGTGCGCGCGCGGCTCGGGCTCACCCAAGGTCACTGTGTCAAAGGGGCATTTCATTTCGCACACTTTCTCTTTCCCTGCGATTCCGTCGCTCCGAAAGCCCCTTCCGCAGGGACTTCCCTCCGCGCCTGACTCAACGCTGCCTCATGCGAGTGACTCAGGCGGGCGCTGCGCCAGCCCTGCCCCTCCGCCGCCCGCACCGCCCCACGATGCTGCCGGGCTGGCCTGCACGAGAGATGGGGACCCGTGGGTGGGGGCCCTGGAGTGGGCGTGGGCTAAGGGACACCTGGCCACGGCCAGAGTAAACCACAAACCCAGCATGATGGCGCATGCCAGTCCTCAGTCCCAGCATTCAGGAGACAGGAGGATCCGGAGTTCAGGATCATCCTAGGCTACATACATATCAAGTTGCAGGCCAGCCCGGGCTGCTTGAGACCATGTCTCAAAACTACAAAACAGAACAATAAGAAAAGCCACAGCTGGGTGTGGTGGTGCAGGCTTGTTATCCCAGCATTCAAGAGGCAGAAGTGATGGCTACAAGTTCAAGGCTAGACTGGACCACATAGGGAGTTCCAGAGAAGCCAGTGCTACATAAGGATGTCCTGTCCCAAAGACAAATGGAAAGAATAGACCAGAGAATGGTCCCTGGGGAAAGGGCCCTTTGGGGTTGGGGTCGGGGGACCAAGACCAAGCAAAGTGAAGTCAGAGCTGTGGAGGAAGGAAACCCCCAAGAAGGAAGGTGGCCAGCTGCAAAAGAGCTCAGGAGAGAGGGGCATCCTTCTCAGAGGCAGGTTCGTAGGGAAAGTGAGGCGAGACTGGGAGATTCTCACTAGGTCCCCCACCCCCACCCCTAGATCCTGCTCTAAGAAGCCCACAAGGGACTCTAGCTGAGAGGCTTGCTTTCTTCCAGCCAGCTTTCCCAGCTCTGTCCCTGGGCCTCAGTCTGGTCATCTTTGGAATGGACAGAGCCCTGGGAGGAGAGAGCATTGCAGAGTTGTACCTATAGCTCTCTCTGGTCCCTGGCCTAGTCCATGTGGAGCTCAGTATCTCCCACATTGTCCATTCAACCCTGGGGATCCAGTAGCTCCCATCACTGCCAGTCCCAGCGCCTCAGCACCCTCACTGACCCTCTGCTAGCGCCTCTGCTACAGCCCTGGAACCTTCTCAGTTGGTTTCCATTTCCTGCCCTCAGCTGTGAGGCTCAGGGCTTGGTACTCAGTAATGCTCGGTGCATTATGGCTGCCTCCTTCTGTTCCTTCCTTAGTGTAGGGGGAGGCAGAGGAGAGGACCCCCAAGCTGTGAACTTTTCAAATGGTCACAGTGACCTTGGGAAGCTGGTGTGAGGAGCTAATAGGAGCGTCTCTGAGATCAGAAGCAAGAGGCTCCTGCATTTAAGGAGCAGCAAGATGGATCAGGAGCAGCAAAAGTACTCCACTTGGAGGCTTGCTAATAGGCCAGATCCGGGAGGAGCCAGCTTGGAGCCTCAGTAACAGGAGCTAGGGTGGTTTGATACTTTCCAAGGGCCAGCCAGGGTTCTGATGTGCCACAGGCTGCCCTCCTTAAAGCTGGTTTAAGGTTGAAGTGGCAGGTGTGGGAGGGGGAAGTGACTTCTTTTCTTTCTTTTTTTTTGTTCTTTTTGAGACAGGGTCTTCCTGTAAACCTGTAAACTTAGATGGCCTGAAACTCATAAAGTAGACCAGCCTGATCTTGAACTTAGAGATCCACCTGCCTCTGCTCTGCTGGGATTAAAGGTGTTAAAGGTATACATCACCACAGTCTTTGAAAGTGACTTTTTCAAGTCACACAGGAAAACCTGACTCCCACCTAGCCAGTTGGTTTCCTAATCTACCACTCAACCTTTCCTAGGAACCTGGGTGTGGCCTGGCTCAGTGGTTAAAGGCTGGCCTACCCCGTTTCCACTCCCTGCTCCAAAGGAACAAAACAGGTTAGTGTCCCTGCTGCTGGGACTCCAGTGACTGTTAGGAAAGCAGCGGGGTGTGTGTGTGTGTGTGTGTGTGTGTGTGTGTGTGTGCAGACCTGCGGTGCAGCCTGCAATACCTTTACTGTTAGGAAAGGATCAGGGATGTATGTCCCAGAGCAATTCTCCCTTCATCATAATGAAAGAAAGGAAACCACGAACATCCAGTCAGAACTGCTGATATAAATGGATATTGAACTAATGTTTTATGGAGAGTAACCTGATTGGGGGCTGGCGAGATGGCTCAGTGGCTAAGAACAGGTACTGCTTTTGCAGAGAACGGGAACACCTATCCGCAGCTGCTCACAAAGCTGTAACTTGAGGTCCAGGGGATCTGACACCCTCTTCTGGACTCTTAGGTACATGCCCACAAACAGACACATATATACACATAATTAAAAATAAGTCATTTACATTTTTTTGGTTTGTTTTGGCCTTTTTCAGACATGATCTCATTATTTAGCACTTGCTGGTATGGAACTCCATATATAGACCAGACTGACCTTGAACTCACAGAGATATGCCCCCCTCTGCCCCCTAGAGTGCTTGGATAAGAAGGGTACCACCACACCTCATATCTTGTTATTTTAAAAAGTATAATTGCGGGCTAGAGAGATGGCTCTGGGTTAGGAGCTCTGGCTGCTCTTGCACAGGACTCGGGGTTCAGTTTCCTACCCCCACAAAGTGACTAGCAGCCGTCTGTAACTCTAGTTCCAGGGGATCTGACACCCTCTTCTGGCCTCTCTGTGGGTAGTAAATGGTCATGGGTACATTCCCACACAGGTAGGCAAAGCATTCGTACACATAAAATAAGAATAAATCAATAAAAATAATACATGTATATGTTCATTTTTTATTTATTTTGTAACTTGGGCCCAAACTGGCCTGTTGCTTCTTTGTTCTCCTTTACCTCCCCAGTTATAAAATAAAACCCATTAAACAGAGACCCAAGCAGAGAGGCGCCATGATGGGGCTACCTCAGGTAGGCCATGGACTCTGTGGCCTCTGCTTTCTGAACTGTATTATTTTATACTTTTGTTTTATAATAAACAAAAGTGACAAGGCCTGTTACTGGGCGACAGGGCTGCGGAGGCTGCTCTCGTCCCACGTGCGCAGCCTCCGTCCTTTGAGTACTAACCCTCTTGTATTTTTAGCTAAGCGCGCGGCACATTTCGGCCCTCAAAATAGACTGTTTCCTTGCCTCCCCTTGCTAGATATGGTCAGTTGGAAATAAGCAAAATGTTTCTAAGGGGAAGAAATATTTTTTTCTCCAGCTATCCCACTGTAATGACTAGAATGTGGACTGAGGGCTGGAGTACAAGCAGCTATTTTAATCTATTAGGAAAGTGTGCAAGAAGAAAGCTACACTCAGAGAGCAAGAGCCTGGGTTCGGGACACTACGGCCTGCCGTGATAAGTGTGCTGGCCCTGGCTGGCTGTGTCTAGACGTGCTGAACAGGAGTAATCCCTTTAGGTGGGATTCCTTTATTGTTCCCAGGGCCATTCAAGGTGGAAAAAACTGCCAGGGAGGCTGTTTCAGTAACAAAGAGGAGAGACCGGAGGTCCTGGGCCACATGGGACGTGGCGTTCAGGGGTGTTTGTCTGGGGCCTGCACATTCCCAGGGCCCGAGGTGCTTTCCTGAGAGATATACAGCCCTTCAAGAGAGAGATATTTCTCAGCTGCCCTTACAGCCAGGTTGACCATGTGACTGAAGTGCCTCATGTGGGTGTGGTGGGGTCTCTTTTGCCCCTTTATGTTCTTATTTATTTAATTAAAAATTTTTGTTTGTTTGTGACAGAGAGGTCTTGTTGCCCCAATTAGCCTGGAACTCACTATGTAGACCAGGCTGGTCTTGATTTCACAGAAATCTGCCTGCTTCTGTCTCCTGAGTGTTGGGATTAAAGGTACTCACTACCATTGCTTGGTTTATTTATTCAGTTATTTTGTTTTATTTCATTTTATTTTTTGTCTCTTTGAGACAGGCTCTCCTTGTAGCCCCAGCTGGCCTGGAACTCACAGAGATCTGCCTGTCTCTGCCTCCTGAGTGCTGGGATGAAAGGCATGTGCCACCATGCCCGGTTTTGTATTCAGTTATTTTATTTGATTATTTTTATTTTTTATGCTTATTAGCGTATGGCCTGCATGTAAGTATACCACATGAATGCAATGCCTGCAGAAACCACAAAAGGGGGTTGGATCCCCTGGAACCGGAACTACAGACAGTTGTTAGCTGCCATGTGGGTGTTGGGAACCAAACCTGGGTCCTCTACAAGAGCGGCCAGTGCTCCTAACTGCCGAGCCGTCCCTGCAGCCCTTACTCATTTTTGAGACAGGGTCTCACTGTGTAGCCCCATCTGTCCTAAAGTTCACTTTGTAGACCAGGCTGGCCTTGAACTCACAGAGATCCACCTGCTTCTGGCTTCCAAGTGCATCATGCCTGCCCACCCCACACCCCCTCTTTGAGGAAGCATCTCATATATCCCAGGCTGGCCTCCAAATCACTGTGTACCCAAAGTAAAGATGAACCTGAACTTCTGAACCTCTGGCCTCCACCTCCCAAGAGCCAGGGTTACAGCTGTGCCCACCATGCCTGGTTTACACAGTGCTAGCGATGGAACCCAGGCTTCATGCATGCTAGACAAGCACACTCTCTCTCCTGAGCCGAGCCACATCCCTCGACCCTCTTCTCTTTCGTGATGCTGGCCTTTCCCGTGCTCACACTGTTCCAGTGTTGGGGGTGGTGTTGAGTTTCTCCCTAATACCAAGTTTCCAGGGCCTTGTTACCTGCTGCCTCCTCTGCTGTAGCCCCCACCCACCCTCCTCCTGGACATTTGTAGAACCTTTCAGGCGTACTGAGCACTTGATGTATGTAATACCCACAGTACTAGACACCCAGAGTATAGGATACTCAGTGCTTCATACGCAGAGAATTTGATGCTCACAGTAAATACATTTCTCATTATTTCTTCTTCTCCTCCTCCTTGTCCTCCTCCTCGTCTTCCTCCTCGTCCTCCTCCTCCTCCTCCTCGTCCTCGTCCTCGTCCTCCTCCTCCTCCTCCTCCTCGTCCTCCTCCTCCTCGTCCTCCTCCTCCTCCTCGTCCTCCTCATCCTCCTCATCCTCCTCCTCATCCTCCTCCTCGTCCTCCTCGTCCTCGTCCTCCTCCTCCTCCTCCTCCTCGTCCTCCTCCTCCTCTTCGTCCTCGTCCTCGTCCTCCTCCTCCTCCTCGTCCTCCTCCTCGTCCTCCTCGTCCTCCTCGTCCTCGTCCTCCTCCTCCTCCTCCTCGTCCTCCTCGTCCTCCTCCTCGTCCTCCTCCTCCTCGTCCTCCTCCTCCTCGTCCTCCTCCTCGTCCTCCTCCTCCTCGTCCTCCTCCTCGTCCTCCTCCTCGTCTTCCTCCTCGTCCTCCTCCTCGTCCTCCTCGTCCTCCTCCTCCTCCTTCTCCTCCTCCTTCTTCTCCTCATTCTTTCTGTTTGAGTTTTTGAAACAAGGTCTCCCTGAATCCCCAACTGGCCTGGAACTTGCTATGTAGACCAGGCTGACTTTGATCTCACAGGATCCTCCTCCCACGTGCAGGTGCTGGGATGGTAGGTGTGCAGCCCTACTTCAGGCCCAGATACATTTCTTTTCTTAAAAACATGTTAAAGTATTTTATTATCTTATGAGTGTATTACTCCTGTGACATGCATTGCCCTCGGAGGTCAGAGGATCCTCTGGAACTGGAGCACTCACATGGCAGCTAACAACTGTCTGTAACTCCAGTTCCAGGGGGGTCCAATGCCCTCTTCTGGCCTCTGCAGGCGTTGCACACACACATACATGCAGACAATACACTCATACACATGAAATAAAAATAATAAAAAATAAGAACAAAATATTTTTCAATGAAGGAAGTTAGGTTGATAAACTGCCACACAATTTATAGACATTGAAAATGCCAAGATGGATTGTGTTGAAGCCTGACAGACTGGAAAAGTCCAGAAATCAAAGCCCCCTGCTCCCAGTCAGCCCTGCTGGACCGTGCTCTGCGGTCTGTCCACTGCTTTGCGGATGGAGGTTTTTGCTCTGTTTTGCTCTGTGAGGAGTTTTCTTCTGTTGTCCTGGCTCGCCTTGAGCTTCTGGGTTCAGCCGACCCTCCCACCTCAGCCTCCCAAGTAGCTGGGGCCAGAGTCTTGTGAGCCACTATGCCGGGCTCTTGTTTTAATATTTTAAATATTTATTTTATGTGCTCTTAACCGCTGAGCCATCTCTCCAGCCCCTCATGTGAAAGTTTTATTTGGAGACATTTTTTTTTCTCGCATGTAGCAGTAGACACACAAATGTCTAGCCTTAAACATACAATGTGTTTGGCAGAAATTCAGGAAAAAACATCCCTTCACAGAACATTCTAGAGGGGACAGCACTGCCCACATCTGTCTTCAGGACTCCTTGTGGTGGCTTTCAGGTATTTTCCTAGTCAAACAATTACAAGGAAACCAAGCCCTGAATGCCAACAGTGTTTACCTGAAAAGCAGTGGGTATCACAGGACATCAAGGCACATCCTCTAATGAGTGGGGGCAATCTGAACCCACATGCCCGCTCCTGGGAGCTCGGTCCCTGCCTTAGGGAGCAGTGACGTAACCTAGATCTCTCTCAACTAGCTTCCAAGGAGGATGCAGTGTTTATTAAAGGACAAGCAATAAAAATGTGTTAATTTGAAATGTACATATGTATTCTTAAACGTCAACAGCAAGACGAAATTGCTCAGGTCCCAGCATAGAGAATGCTGGGGGGTGATATCATGTGTTTGGACCTGGGGGAGAGCTGTGATAGTGAGGGGCAGACTGGCGTCCAGTTGGTTTTTGTCTATTTATTTATTTATTGAGTCAAGGTCTCCCTGTAGTCCCAGCTGGCTTGGGACTAGCTATGTAGACCAAGCTGGTCTCGAACTCACAGAGATCCTCCTGCCTCTGCCTCCTGAGTGCTGGAATTAAAGGCATGCACCACTATGCCTGGTTTACCACTGGGCCCAGCTTATTTATTTATTTTTATTTTATGTGTGTGAGTGTTATGTCTGTAGGTAACTAAGTACACCTGTATCATGCAATGCTGGGAGAGGACAGAGAAGGAGCTGGATCCCCTGGAACTGGAATTATGGATAGTTGTTAGCCACGATGTGGATACTGGAATTAGAACCTGCGTCTTCTGCAAGAGCAGCCAGTGCCCTTAACCACTGAGCTGTGTCTCCGGCTCCCAGTTGCTTCTTTTTTTGAGATAGGGTCTTGCTCTGCAACGCAGGCTGCTTTGAACTCTCCAGAGCACAGGGATTACATGCAGAGTCGCTTCTACCTCTGCTGCTGTTTTCAAGGGTTGTGGGAAGGACACCTCTGCCATCCTAGAGAAGGCCAGGGAGGTGAGCCTCTGGGACTCTGACCTTCACGTGGAAGCTCTTGCCTCAGGTGTGAGTTTCGTGTACTTCTGTTGTGACCTCTGAGGACTGTTCCATCTAGTTGGGCAGCTGTCATAGCTATGCCCAACTCCTGTCACAGTGGCCGGCACCCAAACACCTCAGTGCATGTTTGTTGATTGAATATAAGTGAAAGGAAGAGCAGGCACAGAAAACAGAGACTATGTAGGTGGTGAGGATGGTTGCACATTCGCCTGGAAAGTAAGGATTGTGCCACCGTTCAAGGCCAGCAGCCGTCTCTTCCTGCAACCTTCCAGGTTCTATTCAGTGCAACATCTCTGTCGTGGTTCTCTGGGGAAAAAAAAATCCACCCTTTGCTCAGTGGTCATCCTGGGAGGGGGGCCAGTCACACACAAACATCTTATTCTTCTCTGGGATTCCCTGAGCCCCAAAAGAGGGTCTGGCACAAAACAAGAGACAACTAACAATAGCTTGGGAGCTGGGTATGGTTCAGTTGGAAGACTGCCTACCATGTATGCCCTGAAGAAACTGGAAAATAACCATAGTTTATGAGGCATCTGCTACACACCAGATATCCTTATGTGAAACAGGTTCTCACCATGTAGCCCTGGTTAGCTTGGAATTTGCTGTGTAGAGCAGGCTAGCCTCAAACTCCCGGCGATCTGCCTGCCTTGGTCTCGCGAGAGCTGGAATTAACCGTGTGCACCTTATGCCTGGCATCTTAGTTCATGTATATGATTTCTTTAAAGAAAAAGCTGTGGCAGCAGCCGGATCTCTGTGAGTTCCAGGCCTACATACTGAGACTTTGTCTCAAAAAGAAAAAAATTTAAATTGCATTTATTCGTGCGTGCGTGCGTGTGTGTATGTGTGTGTGTGCGTGCGTGTATGTGTGTGCGTGCGTGTGTGTGTGCGTGTGTGTATGTGTGTGTGTATGGGTGTGTGTGGGTACGTGTGTGTGTGTATGTGTGTGTGTATGTTGTATGTGTGCGTGCGTGCGTGTATGTGTGTGCGTGCGTGTATGTGTGTGTATGTGTGTATGTGTGTGTGCGTGTATGTGTGCGTGCGTGTATGTGTGTGTATGTGTGTGTGCGCGTGCATGTGTGTGCGTGCGTGTATGTGTGTGCGTGCGTGTATGTGTGTGTATGTGTGTGCGCGTGTGTGCGCACGTGCGTGTGTGTGTGTGTGCGTGCGTGTGTGCGTGTGTATGTGTGTGTATGTGTATATGTGTGTATGTATGTGTGTGTATGTATGTGTGTATGTGTGTGTATGTGTGTGCGTGCGTGTATGTGTGTGCGTGCGTGTAGGTGTGTATGTGTGTATGTATATGTATGTGTGTGTATGTGTGTGTGTGTATGTATGCGTGTATGTATGTGTATGTGTGTGTATGTGTATATGTGTGTATGTGTGTATGTATGTGTATGTATGTATGTGTGTGTATGTATGTGTGTATGTGTGTGTATGTGTGTGTATGTGTGTGCGTGTATGTGTGTGCGTGCGTGTAGGTGTGTGTATGTGTGTATGTATATGTATGTGTGTGTATGTGTGTGTATGTGTATATGTGTGTATGTGTGTATGTATGTGTATGTGTGTATGTATGTGTGTGTATGTGTATGTGTGTATGTGTGTGTGTATGTGTGTGTGTACGGGTGTGTGTGTGGGTACGTGTGTGTGTGTGTGTGGCCGCGCGGGTGGAGGTCAGAGAACAACTTGCAGGATTGGCTGGCTCCTTCTACCTCTGGATCCTGGGGATGGAATCTTTGTCGGACTTGGCAGCAAGCGCCTTGACCCACCAAGCCATCTCCGAGGCCTTCATCCTGTGTTTGGGTTGTCTGGGAGGGAGGAAGGCTTCCCAGCCAGGAACTGCAGGGCCAGCTGTGGTCCACAGTCTCTCAGAGCTCGCATGCCGCTGTGCTTCGGGTCACCCCACTGTTGTTTTCCAGGACAGAGGTTGTGGACTACTGGGGAGACCCAGGTCAGGGGTGGACTGGCTTTGCCTGCAGTTGGACCCAGCTCTCCTGGGCTGCGGGGGCTGGCTTAAGGTCAGGTGTGCGCCAGCGCACCGCCGCGGAGCAGTTTCAGCCCCTCCTCCCTTCGCCAGCTGTGGGCGGGAGGCTGGGTGAGGGCGGCCACGGACTTGGGTGTCTCCCACGGATGGGCAGCAGGTGCACCCCGTAACGGTTAGGACTGACCCGGGCGGGCCATAGAGCCGTGCCACGCACGCAGCGTCCCCGGTGCTGGGGGAGGAGGCCCCTGGGGGTGCGGGGCAACGCGGTGCGGGCCAGCTCCTCCTTCGGGGCGGCTTGCTCCCGGGGACCTGAGAGGTGGACTGGGTAGGGGCTGCGCAACCAGCGGCGGGCGCGACGCCGAACTCTGGGGTCCGGGTTGGAGCCCGTCCCAGCGCGGGCTGCCGGCGCCACCCGGTGGTCATTTGTGACATTGCAGTTCCTGCCTCGAAAATGCGGTCGCTGGCGGGGCTGGAAGGACCGACTTAGCCCACGGGCCTAACTCAGTCTTGAACTGAACCAGTCCCGGAGGCCACCCTTTTTTGTTTCTATTTCTGTATTCTGCGTGATGAAATATCATCTTATTTAGGGGGAGTGTAGATCATATTTTATTTGTTTTCAAAATTATATTTATTCTGTGTGCCTGTATATACGTGTGTGTACCTGTCACTGTGCCTCTGTGGAGGTCATTGGACAACTTTCAGAAGTTGATTCTCTCTCCATCTCATGTGGGTCCTGGGGATCGAACTAAGTTGCACTGGCGTGAGACTATGTATTTATTTTTTATGTTTATTTGTTTTTATTTTATGTGTATAAGTGTTTTGCCTGCATGTATGTAAATGCACCCATGTGTGGGATGCCCAGGGAGACCAGAGGAGGGTGTTGGATCCCCTGGAACTGGAGTTAAAGATGGTTGTGAGCTGCTTTGTGGGTGCTGGGAACTGAATGTGGGTCCTCTGGAAAAGCAGCCAGTGCTTTTAACTGCTGAGCCATCTCTCCAGCCCACCTAGACTATATTTTAAAAGATACCAGGGTCATCTTGGTATGGGCTCACTGTCACCTTGGCCATCTGTTCTGCTCTTTCTTTGGGGTCTTCAGCTTGACCATGAAGATGGAGGGCAGGGCTTACTGTCCTGACTAATGGTGTCAAAATTCAGGCCCGCTTGCTTGCCCTGGGACCCTGAGCCTGAGGGTCTCAACAGTGCTGTAAATCTAGCATGTGCTCAGCACCCTCAGGCTACCCTCCTTTCTCAGAGGGGGCAAGAGGAGCCATCACAAACTCATAGGACTAGCTATGGCTTGATCACAAACCCATAGGACTAGCTATGGCTTGAGAAAACTGTGCTTTGTGCCTCACATCTGTACTCTCAGCGTTCAAAAGGCTGAGGCAGGAGGATTACCACAAGTTTGAGGCCAGCCTTGGCTACATAGTTCCTGGCTGGCCACGCCTACAGTGTGAGATCCTGTCTCAAAAAACCAAACAAGCCAGATATAAGTGCGTCACATGCATGAAATGCCCACAGGGTCAGAGAAGGCATCAGATCCCCTGGAATTGGAGTTACAGATGGTTGTTAGCAGCCATGTGGCTGCTGGGAACTGAACTGAGGTCCTCACTGAGTTATCTCTCCAGCATCTATCTATCTATCTATCTATCTATCTATCTATCTATCTATCTTATCTATCTAATTTTGGTCTTATTAAGACAGGGTCTCCCTGTAGCCTCAGCTAGCCTGAAACTGGCTATGTAGACCAGGCTGGCCTGAATCTCACAGAGATCCACCTGCTTCTGCTTCCAAAGAGCTGGGATTAAAGTCATTTACCACTACACCCAGCACATCTCTCTCTCTCTCTCCATACACACACACACACACACACACACACACACACACATATACCATAATGCCCAGTTGCATTTGTTTTTTTACTTTAAAAATATATAGATCAACCAGGCATGGGGGCACAGGCCTTGACTTCCAGCACTTGGGAGGCAAAAGCAGGTAGATCTCTGTGAATTCCAGGCCAGCCTCGTCTACATAGTGCGTTCCAGGCCAGCTGGGGCTACAGGGAGACTCTGTCTCAAAAAAGACCAAGAAAGAAAACAAAACAAAACAATGCAGAGTTAAGAGATTCTGTCTTGGGGCTGGGGGGTGTGGCTCCGTAGATCTCTGTAGATCACTTACAAGACGCACAAAGCCCAGGATTCAGTCCTAGCACTCGGGAAAATCAGAAGTTTAGGGTCATCCTTGGCAATCAGAGGCTAGCCTGGTCTACGTGAGACCCTCTCTGATAAAACAAAAAATCCTGCCTCAATGTCTCAGGTGGGGCAGATGACCTGACTGGCTTCTAGGGAAGATCTGCCCATTGAATCAGCCTGCAGAGGCTGAAGGGTATAGCTCTTCCCTGTGGGGCAGCTGAGACTGTGACCCACAGGTAGTGGCTCTGACTATGCTGCCTTCCATCCCTGCTTGCAGAGCTGTGCTGACTGCTGGAATTAAAGGTGTGCATCACCACACAAGAAATGGTTTTGATTAAGTGACTTATGCAGACTTCAGATGGTGAGCCAGGGGTCCTGTGTCCTTTCTGGGCAGCTTCTGGTACTACTATGCTGCTCGCTCTTGACAGGTGCATACACAGCGATGCGCCTTCCCCACAGAGCCAGGGACCAAGCCGGGACAGCTCTCCACTAGGCTCTCCCACGCAGGCACTGGCTGCAGTGACGGACTCAGCCCTGACCACTGTTGGCCAGAAGAGGGCGCTCCGCACCCCCTTGCTCACCGCCCAGCCCATTCCCTCTTGTTCCCTATTTTCCTACCACAGGGCTGGGAACCAGGGAGGAGTTGGGGAGGATCGGGAAGGGGGGAGGGGGAGGGGGGTGGGGGGGAGAACCCAGGAGGAATTCCTTCACGTGTTGAGCCCTAATGTTCTGTAGATGTTCCCGTGCCCCTCCCCCACCCCTTTACCTGGGTGAAGGGAGGGGATGAGGAGGAGGAGGGGAAAGGTGAACAGGAGGAACAGGAACCTGCCAAGTATTGAGCTCCGACTGTGTACCTCACAAGAGCCTTTTCAAGTAAATACTTACCTTACTTATAGTGGGGAAACTGAGGCCCAGAAAGGCTGTCCTGGGGGCTGGAGAGATGGCCCAGTGGTTAAGAGCATTGGCTGCTCTTGCGGAGGATCCGGGCTCAGTTCCCAATGCCCACATGGCGGCTGACAGCTGTCCATAGCTCCCGTTCCGGGATATGCGACGCCCTCTTCTGACCTCCACCGGCATTGCACAGCATAATACATGCAGGCAATACACTCACACAAAATAAAATTAATAAATAAAATACTGTCTTAAAAAGAAAGGCTGTTCTGGGAACATTTTCCACAAGAGGGTCTGCGAACCGGAAGCTGGACCCCTTGGGAACCAAAGATTCTGGAAAGATGCAAGAGAAAGAGCTACAGGCAGGTGTATGGGGTGTGTGTGTGTGTAAGGTGTGTGTGCGGTGTATGGGGGGTGTGGATGTGTGTAGGTTGTGTGTATATGTGTGGTATGTGTGGGGGGATGTATGTGGGGGAGTGTATGGTATGGGGTGTTTGTGTGTGTGTTCCTGGCAGGTCTCAGCCCCATCAGACACAGGGCTGTGGTCAGCGCCTGTGGGAATCCAGCTCCTGACTGTGCCACACTGCTGCCCTGGTCCTGAGCCCTGCATTGGGAGTAAGAGCCCTGGGGAGCCCCTGTGGCATCCACACCCCGCCAGAGCCTCCTGGCCTCTGCCCCAAGCCGCTGTGCTCAGCTCCTCTGGGTCTCCAAGGACCCGCAGCTGGCGGCTGACCTTGGTCTGCTCCTAACCCCTCGAAAGGGAGGATGGAGAGTGGAGAGTTGGCTACATCCGCGTGCGCTAGCTGCTTCCCTCCTGCTTGGCATCCACGGCAGGGCCTGCTGGGTAGTATTGCTCTAAGTCACCCATGGGAGAGGCTTGACAGCCCAGAATACATCTGGCAAGGACAAGGGGTATAGCTTCACCTCAGGGGTCATCCCCCCATTCCCTCTGCCCACCCGCCCCCAGGCTGAGCACCTGAGACACATGACACAACAGAAAGCCCTGGTCTGGAGAGATGGCTCAGAGGATAGGCATGCTGACGCCTCTCACAGAGGACCAGGGTTCAGTTCCCAGCACCCACATCGCAGCTAACAGCCACCTGTAATTCCAGCTCCAGGGGATCCAACGCCCTCTTCTGGTCTCCTCAGGCACTACATACACATGGTGTAATTATATACATTCAGTGGCATACACCTACATAAAAAATAAAAATACTTGCTGCTCTTGTAGAAGACCACAGTTTGGTTCTCTGCACCCATGTCAGAGGGCTCACAACCACTTACTCCAGCTTTGAGGATCCAGTGTCCTTGTCTGGCATCCTCGGGATCCTACACCCATGTACACACACACACCCACACACACCCCCCCCCCACACACACAGACAGTTAAAATAAATCCTCAAAAAGGAGGAGAGTTCTGGTCTGCCTCAGGGAATCCACACGGACCTCTGGCTACTTTCACACAGAAAAATCTGTCTTTCTTTGAGACCGAGCAGGAGGGAAGCAGCTAGCACAGGCGGATGTAGCCGACTCTCCACTCTCCATCCTCCCTTTGGAGAGGTTAGGAGCAGACCAAGGTCAGCCGCCAGCTGCGGGTCCTTGGAGACCCAGAGGAGCTGAGCACAGTGGCTTGGGGCAGAGGCCAGGAGGCTGAGACCTGCCAGGAACACATACACGTACATACACACACACACACACACACACACACACACACACACACACCCCATACCATCCACTCCCCCACATACATCCGCCCACACATACCACACATATACACACAACCTACACACATCCACACCCCCCATACACCGCACACACACCTTACACACACACACACCCCATACACCTGCCTGTAGCTCTTTCTCTTGCATCTTTCCAGAATCTTTGGTTCCCAAGGGGTCCAGCTTCCGGTTCGCAGACCCTCTTGTGGAAAATGTTCCCAGAACAGCCTTTCTTTTTAAGACAGTATTTTATTTATTAATTTTATTTTGTGTGAGTGTATTGCCTGCATGTATTATGCTGTGCAATGCCGGTGGAGGTCAGAAGAGGGCGTCGCATATCCCGGAACGGGAGCTATGGACAGCTGTCAGCCGCCATGTGGGCATTGGGAACTGAGCCCGGATCCTCCGCAAGAGCAGCCAATGCTCTTAACCACTGGGCCATCTCTCCAGCCCCCAGGACAGCCTTTCTGGGCCTCAGTTTCCCCACTATAAGTAAGGTAAGTATTTACTTGAAAAGGCTCTTGTGAGGTACACAGTCGGAGCTCAATACTTGGCAGGTTCCTGTTCCTCCTGTTCACCTTTCCCCTCCTCCTCCTCATCCCCTCCCTTCACCCAGGTAAAGAGGTGGGGGAGGGGCACGGGAACATCTACAGAACATTAGGGCTCAACACGTGAAGGAATTCCTCCTGGGTTCTCCCCCCCACCCCCCTCCCCCTCCCCCCTTCCCGATCCTCCCCAACTCCTCCCTGGTTCCCAGCCCTGTGGTAGGAAAATAGGGAACAAGAGGGAATGGGCTGGGCGGTGAGCAAGGGGGTGCGGAGCGCCCTCTTCTGGCCAACAGTGGTCAGGGCTGAGTCCGTCACTGCAGCCAGTGCCTGCGTGGGAGAGCCTAGTGGAGAGCTGTCCCGGCTTGGTCCCTGGCTCTGTGGGGAAGGCGCATCGCTGTGTGTGCACCTGTCATGTACACTGAGTCTTAGGGCCTCCAGCAGGAAGGGCCAAGGTGGGGGAAGCTCAGTGCTTGCCTGGAGCCAGACACTGGGTGTCCCGTCGTCCAGCTCTACCTGCATCCTGCCATCCCTTCAGCCTCTTGCTCAGCTATTTTCAGGCATCTCAGTGACTGGGCCTCGGCCTGGCTTGGTGGCTCCATATCAGACCCAGGGAGCACTTGGGGTGCTGGAGAGCTTTGGTGTCAACTTGACACATCTGGGTGGAGGGAGCCTCAATTGGGGAATTTCCTCCATTGGACTGGCCTAGGCAGAGTGTGTGGGGCATCTTATTGATTGTTGAGTGATGTGGGCAGGGGCGGGGGCGGGGGCGGGGGCGGGGCGGGGCGGGCCCAGCCCACTGTGGGTGGTGCCATCCCTGCATAGGTTGTGTTTTGTAAAGAAAGCAGACTGGACATGGACCAGAGGAGCAGCCAAAAAGCAGCATTCCTCCAAGGCCTGTTCTCCAGCTCCTGCCTCCAAGTTCCTGCACTGAGTTCCTGCCTTGGGCTTCCTCATGATGAACTATGACCCGAGAGATGTGAGAGAAATAAACCCTTTCCTCCCCAAGTTGGTTTTGGTTAGAGCGTTTTGTCACAGTGATTGAAATTGGTAGCAGGATCGTGCAGTATTGCTGTGACAGGCTGTTTTGGGGAGGATGGGGGAAACGTTTGGAATTTTGGGCTGGAAAAGCCATTGAGTACTTAAAGAGTTTGTTGCTGTGAAGCTTGGAATGGTTATGCTGAAAGGATTGTAGAAGATGGAGGCCTGGTTTGTGAAGCTTCAAAGGGAACCAGAGACTCTCAGGGATGTTTGTGTGATATTGTGTATTGAGAATCTGTAGGTTCTGGTTGGCTGGGGCTGAAGAATCAGCTGCAATTGAGACCAGAACCAGTGAACTGAAACCTTTGCTTTATTGGGACAATTGATGCTGGTTAGCTGGGGCTGAAGAATCAGCTGTGAGTGACAAGAGACCAGCATCACCTTGGCAAAATCCTCTGGGAAGCATTTCCTCAGGGTCAGCACACAGAAGCTGTGGTCCAGAGGGGGCCTGTACCTCCATCTCAAGCTGGAAGCAGGACTTGGTGATGTGTAAGAATCTGCATGGTTCTGGTGTTGTAAGTGTGGAGGGGTCACAGAGAGCAGCTGAGGCTTGGTAACCCGAGAAGTCAGGAAAGGCCATTGGTGAAAGTTTAGTCTCAGTTGCAGTGAAGACCCCAGGATTGCGGGGTTCATGGAAAGAATCTGAAGCCTCCCACCTAGAGAGGCCAGAAGAACCCATTGATGGAAGTGCGGTTTCGGTGGAGACCCCACGCTATTGGAGATGCCAGGACCATGGGGTGATCACCAAGGGCAGCAGCAGGTGTGGAGTGGAGCTGGCCTGGGCCTGTCAGCTGAGCTGTGTGTGCTGTCCACGGCAGAGCCAGAGAAGTGGAGCTGCCGAAACCCTTTGCAGCCCAGAAGATCGTGAGTGACTCCCAGATGTCCAGACCTGAGCTATTTGCTGGTCTTACGTTTTGCTTAGGTGTGCCCGATTCTTCCCTTTGAAATAAGACAGTCCTTGTCTGGGATTTTACAGGAGTCCACAGTTAAGAGACTTTTAAGAGACTGTGAACTTTTTAAGTGTTTGGATTTTTTGAGGACTGTGGGGCTTTTAAGGCTGTACTGTCTTATGTTGTGTTAATGTTAACATCATAACTTGGGGTCATGAAATGGAAAGCTTGTGGTTTAATAGTGATGTGTTTGTGTGTCAAGTTGACAAGGGATCAATTTTGCTGGAGAGCTTTAGTGTCAACTTGACACACCTGGGTGGAAGGAGCCTCAATTGGGGAATTTCCTCCATTGGACTGGCCTGTGGCCATGTCTGTGGGGTACTTTCTTGATTGCTGAGTGATGTAGGAGGGCCAGCCTGCTGTGGATGGCACCATCCCTGGACAAGTGGTCCTGTGTTGTATAAGAAAGCAGGCTGAGCATGGGTCTGGGGAGCAAGCCAGTAAGCAGCGTTCCTCCATGGCCAGTGCTCCAGCTCCTGCTCTGAATTCCTACCTTGGGCTCCCTCAGTGATGGACTGTGACCTGGGGGATGTGAGCCATATAAACTCAAAGTGTTTTGTCACAGCGATTGAAAGCACACTAGAACACTAACCGACCCGGATCCCTGTGGATTAGACACTTCCTATCTAGACTTTCTCCATCTGGACTAGGCAGCTGGACTATTGGCCATGCTCCCTGAGATAGACGAAGCATTTGCTGGGTCCCTGGTGTGGCCCCTGCTGGACCCCAGCCCTGTTCCAGCCCAGCCCTGCGCTCCCTGGTGACTGCAGTCCCCTCCTGCCCGACCCGCTCCCAGTCCTCGGCTCTTTTGGTGTCCCCAGAGCAGGTGTCTCCAGGTGTCCCTCGGCTATCCTCACGCACTACTAGCCACATCCAAAACGATTCTCCTGAAACGTTGTCCCCAGTTTCCTTTGACCTGCAAGGTCCCACCTGTGTGGGGGCCGCTCTGCCCAGCGCTGTTTCTCTTCAGGCGCTGGCTTTTGGCCTCTCAGTGCTTTGGTTGGAAGCACCGAGCCCCTTCAGTCCACAGGACCAGTCCCTGGTCCTTTTCTTGCTTCCGTGGAGGCACGTTGCCTTCTCTACTCAGGGCAAGGAGTGGAACCAGGGACTGCCTCAGACCCATGCTCTGGGCCCGGCGGGAGCTCACTGCAGTGTGGGGTAGGAGCGGTAGAATACCTGTGCACTGCACTGGGCTTAGCCATATTTTGAAGCTCCATCTTGGCTTAGCCGGAGCAACTCTGTACCCCTCACCTGATTGCCCTGAACTCACTGGGTCTGCATCTGGTGAGCTCTGGCTTCCGGGGCATTGTGGGGTTCACCCTGCTGTAGAGAGTTTCTGCTCAGAATCATCTTCTCCATACCTTCACGCCTCCCCTGCCTCCTGTCACACTTAGTAGCCACCTGTGGACCTCAGAACCTTGGCCACAGCTGAGTAGTTCAAGAGGAGGCATCTGATCCATTTGGGCTAAACATGACTGGGTCCAGCGTAGAAGATGGGACTGAGAGTTTTCTTTTAATGTGTGTGTGTGTGTGTGTGTGTGTGTGTGTGTACATGCCTACATGGGTCACGTCAGAGGACAACTTGCAGAAGTCAGTTCTCTCCTTCCATGTATGGGTCCTGGGGATTGAACTCAGGTCCTCGGGCTTGGCAGCAAGTACCTTTACTTGTTGAGCCATCTTGCCCCCAATGAGATGGGATGGAGGAGCAGCAATCTGTTTCTCATGTGGTAAGCAGGAAGAATGAGAACTGGGAGGCAGGCTCCCGCAGCCTGTGTGGGCAGGATGCCTGCGGCTCTCTGCCCCATCTTCAGGGGGCAGCCTCCTGATGTTTTCTTTTTATGTTTTATTTATTTTGTGTGTATGAGTGCATTGCCTGCATGTATGTAAGTGTACCCATGTGCCCATAAAAGTCAAAAGAGGGAGTTGGATCCCCTAGAACTGGAGTTATGGACGGTTGTCAGTCACCATGTGGGTGCTGGGAATCAGACCCAAGTCCTCTGCACGAGCTCTTAACTGCTGAGTCATCCTCCAGCCCCAGCATCCTGATATTCTTATGGATGATGTCCCCTCTCCCTTTCTTCTTCCCTGTCCTCTGGGAGGACTGTTGGATTTGTGAGCTGGGCTGGGTAATTACAGCCTTACTTGGGGGTTTTCAGACTACTCAGAAACAGGAGCTCGTGGCTGGGGCTCCTTATTTTTATAGTTTCTACAGTGGTTCTGCCAATGGTTGGAGCCCACACCACAACCCCCTCCTCACCACTGCTGTGATAGACACCCCCGCCCCCGACAGCATTTTCTCTGAATCTTTTGCAAGCCACACTCATTCCTGAGTCCTTTAGCACATTCTATGGACAAGCGTACCTTTCCCAAAACCGTCCACTGAGCACCACAGTATTCTGGTATTAGGTTATTCGTGGCTGTCAGTGAATCACTCCGGGGTGTGGTGGCTTCAGTCCCCAACAGTACAACGCTGTATCACTCCATAGACAGATCAAGAGCTCAGAGCCCAGATTCAGGGACCCAGCCCCACCAGCTGCCCGCCAATCAGCGCCTCCCCTGGGAGTTTAGATGCAGAATAAGGTGGAGGGTGGGGGCTTTGCTGCTTGAGGAATGTGTTTAAAAACTGCCACATGCTCCAAACATTTAATTTTTATAAACTGACTATTATTTTGTGTGTGTGTGCACGCCTGTGTCTGTACGTTGGTGAGAACATCGGATCTCTTCCTCTAAAGCTCGCTTCACCTTATTCCCTTGAGACACAGTCTTTCGATGAACATGGAGTTCGCTCTTTTCCAGCTAGCCTGGCAGCCAGCCCCAGTGATCCACCAGTCTACGCACCCCACCCAGAGCTGGAGTTGTACGTGGTCACAGCCACACCCAGCTTCATATGTGGGTGCTGGGGATCCAGACTCAGGTCCTCATGCGTACACAGCAAACACTGCAGCTACTGAGCCATCTCCCTAGCCCACACTTAATACTGATACAATAATATTACTGAAAACACAGTCCATGCTGAAAACTGTCTTGATAATGTCCTTTGTTCAAAGATCCAGGCTGGGGGCTGGAAAGATGGCTCAGTGGTTAAGAGCACATACTGCTGGCTCAAGGCCAACTGTAACTCCAGTCCTGGGGGATCTGATGCCTCTGGCCTCTTCTGGCACCCACCCTGATGAGCACAAACATACATACCCACACATACACAAAATTTAAAATAAATGCTTTTTAAAACATTTCTTTTTATGTGTATGAGTGTGTTGCCTGCACGTAGATAGATGCATGCATGTTGTGCAATGCCTGAAGAGGTCAGAAAAGGGCGTTGGATCCCTCTGCAACTGGAGTTACAGACTGGTGTTAGCTGCCATGTGGGTGCTGGGAACTGAACTAGTTTTTCTTGCAGAAGACTTGGGCTCAAATCCTAGCATCCACATGGCAGCTAACACCTGCCCATAACTCCAGTTCCAGGGGATCTGATGCCCTCTCCTTCCTCTGTGGGCATTGCACAGCACAGGTGCACTTACATACGTGCATACATAACACTCATTCACATAAACTAAAAATTCAAAACAAAACAAAATAACAAAAAACCCAAACCTGGTGCTGGAGATGATTCAGAGGTTAAGAGCACTGACTGTGCTTGCAGAGGAGCCAGGCTGGGCTCCCAGCGCCCACGCAGAGGCTAACAACCATCCAGGGGATCTGACACCCATTTCTGACCTCCACGGACTTTGCACACATGGCGTACTTACGTACATGCAGGCAAAACACTGGTGCACATAAAATAAAGATTAAAAGCAAAAACCCTCCCCCAAACAAAAACCCAGGTCCCCCAGACGGTCCAGGGGTTAAAAGGCTGCTGCCAAGCCTGACACTCGAGTTTGATCCCTGGGACCCACGTGGTGAGGGATAGGGTTGACTCTTTTGTTTTGAGACAGGTCTCCCTGTAGCCCCAGCTAGCCTGGAACTACTGGTGAGTTCCAGGCCAGCTGTGGCTACGGGGAAACTCTGTATCAAAACCTAAAAACAAACGAAGGAAGCAGGCTGAGCACAGGCAAGGGGAGCAGCGTTCTTCTGTGGCCTCTGCTTCAGGTCCTGCCCTGACGTGTCTCAGGGATGGACTGTCACTGGGAGGCGTAGGATGAGAGAAGCCCCATCCTCCCCAGCTTGCTGCTGGTGTTTTATGACAGCAGTGAAAAGCAAACTCGGACAGGATACATAAGACCCTTCCTCAAAATAATAACATTTTCTTTATTGCTTTATTGATCTCACTAAAAATTATTCAATATATTTTTTACTGAATTTTTGTGCATTTCATAGAAAACATCTTAATCATCTTTATACCTCCTCCACCATCCAGAACGCTCTATAACATCTCCACCACTGGATTTCTGCCATATATGCTAAGGTCTTTCAAGTCAAGTTAGTGCACCGAGGCATCCCTCAGTGCAAGTTCATCCCCTGGGGTCTAGTCAGCCCATCTAACATCACTGCCTTAAAGAAGATCAGCTCTCCCTCGCCCAGCAGTAATCAGCTGCCAATAGTTCTTTGGCTAAGGCTGGGGCCTCCCACCTATTTCCTCAGTTCTGTGCTGGGTTTTGTTTGGTTGCGTCTGCATGGGTCTTGTGCATGCCGTCATCACTGTTGCAAGTTCACACGGACCAGTTCCCAGAGGCCTGGAAGACGGTTTCCTTATGATAGTGTGCCAACTCTGGCTCATACAATCTTTCCGCCCCGTCTTCTGCAGTGGTCCCTGAGCCCTGAGTGGGTGAGGTTTAATGTAGGAATCCTGTCCAGGGACACACACTCTGCAGTCTCTTATTCTCCATATTTTGGGCAGTTGTGGCCTTCTGTGTGCATCATCCTGTTGCATGAGAAGGCTTTGCTGGTGTAGAGGTCCCCTTGTAGATGTCACTTGGGGCTGGACATCTCTCACTCTCTGTGTGTGTTCAGTTGTGGAACTCTAATCGTCACCTTCTGTTACAAAAAGAAGTTTCTATGATGAGTGGTGAATGGTATATACTTGTCCCTGGAGGCCAGAGGCTGAGTCAGACACTCTCCTGATCTCACTCTTGTACTTTAAAAAATTTTTTTCAGACAGGGTCTCGCTCTGTATCCCTAGCCTGGAACTCATCATGTAGACCAGGATGGCCTCAGTCTCACAGAGGTCCACATAACTTGGCCCCTGTGTGCTGACTGAACTATTTTTTGGTTCCTTTTCTGAAGACCTCTCACTATGTTTTTCAATTGAACTTGATTTTCCTTGAGTGTCTTGAAAAAATTTTTATGTTTATTTTATGTATATGAGTGTTTTGCCTGCATGTAGGTGTACCTGTGTTATAAAATCCTTGTGGAGATCAAGGGACAGCATTGGATCCCCAGGGAAATGGGGTCAGGGACAGTTGTGAGCTGCCACGTGGGTGCTGGGAACTGAACCTGGGTCCTCCACAAAAGCAGCCAGTGCTCTTAACTGCTGAGCAGCTCTCCAGCCCTTTCAACCTGGCTTTTCTGAGCTGGCCAGTCCAGTCCTGCTCATGGTCAGACCCTTACTTGTCCCCCAGAGGTTTGTGCTCAATGCGTGGGCATCGGTTCCTCAATGGACCCTGCTCTGGCAGGCCTCTGTCTCGCTATTTATTGCTGACCCTTGGCTTCGTGGTACGTAGATGATCATTTTCAGGCATTTATGTGTCTATGTGGTTGAAGACCAGAATTAGCAGCACCCGGGAGCTGGCTGTGAAGGTGGGGCGGGTGGCCATCTTTATCCTCCTTGAAGCTTTGTGTGGCTCTAGGAGGTGAGGCACCTTCTTTTACATACCTCTACCAGCTGCCTCCCCCTAGCCCCTTCCTTGCCCTTTTTGTTTGTTTGGAGTCAGGATACATAGTGAAACCCTGTCTCAAAAGAAAGTGAAGACCATTTGACCTGAATGCCTGCCACTCCCCCCCACCCCCACATGCATACACAAGCTCATGAATCATGGAGCCTGTTAGTAATAATCTTTCTCTGGAGTCTGGAGCCTTGGTTTGCTTGGACAGATAAGACCCAGGAGGCTGAGTTCTCTGTCAGCTTCCTTGTCATCAGGCACCTCTGGGAAGACTGAGGAGAGGCCATCCCCCACCGAGCCGGCTCCCTGACACTGCGAACCTCGCTCTGGACACTTGGTTGGAGCTAGCCCGCACGGCTGTGCCGGTGCCAGGCTGGGTCTCCTCCTTAGATCTGGATTCACTGGTGTGAGGTGCGGCCTGGACTCCGGAAGTTCGGGCAGCCCCAGTGAGCAGCCAGGACAAGAACCAGGGCTTGGTCCACAGCTTGACTGTGATGTAGGCCAGGCTGACTGGGAGGGCTGGAGGTTGCAGCTTCCTGGGGCTGCAGCGCCCCTGCTCTCTAGCTTCTATGCCTTGGCGTTGCACCCCACTCAGGAAACTAGGGACCCCTCACCTGCTGCCTCCTGCCCGGGTCCCTGTGGATGTGTTTATGTGCCTCATAAAAACCCTCCTCTGCCGTCATTGCAGGTGAGCGGCCGTGCACGAATCCGAGGGCGGCCCAGCTGGGAAACAGCCCTGAAATAGACCCCCTGCCACCCCCGCTGCCTCCACCCAGAATCTGCTCAGGTGAAAAACAACCCTCTCTCCCTCCGGGTGTTTTCCTCTCTCCCCTCTTCTGCAGGCGGGCAGCTCAGATCTGCAGACGAGCCCGCGGCAAGCCAGAGCATGCAGTGACGGCGCTGGGCCACAGGGCGGCGCTGCCGGCCCGCAGTGGGCAGCACACCCGGGCTCTGCCGCTGGAATGGCCTGAATGATCTCCAGGCATTTGAGGGCTGATCATCCTGCAGAGGCTGCGCAAGACAGTTCACACCCACTGCTATACTATAGGTACACGTTGGGGAACGTTGGGGCCCCTGCAGGCTGGTCCCGAACCTCTGATTCTCCACCTGCCCTGTGTTGCTTTTGGCCCCCTTCCCATGTGAATTTTAAGGCCTAAACTTGGTGGGCAGGAGGAGTTAGCATTTGCCTACCTGCCCAACCACTCATTTATCCAGGCAATGTTAGTTACCCACTAGAAGCCGAAGAAACGAGGGGAGGACACATAACCCTTCCATCTGGGATCTGGGGACCAGGGACCTGGGTATCCTAGGATTCTCCACTTGGGCCTTTAAGATCTGGGATGGGCCAGGCGTGGTGGCACACGACTTTAATTCCAGCACTGGCAGGCAGAGGCAGGAGAATCTCAGCGACTTCAAAGCCAGTCTGCTCTACATAGTGAGTTTGGGACTACGGGGAGACCGTGTCTCAAAAAGACCAAAAAGATCTGGGATGGGAGACTGGAGAGATGGCTCAGCCGTTAAGAGAATATGGCTGTTCTTGCAGAGGACCTGGGTTCCATTCCCATCACCCGTATGGCAGCTAACAACCACCTGTAACTCCAGTTCCAGGGCATCTGCTGCCCTCTTCTGACCTCCACAGGCCCTGCATGACATGGGTACACTTACATACACGCAGGCAATACATTCATAAACATAAAATGAAAATGATACATAAAATGTTAGAAAAAAAATTTTTTTAAGGATCTAGGGTGGATTTTCAATGAAGAGGGCTCACCAGAGCGGTGACAGGGAGCGCATCGGGTGCTGGGAGGGAGCACGGACTGTGTGGAGTCCCTATAAGGTACCAACTCTCTCCTTGACCTGCAGAGCAGCCCAGCCTGAGCTGTGGGAAACTGAGGCCAGTAAGGAAGGTGCTCTCACATCGAAAAGCGTCATGGTGGGCTCAAGTGCAGATATGTCGATGACTTCAGTGTGGAGTGTGAACCACGCAGCTTATTAGCTGAGGGCTGGCCAGGGTCAGAACAGTGACTCAGTCCCCCACGCCCACGAGGTCCTGGACTGGCACTGTTGGAGACAGGGTCTCCCTGTGCAGCTCAGGCGTGGAGATCTTTCATCTGTTTCCTGAGTAGCTGGAACTCTGGGCTCATGTGAGCACATCGGCCCTGTCCCTCATCGGTATTGCAGGCTCCTTGGCCTCTGCTTGTGCCCAGTGTGCCTTCTATTTTCTTCCTTTCTCACACCTGCTCTTAGGACAGCCTCTCTGGCAGTTTCCACCTGGGTGGAAGAGAGCCTCTGCCCCTGGCAAGGCAATTATGAGGTTGATCAGGTGGGGAGGCAGGTGGAACAAAGCCTGAGATGCTGCCTTGGGGTCCTCAAGACTCCTGCTCCCCCACTCCCCTGCCCCAGACTGAGCACTGTGCTAAATGGCTTCCTGTCCTGGCCTCTCTGCATTCAGCCACTCACCTGAACCGGAAAGGGTGGCACAGTCTTAACGGCAGCCAGCACGTTGTGGGGATCATGGTGAAGGGTGGGTGGGAAGGCCCCAGTCCGCTGGGCCACTTTCTCCCTTCCCCTAGGATCCAGAGGGGTGGGGTCTGCATGCCACATGAGCCCAGGGACCTTGGGCTCATCTTGAGAATGGGACCCTCCTCTGGTCTGTCTGGCGTAGGTTGTTAGGGGGCTGGATGTACTTAACATGGTCACCCAGAACACCTGGCAGTGTCAAAGTGCCCTTTCAGTTCCCACACCCAGCGGCCCAGCCCTGCCCAGAGGCCGGCCTCCCCTCCCCAGTGGCCACCTCCTCCTGCCTGTCCTCTTCTTTTCCATCGTGGGGGCCTCATGCCCCACTCCAGCTGCTTGGAAGTCTATTAATATTTCAGTTTGATGAATTAAAGATTCTTCCCTACCCTCCTTCTGATGTCCCAGGAGGGAATTAAGAGCGTATCCGATCCAATCAGACGCCATTAGAATGCAGCCCACGAGGCTAGGAGCTGGTGTGCACAGCTTTTCTTCCCCGACACCCCTTTGTCCTCTTTGGGGGTCTGTGCAGTGGCTGGGTGGCTGAGAGGCGGCACCAGGAGGAGCAAGGGAGAGGAGGAGGAGAAGGAGGGGGACAAGGGGGAGGAGGGGGAGGAGCAGGAGGAGGGGGAGGGGGTGGGGAGGAGGAGAAGGAGGGAGAGAGGGAGAGGAAAGGGTCTGGCATCCCAGGTGCAGCTCAGCACCCAGGACTGGTGGGGTGTGGTGTGGTGGGGGTTGTCCTTGCAGCTGTGCCCTCAGCCCTCTGATCCATGGCCGCCTCCAGGTTCAACCAGCAGGAGGTCCCAGGAGGCCATCTGTGCTTTCTGAGCATCCACTCCTAATTGGGAGCAACCCAGGGTTCCAGGGTCGCTGTCCAGCAGCTTCCTAAGCAGAGCCAGGGCTGTGTTGTGGTGGAGGGACACTGACAGAGGGGCCCACAAGAGCCTCCCAGTCCACTGCTCATCCACCGTCGAGGCTGTGTGGCCCTTGTCCATTCCGAGGGCCTGGGGATTGGCTTGAGGACAAGGGCCACCAGCACCCATCATGGGGAGCCTTTACTCCAGTTCTTTCTTGTCTTCCCACACAGCCCAGACTGAGTGGCAGACAGCAATATGACTCACAGTTGATAACTGAGGCCCAGGACAGCACCAATTAGGGCAGCAGGCCTGTGGGCAGTGCTGGGCCAGGGCTAAGATGGAGTGTCCTAAGGTGGCGGGGTGCAGAAAAATTAAAGACTATCAGGGTCTGAGGAAGCTAGTGGGCAGGAAGCTTCCAGGAGGTAAGGAGGCAGGATGCCTACACTGCCTTCCAGGATTGTCCCGCATCCCCTCCCCTTCCTCTCCCAGGCCAACTGGATGGCTTCTCTCCAGGGCCTGTCACCTGGCGAAGCCCCCTGGTGCCCAGTGCCTTGCCATTCTGCTGACAGACACAGAGTGGGAGGAGCATGTAAATGTTAATTGTATTTTGACATCTGGCCTTGTGACATCTATCCTAATGACATTTGGCTCTCGGCTGACAGCCCCTGGACGTGTGTGTGTGTGTGTGTGTGTGTGTGTGTGAGAGAGAGAGAGAGAGAGAGAGAGAGAGAGAGAGAGAGAGAGAGAAACAGAGAGAGAGAAAGAGAGAGAGAGAAATAGTTTTAAATTGCAGAGTGGCAAAGAGGCTGCAAAATCCTGATTCTTAAGGAAAAAGAGAGGGAAGGAGTAGGTCTCTCTCTCTCTAAGGCAGTCAGTCACTGCTCAATAGCATGGGGTGTGCTGAGCACCTACTGCGTGTGCTGAGCACCTACTGCGTGTGCTGAGCACCTACTGTGCACTTGGCAGAGTTGGAGGTCTGAGGAGGGTCCAGATGTGTCGATCTGTGTTCTCTATGTGGGCCTATCTATGCTTAAACCCTCTCACCTTTCAGGGCCTCATGCAGAAGTTGCCTGATTGGAGGCGTCCCTGTCTCTGCATCCCCTCGTTCCTGGTCTCCCTGAGGCCTGGGTGGCACCAGGACCTCTATCTTCTCCTCCTCTAGCCTGTGGGCAGGTGGTTTCCCAGTCTCCCGGGCTTTTCCTTCCTCAGAGATGGGGAAACAGTCTGAGGAAGGGAAGTAGACCTTTTTCCTCTTCTTCCTCTTCTTCCTCCTTCCCTTTTTTTTTTTTTGAAACAGGGACCCCCTTATAGCCCCCAGGCTGGCCTTGACCTCAGATCTGCCTGCCTCTGCCTCCTAGGTGCTGGGATTAAAGGCGTGTGCCACCGTGCCTGACCCAGCTCTCTTTTTAAAATAATCGTCTTGACTCTCATAGAGGGTAGGGTTCCTTTTTTATTTTTATTTCCAATTAAAAATATTTTTATGTGTATGAGTGTGTTGCCTGCATGCATGTGACTGTACCCATGTTGTGCATTGCCCACAGAGGTCAGAAGAGGGCATCAGATCTCCTGAAACTGGAGCTACAGATGGTTGTTAGCTGCCATGTGGGTGCTGGGAACTGAACCAAGGTCTTCTGTAAGAGCAGCCAGTGCACTATGCAGCAAGTTGACCCCTCATGGAGCGTCTAGAGGCGAAGGGCATGGCCTTCAGCCAGGTTTTGGTACCTAGTGACTTTGCCCTAATGAATGGAAAGATGGGGTTTGCAGAGCCTGGACTTGAGCAGGAGAAAGGGGCCTGTCTATTTGGAAGGCAGCGGTGGTGGGAGGGTCCTGGAGGCTGGAAGCGAGCAGATCCCCAGCGAGGGCCTGACCTCTGGGGTTGCTTACTGTGTCCCAGCACGCCCAGTGTCCCTGGTGGGTGGAATTCCCAGTGTTCATGCCCTGGAGACTTAGTTTCCCTGCTGGCTACAGGAAGGGGCTATTGTGACCCCCAAAGTAGAGGAGAAATGATTCCCTTGGGATTCTTAACTGAGCCTCCCCTGCAGTCCAGAACGAACTCTGACTCCGCAGGGCCTGCCAGGTGACTAGGCTGTCTGCCTCCTGTCAGGGTACCGCTGTGTTTAAACAGACTCCCTTGAACCCTTTTCTACCTAAGGGCTGGTTTAGGGGACAAGATTGAAACCCCTCCAGGTGCAGAGGTTTAGGGGTGGCTCTTCCCCTCCAGGTCTGCTGGTCTCTTCCAGGCCCCTGCCCCTTCTAGCGTACCTTAATTTATCTCAGTGAACCCCCTAGGTGCAGGATTTTCTAAGATAACTGCCCTCTCCTGTAGGGTTCTTCTGAGATGGAGCCAGTATAGAAGAGCTTTGGTGGGTATGAGGCTCTGACCGGCTCAGGGAGGAGGGTGGACAAGCTCTTTTCCCTTATGGGGAGGCCAGGCTGTGGTGACGAAGGAGAGGTAGACAGGCCAGCAAGATGGCTCAGCAAGCATAGTACCTGCTGCCAAGGCTGAGGACCTGAGTTCAATTCTCAGGTCCCACATGGTGGAAGGAGAGAACTGAGTCCTGAAAACTGTTCTCTGACACATACACACTGGCTTATCTACTAATACATACATACATACATACATACATACACACATACATATATATTTATTATTTTATTTTAGTTTTTGAGAGAGGATCTCTCTGTAGCCCCAGCTGGCCTGGGATTCACTATGTAGATAGACCAGGCTAACCTCAATCTCACAGAGATCTGCCTGCCTCTGCCTCTTGAGTGCTGGGATTAAAGGTGTGTCACCATGCCCAGCTATAAACTGTTTTTTTTTTTTAAAAAGAGCTGGGGATGAGCTGAAATAGAGCACTTGCCTGGCTTGCATGAGGGCCTTGGTTCAAACCCTAGTATTGCAAAACAATAGTTTAAAGTATTGAGTATTGGGCTGGGGATGTAGTTCAGTTGGTAGGATGCTTGCCTAGCACACATGAAGCCCTGGGTTTGATCCCTAGCGTTGAATAAACTGGATTTGATGGTACACACTGTAACTCTAGTACTTGGGAGGTGGAGGCAGGAGGATCAGAAATTCAGTGTCATTCCTGTTTCAAAAGCAAAAACAGCTGCTTGGAGAGATGGTAAAGACCACTTGCTGCTCTTCTGGAGGACATGAGTTCCATTCCCAGCATCCATGTTTGGCGACTTACAACCACCTGGAACTCCAGTTCCAGGGGATCCAACACTCCCTTTTGGCCTCTGCAGGCACCCATACATACAGGGCGGTGTACATACACATATATAAAATTAAAAACAAACCTTAAATAAGGGCAGGAGAAATGACTCAACATATCAGGCACTTGCTGCGAAGCCGGATGATCACTGTTCAATCTTTGGAGCCCACATGTTGGAGAGAACCAAGTCCAAGAAGTTGTTCTCTGACCCCTACATGTGTGCTGTGGCACTTGGGACACACACATCCACACACAAAATAGATTGCAATAAAACAAAGCAGTGGGTATGGAGGCACAAGTCTGTAATCCCAGCGCCCAGGAGGCTGAGCCAGGAGGATTGCTGTGAGTTCAAGGCCAGCCTAGGATACATAGCAAGATGGTGTCTCAAAAAGCCAAAACCAGGGCTGGCAAGCTGAATTCGATTCCTGGGACTTCGCACAGTGGAAGGAGCAAACCAACCAGCATGACATAGTTGCACCCCCCCCACCCAGTCACACACACAACACAAATATAAAAAAGTCAACCCAAAAAGTGTTAAGGGAGTTAGGTCAGACCTCAAGATCATCTTCCAGGCCACAAAGGTAGGAAGAACATCTGTTTATTATTTTCTCTAGAAATGTCTGTCTGTCCTCCCCTCTGCCCTCCCTGTACAGTGCAGAGTTGGGTCCCCTTTCATGAATACGAGGCTGGAGTGCCAGAGCCCTCCGATTCTCTACCACTGGGTTAGTTTCCTGGAAACGTTTTAAAATAAGTCTTAACTCTGAGTCTTGGGGTCTCTACAGGTATCTGTACCCAGCCCTAGGCCTGACTGGTGAGAAGTCCCATGTTTAGAAATGCTGGAGACCCATATCCAGGGGTTTTCAGCACAGAGAACCTGGCTTCCTGCTTCCGGCCCCATCCCCTTCCTCTCCAGCCTCAGTGAGCTCCGAGGTCCAGGGATTATGGAGATGGCTTGTAGCAGACAGCAGTTTCGATGTAGGCCCTAGTAGCTGTCTGGGTTTTGGGGGGCTTACTGTGCGACTATAGGGAGATCGTTTCTGGCCACTGTTCTGCGGCAGTGACTGGCTCACTGGCTGCCCTGAGGTTGGGGGCATCGAGGGAGTCCCCAAGGCTGCATGTTTGTGTCTGTTTCCATCATGGGTCCCAGAAGGGCAGTTGGGGCCTATGTACGGGTTGAGGGCTGATGACAGAGGGCTCTGAAGGTCTGGGGTGGCCTAGGACTGCTGCCAGAAGATCTGGCTTCAGGCTGGGAACCTGCGCCCTGGCCCAGTCACACTCAGCCATCTGCCAGCAACAGTGTTTCTTTTTTTAATTCCTGAAAATATAGCCTGCCTGGCCTTCCGCAACACAGCTGGTGGGGGGTGGGGGTAGGATAATTACGGCCAGAATGGAGGCAGTACTGAGGGACCGGGGTAGGGGAGTGGCTGACTGGTAGTTTTGATTCTCAAACTATGGCCTGTGTTATTTCAGTTCCATCTACTCATCCACTGATCCATCCATCCATCCATCACCCACCCACCCATTCATTTATCCACCCATCATCCACCCATCCATCTACCATCCATCTATCCACCAATCCATCATCCGTCATCCACACATTATCCATCATCCATCCATCCAACCACAGGATAGGAAGTGTGTGACTCCCACTTATGGGCACCCAAGAAGGCAGTCTGTCCTGTGCACACAACTCCTTTTCCTACTGGCTTTGCACGCAGTGCCCGGGTGCTGGACAATGCAGTGCCGCCTCGGGATGTTCAGCCACAGCCCCAAAAAGATCTGGGCACAGTGGGCAGCAGGGACCACTGACTTGAGTTCCCTGCAAGCTGGGAACCATATACACTTGGCTGGGGGAAGGGGACTCTGAGGTCCTGGATTGCGTCTCCAAATGGTGTCCTGCTGAGGTAGGAATGGTGGCAGTGCCCCGTGCAGGGCTGGATCTCTCGGGGCCCTGTGTGTGTTCCCAGTACTGTGAATGAAGCAGGATCTTGGTGTCAGTTACTCACACATAGCATGAATGAATGAACAATCTGTGCCCTTCCATCAGAGACTTCAGACTGACTGGGTAGATGAGACATGTATTTGGGTCATTACATGTGACAGCAACTAGAGTACATGGTTTGCCAACAATTATCCATTCACCAAACACTCCTGAGCTCACCGTGGTCCAGGCATGGTGCCAGACGGTACATGAAAAATGGTCAGCAGACCTGGCTCTGGCCTGCACATGTGGAGAGCTGGAGGAGGGGACACAAGCAGAGAGACCCATATAAGCCCAGTCCCCGCTTTTCCCCAGACTCCTCCAGACATTCCTCTTTAGCTTCTCTGGCAATAAAGGGTCTAGCCGTCAGGGTGGCTGGGTGCCTCAGGCCCGGGCACACTGAACACCAGGTGGCACTCTGCAGGTGAGTCAGGTTTACTTTGTCCCCTGGCCAGCCTCTGCGGGTCGGCCACCCTTTACACCCACCTTCCCAGGACAAGGACGGTCCCACGCCATGACTTTCCCTAAACCACTTCAGTCTGAGCCCAGATGCAGAACCTAAAGTGGACAGCATGGCTTGCCCCTGGCTGCCTCACTGCCGGCCTCTAGGGCAGCCTTCTCCCGGGTTCTTAAAAACAGGAACGGGAAGGAGGGGAGTTGCCTGTCAGCCTCTCCAGCCGAGGGACTCTCCTTGGGGCTAGCTGCAGACCACCTGTTACAGTGTCCTGTGGGCCGGCTGGTGGAGTGTGGGGTGTTAGGGGCTTAGGGGAAAGTGTCCCCTTCCCCACAGGCTCTGAGACCTCACTGGGCCTTAGTTTCCTCCCTCGTCATGCGTGAACCAGGAGTGTGCAAATGAACATGCCACAGGGGGGCCTGTGCCACGTGTGTGCGGCTGTGGGAAGAGGCCCTGCGGGTGGGGGTTCCAGTGACGCACCGGGTGGGGGCAGCGCGCCCCTGGGCTCTGCTGTACTTTTCCCGGTGCGCTCAGGAGGCCGCGCTCCTAGACCCTCCGGCCTGTGGGGGTGAGGAGGGGTCTCCGCCGTGCCTTTGGGGGCGCAGTGCGGGTTGAGCCGAAGCGCACACGGGGAGGGAGGGGGTGGGAAGGAGGCTTCCGGGAGCAGCCGGCGGGGCGGGCGTGGAGGGGTGGCGAGTCCCTGCTTCCGGAGGTGAAGGTGCGGGGGGGGGGGGCAGGCGCTCGCTCTTTAAAAGGCCGAGGAGGCACCGCGCTCGGCCCGCGCTTGCTGTGCAAACTTGCGGGCTGCGCTCTCGCGTGCGGTGCGGCAGGGCCGTGGGCGCCGGGAGCGGTGCGGCCCCTCGGCCCTCGGCCTGCACTCCCGGCGCTCGCGCCCCTCCCGCACCGCCTCGCTCCCTGTCCCTCGCTCGCGCTCTCTCGCTCGCTCTCCGGCGCGCTCTCTCGCTCGCTCTCATTTTCTCCCCGCCGCCGCCGCCGCGGCGCCGCCAGGTGCCCGCATCCCGGCCGGCTGCCGGCTGCCCAGCCCGGAGCCTCGGTGCCCGCAGCGCCCTGCACCGCCTCGCCCGCGCTCTCGGGCTCACACGCCGGCTCCGCGGCGGCGGCAGCACCCGCAGCATCGGCACCGTGGCCGGCGCTCCCCGCTCCTCGTCCGCGGGAGCCCCGCCGAACACCCCGCGCAGCTCGCAGGCTCCGGCGGCTCGGCCGCCAGTTCCTCCCCGCGGCGTCCGGGACTCCCGGCAGCTCCGTGCCCGGCTCGGTCCGCAGCGTCAGCATCGCCCGCCGCGGCCAGGGCTCCGGGCACCGCGAGGAGCGGCGGCCGGCCACCGCCTCCCTGCGCCCCCGGGGCGCAGCCGACCCCCGCCGCTGCGTCCACCTCCCGGCGCGCGGTGAGTTGTGGCCCGAGGGGCGCGGGCGGAGGGGACCGAGTCCTGCGGCCGTGGTGGGGACCCCCGCGCCTGGGGAGGTGTCTCCTGCGAGCTCCCGCGCTCCGGGAGGAGGGCAGGGACCCGGCTGGGGGGCGCCTTTCGGGCTGGGGCCGCCCCTCCGACGCCCCTGAGGGGACGGGGCACGACTCTCTGCGGGTCTGGGGGAAAGTGGAGCGGGGGGCTGTGTCGGGCCGCTCGGAGGGGGTGGTGCCAGCCCCGGTGGGGGTGGCGACACCCGCACCCCCCTGCGGAGAGGCCCGGCGGCGCGGGCGCTGGCCGGGGTGTGCGCCTCTGTCCCGCGGCCGCCGGCCTCGCACCGCGGCTCCGTTCTCGGGCATCACTCTGGTCCAGGTGCCGCCTTCGCCGCCCGCCCGCAGCCGCCGCGGCTTGCGGTGGCTGCAGGTCTGGGGTCTCTCCGCAGCCCCGGGGACCCGGGGTCAGGCTGTCTCCCGACCCCTCCCTGAGATCCTGGTGAACGAGAGTCTCGGCCGGAGCCCTGCAGCGGGCCGGCCGTGTGTGTCCGCGGGCGCTGTGCGCGCGCGTGTCGCGGGAGGTCCCTTGCTCCGGGGTCGGCTGCCGGCGCCCGCGGGCGGCGCTCCCCCTCCCCGTGCGGGGGCGGGGCGGAGGCAGAGGCCCGACTGTGCATGGCTCCCCCGCCCCCGCGCTCCCAGGCTGTTTGTGCTGAGCTGGGGCAGCAGCTCCGCGCCGGGGAGTCCTGCGCTGGAAACGAGCGCCCTCTGCCCCTAGGCCCTGAGCGACACCCTCTCCGTCAGACTAGCCTTTTTGGAGGGGGCACCTCATTTCTTCCCCTTGCGCTCCTCGCCGTGCCTGTCTCTGGCCAGGGAGAAAGCTGGCTTTGGGGAACACCCTCTGAGCTGTGCCTGCAGGACTGGGGTGCCCAAGCCACGTGTGTGCCAGTGTAGTGACCAGCCTGCTGTGAGTCTGGCAGGACGGGTACCAGAGTGTTCCTGTCACTGACACCCCGCTCTGTTCCGGATGAGGACTTGGGATAGGCAGGGAGGCATGGCTTGCAGAGTTAACCTCCTGAACACCCCGACCTCCTAGAGCTTCTCTGTAGCTCAGTCTGACGTTCAACCAGCCCTGGAGGAAGGAAGTCTTCCTTCTCAGAACTTCCAGTCCCTCAGCCCTCAGGGTGGCCTGGGCCTGACCCATTTTACCTAAGGTCTGGGTTTCCAGTGCTTGGTGGCAGGGCTTTGGTGAAGAGCTGAGAACTTGGGGTTTTCCTATGCTGCCTAGAACTTCCCTCAGGATCCTGGAGACTGTTGGTGTGTGTGGTGGGGGGGAGTGTGGGAGGGTGTGGGGGGTGGACCACCATCACTGTTCCTGGGCAGGCTGTAGGCTGCCAAGGGTGTCAGCCCTCCCTTTATCCCAGAGGACTACTCCCAGACTCTTCCCCCCGAGTCTTGGTCAGATCCTTGTCCTGAGTGGGGACCCCTGGGAGCAGTGCCCCTGAGCTTCTGCTCAGCCCTGAGTTGTATGCCCGCCCTCCTGGGAAATAGGTGGCTACTGTTTTCTATGACTGTCCATGTGTCAGCATCCTCATACCACTTAGGGGGAAGCAAGCTCAGAAGTGATCTCCCCACCTAGAAGCTGTCAGTGTTGAACCCAGAGGAACACTCCATGCATGGTGGATTTTCAGGCACGGTCAGAGAGGGGTTCTCGGTACACATAGCCTGCCGTGTAGAACAGGTCCTGAGCCAGGCAGAGGGAGGCAGGAACAGGCAGAGAGGTAGGCTTTTTCCTGGCCTCTGGCCTAGTGCTGACTGCTCTCCCCTCCTCTGACCTCTTCAGCTTCCTTCTATTGGAGGTTTGATGTCTCCAGGATCTCAGAGGCCAGCCAGAGTGAACAGTGTGGGGGTCAGAAGGGCCCGAAAGGGCTCTGTACCTCATCCTCATCCTGAGAGGTCCGTAACTTAACCTCAGGCTGTTAGTCCAACTCCATTCCTCCACAGGGGACAGCTGGTAGGAAGAGATGGAGCAGAACCTATGGACTGTAAAGCTTTGTAATTATAGCTGACAGATACGTCCTCACCCCTAGACAAGCAGGGAGCAACAGCCCCTAATTACCACCCACCCCAAGACATCTGCCCACCCCTGCTGTCCTCCTCCTCTCGGCCCAGAACCCAACTTTCCAGTGGGCTGGCTCTGTTGGCAGACCAGGCAGCTGGGCCTGTTGGCTGCCTGCTACTGGAAGGTTTGCTTGGTTCTCAGCAATGCCACTGTCCGCCACCTGGAAAAGGCGTGTGGGCATTGGCCCCTAGGGCTGGCAGGGGGGCTATCGACTAAACAGGCCCACCTGGGGAAGAAGCAGAGGGGCTTGGATTGGGGGGCACCAGCTTCCCGTCATTCCCACTGAGAGTTGTTTTCATGAGTGTCAGCTTTGCCCTAGTCAGCTGGGGCTACCGATAAACAAATGAAGGGGGTCTGGGAAGGTGGCTCAGCCCGTAGAGTGCTCACAGTATAAGTAAGAAGACTAGAGTTTGGATTCCCAGCACCCACGTAAGAAAGCCATTCATGGCAGTGTGCCTGTAATCCCAGCGTTACTGAGGTAGAGACAGGTGAATCCCTGGAGCTCTTGAGCCACCCAGCCTAGGCTAATCAGTGAGCTGTGAGAGACCCTGTCTCAAAAAATAAGGTAGTGGGACTGGAGAGATGGTTCAGTGGTCAAGAGCACTGGCTGCTCTTGCAGAGGACCCACATTTGGTTCCCAGCATCCACATGGTGGCTCAAAACTGTCATTCCAGTTCTAGGGGATCTGACGCCCTCTCCAGGCCTCTCAGCATAGTGCATGCATGTGGTGCACTTAGGTACTCATACAAAAATCCAATCCTTTAACCCCAGCACTCAGAAGGCAGAGGAGGCAGATCTCTGTGAGTTCAAGGCCAGCCTAGTCTATAAAGCAAGTTCCAGGCCAGCTAGGGCTATGTAGTGAGGCCCTTTCTCAAATAAAATGGACCGAAACAGAAGGTGGAGAGAGACTGAGGACACATGATGTCTACTAGTCTCTATACATGTACAAGCGTGTGTGCACCTGCACTTATTTGTGCACCATACATGCATAGCTATATTACACAGACACAGACACACACACACACACACAGACAGACACACGTGCGCATGCACGCCCCAGTTGGGAGGTGTCACTGTCTTAGGCCTGTGCTGTACAGGCAGTTTCCTCGGATCCCTCCTACCTGCTCCTCTCTTCTGCAGCTCCATCTCCCTCTGGCCTCTCTGGGCTTCTCTCCCTCCCATCTGTGGCTTCTCATTCCCAGCAAGCCTCTATTTCTTGCCACCCTGAGCCCTTCATCCCTGCCAGAGTGGCTCCTACAGAGAATGACGTAAAAGGGACCTGCTTAGAGAATCCGACACTGACTCCAAGCTGGCTGAGCTCAAAGCTGCCTCGGCCTCTGAGCCCTCAGAGCCGGCAGGCTGAGAGAGGCTGTTCTGGCTTGTCTCTGTTCTGTTGGTCTCATGGTGAAATAAGCTCCCCAAAGATGGGAAAAGTCATCCCCCCTTAAATGAATGCTGATCCCGCTCGTTGATGTGTTTTTTTTTATGAACCTCACTGTAGGAGCATCTCATGGTGACAGTCAGGTGTTAATATATGTGTACATGCATATATTAAATGAATTGGGTGACGTGGTGTGTAATAGCATTATCGGGACTCCGTTCAATTAAAGTAGACATTATCTGCAGTAATTGGGAAATGACGGCCCATAATGACAGCCTGTGCCATTTTAGGCCCTAGTGACATGGTCTAGTTAAGCCACGGCTCTCCTGAAGAAGGCACGGCGACCGTCACTGTGAGGAGAGAGAGGGCGATAGCTGTGAGACCAGGCCGGAGAGCAGTCCAACTCAGCTTAAATTATGTGGGCCAGACCAAGGTGTGGGAGCTAGAGTTCTGGGTCCCCTGGACATCTCCCTACATCCTTGAGTACCAGAAACCAGCTGTTGGACTTGCTGGTTGGGGTGGGACTTCTAGTAAAAAATTAAATGCTGCCCCAGCTACAAAGCTGTCTTAAGGTTTAAATATAGAGATGAAGATCAGGGACTCGACCTGAATTCTGGAGCTCCTGGTGGGCGCAGTCACAGAGCCGTCATCCCTGCATCTTCCTGGTGGGTGTCCTCTGTGTGGCCTAGGAATAGGAGTTTGCTGTGGCTTTGTCCGTGGCTGTGCAGCAGGGCAGTGCTGGGGTTGGGGCTGTGTTTAAGGAGAGGCCAGGAGGAGGAGGGAACAGTGGCAGAGGTGAGATGGCAGCAATGCCAGCTGTGAACCCAGACACTTGTGTTCTGGGGATTTGTGCTGGAAAGCTAGTTGGGGTGGCATGGGGAGGACAGGTCAGGGCTCATGGACTTGGGATCTGAAGCTTGGAGAAGAGGTGGCACCATGAACTTCGAAGCCCGGAGGGGCAGCGGAGGGGTTTCTGGACTGGACTGATGGGACGGATGGCTGGTGCCCTGTGCATTGGTGACGGATGGAGCACATAGCCGAGACTTGTTCCAGCCAGTGTGGGCAGCTGTGACCTGCACAGATAGCTGTTCTTCTGGGCGTCAGGTTTCTCTTGTAATGAGTCCCTGGTCACAGAACCCAAAGCCCCTCATCTCTCTTGTCCCCATGGTGGCCATGAGGTCTGGCCTCATCCCCTTGGCAGTCCCTCCTTTGCTCTCCCTGTGCTGCAGGCATGTTGGCCTCATGTTTTTTAATACAGAATGCTCAGCCCATGCCCACCTCAGGGCCTTTGCCCCTATATTTCGTTCTTCCTGAGTTTGACTTTTCCTGGAGATCCACAAGTCTCTCCCCGTTCCTGCTTTTAATTCCCTTTTGAGTGTCACCACCTCAGAGAAGCCTTCCCTGATGACCCTCTTACCAAATAGCCCATCTGGGTATCTGCCTCCACCCCCTGTGGTGCTACACAGCTTTTACATCTCCTCCCACCCCAGCCATGGGTTGCACGCATGGGTTCGTATGTCTGTTTCAGAGCAGAGCCAGGTATACTGTGAGTGCCCAGCCCACGTTTGAAGGCCATGCTCAGTGGCTCAGAGGTTGCGGCAGGAGCTGTTGTACTCTGCTTGACTGCATGTGAGGGTCACATATGTTTGGTTTAGGGCTGAGCCCCTTCTCTGTGCACTGCAGAAGCTGTAAGACCCTGCCCTAGGCTCTGCCTCAATGGGGTAGCACAGCCGACTCAGGGCAGGGATCTGGCTCTGCCTGCAATTTATGGGGGAGCCACTGCACCCTATGAGGATGCCCCAGGAGCGACCCGGGCCATCCTCAGAGCAGCATCTCTGCCAGCATCCTTTTTTTTAATGTGTGTTACGAATGTTGGATGAAGCCCGGGAGATGCGGCTGAAGAGGAGGTCGTCACATGGGCTCTTGATGAGTTCCCAGGTCATTATCAGCACAGTGAGGACCTGGGATATTGACTACAAGGACTGGAGCAGTCTGGGCAGGCTTCCTGGAGGAGACTCCCAGCTGCTCCTGGAAGGGTGGAATCATAGCCCCAGTGGACTTTTCTACTAGTTCCTGTGGCATTAAACTGAGGAGTTTCTTCTCTCCATGTCCAAGCTCTCTTTCCCTTTCTATACACGTTTCTCTGGTGGTTTCTGCCTTGCAGAGAACCAGCGCCTTTGAATCAGGCCCGTGCTCTGGCACATCCAGGAGGGATGGCTGGGGCAGTGGAGTCTGGGTTTCAGAACTCGAAGGCTTCCCAGTCCAGGCTGGTGAGAGCTGGACCTCCACAGTGCCCTCTGTTCTCAGAACATGGCTATAGGCATGCTGAGGGATTCAGAGCTGTCTGTCTTTTAGAATGAGGCTGGACCAGCTTGGGGGCAAGCGGTTGGTGGTGGAAAGTTCCAGATGCCTCTTTCCTGTCCATCTATCTTTTTACAGCCTGAGGCCCTGCTTCAAGTGCCACTGTTAGAGCTGCCCCTTTTGGTTAGAGGGTCCTGTAAATACAGAGCAGGCCACCTAGTGAAGAATATAGTGCGCCCCCCCCCTTCACAACACCCAGTCTGCATACCATGTAAGGCAGGGACTTCCGGGTGCAGAGGCCACAGAGAACATGGCTGCTGTCCACATAGAAGGCTGTATTGCTGGCTTAGGTAGACAGGACTGTTGTGAACTTTCTCACTGGGCATCTGTCGGGTTGTGGAGGCTTTGGGTGACCTGTTTTCCAGGTCTGGGTGGTGACTATTAAAACATCTTTGCTGGGCAAGGGTCCCCGGAGGGTGGGTGAGGCAGAGAGGTGCTGAGGTCAATAGGGGAAAGGCCCTTACTTCCTATTTTATCATTTGGGGGTGTTGAGGTGTAAATGCTGAGGTGTCTACACAACTGAGGAGATTTCAGGAAACCCTCCACTTAGTCATCCAGGGTCCCCAGATCTGAGCAGCTGGGCTGGGAACAAATGTACCCAGATAGGTGGTAGAGGGGTTATGGCCACCAAGCAGAAGGCCCCGAGTGAGGGGCAGGAAGCTGAGGGCATGGTCTGGGTTTCGTCAGCTCTCCCTGAAAGCCTAGTGTCCCCGAGCGCCCACATCTGTCCTGGGGCACAACCCTCAGGGCCAAGTGCAGTGGTCCTCCATTCCCATGAACAGGTACAAAAAGTTATTCCTGGTTTTGTTTTTGTTTTTGCCTTTATTCTAGTATTTGGCTTTTGTTCTGTTTCATTGGTTTTAGAAGAATAAAAAGTAGCTCAGTGAAAAAAATCACTGTAACTTTGGTGAATCATGGTCATTCTCTTGGCCTGGTGGATGTTCTGTGGCCTGTGGCTCTTCTGGCTCGGGCCATACCTCGGGAGGAAGGACTGAGGTCAGAAGAGCAGGATGCACCTGCTTGTGAGGACTTTGCAGTGCCCCTGAGACAGGTCCCGGAGCCCTTCACACTGCCCTCAGGTAGAGTAGGCCCTCCATTGGTCCCCACTCCTCCCGCACTGCAACCTGTCCAGGCTCTACTTAAACCCTTTTTTGCTGTTCAGGAGTGTTCTGGGTAGTTCTTTCAGTGTTGGTCTGTGAACTGATGCCCACCCTCCCCTCTGCTCTTCCTCCTCTGTGCTAACCCTGTCCTCCCCAGAGCCAGTGGCCCTGGGTAAGAGGTCCGAGGAGGAGGGGGAGGGAGGAGGGGAGGAGCTCTTGGACGGCAGCTGTTCTGGGAGAGGCACCCCTCATGGCCCCATTTGAACTTCCCTGGCTATTTTTAGTGAGGTGGGGGGAGAGTCTGGGGCCTGGGGATGAACTTCAAAGAAGTCCCCCTTTCCTGCAGGTGGAGACTGCGGTCCCCAGAGCTGCTCTCTGGCTCCTTTCGAGGTATTTTTACTTCCTTCTTGTTCCTGGTACAGCATCAAAGGACAGAGGGGAGGCTGAAGGAGGCGCGTCTGCCCAGCTCTCTGGAAGTGCTCAGGAATCGAAGGCCTTCCTGGAGGGCCAGGGGCAGGAGGCAGGCCTTGTAGAGAATCTGGCCAGATGGAGCTCCTGATTCCAATCCTGTGTGTCCAGGCCTTTCTCCTGTCTGGGCTTCCTTCCCCTCTTGCCCTGACCCTCACAAGTGTGTTTGATATGCCGAGCCTAGCCTCCAGGAGCAGTGAGCAGTGGGCCTGCAGGAAGGGCCACAGGCCTGAGCAGGGTCTCTTTCAGAAGCTGTTGCATCTCGGCTCCCAGCCCGAGCTGCTCTGATACAGCTCATGTTCTGTCAGGGTGCCAACCTCCCTCCATGTGGTACCTCAGCAGGCCCGAGGGACTGTCTGGCCCAGCAGTGGGGTGACCAGGGGACTGGGGAGCCTGCATATGCCTGCGACCTGTGGCGCTGAAATGCTCTCTGCAGCAGCTGCTTCTCTGTGGGATGATGCTAGCATGCCACCTAGCTCTGGGGCAGTGGGGCAGCATGCCCTGCCTTTACACTGCCCCATGGTCATTCAGCTGTGTGGCATGCACGTGCCCTGCCTATACACAGGTAATGCCTTACCTGGTTGTCTCAGTGGCAGCTGCAAATGTGCCCAAGAGCAGCATGGTGGCCACAGTGGAGCGCCCCCTCGCCTGCCCAACTTACAGATCCGGATCTGAGACCCAGATGAGTCTGCCTGGCAAGGCAGGGCAGGGCGCTGGGGCCTCTGTGGTGACTCCAGTCTCTTCTGAGTTACCCATCAGTTCATGGCGTGAGCTGTCCAGTGTCCCCATTGGACCCTTCCTGCAGCCACCCAGAAATTGACCTGATAAACTCATTCGGCATGAGGGTCAAGGGTGACAGCCCTGAGCAGAGGTATTCTTAAGTCCATCCCAAGACTGTGGTCCTGGTCCCCAGCCCTAGGTCCCTGCATCCTTCTGGAGCTCTGCTGTTAGACCTGACATGTTTTGATTTGCTGAGGGACTCTGGGAGAGTTATGGGACGCCTCTGGGCTACTAGTTCCCTAACAGAGTGGGGCTAAGTGGAATTAGTCACTATTCTGTACTTGGCCATTAAGGAGTTGATGTAGTTGGAACAGAAGGAGAGGGCTGGGGTGATGCTCAGTGGTAGAGCTTTCCTAGCTTGTGTAAGACCCTGGGTTCAATCCCTAGGAAAACACACACACACACATTGTGGGGTCCGCATAACCAGAGAAGTCCGGAATATGATCTGAGGCTGGACTCAGGTCTGGCATTTTCTTCTCTCTGCTTGGGGGCCTCAGTGACTGGAATGGCACGTGGGGGAGGGATGGTTCTGAGACCCCTGCTGGGCCTTGATGGAGGCACTCCATTTCTGGGGCTGACCCTTAATCTAAACCCCAGCTTCTCCTCCAACTGCCTGGGAAACTGAGAGACACAGTGGCCAAATTGTTTACTGTCCTTCATTTGACAAACCCATGGAGAAGCGGCCTGGGGGGAGTTTACCTCCCAGCCCAGCCTTGACTCAGCCTCCAACCATGCTCTGGGTGGCCCCTGAAGTGGAGGGGGGAGGCTACTGGCTTCAAGGGGGTGGCGGAGGGGTGGGGGAGAGACTGGAACCCCAGGGGAAATTAGCCCAAATTAGCTGTGAGAATGAGGAAGAGCTGCAGATAAATATTTAATCACAACAACAATAATAATGACAATGATTACAATAATGTGCAGAGGCTCAGGCCACAACCCGAACCCTACAGAGAGATGGAGGGAAGCCAAAAGAGGGAGAGGAAGAGTAGGGACAGGCAGGGGATGCTAGCTTTGCCCCCTGCTCTGGGCACTTGTGTGGCTGGAGTCAATGTGTGGAAGTGGAGGATCACCTCACCCCCTGGCATCCTAGAGCTCTGCTCCTTCCTAGCATTGAGGGGGTCACAGCTCCCGGCCAGCCGCTCTCCTTCCTGGGTCCCAGCTTTCTTCCTGGACCCTGAGCCTCCCAAACAGTTGAGTTTCAAGTTCACAGCTGTGAGCTGGGAGATATTTGTGGAACTCACACACAGTGATCTCCAGGGCCTGTTTCCCTGTCTCTATCCTGCGGTTGGGCTGACAGAATTGGTGTCTTGCTAAAGCTTCTCAGGGTGATGTTGAGGGGTCCGTTCTTCCCCAGCCATGCCTGCTGTCCCAGGGAGTACTGGCCTCTGAGGGTGGTGGGTGGTGGGCCCAGGCTCCTCACATGGCAGAAACATGACCCAGTTTCTGGCTCCAGCTTTGCATTCCTCAGGAGCTGGGCCTCAGCCGTGGAAATCAAGTGGAGATTTATGGCGTCTTTGGCGATAACCTCCCCAGCTCCGTCTCCCAGGCTCCTGATGAGGGATCAGAATAGCTAATGTCTTCTTCAGGCTGGAGTTTGATATTCTCTCTCTCTCTCTCTCTCTCTCTCTCTCTCAGGTTCGTAAGAAAGGATCGAAGCTGTTCTCTTTCCTTGATGCTAAGATACAACAAAGCAGGAGCACACTTCCCTTTTCACAGCCAGATACAGCAGTCCGTGGTGGGATTGAGGATCCCAACCGTCCTGCAGCCTGGGACACTGGCTGTTGTCTGTGGCCTTGGCCTGTGTGGGCCACTGAATACCATCAAAGTGTCCAGGAAGAGGTGGGGAGCTGTGGCATGGGCCACCCCACTAGCCATCCTCGGTGACTCTGTTGCTGAAGCTGCCCTGCTCATGTGTGCCCAGGCCGTGGGGCCCAGAGACCGCCAGGGCTGAGTGGGGCAGACCGTTCATGGGTCTCTAGGCCTTTCCAAGATGCCTGGGAAGAGAGGCCGGGGCTGGTGGTGGGCCCGGCTGCCCCTCTGCCTGCTCCTCAGCCTTTATGGTCCCTGGGTGCCTTCATCCCTGGGGAAGCCCAAGGGTCACCCCCACATGAACTCCATCCGCATCGATGGGGACATCACGCTGGGAGGCCTGTTCCCTGTGCATGGCCGGGGCTCGGAGGGCAAAGCCTGCGGAGAGCTGAAGAAGGAGAAGGGCGTCCATAGGCTGGAGGCCATGTTGTTTGCTCTGGACCGCATCAACAACGATCCGGACCTGCTGCCCAACATCACGCTGGGCGCCCGCATTCTGGACACCTGCTCCAGGGACACCCATGCCCTGGAGCAGTCCCTGACCTTTGTGCAGGCGCTCATCGAGAAGGACGGCACGGAGGTCCGCTGCGGCAGTGGTGGCCCGCCCATCATCACCAAGCCCGAGCGCGTGGTGGGCGTCATCGGGGCTTCCGGAAGCTCTGTCTCCATCATGGTGGCCAACATCCTCCGTCTCTTCAAGGTTAGTGGCCCGGGTGCGTGGCCCGAGGCTCCTTCCTTTCTCCGTGGTAGGGTGTGTGTGGAAAGAGCAGCTGTCTGGCTCTGGTGCCTGGTCGTGGTGGGAGCACCGGCAGGCGAGCGAGGGGGTGCCCAGGGACGCGGCCCGGATGCTGACCGAGGTGTTGAGCCGGCGGTACCTGCTCCCACTTCTCCCTTGGACCCTGAACCTGGAAGAGGCAGAAGTGTGAAAGAACGTGAGGAGAGAGAGGCAGACGCAAAGATAGGCAGATAGATGGATGGACCGGCAGACAATGGCAGTGTTGGAGACTGCCAGGGAGAAAAGCAAGACTTTTGTTTTGACATTGTTCTCAAGTAATTGTGATTCCCAAGAAAAGTGTGTTTTTCTACTGGGTAGTTGAGGAAGCCCCTGGTGGCCCCCCTCCCCCCCCCGCCTGGTTTTGGGATGGGGGTGGGGCTGTGGGCCCAGGAAGGTGCCCAGGAAAGGGCAGATAGGTCAGGTGGGAGTAGGCCCAGACCTCCAGCCCTAGGCCCCGAACCTAGACCCTTCCTCCCTCCGGTCCTCCCTGCCCCACACCTTCCTCTTCTCCCTCCCCAGCCCCGCCCTGCCCCCTCCACTGCCTCCTTTCCTCTCTTCCTGGGGCCAGAGCTGCTGATTTGCAATTCAATTGGAGCCAAGTGCTTCGCTAAGCTGCTAAAACAACTGAAAGCTACCAGGGAGAGGGAAAAAACGTTACAAGCATTTTACCAATAATTATGCACCAGCTCCTCTCTCCGAGAGCCTGCCTCGTTTGCTCTGTGCTTGTGGCGTGTGTGCGTGTGTGTGCGTGTGTGTGTGCGTGTGCGTGTGCATGTGTGTGGTGTGTGTGCGTGTGTGTGTGCGTGTGCATATGTGTGTGGTGTGTCGCGGGAAAGGAAAAGGAGGTACCAGAAGAGGCCGCTGGTCCTCCCTGTTCTCTGACTCTGAGCTCTGGGGCCCTTTGGTCTCCAGAACTCACTGAGGCCTGGGTGAGTATGGGTGCCCCTCTGGGAAGAGTAGAGGCCAGTCCCTCTCACCTGGGGCTCATTTGCCCAACTCCCAGGATGTTGTGTCTAGGAGGCTTCAGTCAGGGGATGAGTGGAGGAGAGGATCTCCGGCTGATGGGGTAGGATTTAGCCATGGTTGGTCTCTGGTCATCTCACTGAAGAGTGCACACACACCCTGCCAGCATGTATAACCATCATGTGTGCGTGTGCATGTGTGTGTGTGTGTGTGTGTGTGTGTATGTATGTGAATGTGTGCGCATCCACTGTGCCTTGTAGTTCTGAGGATGGCTCAGAACTTTTCCTGGGCTGTTGATTATGTTTGATCTGGGTGTTGGACCAGCAGTAGGCATTTCAAATGGTCCCTGGGGACTGCACTGCCCCAACCATCTCAGGGGTTCTCCAAGCACTGCTTACAGTGAGCAGGTTGGTTGGGTCCCCCCACACCGCCAACCTTGTGAAGAGGAGTGGACAGGATGCTGGGCCTGGTTGTCCCTGGCCTGCCCCAGCAAGTCATCCAGGTCTAGCCAGGCCATGGGGAAGGAGGCAGCCTGGACCACCCAGCAGAGGGGCTCCCAGTGGGGCATGCTCAGCCTCCATACCCAGAGAAGGCTCCCTGCAGGTGTGACAGCTGCCTTCTCTTCTGAAATCCTGGGACTCCTTGCTCAGAGCTCAAGAGGCCGAAATTCAGGGAAGGTCTTCCCAGTGCCCAGTAAGCAGGGAGGAAGACTTGGGTTGGGGAATTGACCTCCTGACCTGCAGAAACTCACAACGTAACCCATCTGGATGTCAGGTTTCGAAGCATATTTATGGGAATGTGGATATTTGGGAGAAAAGATACTGAGTGTCTACCCTACAAAGGGAGGTGTCTGGGACTTCTGTGCTATTCTCCCCAGAGATGGAATGGTTAGGTTTGAGGGGGCTGGGGTTCATGGGCTCCTCATCCTCTGTCCCTCTGATCAGATGTGAATGGGCCTGGCTGTTTGAGTCTGTGCCTCTTGGGGTCACAGGGATTGGTGTGTATCTCGGCGGTGTGTGCAAGCTGCATTGACGAAGAAGGAAGACTGGTTGGGAGGCCAGGGGAGAGGAGAAGGGACAGATCCTGACAGAGGGGACTGATGGGGAGAAGAGGCAAGCAAGTGGGCCGCAGCCAGACGGCTGTGGTCTGTATTCCCTGGGTCCCTTTTAGCAGTGTTAATGGTCCAGGCTGGCGACAAGAGGCCTCCTCAATAATGAAACTGGTAGAAATGAGAGGCTGGGTGAGAAACTCAAAAACCACTTATAAAGGCAAGAAGGTTGAACTTTGTGGAGGGAGGGTGGGGCCTGGACTGACGGGGTGTGGCACTGGGACCTGGCAAGCATCTGTCCTCCAGGCGGGTACTGTCTGGTTCCACCCCCCAACCGTGATAAAGACACTTCTGCAGAGAGGAGCTGGGCTTTGCCACCGTGGCTGCCACTTTCCTTCTTCCTGAGCAGGGTTCTGATGACCTTCCAGGAGATCTAGGCTTGGGAACACCCCAAGTGATAAGCCAGCTCATACAAATTGGGTGGAAAGTGGGGAGCAGATTCCTGACTCTGAGGATCCACAGGCCGGACAACTTCCATCCTTCTCTGTCTGCTTCTTCAGCCTCAGCCTGGCCTATTCGCCCAGGAGAGGGTTTGGAGGTTTCCCTGTCAGGTGCCCAACTCCCCAAGAAGTGGTCATACAGGCCATATTGTGGGGACAGCCCTGTCAGGCCCTCCAGAGCCACTTGACCCCCACTCACCCTATCAGTTATTGACAACAGAATGTGAATGAGCCAATAGGATCTCCTCTGAGAACGGCTCCTGCTGGGAGGGGAAGGAACAACATACAGGCTCCTGAAAGGAAGCCGGTTTTCAACCTGGGTGCCGTTGAGAAAGTCAGACTCCGTTTTACAAGGGAGAGAGCTGAGACCTGGCAAAGGTGTGGCTGGTGAACTTGTACTCTATCGCCAGAGAGCCTAAGACTGACTGCTTACTTGGCCTCAGTGTCTCAGTCGGCAACATGCAGATACAGTGGCTCCAACCTCCCTGGCCAGGTGGTGGTGGGGTTAGGAGTTAAGGTGTGAGCAAGGCCAGTGCGGTGCCTGGCACACAGTCAGCCCACAGGAAATGTCATGCCCAGCTTGGAGCTGGGCCTCAAGTCAGTGTGAGAGACTCCACTGTGCAGAAGAGTACTGATCAGGCGGCTGTGACAGACGGTGACCTTTGAGTCTGATCCTGGAGAGTTCCCGCCATCTGCCGGGTCTCTCTCTCATCTTCTTCCTGTGAGGGCTCTGTGCTCAGTGTTGACTGAGCAGCCTGCGTCACTGTGGGTAGTGACAGTGTTCTTGCTGGGCTCTGTGGGGGGAGGAGGAGGCCTCTGAGCTGCCCCAGCCTGGCCATGAGGGTCCTCAGCCTGCTCAGTGCCTGGAACCATCTTTCTTTCCCTCCCTTCCTCCCTCCTTCCCTCTTTCTTTCCCTCCCAACCCAGACTGTCCTCAAACTTGAGGTAAGGCTGAGACTGACGTGGAACTTATGGGCCTCTTGCCTCTGCTTCCTGGGTGCTGGAATGGCAGGCATGCAGCACTATACCAGTTTATGCTGTGCGGGGGATGGAACCGCTTCCTGTCTGCTAGGCCAGCACTCTGCCAACTGAGTTCTTCCCCAGCACCTAGAACCATCTCTACACTCCAGATTTCATCTGCTGTCCTGGCTACTTAAACCCTGTGTTGACTTCCCTTTGTGTTTGACAATGACAGTTTCTGCTTAGCTGATAGCCTATGCCATCTGATGCCCTTACTGATCCCGTTCTCTAGGGGATGTCCTTAGTGGATAGCCGTACAGTCAGGCTGTCTTCATGTTCCTCAAAGATATCAAGCTGTTTTTCAACCCCAGGCCTTTTACACTTGTTATCTCCCCTGTGTCTGGAATCTTCTCTCCAACTCTGTGAAGCTGAGTCTTTCTCATGCGACTCCCTGTTGTCTGAACTCACTTCCTGTCCTTTCTCTTCCTGACACTCCTCATCTATGCATCATCCTGTTAGTCACATACAGACCTGTCTTCCTTCCCATTTGCCCCGGGCCCTCCTTCCTGAAAGGTCCTTATGGTTCAAACATGTCTAGCTCAAGGCTTTGGGGTTGCATGTACTTTGGGACACCTAAATATCCAGCTCAACCCAAAGCCATAAACTTACTTAAAACATTAGGAGCAGTTAGAAAGATGACTCAGCAGGTAAGTGCACTTGCCACTTGTCCAGAAGAGCCAAGTTCAGTTCTCAGTACCTAGCTTATAATTAGATGTAACTCCAGCTCCAGTGAAGCTGGCACCCTCTTCTGGCTTCTGTGGCCACCTGCACTCTCATTGGATACACACACACACACACACACACACACACATGCACACATACACACAAATACCAAAACTATGTTACAGTGTTAAAAGGTTGGACGTTCTTGAAACTTTAAAACAGTTGGAGGAAAAAACTCCTCAAAATACAAGGTGTAGGTGGCATTTCAGCGTGCGTGGAACACAGCCACGCCCCGTGCTCTTCTGTTGTGGGCCTCAGCCTAATGACCAAGGAGCTGATCCTGGGATGGAGCGAACTCTGCTGGGCTCTGACTCTGAGGGAGGCATGGCGGCCCCCAGGCTGCGGCTGCAGCATCTGCCCTCTGTGCTCCCTGCTGAGCTCCTGCGTGCGGTGGCCTTCCCAGTGGATCCAGCAGGGCTGCTGTTGGGGTGTATTCTTTCCCCAAACACCTTCAAGCCTGGAGCATTTCACCCAACATCTTGTCCCTGTGAAGGGGTCTCAGGACCACCTGTCAGCGGTGCTGGGGGTGAGGGGTTGAGGACGCTCAGGAGAAGTTGGGGTGATGCTGGTGAGCCTGCAGTGCTTACCCCAAGCCTGGCATCGCTTCACCCTCCAGCACCCCAGGGAGCAGGTGCGTAGTTACTTTTACAGATGTGGGAATGCAGACATGGACAGCTCAGAAGCTCACATAGCTGGTGAGTGGCAGACTCTGGCCCTCTTCCCAACTGAATGACAGACAAGTGTGGTTTGAGGCCTGGCCTAATCTGACTGCACTTTCAGCCTTAGTATGTGGACAGAGGGCTTATAGTGGCCTAGGGACGCTGGTGTCCTCAAGGAAGAACAGGTTTGCCGGATACCAGGCCCTTGTGAGATACTTTTGTGGAGCAGCAGGAGAGGGCCAGGTACAGGGTGGGTCATGCTGAGAACTGTCGCCTCTTCCTCTGTCCTTTCAGTGGGCAAGGCTTTCTTACCACCAGGCCCCTGGAGACCCCAGGGAGTTGGGGGTCTGGGAGGTGGGTTGGGGGTGTGAGAGCCTGGGAAGGGAATCACCAGGTCAGGTCAGGGTGCAGGGAGGTGGCACTGGAGCTGTAGCCTGAGGGATTCAGAGTCCCTCCTCTTCTGCATCCTGGGAGGCTAGGGGGACCCTTTCTGCCCTGGGGCCTGGTGCATGGGGCCTGTGGGGGTCTCAGCATGGGGCCTGTGGGGGTCTCAGCTACTATGCATCTCTCAGATTCTCCATTTCTGGTCTCTGAAGGGCAGGAGCCCTGGGCCGGGGTCTAAGTTTACACACCAGCTGGCAGGCTTGTGGCCTCCTTGGTCCCTGGGGCCCACAGCAGGAGCTTCCTTCGGGGGCCTCTGGTGCTGTGGGAGATCTAGGAACTGAACAGTGTGGGTTTCAGCTCCCATGTGCCCTGGATCAGTTTGGCAGAGGGAGAGGGAGGGAATGAGGCCCCTGGAGTAAGCCCTGGAGGCCATGTGGGGAGCTGTCAGGGCCAGGGCAGCACCAGGCCCACTCCAGAGGCTCAAGGTCCCTCTCTGCCAGCTGACGTCAGCTTACCCATGTGTAAGCATGCATCCACGCCCACATCTGCCCCACATCTGTGTTACCATGTCTTACCTGTTACTCTCTTTGTCCCCTCTCTGCCAAGCATGGGTGTCACCTGCCACCCACTCCCTGTCCCCGAACCTGAGTGTTCTTGATTTGAGATGGGACCTGGGCTCCCTGGATGGTTCTGAGGGCACCCCAGGTGAGCACAGTGCTCCAAGCAGACAACAAGAATCAGGCGAAGAAAACTGAGTCACAAATGCATAATGTCTGGGTTGGTGTGATTGTATAACAAAGCAAGGAAGAGTGTGGGCAGGGGAGTGGCCTTTTTGAGGAGGGGATGTTTCTCTGGACATCTGAATGTAGGGAGGTGCCTGACAGGCCGCTGAGAGAGGGTTCTAAGAGTGGGAACAATAAGTGCAAAGGCCCTGGGGCTGTTGACTTGAGGGAGGAGGACCCAAGACTCCCCCAGAGCAAGAAATGTACGGAGCCTCCAAAATCCATTCCCCTTCTCCTCCTCCTCCTCCTCCTCCTCCTCCTCCTCCTCCTCCTCCTCCTCCTCCTCCTCCTCCTCCTCACTGCAGAGGATGTCTGGTGACCCTAGGCAAGTCACTGGGTCTCTCAGGATCTCGGTCCCCTTGTCAAGTGAGGCAAGTGGTCCCTGGGAAACCACCAGTCAGCCTGCAGTGCATCTCCTATAAGGGCAGGAAACCTCTCTGTTCCTCACTTTCTTTGTAAGATAGGGCACCTGTGACATTGCCCTGTGGGGCATTGTGAGGACTGAATGGGAGGGTCTAGGAAGTGCCCAGTTCTATAGATTGTGGCTGTGGAGGAGTGTGGCCTGGATTCTGGAGAGTCATGGCAGATCTCGGCTGTGTATGGTGAAACTCTTGACCTATGCCTCTGGGCTGTGACGTGGCAGAGGCCTGAGGCACGTTCATGGTGCCCATGAAAGTTCAGCCAGAGTTAAGTGGGGTGGGATGTGGGCTCAGTGGTTTGATCCTGGTCTGCTAACAGCTCTGGAAGGAGGGAAGGGAGGGAGCTTGGTTGGAGGAATGGGCTTGGCATAGGGATGACTGCCCTGCGTCCTGTGGTCCGTGGACCCCGACCTAGGACTCTGCACTCCTTCCCGCTGTGGCTGGCCCTGGGAGGGGATAAAGAAGGCTTTGAGTCCCCTTGCTGAGGCTTTCCATAGCTGGGGACCTGCATTCATGGCCTGGCTAGATGGCTTGCTCACTGTGAAGCCTTGGGTGGATCAGCTGCTGTCTCTGGAGCTAAAGGCCTTAGACTATGTAGGTTGAGACCCCATTCCTTAGCTGATCGGGCCCTGTGCTTTCCAAAACCTGCCTTGGCCATTACCTGCTCCCTGCTGGGATGCCCTTTTTGCCATCTGATGGGGTAGTCAGAAGCCTCCTTCAAGGCCCACCTCAACCCAATAGAACTTTCCTGACATACCCATCTCCTCAGCACAGCAGGGGACAGGATCAGGCAGTCCTGCTTGGTTGCTCTCTGTATCTCACGCCTGGCTAGAGACAGACAGACAGACAGATCCAGGGAGCAGGCGGGGTGGGGACACGGTGTGGAACGGATGACAGGCTGATGAGAGCAGTCTAGGTCTGCAGGGTGGAACCCACTGCCCTCCCCCAGCTGCCGCCTCCCCTCTATTGAGCTGTGAACTTCCCATGTCCCTCAACTTTTTAAACTATCATTTTTATGACTCACACCTGCTGGAAAGGAGAAGAAAGCCAATTCCACTTGATAGTCCTCTTGACCTTTTGTGTGCGGCTGTTCAGGGCTGGGCAGAGTAAAGGAGTGCTGGAAGCCTTGCTCTGGGTTCCAAGGTTATTTGAGAGTTGTGGCCTCAAGCACCATTGCCTGAGGGGCAGGGACTCCTTAGCCACACTCCCTCCTTTTCTGTCTATCTGTCCTCAGCTTCCTGTCTCATTCCGCTTGACAGCCTTTGCTCCTCTGGGTTCTTTTTGAGGCTGGCTAGGGCTCTCTGGGTATTGCGGGACAGACTCCTCCTTGGTGGCCCATGGTCAAAAGCAGGGACCAAAAGCAGCTACTGTGGTCGCCTGCTTCTTGCTAGGTCTCATGCCCACTCCCGCCTTCTCCCTGCCCTCCTTTACAGCCTTAAACAGCTCAGATCCAAGTTCTTCCTGGTGGGTCTCGGACCTACTTGGATCCTACCTTGTGATTCAGAATGCCCCATCATTCCTGTAGCTCTAGAAAGTTCCTCAGGTAGGTGCTGGTGCCTCTCAGGGCTGCCTGTGGCTGTCTGTGGGGATGAGATGGGTTTTATTTCCCAGGAGTGAGGAAGACAGGCTGAGCCCTTCAGCACAAATCTGCTCCAGAAAGGGAAATTGTAGCTTGGGTTGAGTCCTGGTGATACTTCTTTCCATGTGACAGGCCCTGGCTAGGCCACACTTCAGGTTTAGGGAATTGTGGCAGGGGTGAGGACAGGGGACGCCCACAATTGGCCTTAAAGTGTTGATGAAGATCAGTGACAGCTGTCAGTGTGGGTCTCCCTGGAAGGACTCTGTCTCTCTCTTTTGAAATTATTTTGTGTATTAATGTTTTGCGTGCATGTATGTAAGTGCATCATGTGCATGTCTGGTGCCCACAGAAGTCAAAAGATGTCAGATCTCCTGGAGCTGGAGTTATGGATGGTTATTAGCCGCCATGTAGGTGCTGGGAACTGAACTTGGGTCCTCTGCAAGAAGAGCTCCTCATTTTTAAAAATAATGTGGGGGGGGGTGTGTGTGTGTATGTATGTATGTTTCTGGATGTATAGGTACCGAGATGTACTTATGACAGTTAGAGGACAATGTGTAGGAACTGGTTCTCTCCTCCCACCATGTGGGTCCTGGGGATTGAACTCAGGTTGGCAGGCTTGGAGGCAAGTATCTTATTCTACTGAGCCATCTTGCAGGTGGAGGGCTTTCTCTCTTCAAGAAGACAGGTGTGTATTTTCATGCTTTGGTGCTGGGGTGGCCCAGGACCTCTTGCACATTGAGCATAGAGTCTGAGCCACACGCCAGTCCATGCATGTATTTTGATGAAAGAGCATTTGGGGGCTGCAGAGTGAAGCCTGGGCCCGCACCTGCCACCTAGTCACATCTTAATATCCCCTTGTAGCAGCATCCAAAGTCCTTTCACTTTGGTGACTGGAGAGATGGCTCAGTGGTTAAGAGCTCTGGTTCTTGCAGAGGACCCCGGCTCGATTCCTAGCACGTACATGGTGGCTGACCACCACCTATAACTACAATTCCAGGGATCCATTGCCGTCCTCTGACTTCTGTGGGCAATGCATGACACAGATATACTTACATACATGCTGGCAATATGCTTCAGACACATAAAAATAATAAATAAAATGTTTTAAAAAAAGAACCAAGATTGCGAAACGTGTGGCAGAGTCCTCCCTTTCCTCCTCAGACCCACCTGCTCCTCTGTGCAGAATTTGTCATCTAAAATCCTTTTAATTCTCATGTACTTTAAGAAACATACCTACAGGGGCTGGAGAGGTGGCTCAGTGGTTAAGAGCACTGGCTGCTCTTGCAGAGGACCTAGGTTCAATTCCCAACACCCAGGTTGTAACTAACAGCCACAATCTGATCTAGCCTGTATAGGCATTGCGTACATGTAGTGTTCTTCCATACATAAATTAAAAATAAATAAATTAGTAAAAATGAAAAAGAACCGTACCTACAAATAGCATTTGGGTTACTTTTGTATCTTCTAAGCCTGATGTAAGTGAGATTTTATTGTTTGCATTCTGCTGGCTGGTTTTGTGCATGCCTGGTTGCCCACGGCTTCTTTTTTTTCTTTTATCTTGGGTGCATAGTGTTCTGTCGGGGGGCGGTGGTGTCTCTGCCCTGTGAAGACGTGAACTCATTTTCCTGCCTGGCTGGGGATTCTAAGCCTTGGGTTATCTCACCATAATCCCTGCTGGTCACTGCTCTTCCCTAGCTGCGGTGCTTGGGGTTTCTGCTGGATCTTTCAGAGGCTGGTTGTCTTCACCTGTGAGATATGGTCACAATGTCTGCCTGTAGGGCCACAGTGATTGCCGGCCCTGGTTGTTAAGGGGGCATTCAGGGAGGGGACAGCCAGCATAAGGCCTGGTGGTCACAAGCGTGGTGTTCCCGTGTGTGGAGACTGACTGTCCTGCCTTGGAGGTGGGGCTACTTGGGCTCGGGTTAAAGTGACAGTGATGCCCAAAGAGGTGAGGCTCCATGGAGAACAGGGACGTGGCAGGCAGGCGCTTCCATCCCTGCAGGGATGTCTCTTGACAGCAAGGCCAGGAGCTCATGGGAGTCTGAAGTGTAAAGATATGTTGAGTGCCTTGTAAGTGCTTTGATTATTTTAAATTGCTTAAGTGGCTTTTCTAAGATGGCCCTGAGTGTACTGGGGACACAGACACAAAATCAATTAGGGAGGTATCAACAGACCAGAGGAGAAGAACTGGGAGCCCTCACCTTCTACCCCATCCCCCTCTGCCCAGGGTCTGGCCTGTCACATCCTTGGCCCTACCCAGAACTCCACTGGCTTCTGGTTCTGCTTCCCTCCGAGGCACCCCAGGCCACTTGGGGGGGGCTAGAGGGTCTCCTGAAAAGATGCCCTTTATCCAGCAACCGCGGAGTTCATAGCACCTGGGGCTGGTCTTTCTCTTAAATGGCAGCTTTAATGTTTGAATGTCTGACATGCATCTATTGTTCAATTTGGTGTGCCTCCCCGCCGCCGCAGAGGCTAACCGTGGGGGCCCATGCACAGAAGTCTCCGGCACCCCTGGGACACTGTGAGGGGACCTTCTTTATGGCATGGCTGGCGGAGATGGGTACAAACATGCCCCCTGCTCAGCCACATCGCTGGTGTGTTTCTTGGGAAGATCATGGGGGAGTACCAGGCCCTTTTCTCTCTGTGGCAGAGTGAACAAGACTGCCTCTGTGGCCTCTCTGAACAAGGTCTCTCTCATGTGCAGTGGATGGTCCGGTCTGGCCTGCTGTGCCCACGTCTGTGGGATAAGCTCCTTCAGGGCAATGGGCTAGATTGACCTCAGGCCCCAACTCTGTGTCCTGCCAGGCAGGGCATCCGTGGGTGTGCCATGGCTGCTCCTGTGCCCTGTGCAGCCTGAAGCAGGCGGTATTTTTGTGGATCCCCATGGGAAACATTTGAACGGAAGCGTCAGCCTGGAAAAGCTTGCCTGCTTCTGGAGGAAGCTGGGTGCAGAGACCCTGGATGTGGGCACCAGGTGCCTCAGTCAGCCATGTGCAGCTCTGTGGCACGCAGGGCAGATGAGGAGCAGGCCTGATGCCTTCTGGGAGGCTGAACTCATTTGTGAGTGCTTGCGAGGTTCCCTTACCACTAGCCTTGTGTTCGATGTCTTATAGGGGGTGTCCCCTAGCTCAGGCACAGCACCCAGGTCTGATGTACCCCTGAGTGTGGCCTGAAGTTCAGGACTTGCTCCTGGTGCTGGCATCCGCCTGTGTTGGGCCTCGGGGAGACTACGAGAAGGGAACCAGTGTCACCCCCCGAGTTCAGCTTATAGTTCTTCACCATCACTTTGTTTTTTCTTTGAGACAGGGTCTCATATATCCCAGGCTGGACTGAGCTGGCCATTTAGCTAAGGATAACCCAGATCTGTTCCTCCTGTGTCCGCCTCCCAAATACACAGGTGCTGCCCAGTTCATGAGATGCTGGTATCAACTAGCAATGCTAGACAAGCTCGCTACCAAGGGAGCCATATCAGCAGCCCAAACCAGCATCCCATCCACCCCACAGAGCCACCAAGACAGTGACCCCATTTTACATACAAGAGCATGGAGGTCCAGAGAAGATGGGAAGGCTTACATCACAGCTGGACTGAGTTAGATTCAGCCCCTAGCTCTGCTCCTAAGTACTTGGAAGTCAAGAGTATACCCTTTTGGTCCAGTTGCCTCTGTGCAGGTCTACCTAGCTGAGGACAGCTTTGGGACCATATGTGTGGGCATGGCCTAGTGTGCCGTGTGTCCTTCTTGTTGTGGTTTAAAAAACCCACATTGGGGACAGAGAGATGGCTCAGTGATTCGGAGCCTTAACTACTCTTACAGAGGACCCAGGTTCGGTTCTCAGCTCCCACATGGCTACTCACAACCACCTGTAACTCCTGTTCTAGGAGATCTGATTCCCTCTTCTGGCCTCTGTGGATACTGCATCCACACGGTGCACATATATCCACGCAGGCAAAACACACATGCACATACAATAAAAGTCAGTAAGAGCCTGTATGGTTGCAATAGGTCTGAAAGAAAAGAAAAATGGAGTAGAAGAGAAGAGGATCCATGGACTGCGGCCTGGTTAGTCTAGCTGAGTCAGTGAACTCCAGGATCATTGGGAGACTTTGTCTCAAAAAATGTGGTGGACCAAGGCGTGGTGGGGTGCTGCACACCTTTAGTCCTAGCACCCGGGAGACATAGGCAGGTGGATCGCCACGAGAACAAGGCCAGCGTGGTCTGGGCCAGCTGGGGCTACAGGGAGAGTCCATCTAAAAAGAAAGGCAGAAATGATTGAGAAAGTCACCTGGTGGTGACCTCTGACGGCTACAGAGGCGCGCACACACACACACACACACACACATGCAAAGTAGGAAAAAACAGAAATAAAGAAGCAAATAAAAGTTGCTCGGCTCCCCTGTCTAGGATGGCAGTCTGACACGTGTATCTTATGCTAACTTAGTAGGCTGGGTTCATCCTATGCCAGCATATATGAGGTTCACGGTGGCGAACACTTTCTCATGTCCAGTCTTTGCAATGGGCTGTCTACTGGCTACTGGGGTCTAGGCTCCTGCATGGTAGAACCCTACTGGTGGGTAATTGGGCATGCAGTCTGGGACAGTTTGTCGGGTTATGTCTGTGTTTCTAGGGGAGAGGGGACGGTGTGGCTCCCGGGGCAGGTTGGAGGCAGCGGAGGGACGGCACTTATCTCAGAAATGGTTAGTCTGGGAAAATCCGGTGGGAAAGACAGGGATGGCAGTGGGGAGGTAGACACGGCAGGTGCAGTGTGGGGAGCAGAGCTGGTATGTCTGGAGGTGCCCGGAGCGAGGGACGGGCTCAGCCGCTTTTGTATCACAGGGTGGGGGCGGTGACTTCAACCCCGAGATTAAGCTCAAAGATTTAAGTCAGATATGCTGGCGAGGGAAGGGTTGGGCAGGGAGCCAGGCGGGCCGGCGGGGTGGTGGTCTCCTGAGGACCGGGTGGCATATGTGGAAGGAATGGTTGGGGAAGGGGAGTCAGAAGACTCTGGCGTTCCTGAGCTGGCCTGGCCTGGCCTTGAAAGCTCTCAAGGGCTGGGCTAGTGTGTCTGGTCACCACACCTCCAACCCCTGTCCCTAGCCCTGCCACTTTCTCTGGGCCTCAGAGCCCCCTGTCTGCTGGCTTCTGTGTCTGCTGGGTCCTCAGGAGACTGAGCTATCCTCTTTTCTGTTCTCTCACACCTTTAATATTTTTGGAATTATTTATTTTTATTTTATGTGTATGAGAGTTTTGCTGGCATGTATGTAAGTGCACCATGGGAGCCTGTGGAGGTCAGAAGAGGGTGTCAGACCCACTGGAACTGGAGGTACAAGTGGTTGTTAGCTACCACGTGGGTACTGGAAACCAAGCCTCAGTTCTCTGTAAGAGCAGCGAGTGCTCTTAACCACTGAGCCATCTCTCCAGCCCCCCAAATCACAAAGTGTGATTTGTTTACCATGAAACACATTTCAGATGCATTTCCCGATGAGGTCTGAAGGCAGACCCTCATCACAGTACCTTTAGAAAGCTCCCTGCAGGCCCCCTGGCCGGCGGCACGCCCACTGAGGCTCTGAAGCTGCTGTAGCTGGGCTCTCTTGCCCACATCTGACTCAGCACACGTAGTCAGCAGTGCCCTCTGTTCGTGGTGTGAGATCCACCCGCGAAGCAGGCCATGTGAGCAACTCCCTCTTTTTTATGGCTCTGTACTATTCCACCGTGTCTTTATTTAGCTAATTCATAATTCATGTGTGCTGTTACTGCCAAGCATTTGGGATGATTCCAGTGTTTGGCTATTATGAAGAAAGTGGCTCTGAATGTTCGTCAGTATCTTTCAGTGGACTTTCAGGCTTCTTTCCCAGACTGTGTTATGTTAGCTGGAAGCTCTGGTTTGGGAGCTGCGTCAACAGTTAGCTTTAGGGAGAACTTTCGGTCATTTTCCCAAAGAGGTGCTGCCTTCTTGTGGCCTTTAGACTTCCACTGTGCCTGGAGGCCCATCTGGAAGCCAGCTTGTCTGCATCCCAATGGGTAGTGCCATCTCTGGGGTCAACTACACGGGGATGTGGCCTTTCTTCCTGGGTCTAACCTTCGGTGTCTGGGATGGAACATTTGCTTAATTAAAGGAAAGATTGAGTTTCTCTGCCAGCATTTGCTAAATAGAAGTTCCATGGGGCTGAAGAGGCACTTGTCATGCAAATGTGAGGGTCAGAGTTTGGATCCCCAGAACCCACATAAATGCTGGGTGGGGGTGGCAGCCCAGCTCTAATTCTAGCCGCTGAAGGCAGAGATGGAGACGGGATCCCCAGAGCAAGTTAACTGGTGAGACTAGCCGTATAGATGAGCTCTGGATTTGATTGAGAGGTCCTGCCTCGATGAATAAGGTGGAGGGGAGATGGAGGGTGATTTCCAGCATCAACCTCAGGCCTCCATATACATGCATATGTTCACATGTGCCCACACACGAGCCGAACATATGCACACAATGCATTCCACACATAAAAATGGAAACAAGAAAAAGCCCAGAAGCTTCACGTGGGGCACATGACGTAGGCTGCGGCTGGGAAGTTGGCACTGACATTCCCCTTGGTCCCCCGCCAGGTGAGGACACCGAGGCTCTGGGTTGCCTGTTTGCTGTCTGTCCCTGGAGCACGAACGCCTCTGTGGCTCTGTCCCATGGCATCTGTGGGCAGCATGTTGCTCTTTCTCAGCTCGCCCACTCCACTTTCACTCGGCCGCATGTTCTAATCCGGGGGCTGGTGGATAGAATCTCGTGGGTGGCCCAGTCAGCTTGTGACCACCCGGCCCCCAAAGGCTCTATAGGCTCTTGTCACTCTGAGTCTCCGACCCAGAATCAGGAGCTCTCCTGCTTCAGTAGGGGTGAGGGACCTGCAGAAACCCACCTTCCTGTAAGTCCACCTCTTTTTGAGTGTGGCTGACATGTTCCCATGAAAGTCCCTTTCTGAGGGACTGGGCATGTGGTTCAGTTGGTAGAGGGCTTGCCTGACATGCATGAGCTTTGAGTTCAGTTCCCTGTACCACATAAACCAGATGTGGTGGCAAATGATTATAATCCCAATTCTTAGAAGGTAGGAGGATCAAAACTTCAGGATCATCTTTGGCTACAAGAGGCATTCCAGGTCAGCTGCAGATGCATAAATTGGATACATAAATTATGAACTCTCCAAATAATGCCTTAGTGGAATAGTACAGAGCCATCAAAAAGGGCACCACCTTAATCAAACAAAACAAAATTGGTTTAGTTTTTTTCCTTTATATTCCTTGCTAAGAGCTGTGGCCACCCCTAGATGGAGGAGGTGTAACAGACTGGCCACCACCATTTGCCTCTTGTAGCATCTGGAGTTTGGTGTGTTGTGTCCAGGTCTCTCTTGGAGCCCTTGCCTCCGAGCCAGTCAGTGATATTTTAGGGAGGTAGAAAGGGCGAGGATTGGATCAGTCCTACAGCGAGATTGGCCCTGGGGCCCTTTGGGAAACCAGAAGGGCTCCTTCAGGCCATTGATTGACTGACTAAGTGGTCCTGGAGAGAGAGGGCTGAAAGGTCTGAATGCGTTCAGCAGCCTGTGGGCAGAGTCCACTGGGACGCCCGAGGCAGCTGTCCACAGTGCTGAAGCAGGCCTCGGTGAGGGGCTGGGGCGCTGGCTGCAGCTTCAGGTTCCCTCCTGACTGTGTCAATGGGAGCCAGGCATGTGGCCGGGCAGACGGTGTGGGTGCCTTGATATTTTAATTGAAGCCTGGAGACACAGTTGCTCTCTCTACTGTGCTAACAATGTACGGAATAAATAATTCAACCGTGGCTGTGTTGTGCCTGCTGTCCTCGCTCACGGGGGCAGCCACACATGAGCCCACATATGCTAGCAGCTAGGAGCAGCGCAGGAACTGCTGTTGGGGTCCAGTGGCTGGACTGGAGGCCTAGTGTTGCCATTTTACCTGGGTTCTGGTTACCATTCAACATGGGGGCACGGGTTTCTTCCTGGGCATCCCCTGAAGAGAAGTTAGTAGAATGCCCAGCCAACCAATCCTGTGTGCAGTAAGTAAGTGGTACTTAAAGTTATGTGTATCCTCAGACCAGCCTGAGATGCCACCAGCCTGAAGGCAAGGACCCTTCCTGGCCTGCGTCTCTCCTGGTTCTTTCCGATTCAGCAAATGTTTACAGAGCTACAAGTTCCTGGGCAATGCGGAGCAGGTGTTGCTGTGGGAGATGGTTAGAGTGAATGAATCTGGCTGTTTCAAGATAGGGAGGTATGACATACTCATGGCTGGTTATTGTTCAAGATGGGCCATAGGGGATGGTGGTAGAAGTGGAGGTAAGGGTCTGGGAGCTCCGAGGCCAGGGAGAGCAGTTTAGACGAGGGGTCCATGGGGAGGTAGCTTCCCGGAGAAGATGGCCAATGCCCTGCAGGTCACAGCAGCAGGCGTGAGTGAGAAAGGCATGTATGGGACACAACAGGGCTCGTGGCATTGGAGAGTTAGCTTTCATTGTCAACTTGGCAGAGACTAGAGTCATCTGAAAGGAACTACTTGATTGGTCTGGGTGTGGGCGTATCTGTGGAGGATTGTCTTGATTGTTAATTGGTGTGGGAGAGCCCAGCCCACTGTGGGCGTCACATTCTCTAGGCAGGTGGTCCTAGCCATATACAACGGCTAGTTGAGCATAAGCCAGTGAGAGAGTCAGCAAGCAGCATGGCTCCATGATTTCTGCCTCAGGTTCCTGCCCTGACTTCCAAAGGTGGCCCGGAAGTGTCAGCTGATTTAACCCTTCCCTCCCCCAGCTTGCTTTTGGTCAGAGCGTTTTATCAGTCATAGAAAAGAAACTGGATTGAGGAGCATGGGGTAGTGGGTGTGTGGAGGGGGCCAGGAGTGATGCTGTAGGGTGTGCCCTGGCAGGATTTGGGGTGAGGATTCCTTTGGGCGTTGGGTGCAGCGTCAGTTGTAGGGTGGGACGTGGGGCTGGGAGTGACTAGGGGATGGTGGGTAGCTTAGACCCGAGACAACAGTGGTCTACACGATGGCTCTAGGCACAGTGACCTTCATCCATCTATTTGGCAGTCAAGTGACTGTTTCATGAGCCAGAGGTTGGGCTAGGCTGTTAATTTAGCGGAGAACAAAGAGGTAGTTCCCACAGAGCTGACCAGGAACAGGGTAAGTCATGACTCAGTGGGGACAGATGCTACACAGAATTGAGCTTCAGAGACTGGAGCCAGTAGGATGCTTGTGAGCAAAGTGGTTGGGGATTGAAGGCAGACTCAGGTGATGGTGGAGCCAGTACAAAGGCCCTGTGACAGGAGCCTGCTTGGCATATCTGAGGAACAGCAAGAGGGACGAGGGGGCGAAGTGGAGGGCCTGAGTTGGCGGCACCAAGGCTGACTTTGACTTTAACTTGTAAAGGAAACTTGGGGAAGTTTAAACAGAGAGTGTAATGAGGAATTTTTGGCTTTCATTAATTTTTCTTCTTTTTATGTGTCTCTGCATTTGGTGTTCTTACATGTGTATATGCCTGTTTGTGTGTGTGTGTCTTCACATGTATATGCATGCATGTGGAGGCCTGTGGTTGATATTGCCAATCATCCTTAATGGCTTTCCCACCTTATTCTTTGAGGTAAGGTCTCTCAGTCAAACCCAGAGCTCACCGATAAGACTAGTCTCACCAGGCAGCTTGCTCTGGGCTGCCTGGAGGTACAGACAGGCCACCAGGCCCACACAGGTTCTGGGTATCTTGCTTGCTCAGTGCTTTAGCCATTGAGCCATCTCTCCAGCCCATGATGTTGTTGCTCTTCAGTCCTTTTAGTATAGCCCAGGCTGGCCTGGAGCTCTCTCTGTAGCTCAGGCAATCTTCCTTCCTCAGCCTCTCAAGTTCTGAAATTATAGGTCAGAGCCCTAATGGCCTGCTTCAGAATTTTTATTTTTATTTGGTTGGCTTTTTGAGACTGACCCATTGACCATTATGTAGTCAAGGCTGGCCTTGAACTCCTGATCCTCCTGGCTACACCTCCCGAGTGCTGGGATTACAGGTGCATTCCATTCCAGCAAGACCAGATTTGCATTTTGAAAGCCTGTCCCTGCCCTAGTGGCCACAGAGAGAGCTCTGTTCATGCTAGGGGCTTCCGTTGCCTGGAAGAGGTGATTTGTGCTCACCTTCCATCCCTGATCCCTGCCCTCCCTTCTCCTCCCTGCCAGGGGGCCATCTGTCGCCAGACTTGCTATACAGAAAGCCTCAGAGGGGGCTGCAGACTTTTAGGATGCCTGATTCTGCACAGCCATGTTCCCTACAATGCTGGGACCCTCAGCTGATGGAGGGCCAGAACCTTTCTGGGCCTCAGGTGTCCTTCTCCATAACGTATCTGTTGCAGTTGACAGGAGGTCCGAATCGGGAATGCATCTGACAGCCGGAAACAGAAGGCACTTAGGAGCACAGTTGTCAAAGTGTAGGGAGGAGGGACTGGCTGAGGGAAGGGCTGGGACAGATGTTGAGCGTGGTTCGTAGGGCACTTGTGACTCTAAACCTGGCTTGACTGGGAGTATACATGAACTCAGAAGCTTCAAGGAGGAGAGGTTTGGCGGTCAAGGACCTGCCAGAGGAGGGGAGGGGACGGGCACATCCTTGGCCGAGAGGGTGACAGTGCCGGCTGCTGGGTTCCTGGACAGGAGAGATGAGGTGAGCGTTGATTTTGGTTTTCATGGGCTTTCTTTTCTTCAGCTGAGCTTCCAGCACCTTCCCACTGTGAGGCTGAGGCCAGGGCCCTTATGTCCCCCACCAGGACCCTGGTGAGCCCCCACCCCGTCAGGCATGCCCAGCCTCGGGGGCCTGCTCTATCCTCCATGAGTTTCCTTCCTTCTTCAAGTTTGGCAGAGCTGCAGAGACAAAACAGGGATGTGGGAGTTGGGGGTCTTTCTGGAGCCCCCTCTATCCTGTGTCACAGTCCACATAGCTGCCAGCCCGAGCAGTTGTAGAGCCATTGCCTCCCTGGGGCAGGGAGAGGAGAGAACGGAGGGCCTGTTTGATTTAATTCTGTGCTTTATTGCTTGTTGGATAAATAACCTTCATTAAGATGGAAGGCGGGGGAAGGACAGGAGAAGTTTGATTAATTTTGAGCTGGTTTCTCATTTGTTAATTTTCCTACAGTTCAGCGGGATTATTTAAACAAATGATGAACAGTGCTGTTCTCACCGCCTTCCCCCACAGGAGCACAGCCCTCAGAGAGGGGTCCTGGCCCCCTTTTCTACCATGATTATTTAGAGGGAATTTGGGGCGAGGGCAGGCTGCTCCCCACAGCCTGTCTCTTAGGGGTCCCATGTTCCTGAAGATGCATACTGGGTCTGAACAGCTGGAGTAAGGAAGGTGTTGGGGTGGCCAGTGATGTCCTAAGGGAGAGGTGGGACACAGCCACGTAGCCTCGGCTGCCGCCAAGCCCACCCCGCAGTTCCCTTCCAGCATGCTTTTCCTGGCCACTGCTCTTCTCACCCTCACCTCCCACCAGCTTAAACCCACCTTGTCTGGTGCCCCTGCCCTGAGTTTTCCTGCTGGTTGCTTCCAGTCCTGCAGACGCTGTCTGCTGCTGCGGTGCTGATGGGGAGAGCAGGCTGGCAGCTTGGCTGACAAGGGGCGGTGGAATCGTAGCTGTTCCTCGGGCCTCCCAGGAGATGAGACTAAGGAAGTGCCCCCCCACCACTTCAGTACAGGGCATTGAGCCCCAGCAAGTTCTCTGCCACTTGCTCTGTTTTTGAGTTGGGGGGGGGCCTCAGTAATTTACACAGACTGGCTTTGAACCCCCCTGTCTCTCATAGAAGACTTGACCTTGCAGTCCTCCTGCCCCAGCCTCCTGGGTGGCTGGATAACAGGCCTGTGACCCCAGCAATGGCAGGTTATGAACATGCTTATGAACCTCCTAGTGGACGGTCAAGCTACCCTGCTCTTCTGAGTCTGTGTGTGTACTTGGTGTGTGGTGTGTGTGCACATGCAGAGCCAGGGTGCGTGTGTACAGAGGTGTGTGTATGCATATGTGGTATGTGTGCAGAACTGATTGTATGCAGAGGTTTGTATGCAGTATGTATGCACAGATTGTATTCACACGGTCAGGTGCATCTCTCACTGTGAGCCCTGTGCATGTGTGTTCAGGACAGAATGTGTAGAACTCAGAGTGCCTGTGTGTGTGTACACATCCGTGTTCCTGAATGCGTGGCGGTGTCTCAGGTGCGTTGATGTGCACACACCTCTCTTCTTGGATGTGTGTGGGCAGCATCTCAGGTGCCGCTGTGTCTCTGGCATACCCTGTGTGTCATGTGAGTAGCCCTGGATCATAGGCAAGGAGGACAGGTGGATAATTTCAGGCTGGAGGAAGACACAGACAGACAGAGCAGAGCCAGGGCCTTCAGCGCAGGACACACAGGACAGTCCTCGAACCTGTGAAAGTGCAAGGAGGATTCAGCTCTGAGCCACTGGACTGGAACGGGTTCCCCCATGAAATCCCAAGCCCCTGCTTGGAGAACCCCTGTTGAGAACACTGGGGTACAGAGCCTCCCCCCACCATTGATGGTCTGAGAGAAAGCCTCTTTTCAGGGAGCTGGATGGGTCTGACCTCATGAAGGGAACTTCAGGCCGGTAGTGGGTGCTGGGAAGGGAGGAGAGATGGGGCAGGGCCTTGGATACCCACTTTTTCTATATAGTGATGAACTCAGGGCCTTGCATATGAGAGGTAAGAATTCACCACTGAGATGTAGGGCCCTCAGGTTTAGAGACAGGATCTGACTCTGTAGTCTGGAATGGCCTCAGACTCACGATTTTCCTGTCTCAGCGTCTGGGTGCTGGGATTCCAGTTCTCACTCTCCTGTGACGGTTCCCCACAGGTGCCCACTATCTCCCGCCACTGGGAGGCCCGGCTGTATCTGATGTGGGGGTGCAGGCCCGTCCAAGCTCTGCTTCTGAACTGGATGCAGGGATCCTCTCAGATCCAGCTGTTCTGGGGCGGGCTCTGCCGGAGCTCTGACTGAAGAGCGGTCATAGGGCCTGCGGGATGGACGAAGGAGGGGCCTGGTCTCTCCAGGCTTGCTCGTACTCATCTCTCTGTAGGAGGTGTCAGCTCACATCACAGATTGTGGGTAACTGGACAGGACAGACCTAGAGGTGCAGCTTGTGGGCACCTCCTGCCCACTCCCACAGGATCTGGACAAGATCAGGACCCACTGGTGGCCCCAGTGGCAGGGGCCACATGTCTGCCTTTGACGAAACCAATGAGCCCAGGCGCCATCAGTAGATATGTGATGGTGGTAATGATTCTCCCTGTTGTCTCTGAGTCCCAGCTTCAAAGAGTTACCCGTGTCTAGGGTTGTCGGGGGATAATGGCGGCCATCTCTGACTGTTACCACCTGGCAGTGACCTCAGGATTCATGTGGAGAAAGAGGAATGGATGGGAAGGGCCGCATAGAGGTCTTAATGAGAAAGTCCCTCTGTGAGCAGCAGGCCGGCTACGGGGGACAGTCTCAGGACTGGACAGGGACCGTCCTGTGCCATGTCTCGGTACCCGCATCACGGTGGGCATATGAAACTTGTGGCATCACCGAGTAGAACCGTGGAGGTTTTTGCAGCAGGTCTGGGATGGCCACTCCACACGGCACCTTGTGCCCTGCAGGAGGAGCGGCCTCCCAGCCAGACATCCCATTTCTAGGCTGGGAGTCCTCAGTGGTGGCCCTGGATCCCGAGGGGTTCAGAGGTGACTGGGCCCTGTGCTTGTCTCCTGCGGAAGAGGCGCAGTGGGATGGCAGGTATACTGGAGGTACAAGAGGCTCAGATACTCATCTGCGTGACATTAGGTACGATCCCTTTGGGTGGTGGGGCCAACCCCAGAAGCTTCCTAAACACGTGCACCACGGTTGTGGTTATTAGGTGAGCCGGGGGCAAGAAGAACAGAGGCATGGTTGTGGCATAGTGAGTGTCAGACAAGGATTTGGGTTCTTTAGGAAGTAGGGGTCAGAAGACCATTTGTGGGAGCCAGTTCTCTCATTCCACCATCTGGGACCTGGGAGTCGAATTCAGGTCACCAGCACCAGCCATGGTCCCTTTACCTGCTGAGCTGTATCACTGGCCAAGAATCAGGTTCTTTCTACTGTGGCTGACAGAGCTGTGGAGGGGGCAGTGGTGGGTGGGAGGAGCCAATGGCCTCCTCTGTGTGGGCCCTCGTCCTGCCTAGCTCACTGGGGCAGGCAAAGAAGCCTCCCAGGGCCTGCTTATGTTGAAGGACCAGGCTGGGTCTCAGGGAGTCAAGCAGCTGGCCTTGGGGAGCGGGTTCCCTTGCCCTGGGCTCACAGTGAACCCCATTCTTAGGAAGGACACACTGGAGATTTATAGAGGGAGAAGATGCCTTGGGACCAGGAGGAGATAGACATCTCCTCTTCATCTTCATAGACATCCTTGTCTGGGTCGCTGACTCCTGTCACAGAGCCTCTTGGGGCAGCCTCTCACTGTCTCCCAGGCCCCGTCTCCTGTGATCTGGGCTCTGGCCAGCCTCCTCATGTGGACCCTTCTGTCCTCGGGGTTCTGGCTCTTGGCCTTGGGACCTTTGTACCTGCTTCTCTTCTGGGAGGGATGTTCTTCCTTCCTGCCTCACCTGGTACCACCCACATCCCTCAGTGCCCCTTTCTGGCTGTCTTGGCTGAATCTAGGCCCTGGTTCCAGCAGTCAGAACCCAAGCACTTCTAGATATTGTGGCTATGTGTATGTTGGTGTGTGCATATGTGTGTGTGTGCATGTGTGTGCATGCATGCATGTGTGCTTATGTGAGTATGCGTGTGTGTGCATGTGCATGTGTGATGGAGTGCACTCTCCCAGGACAGGGCCCTTCTGTTTGCTCTGGTACCCGTGGGCCCTCCCTCGACTCCTGATGCGCAGTGAATGCTCCGTGAGTGTGTCTTGAATGCTTACCTGACAGGGACAGGTGTGAGCAGCGGGTGGGCCCTGTCTTCTCCACCTTGCCAGGGGTGAGGAGCCCTCCAGCACAGTCTGGGACAGATATGGAGGTCAGCCTGGAAGGAAAGGGGATGCCTGGGGTTCTTTGATGCATAGACCCCTGTGCACCCACTGAGGTGGTTCTGGGGTGGGTGGGGCAGGAGAGAGAACTCTGTGTTAGCCACCAGCTGACTCTGGTCTGACTAGCTCTACTTGGCCCGTCCATCCCTTGGCATCTGAGCTGGATCAGGCCTGTGAGCCTCAGACTTTTCTGAGCTGCATAAACTTAAAGAAATAGAACTATATGTGTGTGTGTGTGCACGTGTACACGCATGTACATGTACCACTGAACCACATGGTGGTCAGTGGACAACTTTTGTGAGTTGGTTCTCTCCTTCTACCCTGGGTGTCCCAGGGATCGAACTTAGATCCTCAGGCTTTGTGGCAAGCATCTTTACCCACTAAGCCATCTTGCCAGCCCCTTGCATAAACTTTCCTGTAGCAGAATCTTGATGGGACCCACCTAGCAGAGTGGACTGTGGCTCTGGACACCTGTTTAGTTATCATTCTTATTCTCTTCTACCCTGGGGAGATAGCCAGAAGCTAGAGACAAAATGGCTGTCCCCAGGGACTGCCGTTCCACTGGAGATACACACCTCAGGGAAATGTGTGGTGTCACAAGTATATAAGTTAGAACCTCAGATACAAAGGTCCTGGGGTTGGCTCCTGCCTGACCTGTTGGGAGTTGGTAGGAAGGGTGGTAGAAGGGGCTGGGAAGGGGGGAGTTGCAGAGCCAAAATTTGGGGGACCGGAGGAGAGAGGGACTGATCTAACAGGTTTAGCAGGAAGGAATGGGCTGTGTGTGGGGGGTGGGGTGAGGTGGGCTGAATGTGGGGGAGGGGAGGCTGGTGAGGAGGTTGCTGGGGGCGTCCTGTCTGAGAAGCAGAAGCTGGGTGTGGGGTTGGGGACAACATGACAGCCATGGTGGGTAATGGCTGGGTTCTGGGTGTTTCCAGAGTAGAGCTAAGTCAGATTTGAGCATGTGAGAAAGACGAGGCTGTGACCAGGCTTTGTGACTGCAGGGAGGTCACGGTGGTCCACAGCTCTGCTCTGTGAAGGCTGACCTATCTCACTGGGGGTCAAGAGGAGAACACTGGGCCTGGCCATCAAGGTACTTCTGGGGGTGAGGAGAGAAGGAGGCAGGTCAGGGGAGCTCTGAGCCCTGGGGTCCAGCGTGAGGCTGGGAAAGGAGGCTAGAACAGCCAAGGGAGCTGAGGAGGGCACAGGGGACTGTGGGGTAGATGTGGTAGGGACAGGTGCCATGGGATGCCACTGTTGGGGACTCTAGCTGGGGCCCCCAAGGCACAGCTGGGCCCCTGGCTGGGGACCCCCTGGTCATGCCTGCTGGCTTTGCTTCCCCTCCGCCCCCCTGGTTCAGGCTGACCTGCCTCCTGCTTAGGACTCAGCCCCTTTTCCCAGACAGACTCCCAGGCTGCAATGGGCCTCCTCCTGGCTGCCTGGTCCGTCTGACTCTGGCCTGGCCGTGGACATAAATCATGGGGAGTGTTGGTGGTGCGACTTTTATCGTCTCATGTGTTCAATGATGTTAATATTCCCATTATATCATCTTATATTAATATAGTGCAATACATCAGACATGCACAACGCATTAGCTTGACTCGGGAGAGCGGTGGGCAGACAGCGGAGGCTCATTTCCTTGAACACTGGCCACGCCCCCATCCCTAGTGCTCTGTGCCTAAGTGGGCCTTAGGGCACTCCTGCAGTGGTAGGTTCCCTGGGTGCAGAACTTTAAGGTCCTCCTGACCCCCCCCCCCCCATGAAAGGTTACCAGGTTTGGGAGAGGTTTTTATGGCTTTATACTCCCTGCATCCTATTCCAAGAGCCTGGGTGGGGGCAGAGCCCAGGGTCGGGGCAGAGCCCGGGTGGGGGGCAGAGCCTGGGGTAGGGGGCAGGCCTTAAGCAGGGTGCAGAGACTTGAAGCAATCTTCCCATGGGGTGTGGGGGACACGGCCAGGAGCAAGGACTCCTGAATCTTGTCTGGGCTGCCTCCAGGGCCGAGGACGGTGTGAGTGAAGGACAGGAGGCACATGGAGTGGTGTGGGGAATGGGGCTGAGAATGCTCAGGTGGAACCTGGTGGACCTGGGTTCAAATCCTGACTTATGGCCTGCTATATGATCTTAAGATCTATTTTCCTGGGCTTTGGATCTCTTATCTGAAAAACGAAGGTAATGGACCGTGTTCCTGCTGTGTGAGGAAGAAACGAGGTGGTCCCTGGGAAGTATAAGGACAGAACTTGTTCTTGTTGAATCACAGCTCCGCTCACCACAGACACTGGCCTCTCTTGCCTGTCCGTGGGCTGCCAGGCCCAGGTGTGGCTGACACCGTCTCAGCTTGGGCCATCTGTGATGGTTCAGTATCACTGGCCCCCTGGCTTACAGGTGGTGCTTCGCAGAGTCAACGGGTCAGCTGGGTGAGTCTCTCCACTTCTCTGTGAACCGGGTAACGCTTTGTGTACCAAGACAGGATGATATCAAGCTCCCGACATTCTGAAGATCCCTTCCTGTCCCTAGCTTCCGTCTCACCCACCTTCCTGTGTACCCTGACTGTGACCTTTACAAAGATCTGATTCTCACCGTGGTGCCCACTTCACAGATGAAGGGACTGAGGCTCTGCAGAGCTGCCACTTGGGGGCGCCCAGCCACTTACACCTCACCTCTGGAACTTGTGGCAGACAGGGCACAGCAGCTGTGGCCCTGAAGGCGGGGTGGGGGCCGGGGGGAGCTGTGTTTGACTCTGGCTCTTCCTGCCCTGCCCAGGCCTCAGCTCCTGCCACCCGCCTCCCCCGCCGTTGCTGCTGACAACGTCAGCAGTCAGCATGCGAACCTGCTATAAAGTGAGTGTAATTTATTGATCTACATTTTGCTTAGGACAAGTGCTGATTTGAGGACCTTGCCTGCTCCCCACTCGCTCGCTCTTATTTGTCGCCGGGCCCTGCCTCCAATGCACCAGCGTGCGGCTCCTTTGTCAGTCGATGCCAAGGTGATGCCAGGCGAGCCAGGCGTCCTCCTCCTCCTCCCCTCCACACCCCGTTCGCCTCCAGCTTCCAACCTCGTAGGGTGGGGTGGGGGTGCTGGGCTCCTGAGAAGCATACGGTGCTTAAAAGGGCGAGTCAAGGGACGGAATAGTGCACCTTCTGGGGAAATATTTGTTCAAAGGCCCATTGCCTGCGTCTGTCTGATCTCTCCCAGAAAACATAATTCAAACAGGCTTGGAAATTAATCCAAGTGCCCGCTTCCTGTCCTGATAAGATGCCGGGCAGCCAGGGAGGGAAGGCAGGCGTGTGGGTTGGCCCCCAACCATCACTCCCAGGATGTTACTGTCAAATCAGAGGGACAAGGCACAGTGTGTCCCTAGAGGTTAGAGGTTCTCAGGGAGGGTCCTGGGAGATGGTGGGATCTTACCTTCATTTGCTTGTGGTTGCTGTCAAGAGTGGCCCACTCACTGCAGACATGTGTATTAGAGCACTAGGTGATGTGAGGACTGGACTCTGAAGCTGACTCTGCCATTGAGGATTAAGGGAATGGGGCACATGCATGGCTATGGGATCAGCATCCAGCTGCCAGTATGGCCAGTGCAAAGATCCTGAGGCAGTGCCTAAGCTGTAGAGGGGACTAGTACAACGGGAGTGTGGGGGCCAGGGTGGAAGAGATGATGTCAGAGGTCATACGTGTGAAAATACTTTACTAAAACTCCAGATGTTAGTGGTTTTGACAGGCCACCCGGCTGGAGAGAGCCTCGGCGGGTGGGCTCACACAGGAAGACCAGTGAGCACCCTGTGGAAATGAAGGGCCTGAGTGCCCCCATTCGGAATGCCCAGGCCCTGGTGGGAGGACGGTGCCCACTCTTCCCGATCATTTCCTCACCGTGCCACGAAGAGGAGAGGGGCCATCTGTGGCATGGGCTGTGGGGGCGCAGGATGGGCAAGGGTCCAGGTGACGGGCGCTGTGGGATGCTGGTGGCACGAGAGGTGCCCACACACTCTGGCCAGGCCCGTGTCCTCAGAGAGAGAAGTCATGGGCAGGGGCCCCTTGGGCAGCCTCGGGTGGGGCCTGTGATCCTAATTAAAAGCTCAGATCCAAAAGGCTTGATGATGGAATTTCTAATTAAATCAATTTCATCTCATCTGGGAGGCAGAGGTTTGCATACGATAAGCGTGAAATTAATCATTATGTTTAGAAATTAGCTGTTGCTCAAAGCAGAGCCATTTACACAACCCTCTGGGACCCCGGTCCCCACCCCTGCCCTGTCCTTTGTGTTGGAGACAGATGGGCCACTTCAGCTCATGGGGTGACAGGGAAGAGTGGAGGTGGGTCTGAAGTGGGAGGATACAGACTCTCCTGCGCCACAGAACAGACCCGAGGTCACTTGTCACTGGAGGCTGCAGGCATCACCCTCAGATTCTGTATGTGAATGCGTGTCATGTGTGTATATGCACATGTGTGTGTGGGAGCCCCCCTTGAACTGAGGAGACCGAGGTTTCACATGACAAATGGTGGTTCTGGAGCAAGTCCCCTGGGTTCTAATCCTGGCTCACCAGGTTGGTAGCTGTGTGACCTCAGACAAATGACTTAACTTTTCTGTAGCTCAGTTTCAGGTAAATGGAGATTAAGGGGACCAGCTTTACAGGATTAGTGTTAGGTTGAAGGTGTTAAGTATAGAATCCTACTTAGGACAATTGTTGGCATATAGTAGGCGTCTAATCAATGTTGGCTCTGATGCTATTCATGATGAAAGCATGTCTGTGCTTGTATGACTCCCAATTCAGTATATCCTCAACCAACCTCCAGATGTGATAAACAACCCAACACACTCAAGGTCTGAAGTCGAAATAAATGAGAGCCATTCTTGGTGTTGTCTATCAGTCAGCACAAGTGAGGGATGCTGTGGTGACAGCCAGCTCTCACTTTTGCTATGTATACTGGTCAGGGCCAGTGAGGGGATGCAGTAACAACCATGCTGGAAACCTTTGTGGGTCACAAGAACATAGGCTTAGAACTTGTTATGGTCTACACCACATGAGTCGACTTAGCGCTCTGCCCCCTTCCCTCAGGGACCCAAGCTGGGTTCCTGGGTTGCAACCTTGCTGGTCATAGTTACAAAACAGGATTCTGTGGTGTCTCTAACCTGCAGTGATAGACTTTGGCCCAGATGCAATATGCACTTCCTGCTTCCCAGCATGGGCAGGATATATCATGTGACCCAACCAGTCACGGGGACAGGGAGCTGTGAAGTTAACATGTACCAGGAAGGTGAGTGCTGGCAGTGGTGTGGCAGTGTGGCACTGTGGCAGCGTGGCAGTGGTTCAGGTGAGCAGCACCCACTGGTAGATACATGGGTTTTTCACGCTAGGATCAGCTCCACTATGATCTGTGTGCTCCTCTGAGTCCAAGGCAGGCAACACGCACAGCAGACGCCCCAGAAGCTGTGACTGAGTGAGTTGTTGGAGGTGGAAGGCCGCCAGGAGAGTGAAGCAGCGGGTGGTCATGGTGCGGACACCTGTTCCGGGGCAGAGGGGGCCCAGGAGACCCTGGGGTCTGGGCGAGAGGGCTGAGCAGGAGAGCCTGTTTGTGCTGGGCCCAACTCCCGGGACGGAGGCTGGGCTGGGCATCCTGACGGACCCTCTCAGGGCAACGTAGGCTGCATGACCAGACCCAGAGTGCCCACATGCCGGAGCTGTGGCTCCCTGTGGCCACAGAGGAGCTTGCTGTGATCTGATGGGCCACCCAGCCTGGCCCAGCTCAGGTCTGGGTCTGTAAGAAGCAGTTGGCCCCAGGTGGTCCTGGTGGGTGTGGCTGCCGAGGGGGAAGGTCCAGTGTGCTGTTAGAGGACAGACCATCACCCCATCTGAGACGACTCCAATCCTTCCACAGACTCCCGGGGTTCCTGCACAGCCCTCCCCAGGGCACCAAGGCTGCTCCTCGGGTGTGAGGAGGCATGAGGCCTCCTTGGGCTCCTCAGATTGTGTGGACCATGCTTGATGCTGCCTTTGAACTGCGGGGTCAGTGTCGGGTGGTCTGGTCAGGGAGTGCTGGGCCACCCTGCTGCCTACTGCTATGCCCACTCTCTGGTTGCCCTTCCCGAAGCCTCGACCCCTGGCCACCGTGTCCCCCTGCTTAGAGCAGGCCTCTTCTCCTTTGAGCCAGTTAACCCTGCCAACCTCCTCTGCCCTTGGGGTGCCCCACAAGCTGCCTGGACCCTGCCAGCCCCTCACTGCCCATACTTGGCCTTTTTAGCCCAAGCTGGATCAGCCGAGGGCTGCTTCCTGCAGCCCCTGGGGCAGGTCCCCCCTCTGCCCAACAACTCAGGGCCATGACCTCCAGCTCCCACTGCCCCCACTTCCTCACAGGATGTCTCTGGTACCCGAGGCTCACGCTATCCGCTCCCGTCTTGCCCTGTCTCACAGCTGTCTCACCTGCTGAGTTTCACAGCCCTGTGGCCAAGCCCAAGCCAGGAGCATCTGTTTCCTAATAATATAGAGTTGGTCCCAAATACTGTCTCTTCGAAGGGCTGCCTAGCTCCGCCTCCCGCCCCTGCCCCCGCCCCCTGCCCCCGTGCCTCCTGTAATTCCCATTTCCCAGTGTGCTATAAGGGTTGCCCTGTGGGACTGTTCTTGTCCTGTATCTCCCAGAGAGTCGCTCTCCAGGATGCCTGCGCCCTCCTGGGTGTGGTGTGGGAGGCCCTGTGGTTGGACTATTGGACCATTATTGGAGGCCAGCCTGGTCTCCTACTCCTCCTGAGGGTCCGTCATATCCACAGCTGCCCGGCCTTCAGCGGTCATGCTCCCTTCCAGGTCAGCTCTCTGAAACTGTTTCCCTCTGGGCCCCTCCATCTACCCCTTGAGACTTAGGACAGTGACTGCAGAGGAGGGAGAGGCGGCGGAGAGCGGGCATCCCCTCTGCTCCTCTGGCTTCTCTTGGCTTGCGTCCTGCAGCAGAGGTGTTGGTGGGGTGACAGGTGAGGACTGTGAGGTGGGCAGGGCATTTGGATCCTGGCTCTCCCCCTCATTGGCTTCTGTGAGTCCATCCCGTGGCATGGCTTTCATGTTCCTGAAAGCATTTCTGCCTTTCATCTGAAGAGAAAACAGCTCGCTGAGAACTGGGCAGATGCCTGTGGGTGAGGAGTGGGCAGCTAGCTGTGCCGGGGTCAGCAGGGTCCCTGTTCCCATGGTGAGAGCCTGTGGCCGAGTGGACAGCTTCCCAGGGGTGGCCAAACTGGGTTGGTTGAGGGCAAGTGGGGGCTGCAGAGTCTGGAGTCTGTGGAGTAGCAGTCTACAGGGAGGCAAGTGAGGCTGGGCCAGGTGTGGAGGCCACTCAGACAGCAAGCAGGGGACAGAATAGTCTGGACAGCATCTTTTTTATGGTGGCTCTAACTGGCATATTCAGTATATTATCAGTGCTCTGAGCCTCACTTTCCTGAGCTGTGAAGTAGGCCCCACAGTTTCTTATAAGAATAGCTTTTGTGGAGGCCCCAGGCACCAACATTGTCCTATGGGGTCATGGTTTGAATTGTCATTACTTTATAGGGGAGGAATCAGGACCAGAGACATTACCAGCTAACCTCAGGATGCATTGCTCAACAGCGAGGCTGGGTCATGCGGCCCAGCGCTCCTGGGGCGTGCTAGTGGTTGCTCCCCTGGGACCTTAGATTCTGCAGCTCTGGGACCTAAGCTATGACATGCTGGGCCCACCTACGCACTGCTCAGGGTTGGCCTTCCTGGACTGGTGGAGGTGAGGGACCGCCGCAGTCTAAGCACACGTGTGTACACACCACCAATGCCCTCCCTCGAATGCCTGAGATTTGACTCAAGTGTCACCCTGTCCCCTCCCTCACGTCCTGCCTCCCCTTTGCCTCCTGCTTTTTTTTTTTTTTTTTTTTGAGACAGGATCTCGCTGTGTAGCCCAGGTTAGGTCAGAATTCCTGGGACCCTTCCTGTCTCTGCCTCCCCAGTGCTGGGGTTGCAGACGTGCACCTCTGTGTCCCGCCTCTGCGCTTTAGCCCACTGGAAACGCTTCTGATCTCTTCCTCTGCCTCTCGCTCCCCCAGCTAGGCTGGAGTGTGTGTCCACTGGAGTGTGTGTCCACTGGAGTGTGTGTCCACCGGCTCAGAGGCACTTGGCGGTAGGCTGCAGCTTTGGGGCCTGTTTGCAGGAGTGTGTCTCATCTGTGTGTTCAGGCCCGCACGTGTTCCCACACATGCATGCACACACAAACGCCATGGGAATACAGCTTCATTGTTACTGAAGCTGGAAGCAGGTTTTGCTGAGAGAGAGAGAGTGAGAGAGAGAGAGAGAGAGAGAGCCTCAGACTCTATCTAGGTAGTTCAGCTAAGGAACACTTTGCCTAGTACCGTCTAGTACTTTCTACCAGACTCCCAGGGTACCATGCGTTGCTCACTGCTGCATCTCTCTGGTGGCTGGGTACTACACAACAGGAGGCTTAAAGGAGAATTGTCACACCAGGGAACACTTGGTGTTGTGGGAGGCTGATGGACCCTGGAGGACTCGGAAGGGCTGCTTGGAGAAGGAGATGTCTGACGGGCCAGTGTGTGTGTGCAGCGGGGTTTGGTGCGGACAGACAGGTCACGGGCTCCAGCTTCTGCCAGGACCCTGAGAGCGGATGGGGCTGCCGAACCAGGTGGCTGTCATGCTTGTCCCCGCTCCATCCCTGGGTGAAAGCGAGCCTCATACCCGGTGCGTACTCTGTGTGTGCCAGGGCAGGGGGCTGAGGGAAGCGGCGGGTGTCTCTCTTGGCTGCTGTTGTGAGAAGTGACATCTCTGAGGAGAATGTCAATTGAGGGTCCCCTCCCTTTCTGGCTGGGCTTTGCAACAGAGAGAGACCTGAAGATGAGGGGAAGGTACACAGCCCCACATGCCGGGTTGTCTGGGTCGCCTGCTGCGACAGACTCTAAGACAGGCTCCTTGCCCTGCTGGTGCCCTGTCCTTCCACCAGCCTACTCCAGGTCAGGTCAGAGGAGGGAGCCTCTGACAGTGATGAGGCCCTGGAGGGAACTGTGGCACTCCCGCAGGCAGAGAGGCAGGTCTGGGAAGGAAAAGGCCGCAGAGAGAGCCGGGGATGCTGGGATAGGGCAGGGAGCTGCACACAGCTCTGCAGAGAGCCACGGGTCCTGTTTCCGGGGGTTCTGCGGATCCCTCAGCCCTACTAGCCGCTCTTCATGACACCGGTCTGCAGCTGCAGAGACAGAGGTCTGGGAACTGAATCGAGCTTTCCTAACTGGAGCATGACAGCTGGACTTGAACCTCAAACCTCAGCTTGGTTATCCTGCCACCCAGCCATAGGCTAACCCTGCAGGAACCGCATGTGGTCTCCCACTTGTGTGGCAGTGGGGTGCGTACAGTGCGGGAGAAGGCCATGTGCTTAGACTACTCTCGGGGTGAGTTTGGGTCTGAAGAGGGCTGGGCTCATTGAGGCTGGGTCCCTGGCCTGGCACCAGGATACCTAGGGGACCATTAATTGGAGGGGGAGGTAAGAGCTGAGTGAAGAGCGTCCTCACTAGGGCAAGTGCTGGAAGGAGTGGAGACTCGGCATGAGGCTCCCTGCCTTTGGCAGTCACGGAGGACCAGGACTCAGAGGAAGACTGGGCAGGTGGCCCCATCCTAGTGTCCCGCCCCCGCCCCAGCTTCATATTCATGATGTTTTTGTTGAAATGGTGACAGGGTAGCATGAATTTGATATTGTTTTATATGATAATCGTTTTTGGGACATAGACATTTAAATTATTTATTTTTTTATATGTATGAGCATGTTGCCTGCTTGTATATAAGTGCACCCATGTCATATAATGCCTGTGGAGGCCAGAAGAGGACATCAGATCCCCTGGAACTAGAGTTACAGATGGTTGTTAGCTGCCATGTGGATGTTGGGAATGGAACCTGGGTCCTCTGAAAGAACAGCCAGTGCTCTTAACTGCTGAGCCAGCTCTCCAGACCCAACACGGGCATTTTGGACACACAGAAGCATAGTAAATAGGGCAGCAAGTCCCCACATGCCTGTCAGCGAGTGGTTGTTGGTTTTCAGCTAGCTGGTTTGTCTCCCTTCTGCCCCAGTGGGTTCCTGGACCCTGCTACCTCCTCCCTAACAGCTTAGCAGAAAGTTCTCAACAGTAGTCTCCAGCTGGCACAGTCATCTCTGGGATATCAGATCATCTCTGGAGTCATTCAGTAGTCACAGCAGGCTGGGGGGGGGGCGGTTGTGCTCCTGGCATGTAGGGTACAGGCTGGCTCTAGGTAGACATCCATAGGGCTCAGGGCTACCCCTCCAGAGGTCACATTCCCCCTAACCCTGCTGTGTCTAATCTTCTTGGAGCAGAGGGCTGGGGTCTCCCAGAAGCTGGAGGAGCGTACAGTAAGGAGGGTCCCAGAGCCTCTTCATCTTTTGAAGTGACTTCAAGTACTCCAGGAGGAAGGGGCCATTTAAGGGCCACCTTTGCCTAGGACATCATATGGGAAGGGACAGAGGCTTGGAGTACGCTGCTGTTCTTGGGAGGTGGGCTTTCTAGGCCCTGTAGGCAGGCAGTGGAAAGAGGTCTTCTCTGGCTACCTGCTACCCTCTGTGGGGATGGAGTGGCGTGTGAGGTTTGCAACCTGGACTGTATCCTCTAGCTGGGCAGAAAGAAGGAAGGCAGAGGCTAAAGGAGACCATGGCGACCAGGCCTTCTGGAAGGCCACCAGAGGGACTTGATGGAAACTGAGGTTCCAGGTGTGCCTGTGTGTGTGTGTGTGTGTGTGTGTGTGTGCATCTGGGATGTCTTTGGAGACTGGCAGTCATGGATCCTGTGAGGCTGGTTGGGAATCTTCCTGGGGGAGTAGGCTTGGTCAGTCGTGCTGTCCTGTCTGCCCACTGCCAGCCTTGCCCCTACAGGTAGAGCTGGGTGGGAGAAGGGTGGTTTCAGGCTCTGGATGGGGTTAGAGGCAGGACAGTCCCCTATGAGACCTGCTCTGTCTTTACTCAGTTGCTGGGACCTGTCCTGCCATTTCACTGCAGGGTCTGCCCTGGAAGAGGGCAGACAGTATCCATGGGAGGGGCGACTCTTGGTCTGGAGGTCCAAGGCTGTGGGGATGGGTGGGTGAGGTTGTTGTTCAGGCTTGGGAGCAGTTGCCTCATCCGTACATCTGTCCATCCATCCGCATGTCGCTCTCACCCCCAGATCCCCCAGATCAGCTACGCCTCCACAGCCCCTGACCTGAGTGACAACAGCCGTTACGACTTCTTCTCCCGCGTGGTACCCTCGGACACGTACCAGGCCCAGGCCATGGTAGACATCGTCCGTGCCCTCAAGTGGAACTATGTGTCCACATTGGCCTCGGAGGGCAGCTACGGTGAGAGCGGCGTGGAGGCTTTCATCCAGAAGTCCCGAGAGGACGGTGAGTCCCCAGTGAGGACGGGCCCTCTGCTTCCCCGGCCTCAGATCTTCAGGTTTGCTCTCCCAGGTGCTGTGTGTTCCTACCACAGGTAAAGGCCTCACAGGGACATCTGTGGTCAGTCCTGTCCTCATGGGCAGGGGAGGAAGGGAATCAGGGGGCTTTATGTATGGGGTACCAGGAACCCTGGTTCATGAGGGGCCAGCAGGAGGCTCTTGGAGCAGGTCCTGTTCAGGGATGCAGGTGAGGGAGGGCTGGGAGCCGCTGTTGTCCCCTCCTGTGGATGAGCTGGGCCGGTCTGGACCTCAGTGAAGGTGGGTCCCCTCTTCAGTGAAATAAACAGCTGTCCTCACTTGTTCCTGTGACAGGCACTCAGAAGCCCCCAACGCCCTGCAAGTTCCCCTTGGTAAGCTGTTGGCACAGCAAAGGTTACATCTCCCCGGGACTCCAGTCACCATCAGGACCCTGAAGGGGTGGGGTGGTGGCAGAAGGGTCTAGAGGTGGTAGGCCGGTCCCTAGGTTGGGGGATCCTGAGCACTGTGACTTCCTGGGGTCCCCTGTGCAGGGTACATGCAGGGAGACCCTGGTCCCTCCTGGCAGCCTTGTCCTGCGGTCTCTAAGTAGCTCACTGCTGGTTTCGACCTTGACTGGTATATATTTATACCCGCAGGGCCCAGGCCTCTAATTGCTTTTCCTAAGACCGCAGAGTGTCCGGAGGTTGGCGGTGGTGACGCCCTGCAGGCATAATCCTGCTATAAGTCTCCAATAAGTCCCTTTAATTGTACAGGGAAACTGCCTGGGCGTCACAGCCCAGCACAGGGGCGGCAGGAAGTGGGGCGGTGTTGATGGATGGCTGCTGGGGCCACTTCCACTCTGCAGCCCATGAGAGAGGGAGGGCCGGGCTAGGCAGACTCCCTGTGTTCTGCAGGGGGCTGATGGATGGGACCCTGGAACCTTAGGAGACAGAGTCAGAGCCTGAGAGCCACAGCCCCTCCTAGGAATCCTTCTCTTTGCTGGGATGATCCATGGTGCTGCGGTGCCTGTCCTCCCAGAGATGGCTCCTGCCCTGGAAAAGCATGCTTGAAAACACAGATTCCGACCTGCATGGGACACGGGACAAAGGTAGAGGGACCAGAGCCATAGTGCTCAGTCCCTGCCTTGGGTGACCTGGAGACACCTCCAGTACTCACGTAACCTATGTTGCTGCACCCGCTGTCCAGGGGGCCCCTGCCCTGTGTGGAAGCATCGCCCTTTACTGGAGGAACCAGCTAGAACCTCACACCCTGTCACGTAGCAGAGGGGTGAGCCCAGGCTCCAGGGCAAGTGGCTCCAGCTAGTTCCAAACCCTCCTTTAATGTACCCTCTGCCCACACTGTTTTCTTGTTGGGCTCCATGAGGACCAGCCTGCAGGCCCAGGAGAAGCCAGGTGTGCTGGGGTCTGACATTGTATTCAGCTTGAAGGCAAAACTGTGAATATCTTTTGCAAGTGTCTAGTCGGGTGTTGGGAAATAGGGAGAACCATTTACTGAAGATATTTAAGATATTAAAGAAGGATCTAGGTGGGACACAATGACCCACATCTTTAATCCCAGTGTTTGGGAGGCAGAGAGGCAGGTGGATCTCTGTGTCTTTGAGGCCAGCCTGATCTACATAGGGAGTCCCAGGTAGCTGGGGCTACAGGGACATTCTCAAAGTCAACCAACCAACAACAAAAAGACCTGGAAGTCTAGAAAAGCAAGAAAACTAACTCTTCAACAGGCTCCCCTCTCGGTCCTCCTGACCCTCACACGTTCACTGCCCCACACTGTCCCGTGACTCTGAGGTCTGGTTGCCCACCGCAGCCTTCCATTCTCCTGCCGTCCCCTGTGCCCACCCGGCCACTGGATCCCTGCCCTGCCGATAAATGGAATTTGATTTGGAGGACAGTTCTTGGTGGGTGAAAAGAAAGGAAGAGAGAGCTGCTGCAGCTGGCCAAATTGAAATCAGAATTGAGTGCTGGGAGAAAGAGGCCGCAGTACCTTGTAGCCTAATCCCCAAGAAAGATTAAAGATGTTTGTGGCTGTTATTGTATTGATTCGTCCTCTGAAGTATAAGTCAGCTGGGAGGCCATGGGACGCTTGAAAGGAGGAGGGGGAGCGGGGAGAGGGGACCAGGTCACTGGCTGGGATTCTCATGGAGGTGGTAAGCAGAGCTGGCCTCTACCCCAGACAGGGGATGGGGTCTGGTCCTTTGGAGGAATGTGAGTTTGGCTTTTCAAAAAGAAAGAGACCAGAGAGGGCAAGAGGCTTTCTTTCCCAAGGCTGCACAGCCAGACTGGAGGAGCTGGGACAGGAGCCTAACTTTGTCCTTGGTGAGGCATCCTCACCTGTTCTCTTGTGCCTGGGGTGGTCCGGTGGCCCTTGATGGAGCCCAGTCTGTGCCAGTCACCCCTGCACAACCATCTGGAATCCAGGTGACAAAGCCCTTATGTCTTCTGTCCCCCTTTGGTGGGGAATGGAGGCTTACAGAAACCCTCTCCCAGAGACAGAAGGCAGGGAGGTGAGCCTACCAGCAGCTATTTCAGGGGTTGTGTCTGAAACATGGGGTGCACTGGCTCCTACTGCAGTGCTTGCCTGGGCACTTCATTCCTCCATCCCTGCTCGGGAGGGAGGAGGAGGAGGAGGACGAGGACAGCTCCTCCATTCCTTCTCGCAGGTTTATTTCCTAACTGGAGGGTGCCAGCTCTGTGTCTGAGGGGTGACAGGTCGTGGTCCCTGCCCTCAGAGAGAGCTTCTACCCGGGACCCAGGAAGAGTGGGGTGCAGGCCGGTGCGGGACCCCCTGTGCAGAGGGGCTGGCTGGAGTCCACAGGTCTGTGGAAGAGATGTCCTCTGGGTCATGTGCAGGGTCGACTTGGCAGGACAACAGTCCAGCGAGGCCCAGAGAGGGCTGATTGCTACAGAAAAGCGCAGGCATGTGGGAAATAGCATGCGGGAGGGTCTGGAGGGGGACAGAGCAGGCTTATGGGACCCAGCATGGGGACCCCACGAAGTGCTAGCAACGCCCGGTGTGGGAACCCTGTGAGAGAGGGGCTGGGAGAGTGGATTTTGGGTCAAGTCAGCTGGGCATGCCTGACTGAGGACGACATTAGCCCACACTAGCCCCAACTGCTTAAGCTCTGGGGGTCCTGCCTGCCCCTTGTGGTTGAGTGTGGGGCTCCCTTCCCCGCAGAATGCCCCTTCCACCCCTTTCAGACAGGTTTGCTCACCTTGTGGGGAGGCGGGACGGGGACTTAGCCACTTCTGCATTCGTCACCATTTGTGGAGTGACAGGTGGCCAGCTCTTCCTCCTGCGGGTCACTGCCTGCCAGGTGCCTTCTTCTCTCTCTGCGGCAGGTATAGGGCTTTGCAGCTCCAGACATCCTTTGTACAAGCCTTTATCTCTGTACTTTTAACTATCTCAAGACACTGGCTTAAAGCTTAGGACTGCCTCTCAGAGGGGTGCTAAGGAAGGGACCCCAAGGCTACAGGAGCACGTGTCCAGAGGGGTGCATTGGGCACCTTCTTTAGGTTCCTGAAGGATCACACTGGGTGCTGGGGATGAAGCCTAAAAGGTGTTGTGTGGGGTAGTTCACTCAGGGATTGGGGAAGGGTGGAAGGGACTATGGTCGCTTTAGCTCGGGGTATCTGCCTGTTACGGCTTCAGCAGCATCCAGAGGAGCTTCCTGAACCTCCTGACCAGCTTTCTGCCCTCTGGGGAGGTAGTTGGTTACCTAGTCTGCTGTGCCCCTTGGGGAGAATATTCCGGCCTCCACAATCCTGGCTTCCCTGAGCCTCAGACCCAGCATGTTTTCCATGTCATCTGGGGCCTGACATTCTGCCCCTGGACTGGCATGCGTGCCCTTGTGGAGCCGAGAGGCCCACCATGCCCATGCCCCGGCTGGTGTCTTCTGCAGGCTGGGGATTGGCAGGGTGCTGGCGTTAATGTGACTGCTGGTGATGGCCAGGTCATCTCGTTTGGTGAAGATAAACCCCCATGCTTTTGCAGCCTGCCTCAGGGACTTTGCCTGCCGGCTCTGACTTCTCAGCCTCCCTGGCCTGTGGCAGGGTGTTGACACCTCTCAGATTTGAGTCTCCAGGGCTAGATGTCACACTCCCCCCGCCTCCCCAATGCGGTTGCCTTTCCTGGTTCCCTCTTCCTGGCCTCTGATGTGTGTACTTGGCCTCTAGGGGCTCTGTTCCCTCCCTTCCTTCACCTCTGAACTTGAAGGCCCTAAGAGGAAGATATCACAGGCTGGGTGGCCCTGCCTGAACTTCCTGCCTTCTACCCTCCAGCGAAGCCGACAGCCTGAGGAATGCACTTGAAGACCTTGAGGTTGAAAGAATCTTTTTTTCCCCATTGTAGCTCCTTCATGGATTTGGTGTTGGGAGCCCAGTCTTTCTGAGTGGTTCATACCCCAAGCACTGGAGCAGGAGGCTGGATTCAAATCCTCGAGGTGTACTACTTTAAACTTGAGGCCTCAGTTTCCACTTTTGTCTAACAGGAGTGGTGAGGTTAAATGACTGCGAGTCCACCTGGCTTTTGGGCTTGACTCTGGCTGGCAGGCTTTGTGATCCTAGGCTGGTAACCGTCCCTCTCTGAGCCTTGGCTGCTTCACTGATGTACAAGGGTTGGGGCAGGGGACCTCTGGGTGCCTCTGGCAGAGTTCTTTATATCCTGCCTCACTGTTTGGAGGTCGGCTACTACAGTGGTCCTCTGGCTTCCCTGTGCCTCGTGTTCTTGGGCCCAGACCTAAGACCACACGAACGCACTCAACAAGCATCTCCTGGCACCCTCAGGTTCTTTTGGCAGGTCCCTGAACCCCAAGGCCTGCATCTTCTTGCCCTCCTTCTCCCTGCTAAGTGTATGTGTGACTCTGTGGAGTGGCCCCTTTAAACTGCAGCTTGCTCTCTAAGAGCAACTGGCAAAGGCCCAATGCGGCTCCCCATTGGTGGACTTTGGACTTGGCTGTGCTGCTTCTATGTTCCAACCCCAGGCTCCTTCAGAGCTCTTGTCACCTTGTTCCCAGAGTTGGGAGGAGCCTGCAGCCTCACAGTGCTCTTCCCATGCTCCCTTGGGGCCCTGCTACGAGGCCTGGTGCTGAGTGCAGACCATTAGCCTGGTCCTGTCCCAGCCTCTCCTCCCCCTTTGTGACCTTAGGTGGATTCCTTCACAGATCGTCCAGTTCTTCCTCTGTAGCCCACGTGTAGAGACCAAAGCATCTTCTGCCTTCCTGTTCTCTGTCCACTCCTAGATTCCCTCCCTCAGAGCCTGTGAGTCTGAATAGACTCTGCTTCTTGTACTTGCCCCTCAGCCAGCTCACCTGTTCTAGACCCCAAGACCCCCTCTTACATTTCCAGACAAAGGTCATTGACAATCACATTGGAAACCTTCAGGTGCTTGCTTCAGCCTTGGTCCTTGTAGAAGCTCTGAGAAGGTCGTGTCCGTGTGTCCGTGTGTGTGTGTGTGTGTGTGTGTGTGTGTGTGTGTGTGCGAGTGCGTGCATACACACATCCACCTCAGGTAGCATTTGTTCTTCAGGAGCACTTTGTTTTTTTGTAACAGCGACAGGGTCTCACACTGAACATGGTGCTCCCCGATTAGGATAGATTGGCTGGCTGATGCATTCCTGGGATCTGCCTATCCCCACCGCTCCAGTGTCTGGGGATGCTGGGGGTGGAACTGAGCTTCCAAACATGCTTGTGCTGACTTCATTAACTGAACTGTTTTCCCAGCCCAGAATGCTCAGTTTGTTTGTTTGTTTATTTATTTATTTATTTTTAACAGAGGAGGTGACTACAGCCTAGGCTGCCCCAGAGACTGCATCTTGTGAGCAGAAATTTTGTGTGTGTGTGTGTGTGTGTGTGTGTGTGTGTATGTGTGTGTGTGTGAAAGAGAGAGAGAGAGAGGGGCGTGGATAGAGAGGGCAGTGGGGTGCTTTCTTCTGCACTTTGTGCTTTCTTCCTGGTCTCTGCACTAGTTCATTTGTGGAACTGAACACCTAGTTTCAGGCATCAAACCAGGATGCTGGGCACACTCACGGAACTAAGTAGACACAGACCCCCAGCTTCATAAGGTTCACACTCGGGAGAGGTTAGAAGAGGATTAGGGTCACAAGTCAGTGTAGCCCTGATATTCCAGACAAGTGCTGGCACACACCGCCACAAGGAATCCAGTGTGCGTGGATAGAGGGCAGGTGGCTGGGATTGTCTCAGGCAAGGGCAGCCATCTTTGGATACCTCCCTGCCTTTCATTAGAGGCGGCACTTGTCAAGGTTCTGTGAGCTGGGCAGGGATTTGTGGGGAGAGCCTGTGGGTCCAGGTCCAGTGCCCACAAGTGCAAAGATCCTGTGGTAGAGCTGGCCTGGCATTTGGGGAGCCAGCCATGAGGCTGTGGGAGCAAAGAGGAGGAGCCATCACATGGGGCCTCTCGGGCTGCTGGGCGAGTGCTGGCTTTCGCTCGAGTGTTATAGAGCCATTGAGAACTGTGCACAGAGGGGCAAGGAGGGACTCTTGGGTCATGGGCTTGCTCTGGCTGTTGTGTAGTGAATAGACTGTGGGCCTGGGCCCTGAGAAGGCCTTTGCTGAGATGGCTCAGTAGGTAAGAGTGTTTTATAAGCATGAAGACCTGAGTTCAAATCCCTAGAACCCACATTAAAAAGTCAAGCGCTAGGGGTTGGGGTAACTGGAGACGAGATCGCTGGGGCTCGCTGGCTTCAGGCCTGGATGCAGGTTTGGTGAGAGGGAGAGGCACGGATGGAGAGGGCAGTGGGGTGCTCCTTTCTTCTGCACTTGGCACTTTCTTTCCGGTTTCTGCACTGTCTCACAGGAATAAGGTGGTGAGTGACAGGTGGGGTCTGATGTTCTCTAGCATACACTACACAAACATACACACATAGATTTTGTTTTTAGAGGTGAGGGTTTGGATTGGAGGTGTAGGTAGTGACAGGAACCAGATTAGGTTGTTTTGGGGAGTCATGAGCTCACAGGAGGTGGTCCTGGGTTCATGTGGACAGATGACAGGGTCCCAGCCTGGCAAGCCCAACCCTCCAGACTCAGCACCAGGGAGAGTAGCATCTGCCTCCAGGCTGGGGGAGGTAGGTGTTCCTGGGCTGCTCTGGGCAGCAGGGGTTGGCTCCAGCCTGCTTCAAACAGCCCGCATCCAGCCAGTCCACAGGCACTGAGCCCAGGTCTGTGAAGTGCGGGCCCCTTCCCCTCCGCTTTGTTACCAATTTCTTTCTCATCCAAACACATTTATTCCTGGACACCGCTGTGACCAGGCAGGTCTGCCTGCAGCTAGGCAGCTGGATGAGAGGGCTGAAGTGGTTATCTCCAACAATTTCTGAGCATGGCTGGTAGAACTGTGGTTGCAGGATGGGAAGACCAGAGCAGGAGATCCTGGACCAGGGGTGGGCCTGGCCCACGGTGTTGTCCTGGAGGGTTGGGGCTCTCTCAATGCCTTCGGAGAGGGACTTGGGCCACATTCCCACCAGCAGCAAGTGAGGTGAAGCGGGTGCTCAGGCATGTGGCCCAGACCTGCTGGGCAGTTTTGTCTATGTGGACAGGCTACTGGTTCTTTTGGACTCTTGATTGCTTTGTAAACTGGAGGAGTTCTCATTTTTGCTGGTTGTTGGAAGAATGTTTAAAAACAGGCAAATCAGCATCATTGAGGCCCAGTGAGAACTGGAGGTTGCAGAGCTGCCTCTGGGAACCCCCCCTTAGGGTGAGCTTTTGGCCTCCTGGGGTCAGGACCTCTTCTTCCCGAGCCTCCATCCTCCCTGACAGACTATGTTACATCCAGCTCTATTTTTCTGTAGACAAAGTGATCATGTGACTATTCTATGCAGATTCTCATTTTTAATGAGCCAGAAGAAGCTAAAGATGCCTTGGGACCCAAGGGAGGCCTTGGGGTACGGAAGGCAGCAGGACAGAGTGATGAGCAGGAGGAGGGAGAGAGCCAGCAGGCCCAGGAGGGCTGGGGGAGGCTCGGTGGCCACCGCCTCCTCTAGAGAACTTTCAGTTTGGCCCAAGACACAGATTAGGAGATGTGGAGGGGACAGGGGGTAGGACAACCTGCTGGTCACCTAAAAGATGGGAAACAGAGGAGGAAGAGAAAGACAGGGAGGAGCTAGGGCAGAGGAAGTGCAGGCAGAGGCAGCTCGACAGTCTCTGGTTCACAGATGGGCTCAGTTTCCTCATCTGAGAAATGATCACAAAACCTAGGGTGTGAGCTGGTTGGGAGGGAGGAACAAGGTGATACAGGAGACTGTCAGCTGTCTGCAGAGTGCTAGGTGGTTCTGAGCGGCTAAGGGGTAGGGGTAGGGGAGGGAGCCGGTGAGCTGATCCATTTTCTTAGTGTCCACCTGTGTCCCAGAGGCAATGTGAGAAGCAGTGTTAGGGTTCTTGACTTCTCTTTGTGGGTGAGGAGCAGTGGGAGGGAGCTTGGGGGTGCTAGGTTGTTCTGCAGCGCCTCTGGAGGGGACTTTGGAATCTTGCCTTGGCCCTGAGAGAGGGAAATCACAAGAAGGGGCTGGACAGTTGGAGGAGTTGGCTGGCAGGCTAAGAGTCACATGGGCCATGGGGATAGGGTCAGCAGAAGGGTGTACAAGGGGCTTGAGTGGTTAGCTGGCTGACACCAGGCAAGACTAAAGCTGCCTGAGATATCTGAGCCCCTTAACCAGCCTGTGGAGAGGCCCAGGCAGTGGGTGTGCGTGCATGGTTCATGAGGGTTAGCCTGGGGCAAATCAGGCCTTTGGACTCTGGTTTAGATCAGAAAACAGCTCTTGAGACTGGAGAGATGGCTCAGTGAAGAGTATGTACTGCTTTTGCAGAAGTTCACTTCCCAATACCCATGTAAGACAGCCCACAACTGCTTGTACTCAGCTCCAAGGGATTCAACGCCCTCTCCTGGCCTCTGTGGGCACTGCAATCCCACACATACTCCCACACAGACATACACCTACATACACATAATTACAAATCAAATAAATCCTTTAAAAAAAGCTACTCTCCAGCTGGACATGGTGGCACAAGCCTTTAATCCCAGCACTTGGGAGGTAGAGACAGATGGATTTCTGTGAGATCTAGGCCAGCCCGATCTACATAGTGAGTCCCAGGACAGCTGGGGCTACAGGGAGACTGTCTTTAAAAAAACACAAAGAAGCCACTCTCAATGCTGAGCAGTCCCACATTGCCCCTAGAGGTTCTTAGAGATGTGGAGTTATCTGCTGATAATCAGTGCAAAAGAATCCCCTTGGGTTGCAGCATGTGACAGTCCCACATCAAGAAGTTGTCCCAGTTCAACGGAGCAAAGCTAGCAGATCCTACTTACTTCTGCCAAGCTGAGTATTCAGGAAGGACACCACCCCGCCCTGACTAAGGCTGTGCTTCCCCTCCCTTCCTGCCCAACATGTTTTTCTGCTCCCAGGGCTGGCTAGCTTTGGGAGCACCAAGCCCTCTCCAACAGCTGTGGGAGTCTGGGGCAGTTCTGATGGGCCATTGCCTGAGGTTCCTGGTAACCTTGTCACCTGTTATTCCAAATCAGAACAGTTTCTTTCATCCTTGCCTCTACCCACCAGGGCCAGTTGACAGTCCCCAGCGTAGGGAAGGGTGAGCAGTTCCGCTTTCCAGCTAAGGAAGCTGACCCTGTTATATCTATGCAGGGGCCCTCTGGTCTGTGGCCTGCTGTCCCTACCCTCTCATGCCTGGCTTGCAGAGGGGCTGGGGCTTGCTGGGAGGGTCCTGGAGGACCTTGTTACTTGTGGCTGGTGTGGCTGGCTGGGGGCTGAAATGTGCTTGGACTGCCTGCGTAATTACATCTCAACATTTATTTTGCTTGTCAGTTCCCACTTCCTGGAGATGTGGGCTTCTAAATATTTCATCCCGGCCTGAAGCCGTCCTGCTCCTCTCTGTCCAAACTGCAGGCTTGCTGCCGCAGGCCTCTAACCCTACCGCTCCATCCTGCCTGAACATCGTCGCTCTGTTGTTCCTATTGGGAATGGAGCTGGCTGGGGGTGCCCTGAGCCTCACCGAGGCCAGGATCAACACCAGTCCACTGGCTTCTCCTCTCCCCGACAGCAGTTGACCATTGGGATCTGTTGAGCCAGCACTGATTGAACTCCTCTGTCTGGGGAAAAGAGACATCTCTTGAGGGGCTTATGCTTGAGGGACGCTGACCTCAGGACAGTCCAGCAAATGCTTGCTGAGTGTCAGTGTCGGGGACTGGTCAAGCCCCTTACCTGTATTTGCTTGCTCATTCTTTAATTATTTTTGTTTGTTTTTTGAGACAGGGCCTCACCATGTAGCCCAGGCTGGCACTGAACTGAAAGTAATTCTCCTGCCTCAGCGTCCCCAGCGCTGGGATTACAGAAGGTGCACCACACTCATTTAAAATATTTTATTATTTTTATTTTAGGTAAGTGTTTTACCTGCGTGTGTGTTTATATGTGTGTATATATATGTGTGTGTGTGTATATATGTATGTGCATATATGTATATATTATGTGCACTCATGTCATGTAGTGCCCACAGAGGTCAGAAGAGGGCATTGGATGTCCTGGGACTGGAGTTATGGATCATTGTTAGCCACCATGTGGGTGCTGGGAATCAAACCTGGGTCCTCTGCAAGAGCAGCCAGTGCTTTTAACTGCTGAGCCATCTCTCCAAACAACTCCAAAGAGTTGTTAAACTCTTTGTTGTAGACAAAATCCAGAGAGGCTAAGTACTTTGTTTAAAGACATAGCTAAAGAGTAGCGAGCTGGGAACTGAACCTGGCCGTTTGGCTTAGCCCACTCCCTGAAGCAGACAAGTTACACAGCACAAGGCAGAGGTGGGCTATGCCCTTAGAGGAGAGCCCAGGGGTGGGAGAGGGTCACTGCAGAGGAGCTGGGAGGTTTCCCAAGAGAACAGGTGGGAGGTATCAGGCCAAGAGGTGGGATGGGCTTGGCAGGCAGGAAAGGAGGGTGTGGATGGCTGCCTGGGTTGGAGGAAGAGGCAGGAGGGGCTTGAGAAGGAGAGGGCGGGGCTGAAGGGTCCAGAGGTAGCCCCACATCCCGGTGTCACTTGGAGACAGGGCGGACTCTAAGGGAGTGGCTTCCTTGGAAGTGGCTCAGGTAGGGACAGAGCCTGGCCAGACAGACTGAGAACGTTTCTTATTGTAGGCCGGCGCCCAGTCCACAGCGGGACCAGTGAGCTGGGCAGGAGACCTGGAACTTCGGTTAGCAGCTGTGGGTGTGTGGGGCTTGGGGACTCCAGCCCTCTCTGGTGGGGGTGCTGGGTAGGGTACCCACAGCCTTCTGCCTGTGCCCTGCCGCTCGGTCCCCTCCCACCACCACCTCCCCTCAGTGCTCTCCTTTTCCATTTTTTTAACCTTCCTTGCTTTAAGGTGTTTTGCCTAAATGCGTTTGTGTTAAGATATTAGGGCGATCACTCAGTGGATTTCCTCCCGAGAGCCGACACCATGAATAATGCAGCTCTAGGCCCCACCGCAGCCTGGCTAGGAACAGCAGGGCTTACACCGAGGCTGTGTGTCCTCCCTGACCCTACGGCACGTCTCATCCCATTCCATAGGAACCAGGCTTCGGGCGAGGAGGGGACAGTGGAAGTGTGGTCTTACCTTAGTCCCTGGAGCACTGTGCCACGGCCCAGCCTCGCTCCCTGTCTGGAAGCCACAGTGAGGGGCAGACTGAGTCTGTAAAGGGGGTGCCCAGGCTTCGGGGGCTGCATGGTGCCTCGTGTAAGATGGGTGGTCACCAGGGATACTTAGCAAGGGGACATCCTTGACGAAGGGGGCAGGCTGAGGGTGTGTGCACAGAGGGCCATCACGGGACACTGGTGGGGCGGGGCTGTGAGGGAGGGACCTGGCTGCTGTTTGCAGGGCATTGCCTGGCTGGCTAGGGACACGTGTGATGTATGTGACCATGTGCTGTCTTGTGTCTGTGTGTGGTGCGCATATGACATTGCGGTCCTACGCTTGGATGCCCGTCATGATAGGCACAGGTGTGTGGCTGTACGGGTTCAACCTGACTCTGGCGGTGTGTGGTGTGAGGAGGCAGTGGGCAGCATGCCTGACTTGTGTTGCCGGGTGGTGCTTGTGGAGTGCAAGTGACTGTGGCCTGGCTGGGGCGTGGGGTATGTAGGGTGTGGGTGTGTAGGGTATGTGGGGTGTGTGGGGTGTGTAGGGTGTGGGTGTGTAGGGTGTGTAGGGTGTGTGGGGTGTGTAGGGTGTGGGTGTGTAGGGTGTGTAGGGTGTGTGGGGTGTGTGGGGTGTGTAGGGTGTGTAGGGTGTGTGGGATGTGTAGGGTGTGTAGGGTGTGTGGGGTGTGTAGGGTGTGTGGGGTGTGTAGGGTGTGTAGGGTGTGTGGGGTGTGTGGGGTGTGTAGGGTGTGTGGGATGTGTAGGGTGTGTAGGGTGTGTGGGGTGTGTAGGGTGTGTGGGGTGTGTAGGGTGTGTAGGGTGTGTGGGATGTGTAGGGTGTGTAGGGTGTGTGGGGTGTGTAGGGTGTGTAGGGTGTGTGGGGTGTGTAGGGTGTGTGGGGTGTGTAGGGTGTGTGGGGTGTGTAGGGTGTGTAGGGTGTGTGGGGTGTGTGGGGTGTGTAGGGTGTGTAGGGTGTGTGGGGTGTGTAGGGTGTGTAGGGTGTGGGTGTGTAGGGTATGTGGGGTGTGTAGGGTGTGGGTGTGTAGGGTGTGTAGGGTGTGTGGGGTGTGTAGGGTGTGGGTGTGTAGGGTGTGTGGGGTGTGTAGGGTGTGTAGGGTGTGTGGGGTGTGTGGGATGTGTAGGGTGTGTAGGCCCTGCACACAGGTCCTTGTGGTGGTGGCTATGTGAGGTTTTGAGGGCTCTTCTGTGGGGTGGAAGAGCTCTGTGAGGTCCTGGGGTGTGTGTGTGTGTGTGTGTGTGTGTGTGTGTGTGTGTGTGTGTGTGTGGTGGGGCTGGTGCTTGGCCCTAAGGGCCTCCAGAGACATGCTAGCACTGCTTTGGATAACCCCTGGTTTTCCAGACTGTAGCCCAGGATCTGCCCGGCACCCTGACACTGGGATGGCTGTCACTGGGCCTGAGCCCCTGGTCTCCAGAGCTGGATTCCTCAGCAATGTTGGGTCCTGACCTCACTGGGTGATGAGGTCCCTCTCAGCTTCTGCCCAATGCTAGGCCTTGCCTGCTCCCCAAAAGTGATGGCTACAGCGGCCTTCACAAACCCCCTTCACGGGACCTTCCACTCTCCCTACCAGGAAGAGGTGAAGTCCTTCCTTGTCTGACAGACTGGGGGCCTGGCATTCAGAGGCTCAGTCAGGAAGCAGCATGTCTGGCTTTCCTTCCCTGTCTCAGGCTAGATGCAAGTGTGCACTAGCCACAGGTAGTGTGCTCTCACTGTGCCCAAACCAAGCCCACTGGGGTGCACTGAAAAACTGAGGAGACGGAAACCACCCACTGCCCCATAGCGCCTGGGCATTCCGAGGATCTGACAAGTCTCTCCCTAGTGGGCTTCCTGCCTGCCATGTGCTGGAGTCACCTGTGTCGAGGAGGGTGATGGTGTACCCGTGGCCCTCTCCGGCCCAGCTGTCTTTATACTGGTCCTTGGGGCAGGCCAGTTACACTCCCTGCGTGTTATTCTGTTGCTCGCTCATCCTCTGCACACCTCACTGCAAGGGACTAGGGTAGGGAAAGTGAACCTCGGCTGAAGGCAGGGCTTGAGAGATGCCCACAGTGGACCGGCAAGCTGCCTTCGTGGGTAAAAGTGCTTGCTGCACAAGCCTGACGACCTGAGTTCAATCCTCAGAGGTGGAAGCAGAGAACTGACTCCCGAAAGCTGTCTTCTTATCTCTGCGGGTGCTCTGCAGCACGGGCTTCCCCCAGCAACAATAATAAATAGAATTAAAGAGACACCTGTGGGTATGTGAAACCACAAGTGTGACCAAAGCTCATGAGTACTCCCCCAAGGACCATCTGGGCTCTGGTTATGGGCTATGCGGTGCCCTGGGGCCCAGCACGAAGCAGAGGCCAGGCACCGAGGGGGTGCCCAGTGTCTGTGTGTGTGACGGGTAGTACCTCAGGGTGCTCCTGCTGGGGGACAGCCGACCCAAAGGCCTGTTGGGGGCACATGTGGTGGGATGGGCAGATTCTGGGAGGCCTGGGTAAGGCAAGACTGCAGACCTTAGTGGGTGACACAGGTGTCATGCACACTAGTGTGTGCGTAAATGCCCAGTGTGGAGCCACCAGGGATAGACAGGGCCAGGCACAGAGCTCTGTGCAGGCTCCGACCTGGGTGGATCCCGGTCCAACCCTTCCCACCCCTCACCCTGGAGCAGCCTCAAGGGAAGGGACCTGAAGCGCCCCTCACCCCAAACACTGCTGGGTCCCCCCTCTGAGCGGCTGTTCTTTGCTCCTTTTCTGAGGGCAGGTCTGTGGCTGGGGTTGGTGACAGCCTTGCTTTTAGGATAGGAAGGGAAGGAGGGGGAGAGAAAGTGGGGTGTGTGTGTGTGTGTGTGTGTGTGTGTCCCGCCTCCTGCCCGCCACACTGTCTGCTGGGAGCCTGGCCTGACCTGGGGGTCTCTCACTCCCTTGCCCCATCCCCTCCCACTGCAGTCTGCCACATTCTGCTGCAATGTAGGTTTTTCCACTTGACTTACTAGGGTTTGTCTTTTCATTATTTTTTTTTCCTCTGTTTTCACATTTAAAAGCATTTTTCAAAAAGGAATAAGACAGGGAGGAGAGGCCCTGTCTCTGCTGGCTGTGAGAAGCCTGGGCCTGGGTGGCTAGAGGCAGCAATGGAAAGATGCGCCGCACTCCACAGGGGCATTTTGGCTTTTCCTCATCTGGAGCTCCGTGCCATAGCACCGTCTGGTGGTGTGAGAGGCGGGGCAGCAGAGTGTGATCTGGGCCCCGGTGCTGGGGTGACCAAATGTGAGCTCTGAGCTGATGCCTGTGCATTGTGGCTCAGCTCCTTCCTGGGGGACCCAAGTCTTGTGCTGGAGCGTGGCTGGGTTGACCTCATGTTAATCACATCAAGTGGTGAGAATGAGGAGTTTGAGGAAACCATGGGGAGGAGGGAGAGGTTCCCGAGCCTTGAGACATGGCTGTGAGCTCAGGGAAGCCTTAGAGCTCATGGCCTGAAAGTGGCGAGATGTAGACAAAGCAGGCTCTTTCTCTGGGGCCTCTTCTGCCTCCAGGGGCCATTGCACACTTGGGGTGACCTGATGGCAGAGGGTCTGGAGGGCTCTGAAGTGTGGTGACTGGATTTGGTGACGGGGCCTGATGGGGTGTTCAGCCCAATGGGGTCCGAGAGTTCCTTCTGCCTTGGGCTAAAGTGAGGTGTCAGGCCACCTTGCATGTTAACCAAGTCTAGACACCCCAGGTGCAGAATGTCTCAGGCAGGACAGAGAAATGAATTCATTTTAACACTGGAAGGAGGGATTTGCGAGTCACCGCTATCAATTGCTTGGTCCTAGGCTAGGTGCGAGCAGCCAGAGAAAAGTCAGGGCAAGTTCAGAGTGGCCCCACCTGGTCGCTGTATGGCCCAGCATCCTTCTTCCTTGGAACGAGTCTGGGAAGATGCTGATGTTCTGAAGGGAAAGGAGAGGGAGGGCTCAGGAGGAAGATGTGTGAGAAGGGCGTGGGGCTTGCCCTGAAGACATGCTGAACAGTGTTTGAACCTGTAATGCCTCAGCATGTTGGAACTGGGCTGGGCACTGTCCCCTCTCCCCACGTAGACGGCCTCTCCCTTCTGGCTCGGCTTCCCTAGCCGTGAGCTCCCGAGAGATCATCCTGTATGTTAAGTGTTTCTTTTTGTTGTTCTGTTTTTGTTATTTTGAGACAGGGTCTCACTCTATAGCCCAGGTTTGCCTAGAACTCACTACATACCCCAGGCTGGCCAGGAACTCACTGTGTAGTCCAGGCTGGCCTCCAATTCCTGGTAGTCTTTCCTTCAGTCTCCCGAGTGCTGTATGACAGGAGTGAACCACCACCTGAGGGTTGTTGCATCTTTACCTGAGCAGGACACTTGTCAAAAGACGAGGGACCAAAATGAGGATTGAGTGAGCTCAGGGACACACAGCCCAGACAGCAGCCATTGACACAAGGGCACCAGCCAGGCCCAGAGAACACTGGGAAAGGTCGCCAGGCCACAGGAGACACTGGGAAAGGATGCCAGGCCCCAAATGGAAAGGGCACAGAGCTCACAAAAAGCATCTGGAAGCCACAAAAGGTTGGTGGTGGCCTCCCAGGATGCATTCCTCCCTGCAACCTGTATCCTGGGAGAAGGGTGGACAGAGTGTCCTCAGTCCCGGCAGAGGGAGGATATGGGGAGCCAAAGGACAGAGGGACATTCTCCACAGGTGGTCCCTGTGTACAGTACCTGTTACTGAACAGGGGGGTTATTGTGTGTCCTCTTCAGAGATAGATGAGCAGGGGGTTCAGGTACACCCCGTGAGGCCTTCTGCAGGTGATGTGCAGGGAGAACTGGTGTGTCCTTGCTGTCATGTATCTAAATATTGTCTGTAGGGGTTAGGAAGATGGTTCAGTGGCCAAGAGCGCTTGCTGAGCCAAGCACGAGGACCCGAGTTCGAAACCCCAGCATCTATGTAAAAGCCGGGCATGGCTGTCTGTGCCTATAATTCCAACATTGGAGGGCAGAGACAGGTGGATCCTGACAGCTCACCTGCCAATCAGTCGGGCCTACACTGCAAAGTTCAGGTTCAGTGAGAGTCCCTGTCTCAAGGGAATAAAGCAGACAGACAGACAAAGATAGCTGGTATGCTCCTCTGGCCTATGCATGGGCGTACATACTCAAATACACACATTGACACACACATCACCAAAAACAAAAATAAAAAGATGAAAGTGTTGTCCAGCACTGTGGGCCGTGGCTCAGCGACAGAACTCTTGCCCAGAATGGCTGAGGTCTAAGTTCGATGCTCAGCCCCCCAGTGGGGAGAATTAAGTTTTGTGCAGCTGGGGCTCTGCAGTGAGCTTTGACAAACATCCATAGCTATTATTTGTTTCTGATTCAACTTCTTAATTATTTTTAAGTATTTTTATTGTTTTTATTTTATGTGTACGAGTGTATTGCCTGACTGTATATAAGCATGTTGAGGTTGGAAGAGGGCATCAGATTCCTTGGAACTGGAGTTATAAATGATTGTTAGCTGCCATGTAGGTGCTGGGAACTGAACTCAGGTCCTCTGCAAGAAGAGCCAGTGTTCTTAACCACTGAGCCATCTCTTCATTCCCCAAGTTCTTTTTAAAGCAAAGCTGTGTAAGTAAGCAAGGTCCAGGGTGCTCTGCTGTGCGGAGCCCTCAGCTTTGTTCCTTCGTTCCCTGCTGTGAGAGAACTGTGACTCTGAAGGTGTAGGTTCCCTGCTTGTGCTTGCTTGTTTAGTCATTCAACAAACACTGAGCATCTACTATGCATTGGTGCATTGGTCATAAAAGCGGGAGCAGAGCAGGTGACTGACACTTCTCATTCAGGAGCCTCAGTCTGCAGGGAACTGGAGAGTTGTAGGCATGTGTGTCTGGAAACAATGACCATCACATGTGGTCTTTCAGTTGTGTGTAACAGGACACATCATATGACATTGTGCCTTTTCTCCTCATTTTTCACTCTCTGGACTTGTGCTGATGCATGAGAACCATTTTGTTATTTTACTTCCATAATAACATTCCACTGGACAGACATACCACAGGCTAATCCCTTTCCTGTTGTGAAGTATATAGGCTTCATTAAAGAAAAAGAGATTTATTTGTAATTGTGTGTGTGCACATGCGAGTGCAGGTGCCCATGGAGGCCAGACTTGTGAGTCTCCCTAGTGCTGGATTTACAGCCAGTTCATGCAGGTGCTGGGAACTGAACCCAGGTCCGCTGTAAGAGCAGCCAGTGCTCTTAACCACTGGGCCATCTCTCCAGCCCCTCTAAAGGCTTCATTTTTTGTTTACTTGTTGGATTTGAGACAGGGTCTCCCTGTAGCCCCACCTGGCCTGGAACTCACTATCTAGACCAGACTAGCCTCAGTCTCTCAGAGGACTGCCTGCCTCTGCCTCCCAGAGTGCTGGGACAATGGGCGTGTGCCACCACGCCAGGCCAGGTTTCATTTTTATTGCAGCCTCAAACACTGCTGCAGCCCCATCTTTGTGTATCCGAGACCCACACGCTGGAGCCTTCCTGGGGACGAGGGTGGAAGGGAAGTGTTGGCTTGGAGGCTCTAGTGCTGGCAGCTTTGTGAGAGACTGTGGCGTGGTTCTCCAGCGTGTCCTGCTGGGCGCTTCTTAATAAGATGTCCAGTGGAGAGAGGGACATGTCAGTTTCAGCAGGACAGACGGCAGCCTCTGGATTTGTAGCCAGTGGCTGGAGTGAACTCTGAGGGGCCAGGGAGGAGCCTGAGCAGCAGGGGAGGGAAGAACACCTAAAAGACCCCGGGTAGTGCTCAGAGCTGCATACAAAAGAGGCTTGCCCAGCTGCTGTGTGCCCCTGAACAGGGCATGGCTTCTCTCTGGCCTCAGTTCCTCTGTTCTCCTGGTGTGGACTCAGGTCTCAGGGCTGTACGTGTGCAGATATCCTTGGCAGGAAGCTGTGGCATCCTGCCCCTGGCTAAGCAGAGGCCCCGGCTTGCAGCTGGCACATTGTAGTTTGATTATAGACAGGAGTCTGGCAGCCAGGTTCCTGGTAGCAGGCTGGGGAGGGTGTGGGGATGGAGCTCCAAGGGAACTCAGGAGGGCTTCAGGACAGCCATGAGAACCTCACATTCCTCCAGCCCTCCAGGTCCAGTCTGCCAGGAGCCCAGGAATGGTTGTCTGTTGGGCTCTATTCGGTTGTGTATACTGCTGTGTAGATATGCACAGCCCACTGAGAGCCTGAGGGTAAGGGGTTGGGGAGGGAAGATGGCATCCTCAGGGAGTATGAGCCACCCCACGGTGATGGTGGCAGGTGGCTGGACACAGGTACCCCATGGCAGCAGCATTTGGGCTGTGGCTGTTTTCTAGATGTCCAATTCTGACTCAAAAACAAAGCAAACATAAAAAGATTATAATTTAAAAGTAGCTCTGCTTTTAGAATTTTTAACAGATGCATTTCAACTATGTTGATTTTTTTTCCTTACACATGTGTGTGCAAGCTCCCACCCACTCCACAGAGGCTGGGAAAAGGCCTTGGCATTGGGAACATCACCCTTTATTCCCATTGGTAGCTGTGGAGGAAGAGAGGAGGGCTGTGGGAGAGGGCCCTCCATCTGAGGGGGGCTCTGGCCACTGAGCTGGATTGCTGCCCCACTTTCCAGCCATGTGACCTTTGCTAAGGTGCCACCTTTTAGCCTCAGTTTCCAGTTTGTTAGGTGGAGATATTAGCGTCTGCCCTTGGGTATGGAGTGAGGACTCACGGACAGGCCCAGCCAGGGCCAGGCATGGACGCTGGACTTCAGGGGCCTCTCCAGTCCTCTCTGGCTATGGCAGGGAACCAGGAGAGAAGTGAGGCAGAGACTGTGCCATGCCCAGGAGCCAAGACCCCCAGGAGAGCCCTCATGAGCCAGCCCTCTGTCCCCACTTCCTCACAGCCATGTTGACTGTGGGCAGTGAAGCCATGACACTGTGGGCACTCATTTCTCAAGATACAGTGACTCATGGCCTTTCACTCAGGGCCATGCTTGGGCATTCACTCCTGCACTCCTGCCCTCTCCACAGCCAACCCCTTCCCCACAAGATGGGCTGCAGGGAGTTCAAATCTCAGCTCTGCACCTGACTAGCTTTGTGACCTGGGGGAGCCACTTGACCTCTTCAGGCCTTGAGAGGTGTTGGTGCTGACCTCGGATGAGATTATGTTCAGCCTATGTGGGACACCCCATAAATAGCATAGACCACGGGGTTCACATTCCCTCTCACCGAGCCATTGCCACCTAAACTTCTCACCAGCATGTGGTAGGCGTCTGTGCCCTGCGGGACAGCGTACAGGAGTGTGACTTAACCTAGTACTGTCTCCCTGTTGGAGAGTGATGAACTCTCCCTCTGCTCACTTTCTCCTGGAGCCAGGTGGCCCATTCCCTCTGCTCAGGCCAGCTCTTCCTCTTGTCCATCTGTCTCCCCAGATGGGGGAAAAGACATGTCGCCACTGGCCCACTTTCTCACTGGAGAGGAACCATATGGACAGGTTGGCTGGGAGCTGAGCACAACCACGGCCAGCCAGCGAGGTCAGCAGGTGGTTCCCAGGCTGCTTCTATGGTTCAGTACTGGGAGAGGCGGAGTTCTGACCAGAGACCCTGGCTCGGCTTCCCTGTCCATGAGCTCTTGGAGGCCTGCTCTGTTTGGTATTTGGGACTTTTATGTATCTTAAGAGAGACCCCAGGATCTGCATGTGTGTGTGCATACACACTCATGTCCTGGCCCAAAGTGGCCACGTTTAGTGAGACCCTATGCCACTGTGGACGTGCCATCTGACTGGCCACCTCTTGTCCTCCCACACTCCACCACCCTTTGAGGAGCAGCCTCCTGGAGCTGCCATTTCCCAGCTTCCAGCATGATTCCTGTCCCCTGACACTGTCAGCACTCAGAGCCCAGGCTCCCACGCAGAGGTGCCTGTGGGCATCGGGTCTGTGCAGAGAGCAGGTGGAGCCCCGGAGACCACGTGCAGCAGTTGGGGATCTGGCTACGACTCAAGGCCTGGGACAAGGCTGGGCCCAGGGAGAGCCCTGTGGGAGGGCCGAGGTTCTAAGGCTTCCTGGAGCCGTACCTCTCCTGCTTGTCCATCTCCACCTGGGCCTCATGGGTCCTGTCGTCTGGGCTCCAGCCATGCAGCAGGGCCAGGAAGCCTATCTGAACTCCAGCTTTCTCGCCTGCCCCATGTAGTGGGTGATGGCATGTGGCCCACAGCTGCTTTCCATAGCGGAGTGGGTGGGCTATAAATACTTGAAAGGTACGAACTGCCCTGTGCTGATGCTCACCTGACTGTCATGGCTGCAGCTGTGGCTGGGCACCAGTGGAGTTCAAAGCACTCTCTGGTGTCTGCTGGCCACAGAACCAGGGTTTCTGCCCAGGCCCACTCTGGCAGGCACACCTGCATCCCTCACCCAGGGCCTTTGGTGGGCAGGCCCTTGGGACTAGGAGCCTGGGGAGGTATGTGAACGTGTGTGTGAGGTCTCTAGTGACCAGGATGGCCATTCTCAGATTAATCCTCCAAAGGACCTTTTGAGGTGATGTCAGTAAAAATAGCCAGTGCTTCAAGGCACCGCTGTGCACTAGACAACGGATTTGTTCATGCTGACTCACCGATTCCATAACAATCCAGTGAACTAGGTCACCTTATTATCTCCACTTTATAAGTGATACATCTGAATCACAGAGAGGTTCAGTGACAGCCCTGAGGTCACCCAGCAATAATGAGTAGAGTCAAGATTTCAACTCAGGCAGTCTGGCTTTTGCTAGACTCTCACTGTCATCAAAGGAAACTGAGGCATCACCAGCTGGTAAGCAATATTCATGCTGTGGCTGATGTGGCTGCCCAGGATACAGGAGACTGGGGGTCAAGCTGGGGACCCTGGTCACAGCCTCCTGAGACGTGTTGGAAGGGCTAGTGGGAAGCTCAGGCCATACTGGCCACCCTGGCTGATGGACAGGGTGCCTCTCTGCAGGAGGAGTGTGTATCGCCCAATCGGTGAAGATTCCTCGGGAGCCCAAGACTGGCGAGTTTGACAAGATCATCAAACGTCTACTCGAGACGTCCAACGCCAGGGCTATCATCATCTTTGCCAATGAGGATGACATCAGGTAGGGTGGCAGTCCAGGTTGGCCTTCCCCGGCAAGCTATCCCGAGAGGTAGGGACGGGAAGAGGGAGGTAAGCCAGGGTGAGGATCCCCAGGCTGGACGGAGCCAGGCTGCTTCAATGACACTCCTTCTCTCCTCTGTTTACTGCGTCTGTTCCACCAGCCGAGGAGGGCAAGCAAGACATTTTAGGGGAGGGGCTAGCCTGTGGACTTGGGGCCATATCCAAGTTTCTTTTTCTTTAATTAAATTAAAAAAAGAATTGTCTGAGTGTTTTTGCCTACATGTATGTAAATACACCATGTGTGTGTACAGTGCCCATGGAGGCCGGAGGAGGTTGTTGGATCCCCTGGAACTGGAGTTATGGATGGTTGTTAGCTGCCATGTGGGGTGCTGGGAACGGAACCTGGGATGTTTGCAAGAGCAGCCAGTGCTCTTAACTGCTGGACCATCTTGGCTACAGCCAAGTTTCTGAACCTTGCTGGGCCTCTTTGCTGCTTAAAACAAACAAAACAAGAGTTCCTGCCTAGGAACCGCAGTGTTTGAGGACTGCATGCAGGAAGTGGCTTAGGGGTCTTAGAGCAGGGCCTGACATGATGTGGGTACCCAGGAGCTCCTAGCCACCACTCAGCCCTGCCCTCTGTTCAGGGCACAGGGCTTGGGCATGTGGCAGACTGGTTCCTCCCTGGCTCTCACTCAGACTGATGACTGTGTGTGCAAACAGTGGAGACCCTGCCAGCACCTCTGTGTGTCCCCAACCCCTGTGGAGGGATCACAGATCACAAGCTAAGAGCCCTTTATGTGCCCAGTTCCCCATCTCATTCCTACCCCCAACCCCCATCCCACCAAAGCCAGCACTGGCTTCAGTTCCCTCTTTTTAACACTTTCTCTTGTCTCACCCTGGAGTCATAAGTTATAGCAACCTAAACTCCAGGGGCATGTGGGGTTCCCATGAGGGTGGAGGAGGAAGGACCCACTCTAACAGGGTGTCCCCTCTAGGCTTCACAGAGACAGGGTCAACCCCCTTAAGGCACACAGGTGCCCTAGATGCTGGCTCCAGACAACCCTCGGCCCCTGTGCCCATGGGGAGCTGATACTGGCAACTGTAGGTTTGTCTGAGCCCACATCCTGCTCCATATCCACAGAGCCAGCCCCGCATCCAGCTATACATTCTACTTCTGGGCCACTGCTTCTGGGGGCACCTCAGTTCAGATGGAAGTCGGGAGGAAGGGTGAAGGTCTGCGTCCTTCCTCCCTGGGGGTGGGGTGGCTGGACGAAACTGATGGGCTCCGGAACCTCTGCCTGGCAGGAGGCAGGCCATTTCTGGAAACTGGCTTGCATTTTCAGAAGCCAAGTGAGATAAACACAGATACAGGTGACTGGCTGCGTGTGGGGACGGGAGTTCTGGTCCTGGTCTCATGGATACAGGCAGCATTTGTAGAACTGTGGTGGGACTGGACAGATGACTCAGGGCTTAAGAGCACTGGCTGATCTCACAGAGGACCTGGGTGTGAATTGCAGCACCCACACGGCAGCTAACAGCAGTCCGTAACTCCAGCTCCAGGGGATTCAATGCCATCTTCTGTCCTCTGTGGGCATTGCATGGCATGGGTGCACTTGCATACTTGAAGGCAATGTACTCATATATACAAATTAAAAATAAAAGTATGTGGTACAGTGTTGTCCATCATTAGTGGTGACCTGAGGTTGGTGGTGGCCCATGAAGGGTCTGGGACTTGATGGAGCAATGAGGACAGGGCTGGGGCCAAGGTGAGTGTGGGCAGGCTTAGTGTGGGCTGTGGGCCTGGAGACCATACTGTCTAGAGAAGTCCAGTCCCTGCTGGGGCCATTGCTTGCCCAGGTTTGGCATTGCTAGGAGCCCTGGACCTGCACCCTGGTCCTCACCAGGAAGGGCAGGGGCATTTCTTGGAGTTCCTGGAGTCTCTGTCTCCCACGTGCAAGTTCCTGACTCCTCTTGGGTCCAGTCCCTCTCTAGGGAAGGAGACTGCTTCCTCTTCCTCCCTTTCTCTTCTGATAAGACCTGGGCCCGAGGGCCACCCAGCCCAAGGCCTGTGGGCCTCTCAGCCCTATGATGGCCTTGACCCATTTGCTTTGATCAAGCCCCTGCCTGGAAGTGAGGCAAGCTCTGGGGGTCCTGCCCCGCTCCTGAGCAGCTGAGGAAGGCCCTGACTTCTGATTCAGTAGGGGTGGATGGGTAGGTTCTGTGTGTTATCTATTTGAAGATGGCCTTGGTATGGGTGGTGTGGTGTCCAGGAGACCACGCCTCTGAGGAGACAGGAGTTGGGCAAGTGTTGTTTGGGGCCCAAGACAGACAGGCATGGATTGAGGAGACATGTGAGGTCTTTACAGGGATAGATGTAGGCAAGGGCGACAGGCCTAGGAGAGGGTGGTAGCCGTGGACATGTGGCCAGATATAGTGGAGTGGAGGTAGCTGTGGGCCGTAGATCAAGGGTGAGGGGCTCAGGCATATCTGGGGATGGGCTACGGTAGGGCCCTGTTTGAACGTATGCATGCATGTATGCATGCGTGCTCACATGTGTGTGCTGTGGCTCCCAGTTGGAGCAGCCATGGGTCCTGGGCTGAGTGGCCGGACATGCCAGGGCTGGGCTTCTATGCTTCTGTGTCCCCACAGGCGGGTGCTAGAGGCAGCACGCAGGGCCAACCAGACAGGCCACTTCTTCTGGATGGGCTCCGACAGCTGGGGCTCCAAGAGCGCCCCCGTCCTGCGCCTGGAGGAGGTGGCTGAGGGTGCGGTTACCATCCTTCCCAAGAGGATGTCTGTGCGAGGTAGGCCGGGCAGGTGGGGATGAGGGTGTCACACTCGCGCCCCCCAGTGTTACATAATTCCCATCAGTCCGTGCCACAGCTTCTCCTCCCTTCCGTCCTCTGCTCCCTGCCTGCCTCATCTAGTCCCGCCTCTTCCTTGGCTCACAGTCCCTTGTGTGCAGAGGCCTCTGGTGTCGGTAGATGCAGACCCTGGATCTCCCTTTTGCTTCTCAGATGATCTGGGTTGTAGGAGGTACATGGCACATTGCCATGAAAGTGTCTCTTACCAGTCCAACCCCGTCTCCCATCTGGGACCCTCTACCTGGAGAAACCTGCCAGAGAGGGGGTGAGAGGCAGGGCAGGTGAGGCCATAGTGTGTTTGGGTATGGCTGGCTGAGGGCCAATGGCTAGGGCTCGGCAATCCTGCCCTGGCTTGCTTCCCTCCCCCCGCCCTGCGTTCCTCTACCCTGCCCTGCGTCACTTCCTCTAGGGTAAAGGCCACAATCACCTTGGGGCAGGAGCGAATCACCCTGGACAGTCTGGCAGGGTGTGAGGCATGATGTCAATGTCTTGGTAATGGCCCGACTTGGCAGGGACCCATAGTCTCACCAGAGGGAGGTGGCTCCTAGGGCCTCCTTTTTGCCTGCTCTTTGCTCAGTGGAACCCAGCAGTGAGTTGTGTCAGCCCCTCCATCCCACTTTCCATCACTTGCCCAAGGTCACGCAGAGTGTCCTTTCTTTACCCTGAGGGCCAGCCAGCACAGGCAGTGGAAGTTTCCACACCCGCTCAGCCATGATGAGCACGGAATAATGGTAACTACTGGCTCACTGTTGTGGCAGATGCTGGCCTCTCCCAGGGGCCTCATTTGAACTTCCAGAAGCTTGGTCCTCGAGTCACCCATCCTGTGGCAAAGGCAGAGCTGGTTTTGAACCTAGGACTTAAGTACCCTTTCTCTTTGGGACTCTGAGGACACGGTTTCTTGTCTGGAGAGATTTTTGGTTGTCACAATTAAGGGGGTGATGCTTCTTGAGTTTAGTAGGTGGAGACCAGGAATGCTACTCAACACCCCACAGTCCCCACAAGAAAGAATCACCCAGCCGGGAACATCAGTGCCAAGACCAGGAACCCCCAAGTTAGGATGGACTTCATCCCCCCGCCCCATGCCACCTTGTCCCTTGCAGCTTGAACAGTCACCTGGCTTCCACTTGGACTCTGCCCTGGACAGGGAGAGCTGCAGAGCTCTAGGTAGGGGAGAGGGGATTGTCTGGCTAGTTCTAGGCCTGGGGCAAGGCGGCACCTGGTCAGGAAGAGAGCCATGCACTTGCAGACGGTGTGGACCAAGTGGCCTCTGAAAGGGATGGGAATATTCTAGACTTGACCAGTAAGATCTCGGTCATGCAGTTCACTGGAGGTGACCGCTGTGTTCCAGTGTGCCCAGGCTGGACCTGAGCTGCTGAGAGTGTCTGTGCCACAAAGGCAGTGGTCCTAGATTAGGCTTGCTTTCCTGGGACTTAACCCACCCCTTTTCATTTTGTATGGGATTGCGTCCCGTTTTGTTTTTGCTGACTGGGCCCAGGATCAAAGGATGTACCTTCCCTCCCTGGCCTGGGCCATCTCCAAGTCGGTGTGTGCGGGGAGGGCAGAGCACTGGGCCCTGACATCCCAGTTCCCTGCCAGGTTTTGACCGCTACTTCTCCAGCCGTACACTGGACAACAACCGGCGCAACATCTGGTTTGCTGAGTTCTGGGAGGACAACTTCCACTGCAAGCTGAGCCGCCACGCACTCAAGAAGGGCAGCCACATCAAAAAGTGCACCAGTGAGCAAACTCCTGGGAGGCAGGGCCGTGTGGGAGGCGGGGCCGTGTGGGAGGCGGGGCCGTGTGGGAGGCGGGGCCTGCTGGAGGCCAGGCCTGCGGGTCATGGTAGTAGAGCCCAAGAGGGAGGTCGGGCCAGATGTTAGTACCTTGAGCTCCAGTCGTACTTGTTTTCCACCCATTTGTCCAACTAAGTGTGGTAGAGACAAGATCTCGTATTCAGAAGCAGAAGTCCCCCTGGCAGATGGGCTGGGCCTGAGGGCAGAGGCGGCAGGCTACAGTCGGGTACAGCCCAGAGCAGCCCTGGGAGCCGAGACTGTAAGGGTCACACAACGCACTGTGTCCCCTCAGAGACCCGACCAGCAGAGCTGATGGGAGAAGGGACACCAGGGTCTCACCAGAGGAGCCATCTGTCCTCTGACTACCTTGGGGTTCACCATGCTGGACTGACCCTGAATGGCCTCTGTCCACTCCTGAGGGCAGCACGGCACACCGCTAACCCCTTGGGGGTCCCCTCAGTCGCTATGCCAGGGCCAGGCTGACTCAGGACTCCCTGACCCTGTTTTGTGGAGGATCTCCTCTAGAACAAAAGAGTCGGAATCCTCCTGGAGTTTTTATTCTAATGGAGAGACAGATGATAAACAAGATAAATAAATCATGGGATGTGTCAGAGGGAGATGTGCTATACAGAAAAAAACCAACAGAAAGAGGAATAGGATATGCCATGAGGGAAGACAGCAGCTCTTCGCAGAGGAAGCCGATCCCCAAAAGGAGTCACACAGGGAGGTCTGAAAGGGGATCTGTTCCTACTGGTGCCAGGAACTGAGAAGGATTTGAACCCAGGCCCGAGCCCCAGCGCTCTCACCCCCACCCAGAGTAGCAGTCCGGCACTAGTTTTGGACACATTTGGGCCCAGGTCCTGAGTATTCTGTTTCCACATAGCTCGTGACCCCTCAGTGACAGTGGGGGTTCTGGGGACCTCAGCACACCCTGGCACCACACTAAGAAAGAGCTCCCTCTCGAGTCCTGAGTGGCTTGGGCAGAGGGATGGGGGTGGGAGCGTGGTGCAAAGAGTCTTTGGAAGGTGGGGGTCCTCCAGGGTGGGATAAGGGGCTGGGGAGGTTGAGTGAGGACTTTGCCGCCCTCTGGTGGCTGTGGCAGCCACTGGGCAGTAGGTCTGTCTTGGGGATCTAGCCAAGGCTTCAGTGTCTGAACTGCAGAGTGAATGTGTGTGTGAGAACCGGCCGAACGGCAGTGAGCGAGGCTCTGGGCATGCATGAGTGGTGAGTCTGAGCCGGGAGGTGTGGACCTAAGTCTCTTAGGTGGAGGCTCATGTGTCCTTCATGAGCTCTTGGCTGCAGACACTTGTTTCTCACATTTTGACATTCCAGGCTCCTGAGTGACGTACTCATTCTCCCTCACAAGTCTAGAAACCTCTTATAGTGTGGAGATTCAGAGAGGCCTAGCCATGTGTCTAACCAAGGCTGTAGTCACATACCTTACCAGGCAGTAGTCACAAAAGCAGACTAAGAAGCACAGACATGCAGGGCTGGGGAGATGGCTCAGTGGGTGAAGTACTTGCCTTGCAAGTGTGAGGACCTGAGTTCTGATCCCTAGAACCTCTAGAAAAAGCCAGGCATGGCGGCTTGTGTGGATCCCTGGAGCTATATGGGCCAGCTAGCCTAGACCCCTTGGCTAAGTGCCAGGCCAATAGGAGACCTTGTCTCCAACAAAAGGCAGAAGGTACCTAAGAAACAACATTCAAGGTACACATACATGACTACACACACATGCAGAGCTTTCCCACTCTGTGTTACCCAAGCTGGTTGGGACTCGGGTGGGGTGCCTAGGGTCAGCTCTGTGATCCCAGCCTCTGCTTATTCATCCGGAAAACTGGCCTGGTATGATCCAGGCCCTGTGTGTGGGGGGCAGTTTGGGGGCGCTAATGGAGGCACTTCCTGAGCTGCAAATGGAAGCTGCGGCCTGGCTATGAGTTAGAGCCGCCTGGGGAGCACTGGAGCCCCACTGACCGAATCGGAAGCTCTGGGTAGGACTGGCTGTGGGCTTCTCAGTGCTCTCTAGATAACTTTAATGGGGACTTGGGGCTCAGGCAATGGTTCTAAAGCTTAGTCCACAGGGAGTTAACTTCGGATGTCTTAAAAATATTCATACCTGAATGTAAGGTTTTTCTTTACAGGGTCTCATGTAGCTCAGGGTGGCCTTAAAGTCTCTATGTAGCTGAAGATAACCTTGAACTCATGAATTTCCTGACTTTACCTTCCAAGTGCTGGGATTTAGTGTGAGCTACCATGCCTTGCTCTTTTTTTGTGTGTGTGTTCTTTTGAGACTCACGGCATAGTCCAGGCTGGCCTGGAATTCACTGTGTAGCCCACACTGGCCTTGAATTCATAAAAATCCACCTGCTGCTGCCTTCTGAGTGTTGGAATTAAAGGCACGCACCACCAAGCCTGGCATACCAGGCTTTGTTTAAAGTTCCCAGTGGGTTGTCCTGTGCAGCCATCTTGGACTGTGGCTCAGAGAGAGAAAGGGGGGGTGGAGGGAGGAGAGAGGACAATCTCAGCCATCGCAGGTGGGACTGGATGGCACCTTATAGAAGACCATGCTCATTGCTGTGAGGACATGAACATATACTGTCTGGAAGATGGTGCCAGCACATTGGGTGCTAACAGTGGTGGGCACTGTGGCTGTGGCACGTGGCTGGGATCTGGACAGGCAGTGGTTCATTTGATCGCCTGAGTCCCTCAGTACTGCATCTGTTGGTCTGCTGCACTGGATATAGAAGTAGTCCACCGTGTCGTCCTGAGGGCCGACACCCGTTTTCTGGATGTTTTATTTACGTGGCCACTGTAGAGCATCATGGTACTGGACTAGCAGCGTGCGTTTGCCCTCAGACTCCGGAGCGGACGCCCCCACCTTCCCTTTTCTTTTCGCCTTCTTCCCTCCCTTACTGTCTCTTGTCCTCATCTAACGTGGAGCGACTTGCGTCCCCACTCCTCTGTGTGTCGGAGCCCAGCTCCCAGCCCTCCACGCACTCGTCCTCCATCGCTTTGCCCGCATCCTCCGCCTGTCTCTGTCCCATGGCCCGGCCTGCCCTGCCCAAGATCTCCCAGTGAGCCAGGGCCACTCCTGAGGCCTCTCTTGCTTTAGCCAGCCTGTCTTCCTACCCTTGCCGACATGATGGGTGGGTGGCCTGCCAAGAGGGTAGGAAGAACCACTGAATCCTGGGGCATACTCTGGGGGTAAGTCCACACCCAGGGTCTTCTGAAGTTGGCCTTCCCTGAGGTGGGTTTGTTTGGAAAGGGATTCCAGGAAAGAGGAGAGGGCACTCAATCCTCAGGAACTTTGAGGACAGAGAAAAGCCTTCGTTCCCAGGGGCGTGAGGAGCGGGGGTCTGATGAAGTGGTGGGGCTGCTTGGGGACTCCAAGCCCTCGGCATCTCCATCACCTGAGGCTGTGCACAGGGCTGGTGTGACTCGGACAGGACTGGACATGGGCGGAGAAGGCTCCCAGGGAAACCTGCATTCTCCCAGATGCAGCTATGGGAGCCTGCAGTGCAGTATGGGTGTGTGTGCATCCCGCTGCCACGTGCCCGTGTGACCTTGAGCAGGCTCCCAGCTTCTCCTCTGTAATGGGACTCCTTCACCCCACTCAGCCACCAGAGCCGCATCCTACAGTGGCCCCCTTGCAGCTTCCACGGGAGCTGATGTGCAGGCGAGACTTGTAGATGGCCCACGGGCTGCCTGCTCCCCAGATGGGTCACTGAGAGGGGTGTCCCTGGGGCTGCCGGAGCTGGAAGGGCAGTGCCTGCCACCTGCCTCCTCCATGCCTAGCCCCTCCCTGGGAGCATACCGAGCAGGGTTTGGGAATTAAAGTCATAAACAAGGCAGATGTGGCATCTGTCTTTTTGACAGCACTGCCAGCCAGGTGATGGCTGAGCAGAGGAGGGCTCGGTTTATGAGGAGATAGGAAAAATTTACTGTTGGCTGCTCCCAGAGGCTGGGAGCTCGGAGAGGGAGGGCAGGATGGGATGGTTGGAGCGCGTGGGGAGATGCCAATCATCTGCTCTGCTAACCGCAGTCACAACAATAAAACAGAATGGTCCTAACAGCCAATATTTAAACAGCATTCATCAATCATCAAGCTCTGTCTTAGGGTTTTGCATTTCATCTTTACAGTCACCCATTTTACAGATGAGGAACCTAAGGCTCAGAGAGGTTAAGCACTTAACCTAAGGTCACCCAGGTCTCCAGAGATGTCCTGCCGCAGGTTTCCTCAGCCTCCTTTTATAGGACTTTTCTACCACCTCTCCAGAAGGACCAAGAAAACCTCCCTTCTGGGGGAGGATAGGAAGGACAGCATTTTGGGAGCACCTACTGTGTGCTAGCCCTGTACTCATTAGGAACTCATCGTCAGTCACTCATGGTGGCCAGGGGATGCTGCCCCCAAACCTCTAACCCCTCTTCTTGGTTGCCTAAGCATAAAGTTACTGGCTTATATTAAGAGGCTGAATATGGGGCCAGACATAACTGAGTCAGTAAAGCACCTGTCTTGCAAAGCATGGGGACCCAAGTTTGATCTCCAGAACTCATGTTGAAAAGCCAGGCATGGTGGTGTGACTGTAATTCTGATGTTAGGTGAATGGAGACAGGCAGTCACCAGGCTCACTGGCCAGCTAACCCAGCCCACTCAGTGAGTCCCGGCCACTGGGCTCACTGGCCAGCTAGCCCAGCCCACTCAGTGAGTCCAGGCCACCGGGCTCACTGGCCAGCTAGCCCAGCCCACTCAGTGAGTCCAGGCCACCGGGCTCACTGGCCAGCTAGCCCAGCCCACTCAGTGAGTTCCGGCCACCGAGAGACTGCCTCAAAATCAAAAACATTCAAGGCGGATAACTCCTGAGGAATGATCTGAAGTTGAGCTCTGCCCTTTGCACGTGTACACATGCATACCCTTACTCATACAAACACACACAGATTCACACACAGAAGGAAGAATGAGACTGCCTGTGCCCAGCCTGTGCCACTCTCTCGGGGGCAGGTCTGCCCCAGAGCCCTTCTGCAGTCTGGCTCTGCGGACCAAGTGGGGCCAGGGTAGGTAGTGGTGGACCCTGATCGAGCCCTTGGGGGAAAGAGTTGGTCCTGGAGGGATCTGGGAGTGCTGGGAACCTAGCACACTGCATACTCAGTCAGAAGTTCTCTCTGAGACCCTAGGTGACATTTGAGCAAGCAACCGAGGGCAGTGAGAGAGCGTGCCAGGTTGAAGGTGGGAGGTACAAAGGTCCTGATGGGCTGGGGAGCAGAGAGAGGACCCATGGACTGGAGTAGGAAGAGATAAGGTGGGAGAGGGGGGATAGGCAGGATCATGTGACACTTAGTAAGGTCGTGGAGAAAAAGCCACCGTGATATGAAAGGTTGGTGGGATCTAGTTGCTATTCTAACCACCTCCCGCCTCTGCCTGCTGTATGGGAAAGAGGCTGGTAGAGATGGCAAGCGGGCTGAGGAGTTGGCTAAACAGCTGGGCATCTGGGGCTGGGCCAGGGGCATGGCAGAGGTGAGCAGGGGTCAGTTCAGGGATCAGTGTGGTTACAGGCTTAAGGCAAGAGGAAGAGGACAAGAAGTTAAGGCAGGCACTGGATGGGTGCAGGAAAAGGGGCTAGGAAGGGAAGTAGGAGATGGTTTAGGTCCACGGGGGGGTGTCAGTGCACAGACTGGGTTGGCTGCAAGGAGCAGTGGAATGGGTCTGGAGATGTGCAGGACTGAGGTGCAAGGACTGTTGGGGACAAGGAGAGGAGGGGATGTGGTGGTATCCCAGAAATAAAGGAGAGCCTTTGGGAGGGAGTGACTGCACCATGTTGTGGCTTGAGTGGAGGATGGAGTGCTCACTGAATCCAAGCAGCTGGAGTCTTCAGTGACCTCAGAGGGGTGAGATGTCAGGTACCCTCAATGTCCTGGAGGTCCTCAGGGACACAGAGCCCACACTTGTTTTCTGTTGTCAGCCTTCTGTGTCCCCTCTTCTTGACCTCTCTAGTACTCCCACACCTCCTAGAACCGTCCCACTAAGATTACCTGTGCCTTCTGCACATGGCGGTGCACATCTGTAATCTTCAGCACTTGGGAACCCAAGGCAGCAAGATCATTAAGGTGTTTGAGCTGGCCTGGGCTACAGTATGAGTTTTAGGCCAACCTGGACTACAAAGTGAGCCTCTGACTCAAGAAAAAAAGAAAAACCAAGCTAACCAACTAAAAAAAATACAAAAACAGGTGTGGCATGAGGGAGCTTGGCCAACCTGCGAGGATCAAAGACGACGAGACGAGCACCTTCTGTAGGTCAGTGCTCCCTGCCAGGGCGGTCCGGCCCGCGATGCGTGACTCTGGGTGGCATGTGCGTGAAGGTGTGTTAGATGCGTAGCTCTGTATGTATTGGATGTGCGTCTGCATGGATGCTTGTGTCTGAGCATGTGTGTCAGTGAATCTGTGTACATGTGTGAGCCCGTGTGTCCAAGGCTGGCAAGGGAGCCAGCTCAAGCCTGCCGGTGCCTACGGGAGCGGGCACTTGGGACGGTGGCTGGGCGGGGGTGTGGGGGAGTGGAGGGAACACGGACTCTGATTATTTCAACCTTGAAAACTCATTCCGATTACAATTTACAGCCTGCCACAAAGGCTGCCGTCTCCGCAGTAACCACCGCTCCAGGCTTTGAGGGAGAAAATCCTCCCCATCGTCCCCGGCTGCCCGCCACCCGTGGCTGAGCCAAATGCATCTCTGCCTCACGGTGCCCTGGGACACAATTAGGACATCTTCAAACTGTTGCTGCTGTCACTGAACCATGTGTCTAGAATTTATCTCCTCCAGCACATGTGTCTGGCCTCCTCCCAGAGCTGTAGGCCCTGCCTGGGCCCGGGGTCCTACTCACCTCCGAGAGGGACATTGATTCCTTGTTTCTCCTGCCACCTCCCTGACGGAGACCTACAGACAGGGTGTCCCTAATGCTATTTTAGGTTTGGCCAGACAGGGGGACAGCCAGGTTCCTGGGCAGGGAGGGGATAGTGGGAGCTCAGTGCAGCTGCCATTCTGGTCATGGAGACTCGCAGCAAGAGATTATGATTCGAATCCCTGCCCCCCGGGAAGGCACTTTGGCTTGTCATCGTGCCTACTGTGGGGTACAGGGTGCTAGGTCTGGAGTTCAAGGCTGGGAAGGCAGGGAAGGGGAGAAAGGAGTGGGAGGCACATGTAGAGGCCTTTGACTCACCTTTGGCATCTCAGTACATCTCATCCATAGCTGGGCTAGTATTGAGGAGGCTCCAGGATCCTGTGGCCAACTCCATGACATTGATAGCTGGAGAGTCGGGAGGGCTGGGCGCGGGGCGCAAGGCTGCACCCAGAGCCCTTCCAGAGCCACTCCAAGAGAGATGGGCTCCTCTGCTGGGGCAGCTCCTGGAGCGTATTCACAGGCTCTCTGGTGGCTTGTGATCCTAGTGGGAGCACACAGAGTGGCCCAGGATCTGGTGCTCCATTGAGGTTCTGTGAGGATGGTTCCCTGGGAGCCAGGAACAGGAGAGACCCAAAGATGTCTCACCAATGGAGCAGCCAGCCCCTGACCCCGAGCTATCCTTGGCCATGGGCAAAAGCTACCTCTTGGGCAGCAGCAACAGCCTCCTGCTGTGTTCCTGCAACCCTGCCCAGTAATTTACCTCTCTTTGGAGGCAAGATGAGTTGGGGGCGGTGTTGGGAGATGAGAGAGTGGGGTGCAGGGCCCAGGTGGGGTGCCAGAGTGGGTCCTGGCTGGGATGCCGAGTTGAATCCTGGCTCAAAGAGGCTTTTGAGAAATCTTGTCCAGCCCCTCTGGTGCCCTTTGGGACTAGGAGGTCTCTTCTCTTTCTGGGAAAAGCAGAGGCCTCAGACAAAAAGGTGAGACAGACAAAATGGAGACTCTGTGTTTGGCTTCTCTGGCTGTTTGTGCCTTGACCTAGAACTGCTGGTGCTGTTAGCAGATCTGCCTCTGAGGCTCAGATGCGGCCCTGAGCCTGGTGTGGTCAGGGAGGAGGGCAGGATGACTCTAGAGGTCGGACCGCTCACCCCGCTACTCCAGTGCCCTGTTCTGCCTTCGTGGCTGGGACTCCCCTCTCCTGGCCTTTGTTTTCTGATCTGTAACACGAGGGGATGGGCCGGTGACAGGTGGCCCGACTGAACATGGCTGTGCTGGGATCTCTGATGTCCACTAGGCCACCTGTGGACACTCACTCTGGCTTGGTTGAGGGTGGGCTTCTGATCAGCAGGGCCAATGAGGAGTTGTCCCAGATGTGGCAGCCCATTAGCCTTCCCTCCTGGGCTCTGTGACTGTCTTTTTTGGTATGAGGGTTTTAAATGGTGAAGTACACCCTCTTGGGGGCGGTCAGTGAGCTCCTCCTATCCCAGACCTGTCTCTCAGGTGTCTTGGGCAGGGAGGGGCCATACTGTCCTCTGGAGCTTCCAGGGGATGGCCCAGAGCTAAGCTAGTCTTCTTGGCCCCCACCTGTTTTCCCTATCATCTTTAGACTATACTCCACTACATGGAGGGCTCCTGCCCTCTGGCAGGGAGGCACAGCTTGGAGCAGGACTGAGAGCCCTCATCTGTGTTCTGACTCCAAGCTGGCAGTGTGCAGGGCAGTGGGGCTGGAATACTTGCATCAAGCTCTGGCTTTGCAGTCTTGAACATTGCCCTCTTGCCCAGTGTTTCTGTGCCTCAGTCTGTCAATCTTTGCAATGGGAGTACTTATTCATGTCAGTGAGATGAGAATTCAGTGAGCCCAGATACACAGGGTTCCCCAGATGCTGCAGGCTTCCTTCTTTAATGTCACTGTCATAGTCCTCAGCCAGGAGCTGCTACCTCCAGGAAGACTTACTGGCTTCCTTACTGCCTCAGAAGCCCCCATTCTGATTACTCATACCCAGAGGACACAGCCTGGTCACCCATCCGTGCGTTATCTCCCTGTAGCCACACAGCCCATTTAAACAGGATCAGTAGACGCCCCCTGTCTGCTGTTAAGGGCACTGAGGCCTCTGGCTGCCAAGGAGTTTGCATGGGGCCACTGAGCACAGGCTGGCTGGCAACCAAAGAGAGTGACTGGAGAATCCCTTCCCTAGGGAGGTGTAAACAACATCTAACCCCTCCTCGCGAGGTCCCAGTGACAAGCCGAAACTCAGTTACACCAAAGTTCTCCCTGGGGAACCAGTGGGTTTATCAGGGTTAGTTATAGAACATGGGTGACCCTAAAGCAGCTGTACTGGAAGGTTTGTTCCCAGCGTGGATGATGGCGCCCCTTCCCCCAACAGTCCTCCCGAGTTTATATACTCTAGCTTCCCCAAGACCCCAGGGCCACATACAGTTAGGGCAGAATTGCCTGTAAGTGGCTGGAATGGAATCCCAGGTGAGGGGCAAATGATCCTGAGAATCCCCTCCTTCTATGAAGGAACTTCAACAGTCTACAAGCTGAGCTGTGGTGACGTGCTACGCGTACCACAGGGAGGCAGGCGGGAGGCAGGTGGGCAAGCGTGAGGGCACTGCCGCCTGCAGCGAGAAGGCAGCAGGTGGGTTCCCCATTTGTGCAGTGCACGCTCCCTGGCTGCTGGGAAGGTTGTTAGTGAGGCAGGAGAGGAGTGGGTAGGGATGATGGTGATTTCTGGTTTGGGGTAAGTGAAAGTTGTTGAGGGTGTTGGGAGGCCAGGCCTCCATTCTTCATCTGTATCCTGGGAAGAGGGTGTGGTGCTCTGGTTGGGAGCGGTTGCCCATGGTGATCTGCTTTAGGAGCATTACAACCCTCAGGAGAGACACAGCCCCTGTCCTGGCTCTCTCCATGTCTCCAGGGGCATCTGTTTCCTGGGCAACCCCAGGCCATCTGGGAGAGGGCCAAGAGACACTGCAGATCCAAGGCCGTCACACTGTGATGGCAGAGTCAAGGGACTTGGTCTGGCTGTTCTAGGGCCTTGTGGAGGGCAGTGGACTCTCTCTTTGACCCTCTGGGGTCACCTGCTAGGCACCTCTATTGGAACACCCCCTCCACACATACATCAGGGTGGTGGGATAGGCACAGGACTTCGAACCAGGAGAGTTGGTATGTCCAGTGCTGGGTCGTCTCAGGCTCCTGCGCCCTGCAGAGTTCAGTGGGTCTCACAGGTGTCTGTTCTCGCACAGACCGGGAACGCATCGGGCAGGACTCGGCCTACGAGCAGGAGGGGAAAGTGCAGTTTGTGATTGACGCTGTGTACGCCATGGGCCATGCGCTGCATGCTATGCACCGAGATCTGTGTCCGGGCCGAGTGGGGCTCTGCCCTCGAATGGACCCCGTGGACGGCACCCAGCTGCTTAAGTACATCCGAAACGTCAACTTCTCAGGTGGGGGCGTGGATTGGGGCACTGCTCGACGCTGGGGTGGCCTGGGCCATGCAGCTGCAGAGTACAGAGGCCTGAGCTCTCAGGGTGGGGATGGCAGCAGGCTCTTCCGATGTTCTGTGGAGGCAGGGGGTTCTCCCTGAGATAGCTCTGTCTTGAGTCCATGGCTAAAGGTTCACAAGTGCTTCCCCACAGGCATCGCAGGGAACCCTGTGACGTTCAATGAGAATGGGGACGCACCTGGGCGCTACGACATCTACCAGTACCAGCTGCACAATGGCTCTGCTGAATACAAGGTCATTGGCTCCTGGACAGACCACCTCCACCTCAGAGTAAGCAGGAGGGCAGGGAGGGCTCTTGGGAGACAGAACACCTATTGTGCTGGGGAACAAGACTCCGGCCTCTCAGAGACCTTGACAGGAGGCAGCCATCTTTTGGGGCGCTCCTGGTTACAGCGTCTCAGCTTACGCAAGGAGGCGTGCTGCAGCTTTCCTTCTGGCCCTCAGTGTGATGTCCCCAGCTCTGAACAGGTGTGTGCTCTTTTGGAGAGAAAGCACCTGCAGTGATTGCCTGGGGGCCTGGACTCTGCCCTGCTAGGGCAAAGGTGAGTGAGTTGTGCTGCTGGTGGGCACAGTGTGGCATCTTGTAGGGCCAGACCCAGGAGACTAGTCCCAATTTGGCCGCAGCCCTTCTCCTTTCAGGACCTGGGAGAGCTGCTTGATCTCGGCATCCTCTCCAGGCACAGAGCCCCTGTGGCCCTTCCTAGCATGGACCCCATTATCCCATGTGGCCCCAGAGCCTTCCCAGCCACAAATGTCCTTAGGGATGCTCCTTAGGACTCTACAGAGTATACAGCTTGGAGGGTCGAAGCCTGTTACTGTAATAAGGCTCCATGGATGCTGGGTGGAGAGAAGGCAGATCAGGGTGGGTGGGCACACTGCACGATGGAAGGAGACCCGCAACGGAGGTGCGGTTTGGTCCAGCGCATGTGCGTGAGCACTGTAGACCACTACTGTTCTGACCATGTGGCCTTGCTGAGCACAACGGGCAGCTCTGTGAGGCAGTACTGTCCCCAAGCCCCAGCCTGGCCCAGCCCTGGACGCTCTTCTGCTCATCCTGTAAGATGGGAACTGAGTCATGGTGGTGGGGTGAAGCTGCACCTTGCAGCTTTCTCCTTGAGTGAGTAGGTTTGGGCTGTTCTAAGGGGGCCACAGCAGTCAAGGCTCTGGAAGCTGAGGGACAAGAACTCAGGCCTCCAAGCTACCTGAGAGGACCTGAGAATGAAGGCTGGCACAGGTATCCCGCCTCCTCGTTGGAGCCTGGGAGTCTTCCATCAATTCCAGGGAAGTTCTCCGGACCCCTGTTAGGTGTGAGTGCTGGGGGCTGCAGACTTAGCAGAGCAGTTGTACAAAGCTCCTGGAAGCTTGTCTGTTAGTGAGGCATTAACAATATTCCCACGATGGTCCCTGTGGGAATCACCAGGCAAGGTGGCTTCCTACCTGCCTCTTCGAAGAGGTTTCATCTCATCTTGCCCAGCCCCCCTACCCCCGTTCCTTCAGTCCTGGACCCACTGTACAGCCTCAGTCAGCCAGGCGCACTTCTGCAGGAACGAGCTGTCAGCAAATACATGCACAAAGACATGCATGCACACACAGGCACAGGCATGCACATAGATACATACACATTCACAAATGCACATACACACGCGTGCACACACGGACACATACACACATGTACACTTGTGCATTCACACGAGTGTACACACCCATCCATGCATGCATGCACCACAAATGCACACACACACACACACACACACACACGGTCCCTTCTGGCCAGGCTTGCTGCTCTTAAGAAGGAAGTGTGCCTGCCAAGCCACTTGCTTAGAACACTTCCTCTGACCTGGGCTCCCCGGGTTAATCAGGCTGTCTTGCTCAGTGCCCACAGCTCTTCTAGGACATGCGATTACTTTTCTCAATATTCCAGCACATTTGGTAGGCGTGATGGCACTCCTGTGGCTCCTTTGCTTGCAAAAATTGTGTCTTCAGAGCCCCAGAACTGTGAGTAGCTCTCGTTTGGATCCAGATGTAAAGGAATGCTAACCCTGGGCACACATTAAGTGTCCTCTGATTACATCTTGTTCGTTGCTCTCTGCTGAGCCTGAACTTCTCTCCCTGTGTTGCTGGGCAGAAGCTCAGGGCTGAGCTGGGGGGCTGTGCGTCCCCCACTCTGTTGTGCGAGGGAGTCTCACGAGAGGGGTTTGCTGACACATCTCCGGGCAGGGGAATGAGTGGGTTGAAACGGGCCTTTCCAGCGTGCTCCTGGCAACCCAATTTCCAGGCCTTGCGGTCTGGAACTCAGGATCCCCAGGTTCTCTTTGCCCTGGAGTCATGATTTCTGGGTCCTCTTTTGGTCCTTCATGTGACTCTAGTGCTCTCTTTCTCCAGAGGAGAGTGAGAGTTTATAACTCTCCCTAGGCCAGTGGTGTCTGGGTCACATCAGACTGTTGTCTGATCCCGGGCATCGGTCAGTGAGCTCCAGTTAGGGTCCAGGCAGCTGGGCTTTTGGCGGAGTCACAGGCTGATAGTGGAGCCAGAGGGCAGGTCCCAGGGCCGGTCCAGGCGCTGGCGCCCGTCCTGAGACCAGCTCTGCATGCTGTCATTGCCAGATAGAGCGGATGCAGTGGCCGGGGAGTGGGCAGCAGCTGCCCCGCTCCATCTGCAGCCTGCCCTGCCAGCCGGGCGAGAGGAAGAAGACCGTGAAGGGCATGGCTTGCTGCTGGCATTGTGAGCCCTGCACAGGGTATCAGTACCAGGTGGACCGCTATACCTGCAAGACCTGCCCCTACGACATGCGGCCCACAGAGAACCGCACAGGCTGCCGGCCCATCCCCATCATCAAGCTGGAGTGGGCTTCGCCCTGGGCCGTGCTGCCCCTCTTCCTGGCCGTGGTGGGCATCGCTGCCACCTTGTTTGTGGTGGTCACCTTTGTGCGCTACAATGACACACCCATCGTCAAGGCCTCGGGCCGGGAGCTGAGCTACGTGCTGCTGGCTGGCATCTTCCTGTGCTACGCTACCACTTTCCTCATGATCGCCGAGCCAGACCTGGGGACCTGCTCGCTCCGTCGCGTCTTCCTGGGACTCGGCATGAGCATCAGCTACGCGGCCCTGCTCACCAAAACCAACCGCATCTACCGCATCTTCGAACAGGGCAAGCGGTCTGTCAGCGCCCCGCGATTCATCAGCCCCGCCTCGCAGCTGGCCATCACCTTCAGTCTCATCTCCCTGCAGCTGCTCGGCATCTGCGTGTGGTTTGTGGTGGACCCCTCCCACTCGGTGGTGGACTTCCAGGACCAGCGGACGCTCGACCCCCGCTTCGCCAGGGGCGTGCTCAAGTGCGACATCTCGGACCTGTCGCTCATCTGCCTGCTGGGCTACAGCATGCTGCTCATGGTCACGTGCACCGTGTATGCCATCAAGACTCGAGGCGTGCCCGAGACCTTCAACGAGGCCAAGCCCATCGGCTTCACCATGTACACCACCTGCATCGTCTGGCTCGCCTTCATTCCCATTTTCTTTGGCACCTCGCAGTCAGCTGACAAGGTGAGTGGTATGGGCTCAGGGACGCAGCGGAGTGGGGCGAGGGGGCAGGAGCCCACCGCAGCCTCCAGGGGCCCCTCCGCGCTTCGCTTTGCTCCTCCCAGTTCTGCGTTCACCCTCTCTTCCTCTGCCCCTCTCTCCTGTCTCACCTCTTCCCTTCCTCCTTTGGTCTTTCGTTCCCTCCTTGTCAGTGCTCAGCCTTCTCTTTTCTCCCTCCTCATCACTACCCACCTTGGCCCGCCCTCGGCTAGGCTGCCTCTCCCGTCCCTTCCCTCTGACCAGCCCTCGTTTGTGCCTATTTCTCTCTCCTCTCTCATCCATTCCCCCCTTACGGCATTTTCCTGTGTCCAACGGGAAATGATTAGGATGCTTGTTTTTTCTCTGCCCAGCCCAAAGGAACTTAGGTCCTGGTTGGTGGTGCCAACCAAAGGCCCTGCCTTCCTGAACTGGGGCCATCTCTGTACTTTTGGCCTGGCTCGAGGGACTGTGTGGTCTCATGAATTCTGCTCATTCTCAGTCAGTGCTGGCCCAGTGACAGATGGGTTATCTCAGTGGTTAGGGACTCACTGAATTCCAGCATCACAGTGGGCCAGGGATCTGGCTCCTGGCTGGGGCTCCATCTCTAAATGTGACTAGGGCAGTCAGCTGTCCTCTCTGGCCTCAGCTTGTTCAGTAAATTGGGGCTCTGCCTCTTCCCTCTCAGTCTTTCCAGTTGTGTGGACACAGTGTGTACACTGAGGTGTGAGCTGGGCAAGTAGAACAGGGCAGTGGGAAGAAGATCAGACAGAGTGGCCAGCAGCAGGCCCAGAGGCTGTGGGCAGGACGCCGGCTCTCACTGCGAGTCACTAGTGTGAGTTCTGAGCAAGAAGGATTTCACATGAGCCCCGCTGGCTGAGTGAAGAGGAGGGTCTGGGGCAGGGGACCCTGGTGCGGCAACAATGCAGCTGCAGACGTGGTAAAGGGTTGAGACTGTGGGAGTCCCCTGGGGTACTGGGTATCTGATGAACTGCATGTGGGGGAAGGGTGCAGAAGTGAGGGTGACAGGGTGGGGGTGGGTGGGTGATTGGACGGTGTTCCCTTTGTACTCACCCAGCCTGGCGGGGTAGGTGAGGGTCTTTGGCATGCTAACTTTGGGCTGCCTATAGATGGCCACATGCAGCCATCCTGTCCAAGGCTGAACATCCAAGTTGAGTTCAGGATGAGGTTCAGGCTCGAACCATGGGCCTGGAAGGTATCACTCTACAGGTAACATTTCAAGTTGAGTCCAGGGCTGGACTCCCAGTGATGCCTGGACTTCAGTGGGGCGTCAACGATGGGCTGCCTGCCCTTCACCGGGTGCTTTACCGAATGGCTACCAGGCCCGTAGCAGCAGGAGAGGGTAGCTATGACCATCCTATTCACATATGAGCACAGAGTTGGCTAAGGTCACACAGTCAATAGATGATGCGGCTGACCTCCACTAGTCGCCATAGCCTGGGACCCTCTCTCCACGCCATGATGCCCCCAACCTGTCCATGGCAGAGGCAGCACTTACCCCCTGCTTCCTTCGTAGGAACCCATTTTTTCTTTTCTTAACAGATCCTCAAAGACAGATGAGTCCACTTTGAGTCCTTTAGTGTTGGCCCAGGGGTACATGTGGCATCTTCTAGTGTTGTCACTATGGGCAGATCTTGAGACTAGTATTCAGTGGCCTGAAGTCTGAGACCAGGCCTGGCTCAGCGGGGGACACAACTTTTCAGCCTGAGCCCAGAATCCCCCTGGCTCAGCACCCATGCAGCAATTCCCCAACCAGGCCTGAGGAGGGCCCCTGCTGAGGGCAGGTGCAGGCAGAGGCCCCACCCCCCATGGAGTGCTCTTGGGATGGGTGGTTCGACACTCTAGGAAGCTGGCAGCTTGAGAAATTGCTTTTGGCCTCCTGGAGGGGGGGTCACACCAGGAGGTCCGTTCTGTGCTTCCCCTGGGTCTGGGCTGCAGCTGGGAGCCCCACAGCACCGCAGATGCCTCTCCTCTGCTCCCACCCTCCCCAGTGGGGCTCTCGTACTCGTGGGGTGTCTCCTTTCCTTGAGATGATGAGGCCCAGCCCTCCCATCCTCTAAGCTGATATAGTGCTTTCAGAATCCAGAGAAGGATGAGCCCATCACAGGCTGGCCTCACCAGTGTGTGACCCATGCCACCCAGCTCGAGCCCTTCTCCCAGGTTCCAAATAGAGTCTGAGTAAAGAGTTGAGCTCCAAGTCCTTGCTGCTTGGGACACTAGGTTTCTTAGAAGCTGTCGCAACCTGGGTGCAGAGCTGTGACAAACCAGAGTATCCCACAGCTGCAGTAGGTGTGGCTGCCTGACTTGCATGCGTGGGAAGGTGAAAAGGGGCGGGGCTGTGTTGGGATCTGGCGTATGGGTATGGAAGAATGCGTGTGCGTGTGTGTGTGTGAGAGAGAGAGAGAGAGAGAGTTCAAGTACATATGTGAATGCTGTGTGTAGGTGTGAGCAAGTGAACAGGCTCCCATATGTGTATGCCAGGCACCCGTGTGCTCAGCTGTGCGGCTCTCCTGGGTGCGGTGTGAGGCTATCTGGCCTGCTTTGGTAAGCCAGCAGTGATAGGACTTGCTGGGGTTCCCAGGGCCTAGCCCTGTAACCATGAGGTGTTGCTATGAGCCACCTAAAGGGGTCATTCTCTGTGTAAGGTCACTGCTCAGTCTTGGACAGGACGTGACTGTGGAGGTTGGCTACCTGTGTATAGGGAAGTTCATTGGTTTGAACAGATTCTGAGCATCTCAGTCCCCACTGGAGGACTCAGCTCCTCAGACCCCTAGAACTCCTCACCCTCACAGCTCCAGCACAGAAACAGGGAGCTCACGGTCCATGCGCACAGCTGCTGCCTCTGTCCCCCATCTCCTGTCAAGCCCTGCTTGTCACTTGGGGAGCCTGGTGGGCAGGAGTTCAGACAGGATTCCACAGAGAAGCTGCAGTGTGGTCAGGTCCACCTCCTCCAGGAGCAAAATGGTGGAGTCTGGCCCCAGAAGACTGGAAGATCATATTGCAGGCTGACTCTCACTCTGTGGCCTTCAAAGCTGGATTCAGGTGTCACCTGCATTCTAGAGGACCAGGGATCCTCTGAGGCATCACCTGCCATCCCCTCCCAGGACCGCATGTACCTGTACACAGGGGATACCAGAAATAGTACTGGAGTCAGAGGCCAGCTCTAGGGTGGAGTAGGAACCTGGGCCCCGGAGCAAGGAGAGCAGCCTGTCTCCTTGCCTGCAGGTAACTAGGGAGCCCACAGGCCAGGTGTGCTGGGGAGGGGCTCCAGCAGCTCTGGGGGACAGCTTTACTCCAGTCTGAGTAGCTCTTGACTTCCTTGTGTCTTCAGAAAGGCTCCTGGGCTGAAAAGGAGACCACCAGAGCATAAGAACAGGGCTCAGCATCAGGCACCATTTCCAGGCTGAGGTGAATGCACACACAGGACACCTGTGCAGACATTACAAGTCCAAGATGCCACTGACTCTGCCTGTGTTAATGATTACTGGGAGGTACTAGCTCAGAGAAGGGAACAAGCTTTCTGAGCATCCTACTGTGGGCCAAGGTCAAGGGCTCCTGTGAGCTCAGGAAGAAAGTGCAGACCTATGTCCCAATCTGCTGGGCTAGTGGCAAGAAGTGAGGGTGCCTTTGGGAGACTAAGACAGAAACCCAGGCTCAGACCCAATGGATCTGAGGTAAGACATGCCTTGCCTCCTTCTTGCTAAGACCTGGGTCCCAGCTTAGCTGAGAGGGGCGTCTGGGGGCCTGGATCACCTGGCAGAAGGGAGTAGACGGGAGGGAACCTGAGCGAGGTGGTGGGAAATGCCGGCCTCGTTTGGAGGGCTTCTGCCATTGAAGAATGGATTATCCGACACCCAGATTAATGGGCCTTCATTTTGCTAAACATCTGTCACTGTTAGTGCTGGTGAGCGAGCGTGAAACGAGCTCTGACGGCTCTGCTGCTACTGCTGTCCCGCACTGGGTGGCGTGGGTTTCCCGCTAGGGCCCGTCCCTCATGGGGTGTGACCCTCATGGGGTGTGACGTGGTAGCAGATACCGAATGGGAGCCATTCCAAGGCATCAGTGAGTGCTCATGTCACCCGCATGATGTGCAGGATTGTCCCTGGGAAGGTCAATGCCAGTTCCCACCCATGCCTGGGAACATTTTTTCCAGATAGAATATAGTGGGGTGTTCCGCAGGCCTCCACAACACAAACACCAGGCAGTGCTTCCCAGCTCAGCTCTAACTCTGCCCTCACCATAGCCCTGTGAGGTAGGTACTATGGTTGCCAAGCCCGCATCATTCATAAGAACAAGGACTGACCTGTCAAGTTCACACGACAGGATTTGAGTCCAGCAGTTCTGAAGTGCTGCCTCCACACCGTGACTCCTTTCTGTTGGAAGGCAGACCCACAGGGTGGGTCTGTCCCTGGGGGTGGTGCTGGAGAGGCAGGGTAGAGTGGGAGATGGGCAGAGTGGGTCAGAGTGGGTGGGGCAGAGCCAGGGCCCGGCTAGGCAGATGGAGCTGGAGTAGGGAGGAACCTGGGTGGAATCGGGTAGCTTGAGTGGGGTGGAGCCTGGGTGGACCCTGGGCAGAGCAGTCGGGAATGGGAGGGTCCGAGTCAGAGAGCCGAGGGCGTGGTACCAGCAGGCTGTGATTCCATCTCTGGCCACTCCAGCTGTACATCCAGACAACCACCCTGACCGTCTCGGTGAGTCTGAGCGCCTCGGTGTCCCTGGGAATGCTCTACATGCCCAAAGTCTACATCATCCTCTTCCACCCGGAGCAGAACGTGCCCAAGCGCAAGCGCAGCCTCAAAGCCGTGGTCACTGCCGCCACCATGTCCAACAAGTTCACGCAGAAGGGCAACTTCCGGCCCAATGGAGAGGCCAAGTCAGAACTGTGTGAGAACCTTGAGGCCCCAGGTGAGTGTCTGGCGCTGCCCGTCTCTGCCCCGGTCCCCGCCCTCTCAGAACTCTGGGCCCCAGCTCCTCCCCTTCTTGGCCAAGTCCTCTTCCTACTGCCTCTGGGAGCCACTAGAATAGAGGCCATGGTGAGCACTGGCCCAAGGGGTGCGTAGGGACAGCCCTGGGCAGCCATTCTGTCCTGCCCCTCCTGGAGGCCTTGAGAGAGCCTCAGAGGTTCCCAGGGCCTGGCCACATCCTTCTCTGCCTGCCCAAATGGTTCCTGTAGGGTGCTGTGAAACCCCAGCATCTCCCTACCCTGAGCCACAGACTCCATCCCCCTGGGAGAGGGGGTTGCCCCAGAGGCCCTTTTCCTGGATCCCTAAGTAACTGGGGAGGAACCTTTGGTTTTGTCCCTAGCAGGGCCTGAGAGATGGAGACCCAGGACATGGCCATCAGGGACAGGTGGGTGATGGATAGGTGGAACTTTGGTGTATTCAGGGCTCCAGGTAGCAGTGTTTTCCAAGGGTCTTGTCAGGAGGCCTTAACAGGGATGTCAGGCTTTGGGGACTTGGCACACAGAGCCGGTGGGCGGAAGGAGGGGGAAGTTGGATGGGGCTTTGGTTTTCAGTTGACACTCAGAGAGGGTGAGTGCTCCTCCTGATGTTACACAGCGGAGTGGTCACTGGCTGGCCCCACCACCGTGTCTTTCCCTGTGGTTATGGTTTCCCTGTCTCTGGGGTCCTACATCCTCTGTGTGGAGCAATATTTGTGACTTCTGACATGCCTCCACCTTGGCTTGACAATACCCCAAACTTACTTCTGTCCATTTTTGCGCCTCCCATAAAACCAGCTAAGTCCCGATCTTGGGGCTCTCTTCAGGGACCACCTAAAGTCCTCACATGATTTCCCCTCTGGCCTCCACGTTCACCTGGATGTCTGGGATCCCCAGCGCAGCCACATCCATATTTCTAGTCTAAGCTGGGGCCCTTGTTCTTTGCAGTAGACAAACACTGACCCACTCCAACCCTGTTCCTCCAAAGCCCTATGTGCTGTGCCTGGAGCAGCTTAGCACACACTTTACACAGGCGTGAACATGCACATATATGCGCACACATACATACATCCACATGCACATACATCCACACAGACAGGATGGTAATAAACATAGTGGCTGGTTCTCAGGTATGCACACACGTAGACAAACACACGCACGCACATACTTACACGTGCATGCCATCCATTAAGAGCAGTATGCATCAGCCCCTCCCAGAGGGAGCACTGTGACTCAGGAGGGTGACACTACCGCTGACAGGTGAGCGGGAACCTCGGCGGGAGGGCCTTCTCGGTGCTGATGGCCCAACGGACACTGTCCTCTCTGTCTTGCTCAGGCCGGTCACTGAGCAGGTGAGGAGGCATGGGTGGGTGGGAAGCCATGGCCCCAAGCTGGCCCAAGAAGATGGGCCTCGTACCTCCTGCTGTGAGGTGGCCGCTTCCCTTGTCCGGTTTTTCAGTAACAGGCTGCGAAATGATCAATTTCAGGGACAGCCCAGCTGAGGGAGTGGGGAAGTGTCACTTCCGTGGAACAGGGACATTTTTCACCCTGTCAGGTGCAAGCCACAGTATCTTTAAACAAACAACAGAATAAATAATTTAGAACCCTGATTGCGGGCAGATTGGGGCAACAAATGGCAATTGTCAGTTTGCTCCTCAAGCTACCCAGCTAATTGCTATCTGAGCCTCTGGTGACTGAAAACTCCGGAGCTGGGGTGCGGGGGTAGGTAGGGCTCCGCCACACCCTCAACCATCAGCCATTTGTCCGTCCCTTTGCTTGCGATAAGGACACTCTTGCAGCAGCCAGTCTCCACTCAGGCCTTGCTTTAGGAGTACCTCTGCCCAGCATCCTACAGCTGAGTGGGTTTTCATTCTCTCTCGGCCTGAGAACCAGCCGTTATGTTTATTGCCGTCCTCTTTACAGACAGGAGACCCAGCGGTCTAGCACAAGGAGGGCTGATGTGTTAGGAGGTTACTGAGTGGCAGGTGCCCCAGGCCTCTCTGCTGCTGGCCAACTCTTCTTTTGTGTCTCACTGTTAGCTGAGTTTCTGTTCCCATTTTCCAGATGGTGAGACAGGCTCTGATGAAGAGCTTGGGGGCCCCCTGGTTTGCTGCTGAGGGCTGAGTCTCCCCATCCCCAAGCTCTGGAGCCCATAAATCAGATACTTTAGAGGAAATCAACAGCTCTGGGCTCAGTGGGATGCCCCTTGCTGCCTGGCTCTTTCTTGTTGGCTGACAGCTCCTGGTGTCTGACAGGGGCTGCAGGCTCGGGCTCCCCTGCAGGGGTTTCACTGGTACCGCTGTGAGGCGTCCTTCCACCTTCAAGCCCTGAGCCAGGAAACTCAGTTTTCATCAGTTTCCCCAGGGAGTGATGGAGCCTGGGGACTGGCTCATGGCAGCCTGGACTTGCTAGCAGTCTACCTGTTGTGACTCTGCTGCCTGCGTGTATGTGTGTGTGTGTGTGTGTGTGTGTGTGTGTGTGTGTGTTGGGGGGTGGTGTGGGTTAGATGGTCAATGCATTGACAGGTTTAGCAATCACTTGGGAAAAGAAGTCTAGGTAGAAAGGGTCACTTGGCTTTCCTGCTCTTGCTATAGGCAGGGAAACTGAGGTCCATTAGAGAAGGGAGAGATCTACCTGATGTCACCCAGGGAGGAGGAGGCTCCCTCTAACTAGGATGGGACTCTGTGCCTCCCAGCCAGCACACCTGTGTCCCAGCGTCCTCTCCCAAGTTTGTCCAGTTCTATCCTGCAGTCCTCCTGGTTACCCAGCACCATGCAGAGATGCAGGAATTCTTTGCACATTGCTGTTATTTTTCTTGGATGTTCTTATCTTTCTTGAATGTTAGGACACATACCCATCTGGAAATTTCCCTGCCACTATTCAGCCAAGTGACTGTTCATTCTCTGCTTGAATATTTCTAAAGACAGGGAACTCACTACTATATAAAGCCACTGCTGCAGCCCCAGCTCTGGCCAGGACAAAAGTTCCTTCTTTAGCTGAACTGAACTCTGGTCCTTGCATCACCTGGGGCCTCAGAACAAAGCAGAGAGTCTCAAACCAGACTTGCCTCTTTCTGGCATCAGAATACATGGTGGCTGGGCAGGAGTGAGGCAGGGACCCAGGTTCCTTCCATCTTGTTGCACCTATGGCTCCCAGAGGGTTGAGGTTGGCTGTCCCTATGTCTGCTGTCATGAAAGAGAAAAGAGCTGATGCGATGCAGGGGGAAACACTGTTCTAATCAAATGACGCTGGAAGTTGCACACTATCCCTCCTGGATTTCCTTAGCCAGACTCTACTGTGGAGATCCTGCTGAGCTGCAAGGGAGATGGGAAACATCGTTCTTAACTTGGTGGCCATATACCCAGTGTAAGATGGGGAGAGAACTGGACCCTCATTCTGCCCTACCTCATCTCCTCTTCTCTGGGTCGCATGTCCCTGGTCAGTCCAATGTGTGTGCCTACTTGTCTGAGCTACAGGAGTCCAGGGGACACATGGATGTTAGGAGACCAGGGTGGCGCGATTTCCCCAGTCAGCCCTTTCCTGCCCCAGCAGCACAGCCCCACCCAAGACACCCCCAAACCCGGCAGCACAGATGGAATCAAGGCTGCAGCCAGCCTCATTGCATCTGGTCTTGGCATTTCTGTCCAGTGGAAGCAACTCTTCTGTGGTCTCACTGGGCTATGAGGGCTCTACCCTAGGGGCAGGGAGCATACCACACGTGCCACACCTGTCACAGTTGGAGCTAGAGTGGTAGAAGCAGAGGCCTGCAGACTGAGGGGATGAGTCCCCAGAAATGGCTCTAGACTGAGGGGATGGGTCCCCAGAAATGGGCGGCTGACGCTCCAGTGGCCCTAGGATAGGGGACTTGGGCTTCCCTGGGGCAGAGGGCAGTGTGAGAACCTATTGTGTGCCTCAGCTGCTCACAGCAAGGGCCCTCTCCGGCTGTCAGTGTCCCTTCTGTCCCTGACTCACCTCCTTCTCCAGGCCACCACTCTAGTCTCTCGAGTGTATTCTCTTCCAAAACGTCCATGACTGAAACTCTTAAAGGTTTCCCTCGGAAAATGTTTTAAGATTCTGTAATTGTAACACGCACCCAAAGAGCTATTTTAAGGCATGAAAGAGTTAGGAGATGTGAGGGGGCTTGGAGGGGTGCTCAGAGGCTGGGGGCACATCAGAGTGACACCATGGGGAGAGGGGGATGCTCCAGGCAGTGGCCCACCTGAGCAAAGGTGTGTTTGTATGAACTCCATGTGGGACCTGGGCTGGGGATGTGGGAGAAGCAGCTTGTGTGGCCGACTGGGGTTCCCTTCTCCAGAGCCTGGGCTGGGGGCCCCTATGGAGTCTTGTGCCGGGTCTCTGGGAAAGGAGGACTCAGAAGAGGTGCACTGACTCCTTTCCCCTCGTCTCTTTCTCTCTCTCTAGCACTGGCTACCAAACAGACCTATGTCACCTACACCAACCATGCAATCTAGTCAGGCCACACAGCCAAGCAGTTGGAAGAGCCACAGCCTCTGAGGATGGAGCATCGGGCCAGGGCCATTCCCAAAGGCCCAGCTGATGTCCTGCCTGCCCGTGGGCACCCACGGATGTGGCTTGGTGCTGAGGACAGTAGGGCCTCAGGCTGTCCCTGCTAGGCAAGCCAGGTGGGCGACAGGAGGAGGCTGACGGGCCGGGGCATCTCCGAGTCACCAGACAGGCCTTCTTTCTGGACCAATGTCCCGCCTGGTCCAAAACATGGGGGCTCATGCTCAGGAGCCCAGTGCCGGCTCCTCCCCTTCCCTCTGCCTGTCTGTCCCGTTGCTGGTCCCAGCTGGTCCCCACCCGTCTTTGCATTTTTTTCTGTCTCCCTTTGCATGTGCTGTTTGGGTTCTCACCTCCTGTAGCTTTAATTTCTCTTCTTGCCTTCCCTCTGCCATCCGCCCCGTCTCATGCCTCCGGCTTCCATCTGGATGCCCCCGCCCCATCCCAGTGTCATTTGTGCATTTTGCTTTCCTGTCCCCCTTGTCTTCGTTTCTTCCAGTCTTTGATCTGTCCCCACCCATCCCCAACTCCATCCATGAAATCTTCCCATGTTGCAAAAGAGAAAAAAAAAGGGGGGGGGCAAAAAAAACCCACAAAAAAGCCAAAACAAAAATCTTGAGTGTGTTGCAATGTGCTGCGTCCTCCTGGTGGCCTCTGTGTGTCCCTGTGGCCTGCAACCCGCTCGCCCTTCCCGCCGTCTGCCGTGTGTCCTGCCCGCCTGCCCACCCGCCCCTCCTACCTGCCGATGACACGGAGTTCAGTGCCTGGGTGTCTGGTGATGGTCATTGATGACGTGTAGCATGACTGTTTTTATACCAAGAACATTTCTAATAAAGATAAACACATGGTTTTGCAGTTAGCCTCCGTGTCTACTGAGGGTTCCCCGCAGGTCTGCATGCTCAACCTTAACTGGTGGCCTGGGGTTGGGAGGGGGCAGAAGGGCTGGGCTCTGCAGAAGCCTGTGACTTTGGACCTGGAGGGGGAAGACACACTGCAGAACATTCCAGAAAGCACCTGGGACTGGAGAGACAGCTCAGGGGTGAAGGCTGTGCACTGCTTTTGCAGAGGACCGTGTATTTGGTTTCCAGCACCCACGTCAGGTGGCTCTGACTCCCTGTAACTCTAGCTCTGAGGGATCTTCCACTCGTTTTTGGAATCCTTGGGTACCTGCACTCACATGTGTACATGCCCACACACAGACACATGCCTAACTTAAAGTAACATAAATCTTTTTTAAGAAATCAGCTTCGAGTCAACAGAGTGCTCTGCTGGATCCTTTCTCAAACCCTTCTCCCTAGCCAAGGGGGTCCCCTTGCAGAGGCTGGCTCCAGGCCTCCGGGTCCCCGGGCACCTGTCCTCCTTTTCCTGTCTCCAGGTGCCAGGGTGTCCCAGGGACCCATGCATTGGCACATGGGGTTGTGGCTCCCTGTAGGTCTGTCAAGCCCATCTCTCGTGGCTTCACTGTTCTCCTCTGTGTATGTATGTCACGTGTGTGTCTGTCTAGTGCCCCCTGGGTATCTGCCACAGCACACCCATGTCCTGAGGACACCCATCCCAGGTCGGTGGCATGTGTGTGGGGCAGCTGTGCAAGCCCATGCCAGTGGCAGCTGGATCCCTTGGCAGGTTGGGAGGTAGACAGTGGGTATGGCTCAGGGCTGGGCTCTGCTGGGAAAATTACAAGGTAGTGACACAATGAGGCCACAGCCATGCCCTCCTTAACCCTCCCACTCCACAGCTATGTGACAGGTGTGGAGGAGGAGCCAGGGACAGAGGAACCCTGGGCAGGGAGGCAGCAGGGACCGAGTGTGGAGTATGAAGAGGCCACTGTGGTACAGGCGTTGGGGTCCCTCCCTGACCTGGCCCTCTCTCCTGGGGGAGCAGCTATGTTCATTCAACCCTCTTCCCCCACTGGATGTATGCAGGATACTCAGTACCCAGTAGGGAAGGAAGAAGAGGAGGGCCTTCTCTCCCTGTCTGTTAAGATGGTGCCAAGACTTCCCGGATTATTTTCCACCTAGCACTAGGCCCAGTCAAGCAAGGCTAGATGACCAAATAACAGGCATTTGCTGGAAGCTTCCAGGGTGTGTTTGTGTGTGCACACACGTGAGCACCGGGCTGGAAGAGGGTGTAGCACCTCCTCGGGGGACCCCTGCAGCGCCTCAGCCTGGACACCTGGGGGACCCCTGCAGCGCCTCGGCCCGGACACCCGGGGGACCCCTGCAATGCCCTGGCCTGGGCACCCTGCCCGTCCTGGCTCTGAGGTTCAAGACTAGGTAGGTAGAGGGCCTGGCCCTGCTTAGCCCACTCCTGCTATGTGTGGGGGCTGCACCCAGGTCTGGAATGAAATCATCTCTCAATGGGGGCTCCTCTATGCTCTCACACTCTAGAGGGGATGGTGGGAGGCCAAGAAGGGTGGAGGCCAGCCCCAGGGCTCCCCACAGTGGGCCAAAGTTGAGGCTGCCCATAAGCCCACTGACACAGCCCAGCCTCAGTTGCTTCCGGCTCAATGGGGAGCTGTTCTAGCAGGACATACTGACTAAAACGCTGAGAGTCCCAGAGAGTCAGTGATCACTGCACAGTGGTTCAAACACAGACACCCTGGGCCTGTTCTGAGCTCCCGGATACGGGCTGTGGGTGCAGAGAAGTCGAGGTGGTAGGTCTGCTTCCCTGAGGCAGACATCAGGGACCTGGAAGTCAGGGCTGCCCAACTTCGCGAGAAGGTGGGCCTGGACTCTGCACCTTTGCCCGGAAGCACAGGCAACAGAGGGTTGACGGTTCAGGTGAGATGGCTCCGAGCAGGTTCGGGGAGGGAGCCTGTGGCCCTTCCTGGGATGGCTGTCTGCTCCCATCTCAAATTTTAACTTTAATCTTTGTTATTCTGACTCCTCTTTGCTGTTTCGGGGATTGGCTCTCAGGTCTCTGGTGGGCTAGACAAATGCTCTACCACGAGCTACGTCTCTAGACTGCTTGCCATTTTTTTTCATTAAAGTTATTTATTTTTATTGTATGTGTATGAGTGTATTGCCTGCATGTATGTAAGTGGACCTATGTTGTGCAATGCCCTGAGGTCAGAAGAGAGCCTTTGAACTGGAGTTACAGATGGTCAGCTCCCATGTGGGTGCCGGGAACTGAACCTGGGTTGTCTGTAAGAGCAGCCAGTGCTCTTAACTGCTGAGCCATCTCTCCAGCTCCACTCTTTTCCATTTTGAGACAGGATCTCACTATATTGCCGTGCAGGCCTGGAGCTTAATAATTCTCCTCCCTCTGCCTCCCAAGGAGGTGAGATAACAGACCTGCACACTGGTGCTCCCATCTTAAATCAACACCTCACCTGGCTCATGTGACACCTAAGCCAAGTCAACAGTTGCTCAGGATTATATATTATAATAAGACAGGCCTTGGAAGATGGAGTCCTCACAGGCTCAGAGACATTGCCCTGGGTCTCAGACTGGAGGATCGTACGCAGTTAAGCAGGGAGAGTCCTGGGGCCCCAGACCCTGTAGACAGCACAGTCAGGGCTCTCCGAGGCCACAGATCTGGAGCAGGTGAGGGAAGCTGAGCAGCAGTCAGTGCTGCCCAGGGACCTCTGAAGTCCTGTGGGTCTCGGGGTTGAAGCTAGGGGCCAGTAGTACCCACATGCAAGCTTGTTTGTGGCTGGCAAAGTATCTGCCTGGGCAGAAGCCAAGGGCTGCCAGGGGAGCAAGTGATACCTTGCACACCTCCTGGAACCTGGGATCCCGGGTTCCTTCCAGTCCCAAGGCTAGCTCTGTATTTGAAGCATCCTTGGTCTGCCCTCGCGGAAGCAGAGGGTAGCAGAGTGAGGCATGGAGCCATGAGGGGCCCCAGTCAGCACTGTGCCGGCTGCCCGGGCACCACCTCTGCCCTCAAGCCCAGCCAAGGGCCGGGGAGCCCCAAGGAGTAATCTGCAGTCATCTGAGCCTTCTGTCCTTAGTTCAAGGGCCTGAGGGCCTTACTGAGTTCTCAAAGGGGCTCTATGACTCTGTTTGCCCAGTCCCAGGGTCCAGATACCCACGAAGCACATAGGGGAGACTGAGACCCTCTCCTTGGTGTCCTCCACCCTCCAATGCACTGGCTACTCCCCAGGGCTCAGCTCTAGCCCTCCCAGCATCCCTGAGCCCTGTTCCCCAGACGGCCCAGAGCCGAGCGGCACACACACCAGGATCTCACCGGAGTTGGCAAAGGCAGCAATTAGCATCTAATGAGCCTTCTTGCTTTATTTTTAGGTAACCTCCGAGGCTCTGCCTGTGGAATTCAGCCCGCCATCGCTGGCTCATAATTAAAGCATGTCACCATAATTTGCCTTTTTTTCCCCTTACAAAGCCCATAATTATGTTTTTATTGCAGCTGAAGGGGGGAAAGAAGGGGAAAAGGAAACAAAGAGAGGCGGGGTTGGGGCAGGAGCCAGGACCTGGCTCCCGCCGGCCGCCCGACTTCTGGCACAGCTGCCCCTGGGAGCCCTCTTGACTTCCCGGGCCTCCCCTAGACTTCCTGCCATAGACTCCTGGACACTTTTCTCTCTCCTCACAAAATCGGTGTGCATTCCAGCCTGCAGAGGGGAGAGCTGAAGCCTGCAGCGGAGCCTGAGCATTCTTGCTACTCGTGGGCATGAGTGGCCACACGGAGTTCTTTACACAGCTTCTCTTTCTACGGGGGTTTGAAAATTTCCATAATAAAAAGTTAAATACAACTCTACTCCCGGGAAGGGGTCTGCCGACTATCCGCAGGGCTCCATTGGCTCTAACTATGTGGTGAGGGCTGTCTTTACTCTGCGAGAGATGTCTTTCCATCATTAATTGGTGTTTCTGAGCAGCAGTGGGTGCCCCTTTCTGACCATCTGAAATCAGACTCTTGCACCTCCACAATCCCTTCTCAATGACGGTTTGGTGCTAGAATAGGTCATGAAGACAAGCACGTGAGGCAAGGGACAGGGGACACGTATGTTTTCAAAGGGCATCCCAGGGACCCTCCTGCTTCTCTAGGGCTCTCAGGAGGCCCAGGGAAGGCACAGGTACCACAGCTCCGTCCTCCAGTTCAGCCCCTTCCCCTTGTAGTAGGAATCAGGAGACCTGGATTCCAGCTCTGCCACCTATTTTGCTGTGTGCCCTTGGGCAAATTGCTGTCCCTCTCTGGGTCTGTTTCTTCATCTTTAAGATGAGGAATTGAGTTCTGAGTTCTTAGAGCTGAGGAAGCAGCTAGAATTCCAGCCCTGCAGGAAAGAGGAGGAGATTGCAGAGAGAAGAGACTTTTGGGGCCAGTTGCTATGGCAACTGTGTCCCTACTAAGGAGTGGGGGAGGAGCCTGAGTATGCAAATCAGACCCTTCCTGAAGCTTCCCTGGCTGGCTGGCTGGCTGGCTGGCTGGCTGGGATAGGAAGACAGGGGACAGAGGCGCTTCACTGATACCCGAGGGAGCTCAGCTTGCTGTGGAGACAGTGGAGAACTTAGTGACTAACCTGGACTGGGTCCCAAGGACCATCTACTGCTCCTTTCACATTCAGGAATGTGAAGAAACTAAAGCCTTGGAAAATCTCTGTCCCCAGTCTGGTGGGCTGCCTCCCTCTGCCTAGAGGGTAACAGTGCTCACTGAGAGAGGGTTCTAGAAACCTCCCCTCTGGTCCTGTAGCTGGAGAAAACTGGGGGTGGAACACACCACTGCCATGGAGTGGAGAATGGGCTCACCTCCCGGGCCCGGGGCGAGAGACCCAGCTTTGCCCTCCGCTAGGCAGGGTCCCACAGCTCTGAGCTTCCTGTCTTGTCTGAGACACTGTGTGATGGGAGGCTCTGTCGACCAGACAAACCTAGAATCACCGGCCGGCGAGCATGTCTACGGGGACTGTCTTGACTGCTCTACTCAAGGAGGAAGACCCAGCCTGTGCTCGGGTGTCACTATTCTGTGGCTTCAGCCCCTGGTCTGTAAGGACATAGAGGAAGTCCGCTGAGTACTAGACACTCGAATTCATGTTGCTCGGCCCGTGGCCCTGGCTGTGATGTGACCTGCCGTGACGTCTCTGCAGCGATGAGCTGTATCTTGGAATTGTGAGCTCAAATAAATCCTTTCTTCCCTGAGGTGTTTTTGCAGGATATTTTATCACAGTCTCAAACCAGGACACAGGGTCTCCCTGTGTAGTCCAGGTTGACTGAGAACTCCAGTCTTCCTGCCTTGGCCTCCCTCGCGCTGAGACTATAGGCGTGCATCGTTACACCCAGCTTTGAACTTCAGCTCTATATCTGTGGAACAGATCAAAATAGGCACAGAACCTGGTTTTGACACCCAGTTGCTGGGGGAGGATGTCTAGGTGCCAGGCAATGTGCTCCCGGACCCCCCCCCCCCCCGCCCAAGTCTGGGTCTTCTCTCCCTCCGTTAGAATGCTAAGGTTGAGGACCTGAATTGATTCCTTGGACCCACAGGAAATGAGGACTCAACTTGTCCTCTGACCTGCACATGTGCATGTACATGCACACACACACACACACACACACACACACACACACACACACGCATGCAAAACAAGTGAAATTTAATTTAAAAAATTAAACTCATGACTTTTATGCTTGGTAACTATCCCATGCATGCTCTGCATTTCCCAGGGTGCCTTGTGGTTGTATTAAATCACGTGACTCTAGAGACAGTGAACTATAGGCAGAGATGTATCCTCATGCTGTACCTACCTCAGAAGTTCCAGTGTCCAGATGGTGTCACGTAAGAGGAAGGGTGACTGGATCCCAGAGTCCAGGTGGAGGAGAGTCTCTGCCAACCCAAGACCAAGTTTCCATGAACAAGAAATAAACTCTCAGATTACTAAGTGACAGCATTGCCTAGTACAACTGACACTCCTGAGACCAGTTCCTAAACCACACACCAGAATGCCAGACACTTGACCAGTCATGTGAACCTGTCCACTAAAGAGCCCACAGTGCCCCTGACCGTCTCCTTCCCCCTCGTCCCTCCCAGGCGGTGGTCCCCCGACTGTCCGTTTCTCCCTGGTCCCATGCGGGTGGTTGGCAGCCATCCTGGTTTGCTTTTCTGTTGCTTTGATGGGGAGAGGGGTTCCTTTCAGGTTACAACTCCCAGGTCACATCCGTCACTGAGGAAGCCGATCAGGGCAGGAACCGAAGCAGAGACCAGGAGGAAGTTGCTCAGTAGTTTGCTTCCAGGTTCACTGCCTTAAAAGTGTTTTTCCTCATTAGGCAAGCTCCACCGCGCCCCTCTGGATCCAGCCAACTGGGCAAGGGAAGTGTGCTCTCCAGTTCGAAAAATCAGTTTACTGAGGTTACTTACAAAGGACATATCGGGAAGAAGGTGTGACATGTTACATCGAGGCCTACTTTTTGATCAGAAGCGTCGAGGACTCGGGCATACCCTGCCAACATGGCAACCGCCAGCCAAGAGTCCCTCTCCTACCCAGCATTCACTGCTTTCCCCCAGGCCCTCCCCATCAAGTCCTTGGGGAGGAAAGTGGTTGGTTGGAAAGTGGTTGAATCTCTTGGCTCCGTGTTGGGCAGTGAACTCTCAGAGGCGTGTCTTGCCGCTCAGAGCCCCTGCACGTGCATCTGGATCCCTCGCCAGCCTCCATGGGCGTGTCCATGGAGCCGGATTCTATGTAAATTCACGCTCACACTCAGCTACCTTTCTTTACATACCAAGCCACCTGCCCAGGGATGGCACCCCCCACAGTGGCATGGGCCCTTCCACATCAATCAGCAATCAAGATAATGCCTCACAGACTTGACCGCAGGCCAGTGGATGGAGACATTGCCGCAGCTGAGGGTTGCTTTTCCCGGGTGTGTCAAGTTAACAACCAAGATTTGCCACAACAGCCTACAGCAGAAAACAGTTCCCACCCGGGCCCTGTTCCCACCCCCCTGCCCCCAGCTACCCTAATGCCCTCTCTGCCCACCTGTTGGTGCCTTCCACTTCCACCCAAGCCCTTGTCATAGGCTTCCAGCTCCCTGACCAGCTCTTGGCCTCAATTTATTGATTTAAAAGTTTCCTCTTTACAATGATTGATTGATTGCAGTGGGAGCAGTGTGTGTGTGTGTGTGTGTGTGTGTGTGTGTGTGTGTGTGTGTGTGTGTGCCACAGCATATATGTGGAGGTCAGAGAGCAGTTTTGGGAGTCAGTTTTTGCCTCCGGCTAGGTAGGTCCCAGGGATTGAACCTATTTCATCAGGCTTGGCAGCAAGCTCCTTTACCTGCTGAGCCATCTTGCTGATCTGGGCTCCGAGCTGTTATGTCACACTATTTTCTGCACAGAACTCCTTGGCTTCTGAATAGTAGTATGTCCAGCCTCTTTCTTGCCACCACCACCTTGTCTGGGTCCCTTTGTGGACTGTGTGTGTCTTTCCTTGGGTAATGTTCCCTCTGGTTTGAGCAGTTTGATGGTGTGCCATGGGGGAGGGGTGTTTTCCTTTGTGCTGTGTGTGTTTGGACTTCAGGATTTTATTTTTTACTTTTTATAAAATTGATTGTGCGTCTGTGGACAACTCTGTGGAGTCCGTTCTCTCCTTCTACTTGTATGTGGATTCTGGGGATCAAACTCAGGTCTTCAGGCTTGCACAGCAAGCAGGTGCCTACCTGCTGAGCCATCTCGCCAGCTCAGCCTCTGGGTTTTAATACTTGCTATTATATTTGGAAAGTTTGGGGGCCATTATTTCTTCAAAAATGTCCTAGTTGGTTTTTTTTTTTTTTTCAATCTCCTCTCTTCTGTCACATACCCACCAGGCTACAAGGTTGTTCCCCAGGGCCCGTGCTGCCTTCTTCTTTGTTATTGTAAAGTTTTGTGTTCTATTTTATTTATTTATTGGTGGGGCTCATGTGAAGACCACAGGACGGCTTGTGGAGGCGGCACTCTCCCTCCCTGTGTGGGTCCTGGAGATGGAGCTTAGATCGTTAAACTCGGCAGCAAGCACCTTTCCCCGCTGGGCCTTCTTCTTTATTTTATTCTTGTTTTCTCTTTCTCAGACACAGTCTCATGTAGTAGTCTAGGCTGGACTCAAGCTTACCATGTAGCTAAGGATGACCCTGAACTCCTGACCCTTATTGTACACCACCATAGCCAGGTTTTTCTTGTGTGTGTATTTCTGTTGCAGTCTTCAGGTTCACTAACCTTTGTGTCTCAGGCCTCCAGTCTGCTGCCAATCACAAGCATTAGCAGGCTCAGAAATGTTGGGTACTTTTAGTGTCTCCTGTGGTTTTGGCTAAAAGTTTATGAACGTGCGGTATGATGACCATACGTGTTTGGATAGTGTGGGCTAACTGTGGGCCAGATCATTCCGGGCTGGTCTCCCAGTACTTCCTTTCATGGCTGCTGCACCTTCTACTCCTTTGTTTCCAGTGCCAGACATGACCAGACAGAAGCTGTGGGTCTCACCTCCTGGGGTAGCAGGTATTTTTGTCTACAAAGGAGCTGCTGAAGCTTTGTCCAGGATTCAGATATTGTTACTTGGAAACAGCCGGATGTTTTCAGAGCTGACTTCTGGGCTCCAGGAGATGCTGGGAACAGCATTCTGCCCTAGCCTCATTGCACCTGCTGGGGCTGGGGGTGGGGTCAGGCCTTGGGTCCACCCTAGCCTATGCCCCCATGCTGGGGTGGTCCCTGGGGGCCTGCATGAATTCTGGAGAGTGCCAAGTACAAAGTCCTGATTCCAAGGGGGCTCCCCTTTTCTGGACTCTGACCTATGGCCCCCATATCGCATGGCATCCTAGGGTTCCAGCCGGTCCCCTCTGTCTAGAGCTCTGACAGCACTGGACCACTGGAGGCGCTATGTGTTTGGCCACACCTCAGGATGTATGAATTACAGTCCTGGGAGTTGTGGCTTCATGTATTTTATGCCTCCCCCGCCCCCAAGTTATTCAGAAAGACAGTCTAGTGCCTTGTTAGGCAGTGTGTGTGTGTGTGTATGTGTGTGTGTGTGTGTGTGTGTGTGTATGTGTGTGTGTATGTGTGTGTATGGATCAGGAGTTTGAGGCCAACCTCAGCTACACAAGACCATGTCTCAAAAAGGCCAAACCAGAGGGCTAGATAGATGGCTCAGTGGTTAAAATCACTTGCTGCCCTTTCAGAGTACCCAAATTTGGAGCTCGGTTTGGTGGCACACGCCTTTAATCCCAGCACCTGGGAGGCAGAGGCAGAGATCAAGGGCAGCCTGGTCTACATCATGAGTTCCAGGCCAGTTGGAGCTACAGTGAGACTCTCAAAAACCAAACTAACAACAACAACAGAAAGCACCCAGAAAACCAAACCGAAAACAAAAACAAACAAAAGCTAAAATAAAGGACCCAAGTTTGTTTTTCAGCACCCACATGGGGTGGCTCAAAACTGCCAGCTTCAGGGCCTCTTCTGGCCTCCTCAGGGACTCATGTGACACACAGAGATACACACATACAAATAAATAAAAACTACAAAAAAAAAACCCAAAACAACAAACAAAAACAAAAGCCCAAATCCTTTTAAGCCATAGTTTTTGTGAAAGGATGTAGAAAAACAATCCAGTCAGCAGCAGTGAGAAGTGATGGGAGCCTCCACCTCCCTCCACCTGTGTTCTGGGTGGGATTAGCCTTCTTCAGGGCCAACAGCCAGTCTGCCCACACAGGGATCAGTTGGCACTTGCATCACCCACCTGGGTGTTCCATGAGCTAGAACTACACTACATGTGTTGGTAGCACCTGTCCCTCTGGCTGGAAGAAAAGAAAGTGAATTGTCTGGGAAGGTCACACCTTGAACTTTAGCGTGTAGGATTTCCATACCAAGAAAAAAAAACAAAAAACAGTGAAGCTGCTTGAGTTTATAAGGCAACATTACAAGGCAGTCACCATGGAAACAATCATAAACAAGCCACTAAAAACAAGAGTCAGATCTTCAAAACAAGACAATGCAAACTTCCAGGTTCAGGCTGGGCGTGGATTTTCACACCTGTCACCCCAGCACTCAGGAGGCTAAGGCAGGAAGATTGATAGGATTAAGCCTGTAAGTATCATGATCCTGTAAAAGAAACAGGGTGGGGGCTGACAGTGCTCAGCTGTTAAGAGCCGTGTACTGCTCTTTCAGAGGACTCAGGTTCAGTTTCCAGCACCCATCAAGCAGACTTCAGTTGCCTGTAACTCTAGCTCCAGGAGATTTGACACCCTCTTCTGGCCTCTGTGGGCACTGCACACATGTGATGCACATACAGACATGCAGACACACAACACATACTTATACACATAAAATTAAAATAAATCAATCTTTAAGAAGAAAAAAGGTTCAGGGGTTACTACAGGGGGTGGCGTGGAAAGATTGTAAGAGCCAGAAGTACTGGATGGCCACAGGAAGAGTTTTCCAGACAGCTGGACAGTTGTTCATATGAACTCACAGCAATAGTGACAGCATGCACAAGACCCGTGTAAGCACAAGCCTGACACAATCCCAGCACAGAAGCGAGGAAGTGGAGAAGAAGCCCTGACCTGAGCTGAGAAAGGACTGGCAACCGACAGCTCCTGGTCGGGGAGGAGGAGTGGGCCTTCATTTCCTTTAAGGGTGAGATCTAGATCGGTTAACCAAGCTTCAGTGACTGGACCCAACCAAAGAGCATTCGGGCACACAAATTTGATTCAGTAGGCCTTAAGATATATAATATATATGTATGAAATCGGGGGGGCTTTAAGAGGGTACAGATAGGGAAGTTGAGTCAAAATATGATCAAAATATATTGTACAAATTTTTCAAAAATTCAATAAAAATTTTAAAAAAGAAAGGAAGAAAAGAAAAATTCCCAGATCCAAACTATATGCATATTTTCTGAAAATGGCACTTTAAAATTGCTTGAATAAGGCTACTCCAAGGAAAGCTAGGTCAATTACTTACCTTTCTCATCACTATGACAAAATTCCTGAGCAGGGGTTGGAGAGATGGCTGCTCTTGCAGAGGATCCGAGTTCAGTTCTCAACATGCACATGGCAGCTAACAACCATCCTTAACTCCAATTCCAAGGGATCCCACCCCCTTTTCTGGCCTCCGCAGGCATTGTAGGACATGGTAAAGATGAACCATCACATCAGGCAAATGTGAAAATGAATCAAGAGACTCAGAGATGAAAATAATAATGTTGAAATCTAAAATCCAGCCGAAGGGTTACACAGCCTATTAGATACAGTTGAAGAGATAGTTGGTTAACTGGAAAATAGGTTTGAAGAAATCATTAGCCATAATACAGCACACAGGGGAAAATAACAGAAATGGGGTGGGTAATGGGTACAGAATCATGAGTTCATAGGGGTTCCAGAGAGGTCTGAAGAGGACTGGGCGAGGCAATATTCAATGAAATATATTGGTGAGAAGTTTTTCAGAAATGTTTTTTTAAAAAGACACCTGCTTGGAAGGAAGCATAAAGAATTCTAAGAGTAAACAAAACGGAACTCAGAGCTAAAAACAGTGAAATAATAGAAACCCAAGAAGAAGTCTATCAATTTAAAAACAATGTGTATTTACTGTGTATGTCCCAGAGCAAGCATGTGGAGGTCAGAGACCAGCAGGCTCCTCCTTCTACCATGTGGATCCTGAGATGGAACTCAGGTGGTCAGGCTGGGGGCAAGCATCTTCACCCACTGAGCCATCTCACCGGTCCCTAAGAAGGGTCTTAAAGGCATCACGGTAGAAAAGGTCAGATAAACAGGAAAAAGGCCAGACAAGAAGGAACACACGTATCATTCTAGCACTTGGGAGGTGGAGGCACGAGGATCAGAATTCTGCTTGGGTTCATCCTTGGCTACATAGTGAGTTTGAGGCCAGTCTGGGCTATATGAGATCATATCTCAAAACTCAGTCAGACAAACAAAAAACAAACGGAAAAGAAGAAAGAACCAAAGGGAGAAAGAAAGAAAGAAAAAAAGCCAGAAAACAAGTGACCCAGGATGGGTCTGTGTGACGTGAACACTGTTCTCAGGACGCCCAGAAGTGACTAGGAAGGGGTCCAGGGAGAGGCGGCCACTGCCAGCATGAGCAAGGGACTCAGACCTGTTCTGATAAATCCTCCTGAAACAGGATCTTAGTACCCATGGAGCCAGATCTGTGGCTCCATGCCCACTGTGCATGGGGTGCACATGGGGTGTTCTCAGTCATCCTGGGCAGAGACAGGTCGTCTCTGTAGCACTGCTGGGGACCAGGGTGGCCCTGGGGACCCTGTCTACCTGCCTGACTCCCAAAGCTCCAAGGAGGCTGAGACGTGGACTAGAGGAAGTGGGGGTGGAGGTGTAGGTGGGCACATGGGGACAGGAAACCCAAGGGAATCCTAACTCTGGGTGAGTTAAGAGTTCCGAACACACACGCACACACAGACACACCACACACACACAGACACACATACACAGACACACCACACACACAGACACACACACACAGACACATACAGAGACACACACAGACACACACAGACACACAGACACACCACACACAGACACACATACAGAGACACACACAGACACACACAGACACACCACACACAGACAGACACCACACACACAGACACACACACACACAGACACATACAGAGACACACACAGACACACACAGACACACAGACACACACACACAAAGACACACCACACAGACACAGACACACATGCACACACACAGACACAGACACACACACAGACACACCACACACAGACAGTCACCACACACAGACACACACACAAACACACAGACACACCACACACAGACAGTCACCACACACACAGACACATACAGACACACACACAGACACACCACACACACAGACACACAGACACACCACACACAGACAGACACCACACACACAGACACACATGCACACACACAGACACACCACACACACAGACACACGCACATACAGACACACATGCTCACACAGACACACACAAAGACATACACAAAGGCACACGCACACACACACACACACACAGACACATCACACACACACACATGCACACACACACACATGCACACACACAGACACACCACACACACAGACACACACACAGACACACACACACAAAGACACACCACACAGACACACATGCACACACACAGACACACACACAGACACACACACCTTTCCCTCGTGCATAACTCCTCCATTCTTGCTATGAATTTCTCACCAAACAAGCTCCATTAATCGTCTAATAACCGGATTAATTAAGGACGCTGAACGTAAACAGCAAGAAGGTAATTTGTTCCTGATCACTGTGTAATTGTGGGAGGATGAACTCATCTGCATATGCAAAGAAGGCTGCGGTCAGAGAAGGTGGGGAGTGTGCCTCTAACCTCTCTCCTCACACTCTTCCCCCTGGCCTCTGACTGGTTAGGCCGCTGGAAGGGGCACTGCTTCTGTGCCCACCTCCCCTAGCCAATTCCTCTCTAAAACGGCTGCCATCCAGCCAGCAGATCCTCAGGTCAAACCTGACCATACCATCCACTGAGACGACTAAGCTCCGTCAAGGCGACGGTACCTTTTGCAAACTGTGAAGGACAGGAGAAGAGCTTGCTGGGATCAGTTTTCAAAGTCCCCGGTGCCGCCTCCTCCGGGACGCCTTCCGGGATTGCCCTGCCCCCATTCAGTCCCATCCCGGGAGCTGGCTTTCCGCTGGGGCGGGCATTTGTGCATTTCTGTAGAAAAGCTGTCTACACCCATTCCCTAGAGACTAGGGGAGCCCGTGGCCTAAAAGCCCCTTTCCCCTTCGCGAAGGCTTCCCAGGCTGGGCGCGTTCTCCATGCCGGCCCACGGGGTTCCTGTCGCCAAATTGTTTTCTGATGGCGGCGTCTGTCTCTCTTGAACTCAATTTGCGTTTTCAAAGCAGCTAATAGACGCATTAAAAAATCCATTTTCGCTCGGGATTGAATATGACCGAGTCGGATCAATCCGAAAACTGCTCCCACCGCCTTCCGCGTCGTCGCGGAGAGCCAGAGCCGCGACGCCCACGCCGCCACAACCCCCCGCTGGGCGGGGCTCAGCCCCCTGAGAAACGCCCCTGCTCCCACCCACAAAGCGGCCCCGTCCGCACGCGGTCGGTTCCTCTGCACCCACTCGCACCCTTTCAAAGATCATAAAGTGTGTATGCGGGTGCGTGTGAGGCTGAGGGCGACTGAACTGTACCCCAACTTCCCGGGCTCCCTGCAGGCTCAGCAGATGCATTTGCCATCATGTTTGAGGGGCACAGGAGGGCCTGGGTTTGAACCTTCACTCTGCTTCCCGAGGCTGAGCCCCAGGGCTACATCGTGGTCAGGCCGCTTTGTAACCGTGATACTGACACCTCCCCAAGGCAGGGGAGAGGGGAGGGGAGCCTCGCCTGTAAGCTATAGCTCTTTGGGGGAGACAGTTTTACCAGCACTCCCTGCATGCAGGGAGGCAGCTCACACACCTTCCAACTCTGGGGGGCCCCTACACCGAGAAAGAGCTTGGCCTGGGGTCAGTGGATGCCCAGTGCAGCCAACTGTGGCATCTAGACCCAGTGGAAAGGCAGGTCGGAGCCGGTGGTAGGAGACCCCCACCGGCCAGCAAGAGGGAAACGGTGAGGCCATTGGCTGCTGACTCTGAGCACTCCTGCCGCACTTGATACCGGGCTTCGAGGTAACAAGTCCTCCAAGTGGGGTGCAGTACCAGTCCTCCGTGCCTGGACTGTTTGGACTGGAAAACGTACTGAGATTTGAAAGTGCAGAGGCCATAGGAGTGCCAGCCAGCAGTGTGCAGAGAGAAGCTGGAGTGAGGAGCACCCTTAAAAGGGCTGGAGAGACGGCTCAATGGCTAAGATCACTGACTGCTCTTGCAGAGGATCTGGGTTCAGTTCCCAGCACCCACACAGCAGCCTACAACCCTTCCTAACTCCAGTCTCTGTCGGTATTGCATGACACAGGGGCACTTACAGACATGCAGGCAACACACTCATACACGTAAAATAATGAAAAGTAAAATCCCTTTTAAAAAAGAGAGTAATGAAAACAATTGATTCCCCTGTAAATACATTTTTATGTGTGTTCAGTTAAGAAATTCTTTCTGCCCAGCCTGGTGGTACAGGCCTGCAAGTCCAGCGACCTGGGAGGCACAGGCAGTAGGCCACGGATTAGCAGTGCCAGGAGGACTCTGTGAGACTTGGACTTAAAAAAAGAAAACAAACAACAAAAAATATGGGGAGCCAGGAGGAGAGGAATATGCCTGTAATCCCAGTTTTTGGGGATGCTGAGGCAGGAGGACTGCCATTAGTTGAGGCCAGCCTGGGTTACATGGCCAATTGTAAAGAGAGTATGTCTCAACAAACTTCATGTGTGTGTGTTCTTACTCCCAGATCACAAAATATTCTTTTATGTTTTAATCTGGCTGCCGTAGTGTTTTACTAGGTCACCTTAAATCTATGATCTATTCAGAATTAATTTTTGGAAGAATTGGGAACATAGCTCAGTAAGAGAGCATTTGCCTAGCAGGTGCAGAACGCTGGGTTCAACCCCCAACATTGCAGGAGAAGAATTCTCGCAAACCTTTTAAATTAAGCTTACTTATTTATTTCTTCCTGTGTATGTGGGCACTCATGAGCCACAGCACATCTGTGGAGGTCAGAGGACAACTTGTAGGAGTCAGTTCTCTCCTTCTATCACGTGGGTCTCAGGGAAGGAATTCCGGTCCGCAGGCTTGGTCTGGCGTCATCACTGAACTCTGGTCCCATCCTGGTGGTTTTGAGTCTCTGAGACCTTAGCATTTACAGATGGAGCCCAGGCCTTCCACGCCCATGCTCAAGCACCCTGCCTCAAGCTTCACCCCAGCCCTTTCAAAACAGCCTTGTTGATTTCCACAGAACCCTGATGGCATTTGGAGCCTGCTAGCCTAAATCTATAGACCATTTTATTGTTTCGTTGTTTGAGACAGTCACTCCATAGCCCTAGCTGGCCTGGAACTTGCAACAGTTAGTCAACTTCAGCCTCCCAAGTGCTGGGACTGGGGGCAGGCCCCACCCCCATCGCAACTAGCAATTTGGAGATTATTTTTGTTTTTTGGCTCTTGCCATGTAGCCTAAGCTCGTCCAGAATTTGCTTTGTAGCCCAGGCCTGGAACTCCCATGATCCTCCTGCCTGTGCTTCCAGAGTTCTGCGATGACAGGCTGGATGACAGGCCCGGCAGCTCCTGCTGCTTGCCTGCTGGCTTCGCCCTGCTCCTGCGGTCGGTCCCCAGCCTTGCTCTTGGTGCGCTGGTATTTTGTCCTGCCTCCCTGCAACCTAGCCTCAGTTCTACGGCCACTGCACCCTGAGCTGTCCACAGTCAGATATCAACAGGCCCAGCCTGGGAGTGTTGCCCTGCTGGCTCAGCTGAGCTCAGTTAGGGGAGGGCGGCATCTGCTAATGGGGGCGGTGGTGGTGAGGAGGGTGAGACAGCGCCCCTGATGCCCAATCAGGGGTGCTGGCCCTTCCGGGGCTGGCCTCTGGGCCACCACCCTCTCCGACTTCTGGGCTAGGCTAATTAAATCCTTGGCAACTCCGGCTTTGTCTCCTCATCACCTACTTTTTGCTGACAGAAGCGGTTTCTTCTTGATTATTCTTAAAGGGGCAGGCCCCTTTTCCACAGAACCTTTTAAATACAATTACACAGAAGACAGTGATTTTAAAATACACTTAACTAAGCACTTTCTATTTTATTTAAAAAAATACTTGGATGGTGCTTGTCAGGGGCTAAGTACCTTGCAGCTCTAATCTCATTTAATCCTCACACTAACCCAGTCACGGCCACCTCAACAGGCACTTGGTAATTGCCCACTCCCCTCCCAAACTGAATGGAGCCCCACGGAGCACCCTGGCTCCGCAGGTGACCTGGTGACAAAGGCCACCTTTGTATTAAGATCAGCTGGGCGTCTGCAAGGTCCTCATTGGCCAGGGAGAAGACAGAGCCTCCGCAGAGGGTGGGCTGGATAAGGCCTGCTAGGGTTGTTGCCTGCCCGCCCCCCAGTCTGGACTGGGAAACCCCATTCCTGGAAAGTATGGCAGGGTTTGGCTTGGCCATGGAATACAGTGATCTTAGCAGAAGATGCCAGGGCTGGGGAGGGGATGGTAGGGTGTTGGGGAGTTGGGGTATCTAAGATTTCAGGTTGGGGAATGGGAGGGAGGGAGGAGGTTCCAGAGGCTGCCATTGGACCTGTTCCAGCACAGTCCTTCCATAGTACTGGGAGGAAAGTGGAGAGAGGGAACGGGAGAGGGAAAGAGGGAGGGAGGGAGGGGAGGGAGGGAGGGAGGGAGGGAGGGGAAGGAGGGAGGGAGGGAAGGGAAGGAGAGAGACCCTTGGCTCTCCCTGCTCCTTCCGGTTAGCCTGAGTCAACTGCCTCTTCGGAGGGCCCCTTCCAGGCGGGCGGCACACACTCCCAGCCCTTGCAGCCTGCTGTTCCTTGTTTTGTAAGTTTATGAAAACGTCACCTGGCTGCTGCCCCCTCACTAGACCGCAAGCTCCCCAGACAGGGCTTGGAGTTCACCGTGTCCTTGTGCTTCCCACACAGCAGCTGTGCGTGGAGTACCTGGGGAGGGACTGCTGGTGAGTGGCCTCTGTGCTGCTGTGGGTCTCTGTGACCATCTTCCTGAAATCACTCTCAACAGCCTGAGGAGTTCCTCTAATTAAACATTTTTTTTGATTTATTTTAATTTTGTGTGTGTGAATGTTTTGTCATTGTAAGTGTACCACGAGCATGTAATGCCCACGGAGGCGAGAAGAGAGCAGCCGGCTGCCTAGAACTAGAATTACAGATGGTTATGAGTGAGCATGTGGGTGCTGGGAACCGAACCCAGGTCCTCTGCAAGAACAGCCAGTGCTCTTAACCATTGAACAATCTCCCCAGCCCAAGTTCCCCCAATCTTGAAGGTTCCTCAACTCAGGCCAGACTGGGGCTCATAGCTTCAATAACAATAAAGAATTTCAGACATAACCAGTTTGAAGCAGAGTTGGAGATTTTATTAAAGATATTTAAGAGGCTCAGTGGGTGAGGGCGCTCGCCACCAAGCATGATGAACAAACCTGAGTTTGACCCCTGGGCCTCACACGGTAAAGGACAGTACTGACTCCAGAAGGTTGACTTCTGACCTCTATAAGTAACACACACAAAATAAATAAATTTGATTTAAAAAATTTAAAGACATTAAAAAGAAAGGTGCTCAACAGAATAATGAATTCACACACCCAAGTGTGGGTACCAGCTCCTCAAGGGAGGGCACTACTGTCTTAACATGTGCCGCATATTGGTGGCTGTCAAGTTTCATCTTAAAAGGTTGTTAAGCAATCTTTTGTTAAATTTTCTTTCTCTTCTGATAAATGAGATTATAGGGTGGCTCCAAAATGCCTTGGATGGGATTACAGTTCGATAAGTTAAAAACCAGGAGCCTGGTTGGCAGGATGGCTCAGTGGGTAAAGGTACTTGCTGCCAAGCCTGATGATCTGAGCTCGATCCCCAGGATCTACACAGTGGGAGGAGAGAACTGAACCCTATAAATGCCCTCTGACCTTCACGTATTGTGCTCCCCAAACATGCATACACACAAGAAATAAGTGTAATACAAAATTCGAAATACCAGGAGCCACAAAGCGTCCGCAGGTAAACGGGCTTAGGGTGGGACTCCTGGAAGCTGCGTGCTGACAGCAGGGAGGGGTGGAAGGCCTCAGGCTCCTCCTAACGGGACTCTGGCTGTGGGTGAGGGGCAGAGGCTGGTGACTTCCCGCTGTCCTGCCTCAGTCTAAGGTGGAATCGTGGGTGCCCTCAGTCCCACCAGGGACTGAGGTTTGGATATGTCCCCCAGGTCCCCCTTTTTCTCTTTTGCTTTCTGGTCGAATTGTAGGCCTTTTTGCCATTGTGAGCTCTCACCATGATGTACCGGGTCACCACTCCCATTGTGTGCGGCAGGTTCCCCGGTCCTGAGCTGTGTAAGAGTGTAGAAAGCGTATTGAGGGCCAGCAGTGCAGGCACGCACTGCCCTCTGCCCTTGGCTGTGGACACGATGTGGACAGTTACTTCAAGTTCCTGTGCCTTGCCTCCTCTGTGGCGGTGGCCTGTAACCTGGAATTATGAATTAGAATAGACCCTTTCTCCCCTAAGCTGTTTGTCAGGTATTTTATCTCAGTGACAGGAAATGAAACTATGACCAAGGGCAGGCGGAAGAAAGACCCCTTCGCCTTTCTCGATCAGTGGGCTCTGTAGGCCACGACCTCCTGTTTGGATTTTTTTCTCACATCTGGCAACACAACCCCAGTCGCCCTTCCCCCAGGGGCTTTCGAGTCTGGCTTCTGACAACTGTATCCCTCTCCAAAGGAAAAAGATAAGTGTTTAACCAGCAGGGGGCAAAGACTGGGCCAGACAGGGGACAGCACCCCAACCCAGCCAGGATGCTGATGGAGCACCCAGAAACCAAGTGGCAGCCGCACGGATGGACAGGGGTGGGGCAGAGCCACGCCTGCCAAAGAGAGCACATGGGGTCATTTCTGTGGTTGGGTCAGAGCCTGGGCCCTGGGGGCCCCACCAAGGCAGGCTCTGCTTCTTGTCCTCAAAAGGCCGATTAAACACATAAGGCATAGCAAAAGACAGAGGAAGACTCATCCAATGTCGCCACATCAGGAAGAGCAACAGAGTCCATCTCCAGGGTCCTGATGTGACGTTTAGGTTCAAAGTCAGGGCAGAGATACGCACAGCTAGGTAGCCTGGTCAAGGTGAGGTCCTGGTCAGGGTGAGGTCCTACCCATCACTAGTCCTGGTCAAGGTGAGGTCCTGGTCAAGGTGAGGTCCTGGTCAGGGTGAGGTCCTGGTCAGGGTGAGGTCCTACCCATCACTGACCCATCTTTGTCTCAGCTCCAGTCTGTCCTGCAAGGTTCTCTGACAAGTTGTCAGAACCCTATAAGATCCATTTCCAGGAGACAAGCTCCCCCTCTGGCTGGCACCAGGCTTCAGCCTCTTCCCAACAGTGAGCATCCTGGTGAAATTCCAGTTCTTCGGGGTCCATCGGTTCAGTAGCATTGATGGGAAAATGGACAGAAACAAACGGCTCTCTTCAGGATAGCTTTGCTCCTGCCAGGATGGTCACAGTAGGCGTGGCCTTTACCCTAGGTGGGACTTTAGGGGGTCTTCCTGAAGGAGGGGCTCTGTAGGGGTGCGGGGTTGGTGAGGAGCTGTGGGGGATTTAGGAGGGGATTTAGTGGGGATGTGGGGGACAGGGACCTGGGGAAGCAGCAGCCACTGAGAAGGTGCAGGGAGAGAGGGAGGCAGCGGGTGTGTGTGACAGCAGGCCAATCTGTAAACTCACCAGGGGAAAATCAATACCCCACAGGATCTCCAGGCCCATGCATGACTGGGGACCCTGTTCTGACAGGGAAGAAGGCAGGCTGGGAATCTCACCTCTGGAGAGCAAGGCCGGGGGCGGGATTCAGTAGGCCTTTCACAGCTAAACCCACCTGTCTTTCCTTCCTCCTGTAACCCGCCTGTCCCAGCTTGGGCCCCTGAGGTCACTTCGGTCTTTAAGCTGCTGTGTACCTGAGAAGGGCATGTTGCCTCAGCCTTGTACCATGAAAGCACCAGTCACCCCCCGAGTGGCCCCGTGCTGCTGCAGGGCCAGCCGAGTCCTGAAACCGAACCCAACAAACCCGGCCTCTGTTACGTTGTTTCTATCGTATTTGGTTGCAACCATGATAAAAGTGACAAGTCCCGTCAGTCAGCTGCTACTGTAACGGACTGCCTGAAATAGTCAGCATAAAAAGAAAGGTGGCACACACCTGTAGGCTCAGAACTCGGGAGGCAGAGCTCTGTGATCTTGAGGCCAGCCTGGTCTACATAGCAAGTTCTAGGCCAGCCAGAGCTACGTAGTGAGACCCTGTCTCAAAACAACCACAAAACAAAACCAAAAAAAGAGGAGGTGCGTCATGGTTTGGGAGGTTTCAATTCAGAGTCTGCTGGTCCGTTTGGGGCCTGGGTAAAGGCAGCGGAGCATGCTGGGTGCTTGTGGGAAAGGAAGCCTCACCTCCTGGCTGGCCAAGAGCAGAGAGAGGAGGGGCCAGGCTTTCACTCTCTCCCTCATGGCCCCTAAAGGGTTAAATTCTTTCCATGGGTCTCATCTCTAAAGGTCCCACCACCTCCAATAGCACCACAGGCTGGAGACCAAGCCTTGATCACCTGGGCTTTTGGCCACATGCGAGATCCAAACTTCACAGCAGACCCGTGGGAAGCTGGGGGTCGGGGGTGGAGGGCAGGGACAGAGGACTCACCTTCCTTCAGAGAATGCTTGTATGAGACAAAGATTGCCTTGTGCACAGTGTTTAAGATATCCAGACACCTGTCAGTGGGACCCCAAAGGCTGGGAGGAAGATGGGTGTGGTTAGAGGCTGGGTGGGCTGCAGGGGAGCTGGACAGAGGACATCCCCTTGCCCGTCATCTGTCTGCTGGGTTTGCTCCAGGTCTCCATCCTGGCTCTGACTTTCTGCTGCATCTCACAGTAAAGCTGCAGACATCAGCTCGCCACAAACTCCAGTGTAAGCCTCGGCAGCTGGGGTTCAATATCTGATTATGGCTCTTTTCTCTCTGTGTTTGTTTAGAGAGGTGTAGAGATAATGTTTATACAAAGTGAAATGCACAGAGCTTAAGTGGATTGTTCCAGAAGCTCTGAAAAATGATACCACTGTGTAACTCAACCTCTGTCAAGATAGAGAACATTATCTACACTCTAGAAAGTTCTCATATGCCCCTTCCTAAGGAATTGTCCTGTGCAACTTGTGTGTGTTTGTGTTTGTGTAGAGGCCAGAAGTCAACCTCGGCTATCCTTCCTAAGGATCTGTCAACTATGGATTTTATTGTATTATATTTTTTAAAATTTAAACTGGGAACTGGATAGATGGCTCAGTGGCTAAGAGCACTGGCTGCTCATGCAGAAGACCTGGATTCGGTTTTCAGCACCCACATGATGGCTAAGAACTGCCTATAACTATAGCTCTAGTTCCAGGGATCAGATGCTCCCTTCTGGCCTCCATGGGCACTGCACACATGGTGTACCTACATCTATGCAGGCAAAACACTCATACAGTTAAAAAAATTAAATTGCCTTTTATTGTGTGTGTATATGTGTGTGTGCATGACCTGCACACATGTCGCAGGGCACACTTGGTGGTTAGAGGACAGCTTGTGGGAGCTGGTTCTCCGCTTTCTTCATGTGGGTCCTGGGGATTGCAGGCTTGGCTGTAAGTGCCTGTATTCACTGAGTTATCTTGACAGCTCCACATTGCTTTCCAAGACAGGGTCTCTCACCGAACCTGGAGGTTGTCCATTAGGCTAGACTTGCCTTCCATCAAGCCTGACAACTTGAGTTCAAGCCAGGGGACTCACAGCGGGAAGGAGAGAACCAACTCCTGAAAGTTGTCCTCTGACTTCCATACTCGAGTCATGGCACATGTGTACACACACACACAAGAAATAAATAAATGTAATCTTAAAAGTATTGATATAAAATAGGGGCTGGAGAGATGGGCTAGAGGTTAAGAACACTGGCTGCTTTTGCAGAGGACCTGGGTTTGATTCCCAGCACCCACATGGAGGCTAACAACGTCTGTAACTCCAGTTCCAGGGGAATCAGACGCCCGCTTCTGACTTCTGTGAACATTGCATGACACAGGTGCACTTACACACATACAGGAAATACATCTGAGCACATAAAATTTAAACAAATTATTAAAATAAATAACAAGCCTCTGTGGGGATTTCTGCCTGCCGCTTCCACCCAGCAGCCACTGGCAGTACTACCACAGGTCCAACTAGCGGCACATAGTGCCTGGCACATATGGGTGTCCAAATTAACAAGTGTGAGAACCTGGCCCAGCCACGTCACAGGTGAGTCACTCAGCACCTGGCTCCTTCTGAGGTCGCTGGATGAAGTGAAGAAGTGCACGGGGCCTCGCTCCTGGCCGGTCAGGGGACTGACAGCCTCTGGGATAGGACACACAGGTAGTCCTATGGTTCACACTATGGTGACTGAACTGGGAACGCTAATGGTGTTGGACTTCTCCAGTCAGGGGCGGAGTTGTCTATACATGGTGGGCTCCCAGTCCAGGGCATCTCAGGACTGGCCTGGGGCACTGATCTGTTGTTTGTACCCTGGCTCCAACTTATCTCTGCCCCCAGAAAGTCCTCCTCTAGCCCTCAGCCCCCTCATGTGACCAGGGGATTTGAAGGTAAGTCTCCTTATCTGTCCCTGCAGCAGGTGACTCATGGCCTCCTGCCTTCTCACTGACATCTCAGTGTGACAGTCCATGTCTTAATCCTCTTAGGCCCCTCACTTTTGGCTGTCAGATTCTGTCCCCACACCAACCCTTCCAGACTTCTGCCTCTGACCTGGCTGTCACCCTTCCAGTCCTGTCCCCGCACTCCAGCCAAGGCACAGAGTCTGCCTGAGCCTTCACCAGCTGTTCTCCCTCTGTGGCCCAGGGAGTTTGGGGGCTGTTTGGCAAAACTATCTATAAAAATGCCCTTGGATTTGGGTCTGTCATCAGATTGGCGACAGTCACGACTTCAGTGGTAGCAGCTATTGTAACCCAGAGCTTCTGCCCTCTGGGTACCTTCGGGTGACAAATGTCCTCTTTCTTCTTTGATGTGGGGCTTCTTTGTGCTTGTTGGTGCAAAAACAGAGCTGTCAGCTCAAAGGGGATCAGAGGTGGTTTATTTTGGTGCCTAATATGAGTGATCACGGCCCAGGTACACAGATTGAGGTTACCCCAAATACCATCCTCCAGTGTGGCAATGATTTTATGAAGTTTTTATAGTTATAGAATAGCAACAAGAATCTCACGAATCAAGTCCCTTTTCAAATACATTGGTGGCATACAGCAAAGGGGGGATCTCTGCTGTGGGGCTCAGGCTATCTGAAGATTCTTAGCTCTTGCATTGGTGGAAGCTAGTGGTCTGCTAAGTTCATATATTTCAAAGGCTTTATCTGATAGTCAGAATGTTAGGTTGGACACAAGAGGTGGGCAATAAATGATAAGGTAATTAGTCTCCTGACCTGCAACATTCCAACTCTCCACAGATGTTCCAATCAGTCAATCAGCCTTGTAGATCTAACACAGGTTTGACTTTTTTCCTGGGGAACATCCGCTCACATTCTGTTTTACAAATGAAGAAACAGGCTCAGAAACGTTAGCTAGTCCTGATGCTACACAGCTCAGCTGAGGGCTGGAGTCTAGCCTGACTCCTTCCACACTCAGGAGCTATGTTACCTCAAAGCCTTCTGAAGCCTGGGGATCAGTGTACCTCCATTGCCCTCCTGGAGTGTGCATCGTGAGGCCTGGGGACAGTTGGGAGGTCTTTCTCATGGCACTGTGTCTATGTCTTGGGTTCTTGTAGGCAGGACACCCTCGGGCTCCCAGCACCCCAGGCAGTACTGGTCTAGGTGATTCCAATTGCCACCTCTCAGACTTGCTGTGGAGGAACCCTGAACAGGAAAACGAGGTGTCGGGTGTCCTCGGAGCACCAGGACTGCACGTGAGACTTTGGGGGACCGGACTCTGGTGATAGAGGCTGGGGCAGAGTCAGGAGGCGAGGAAAAGCAGAGCAGAGGGACTCAGGCCGCACAGAGGGGACCTGCAGGGCACAATGTGTAAGAACGGGAGGAGACCAGGGGGACATCAGTTTCTGGCTCCTGGCTGAGCCCCTCCTGGCAGAGGGTCTTCTGGTCCCAGCTGACTGTAGGCCCTATCTGCTCCTACATGTTCCCAGAGAACGGCCCTGTCCTCTGGGCCTGTCAGGCCTCCGGAAGCTTCTAGTTCCTGTGCTCCAGAAACTGGGCAAGAACCTCTTCCAACACCCCAGGCCCAAGCAAGGGCACAGCAGGTGGTGGACAGTGGGAATCAGGGAATCTGGGACCGAGATGAATCACGGTGAACCTGAGCCTCTCAACTGCGGCCTCTGGGGTGGGACCACAGCAATTTAGAGAGCAAACTCCAGGCTGTTTATCCATGGGCACTGCTCCAGGTGGTTATTTACTTCTCTGGGAGGAGAAAAGGAGTTCGGGGCCTCAAGGGGCCTCAGCACAAAGAGGACAGTCACCAGTGTTAACTGATCCTGTCAGCCGCTGGGCGGCCTTGCATCCCAGAAGCCATTGGCATGCATGGCGGATCTGCAGGAGACTTGATGACAGCATGGAGGGCTGGAGCTCCCAAGCCAGAGAAGGTGACATGCTGTACCACCACCGTCCCAGTGTCCAGATGGAGAGCCAGTCCGGAGAGGGGCTGCTACTCCCCGGAGGTTACATAGCTCAATGTGAGTGGGATCAGGGGCCAGCACCAGGAGAGAGGGCATTGGGGGAGGGAGTGGCTGGGGCCTTAAGCCTCTGGAAACTCAGGGCCAGGGCCAAGCTGGGCCCTGCTGCAGGGGACCATTCTCCAGTGATCTGGTGGCTCTGGGACCCAGCAGACCTGGGCTGGGTCCCTGCCAGCCTCTTTTAACGTCTTGGGTTTGTGCTACAAGGCTTGGGATGCCTGCTGGTCTGTCAAAGGATACCGGCTGGGCCGGGCTTTGTTGGAACTGGAAGAGCCCTGTGTCTTCCCATCCTGCCTGGAGGTCACATGACATTCCTTCTCAGAGGGGGGACGTGGCAGTGAGGTGCAGGTGCCGTGCGGTGCCTCAGTCCCTCACCTGTGAATTGGATGATCATCACGTATCTGCCTCGGACACCGTGAAGGAAAACAGAGCCTCTGGGCAGGGTTAGCAGCAGCTACCGTGGCTGTCCCCTTGTCGCACTCCATCTTCATCCCAAGAGCTATTGGCTTGGCATGAAGTGAGGCATAATGGCTGTGTAGCTCCTCACTGCCATGCACTCGCAGGAAGAAAGGACAGCCAGCCCCTACGAAGGACATCTCTGCTGAGCTGATCCAAATGTCAAACTTGATTAAATCTCCCTTCTCCAATGCACAAGTTTTTAGCATTCTAAAAACCACTGCACAAGCAGAAGGGCCCCACTGAGGATTTGAAGAAAAAAAAGGATGATGGCCTCAGAGTACAGCATTAGGGAGATGGAGCCCTGGGCAGAAATTGCTACTCTCTCCCCATGGAACTCCATGAAACACTGCAGGGCTAGTGAGATGGCTCAGTGGGTGAAAAGGCTTGCTGCCAAGCCTGATGACCTGAGTTCGATTCCTGGAACTCACATGGTAGAAAGTGAGAACCAACCCGAGCTAGGTGTCCTCTGATCTTTTGTTCATACACACATAGTTAATTAGTTGGTTAATTAAAAAGACAAACTGGTATGGCTCCATCTTGGGCATTTGGCAGCCATCAGCCTGAAAAAGGAATGAATGTGTGTTGTTTTTCAGGAAATGTCGGGTGGGATTTGTTGCCAATGATAAAATTTGAGCTTTCAAGCAATAATTTGAATTTTGGGAAATGTCTGTGACTCAGCCTGGCAGCTTCCCCATCCTTGAAAGACTTATTCACAAGAGTCTGGGGCATGGGTGGTCAATAGATAGGGACTTTAATATAACATAATTTAATTAATGTGTATCACAGAATGCACAGTCTCCATTAGAGGCTGTAAGTGACCCTCAAGAATTGAGCATAGGCTAAGGATTGGCACCCACAGTTACCAGATGTGGGCGAGACCAGATTTTCTTCAACTCGAACAACATATTGCCAGCGATTTATCATAGAAAGCAGATAAGGATCCAGCTGTCTGCTATTAAGCCAGACCCACTAGACCTCTGCAAATCCTTAAAGCAGTATAACTTGTATTTGCTGCTGTGACAAAATGCCCGACACAAGCAGCTTGAGTGAGGAGGGCTTGCTTTGGCTCACAGTTTGAGGGGCACAGTCCATCGTGGTGATGGGAGCCCGAGGCGGCTGCTCACACGGCATCCACAGTGTGGAGGCAGAGAGAGATGAACGCTGGTGCTCAGCTCGTTTTCTGCTTGATACTCAGTCTGGGATCTGAGACACAGGGTGCTGCCCGTACTCAAGGTAGGTCTTCTCCTCAGGGAAACCTTTCTGGAAGCACCCGCATAGGCACACCCAGAGTTATGTTTCCACATCGACTCTAAACCCGGTCAAGTTCACACTGCTCTTCCTTCTTTTGCTTTCAAAATAGTTCTCTCTCACAAAAATAATTACCTATATTTACATGAACTGAATTTTTCATTTTTATCTTTAAAAATAATTTTAATGATGGGGGCTGGAGAGATGACTCAGCGACTGACTGCTCTTGCAGAGGACGTGGGTTTGAATCCCTGCACATAAACAGGATAGCTAACTCCAGTTCCAGGGGATCTGAGTCCCTCTTCTGGTCTTCATGGGCATTGCATGATATGGTTGTATTTGCATGCAGGCAGGCATAATGCTCATACACATGAAGTAAAAGTGAACAAATCAGAAAAATTTAAAAATATTTAAAATTATGAGTACATGTGTGTATGTCTGTGTGTGTATGTATTTGAGTCTGAAGGTGTCTACAGAGTCCACAAGAGGCTACTGGATTCTCTTGGCTGAAGTTATAGGCAGTTGTGAGCTGCCTGACATGGGTGCTGGGACTCCAAACTCAAGTCCTCAATAAAAACAGTGTGTTAGTCACTTTTCTGTTGCTGTGGTAAAACACCATGACCAAGGCGACTTATAGAAGGAAGAGTTTATTTGGCTTGTGGTTCCCGTGGGTTAGAGTCCATCATGGCAGGGGAGGCCTGGCGGCAGATGATGCCCAGGCACAAGGCTGAGGGATCACATCTTCAAGGGCACAGGAAGCAGAGTGAGACAGCCTGGAAGTGAGGATGCACTCCAGCAAGGCCACACCTCCTAAAGGTTCCACGACTCTCCCCAAACAGGAGCAGGAACTGGGGACCAAGTGTCCAAATACTTGGAGCCTTTGGGGGACGTTCCCATTCACACCAGCATACACAGTGTGTGCTCTTAACTGCTGAGCCATCTCTCTAGCCCTATTATGTTTATCTTCAATGAGTAAATGAATCAAATATTTTAAAGCTTCTCAGTTTTAATTTTCAATATAACAAATGCCATTAAAACCACACAAACTGACACTTTGGGGATCTTCAATATTTTCGTTTTTGAGACAGGGTCTCAAACTTGCTATGTAGTCAAAGAGGACTTTAAACTTCTGATCCTCCTGCCTCCACCTCCGGAGTGCAAAGATAATGGGCTTGTGCCGTCATACCCAGTTTTCTGTGGTGCTGGGGATGGAATCCAGGACTTTGTGAATGCTAGACAAGTATTCTGCCAACCAAGCAGATTTTTAAGATTGGGAGGGACTCTGGTACTCAAGAGTCTCAGAATGAGCTGCCTGGACACATGGGGTTGGAAGAAGACAACAATCCTCTGTACCCTGGTGAGGGTCTGGGGCACATAGAAGGGCCAGTCAGGGAGCCCTGGGGAGGCATCCTTGGGACACAGATGTATGGCTGGCAGGAGGACTCCCCAAATGGCAGGTAGACCTCCACAAACTGCAGGAGAGGTTGACCACAGGCACCTGGACAGTGAGTGGAACTGCTCTCTGCAGACGAGGCCCTGTGCTACAGGGGCATGTATCCACCTGTCCCCAGTGTCAGGACCAGAGGCCTCAGGACAGTGCCTCCCTTGGGCCTCTAGAGAGATGGGACCACCCTGGCCAGGATCAGAGAAGGGGATAATCCCAGAGACTGTTTGTAGAGTGGGTAGTGAGTGGGCACCCTCCCCTAGAGGACTCTGCCCTGGGGTGCCCGTCATGTTGACATCTCCTACATTGGTTTGGCCCAACAACTTGGGGCCAGAAATGACACTCCACTGCCCGGTTTCACCATCACTCCCCTGTTTAAATTCGACTTCTCTTCCAAGTAACAGCCTCTCAGCTGCTAGAGCTGGAACCAGTCCCTTGGTACCAGTGCTTATGAGTCTAGTCCTGTTTCACCCAGTCCCCTGTCCCGGCAAGGCCCACACCAACCTCTCTGCTTCTAACCTCTTTCCCTGCAGCTCTTCCTCACGCTGTGCCCCATCCATCCAGGACACACGTCCAGCTGATTCGGTGTTCAGAGTCCAGGCCGCATGCTCTTTCTGTCTTAGCAGTTGGTATGCTGGTTCTCTGTGGCATTACTCTGCCAGCATTACAAGTACCTGAATAACAAAGCCTGACCCCTAAATTTAGTTTTTAGGAGTAGGCATAAACTTGGGGGACACTTGTTCCCCTAGATGTCTATTGGAACGATCTGTCTCTGGAAGTGTGCTGCTGGGACTCTGTCTGGAATTGTATCCTCAAGTCAAGCCTCATAATTTTATTCAGATGGGTTTTCTAGCTTCAGTTGGAGAAGTATCAGCTAGAACCCACCCTTATCTTATCAGACAATCATGCCCTTCCTTCCCTAGTTCTAGAATAATTCAGATACACAATGTCATGCATCCTTCCCAATGCTCATGTGTTTGAAGAAGATGGGTGCTGGCTTTCAGTGCTTTGATGTGTTAATTCCCAAGCATGCCCACATTCATTCATTATCCTTTTGGGGGTAAAGTTGCAAATTGAAGTTCCCAGGAATCAAGATTAAGTGCCCAGGTCGTAAGACACAAGAGTATGTGGTTTTGCTAGGGTTAATTAAGAGTGTTATTCCAGATGATGTCTATTTTATAAAACGCATTATTCCTTCAGTCCTCCAGTGTCTGCCCCTCCTGGAGGTGCAGTGCACACCCACCCACCTACCCACCCACCTGCTCTGCCATCATCCAGGTAGACCACTCCAGCCCCTTTCTGGACCCAGCTGTGCCCACTGCTGGTGAGGCCCTTCCCCTTCAGGTAACAAGTGAATGACTGCCCTTAGGCGGGTGCTTGCCCAAATCTGAATGGCAGGATCATGGGGTAAGGCTATCCTCACTACCCTTACTCCCGAGGGGCTGGGGCAGGGCTGGAGGCCTGGGCCAGGCTGACCCCAGCAGTCTGTACTTGATTCTCTATGTCCCTGCTCTGCCAAGGCCCACCAAGTCCCCCTAAGTGCCGCTCTGGGCCACCTCTTCCCCTAGGATGTCAGAATGTCACCACTGTATATTGCCACCTGCATATCTGGACATAGCAAAAGAGTGTGTGTGGTGGGGATGCATCTCTGAGGTGGCCCCCTTTCTGGCTCCTTTCTGAGCCTCTCCACACAGTCCTGTGAAGCAGACACAAAGGGAGGTAGTGATTCTTGAGAATCTTCTGGGGTCATGACATCATCTTCCTGCCCCCTTACATGGGTGACACCATAGTCTCAGGCCCCCTGCATGGGTGTCAGCCTGGACAACTTTGCTCTAAGTCTGAACCTTTGGCTTCTTGCACATGATGACTTGGGATGTCCCAGAGCAGAGCCTGAGCTGAGGATGGAATTACTTACTGGGGAGATGAATCCCAGTAGCAAGGATATGGGAAGGAGGAAGAACTGGTCACTGCAGAGCGGAGATGGCTGCTGTGGGCACTGGGGATCCATTCCCTGGGAGCTCGGCGGGGGCAGGCGGAGACCACACTTCAGAATTCTCTCCTGGCTATGGCATGGTCCAACAATTTCACCCTCCACTGGTTGTGGGTAGACTGAGGCATAGCCATCCTGGGATTCCCCAGCTGCCTGGCACAGAGTTGCTTGGACAGAAGTCCTGAGTCAGAGAATGGGATGCAGAGGTGGGCACTAGCCTGGGTCTCTTGCCCAGCTTCAGGTCTCAGAGGCAGTGGGCAGGAGTGGCCTCTCTCTCTCTCTCTGTCTCTCTTTCTCCTTCCCTCCCTTTCTGCCTCCCCCTCTCTGTCTTTGGGGTGGGTCTTTGGGGTCAAGGGTTCCTCCTAGCCGTCTCTTCTGCATTTACTACCTCCAATTCCCAACCCCACCGTCTCTCAGGGGATGCTGAAACCATGAGGCCACAGCCAGTGGTCACATGACTGCAGGTCAGGCCAGTTCTGCCATCCAGGGTCTGGCTAGTAGCCTGTCCTCTTCTGCCTTAGAAGCAAACCTTCAGAGAAGGTTCTGGATTGCTCTGTCCAGGCCCCTTCCTCTCTTGCAGCCAGCTCAGGGCAGAATCTAGTAAATAACATGCTGTCCATCGATCGGAGGTCACTGGGGCCAGGGCCAATCGATGGCCACAGACAGCTGGGCGGGCGGGTAATGAAGTACCAGCTCCCCAGTGGGGTGCTGGCCAGCCTGGACTTAATCCTCTCACCTCCTCCAAAAGGTTTGGTGACGGGAGGGAGGGAGAGAAGATGGATGGACGAGTCTCCCAGGTGGGGGAGGGATGAGGAATGGGGAGCTCACTGGGTCCTGCACTCTGTCAGTCCTTGGGGCCTTGGTCCAACTTGACTCCTCAACGGGACTTCCTTAGGCACCCTCAGAACACAAGCTCCCTTCAGCATTCCCCACCAAGGTGCAGTGTATCTCCATCCTGTGTTGATCTCTGTGGGTATGAAACCCTTCTTAAACAAGTGTATGTCAAGCAGGGCAAGGGACAGGGGCCAAACACTGAGTACGTACAGGGTACTCACTCTGCCTCTAGGGACTCTGCACATCATTTTTAGTTTTTACTTTGTAACAGAGGATGACCTTGAACTCTTGATCCTCCTGACTCTACCTTCTGGGATAGAGTGCTGGGACTATAGCTGTGCCCCACTCTGCCTGACTTATGCAATACTGGGGATCGAACCCAGGGCCCTCTGCAAGCCAGGAAAGCATTCTGCTGATTGAGCTGCACCCTCAGATCTACACTTGCCATCTTGTTCTGCTGCACAGCTCAGCTTGAACAACCTTACTAAGCCCATCCTAATAGACCAGGAAAGACACTTAAGAGAGGAAGCCATGCTGACGGTCACCAGACAACAGACTGGGCCAGGTAACCTCAGAGAGTGGTGAGATCTCCATTACTCTGGGCATTCAAGCAATGGCCAGAGGTATCAAAGAGAAATGGAAGAATTCCTGAAGAAGGTGGGCTTGGAACCACATGGCCAGAGGTCCTTCTGGGCCTGTTCTAGTTTTCAAGAAGGCCGGAATAAGTTGTCTTTCAGGGCACCTGGACCCCAAGGGAGGGTCACCAGGTGAGATGTGGACCCTGCTATGCTTCCCTGGGCGCCTCTGGGGCCAGCTCAGAGTCCACAGAAGTTTGACTCCCAGTTCCTTTTCAATGCCTGTTTTTAAAACAAGTAGGGACTGAGGGCTGCACTGCACAACGCTCAACCCATTGGGAATAATGGGGAGGTGCTGTGGGTGGCCCAGGCTCAAGATTATCCTATAGCCACCCCTCCCCCCAGTGAGCTAAGGTCTCAGGGAGGCTGGACAAGGGCTCTGCTGCTGACCTCCCAGCTTCTCACTGGTGGGTTCTAGGCAAATTCTCTCTGGTGAGCCATGCCCCCAGCTCCTCATTGTTGAATTCTAGGCAGGTGCTCTCCCACGAAGCCACGCCCCCAGCCTGCCCACATCTATGTATTTAATCGAAGAGTTGGAAGAATGGATAGGTAATAGAAGAAACAAACAAAAAACCTCTCTTTTAACTTGTAAGTAGTTATCTGTATGAATAAATAATAGTTTACAGCATGAAAATAAAGCAGAGCCGTTGGAGGCTGCTCCCGATGTAGGAGGAACTGTCTTTGGTAATCCCGCCTTTCTGTTTTATATTCCCAGAAGCAGTCCTGTTTCCATCTTATCTGATGTGCTGGTAATTGCTCTCTCCAATTACGAGAAGAATGCGCACATGTGTGAACATGCCCAGGGCACTTGTCCTCAAGGAACTCTTATTTGTGGCACGCACTGGGTGTGATTCCTCTTAGATTTCATTTGAGAGAGTCCCACTAGAGAGCGCCAGCCCCACTATGGTGGGGTGACCCGGGCTGCCACCCCAGGCCTCTTCCAAGCAGAGTGGGGTACAGTGGGGGTGGGATTGGAGTTCACAGCCATGCCTCCTCTCACATATGGGCTCAGCCTGGGGTCTGTGCCTAGAGGACTGACCTGTTCACTGTGGAAGAACTGGAACCAGGAAACTGGCCAGCCCTTCCTGGGGAGGGAGGTCAGGGAAGTAACTGAATTGGTGATAGGGAATGCAGCCCCAGACCCAGCAGACCAGCACCAGGACTAATGGACAGACAGGCCTGGTCTCCAGGAGGGGACCACACTTGATCCTGCTCTGTGTCCTGACTAGGAAACCTGGAGCTGAAGCTGCCTGAGATCCTAAACCTTCCCTTCCAGCGTGGTTAGGCTCCCGAGGCCATTTCTGGGGCCATGAAGATGCTCACTGGCTGGATATGGAAAGAACTCACCTGGTGAACAGCAAACCCAGGGGACCGATTTTGAACGGGCCTGGCGGCAGCCAGGCTGAAACATGAAAGGGTCAAATGACAACATGTCTTCTATCACTCTATCTCCTGCCACCTGCCTGCACCCCTCAGGAGTCCTTGTCTTGAGTCTAACTCCCCCCTGCCCTCCCCCCCCGCCCCCGGCACTCTCTGACTTTAAGATCTTTACACCTGCAAAGACCTTTCATCTGATCCTCAGTCTTCCTGCACAGCTGCATTATCTTAGCCTCAAGTACCCCCACCTCCATCCCAGATCACCTCTGACCACCTCATCTCAGGAGTCACCCTCTCGGTGACCACCCATCACACCCTAGACTCATTTTTCTTCACAGAGCTTCATGTGGTCTATTATTACCTTGTTTACGTCTTATTTTGTTTCTGCACACCAGAATGCCAGTTCTTCAAGGCCAGGGACCTTATCTTCTGTCTGCCTGGCACATAGTAAGTGCTCAATGGGTGTCGTGACAACTGGTTAGAGTTGCATATGCTTTTGGGGGGTGATTTCCTGAGACACGGGTGACTACAGTTTCCAGTGCAGTGTGATGCTTGAGTGGGGATAGGGAGGGCCTGGGCTGATGGGAGGGGAGGGCAGTGGGTGGGGCAGCCTGAGCATGGGGTTCTGAGGTGTGGGGAGCTGAAGCCTGGGAAGGGGGCTCCTGTCTTGTTTCAACATGTGAGAACCAGGAGGGGAGAAGTAGGCCCGACGCTGCCCACTGCCAGCACAGATCCTCAGCCTCCCTCCCTGGGGAAGGGGAGCTCCTTGCTGAACTGGAGAGGCACAGGACAGGCCAATAGGAAGGAGAATCCATGAACCACCTCTTCAGTTAGCACTTTTTCGGGGCATGGAGGCACATACCTGTAGTCTCAGCACCCAAAGGCAGGAGGATGACTGCCAGTTCCAGGCCAGCCAGGACCACATACTGAGTCTGTCTCCAGAGAATCCCCCCACACAGCAAAAACAGTCTCCAAATCCATTCTAGCCACCTTCCCGTCCAAACTTCCCTTCCTGGGTCCTCACCCAATGGAGGGGAAACATTGGTTTTGCCTAGGGTACTGGCAGAGGAGGCGGGACTAACGAGGGGCGGGGCTGTTGAGGAGGCGGGGCTGGCACCCAGGGCATCGGGAACCAGCCAGGAAGTGCCCAGGCAGGCCTGGCAGAGCTGAGAGGTGGACAGAATTTTATGTTCTGCCCTCCTCCTCAGCTCAGTGACAGCTTTCCTTTGACTCGTCTCCTCAGCCAGGCCACGTGCCCGCCTCCCCACTCTAATCTTGTTTGGCAGCAATTAAATTTTAAAGTCCCATCAGTGCACATGCCAGCCTTTTCCCAGACAGGGTTATTTAATACACTGGATTGAGACTCTGGGGCCCCGCCTGCAGCTGCAAACCCACTGAGGTAGAAAATTAACAAACCCTGTCGACCCGCTCCTCCCGGTCTCCTGTCCTCTGAGGGTCGGCAGGGACTGCAGGCGGTGGTGGGTGGAAGGGCTGCACGGCCTCTGGAATTTGGCAGTGGTCACAGGGTCCCAGGCTTCTCTGGGGGCCCCTTACTGCCCTGATTAACTGAATGGGAAGGGATACCCTGCCAGCCTCGTCTACTGACCCAGGTGACAGGATTAGGACGGGGTCACAGAGGTGATGCGTGTCAGGCTCTGGGCGTGATAACCAGGCCGTAGGAGCCAGTTCTTCCCCTTCTCCACAAATAACGTTGTTTGTGTGCAGATGTGTTTTGCCATCAGGCTGGGCTGTTGGGTGGTAGTGTTTGCTGCCATCATCTGGTCCTGGGTGGGCTCCTGGGACGTGGGTGTGAGGCATTAGGGAACAGGTCCTGGGGTCCACCATCCTCAGTGGGAACTTCACTCCTGTGTGAGTTCAGCAAGTCACTTAGCCTCTTGCTCGAAGATGGTACTGACCTCACGAGTTCTTGAGGTGCCTCTGTAGTGCGCCAGCAGCAGCTGTCAGGACTCTAAGCTGGCCTGTCATGTTCCCCAAAGCCCCCAGGAGGGACCCCAGGAGAAGGGAGCTGGGAGACCAGGATAGGGTGGGCTGAGCTGGGCTCTGGGCACAGGCTAGGCCTGAGTGCCAGGCTTATGCCTGGTGAAAGTGGCTCCTAGGTCAGTTCCACTTCCACTACCCTGTTTTAGATCTGGCACCCTCTTTAGAAGGTTGGTAAGGGGGTTGGGAGGGGCTGTCTGTGCAAGAAGAGTCCTGATCTGCATCCCAGATTCATCTAACAAGCGTGGCTTGAGTGCCTACTGTGTGCTTGATTCCGCTCCAGGTGCTGGGGATCCAGAAGAGATGAGGATGAGGATGTCAGCCTCATGGCCCTCATGTTAGACAAAGGTGCTTGGGTCCAGGAAGGGTTCAGAGGATGGGAGCTGGCAGGGAGAACAGCTTTTTCTATTCAGACTGGTCAAAAATGGTCTTTCTCTAAGAAAGGTGGCATATGAACAGAGGCCTACAGCTAGCAAAGTGTGGTGTGGCTCCCTGGGGGGAGTCTCCACAGAGAAACAGCTGGTGCAAAGGCCGTGATATAGGAGTCAAGCTGGCTTGTCTGGGCAGCAAGGAATATAAGCCAGTGAACCCTGGGCTGGAGGAGGTGGGGGATAAGCTCAGGTGACCCAGGCCTTGTGTGTGCTGTTACCCTCACCCAAAGGAAGATCTGACAGGATCGGACAGGCTGTGGCTTCTGAGGGAAACTGAGTGCAAGATGGGAGGACCAGGGTCTAGGGAGGCAGCTACCCCTACTGGGTGGATGTGAGGAAGTTGGAATTCTGGATTGGTTTTGGGGGGACGGGAGGCAGAGGCCCACAGCTGTCAAGAACTATCTTCCAGATGTTCCTGCCAGCCTCCGGCAGCCGATCCTCCCGTAGTGCACAGCCCATTTGCATCCCAGCTGACATCTCTTCTGTAGACAGCATGTGGTGCAGTCTGGGGACTCTGGAATCTTCCCTGTGACTTTTACCTCCTCATATCACCTGCCCTGGACAGTAACAGCATTCAGGCCTGTGCCTTGTGTCCACAGGTGGCCTGCGGGGAGGCTCTGCCGGTTATCCGGAGGAAGAGTACCCTCCTGCCACCCCCTCTCCCCAGTGAAGCCTGCCTAGAGGGAGGGCCTGCAGGAGCTGTTGATGGACTGGTGCTGAAGGTGGAGAGACCTCGACTCAGAGGTAGGGCTGACACAGCGTGGAGGGCGTCTTTTCTTTTCTAGACTCTGCCTTCTAGGTCCAGATCAAGGTCCCCAGCCTCTGCAGCCAGTGCTGGGGCCAGCGGGGCTCCGAGGCCTCAGTAGACAGCAGCAAACGGTCGGGTGTGCTCCAGCCTTTCCACTCCTGACCCTCACCAGTTATCTGAAGGGTCCTGATTGGCCCTGTTTTCTGTTTTGAATTTTTCTTTTTACTATCTTTAGTGTGTGTGTGTGTTTGTTGTGTGTGTGCACGTGGGCACATGCATGCATGTGTGCAACATATAAAGATGAAACTTTGTGGGGTTGGTTCTCTCCTTCTACCATGTCAGTCCCAGGGATCAAACTCAGGTTCTCCAGGCTTGGCTGCAAGCTCCTTTATTTGCTGAGACACCTCACGAGCCCTGCTTTCTAATGTTCTCACAAAAGAATAAGGAGGTTTCCAAACTGTTTTCAAAGAGGGGGGCCTTCCCTGGTGATCCCACATGTGGCTGGCAGGGTTCCAAGACATCTCTGTACGGAAGCCCTTGGAGTACATCTGAAATGCAAATTCCTAGCTGCCAGATGCTCTGTGGTGTAGTCCTGTGCCTGTCTGCTTCAGGGCCCCCAGACACTCCCCTATTCCGCCCCAGGCGGGGATTTGAAGGCCCCTGGAGCAGGGCATGTTGTCCAGGGTGTACCTAAGGTCTTGCTGCCTGTGGTGGCTCACACCTCTAATCCCAGCACTCAGGAGACAAAGGCAGTGAATTCTCTGTAAGATTGAGGCCAGCCTGGTCTACGTAGTGAGTTCCAGGCCAGTTGGGACTACAGGAAGACCCTGTCTCAAAAAAGGAGAGGGGGTGAAGGGAGGAATGGACCTAAGTCTTGTGATTGGGGAGGTGGCTTAGTGAGTAGGCAGGAGGACCTGAGTTCGAATCCCCAGTCCTCACTGGGGTTCAGTTCCCAAAGCTGGGCTCAGTGGTAGACACCTGTAACCACAGCACCGGGAAGGCAAAGAGGAGGGTTCCTGCACTCGCTGGATTGGTGAGCTCTCCGTGCGTTGAGAGACCCTGGATCAAAATATGAGGTGAAGAGCAAAGGAGGAAGGCACCTGTATTGACCTCTGGCCTACACACATGTGCGAGCGCGTGCGCGCGCACACACACACACACACACACACACACACACATGCACACACATCTGTCTTTTGTCAGTGTGATGGTTCAGGCTTATAAACTCCAGCACCTGGGGAGGCTGAAGCAGGAAGACCAGGAGTTCATAACCAGCCAGAGATACGGAGTGAATTCGAGGCCAGCCTGATGTCTCAAAAACACCAAAACCAATCAATCAAGCAACAGAAGACCCAGGTCTTTAATTCGTGGTCATTGATTCAGGGGCAACTGAGGAAAACAAAGGAGGTCACCACATCCCATCTTTTCACAAACAGGCTGCGCAGAGCAAAGGTCCTGAGGCAGTAGAGAACGAGCACCTCCAAGGAACTCAAAAAGCTGAGTCTGGGAGGCGGAGGCCCTATGGGGTCTGGATACTGTGCCAGGGAGAACTTGCCACTTTTGTCCAAGACTGCTGGGAAGTGACTGAAGGCTTTCATCAGGAGAGTGACATGGTCCAGTTTTTAAAAACTTAAAAAAATTAACATACAGGGGCTGAGAGATGGCTCAGCAGTTAAGAGCCCTGGCTGCTCTTGCAGAGGACCCAGGTTCAATTCCCAGCACCCTCATGGTGGCTAACAACTGCCAGTGACTCCAGTTCTAGGGGATCCTACCTCCTCTTCTGACCTCCACAGGCATTGCATGACATGGGTGCACTTACACACATGCAGGCAAATACACATAAAAGAAAAATAATGCACTCAAATCGACTTTGGTGGAAAGGATGGCTGTGCGAACATGGCACAGAGGCCCTGGGAGCCACCCCTGTGCTCAGTGTGATCACATCAGCCCCCAGTTGCTTCGTGTTGGGCACATGTGATCCATCTCCAGCCCTCCCGCGGCCCCTGATCTTTTCTCAGTAGCTGGAGTGTTGCCTTCTCAGAATACCACTACACGAGTGGAATCTTGAAGTTCAAATCCTTGAGACCGGCTCCTGTCACTCGGCGTAATGCCTTTGAAATTCATGCAATGTGTCAGTGGACCCTTTTCACTGCTGAGTAGTATTCTACAGCATGCATGCATGGACCCTGTCTGTTTACCCATGACTTGAAGGTTATTTTAGTTGTTTCCAACTATAGATGATTATGAACAGAGCTGCTGGAGACATCTGTCTCAGGGTTTTTTTTGTGTAAATGAATTTTCTTTTCTTCAGGGTCAGCATCAAGTAGTGGGATTGCTGGTGTATATGTGTATATATTTTACTTTATAAGAAACTGTTGGGACTGGAGAGATGGCTCAGGGGTTAAGAGCACTGGCTACTCTCGCAGAAGACCCAGGTTCAGTTCCCAGCACCCATATGGCAGCTAACAACTATCTGTAACTCCCAGTTAGGGGATCTGATGCCCTCTTCTGTCCTCTATGGGCACCGCATGACATGATGCACTTAACATACATGCTAGGTTAGCATTCACCTGTTGAGTCACTGTGAGTAGGCTGTATAAGGTGTGGAGTGTAGTCTGAGGTGTTTTTTAGAATACCAGTTGTTGGAGAGATGAACCTTTCTCCATGAACGACCTGTATCCCTTTGTCAAAAGTCAATTGGCCACATGTGAGTGTTTTTTTTCTGGCCTTTTTATTCCTTTCAACTGACCTGGCTGTCTCCTGGCCAATATCAGTCTATACAGGGGATCTTTACTAAGTCTTAAAATTTAGTAATGTGAATCCTTCAAATTTAATTTTTCAAGCTTTCAATTTCTGAGACAGGGTTTCACTTTTTAGACCAAATTGATCTGGAACTCAGAATGATCCCCCTGCCTCAGCATCCCAAGTACTGGATGACAGGTGCATGACACCAAGCTCAGGTAACTATTTTTCAAAAGTTGTTTTGACTGAGGCTGGTGGTGGGCACCTTTAATCACAGCACTTAGGAGGCAGAGAGTTTGAGGCCAGCCTGGTTTACATAGTGAGTTTCAGGCCAGTTAGGTCTACATGATAAAACCCTGTTTCAAAAAATAAAACCCAAAAAACAAACACCAGCCCCCTCCCCAACAACCAAATAAGCACCCCCCAAACCAACAGAACAAAAGAAAAAAGCCAAAGTGCTTGGCTGCTCTTGTCTTCTGTCTCTCATACAGAGTCACTTCTGTCAGGTGTGACTGGAACCCCCACCTCCCCCAGCAGTTCCAGGACAGACACCTTGGAGATTCCAACCAGACTTCCAGAGCCCACTGAGATCTGAGAGATCTGAGAGAAGAACTGACTTTTACAACTTCTTGAATAGATAAGATTCTCAGCCCAGGATTCACAAACAGCTGTAAAAAGGGACTGCTTCCTGGCCAGAAGTTTACCTTAAACATTAATCAGATGTCATGGGAACCCCAACCCCTCTCCCTATAAAAGCTTGGGGGTAGAGGCTTTTGGACTTTGAGCTGAGCTCCCTCTCTCGGGGGTGAGGGTGGGGGGAGTGTTAGCCTCTCGCACTCGTACTCTCCCTGAGGGAGCTCCTCCATTCCAATCTGGAGCCAGGCACACCAGCCCGGTTCCCCAGAGCCAGTGCTCCAAGATGAGGAGGCTAGTTTCCCCTATCTCTTTGGGGAGGCTAACCCCCCGGGGGGGGGGGGCTAGCATTTCTCCATTCCTGAGTGTGGAGAAGCTAGTCCCATCTGGTCTTCTCTTAATAAACCAGGTCCTGTTAGCTCTCAGTGGAGTCTCTGGTCCCTTTTGTCTGCTGTGTCTCTCGAACCCAGAACCTTACAACTTCGTCTACACAAAGACCTGTGGGGTTTTAATTGACAGTTGGTGAAATTTGCCCCAGTTTGGAAAGCTCTGATGTTCACTACAGTGGTGAATTTGTGTGTGTGGTATGTTTGTCTATTTGGATCTTTCCCATCTGCGAACATGTGTCTCAGTCTATCTGGATCTTTAATTTCCTCTGTCAGTGTTTGTAGTTCCCTCCCGTGCACACTCTCCATGCACACTCTGCACACAATATTATTTCAAAACTTTCCACCTTCAAGTACCCGTTGCTAGTCTGCAGACACAGGATGAACTTCCACGTGTTGAGTTTTTATATGCGGCCTTGTTGAATTCACTTGGCAACTTTGTGGTAAATTGCATACTCCCTCCCTGACTAGCATGTGGTCTGTAGGATGGAGCGGATTTATTTCTTCATGTCTCATTTCCTTCTCTTGCTTTACTGCAGTGGCTAGCACTTCCTGGACAGGAGACAGGGGAGCTGGGGTGGGCAGCCTGCCTGTCTTTCTCCCAGGAAGCCATTCAGTCTGCTGTTTTGTTTCTCTTGACAAAGGAAGTGGCTGACTGAAAGGAAACCCCCCAGCAGTTCCAGGACTCAGGACTGACAGACACCTTGGTGACTCCAGCCAAACTTCCAGAATCCACAAGCATCTTTGAAAGGGACTGCTCCCTGACCAGATATTTACCATCGCCCCTGAACATCATTCAGATGTTATAGGAATCTCCTCCCCATAGAAAGGCCTACTGGGCAGCTAGGCCCAGGCTAGCTTCCTCATCTCTGACCCAGGGCTAGCTTTCTCAGCTCCCCAATCTAGCCTCCTCATTGATGCCAGCCTGGTCCCCCAAGATGATCAGGCCAGTTTCCTCACTCGCGACCTGAGGAGCCAGTCCATCTCTTTAATAAATTCCCTGTAAATTCCGAAGCCGGCGTCTCCTTTGTTTCTGCTGCGACTCAGAACCAAACCTTACACTTTTAGAAATTTTATTTATTTTCTGTGTATAAGTGTTTACCTGAGTGGATGTAAGTGCACCCCTGTCGTGCAATGCCTGTAGAGGCCAGAAGAGGGTGCCAGATCCTCTGGAACTGGAGTTGCAGATGCTTGTTAGCTGCCATGTGGGTGCTAGGAACTGAACCTGGGTCCTCTGCAAGAACAGCCAGTGCCTTTAAATGCTGAGCCAGCAACTTGGGGAGGGGGCAGTGCCCTCCCCACTTCATCTCCTATTTGGTTTGTTGGTTGGGTTCTTTGAGACAGAGTCTCACTATGTTGCACTGGCTGACCTAGACCTTCCTATGTAGACCAGGCTGGCCACAGAGACGGCCTGCCTCTGCCTTCTTACTGCTGGGATTTTTATATGATGCAAGTTCATCTCTCTCCCTTAAAGGGAGCACAGCATCGGCCTCCCCTGTGTCTTCAAAGGAAGATCTGGTCCTCTGATGTCTGGGGACCAATTTCTATAGCATCTAGGCTTCTGCTCCAGCTGTGAGGCCTCTGGGTTCACCCCACCGCCTCTCCTTTCTTCTTTGACTTGTTCTTATTGGGTTCACAGCACAAAAAAGGATGTTTTTGTATTTTTTTTAGGCCATCTTTTTCTTTACCAGCTTTTTGAGAATTAAGAATTGCTTTAGTTTCCCAGGTGCTGCAACATCTGTAACGGCCTCAGCTTCAGGACTCTCCCACCTGTCACTGCCCGGCGCTGGGCAGGCTCTTCAGGCTCTGCCTTTTCCTTTCCGGGCTCCATTCTGTTTGTCCGCTCTGCTGTGGGGCTCTCTCCTGCTGATTTGTTGGAGAATCCTAAGGTGGAGTCTGCAGGGTGGCCATCAGCCAGGATGTCGCAGGATGGGAAGCACTCGCTGTCAGGACCAGTCTTTCCTCCCTCCCTCTCTCCCTCCCTCCCTCCCTCCCTCCCTCCCTCCCCCCTCCTTTCCCCCTCCCCTCCGTGCACTCATTCCACCTACTCCCTCACTGTCCTTGCAGGTTGCCTACTGTCCCCTTACTTGGGACCTCGTGCTCTGATGCCAGGTGGTCTCTCTCCTCAGGTCCTGCAGGCTGCCGCTCCCTTGTCCGGGGACCTGTCCCCTGTCAGCACTGTCTCAGGCCTGTCCTGTCTGTCTTCTTGTTCCATCCATGTTCTCTGGTACACTTGTTAGTTCCACACTCACTGACCCCTCCCCATCTCACTGTCAGGGTCAGCATGCAACCCTCTCACTAGTGACATAGGCCTTTAATCCCAGCACTTGGGAGGCAGTGGCCGTTGGATCTCTGTGAGATGGAGGCCAGCCTGGTCTACATAGTGAGTTCCAGTCCAGCTGGGGCTACAGGGAGACCCTGTCTCTAAACCAAAACCAAAAAACAATATTCACATGCTGAGATCCAGAAAGGAGACTTCATTTTGGTGTCCCCAGTAGTCACAGTGTTGTTTGTGGAGGGCAGTGTAAGGTCAGGGTTCGAGAGACAGACAGACAGAAGGGACCAGATTCCGCTGGCAGCTAACAGGACCCGGCTTTATTGAGAGAAGACCTGATAGGACTAGCTCCTCTGCACCCACGAGTGGAGAAACGCTAGCCCCCGCTTGGGGGCTAGCCTTTGGGGAGGCTAGCCCCCTCATCCCGATCCTGGGGCTGGGGCTCCGGGGAACCGGGCTGGCGTGCCTGGCTCCAGATCGGGATGGAGGAGCTCCCCCAGGGAGAGTGCGAGAGACCAACACCCCCCCCTCAGCTGGGACTAGTTTTCCCCGGGAGTGGAGAAGGAACTAGCCTGCCCTTAGCTGGTCAGGTGGTCTTTTATAGGGAAAAGGTACCCCCTTGGCATCTGTTTGATGTTAAACCAGGAAGGAATTCCCTTTTTTCGCATTCCTCGAGTCCGAGTCCGGAATTTTATCTGTTAAGGAAGCCCAGTGTCCTTTGGAATTTGAGGTCTGGAGTTTTTATCGGAGGTATTTGCAAGGTTTAGATCTCTGAGAGGTTGTAAAAGGTCCGACTTTCTTCATTACTCCTTTGCAAACTCTGGCTCCAGATTTCTTCCTGAGTCTGAAACTGTTGGGAGTTTCAGTCACACCTTACAGGCAGGAGGGGTGGGGAGGTGGGGGGCCACCAATCCCTACTAGTGAGAGGCCCTGGGGCTGCTGGTGGGGACGGGGACAGAGGGGGCAATGGCAGCAGAGGCTCCTCTAGCAGGACCTGGCTCTTTTCAGGCACCGAGCAGCTGGGGGTGGGAGGTGGTTAAGGAAAGCTGCATGTGGGTGGTCTCTCGGGCATGAGGCTGGCTTGGGAAGCATTTTATGCTTTGGGTCGCCAGGACGTGGATGCATGACTTAAGCCACAGGGAGATCCTGAAGTGTTACAGGCAGGTGAGGGACATGATCCAATTTGTAACTGAGAACGTTCTCAGTGGCTGGTGTGGCTGGTGTGTGGGGGAGGGGCAGGCTGTGAGCCGGAGACCCAGCTAGGGGACTTCCCCATCCTCGAGGGGCAAGGAGAGAGACTGGGGGGCAGGGGCAGAACAGAGAGCAGATGGGGTGGGGGGGTATGAGGCTGGGGGCGAGGGGACTGGAGATTCTGCTGAGCAGGTGAGCCGGTCTGGGAGTTCAGGTCTGGGCAGCCTGATGAAGAGTCGGGCAGCCTGATGTCAGATGGGAACACTGGGTCCATTGTTGAAAAATTGTTTTTACCTGTGTGTGTGTGTGTGTGTGTGTGTGTGTGTGTGTGTGTGTGTGACCATGCACTCTTGGGCATGCCCTGGAGCACATGTGGAGGTCAGAGAACAATTGGGGGAGTCGGTTCTCTTCTTCTACCAAATGACATGTTCTGGGGATCTAACTCAGGTTGTCAGGGTTGGCAGCAAGCCCTTTTACCTGCTGAGCCATCTCGACAGGCCCCTTTGTTGAAGATTGTGAAGGCGGCTGTGGAGCGGACCAGTGGGAAGGGCACACTGTAGTCCCAAATCCACAGCAGGCAGAGCAGCCTCTGCCAGGAGGCCCAGGTGCTCCCTTGCACCAGCTGGCCTTAAAAACGAAAAATGCAGGGCTGGAGAGGCGGCTCAGTGGTCAAGAGCACACACTCTTCTTGCAGAGGAGCCAGGTTCGATTCCCAGTACCCACCTGGGTGGCTCACAACTGCCTGTAGCTCCAGCTCATCGAGACCCAACACCTCCTGGCCCCTGAGGGCAGTACACTCATACTACACACTGCACACACCCACACTCAGACTCACACACACACAAAATTAAAAATAAATAAAAATCAAGTCTTTTTGGCTAGAGAGATGACTCAGTAGTTAAGAGCAGTAGTTACTCTTGCAGAGTACCCGAGTTCAGTTCCCAGCACCCACATGGTGTCTAACAACCATACTTAACTAGCCTCCACAGGCATTGTTCAAACGGGTATACTTACATACATGCATACATGCAGGCAAAACACTCATAAAATAAAAATAAATAATAATTATGTATATATATATATATATATATATATATATGTATATATCTGAAATGCTGCTGGGACACAGCCTCCACTGCCCTGTTACACCTTTTATAGCCACTGCTGCCACGTGGCCTGTGAGGTTGGAGTACAGTGGAGATCAGAGGCCAAGGGAAGAGAATGTGGGTACAGGAAGGAGCGGGGCAGGGGTCTCACTGAAGAGACTGGACGTGACTTGACCTCTGGATGGTGACCAAAACTGACTATGCCCCGGGGATCGAGGCTGGGTGGAAGCACTCAGCTCAGCACCAGGGGTTGCATGTTCTAGGGCACCCTGAGGATGCAGGGCTTGGCTCTGTGCCTCGGCCCTTCCTGACACATGAACCGGCAAGTGAGAAACTCCAGAGAGGCATATGAGTCGCCATGGAGCCCAGGGGATCAGCTGGGCCTGTGCTGCCAAAATCTGATCCACAGTGGGATGGAGGGGGCCAAGAATCCCTTAGATGTCACTCAGCTGAGTCCCCAAACCATGGAGTAACCTCTAACTCTAATCTAAATCATACCTTAACCTCTAACCCTAGCCTTAACCCAAACCATACTCTAACCCTAGCCCAAACATACCCTAACCCAAACCCTAACCCCGTAACCCTAAGCCTAACCCTAACCCAAATCATATCCTAACATCTAACCCTAACCTCCAGCCTCAGCCCCAGCCTCTAACCTTGTGATGGTTAGTTTTAATTGTCAACTTGACACGCCCCCAGGGAAAGAGTGTCATTGAGCTTCCCAGATCAGACTGGCCTGTGGGCATGTCTGTGAGGAATTGTGTTGGTTCCATTAACTGAGAAGACCCCAGCACTGTTCTCCTGGCTGGGGATCTGCACTGTGTAAAAGGGCGGAAAGAGCGCTCAGCACAGACAAGCATGGACTCATTCACTGCTGTCCGCTCCTGACTGTGGATGTGAAGCAGCTTCAATCCCCACAATAATGGACTGTAACCTAGAATTCTGACAAATTCAAGTTGCTTTTGTTGGAATCTTTTATCTCAACAACAGGGAAAAAAAAAAAAAAAAAAAAAAAAAAAAAACTAGGACAAACTTTATCTATAACCCTGATCTTAAAATCCAACCCTAACCCAAACATTACTTTATTCTTTAACTCTAACCCTGAGCATCACTTTTTTTCTTTTTTCTTTTTCAAGCTAGGGTTCTTGAGAAGAACAGAGCAAAAGAATCTTTTAAAACAGTTTACTTTGAAATAGTAACAACAGTCAAATACCACCCTGAGTCTGTGAACCTGGGAACTGCTGGGTCCTTGAGGCTGTGTGGATGCCTCAGTAGCTGATTAATTCCAGATCGTCTATCTCAAACTGGAGAGGCTGAGACCCCAGTCATTGCTCAGTCCACAGGGCTGGGTGCCCCAAGAGTCCCAATCTGGTGCCCAAAACCTGAAAGCTGAACCCTAATCTTAACCCTAAACCTTAATTCTAACCCTACTCTGAATCCAAACCCTAACTTTAAACTCTAAGCCTAAGGAATCATTGCTAACCCAAACTCTAAACCTAACTTTAAACTCTAAAGCTAACCAACCCCTAACTCAAATCCCCACCCCAATCTTAAACTCTACTGCTAACTCTAACCCTAAGGCTTACCCTAACCACTAGCCCTAACCCTAGTAGAACCTGCTATGGCCTCAGAATAGTGACAGTGATGGCTTTTAAAATATATGTATTATTTACTATTCTTATGTGTATGAATGTATTGCTTGCATGTGTGTAAGTCTACCTGTGTTGTGCAGTGCCCATGAGGTCTGAAGAAGGTGTCAGATTCCCCTGGAACTGGAGTTACATTGGTTGTGAGCCCTCGTGTGGGTGCTGGGAATCAAACCTTGGTCCTTTGCAAGAGCAGCCAGTAGTCTTAACTGGGTTGCTGAGCATCTCTCCAGCCCTGACGGTGATGCCTTTTACTGTGTGCCAGCTGCTCTGGGTTTTCTATTGTCAGTTGATCTTCCTAGTAACCCTCTAATGCCGTGGCAGAGGCTCCTCCCATACACCTATGTCCCTTGCTCCTCCTCCCTGGGTGCAGATGGACTGCATCTTTTGACCTTCTTTGTGGCCCTGTGTGCTGGGCAGAGGCAGGCAAACCACTTTCATCACCGACTTCAGGACATGGCTGATCTTCCTCCTCACCCTTCCCCTCTGCTGCTGAGACCAGTGGGACCCTGGAGCCCCTCCGCTCTGCAAGTAGGACTCTGACTGTGGAGACACTCAGAGTTGTGGAGACAACCAGGGGTGAGGTGGAGAGCCAAGACAGAAAGTACCTGGGCCTTGTGCCATGGCACGACAGGGACACACCTATGTAGCAGGCTGCACCCCTGGGCTACAGCATAGGAGAGAACTGGTACCAAGCTTGTGCCATGACATTTTGGTCTATGGTAGAGGCTCCACTACGGCAGCTGAGTAACCGGCCTGGTCAGGGAACCCCAGGTGGCTGCCATTCCCTCTGCCCTCAGCTGAGAGCCAGGCTGTTGGGACCTGCAGCTGCCCGCGGACACATTGTAGATGGCTGAGAGACAAAAGCAGAGGTCAGATGTGAGCTGGGGGATGGCCACGGGGCAGAGCGGAGGGTGTGCCTGGGGAGGAGTAGAGGTGGGTGGAGCGCTGGGAGAGGGAGAGGGTCCCACATGGTGGCTCACAACCATCTGTAACTCCAGTTCCCGGGGAAGCTCACACCTTCTTCTGACCTCATGGGCACTGCACGACACAGGCGCACCACGGGAGCCTCCGGTGGCACTTGAAGGGTTACGGAAAAATGTCCTCAGAGGGGGCAGGTGAAGGGTCAGGTGTCTTGCCAGAAGTTCTAGCTGGTGTCTTTCCGTCCCAGGAGATGCCTTGTATGGCACATGCTCAGCCTGACCCACATTTGGAGCCTGGGGATCCCCAGGGCAATCCATTCCCATAGCTGGCTTGTGCTGGTATCCCCATGCCATTATTTTAGCCTTCGCTCTTGGAGAGATCTTTCCAGCATGTTAAAAACCACGTTCATTAATTAACTAGGCGCTTCACTGAGAGTCAATGGTAATTGTTGTTCACAGTGGCTAAATACTAGTTGAATATTAAGAACATATTTGTGCAGAAGGAGCCTCGTTTGGAGTGAGCCGTGCCCTTTGTCAGCCAGATGTTTTGGCTCATTAGGGAGGCTGAGTCATGAGTGAGTGCTCCAGCATTTGGGCTGCACTGTTCTGTGTCTGGGAAGACAGGCAGACAGCCTGGGGAAGGATGGGCTGCCAGGCGGTGATGGGGCATCTCCTGGGACAAGCAGTTGGCGAGTTTATGCTAAGCTGTGACTTGGGCAAACCAAAGTCCCCAAGACTTCCATTGCTTTGGAACCCACAGCTGGCCAGTGACCAGTGCTGCAGACCGGTGAGCCTGCGCACAAGACCGAACGTGGCACACTGATGTTCTCTGGAGTCAGGTGGAAAGCATCTTTCTTGTTCAGCATCCTAAACCGGTCTCCTCCCACTGTAGCCTCTTCCTTCTGGGGCAGGTGGCTCAGGCCTGGCTCCTACCTCCTGGTCAGCTGAAGACAGGTCGGCAGCTTCCGCTGGTTCTCTGGAACCCCATGCCTGGGGCTACCTGGTGCCTGGGAGTCAGAGTTTCCTTGGCATTCCAGTGCTGTAGCTGGCACAGCCCTGTCAAGGCAGAATGACAGTGTTAACAAGGCAGCCAGGATTCTTATAGTCTGAGTTCTGTGTGCTGAGGAATTTGGGCAAGTTATTCAAGCTCTCTGTGCTTCAGTTCCGTACCCGTATCACACAGACAGAAACTGAGTAAGCAGCACTGAGTATTCACACCATGAGCCTTTAGACAAAGTAAGAAAAGGTCAGATATGTACCAGGTGCCCAGCTTGCAGCAAGCACTTGGGCTGTCCTCTTAGTCAGATGCCCTCATGGAGTGAACTCTGTCTGTTACTCATCTAGAGCTTTCTGTGTGATTTCGCTGCTACCCACAAGCTGCTGGCAGCCTCTTCTAGAAGGGCCAAGAAGATGCCCTTGAGAGGCGGGTGTGGTGGCACATGCCTGTAGTCCCAGCTCTCTGGAGGCGCAAGCCTGAAGATTGCCAGCTTGAGGCCAGCCTGGGCAGTACAACAGGATCTTGTGTGGCAAAACCCAAAAGCAAACAAACCCCGTGGACACGTGGACCAAGAACACTGGGGGAGAGGACTCCTGTCACAGAGTGAAGAGTCGTGGAAGGTCTGCTGAGCCCCGAGAGCACAGGTTTCCCCAGGACTGTGGATGCAGCTGAGCGCCGGCTTAGCACACGCAGAGCTCTGGGCTTCAGTCCCTAGCACCACATAAACCCTGCATGGTGGCACATGCCTGTGATCCCAGCACTCAAGGGGTGGAGGTAGGAGGATCCACAGTTTAAGATCATCCTAGGCTACATAGTAAATTTGAGGCCAGTCTGGGCTACATGAGACTCTTGTCTCAAAAAAGAAAAAAAAAAGTGTCTCTCAAAAGGCCCGGGATTGGCAGAGGGCACTACCTCCAGCCTACTTTGGGCCTCTTTACTTGGTTTTGTAGATTAGGAGAGTCCTAGCTGAGTAGTGCCTGTGGTAGGCCTTTTGAACGCCTTTCATGGAAGGGAGGCCTGGCCTTTCCAGCTGTCCCGGGCCTGTAGGGCGGCAGTCACAGAGGTCACTCCACAGGCTCAGGCAGGCCTTTAGAGAGCCGCCTGGCTCTTGCCTGCCATGTTTTCCCCCCTCTGACCTCCAGGACCCACAGGGGGTGAGGGAGGGGCCTGTGTAGAGAGCTGTGAGTAGTTGCCTCATCTCACAGCCCAGTAGAGGTGGAGGGGCTCAAGGCTCCTGAAGAGGCTGGCTGAGCCTCCAGTCAAGGCCCTTTGGCAAATCCCAGCAGGGGGATTTGGGGGCTTCCACCACAGAAGCCTCCAGGGCCATCACCGAAAGCCCCTCCCCATGTGTGTGCAGATGTGGAGCCTCCCAAAAGCTCATGTGATGGGGGAGGCTCAGGCCAGTCCCCCTCTGGGGACAGCTGTGTCCTCTACTTTCGGGATCAGATATTAGGGTCTGAAAAGCAACAAACAGAAGCATGACCTAAGGTCTGGAGGGGAATGCAGTGTGTTGTCCATCAGGATGCCAGGGACGGAGAGGCCTGGGTAGCCAGAGCCAGGAGCCCTTCTACTCCTCCAAAGGCCTCCCCAAACTCCCTTTAAGGGTATATACATGGGAAGCCGTTGGGCCCTGGGGTGCCTCCTCCCACAGCCAGTACAGCCCCAGGGGTCCGGCTCTGGCTGGCAGTCTGGGGGCTCTCAAGGAGGAAACCCCTAGACCAGAGCGTGTCTGTGTTTCTGACAGAGCTGGCCAGGGCGTGGCACTCCCAGACATCTCAAGGTGACCCCTAGTACCTCAGCCTCCGAGCCCCAGTGAGCCACCCGCCTTGGGGTGACAGACGGGACTGTTGTGTGGAAGAAGCCCAGCCCTGTCACCTGCAGCTGGGAGCTGCTTTCCCCGGGGCTGCTGCTTCCTACGTTAGGAGGAGGCGGACGGAGACATCGGGGCCCTCCCTACGTGCACGCGTGCCACCTCTTCCCAGCCAGCCAGGCCTAGCCCACCACCCTTCCTGAGCGCCCTCCAGTACCGGTCTGAGTCCAGGGACAAGCTCTAGGGAGCCCAGAGGAAGGTGTGAGACAGGTGTGGGACCTCAGAGGAAGGTGAAGAAGGAGGAAAGCCCAGAGAGCCGGGGACCTTGGAACAGAAAGGAGAGGCAAGGGCTGAGGCTGGGTCTCAGGACTCTATAGCTGGCTTAGATTAAGGAGAGGAACCTCGTGCCCGCGGACAGATTAGAAAAAGACTCGCGTTGGGAGGGCTGCGTCAGGGCCCACACCAGTCCCAGCTCAGCGGGTGACGGAACCCACTGCCCCCATCAAGAGACAACTGGTGATACCCAGACAGACTTCCTAAAGGAGGACATCGTGCTGACCCGGCCAGAGGGAGCCCAGGAGGCCCGAAGGCTCCAGCCTGGCCCCCGTGGGTAGCCATGCGGATCTTGCGCCTGGCTCTGCAGCAGCCACGGAGATGAGACCACGGTGCTGGGCGCCGTCTGCCCTTTTCCTCACGCTCTGCCAGAGGGGCCCCTCAGCACCCGGGGCGCGCCAGCTGCCTTCTGCCTAGGCTCTGGGCAGTGTTCCATGACTTGGGTGCTCAGGAGATGTCAGAAACTGAAGCTCAATTTGCATTTTAATAAAGAAAGTTGTATTTCAGTCATTTGCATTTAAATGAGGTGCTGCTTTCCTCCTCTCCTGCTCACAGCACCTTTGGGAGTGGGCTCCCCAGGCCTCCTCACCCAGTCAGCACCCCACAACTTGCTCTCCCTACAGAGATGTCGGTGTGTACACTTATGTACACATAACACTCATACCACACACTCATGCACACACCCATTCACACACTTACACAGTCATGCATACATACTAGACATGCAAGCATATATGCACTCACCCACACATATATATATTGAGGAAAGCACTGTAGAGGCTTGTATACAGACACACCATACACTTAGCACACATGCACAGTAGACACGTAAAGTAGGCATGCAAATAAACCTATGACCACCAAAGGTGATGAGCTCCTTGTGTGCCTGTCCTAGCTGCCCACCCCCGCTGACCAGCCGCAAACTCCAGCCTGTGTGTTGACATCAGAGATGACTGCTGAGCCTGAGGGACCTATGGTCTTTGAGTGCAGTGGAAGGAGTCAGGAGGGCTGAGTGGCAGTATGGCGGGAGAGGGACAGTCCCTGGAGCCCCCTCCTACACAGGCTGCCAAGGCATAGATCTGTGCCCTGTGGCCACCTGACTCCGATTTGCCAGTTTCCTGAGTTCCGCAGTATGTGCTTGCCAGCCTCTGGCTTCCCGCATGGTCCTTGGGTGGCGTGGCTGCCCCTTGCTTTCCTTAGCTCGCCTCTGTCTCCTGTCCTCTTTCAGTCCCCAGACCCTCCCAGCTTTCAGGGTCTTCCTTGTCCCTGACACTGTCCTGCCCTGGATGCTGCAGTGCACCTGATTCTGTTGTGTGTTCCTGGCCTGATAAGTGGCCTTGTGAGCACCGAGGCAAAGGTTGGCTGAGGATGGGCAGGAGCCACTGTGGAGGACGTGCAGGACCCCAGTGCCACTAGGCTTTTCCAAGCTGCCCCTTTTGTGCCGACACCCAGGGAATGTCCTGTGATTCTTTCTCTGCTCCACTGTCATGGATGTCCTCGGTGCTCACTTCCAGGAGTCTCTGGAACACCCTTGGCGACCCGCCACACAAAGTTTCCTTCCTTCAAGTGTGGTTCCACAGAGAGCTGTGGGGTGAGGAGGCTTGATCTCACACAGCCACCCTTGGAAAAGTCTTAATGCTTGTACGTTGGATGTGGCGAGCAGGGAGAAGGAGAGAGTTCTGCAGTCTCTCTGGGTATATTCCCTTTGGTGTCTTTTTAGAAGTCCTGGGGGTTGGGGAGATGCCTCCATTGGTAAAGTGCTTGCCGTGTAAACACTTTATATGAATTCAATTTCCTACACCCATGTAAAAAATGGGGTGACAGGTGGATTCCCTGGGGCTTGCTCAAAATGTGATCTAGCCTTCTTGGTGAGTTCCAGACCAGTGAAAGACCCTGTCTCAAAAAAAAAAAAAACAAACCAAAAACAAGGTGGAGGGCGGGCTGGAGAGATGACTCAGTGGTTCAGAGCACTGGCTGCTCTTACAGAGGATATAGTTTGGTCCTAGCACCCACACGGTGGCTAACAACCATTTGTAGCTCCAGTTCCAGGGGATCAGGCACCCTCTTCTGACCTCCACTGGCATTGCACACATACATGGGTGTACTTTCAAACATGCAGGCAAAACTCTTGTACACATAAAAAATAAAAATAAAAAAAAACAAGGTGGAGCCAGGCCTGGTGGTACACACCTTTAATCCCAGTGCTCTGAAGGCAGAAGCAGGTGGATCTCTGTGAGTTCAAGGCCAGCCTGGTCTACCAAACAAGTTCCAGGGCTACATTGTGAGACCCTGTCTCAAACAAAACAAAGCCCATCAACCAATCAACCAAACAACCATTAACCCAGGGCGGAAGGAAGCTCTTGCATCATGACACCAGAGGTTGACTTCTGGTCTTCACACAAGCCCACACAATGGGCTAATGTACCCGTATGCACAGGTTCTCCTATACACACATGAACACACAATACACACAAAATGAAAATTAAAAATAAAAAAGGCCCAGAGCAGCAGACACAGCCATGTCCCATGTAGGAGCCAGACACTGGGCGCTGCCATTTTGGGCATCTTGATCTGGCTGGGCAGAGTGGCAGGGCACAGGGCTCGGCTGCCTCCATCTCCTATGGGCCATGCTGCCTTCCCCTCTCAGCACAGAGCCCTAAGGAGGACTTTCGACCCCTTTATCCTTCTGGGGAAAGTCACATCTTGGCAATGTTCCCTTCCAAATATTCTTAAAGTCTACATCACACATTGGAAAATTATGGCCTGCGACCAAAGTGGGCCACTCATCTGGTTTGCTCTGGTCCTGGAGCCTAAAACGGCTTTCACATTTTTAAACAGGTGACAATTTCCGTGACAGCATTTTGTGACATGTGAAGTTGTATGGAATTCAGATTTCGGCTCCATAAATAAAGTTTTATTGGAACCCGGCCATGCCCACTCTGTGAGTCGTCTGTGGTCGCTCTCATCGTTGCTTGGCGGCATGGGGGTAGGGGAGGCTGGGGTGGGAAAGACTCAAGACACGCTTCCTTGTCCTCCCCAGAAGGAGGCTGAGGACTCCTGGCCTAGAGCTCTATGGCCTTTGGAAGCCACCCAGGAGTCAAGGGCAGGCCTTCCATCTGCCTGCTAGTTACAGAAGTCAGCTCCTAACCCTTCCGGTGTGATGTGTTCCTTCATACCTCACATCCTGCTAAGGTCATCCTGGGCTTTCAGGAGAAGGGCCTGGACCACATCTAACACTTGTAAGTGGTACTTTTTGGAAACTTAAACACTGAAGTCCAAGAAAGCTGCCCACAACAGGCAACGGCACTCCAGGCAGGTGTGGCATGCTTTATCTCAGGAGGGCAAATCACAGGGACTACAGTGAGTAGGGAGGGAAGCCTGGCAAGGGAAACAGAGTCACAGCATTGGTCTTAAGAGGGACAGTGACTGGTGAAGGCCTTGGGGTCTCTAGGTTGAGCTGGCTGCCCAAGAGCCCATGGGCAAAGGGCATGGGCCAGGTAGCCCAGAACATTCTGCCCAGGTGTCCCAGTATGTCATGACTGGCATTAATGGAGCACCAGCAGCCCTCCTACCCAGGTTTGCAGCTGAGTAGCCCCCGCTCCCACCCTCTACACCTCCCTGGCACCCACTGCTCCTGACCATCGCCCTGCAGGATGTCCCAGGGACCAGCTGGCCAGCGTGTGCTGTGGGGGATGGCAGCCTCCTCCTCCCACCATGGCTTTATTAATTGTTTATATCACAGTCTGTTAATTGGCAATAACCAGTGTGCTGAAGTGCCTTTTAATCACCCTCTCTCAGGACCCGGAGGCTGTGAAGGATTGGCGGATTCAATAAAGTGAGAGGAATCAGCAACCCCTCCTCTTCATTATCACACTTAGATAAACTGCCAACACCTGTTGGCAAGGCAGCCTGGAGCTGGCCCAGGGAAACTGGCCAGTAAGATACTAGCCCAGGCCACCCCACCGCAACAGCCAGGCGCCTCTGCTGAGCAGGACCCAAGCCCGAGCACCCTAGCCAGCTTGAAGCCAAATGCACACAGTCACAAGGACCCCCCTCCCCAGGTACACACATACATGCACATATTCAGGCCCACACAGGCCCATCAACATATGCTCACATACACATATGGGCTCATGCATGCACACGCAGGCACAGACACACTCAAGTAAACACACACATAAATACACAGAGTCAGTTCTATGTATACTTAGGCCCATGCACACACACACACAGGCTTATGCACACGCACAGCCAGGCCCATGTACACACATGGGCCTATGAACACATAGTCAGACCCATGCTCACAGGGTCGCCCCCACACAGTCAGGCTCATGCACACACACAGAGTCATGTACACAATCAGGTATTCACATATAGTAGGCACATGCACACACCCTCAAGCCCATCAGGTGAATGCACATAAACTCACAGACACATGTGCACACATCAGTGTACACACACAGGCCCAAGCATGCACACTTATGCTGTGGTCAGATGTACTTGTATGCACTCAGGTGCACGCACTCAGGCACACACAGTGACAGTCTGGCACACACTCCTGTGATGCTCTGGGTGGGCACACTTACTCGTTATGCAGGATTTCCTGAGCACATGCTTTGAAGAGCTTCAGCCCCACGGAGACAGGACAAGCATCAGGATCACGACGGAGGCCACTGCAGGTGACTAGAGACCAAAGAGGCCAGGGAGGAATTGTTGATGTTGCTGGGATGAAGGATGACCTCAGGGTGGTCAGCTGAGGCCCACTGGCCCCTTCCCATGTCCCTGCTTTGTGGATGCACCGTGCAGCTCCAGGTCCCACCTACCTTTCTTTCTGGTCACCAATACTTATGAAGTCTCAGGTACACACCCAACCCAGGCCAGATGCTAAGAGACAAAGGCACCTGAGGGTCTGCAGGTAAATGAGAGGGGAGCACTGACACAATGTGTCAAGACAATACAAGACTTCTTGTATTGAATCAAGAGGGGCTGGCCTTACTCTTTGCTGCATGTGGAGGCCTGGCCTCAGATCCCCAAGTTCATCTACATAGGGTGTGGGACACATAACTTTTTGTGCCAGCTTTCCAGCTTATGGAGCAGTACCTGGAGCTTCCAGGGGCCATCTCTGCCAGACTGAGAGTGAAGCCAGCCCAGGGAGGGTCGAGATAGCCTTGGAGATAATACTGGAGCACCTGTATCCAGTCATACCTAAAACTTTTCATTGACTTGAGTCAAAAATCACACTTCCTTTTTTTATTGTCTCTGTGATTTGGAGTTAAAATTGAATCAATGCAAAGCTGGAGAGATGGCTCAGCAGTTAAAGGCATTTACTGTTTTTTTGCAGAGGACCCAGGTTCTGTTCCCAGGACCCACATGGTGACTAACAGTCATTGATGACTCCAGTATCAGGGGTTCTGATGCCCTCTTCTGGCTTCAACAGGAACTACACACACAAGTATACTTACAGACAAGCAAGCAAATCCTACACATAAATTTTCTGAAAGAGGAAAAGTGGCTGACTCTGTAGTTAGCACTGACTGCTCTTGCAGAGGACACAGGTTTGTTTCCCAGGGCTCACATGCCAGATAACAACCACCCTTAACTCCAGTTCCAGGGAATCTAACGTCCTCTTCTGGCCTCCGAGGGAGCTGCACTTATATGAATATACCCATACACAGATAACACACATACACATAATTAAAAAAAAAAATCCTTGGGGCTAGAGAGATGGCTCAGTAGTTAAGTGACTGTTGCTCTTGCAGAGAATCCGGGTTTGGTTCCCAACATACACACAGCAGCAAACAACCGTCTGAAACTCCAGTTTCAGGGGATTTGTTGCCCTCTTCTGGCCCCCATCGGTATTGCATGCATGGGTGCACTTAACCTGTAGGTAAAGACTCATACACATAAAAATAAATTTAGAAAAACTTAAAAAAAAAGAGTTAAAAATTGGATCATCAAATGGTTTAGAATATTATTTGCCCATGGGTGTCAGATTTAAAAGAAACCCTGTTATGGGGACACACATGAACCCCAATGGAATAACACACAGTAAGGAATGTGCCCAGACACTTGTGTTCCCCGGAGAACCCTCAGCTGCTAGCGCCACTCCTTCCGAGCAGTCTCACCCCTGCCTCCAGGTCTGCTCTCCCTCCTCTCCAAACCACTTGCTCCATCAGGCTTCCTATTGGCCCGTGGGTACAAGACCAAGCCCATCTGCGCACTCCAGCACTCCGGAAGGCTCCTCTTCATTCACACCCCTCCCCTCCCCAGCGCAGCCCCTCAGGTCCTGCCCTTGTGTTCCTGCGCTTCCTGTGTCTTGGCCTCCTGTGATCCACTAAAGGATGCTCACTTTGGCTTCCAACTTCCAGCCTGCCCTCTCTCTCCCTCACAGCCCCCGCTGCTGGTCAGGGCTCCTGTTTACCAAGGCAGGTCTGTGAAAGCTTGTGTTTGTGGTCTGGAAAGGAGGCGGACCCGAGCGGGCTCGGAGGAATGGCTGGTAGCCCACCAGGCACAGGGAACGTGGAGGACCGGTGCAGGGTGTGCCTGTGAGTAGCAATTGAGGGCCCAGTGTCCTGTAGGGCGAAGGAATGCAGCCCATCTTGGGAACCCCTCCCGGTGACATTCCAGAAGGAACTTCCCATCCTTCCTGTTAGGAAAATGACGTATCCCCACCCCTTCTTTCTTCCTTTGCACATCTGGTTTGGGGAGTGAACATGTTTAGCTCAAGATTTTTTTGATAATTTTTACATTGTCTTGCCGGCAGCTGAGTTTCTGCCCTGTCTCTTCCCGCCAAAACAGTAACTTCTTCAGCTTCCACATTCTCTTATCCTAGAGTCGCTGGCTCGCCGCCACTTTGTCCCTAGCTCCACTCACTCCCGAGCGGGGCGCTAGCCTCCTGCGCTCCTCCAATAAACCTTGTTCTCAGGGCTCCTTTTACCTTCCATTCTCTTTTTCTCCGTCTGTGAGCACGGGAACTTTACATATGGTGCGAGACTTGGACCGCCTTCTCTGGAGCGCTGGGAAGGGCCATGAATGTACCACTTGCGGGCTGCTGGGCCCTGCACCCACCACCCGATTTGGCCTCTGGTAATAGACTTTATTCCCCCATCCCTTCTCTTTCTCTCTCCTCATCAGTCACTCCTGGACCGCGCATGCACACCGCCACTGGAGGTCTCTGCTTCAACCACTGGCTGTCTCACATCGTTAGTGACACCTCAGCCCGGCTGAGGGGTAGACCTGCCCCTCCGACCTCAGAACTTCTCTCCTTATTCAGCCTTTGGATCTCATTCTGCCTTTGGATTCCCCTCATAGGGGAATTCGGACATTCTACCAACCTACTACCTGGCTTTCTGGCCACCTGTATGTGACCAGGAATCTTTGATTCTTGTGGCCTATTGCCTACATAGAGGCTGCAAACCTCTTGTCTCAAGGTTTCACTGATATTCTATGTAAATCTCTTGGAATTTTCTTGACTCCCTGAGATCCCACTCACACTATTCTCCCTCTCTCTCTCTCTCTGTCTCTCTCTCTCTCTTTCTCCCCCCCTTCCCTGGTACCTCCTACTCCTGTGGACTCTTGTCCCACGCATTCAAAGATGTACCAGTACTCCAGAGGCCCCACCATCTCCTGTCCTCTGGCAGCAGAACACCACTCTAAGGACTAGGAGCACACTCTCCTGGGTCCTGGCCCCCGGGGGATGCTTGGAGGTCGGCTGCCGAGTGCCACCCAGCCCAGCTCCTTTCACTGTGGTCCCCACCCCTTCTCTCCTCTTGAGCCTTCTTTTCATTCTTGCTCTCTCTTTCTTGCCAGACTCTTGACAGTTTTCCTACCTGAGTACTGAATCCTCATTTCTGTTGTTTACCTCAATGCAGACTCCCTTTTCTCTCCTCTTTTGTTTGTTTCTCCCCCTTCCTCTTTCCAGTGGGAACCTCACAGTCTAAAGAGGCTTGTCTCACATCCCTGGCCTGTCTTTTCAAATCCCTCAGCCTTTGGGACTCCTATATCAGACTCAAGTGCCTTAAACTCCTCTGCACCTGAACTTGGCCTCATTATAAGCTGGAGAGTGGGTCCTTTTGGCCTGATTCTGTGCTTTAGATTTTAACATCCTCCGGGATTTGGAGAACTTTTGCCAGCACACTGGCAGATGATCCAAACTCCCTTCTGTCTCCGCCTTCTTCGAGCTCCTTTCTAACTCTCTTTACCCCCTGCCATAGCGTCCAGGCCTTGCTGGCCAAGTCGTTTCCTCCTCTCCTCTTGCTCCTCTACCACATTCTCCCTCCTCTGGGTCAGCACTGGATCCCGAAGCCATCGATGATCCTACTCTCATCCCGACTGACTGTCCCTCTTCGGGAGCTCCCACCCGTCCCTTCCCTCGTCACCTGCAGTATCCTGTCCCTTTCCCCTTCCTCTCCATCCTGCGTTGTAGATGTTCCAGAACCCTCCGTATTACCCCACCCCCATCCCCTCCTCCCCGAACCTTCCCCGATCTCCCATCACACTCATTCCTGCCCTGACTACGGTCTTCTCCACTCCGTGAGGTAGCTGGGATGAAGGGAGACGTCAGGGTTCAGATCCCCTTCTCTCACTGACCTCTCCTAAATGGAGAAGTGCCTGTGCTCCTTCTCCACTGACCCTGCCCATTACATCAAGGAGTTTCCGGATCGAACCCAGGCATGTGGCCTTTCTTGGCACGACATCTCTGTCACTTCCACGTCTACCCTCACCTCCGAGAACGAGTCTGGGAGCGGCACAGTCACACGCGGATGAGGTCAATTTGACTGACCAAACTCATCCAATAGGGACAGTTCCTGTCCCAAGATAGGACCTGGGATGGGATTTCCAGACCCCTCCCCCAGGCCAGCAGGTCAGGTGCCTGGGCGCACAGCAAGGGATCTAATGATTAACTGTATAATTGCAGGATTCCAGAACGCTTCCCATAAAGTTGTAAACTTTGACAAACTCTACCTAATAACTCAGCACTCTGGAGAAAAGCCGGCTGAGTTCATGGCCTGCCTGACAGAGGCCCTGGTCCAATACACCCAGCTGGACCCAAACTTTTAGGAAGGGATTCTAGTTTTAAATATCTATTTTCTCTCACAGTCAGCCCCAGACATTAGAAAGAAGGTCAAACAATTAGAGAAGGAGACCCCAGATATCCCGGAGAGATCTGTTTGAAATGGCTTTGAGGTTTTTAATAAACGAGAGTATCAGGAAAAGACAGACAAGGCCACTTGAGAGAAACAAAAATACCGGTTACTGGCTGGTGTCCCGAAGGTTCCTCCAAAGAAGACTACAGGATCTACAAGGGCCCAACGACCGCCACCAGGACACTGCTTCAGATGCGGTATTACAGGGCCTGGGGCCAGAGTATGCCCCATCCCTCACCCACCATCTGGACCCTGTCCTCAATGTGGACAGCATGGGCCATTGGAAGACTGACTTTCCTTTGTTGCCATGTCAAGGTAGGCCAGCTGCTTCCCCGACTCCTCCTGTCAGTCAGGACTCCACTATTGATCTCTTGGGACTGAAGAGGCACTGGCTATTTGGCCCCCATTCCTCTGCCAACGTCACCATGGAGGCTATCAGCTACAGTGGCAGTTAAGACCATTTATTCATTCTCGACACAGGGGCCACACGGTGTGCCCTTGAGGGCTACTCCTGTAAGATTTTTCCCTTGCAGATCTCAGTGGTGGGAGTCGATGGGTGTCCCTCATTGTCCTAGGACCATGGCCCCACTTTTCTGTGGGTTTTGGGATACCCCTTAGCCCATTCCTTTCTGGTGATGCTGTCCTGTCTTGCCCCCTTGTTAGGAAGGAATATTATGCAAAAAAACAAAAACAAACAAACAAAAAAAAACAAACCTCCTTGTCCCCTGCCTCCACCTTCCTGCTCTCTCCCACTCCACCATCACTGCCTAAGAAAACCTGGCCACTTTCTGAAAGTGAGGTTGATCCCATAGTATGGAATATCTCCCTCCCGGGACTAGCCTCCCATCAGTCACTTATCTGGATCTCTTTAAAACATCCCACAATCTTTCCCCATCGTCTCCAACAAACCATTGCTCTTAAACATTGGCAAGGTCTCAAACCCATAATCCAGTGCCTCTTAAAGGCTAAACTTCTCCATCCCACCCTCTCACCGTATAACACTCCTCGTACTCAAACCAGACGGCTCCTATTGCTTGCTACAGAATCCGTCTCATTAACTGTGGTTCCCATATACCCAGTTGTGTCTAATCCCTACACCCTTCTCTCTCAAATTCCCTCATCCAGCTGCCTCCTTTACTGCTCCTGACCTCAAGGAAGCCTTCTTTTTCACTCCCTTACACTGGATTCCTACAACCTTTTTGCCTTTACCTGAGAGGACCCTGACTCAGGGAATGATTCCCAATTAACATGGACTGTCTTACCTCAAGGCTTCCGAGATACTCCCCACCTCTTTGGTCAGGCCCTGACTCAGGCCCTGGCCACTTTACATCTCTACCCTTTGACACTCCTACAGCATGTGGATGACCTCCTTCCTTGTTCCCCGTCTCTTCCACTATCTCATCAACATATTAATCTTCTTAACTTCTTGGGCAGGAAGGGATACAGAGTCTCCCCCACCAAAGCCCAACTCTCTCTCCCCTGGGTAAAATAATTAGGCTTCCTTCTCCCTTCCACTTTCCGACATCTGACCATAGATAGGAAAAAACACCTCTGCTCTGTAACACTCCCCATCAATAAGAGGGAAAGTCTGTCCTCTCTGGGCATAGCTGAATTCTTTTGTACCTGGATCCCCAGCTTTGCTCTCTTGGCAAAGCCTCTCTGTGATGCCAGTAAGGGACCCATTCCAAATCCTTAGACCCACAGGGCCCATCACATCAGCCTTCTATAGGGTCCAACAAGCCATCCTTGAGGGTCCAGCCTTGGTCCTTCCAGATTTGAAATCTCCCCTCCTTTTCTGTGTGACAGAGGCGGGGCATGGCTATACGGTTTGGGAGCCGACAAAAGGACCTCCGTTCACCCCTGTTGCCTACCTCCCTAAACAACCAGATATTACCATCCAAGGGTGGCAGACCTGCCTCTGCACACTGGCAGCAGCCCTCCAGGCACAGGAAGCCCTTAAGCTCACCTTGGGACAGGACATTGTGTTCTGTCCTCCAATGTCTCAAAGATCTCCTTGCACATCCTTCCTTAGCCACACTGGCTCCCTCTAAACTCCAGCTTTTCCATGCCACTTTCATTGAAAACCCCTCGCAAAGTCTTGACTCCCGCCCACCCCTCAATCCGGTCTCTCTCCTTCCTCAGCCTACCTCCTTGACATACTCCTGTTTGGAAATGCTTCAGGAACTTACATACAGGGACCCTCTTGACTCCCTTGAACCTCTGCTCAACACAGGCCTGACCTGGTTTGTGGATGTGAGTTCTACCCTGGCTTCTACCAGGTCCTGCTGTCAGACATGCTGTAGTTTCTCTTTCCGACATACTGAATTGGGACCTCTATCCTCCGGAACGACTTCCCAGAGGGCAGAACTTTTAGCTCTAACAAGGGCTCTAACTTTGGCAAAGGGAAAAAGGATTAACATCTTTACAGATTCTAAACATGCCTTCCATACCCTTCGCCACCATGCTGCAATTTTGATGGGGAGAGAGATGTCCATAACCAATGGTCCCCTAATACTTAGACTCTTGGAGGCTTCTTATCTTCCCTCCAAGGCAACAGTGATACACTGTAGAATAGCCCCCTTGCAAAGGATGATGACTTTGCTGACAGGACAGCATGGAGGCCGGCCACCCCCTTTTCTCCCTTCTGATATCTAGCCCCGACTGGAATTCATTCCTCCTATGCCCACGCAGCACAAAGACAATGTCTCCTCGCTCAGGGGGCCGCTCAGTGAGGGATGGGGGAATGGCTTCTCCTCCCAGATAAGTGTTGCCTGCCAGATGACCAGGCACTCCTCCTCCTTCTGCACCTACACAGCCTTTTTCACGTCTGTCCTAGACCACTCTTCAGTTTCTTGAACCTGGTCCTCTTTCCTCAGAAATTATCCCCTCTCCTCACTGAGGCAACCAAGGCCTGTTCGGCTAGCACTGCTGTGTCTCCCCAAGGGGGAGTTTGCCCACTTCTGTCATTTGAACCCCACCAACACCAATGGGCCTTACCAGGAGTCCATTAGCACCTTGACTTCTCCCACACGCCTACCTCTAAAAAATATAATTATCTCCTGGTTATGGTCGACACATTTTGGGGATGGATTGAAACCTTTCCACAGCTGGTGAAGTGGTGGACGTTGTGGCCTCCCATCTCCTCCAGGATACCCTCCCTTGATTTGGTCTCCCCTTGACTTTTCAATCTGACAATGGCCTAGCCTATGTCTCCAGAGTAGTCCAATTGGTTTCTCACTCCCTGGGGATCACCTGGAAACTTCACATACTGTACTGACTCCAGTCTTCTGGGAAGGTGGAGCGGGCCAATGCTCTCCTCAAGACCCAAGCTGTCAATAGAACTACACTCCTCTTGGGTTCAACTTCTCCCTTTGACCTTAACTAAACTTTGGGCAGTATCCTGAACCCCTTCCTGCTTGAGTCTGAACTTACGTATGGGTGACCCTTCCTCCTGGGAAACCTACCGCCACAGGACCCAACTCTTCCATGAATATATTCCAGCTGTTGACTTCCTGAGAAACCTCCTCAGGCAGCATGCAGATCAGCTAATACCCCAGCCGTCAAATGGCCTGGTTGCCCTTCCTCTCTGACTGGGAAACTACTCCCTTACTTGGGCTGCTCAATGAGAGAAGACATCCCTGGGCTCCCATTGGATCGGACCCCACCTGGTCGTCCTCACGACACCTGCTATGGCCAGGGACATCTGGGCTGGATCCATCTCTTCCGGCTTAAGCCTGCCAGAAGCTACAGCAAGTATACAGCTACTCGACCAGACCACTCAAACTGAAATTTCCCGAAAGCCTCTCTTGCCCCGCATTCAGGAACGACAATCCTAGTGCGCCTCTCACTCTCCCTGCTCCCTCAGCTAACTCTCATCTAACACTAGATCCTCCTAGTCTTGCTCTGTTCTCCCTGCACTTACAGGTTCGACATTTGGGCTCTTGATGGCAACAAGTTGATGCAACTTCTCAACATAAATGTCCCAGCTTCCTGGCCTTTTGACCACATGGTAGAGGCAGCCCTATATGCCACTGGATCCTGGTCCTCCCAAGGGAGAATTAAAATAAAGAAAACCATCCAGACTTTGCAGACACAGAAGGCCCTCACAGCCTTCAATGTGACCAGACACCAAACTCTCCACCATCTCCACCACTTTAATACACCCCTTGGCTTCTCAGGGGTCACCGTCCTCTCCCTCTCACTAACTCTCCTTCAAAACTTCTCAACTCTCAGTGCCTCTACATGGGTCCTCTGTGACCCCTCCAAGGGTCACTTGTTCTCCCTCTCCTGGTGTTCAATGTCTCTGACTCTGGCGCCACCTGCTCCAGCCCCCCTTTCTATTAATCAAACTGAATGTTGGGCAGCAAACATCTCAGAATGCCCGGTCTGCTCTACCGAAGCAGACCAATCTCAGATAACCTCACTCTCAGCTGAGGCTTACTGTTTCTATGCTCATCCCTGCCCTCCTCCTATCCTTATCGCCCCCCCACCCCATGCAGACCTTCTGCAATCCCATAACGTTAGTACCCTGACTTACCGTTTTTGCCCCTGGGGACATTCAGGAACTTTTCACCACCTCAGACTGGACACGTGTCTCTCAGGTCGGATCACTGACCCGTGAGGAGAGAGAGGCTGCCTTAGCCATACTAGTGGGGATAAGCCTGGTGTCAGCAGTAGCTGCTGCTGGGCGTTTGGGGCCTGTCTTAGTCTCGGTCCAACAGTTTTCTATGAAATCCAAAACCTTAATGAAAAGCTGTCCATCACAGTAGAGGCGATGGCCCAGTCCCTCCAGGTCCAGCAGCAGCAGCTGTCCTTGCTGGTAGAGGTTACCTCAGAATAGAAGGGCTCTTGACTTACAGCTGAAAAAGGTGAAACATGTGTCTTCGTAGGGGAAGAGTGCTGCTATTATGTCAATGAATCAGGCAAGGTAGAATATAATATCCATTGCCTCCGCAAGGTGGCACAGGATCTTTCACAACAACTCCCTGGAAGTTACCGCTCCTTGGGATGGGGACTACTTGAGGGTTTGACACCATGGCTCTTCCTTCTACTAGGGCCACTAATCACCATCGGGCTTATTCTGGTCATAACCTCTGCCTCATCTGCTTCCGACAGGATCAGATCCAACAGTTGACACATACTAATTTTAACCAACTCCTACTCTCCCTCCAACTAGGTACCAAAGGATCCCCAACTCCCTCAAAAGAGTGTGGGAAGAAGACAGTAGCCTTGGGGAGTCAGGGGTCTGGAGTCTTTCCTTCAGGCTAGCCTAAAGAACACCCCCTCCGCTGCCCCGTTTAGCCAGAGGCAGCTAGAATGAACAATGTGTGTAGCCCCTTTCCTATATGACAAAAGGCCAGCATGTTAGGAAGAACGATGTACCCCCCCCCACCTTTCTTCTCCACACATCTGGTTTGTGGAGTGAACATGTTTTGCTCAAGATGTTTTTTTGATAAGTTTTACAATGCCTTGTGGGCAGACAAGTTTCTGCCCAGTCTCTTCCCACCCAAAAGGTAACTTCTTCAATTTCTACGTTCTCTTATCCTATAGAGTCCCTGGCTAGCTGCCATTTTGTCTCCAGCTCCACCCGCCCCTGAGTGGGGCTCTAGCCTCCCACGCTTCTCCAGTAAACCTTGTTCTCAGGGCGCCTTTTACCTCCCATTCTCTTTTCACTCAGGGTCTCCAAACACACGAACCTTACACTGCCCACCACCATCTAGAGAGAGCCAGGCTCTACTCCCTCTCTCTCCTGGGCCCAACCCCCTCCCATTGGGAAGATAACAGAGGAGCATCAGGGGTCAGGTCGGGAGAGGGCCTAAGGGACCCGGCTGGGGACAGCTACTGCCATTAGACACACCCCAGTGTGTGGCTGCCAGCAGGGGTGAGGGAGGGACTGCGCAGTAAAGCCTGAGCACACACCTGTTCCTCACCCCTGAAAGCCCTGCCCCCAAATGAAAAGCCATTAAATGAAAATATTTTTCATTAATTTTAATAAAAAAATTACCGAGAATTGACTCTTAGGCCAAGACAGCCAATTTCTCAGACACAGAAAGAACACAGGCATAGCACGAGGAAAACGTGTTTGTGTAGGTAATCAACAGTGGTCTGAACTTGAGGGCTCTGGCCTTAAAACCGACAGTGAGAGAGGGGAGGGCTGCTCTTCCCAGAGGTGGGCTGGAGCTGTCCAGTCTCTGGGGACTCACTGGTGCTTTGCTCTGAAAAACAGAATTATAGCAGAGAGCAATGCCTTTGGGGCAAAGTGAAGGCAAAGAACAGAGAGGGGGAGGGGAAGGGAGGGAGGAAGGAGAGGAGAGGGAGGGAGGGAGATAGAGATAGAGATATATATATATATAGAGAGAGAGATTGAGGGAAGACCCGTGACCTACCTATGCAGGCCGCAGCCCCAAAGGTGCCTCTGATAGCACCTTCTGTGCAGTGCCTAGTGATGGGGCTGAGCAGTTTGGTCTGCTCAAGCCTAGCTCAAAATCACGAGTGTCTACAAGATGGGCAGTCACTACTCAGCAGGGGTGTTGTCCTCTGAAATTTGCATGCTAAACCTACTTTAGTGGGTTTATGACAAAAAGGCAGGAGAACAGAGTTGTCTGAAGTGGTGTGTGCCTCTCAAGATGCCAAAGGAGCCCGGCTCATCTGGTAGAGCGTCTCAGATGCATGAGGCCCTGGGTTCTATTCCCAGCAGCACATAACACAGTGTTGTGGCACTTGCCTATAATCCCAGCACTTAGAAGGTGGAAGCAGGAGGATCAGAAGTTCAAGGTCATCCTTAACTATGTAGAAAGTACAAGACCAGCTTAGGATACATGAGACTCTGCCTCAACACAGAATAGAATAAAATAAGACAGGGTGAACTACCTCACATGGTGGGAAGTTGGCACAGAAGCACCCAAGGAAGGGTGTCTGTTTTCTGAGGGCTTACTTGATATCCAGCTTGTCACTAGGACCCTATGTCCCCAGTGTCCAGAGGACTAGAAGCTTAGGTGACAAAATGGTCCTGGGGGGTCACGCATGCCTGGAGACCCAGGGGAAGCAGAGCCCTGTTCCCTGACAGTCCTCTCCTGGTGATCAGCCTCCCTTTCCTTCTTCACATATCAGGGGTTCCCAGGGAGACCTCACAAACATGGTGGGAGTTTGAGTTGAAAAGATTTAATATGGGGCTGGAGAGATGGCTTGGTGGTTAAGAGCTCTGGCTGCTCTTGCAGAGGACCTGGGTGCCGGAGACCGCCGACAGAAATCGAACTGTACCTGAAGTGGGGAGTGAGGATTGAGAAATAAAGAGAGAGAGAGAGAGAGAGAGAGAGAGAGAGAGAGAGAGAGAGAGATTCAGGAGGGCATTCAGTCAATACTGAGGCTCAGACTTTATTTTGCTCAGAGTAATTATACCTTTACAACTGTATGAGAAACAATACCACCTTCAGGGGTTCAAGCAAAACAAACATGCATTTACATATGTGAAATTATTCAAGCCACCTACATCTACTAACAATAGGTCCTCAGCCTTGGGCCCAAGGCAGACTTCCATTCAGGAGTCACAAGATTCTTACATATCAAAGCATCCTGCTCCCACAGCACTTCCGTGACTGACCTCTGTTCAGCCCTAAACTAGGGCATAGCTCAAAGCAGGCAAATGGCTCCTGACAGCTCCCCCTGTTTTACTCTTTAAAGAACCATAGCCTTCCATGCTATGGGCAGAAAGACTGTGCCTGTCTTAGGTCATTCTCTCCGAAACATAAGCCTTACCCGTCATTGGTATATGAATGCTCACCATTCACACCCTGTCTTAGGTTGGCTTAGTTCAAGAGAAGGTTGCCAGTCTCTGGCTACCAGCCTCTGCAAGGGGCAACTCTACTTAAGGTAGAGTTCGGAGCCAAGCATTTCGCACATCAGCCTAAATATCCCAGGAATGTGCTGAGGATATCACCAATGGAGGGAACATGCAAATTCTAAAGAGAATACATAGGCCTGTAGGACTCCCGCTTTCATGGAAAAATACCTGGTCCCCTTTGTTAGCTTACCTCCTCCCAACTAGAAAATCCCAGAGACCACAAAGGTCATGTCAACATCTCATGGTATGTGAGATAATGTCTGTGGGTTAAACATTCTGTGAGACACTTTGTTTTGTGAGGCACTCGGTGATACGAGCCCGGCCTCCCCCCTTAATTAAAACAGCAACTAAGAAACTATAAGACTAGGAGGAAGAGACCCAGGGAATTCAAGAGTTGTGTAAACATCCCTTGGTATGCAAGATAAAGTCTGTGGGCTTAACATTCCACAGGAAGAGTCTCCATTATCCCATCCATAAATTATGGGAAGGTTTACCTCCTGTGAACTGCAGAATAATGTATGTGGCATTTCTGAGAGAAGGTTGGACTATGTAAAATTGTCTTCTCTGTGACCCTGGTCTGTAGGCCAAAAGCCAATCCAAATGTAACAAGTGCCCTATATGATAATGTATGAAAATACTGTGAGTTCCTACTATAAAAACCTGGCCTGGCAGAAGGCAGGCGGGCTTTGTCTCATGAACGAGACTGAGTCTCCCACTTGCGCAAGTGAAATAAACTTACTTCTTGCATTTTGCATCTGACGGTCTGGATTCTTGAGACTGACTCTCAGGCAGCCTACAGGGGTTCGAGTCCCCTGGGCTGAGGGAGGTCAGTGGGCTTGAGGCTCCCCGACGTTAGTCACCCAGGCGGCCCACAGGGGTTCGAGTCCCCGGGCTGAGAGTGGGGTCTAACAGGCCCAAGGCTATAATACTTTCTAACCATGAGGTTAAAGAAGACTCTGAAAGCAAAGAGGCTTTCAATTTTATTAACAACTCAGCAGTAGTTTTTGCTGCGTCAAATTCAAGTGGATAAATTTTCATTATGCCAAACCCTTGTATCTTAGGAGCAACACCAATCCATTGATAGTCTGCATGACATACCAAGCGAGATTCTGTCACATTTACAGGAAATCACAATAAATGGGGGTTGCTGAAATACCATAACTTGCATTCTTATGGGAATGCAAATTAGTCAGGTTACATAGAGGAAACATTAAACCTGGTAACATCATGAGGAACATTTAATTGTCCAGTGTCCTGATTTCCTGACAGGTCCACAATATATCTGAATAATTAAAGTCAGTCTTTCACTGTACTGCTATTCTTCCCATGTAAGGATGTCCTCACAGGCGAGGGTCATTCACCATCACTACAACTTCCTTTTCTTCCCATATGGCTGGATGCATCGTAGCTGAATCTGGTACACGAGTCCAGTACAGCTCTCCGTGTATCATCAGGCGAACTGATCCATCTCAGACAGCTACAACAGCATCACCCTTCCTCCTTTCAGTCCCTGTGAACCGGACCAGCCTTTCTGGCAGCCACCTGGCATTCTCAGCGTCCTGTGGAAAAACACAAACATGCCTTCTTCCCCATATTAGTACTGAGTCTGGGCTATGCCATTTCCCATCAATCGGATCCTTCCATCTCACTTGTGCATAGGTATCCAATGTTTTGTGATGCCACAACCTATCTGCAGCAGAAAGACCAAGAGCATCCACATTTTAAAAATTTAAAATAAAAATAGCATGATTTAAAGAGTTCTGTGGCGATCTGGGGCATAACTCCCCCTTTTTTATTGTTTGCAATTGATTTTTTAAAACTCCATGGGCACGTTCAACAATCCCTTGCCCCTGGGGATTGTATGGGATTCCTGTTTTATGCACAATGGATAACTGAGCACAGAAACGTTGTAAAGTTTGACTAGTATAGCCTGTGCCATTGTCTGTTTTTATGATAGATGGTAAGCCAGCTACAGCAAAACATTTTAATGCAGTGTGCTATTACATGTTTAGTAGCCTCTGCAGTTTGAGTGGTGGCCATAAGAAATCCTGAATAAGTATCAATGGACACATGAACATATTTTAGCTTTCCAAACTCAGAGATGTGAGTTACATCCATTTGCCATAATTGATTAGGCTTTAATCCCCTAGGGTTTACTCCATAATGAGGTACCAAATGATGTTTAGGACAGGAGTGACATTGTTTAATAATTTGTCTAGCAGCCTCCCTAGTAAGGTGAAACTGCTTCCTCAAACTTTGGCTGTTTTGGTGATGAAAAGCATGAGATTTTTGTGCTAATTCCAATTGAGATAAACCTGTGAAACATGTGGACTTATCTGCTAAATCATTCCCTAAAGCCAAAGGATCTGGAAGCTCAGTATGGGCCGTAATATGCCCTACAAAACAGGGTTGAGAACGGGCATGTAAACACTTTTGTATTTGACCAAATAGTTCCTGAATTTTGGTATTATTTGTCTCAATATAAGGCACAGTTTCAAACACCTGTAAGGCTCTAGCAATATAATGACTATCAGTATACAGATTAAAAGGAGCAGAGGCCATAAGCTGAAATACAGCGGCTACAGCTCGAAGTTCTATTACTTGATCTGAAGCTGGAGAAGTTTGAAAAACATAGGATTGCCCCTGTATTACATAAGTAGCCCTACCATTAGAAGACCCGTCTGTAAACATCACTGAAGCATCCTTAATAGGTTCCTGTTTCATAATTTTTGGAAAAATAAAAGCATGACTATTTGCAAATTGTAATAACTTGTCTTTTGGATAATGATTATCAATAATGCCAGAAAAATGGGTGAAAGCTATGGCCCAGGAATCCACATTTTGAAATAACCAATCTAACTGTTGTTTTGTAAATGGAAGTCCTATTATATTAGGTTCTTTTCCGAAATATTTTCGAGATTCAACTCGAGCCATTTGAACTAAACACGCCACAGCCTCATAATATGAGACAGGCAAATGCAACCATAGCAAAGGCCCTTTCTGCCATGAAACTGCAGTGGGAGTACGAACAGTAGCCAAATAGATGCCAAATACAGTAGCCAAATAGATGCCAAGTACAGTAGCCAAATAGATGCCAAATACAGTAGCCAAATAGATGCCAAATACAGTAGCCAAATAGATGCCAAATACAGTAGCCAAATAGATGCTGCCCATCCCTGGCTATAATCTATACACTGTAGTTGTTGATTCTCAATAGCTTGTTCTATTTGAGACAATGCCTTTCTGGCCTCCTCTGTCAAGCCTCTAGCCGATTTAGGATCTGGATCACCTTTTAAAATGTCAAAGAGAGGCTTCAGTTCTCCTGTAGCAATTTTTAAGTGAGGTCTAAGCCAATTAATATCTCTCAACAATTTTTGGAAGTCATTCAAAGTTTTTAACCCATCTTTCCTAATCTGAACTTATGACCCAAATATGAATATGGAGATTCCGTTTGCACCTTCTCAGGAGCTATAATTAGCCCTTGTTCTTTCAGAGCCTGCTGTAAATGAGCATAGGCTGCAAGTAAAATTCCCTCCTGCTTATGAGCCAAAAGTATATCATCCATATAGTGAGCCATATACACTTGAGAATAAGCTTGTCTAGTTTTTGCGACTGCTTGAGCCACAAAGATTTGACACAGGATGGGGCTGTTTGCCATACCCTGAGGTAGTACTTTCCATTGAAATCTTTTCATAGGTTCCTTAAAATTTACTGAAGGCACACTAAATGCAAATCTTTTACAATCTTGAGGTGCAAGAGGAATAATATAAAAACAATCTTTTAAATCTAAAATAATCTTATAAGTATCTTTAGGAATAGCAGAAGGAATGGGTAATCCGGGTTGTAGAGCTCCTATCAGCTCCATTGTTTCATTAACCTTTCTGAGATCTCGTAGTAACCTCCACTTTCTTGACTTCTTTTTTATGACAAAAATTGGTGAATTCCAAGGTGAATTAAAAGACTCGATATGGCCACTCTCCAGCTGTTCCCATACTAACTGCTCTGCAGCCTGAATTTTTTCTGCAGTAAGAGGCCACTAATCCACCCACACAGGTTCCTCATTTTTCCAGGTTATTGGATCTGCATGAAGTACAGGTTGTCCAGTGACCCCACTCTAAAAATATCCTAGTCCTGTTCTGAGAGGTCTAGAAACAGGTAATGATGGCTCTTGCCATTCCTGACTATTCTTTCCCAATCTCTGATCTGGCAAGAGTCCCTGGTTGAACATTTGATTAGTAACTATGACACTGGGACTATAGAGGTATACTCCCATGTGGCTCATCACGTCTCCCCCCACAGGTTAACTGGCAGTCCTGGAATGATGTATGGTTGAAAATCTCCCTCATGTCCTTCCTCATCTCTCCAAGTTAGTATATTACTACTCTGCTCTGGGCTCTTACTCTGACCAATTCTTTGTAGCTGTGTCATGGAGGACTGTTTTGGCCAACGCGAGGGCCACTGATTAGCAGTGAGCACTGAAACGTCAGCTCCAGTATCTAATAGGCCTTGTCCCATTGATGGACAATGTTAGCTCAGGTCTTTTGGCACCTATAGCCTGTATCCAGTAAGCATCTGAGGGCCCGAACCCGCATCACCTCTTCTAGGGTTTTTTACTGTATTCTTAGTAGCGATTTGAGGGAGTAATACTGACTGAGCGAGTCTTTGACCTTCCTTAATCACAGATATCCCACCAGGAGAATGAGTCATGATCTTTCCCTCTCCTTCAAAGTCTGCATCAATTATTCCTGGGGCTACTATAATCCCTTTCATACTATTGAACTTCAGACTATTTGAACTAAATTCTTCAGACTATTTGAACTATTACCTCAGAAATTTTAAGATTACATATACATAGTTTTCTTTTATTTTTTATGTACCATAACATATTGACTCAGATCTTCAATCACTTTTATAGATTTTCTCATTTAAAAATATCTCCATTCTCATATCTTTTTAACATCATCTTTCGCCTTTTCTTTTCTTTTTTTTTTTTTTTTTTTTTTTGTATCATGAGGTGTAATAACATTTAAAGCAGCAGCCAACACTACATCTTGAGTATACGAGGAAGATGAATAATAACCTCTTGAAATTAGTTTGTCCCTTAGTTATCTTCAACAGCACAATGTCCTTACACTAAGGCTGTATTGTTCTCCTTTTTGCTTGTCACAGGGTTAGGTGGCCAGGCCTGAATCTGTACAAGTCTTGAAGAACATCCTGAGACAACAGGATTGAGTCTGAAGCAAGATGGTCAATCCAGCTCCAGAGTCAACCTCTCAGTGTTATCAATATGATTTACACACACAAAAATTTATTTATTTTTTAACTCAGTGGTTTACATGGAACAGAAGAGCTGTCGAGTTTAGCAATTACTAGCAGGAATGGAAACACCTGTCCTATTTCTGTTGCCATCACTTTTGCTGAGTGGCAAAATACAATACCGCAGCTAATACCAGGTTCTGTTAGGATAGGACACAACTGTCTGACTGGGGAAAGATCAGTTGTGCTTGCATTGTTTAAATGCTAAAGCATGGGAAGTATAGATGAGACTCAAACTCACAACCTGATGTATACTAGGCAAGCACGCTAACACTGAGCTGTATCTTCAATTCAGCAAACTATGGACTGAAGAAAGGCTGAAATCCTATTTAGTAATTATTGTGAAAAACAAAGTGCCCTAAGGCAAGGTGCGAAGCTGGTGGAATTTACATGATTCACCTGGTAATTAAGTAACCAAAAACCTAGAGTAATTAACAAAAAAACCTGCGACCATGGTCCTTTGATGTTGGAGATTTTAGCCTGTGTGACCATGAGCTGCTATAGGAGGATGCGTTTGTAAAGACAGAGATTCAACCACGCCATCTAAATGCCACATTTCTTCTAAATATTCTTCCTACAGCTCAGCCTCAGGCTTTGCTGGGCAATAAATGGTGGAAAATCTTCCTCTCTCAGATATCTAACAGTTTCCTCCTCTCTTTCCTCTTTTCTTTGGGATCCAAAGACTCTTGAATAACTGCTTTATTTTAGGTTCCACAAAAGCTGGCTTCGGCAGAGCAGAAGGTTTAGGTTTACTTTCCTCCTCCGCTTCAGGTTTGATCCCATTAGCATTTGCTTTTTTTTTTTTTTTTTTCCAAACCTTTTCTATCTCATGCCTAGGATCTAAACTATCTTTAATTAAAGTCCACAAACTAAAAGTATCCACTGGGACCTTGCTTGGTCCATGAACATCATAATAATCCTGAAGTTCTTCTCCTACTCTCTTCCATGTTTTTAAATCTACAGTCCCTTCTTCAGGGAACCAAGGACAGACTTCTATGAAATCCAAGAAATTACAGGGCTGCTGATGTCCTACCTCAGCCCCTCGAACATGAAGCACAGTTTCCAGCATATGTACAGAAAACAGACGACTACCCATTTTTACTCCCGAAGTTACTCACCGCACCCCTTTCCTTAAAGTTGAGCTCAATTTTCCTTTGCGGTGTCCTTCACTGTGTCCCCAGTATTCAGGTCCCACGTTCAGGTGCCATATGCTGCAGCCCGCCGGAAGAAATCGAACTGTACCTGAAGTGGGGAGTGAGGATTGAGAAATAAAGAGAGAGAGAGAAAAGATACATTCGGGAGGGCGCTCAGTCAATACTGAGGCTCAGACTTTATTTTGCTCAGAGTAATTATACTTTACAACTGTATGAGAAACAATACCACCTTCAGGGGTTCAAGCAAAACAAACATGCATTTACATATGTGAAATTATTCAAGCCACCTACATCTACTAACAATAGGTCCTCAGCCTTGGGCCCAAGACAGACTTCCATTCAGGAGTCACAAGATTCTTGCATATCAAAGCATCCTGCTCCCACAGCACTTCCGTGACTGACCTCTGCTCAGCCCTAAACTAGGGCATAGCTCAAAGGAGGCAAATGGCTCCCGACACCTGGGTTTGGCTTCCAGCACCCATTTTGGGTGGCTCACAATTGCATATAAAACAACTCCAGCTCCAGGAGATCCAAAGCCCTCTTCTGGCCTACATGGGCACCTCCCTGCCACATAGCATATTTCTCTCTCTCTCTCTCTCTCTCACACACACAGATGGAGTTAGATCTTTAGTCGCCTGGGAGGGCAAGCCCATTTCCCCTCATTTCCTGACCTGTGTGAAGCCTACTGCTTGCTGTGCCCAGTGTCCACACTCCACCCCCATGCTTACACTCCCACCCCACTAGAAGGCCAGCTCTCTCCCACCCATGCTGTTTGGACAGCATCGGTCCCTCTCAGGCTCATGGGCAGCCAATCAGTGGAGTTCCCTAGCTCTGGAGCTGTATTGGGACATTGTCTTATGGCAAATTGATCTGAGGGCTCTTTCCAAAAGCCCGGCGTGCTATATCATCCCCCCGTCCCACTAATTCTGTACCATGAAGAGAACTCTTCATCAGGCCACAGTCCACTGGCCTTGCCGGAGCCTCTCTGAGACGTTGAGTCCTCAGCTGTATCCCAGTCTCTGTCACAGGACCATGTGCCCCAGGAGCCTGTGCCACCTGTGACTTCCTTCTTGTCAGATGCTGTGATGGTCAATCTTCCTCAGCTTAACTGGCTTTAGAATCACCATGGAAACCACCTCTGCATGTGTCTATAAGGGAGTTTCCAGAAAGGTTTAACTGCAGAGGGCAGACCCCTCTGAAAGGCGAGCAGTATCGCCACACGAGCTGGGGTCCCTGGAGGAGGGAAAGAGAGCAGGAGCCGGGCTCCACATCATCACCGCTTCCTGACTGTGGAGAGATGTCAGCCGCCAGCTTGAGCTCCCACCTCGGTGAGCTGGGCCCCTCAAACTGTGAACCTCGCAAACCCTTCCTCCCTTAAGTTGCTTTCGTCGGGCATTTGTCGCTAAAAGTGACTGAAGATGACTCCATTAGTGTTTTCTTGTAAGCAGATGGTCCTCAGTTTCCCATGGTTTGGCTTATGCTCTTTTTGACTCTCTGACACTCTAAAAACCATATGGATTCAATACAAATGGCACTGAGTTTTGGATATCGACCTTTTCCAAGGCTGGTGGTGAGCAGTATGGCCCTCTCCCATAGTGCTGGGCAGTGGTGGGGGGGCTAATTCTCATGATCATAATTCGCATGCTCATCTAGAATGTTCCCAGGTTAGGTGTACTCCGTGAACTTACATTTTCAGCTTTTGAGGGGCTTATCAGGAAGACCCAAGATGTTAGTTGAGGGGGACAGGGAGGTGGCCCAGGGGTGTGGGAGAGACCAGCAGGCAAGCTGTCTATCTTGCTTTCTCTCCAGGAGACCAGGTGTGAGTGAAATTGCTTCCAGCATTTTCTGTTTGTCAGACATTCCATTTTCCAGACCAGCAGGCCAGTGCTGAGCACCTTGGATGAACCACTCTGTCACAGAGGTTGTGGGAAGCAGCTACTGCTGGTGTGGCCACCCCAGGGAGAGCCACTGCCACTGCCACTGGCTTGCTGGTCTACACTGGCCAATCCACAGGACCCAGATGCGATAGGGTCGGCATTGCCTTGTGGTCAGCAAGCCTGAGGTTTTCTGTCCCCAACCAGGACCCGTGAGACTTTGAGAGTAACTGTTGGAGGGGGTTGAAGTCCACTGACCTACTGCAGGGCAACGTCTGACGGGGTGCTGAGTGGCAGAGCCGTCACTGGCCTTCCAGGGCACAGCAGCAGTCCTGCCCTCTAGAGGGACAGAGATGGTGCAGATGATCATTCCGCTGCCCACTTCCCCTGCGTGCAGGGCCCCAGGTGAAGGGCCGGACGTGGTGTCCTGGGTGTCTGTGTACAGGTCTGGTCCAAAGGCACTGGTCCGGCTTGCCTTTGAGCAGCTCTGGGGTTGCTGTGGGTGGAAGTGCCCAGGTGACAGGTGTGCAGGTGAGCCAGTAGGCATCAGGCCAGAGTTGCTGAGCTATTGCTTTAAGCAGGGCTACAATTTAAGAGCCACACTAGCCTCCAGTGCCTGATGGTAACAAAGTCCTTCCGCAGGCCACTGGGGCTCAGGGTCATCCCCGAGGCCTTGCTGAAGCTCTTTCAAAGCCGTCTCACATCTGAGACATTCCTGACCCATCCTCCATCCCCTCCTCTCCTCTTCTTTCTTCTGTCCTTTGCCGTGGTCGGGCTGGCGGGGCGGGGAGACCCAGGGATTTGTGCAGGGCCTCTGTCCATCTCTCTATGCTCCTTCACAAACGTTCTCTAAGCCACGTGTTCTCCTACATTTCACGTTTTCAGTGGGGTCAGCTGTTCATGCATGTGTGTGGTACTTTTTTCTTTGTCTCATATGTCTAGCTTTTTAAAGGCCAAGACAAGGTGTGTGCCTTTGTCTTGCTGCTGGAATCTTCCAAGGAGGAAGGGGCTAGCCTCTAGATTGGAGGGGGCTTGCAGAGCCTTCAGCATTCCTGGCTCTGCCTCTTTTACTTCCTTCCTTTCTATAGCTGATCCCTTTTTGCCAATTAATGTGGACAGTCATTTGGTCCTGGTCTGGTTTAGTGACTTCTGCAAAACGTCAGAACTTCTGCCAACTGCTTGAGCAGATGCCACGCATACAGAATTTCTTGTCACTACACCTCTATCGATAAACAGCCAGGTCTCCTTCCCACCGTGACTCAGGCAGCCTCACATCCACTCCACACACTCCTCCCTTACAGGCACCGTTAGTAAGTACCCGAGATTCTTTTCAAATGTAACTCTTCTTCCCTCCCACCCTGAACCGGGACTCTCTCACCTGGACCACACTGAACTGGATCCAGATCCTGAATATTACGGATACCGTGAGAGGCTATGTGAAAGGACTCAGTGGGGGGTCACTGAGGAACCTGGGGGCTCAGGGTCCTCTGGAACCTCACAATCCTCCAGATACTACTGCTGCAGTAGGATATGACTATTCCCGGCCCGCCCCCGCCTTCCACAGAAGGGGCCTGGTGAGACTGCGAATCCAACTAACACTATCATTCAGTGACTTCAAAACCAATCTCTAGGTTCAGTCGTGAGCAATTTCAAGTCCATGGCTATATGCAATAAAAGATTTGCTCAGTATGGCTGGGTAATATCCCTGAATTTCATTCTGTGTCTCAAAGTGAATACTTTGATTTGAACCTGTCAATTATCCAGCGTTAGGAACAATCGTTGAGCCAATTGTCCCAGCATTCCTCATCCATTATAAATTGGTCTGTGGCAGCTGCTACTGACTCACTTTTGGCCGGCACCTGGTCCAGGTGACAGGAGGTATAACACGATTAGCTCACAAGTCTGCCATTGACAGCTATTTTCCCATCCCATCTGAACCCACGTCCATCATCTCTGCCCCATGGATTTAAGAAAAGCAATCCCATGTAGCTCTTGTGTCCCTAAGGGCTTCACATAAATCTCACTCCTGGTATTGGTTTTTGAATCAGGATTATTTGATTGCAAGCACCAAACATTGGTTCTCAGGAAGTTAACCAGGGACTAAGGATTTGTTGATGAGCTAGAGGAGCTGGTCACAACATACAAGGAAGACCTAGATCATGTGTCTCAGGATGAACAGAAGCCGGAGCCACTTTGGGGACGAGAGCAGCGTCATTCTCTTTCTAGGACATAGCCACAAGATCTCTAGGTGTTCACTGCCTTCCCTCTCGGGGTGTCTCCAGTAGAGATCCAGAAACTCAGGAGACATTCTCTTTGGGCCACACTGGGTCCTGACCCCACGCAGATACAGTGGTGTCTCAGTATTTGGCCACCTCAGACAGGACCAGGAAGCTTTGGTCCTCCAAGGAAAAGTTGCCAAGCAGGCAAGAGTCATGTATGCATTCCGTGGACCACTGGCTCCCTTTCTGCTGAGGTACTTCCATTCTGCCCCCGCCCTTCCTGGGGGGCTCTGCCTTCCTCCTACGGGTCTGGGCATGGCTGCCCTTTCCTTGGGGCACGTTCTGTGAGTCTGAGCCTGGGATAAGTGCTCTCCTGATGGTTCCACGGCACCCATCACACGGCCCTATAATTATGTTTCCCGCCTCTCTTTGTCATTGGGTTTCGAGCTCAGCTACTGCAGGGATTTGGCTTCCTTCTCAGATGTAACCAATGACACTCTTGGTGGCACACAGGCATCCTCAAATAGCGGCCGGTTACATGAAGAGATGATAGAGACCCTGCCCTTTTGCAACAAAGAGTGGCAGTGTCTTGTTGGAAGGTCATTGGCTGGTAAATAGTTCCACCAAAGGGTGGACTCTGACTCCAGAATCCAAGGGCTGGTGAACCCGGAGGCTGACTCCATCGACCGCCCTCCCTGGGGCCGGTCTCTCACTACACTGCAGGTGTCTGCTTCTCTGCAGATGGCTGAGCTCTCCCATGAGTCATCGGCTGTGGACCATCCTGGAAAGAGGCCTCAGGCAAGGGAGCTCTCAGCTGCTCTCGGTAGGGAGCACTTTTGGAGGCATGGGGACATACTGTTCAGTCATCCTGGGGATCTGGGCAGTGAGGTCCAATGTCCTATACCCAAGATCAAATCTCAGGCTTGGTTCTCATTCTTGGGGAGAATCTGGTCTGGTGCTTGGTCAGAGTCCATCCACAAGCCTGGCCATTCTCGGGCAGCTGCCATGTTAGTGGGGATAAATGGCCTTTCATCTGGGGATGGGAGACGACTGAAAAGAGTGTGTCTGTTCCAATGCTGAGGAGGCTGGGAGGCAGTGGGGACTCTGGAGTGCTCATGCTGGGTGTATAAAATGAGACAATCTTTTTGGAAGACATTTTGGTAGATATGATCCAGCAATCACACTACTTGGTATTTTCCCACAGGAGCTGAGACGTGTCCACAGAAGTAGTCAAGTACTTAAGTCTTGTTCATAATTGCCAAAACCTGGAAGCAAGATTGTCCTTCAAGGAGGTGGGTGAAAAAGCTGTGGCAAATCCAGACAATGGACTATTATTCTGCACTAAAAAAGATAATGAGCTATGGGACCAGAGGGATGACTCAGTAATTAAGAGCACATATTGCTCTTGCAGAGGACCTGAGTTCGATCCCCAGCACCCACATCAAGCAACTCACCTGTAACTCTAGCTCCAGGTGGACTCGATGTTTTTGACACAATTGAAAATTTAAAAAAAATCTTTAAAAACTGATCTAGTCAGGCATGGTGGTACACGCCTTTAATCTCAGCACTTGAGAGACAGAGGCAGATGGATCTCTATGAATTCAGGTCAGCCTTCTCTATATAGTGAGTTCCTAGCCAGCTGAGGCTACACAGTGAAACCCAGTCTAAACCAACCAACCAGCCCCGCCCCCCGTTAGCTATTATGGTTTTACTGTAAAACGTTCCCCGTGGCTTCATGTGTTTAGACACCTAGTCCCTGCTGGTGCAGCTGTTTAGGGAGGTTGTGGAACCTGGGGGAAGTAGGCCACTGGGGGGCAGGTCTTGAAGCTCACAACCCAGTTCTGTCCTCTGCTTCCTGATCCCCTCGTATATAAGCAAGATCCTGCTGCCATGTCTTCCCTGCCATGATGGACTATGTCCTTCAGACAAACCTTTCCTGCTCTAAGCTGCAACTTTTGGGTATTTTTATCACAATGACGAGACAAGTGACGAATGCACATGACAGAAGATGCGGGCCACTAAGTGACCCGGGCCTGAAAGGGCTCAGAGGCTGTTGGACTCTGCTCTATGATATTCTAGAAAAGTCAAAACAGCAAAAAGATCGGGGATTGTCAGAGTTGGGGGTTGAAGGAGGGATGAGCAGGCTGGGTGTGGCGGTGTTGAGGCAGTGACACGCCAAGCGACACCATAATGGTGGACACATCATTGCACATTTGTCCCCAGTCCTGAGAATGGACCACACCAGAGCAGAGCCTAGACAAGCGCCCATGTAGTACAGTCTCAACCGAGACAGCAGGGCTATGGGGAATCTACCATGACTGCATCTTGTGTCTTTGTGAAACAGGGTCTCTCTACAGCCCCAGGTGGCCTGGAGCTCACTATGAAGACCTCACTGAGATCCGCCTGCCTCTGCCTCCCAAGTGCTGGGACTAAAGGCGTGTGCCACCACACCCAGCTTTAATAACTGCATTTTTTATGTGACCCTAAAGCTTTTGATAATGGGGCATATGTGTTATGTACATGTTGGTGTGTGTGTGGAGGCCAGAGGCTGCTGTCAGTGTCTTCCTCAGTTGCTCAGCACCTTATTTGTGTGCATGTGCACGCACATATGTTCGTGTGCACGTGGAGGCCAGAGAACGCTGGTGCTTTCCCCAGTCACTTCTCCACTTTAAAATATTTTTAAAAATATTTCATTAACTCTTTGAAAATTTCATACAATGTATTTTGAGCACATCTGCCATCCTCCCGACTCCTGGTCCCCCCACCTCCTCTTCCTACAACCCCCTCAGTGTTTGGAGACGGGTCTCTCATTGAACCTGAAGCTCACCAGTTTCGACTGGACTGGCTGACCACTGAGCTGCAGAGGTCTACTTGTCCACTGCCCCATTCTACCACCCCAGTGCTGGGGTTGCAGACACATACTACCATGACTAGCTTTTTCCTGTGAGTGCTAAGGATCTGAGCTCCTTATTTTGTATAGCAAGCACTTTACCAACTGAGCCATCTCCCCGGCCCCTAAAAGTACTTTAAAAATTAAGTTTTTTGTGGGGTTTTCATTGTTTTTTTGATACAGGGTCTCCCTGTAGCCTCTGCTGACCTGAAACTCATTATGTAGCTCAGGCTGGCCTTCATCTCACAGAGATTGCCTACCTCTACCTTCTGAGTTCTGGGATTACAGACATGCACCACCACATTCAGTTTAAAAGTCTACAAAAAGAACAGGAGGGAATACCCTGAACAGCCGTCATAGACAGACAGGGTCAGGGCTCCAGAGTCAAACTGTGTGTGTCTGAATCTTGTCAGCTAGGACTGCATTAGACAGGAAATAAATAACAGGAATTGCCAATAAGGGTTTAAGAAGGAAGGAGCTCCTTGGCTAGTTCAATCACAAGTCTAGTGTGCATTTCTAGGCTGGTAATAGCAGCTCAACGAAGTCAGTACGCACCTGTGATCCTGTTCTCCTGCCCTGCCAGATCCTTGTTATATCTTCATGGCCACCACGACTCTGGTTATCACATTTGTATCCCCTTAAGCAAGGGAAAACCGGAGGCAGTGGGAAAGACAAGGCAGAGGCTGCTCTTACCTTTCCATTTGGAATGACATATCCCAGGACTTTGCCCGGTTACCCAATGGCCAAAACTATGTCACAGGGCCATTTGCAGCAGCAAGAGGAGCTGGGAAGCCAAGCATTTCAGGTTTCTGGCCGAAGAAGAAAGGAGGATAGTGTGACAACAGCTGTGAGACGGCTCCTCCACGGTGGCTATCAGCTTCTTACTGCCGTGTCACCCGGGGCAGGTCTCTTAACCTCTTCCGTCTCAGGTCTACCTCAGTGAGGTCAGGCCTGTGGCAGAGGGTGGACTGTTTCAATCTGAAAAGTTTGGGCCAGGTTGCTCATCTTCCCCAGGGATCAGGGAACAGCATCAGTAGGTATGATCCTGTCTTCCAGGTCGGGGGTGATGGGCTGCTGCGCCCCCTCTGGCTGGGAGGACTCATTGCAGTGAGTGAAATTCATCCCCACCTCATTTTTCCTCTTCTCTGTGGGAGAATCAGAATGAATCAATTGTGAGCCACTTTAATAAATTGATTCAATTTGGTGAACAAAAGAAGAAAATAAAAGGGGTGGCGGATAGATATGTATCGCTCACAGCACAGCACCTGTGATCAAGCTCAGCTTCATAACCCTGTCCCCTTGGTGGCTTAAATAATTCAGTGGAGTGAAGGTGACTAGAGGTGGTTTACTCATACAAGCCATGGTCAGCATCACCGGCCCACTCTGCCTCCCACGCAGGCTGTCCTCGGAGGCCTGGTGGTCGGTGTGGGCTAGGGCCCAGGGGGGCTCAAAGCATGTCCCCCCCATACTCTGCTTGCACACACATACGTCTGCACAGTTCTCGACGATTGTAACTATCCTGATACTCTCCTGCACACCTATTCACACATCCCTGTATACCACATCCAAGCAAGGAGAGACCCCCTTCCCCAGTACATCTGCAGCGTCACGTGTTGCCCACCTCCAACTCATACCCACATGGCTTGAGAAGTTGCCTGGAAGCCCTCAGCATGCCCAGCCTCCATTTCCCCACGAATAATGTGGAAACCAGAGCAAATGTGGAGAGTTCGTTCCCACCTTGTGGCTCCTGTTCTCCAAGTTGTCCCATTACTCCTGACTCAGCGCAAAGAGAACAAAGCCTGGGTGTAGGTGTCGCGTCTCCTTCCAGTTCCCACCACCAGGCCTCTGTCTCAGGCACCTGCTGAGCCCCCAGGGGAGGCACTGCCCAGCAGTGCAGCCCCCTGCCTACCTCTGTGTGCTCGGAATTTACCCTACCTCTCCATGCCTGGGTTTCTTCCACTATAAACCGGGTCACAGCAGTTGATTTATGGCTTGTGAGACTTCAATGACATGCGTAGAACAGCAGCTCCTGGCTCACGGTAAGCACCAACCATCACGTGGGTGCTCACAGGGTGGGAGCATGGACAGGTGAGATGAGGGTTCTAGGGCAGGTGGGTGGTGAGGGGCAGGGATACACATGGAAGCGCTTGTGGGCCTTCACAGTCACCAATGTCCCTTGTCAGAGCCCTCTTCCGATCACTTGAATCAGGGCTTTTGCAGGCAGGCAGAATACCAGGAAGGTTGATACTCCCCAGGTGAACCTACCATGCAGCCAGGGCTGAGCAGCACCAGCCAGATGATAATAGAGTGGACAGAAGCCTGAATGACAGGTACAGCCCCAAAATACACTGTTGGCAATCCCAGAAGCAGGTTTCCTTGAAGAGGCAGAAGGTAGATTAGGTAGGGCGAGCTGGAGGTGGCTGGGCTGGATGGGGACCCTCCCTGCAGGCCACTGGCTCTGTCACCCACCAGGTGCTGGGGCCTCCCAGCCGCCTCCTCGCCAGGCAGTGCCAGTCACCCATCTCTGGGGTTCCCAGTGCTCCAGCTGGTGCCGCCTCGTTAATAAAGGCAGATTGCTGCTCAGCTCGTCCCCAGCACTCCTGATAGGGCCATTAATATTCCGGGGAAGATTAAGTCCCCCTCTGCTCCTGCCCTGAAGTCACTGGGCCCCGCCTGACAGATGTGGGACCTGACCAAACAGATGTTGGGATGGGGCCGGCTGCTGAGGGGACCCCAGGATGTTAGAGGATTCCTAGGCTCTACCTGAGACAGAAGGGAAGGCATGGGGAAGGGAAGGAGGGTGAGGGAGGACAGGAGAGAAGTGAGAGGAAGGGAAGAGGTAGGATTAGAGGGAGGCTGGCCTTTTGGCCTTTGGCCTGTCCTGACCAGTCCTACAGGAATCCTGAGCCTCTGGGATGAATCTATTCTCCTGTGGGTCTGGTTCTATTTTCCTGTGTAGTGCGAGGAATGCCAATTAGCCTACCTGCTGTGGATTGGCAGGAGTGGAACCCAGGAGTCCTGACAAACAGCTGAGTTACTCCAGAACCCTGCTGGGAAGGAGGGAGGTGTCCTCACCCTGCGCAGGGCCTCCTGGCATGCAAGATCAAGGTCCCCGACAGCCTCTCCATGGGTACACTGCCAGCAGGGGCACTGTCTCCTTCCCAGGACTGTGCAGTGTACAGGCCCCACGTGTTCACACAGCACACCCCAACATGCTCTGCTGCCTGGGTGGGCCTCCAGGACTCACCTGTTCCTGTGTGACTAGCACTTCGACTGTGCGGCTGGGTCCCGACTCAGGCTTGGAACCTCTGTAAGCAGATAGAGTGACCACCAGGGGCTGGCAGGTGGCGGGGACGGGAGTGGGCAGGGGCCCCTTGAGAGTAGCTCCTAAATAGTGGAACTTTGTTGTTGGAGTGGCTGAAGTAGAGGTGGTGGTTTGGGGGTGCTGGAGAGGGTGTGGGAGCCTGTGCTCCCCCATGCCTGGCCTGTGTAGCTGAGCCCAAGTTATAGCTAGTCTTGTTGGGACAAATACTTCTGGGACAAATTTCTGCCCAGGGTCAACGACTTATGGTCCTGGCTGGCCTCAGGGTCCTGGCTGGCTCCAGGATCCTGCAGTGGCTTCTGCTGCTGCTAGGATCACCAGGTGGCCCCTGAGCACGGGGTTAGGAGCAGCGTAGCCTGCTGCCTTCCTCTCCCAGCCTCATGTTGCCCTTCCTGTTCTCAGAATCTTCTGGGACAGAGGTTGGCTTTCATTTCACAGTTGAGCTCAGAGAGGTTAAGACACTTGCCCAGCAACCCGGAGACTAAATTGGAATCCAGCTTTGCTCCAAGCCAGTGCCCTCTCCTTCAGCCTCCCTTCACATCCTACCAAGTTCCCACCCTCACATCCAGCCGGGTGCAAATCCCATCTTCTCCACACACCGCCTTCTCGTCAAGAAGACCATTTTCATATTCTTGCAAGTGCCTCAACAGAGGGGTTCTTCCAGGTCTATGAGTCCTCCAGCAAGCCGCCCCAAGCTGCCTTGCCAGGCCTCAGGCCAGGCTGGCCCGCTCACACCTGCTGGTGCTCCCAGTCCACAACCTCCCCCGGTTCCCTGCATGGCTGGTTTCTTCCCAGCTGTGAAGTCTCAGCTTAAATGCCACTGCCCGCAGAGTGGAAAAGGGGCGGGGCTTCGGAAAACTGTGTGGCTGGGCTTATTAGCTTTTTTGTTTGGATTTTGAAGCAGGGTCTTAGGTAGCCAAGGCTGATGCTGAACTTTCTGTCTCCACCTCTTAAGTACAGAGATTAAAGGTGTGAGACCTAGTAAGTCATTTCTTTTTGGGGTGTGGGGAGATGAGAGTCCCGAGGCAGGGTCTCGTGTATCCCACAATGGCCTTGAATTTGCTGTATGCCTGAGGATGACCTTGAGGACCTTGAGTTCCCTGACCCTTCTGCCTCCGCCTCCTGGGTACCGAGATCACAGTGCGAGCAACCGTGCTTGCCTGGATGGTCTTTTTAAAAGAGTTGAGCACACTATGCAAACCAGGATCTGTTCCAGGGAAGTGAGAATGATGTCCATGTTGTCTTCATTTATATGTTAGACCCGAGGAAGCTGCCACTGGGACCTGTGCCTACGGTTCTCATGGGCGTCCACCCAGGGGCAGGGCCGCGAGGTAAGGCAGTCTGTGGGTGCTGAGGGAACTTTTTTACATATCTCCCCCCGCCCCCTCCCATATGTAGACAGGGGTTTTACATAACCCCCCTCCCCCCGCCCCATGTAGACAGGGGTTTGGATCCTTTTATGTCCTCACTAACCCTTCTAGAACTTTTGGAATTGAAGCATCTCCTTGAGGTTTTGATTCACACTTGCCTGGTGGCTAATGATGTTTCCAACCTTTTTGAGTTCTTATTGGCCACGTGGATGCCATCATTCTTAAAGAAATTGCTCCTCAGATCTTTTGATTTAAAAATCTGGTATGACTTGTGAGAAGCCTTTAAGAGCTACAAGCCCATCATCCGACGTGTGATCTGCGATAGCAGCATCTACTCTGCACATTGTCTCTTCACGTTCTTCCTCGTCTTCTTTGAAGCACATCTTTAATTTCCATGGAGTTAGGTTTATCCTTTTTGCCTTCCATTGCTCAGGCTTTTGGTATCATAGCTGAGATTTCATGGCCAGTTCTGAGGCTGTATTAGTCAGCTTTCTGTCACTGATACAATCAGTTTATTAAGTTTTAAAGTCAGGTGTGATGGCACAAGCCGTTGAGAGACAGAAAGGTAAGGGGTCAAGGCCCACCTGGGCTTCACGAGGCTGTCTCTGGTGGATGCACTGCTTTTAGACCTGTGTTGGGGGTGGAAGCAGCTCATCCTATTGGGAGCATATGGTGGAAGGAAGCCGCTCCCCTCAGGACCCAGAAGAGAAGGAAGAGAACGGGGTCCCGCAGTTCCCATGAACGCCTTCCCCCAGTGGTCAACGCTCTCTCACTGGGCCCCCACCTCTTAAAAATCTCCCTTCCCTTCCCCAGGTGGCCAAGCTGGGGACCAAACTTTTAACACATGAGTTTTTGAGGAATGCTCTAGATCTGCACTCTAGCAGAGATCATGGCGCTTTCTCTTTGTTTCTTCGGAGTTGATAGTGTTAGCTCTTATTCCATCTTTGATGCTTTGTTTTGCTTGAATTGCTGCTGAGGACTGAACTTGGGGCCTGTCCGTTAGGCAAGTGCCCTACCACTGAGCTACACGCCTGCCTAACTTAAGAGTTTTTGCATTTGGCGTGACTGCTGTCAGCCAGGCTGCGTTCCCGCCTCCTGGAAGTGGACACACAGGCCGACCTGTCCTAGTGCGTCTGTGCAGGAACCGCACACAGGCCGACCTGTCCTAGTGCGTCTGTGCAGGAATCACACACAGGCTGGGGAACAGGTGGCCAGTGTATCATGGCCAGAGCCTGTACCGACCACTCATTGTGTGACTTACAACAGTCTTCTTCCCTACTTTGGGCTCAATTTCCTGAGCTGGAAGACAGGGGGTGAATGGGACAACACCCAGGCCACTGTGTTCCTGTGTCCACACGTGGACTGGCTCTCTTTCTGTGCTGCTTTAGAGAGTGGGAAGGCTCTGATGATAAACGTCCTTATTTCACCAGCACCTACCACACACACACACACACACACACACACACACACACACACACACACACACGCCGCGCACGGATTCCCCACACATGGCTGTGACTCACCCAGTCTTGAGCTCCTGACTCAGCTGTTTTAGATCAACAACCGCAGACACTTGGATTTCATTCTCTGGCAGAAATCCCCCGAAAGATATTTTCAGGACCAACATAGAACTGCCAACATTTTATTTTGTCAAATAGGACATTCAAAATAGCAAGTTCTACCACCTGCTACTGCATTGAGTCACAGAGGGAGGTAATAAAGGACGAAGCCCCAGACCGCACCTGCTGCTCTCACCCCTGCACCAGGGCAACCCAGCCATGGCTCTGCGTCCCATGTTTGGAAATGGCTGCTTCCTCTCATGGCCTTAGTTCTTGATAAAATGCAAATTCCACCAAGAGCAGCCTCAGCAGGCCACACAGGAGCAGAGTAGGCTTTTGGGATGGTGACAGGCAGGGGAAGACTGGGAACGGCTTGCAGAGGAGGTCTGAATACCAGGCCTCTGGCGGTTCCTCTTACCTGATGGGACCAAAGCTCCAGGTGGGCCTAGCTCAGTAGCCTTCCCACGTGTCCCTGAACACCAAGGAGCAGGAAGCACTGGAATTTAGCAGCTCCCTTGGCCTTGCAGCTGAGCCTTCTCATCTTCCAGCTGCCACTTTTTGCTTGCAATCTTTTCCACCTCAAATGTGTGCTCCAAGTCTGAGAAATTCCAGACCTTGAAATGTGCCCCCACTGCCCCTCACAAGTGTGTATGAAAAATGCTGTGTCCCCCCACATGTGTCCCCCAAGCCTGTGAGGAATGCTGTGTCCCCCCACATGTGTCCCCCAAGCCTGCGAGGAATGCTGTGTCCCCCAAGCCTGTGAGGAATGCTGTGTCCCCCAAGCCTGTGAGGAATGCTGTGTCCCCCCACATGTGTCCCCCAAGCCTGCGAGGAATGCTGTGTCCCCCCACATGTGTCCCCCAAGCCTGCGAGGAATGCTGTGTCCCCCAAGCCTGTGAGGAATGCTGTGTCCCCCAAGCCTGCGAGGAATGCTGTGGCCCCCCACATGTGTCCCCCAAGCCTGCGAGGCATGCTGTGTCCCCCCCCATGTGCCCCCCAAGCCTGCGAGGAATGCTGTCTCCCCCAAGCCTGTCAGGAATGCTGTGTCCCCGAAGCCTGTGAGGAATGCTGTGTCCCCCCACATGTGTCCCCCAAGCCTGCGAGGAATGCTGTGTCCCCCAAGCCTGCGAGGAATGCTGTGTCCCCCAAGCCTGTGAGGAATGCTGTGTCCCCCAAGCCTGCGAGGAATGCTGTGTCCCCCCACATGTGTCCCCCAAGCCTGTGAGGAATGCTGTGTCCCCCAAGCCTGTGAGGAATGCTGTGTCCCCCCACATGTGTCCCCCCAAGCCTGCGAGGAATGCTAGGGCCACTTCACATGTGTTCCCCAAGTCTGTGAGAAACGGTGTGTCCTTCTCAATCAAATACGTTCCTCAAGCCTGTGAGAAATGCTGGGTCCCTCTTAAATATGCTCCCTAAGTCTGTGAAAAATACTGTGTCCATCTCAAATGTATGCCCCAAGCTTGTGAGAAATGCTGTGTCCACCGCAAATATGTGCCCTCAAGTCCGTGAGAAATACTGTGCTCATCCATTGGACTGGGACATTGGACTTTTGGTATGGGCGGCGGCTCTGGACTGTCAAGAGCTGCCTTTGACGGGGGAAGCCCACCCTGCCTCACTCTGACGCCCACCCACTCGCCTACAGTCTAGATGCGCATTGTGCTACTGTTCCTTTAAGAAGCACTCCTGTGCTACCAGAGGAAGCCAATCAGGGGGAAGGGGGAGGAGCTACTTGGGAGTCTGATAACTAGTTGTGCCAATAAAGTAAGAGTCTGTAGGGACCTTCCTCAGAGTGAAGGCCTCCTGACGCAGTCTATTTAAAGGGGTAGTGTTGTGGATGGGCTGCTGGGGTGGTGAGTTCAGAGCACCTGAACTGATGGACAACACCCCAGAGTGGCTGCTGGCCTATGTAACATGGAATTTCCTGCAAAGGATGAATGATTCATCTGACTAATTGGGCTTTTATTTGCATTTTAAATCATGCTCTTTTGCTAAACTAATGGACCCCTATTTATAGATGACTCCAACACAAAATGACTACTAATTACTACAATTAATATCACGTTAAGGGCTTGCCAGCCAACTTCCCAGCAACTTGTGTCGCCTACTCATTTTCAATTAAGGCACATTGACAGGGAGAATACGTGGTTATTAAGAGTGGGCCCTGGGGTGTAATTACTGCTCACAAGGTCATTAAGCTGCTCCCCTGTAGGCCTGGTGCCTTAGAGCCTGGGGGCTGGGCCCGGGATCCCCGTCTTACCCAGGGGGCCATATGGGCTCCATGCCCCAGGAAGCCAGGGCAGCTGGTGAGCCTGACCCCAAGCTGCTGGAGAAAGAGCAAAGGAAGTCAAGATTCCCAGCAGGCAAAGACACAGAGCTAGGCAGGGAGCCTGAGGGGGCTGATCCCTCCAGTCATGGAAGCCAGGGAAAGGTGACAGGACCACAGCCTCCCTCTGACACAGCAGCAGCCAGAGCATGTGGAGGCCTCCCCTGGGACAGGCTTGGCAGTGGCAGTAGGAACCTTGCCAATGAGAGTCTGGGAGGGGACAGCTGCAGAGGGCACCAGACAGCACAGCGCAGGACAGAGGGCCGTGAGCCTTTGGAACATGGAAAGGGGAGGGTGGGCCAGAGGCACATCCTTGACTTGGCTCCATGGAGCCCCCTTCCTAGGAGGCTGGTAACCTATTCCCTCCAGCAGCCATGGCAAGAAGGGCCCTAAGTCTCCAAGGGCACTGGGCTCTGGAGAGTTGGGACGGTGAGGGTGGCCTCTTGGTGCTCCAGGGCACAACTGGGTGACCATGGGGACAGACAGGTGTTTGGTGGAAAGTGAGACCAAAGTCGCGGGAGGCAAACATTTGTACGAGTGCAGTGCAAGTGAAAGACCGGTTCCATCTTCAGACAGAGGGCTGGAGACACTAAGAGAAGTGTCTGCTGGGTCTTGTCAGGGGCCGGAGGCTACGTGGGAGTTGAGCAGAGCAGGGGAAATGTAGGGAGATTGTGCAAGGCTGGCAGCCAGGCAGGAAGTCATCTGCAAGGCAGTTGTACAAATATTTTTCAAGTTGGTTGAAGTTCACTGAGTTCTGAAAAACAGGGACCCCGTTTGGGGGTTTCCGTTTTGTTTTGTTTTGTTCTAGGACACAGTTTTGCGTGGCCCTTGTGTTTTGTTCGGCAAACTTACTGAAGCAGTCAAGTAGTACTTCACAGCCAAGGAAGAATACGTGGTTATTAAGAGTGGGCCCTGGGGTGTAATTACTGCTCACAAGGTCATTAAGCTGCTCCCCTGTAGGCCTGGTGCCTTAGTGCCTGGGGGCTGGGCCTGGGATCCCCGTCTTACCCAGGGGGCCATATGGGCTCCATGCCCCAGGAAGCCAGGGCAGCTGGTGAGCCTGACCCCAAGCTGCTGGAGGAAGCTTTCTTTTGAGTTAAAGAAAGCAGTTAAAGTTGAGACAAGAGGGAAGCCATTTTGATTTAGGACCCATCCTGCACCGGTCCCTTCAGTGGCCAGCCTCCCTCCACCAATCTGCTTCCTGCTGTCCCTGCTCCCCAGAAGGCTCTGCCCACCACTCCTGTACTAACAAGCGCCCCCAGCTTTGTCCTGGTGCTTTGTCTTTCCCATGGCCTCTGCTGTTTGGCCTCCATGCCCCTGTCTAAATAGACCTCTAGTGGCTTCCATAGGCCTGCCTCCTACAGGATCTGCACACGGAAGGTTTTCCTCCACCCTGGGGCAGGAAGGAAAGAGGGAGAGAGGCCTCACCGCTCTGTGGGTCAGGGTTAAGTTCGCCTGCACCAAACATGAGAGTGGCGCGAACAAGGCAAAAGCATCTTTCTCCCTGCAGCCAGGAAAGCCAGGGCTGCATCTAGGGGTGCCACGACCACCCACCCTCACCATTCTCACCGTGTGGCTTCCACCTCCTGGGCCAAGATGGTGGTCATCACCCTCTGCCTCTAGCTGCGGAGGACGAAGCAGAGGATCCTCAGAGCCAGCCAACTACTTGCATTGCTCCAGGGTCCCTTCCCTGGCCAGTCCAGCCCACAGTGTCAGCCACCTCGTACCCTTGGCTCCAGTCTCCTCTTACCTGACAGGCACTACCTAGGCTTAGAGTGGCTTCCTTTGCTTCCAGGGCCAGCAGTGGTCCCAAGGAGGTAACACGTTATCATTCGCAGGGTGCCCTGGCAGGCCCTGCCCAGGGCAGCCAGGGGCCTGGGCCAGGGCAGTGGGCCTGCCTCATTACCACCCACTGCCCAGAGGAACACACAGAACTCCAACAGTACTGAGGAGCCTGTCTCTCTGTGGGAGCCGTGCTGAACACTGGGGCCTTCCTCGCTTGAGCCAGGGGCCAGGGAAGGGGGCAGGACAGGGTGCCCACCATCCTGTGGGCAGAACTTGTCTTCTCAGTGTTCAGTGAGACAGTACTGGGTCAGCTTTTCTGTTTCTGTGCCTTTTCCTTTCATAGGTTTCCTCCAGGAGAACTGCAGGGGCTGGGGTTCTCAGAACAGCCCCAGGACCCAGGGACTGGGTGGTGGAGCGGGCTGCAGCCTCCTCACACAGAGCCTATCCTCACTATCAGGGTGGGACCCAGCCTGGGAACTTTGGCCAACCACACAGGTGTACGTGACTGAGGACACCCAAAAGGGGGTGGTGGCCTTGCTCACATGGTTGCTGTGGGGGGGTGGAGAGCAGAGGGGAACAGACCGGAAAGAAACAACGAATTTCAGGGTAGGAGAGAGTGAGGCATGTCAGATTCACAGAATGAGACTAAGGGAGGCACTGACAGCCACCAAAGCTGGGTGTTTGCAAAGAGGTTGGCAGCTGGGTGGGATCAAGAGTGTAAGGCTGGGCAGGCAGCCTGGGTTAGAGTGACAGGTTAAGGACCATCTGTGTCCCCCGTGCGCCGAGTCATTGCTCACTTTTTATTGAGCACCTACTATGTGCCAGGCATTGGGCACAGGATCTGAAATGTTAGATCCATTTTTCCTCCTCAAAGTCCCCCTGAGAGACATACCGCCTTGATCTAAGAACAGACAGGTTCTCCAAAAGTCCAAGTGTTAAAAGCTGGGAGCTCAGGATGGCAGTGCTGGGCGCATGTTATTAGATCTTTAAGAGGTGGGCCTGTGGGAAGGACCCACATCACTGGCACCACATCACTGAAGCCCTTAAAGGGAATCAGCCTAGGAGATCTCTGCTTGCTGGCTAGAGACGTTAATTGCTCACCCCATCAATGGGCTCCCCTATACTGTGCTGCCCTTCAGAGAGGCCCAAACCAATGAGGATGCTCAGCCTTGAACTTCAACTTCCAGATTCATGAGCCAAAATAAACCTCTTTGCTTCCCAAGTAGATTGTGCCAGGTATTTTATCATAGTGACACTTCAGTACATTTGTTGGCCGCGTTTGATAGCAGAGCTGCGAAGCTGGGGAACTGGAGTCTCTCCTAGGCTTCAGCTTCCAGTGGCGGAAACATCAGTCACCCTGCTGGCACCTGCTCATATGACCTGCCCAAGAGTGAGAAACCTTGACAAAGCCCACGTGCCGCCGGAAGCAGAGGGGAGAGGTGGGGGGCCGGAGAGTCCCGAGGGAGGCAGTCCAGCTCTCTGAACCCATCGGGGCTTGTTCTGGACTCCACAGTCCCCTCCCCTCTTTTCTGCCTGCAGGACTGGATTCAGGACCTCAGTGCACAGGAGGGCACTGGGACTCCGTGGGGGACTGTGTCCCCAGGCAAGCACACTCTTGATGTCCCTTCTTCTCCCTATAGATGCTATACTGGGCTATCTCTTTGCTCTGGCTCACTTAGAGGCGGTGCGGGGTTCGGGGGCGGGTATACTCCTCCATTGCTAGACCTGGCTAGGGTCAGGTTGTCTCTGGGCAGATTGAAGTTTTGGTGTCTTGTCTCCAACAGGACAAGACAACCCACTCAGAGTGACCCAGAAGTAACAGGGAGGAAATAGACTGTTGACACCCTTGAGTGGGGAGGGGGCACACACCAGGCACTAAATAAATGCTGCTTCTTATTCTTTCTTTCTCCTCCCTAGCATAACACAAAGTGTCTTGTGAAAAAATTCCTGGTTCTTCATGAGGCTCTATAAGTGACCATCTCATCTACTGTCTGTGCAAGCAAACAGACATTTCATTTCTCCCAGTTTCCTTTTTGGGACATTAAGGGTGTTGAGAGGGTCTCAGAGCCCACGATGCCACAGACCAGGCATCTAGGGCTTAGGTAAGTGGTGGAAGTAAGGCACCTGGTTAATTTTCTTCTAGCCACCTGCCAGGACAGTAGCCAGCTGACACCACCCCTGGCTGACTCTCCATCACCAGACAAGTGACCCATATCTAGCCTACCCTGGTCCTCAGGTTATTGGTTCTGCCTCCCCGACCCTTCCACCTTCTTGGCCACATCCCCACATCAGCCCTCAGCTACCTACCCACTGCCTTGATGGCCTGTCTCTGGCCTGCTGGGTAGTGCTCTGAAATTCCAATAGTACCGATGTCAGGCTATGAGACTCCAGTTAGCCCACAGTTAGTCCCTGGGGAGCCTACTGAGTCCCCTTCTACTTCACAGAGAAGAGACCAGCTCCCAGACTTGTCTCCTTTCATCGTTTCCACCTCTGCCATATCCCCTTACCAACAGCATGTATCCCTACAGTTCTCAGTCCCCGCCCTCTGCTTGGGAGACCGAGCCCTCACAGGGCCTGGGGCCCAGTCAGTGGCTGGCTTGAGGCCTCCCACAGACCAGGCAGCCAGGCCCTGGCTTGCTGCCCCCTCTGCCAGATGGCTCCTCTCATACCCACACGGCTCCCCTTTCCCCTGGTTCAACTTGGAAGGCCTGCCCAGTCCCCAAGTTGCCTCCTGCTGAAACCCATGGCTTTGGCCTTCTCTCTCCTCTCCTGTGCCTCTCCCGAGCTCTTGGATGTCCTACGAATTTGCTGTGGGCTTATTTTGGCCCCTTCACCCTCTCAGCCCGACAGCAGGTGCACGAGCGTGAGCTCTTCTCTGTCTTGCTTGTGGGCTCCCAAGGCTGTACATGTGTGATTGCACCTCACATGATACCTGGTCTGCGAGTATACTGTGTGCGAAATGACTGATTACCCTGATTTTACAGGCAAGGAAACTAAAACGTCACTGAGGCTTCCTGTTTGTTACCCAGTCTGAGAGGCACGATCCATTCTGAGCTCCCTAAGCCCACTGAGTCCCTCATTCATGGGGCTGGTGAGGTGCCTCCTTCCACAACCTTACCACACATGCACCAGAATGAAATCACTTGGGTTAGTTTAAGAGAAGGTTTGCTTAAGAAAAATCGGGGCACGCATATATGGTTCTGGGCCAGGCCACGTACAGTAGCCGTTCTGAAGCAAGGGTCCAGTGCTGCTCCCGCTTCCCTCCGAGCATCTGGGACACAGGGCTGGATTTCTAAACCTGTCTGCACCCCCCAACACTGACTGTGCTCTTTGTTTTCTGAAAACAGAACCTTTAGGGCGTGAAGGCTACAGGAGCATCTTAGAAGAACCCCAGGGCTCCAATGCCTGCGGCTCTGCGGAGGGACCTGCCGGACTCACCCTGAACTTCTCTATCTCATATGGAAAACTGGGAGCGGGCTGTCTGTGATGGGCAGGAGCGTGGTCAGTCTATCTGCTGCAAAACCTACTATCAAGCCGGTTGCTCTCTGCCAAGTTCCTTGGTGAAAATCCAACTGTCTTCCCCCTAGCTGTCCTTGAAACCTGTCCCCGCCCAGGGGGATGATCTGCCTATAGTGAAGCCAGCAACCTGCTGGGGCGGGAGGACAGGGCCCCGGAGTCCTGGGAACAGTAGAGAGTAAGGCCAGGAGCTCCTTGCTGCAGCTGAAAGGTGGCCTAAAGGAAAGCAAAGACCTGGAGGCCCCCTGTCTGTCACCTATTGTCCTGATTGCCCGTGGCAGGACAGTTTGAGCCCTGGTCATGGTCTCTGCGCAGGTGGCATCTGAGGGAGGCCAGACTCACCCAAGCTTCCCTGCTAACACTTTCCTCAGTGGCCACAAACCCACCTCTGCAGTGGACACGACCTCTTCTGCCTCCTTCCCTTGCTTCTCCCTCTGCAAGAGAGACTCTGCTTCGCAGCCTATGCTTACACCCCTCCTGGGCTTCTCCCTCCTCACCGCTTCCTGAGCTCAGGCCTAGTCCTAGCGTCTGGCTGGTCTGGGTTTTGTCAACCTGACTGGAATGAGAGACGTCTGGGATAGGTGCAACAAACGTGCCTCTGGGTGTGTCTGTGGGGGCATTTTCAGAGAGGATTAACATGTGGGACTGAGGGCAAAGACCCACCCTGAATGTGAGCGGCACTGTCCAATGGTCCATAGCCCAGATGGAAAAAAAGTTGGAAGAAAAGGAAGCCAGCCCGTGCACGCGGGCTCCAAACTCCATTCCTCTTGAGTGTGAGTGTCTGTCATTGACACTGCCATCGCCCACTCGTGAGCATCAGACTCCAGATTCTTCATCTGGACTCAAATCAGCGACTTTCCAAGGAGGGCCAGGCCTTTAGTGTTGGACTGAGATTGCCGAGGCATCCTGCTTCTTGGACTGAGCAACTTCTGGGTTCTCTGTCTCTCCAGTATGCAGGTGGCCATTGCTGGACTCTCCAGTTTTGGACCATGAGTCCATCTGCTCAACCATTTTATAACACGCGTTCTATTGGTTCTGTTCCTCTAGGGAACCCCAGTTGAGACAGCCTCCCTGTCTTTGTCATCTCCGTAGTATACTCCCTGGTCCTCTGCCCCTTGGCTGGCCAGTGTCCCTGGCAGGCCCCAGCCTGGCTGCAGCCTACTCAGAGGACCCTGTGTGCCCTGGCTTGGCCTACTTCCTCTCCCGCCAGCTTCCAATTCTCCCCTGACTCAGCTCAGCAGCACAACTTCTCTGCCTCCCTGACTCTTCCCTGACTTGCTCTAGGGAGTCCTTTGGGTCTAGGCTCGGCCGCCCAGCCTCAGAGCCTTCTGCCCTCACTGCCCTCCCTTCTCCCCTGTGCACGCCCCAACACCCATGCTGCCCTCCACTTAAGATCTCTGGCACCACACGGCCACTCGGTGATATTAGGGAACCGGCCACCTTGCTGCCCGCCAAACCCTCATGTGTCTACGTAGCCTGTGCTACGTCTTAGGGAGGCAGGCTGAGTCCAGACCTAGTCCTTAACATGAAGGGTCTTGGCAGGAGGGAGCTGCTGGTCTGAGGAAGCGACTGTTGGGCCTCTGGGGTGGGTGCCAGCCACACCCCCAACTCCTCCTCCTCCCTGGCCACCTTCAGTGGCTGCACATGGGCTTGACCTGGGGGTGGCTCTGACTGATGAGGTGGAAGCAGAAGGTTCTAGGTCTACAAGACCCCTGCCTTTCCATCAACCCCTCCATCCCTTTCCTTTACAAAATGCTTAGAGAAACATTAGGATGTCGTGGGCATGAGGTGACGTGCTGAGAACGGCAGAAAGATATGTGCGGTCTGGTCCCAAAGGCCCACACCCAGCCCCAAATGACTCTCTCCACGCAGCAGGAGACAGGTTGCTAGGCCTGGCCCACTGCTCAAGGCCCTTGAGAAGACCTCCATCAACCCTCCTAGGATGTCCTGGCTGTCCATAAGGAATGGAAACATCATGCTGGGCCAAGAGCCCCATAAAATCTTCCCAAGCTTTACCTTTTCTATTCTGACTTGGGACTCCTTCAGGCCTCCCCAGCCCTAAAGAGGGGGCCCATGTGCTGCCTGGCTCCCTGCCCACCCACAATGGCTTCCATGGAGACCCTTTGCCTTCTTACCCCTGAGGAGGGGCTCCCCCTGACGCTGCCTCAAAGGGTAATCTAGGACCTCAAAGTGCATGGGGACTCTGCCCCAATACCTCAAAGCAGAACCCATCTGACCAATCCAGCCCTGTCTTGCAGGACACAGACTTTTCAGGACAAGGCCTGGCGGGAGCCCGGCTGCAGGTCAGCATCGGCAATTTGCTCTCTGTTGCTCAGCACGAATGGCTCTGGCAAACCCTGAAAACTAAACACCAGGGGCTATGGTGGCTGTGGAAGCCTCTTAAAGCAGAAGAGACTATCTCCTGGTACCCAGGGCAGCTACTAGGGCAGGCAGGCCCCAACATTTAACCAGCACAATGGCTGGGCAGAGAAAATAACTTTATTTGCTCTACTAAACCTGGTTTGGTTTAAAGTGTAGCCCCATGTAGTAACGGGAGTCTTTCCTAGGGTTCTTGACGTCTTGGGTAGAGGGGTAGGCCCTCTTTTTGTCCTGAGAAGCATTCCCATTGACACTCAGAGCCTGCTGCATCTCCCTGGTCCAACCTGGTATCCACACTGGAGTGATACGTCACACCAAACACTCCCGTAACCAGTGACCAGCCTCTTCTGTGTCCTGTCTCTAGCATGTGGAAACAAGGGCCTGTAACTGCTGTCAGGCAGCTTTGCAACACTGTGACAAACATACCCATGGGCAACTTGCTGGGAACCTGGAAAGGAGCAAAGATTTCTTTTGGCTCAAGTTTCAAAGGTTTTAGCTAGCACCTGGTGACCGGGCCTGTCCCCACATGCCTTTGGCGAGCTACAGTATCATGCCAAGGGAGCGTGAGGTGGCACAAAGTTATGTGGAAGCCAAGGAGCAAAGAGGGCTTGCTTTTATATGGCAGCCCCTTCCTCGAAACCCATCAAACTATGAGTCCACAGTGGATTAATCCATGGGTGAGGACAAAGCCCCGGGGGCTCAGTCACCACAGGGGCCACTTCTGAGCACTGTGGCTCCGGGGCTGGAATCTTCAACGCATAAGACATTGAGAGACATTTAAGATCCAAACCACGACAGAAGAACCAAAACCTCCTCAGCCTGCCTGTGCTGAGGTTGCCACGGGAACTGCGTGCTCTGCACTCTGTGGTGCCTTCCTGTCCCCAAACAGATCTGGAGCAGGGCTTTCCTTTTCTCTCTTCCCTTCCCTTTCCCAGTAGGGCCTCACTTTAAGTAGGAACTCCGTAGTCTGGCTCAATAGGCCTGACTCTCAACATGCTTCTGAGGGTGAGGAAGGGATTTACCTTTCTTTCGGAATTAAAGCCACATTTACCTTTTCTTAGTCATAGCTAGTGAATTCACAGGCACATCTCCACTGATTCCCTCCCTGGCTGTTCCCTTTTTTTCAGAACAACCGGGAATGCACCTGCATTTCAGCTTTTCTTCTCACCTCTCCATCAGGGTTTGATTCCTGGACTGGCTCCTAGATGGCACTCATCAGTTTGATGTGGAAACTGACTAGTTGCCGATCCTCCACAGGATCCACCCTAGCCCACGAAGAAGCCAAAGTGTTGCCTGGTCCACAAAGAACCCACGATCCCCTGCCTCTTGTACAAGTATTCTCTTCCCAAGAAGCTGAACAAAACAGTAAGTCCCTTCTAGAGACCAAGAATTCTGGCCACCTAAGTCAAGTTCAAGGCCAGGCTGTGATGCCCAGGAACGTGACCCTGTGAATAGTCTTGATTCAGAGCTGAGCCACCAGCTTCCCTTCCAAGCTCTTCAGCCAGGGGCAGCCCTGCAGGTTCTGTCCGGCTCCCATCGCAGTCTCTTGGCCTCTCTCTGCTGCCTTCACTGTGCTAACTGGGTGTCTGTCCACACTGCCAGGTTCCCAAGCTCTGCGGGTGAGTTTAGCTTTGGTGACTATTTTCGGCTAACCTTCTCCAGCCCCACCGCGCCTCCTTGACTGTTACTTGATCTAGCTTCCTAAGTGTCTATGTCCCCAGAAACTGGAACAGGAATGATGTTGCACTTTAGAAAACCTACTTCCCAATTCCTTACAGAAACGGCATTTCTAAAAACATTTGCAGTCCGATGCTGTAGCTTGGGTTCTCTGCCTTTTGGACAGAGCCTCTGGGAGTGGGCATCTCTCCTGCCTGGAAGGCCCCTCTCCTCTGAGGCTTACGTGAGAAAGACCCTTCACCAGGTCTTCTCTATCCTATGGGGGTCCTGGGCTGCACAGCGGCTGAGGCATGTACCCATCTGGCTCTTTGCCTCAGCTTCCATCATCTTGGACAGCTGGTTTTTCTGCTGCCCAAGTTGGATAACTCTGCCCCGATCCAGCTGCATGGCTTCCTGCAGCCTGTGAGTCCACATACAATATTCAGGACAAACTAGGTTCCAGATCTCCTTCAGGAGGCTCAAGAAAATCCAAAGACGCCAGAGCCTGGGGCCGGTAAAAGAACTTAACCTAGGGAGGCCCCCACCCATGGGCCTCTCTGACCAGGAACAAGTTCTTGGGATTCTTTTTGAGAGTTACCAGAGTCTCATAGATCCTTAGGATTCTCATGTCCTTCGTGCCTGCCTTTCTGTTCTCAACACAGAAACATTTAAGACACACAGGGACCCCACACTTGCCTAGGACGTGACGAGGAAAACAAGCCAAAGCTGATTGCTGAGGGGCAGAGCGCCGGTCTCAGAAGGTGGGGCAGGCGGCTCAGCCGTGAAGGGGAAAGGAAGCTGGGCTGAAAACTGTAGATTCAGACACCACAAGAAGAGGATCCCAAGACCTAGAAGCAAGACAAGATCTAATTAGCTTAGACCAGTTACAGTTCTCGAGCGCAGAGGACTGAGGGAGTAGCCCATGCAGAAGAAATGCTCAACTGGCTCGTTGCTCTAAGGTGATTCAGACTGCTGTCTGCAGGCACAATTCCACACCTGACAGACAAGAGTGGAGTGGGGTGTGCAATTGTGGTATTCTGTTTCCTGGGCCCACATGTAGAGGCTTCTGGGTCTCCAGCTTGGGTGCTCTTTGGATATGCTATGGAGTGTGACTGCTCCTTCCGCTCAGAGAAGGACAGACCATGACCTCACATGACAGGGTGAACGAAGGTAGACCTTTCTCTCCTTTGTGGGACTGTTCCTGGCAAAGACATTCCTACCAGAAAGATTCAGGCCTAATGTGAATCTTAGCCCACCTAGCCCAGAGTGAGCTCTTTCCGAAATTCAAGATATGCTTTTCCTTATTAAACTCCCTAGGGCAGATAAGGAACCCCTTGGAGGATAAATAAGGATGTCACCTATATGTTTGTAGACCCCCACCTTTAAGGTGAAGCCCCTAACTTCTCATCTAAGCCTTCCCGCCCTCTTTTGCCTCTGCTGTCTTATTATCCCCTGAACTTGGAAGAGGTGGGAGCTTGCAGGTTGGTGGGAGGATATCAAGGTCCCTTCGGCGTCCTTTGACCTTCCATCATGTTGGCTGTTGGGGGCTTTGGAGATGGTGGTGATGGTCTGGTTAGCTTGAGCTAGAACTGCATGCTGGAAAGAGACTGGGGACCAGCTCCCATCCACAGCACCCAGATGCCAGGGTGAGTGCAGAGTAGGTCAACTGGGCCTACTCCTGCATCTGATACAGAGCCCTATCTTTGGGGACTCTGCTGCCCATTGCTGGACTGGCCACTGGCCACCAGGACCCAGCGGGCTCACTGTGCACAGCATCACCCGCCTGCTCCGTCGGGCAGCTGAGGGTCACGCTTCCTCCCTTGCTGGTGGAGCACCTCTCTACCACCAGCACTTGAAGGCAGACCTGGGCCTGGGTCTGGAAGTGGAGGGTGGGCCACATTTGGGGTCTGGGTCTGGGGAAGTGGAGGGTGGGCCACATTTGGGGCCTGGGTCTGGGGAAGTGGAGGGTGGGCCACATTTGGGGTCTTTTTCCCTCTGCCTTCCTTTAAGGTTTAGGCCTAAATGAAACAGGAGTAGCAATTCCAGTTCGTAAGTCTTGCAGCTACCCATCTGTCGGGGAGCAATCAGGGCCGGCCTTGGCCTAGAACATTCTCTACCAGAGCTCAGGAGGCCCTTTCCTGAGCCAGAAGTTCTGCCAGAGGAGTCCTGGGATGCGAATCAAGATTTGATACAGGCCTATCCTTTCTAACCCCTCATGCTTTGCCATGTGTTGTCATCCACCCATTCATCCATTCAACAAATACTCATTGAGGTCCGTCTGCGTAGGCCCCACCCTAGAATCCTGGGGGACCAGATGGAGTCTGCCTGCATGGAGCTTTCTATGAGGAGAGACAGACAGCCAGCAAAGGAAGAAAGATGGATGGGATGAGTCCAGATAATGATAAGTGCTACGAAGAAAACAAGGGGACCAGGGGGCAGGGCAGCCTTGGGGGAGAGGTGTTGGTGGCTGTGGGAACCCCACCCACAGGCTTTTCCCAGAGGCTAACAGAGCTGAGCTGGAGGTGTGAGGATGAGCCAGCTGCATGCAGAAAAAGAAAAGGCATATCTCCAGAGCAGCAGACAGTTTCTGTTCTGGGAACCGATCTATACCTCTCAGGGTTGGAGGAACATAAGATCTCACAGGAAGACAGGGAGAGAGATCATGAAGGTCCTGAGGAGTGGGGGCAGGAGTGGACTGGAGGCTGGCTGTGCAGATGTCCCTGGTGGCCTCTGCAGAAATGGGAGCCCCTGCCCTGGCCCCAAGCTCTTGGCCTAGATTAGTGAAGAGGTGTAGGAAAGCACTGCCCAGCAGGGAGGGGCGTGACATGGGCAGCCCCAGTCAGTTCCCAGCTCTCCTTATTCTGCACCTTCCCAAGAGGAAAGATCTATTAGCCCCCACTTTAGGTTCAATTTAGCCTGCATTGATCAGTCATTTAGACTGTACCCTCCCAGAGCTTGGATGTGGACCCTAGTTCCAGGCTCTGGAAGGAGCCTGGAGGGGACTCTCCTTTTCTGCCGATATCTCAAACTTAACCTTCTTCCTCCATCCCTTGGGCCGAGCTGGTGAGGATGAGGGTGGCTTCCGGATCTCCCCAGTCTAACGCGGAGTTCCGCAGCCAGCCTGCCTGCTTTGGACAGCAGGTCTGACTCAGAGAACCCCTCGGGTTCTCCTCAGTTGTCTCATTGGCCCACTTCTCATGTCCAGACCTGTCCAGCGCAGCGGCCCCTTCCTGCTTCATCCCCTCACCTCACTTGTGTTTCGCGCCTTCTCAAATCCCTCTGGTCCCAAGGGTCTTATGTAGCAGATCTCCCCTTCTTCCCTTGGAGAACTCATGTCTTCCAGTTCCTATGAGATGCTCGCCTGTCATCGCTGCGGAATGGGTATCACTGTTGTCCCCAGCAGGTTGGCTAGGCTTAATGCAGAGTTCCTTTAGTATTGAACCGATGGTACCTTTCCATTTCCAGCTGGTGGTATTTACGCCAATGTCCCTGACGGTCATCGAAATTCTTTGTATATACCCTAAGAGGGGGGTGAGTGAGATAGGATCAAGCTTTGTCCTTGAGGGGTATAGCATCTTGCTAGAAAGAGAAAACAGTGCCTGAGGAGCTCTTAAAGAGATTGTGGAGTGAGTGATGCCCTGGACGAGGCACAATAAAGTGGTACCTGAGATACGGGCTTAGAATGTCAGGTGCAGCCTGCGGCCTGGAAGATGAGTGGGGACTGAGCCAAGAGGACAACTCAGCGAGGCAGAGAATAGGAAGGAAGGACAAGCGAGAAGCTGCAGGTTCCTGGATACCAATAAAACCAACCTCCAAATTGCCACAGCACTCTTTAATGATACTATAGGATGACTTCCGACGGCCGGGGACGAAGGGACTCTGCTTCCTGCTGACCTGTAGTTTTCCAGAAAGCGTGTGGAGGAGACGCTGCAGAGACCTGGACTGCCTGAGGTTTTTCTTTGGCTTGTCAGGCCACACCAGTTTAGGACTGGGCACATCTGGAGACGTTCTGCTGGGGTAAGAGGTAAGTAAGCGATGCCCTGGCAAAGAAGGCGCTTGGGTCTCATTGGGGGCTGTGGAAGGTGGGAGTGGGTTAGGTATCCATGTCCATGAGCTACCTGGGTAAGGGGCTTTCGCTGGGCTTGGATATGTCGTTGGGAATTGAGATGTGGGCATGAGGGGAAGGAGGCGAGAAGTGACAGTGGGAGACAAACCCCAGCAGACACCAGACGGCACCAAGAGCTGCAAGAAAAGGTGGAGGCAGAAGGAAGTTTCCATCAGATTACCAGCATGGGCTACAGTCATCCAAAAGGATGTCTCTCAGCCTTCAGCCTCCCCTCCCTATTAGGGTCTGACGCCTGCCTCCCTTCATGCCTCCTGGCTAGGCCAGCCCCTCCACAACAAAAGCTTCCTAGCCTGGCACAGGCTCCCATCTCTCCCCTTTCTCTCCTGCCTCTCTGCACATTCTCTTCAGCTTTCAACTCAGCCCCTGGATTCCAGATGCTCCAACTTCCAGATCCAGCCACACGCGGCAAGGGTCTGCCCCACTGGTTGCCTTCTCAGCCTGCCCCAGGCTGCTTCTAGGGTGCCCTCTCTAGGTGATGCACCAGTATTCCCAGCACCAGTATTTTCATCTTACTACCATCCTGTGCACCCCAAATCCTCAGTACCCATCAGTATACGTGAGACACAGCGCCTCTTGAGAACAACTTTGAAATTCAACTGGAGGTTGGGCTGCTGGAAGAGGAACCCCAGGGGAGGCAGGACTGTTTACCCATGAAAACTGGAGAAAAGGCCCCTCAGCGTCGAACTGTAGATCTGATTGGCAGCACCCAGTCAGTAGTCACTAAGAAATGAAAGGACTGGAGGAAAAAAATGGGACCAGCAATACCATGAGCCAGAGAGCTGACGACAGACAGGCTTTGAAGTGGCAGGAAAATAGACATGAGTTCACAAGCCACACCCATGAGAATTGTGACCCAGAACACAGCTAAGTGGTCTCAATAGAACAGGTGGGAAAGGACCAGTGAATGGTGACTGGTTGATGGCCAGAGAGTGGCCAGACTGGAAATTCTACAAGCAGCAAAAAAATGGGAAACCTGTCCCCATCCATGGGCAACTTAAACCAACGATGCCACCATCCATGGAGAAGCGGACATTGGTGACCACATTGTACTTGGTTTTCAATAGCAACATCTTATTAATTGCCCTGAAATATCCCTAACACTTGCTAGAAAATGTTCGTTTCTAGTTCCTTATCTCCGGAAAAGGAGCTCATGTCTACCCTATCTTGCCTTTTCACCCCCCAGGATGAGAAGAGCCTCCTCACCCCCAACTGTCCTTAGCAAGGAAAAGCTGAGGTACAGTTTTCAGTTAAGATAAATGTCCAGTTTAGGTCTACTCAGAGAGGAAGTTGATGGGGCTCTTTCTCCAAAGTTACCAACCTGGCGTGGCGAGGCCTTGGGTGGCACTTTGGGTGTTCATTCTGACAGGCTTAGGGTTAATGCTCTAGTGAATGAAGAAGGTCCCAAGCACACCCTTTCTAGTTCTTGCTTTCAGGCAAAGGAACCATGATGAAATGGGGCTATTAGTGAGGGAAAGTTCAGGAGAACTGTGTCAAGAGTAAAACCCACAGGAGACCTCGGAGAATATTTGAAAATGGGGGAAAAACATGTCCCACAGAACAAAAAGACCAGGCCCCTGATGGGGTTTGACAGGCAGCTAAATGAAAAGCCATGGCGGCCACCAGGAACGGAGAGCCTGCTGGGAGAGTGGGCAGGCATCCTCTTCACAAGTATCTTCACAAGACATCAGAAGCACCAACTAAATGATGTCTCCATATATGGGGCTTCAAAGGGGTCCTCGGGACTAGAAGGGACACAGGACAAGCAGATTCCAGACACACAACTTTTACATGTTAGTAGCAGACCCCTGTCAGTCTGGTGTGCTGAGGAGACAGGGGAGGAGAAGGTCACATTGTCTTAAACCTTGAAAGGCACCTCTACTTCAGCTCTGAGGAGCAGGGAGAATCTGGGCCACATCAGCTGCAGCTACCCTTCTTGCCAGAACTGACCAGGCCCTGGGGACAGCTAATGAAAGAAACCATAAGAGCTTGGGACCACAGACAGTTCCACTGCAACCCCGCTCTATTAACCACTGTCAAACCCTCAAATTTCTGTTTTTCTGGTCCAGACCTTGTTAGACCTCAAGAAGGTTTGCTTAAAAGCTCCTGCAGGGCTGTTGTTTAGTAAACCCCTGGGCACCATGGGGTTTGTTAGAAAAAAGGTGTCTTCCTCTGGATGGACCTCAGGGTACAGCCACTCCACATGGCCATAGAGCAAAGCCAGTCTAAGCCTATGTCGCCTCTCAGCAGGTCTCCCTATGCTGGGCACCATGTGCAGAAATGAAGCTGGGAGCCAATCCTAGGCCTGAAAGGGAAGGCCTGTATTGTAGTTCCCTTGCGGCTGGCCACCTGTGTGTGAAGGCAGGGGTCAAGGACAAGCAGCTGGGTAGGAAGCATCATTGCCCCTCTGGCATTTGCTGTGCCTGGCTGGCCAGAGGGAGTGCCAATATCTGTTGGGGATGACATCAGAAGCGACTGGCCTTGAAGCCCAATGGCCCGGCTTCACACTCATGTTTTTTTTTCAAGTTAACTTTTGATGAAAGTAAACAGAAAAAAACATGTATAAGTTATACATGTCCAGGCCAGAGTATCAAGCCATGTGACTATTATCTAGGACCAGCAAACAGAACTCTGCCAGACCCACCCTGGAGACAACCGGGCCCCTTCCCAGAGGTCTCCCACCTGCCTGAGTCACTCTCCTGAACTCATCACCCGTCAACCTTATCTCCATTTAAGATTTGACAAGACTTCGAACACCCTTTTACGTCTGACGTCCTTTGCTCAATGGTTATGCATTTGAACTGCACCCCTTCCGTTCCCATTCTAGAAGCAGTCCTTGGTTTATTCATCCATTTACTGTGAATGGGCATTCAGGTGATTGGACTCTCTACAAAGCCATGGCAGGGTGAGCATTTCCGTCTGTGGTAGACCGACATCCTAGTTTCACTTCCTTCCTGACCTGCTTGTGCCCCCTTCTCATCTGACATCCACCCCCATGTGGGCTGTTATCTCTGTCACAGCTTTCTCCACTCAGAACAGCCCTCCACCTCCAATCCCCAAGCTTTCAGGCCCCCAGGCAAGCTGTTAGTGGGCAGCACGCGGCTACCCTTACCTCCCGCTCCGGTGCTGGGGCCTGCCCTTCTCTGGGCTTTGACCAGCCGGCTGCCTTCCCCACTGGCTGCCTCACCCATTGGCAAGCCTTCTCTAGACTTCTTGCAACCACAAGCAATGACTCAGAAAATGCCCTCTGCACCTATTCCACTGAGGAAAAGTGAGGCCTTGAGTTCAGTGGCTTTGGCCTGCCTCTCTCCCTTCTCCCATGCAACTGGCAGAGGGACCCCACCTTTCCCCAACGGCCACTTCTCCAGGACACTACTTGACCCCTTTCAGGTTCCAGAAGCCCTCAGCCTCTCCCTCTCTAGCACATCATTCCCTCCAGAGTCAACCCTCTTCCCTACAGCAGCAGTAGGCTGGATCTTTCTGGGTGGATCTGCTCAGGTTCCTCCCCTAGCTTCAAGAAGCCATTTTTCATTATCCCTACCCTGCCTCTTCCTTCATCCTCTTTCTCAACTCTCCTCTAGTGCCTGTCCCTGAAATGACAACTCTCCCTGAGTCGTGGGTCCATCTCCTTTCCGGTTTCTTCTGGACATCACACTGAATGTGGAGGACCCTATCTCTCTCCCAAGCGCCCCCACTTTCCCTTCAATTTCAGGCTTTCTATATAGTCAGTCCCTCCGGACGCCCCGGACCAACTTTGGAATCTCAGGGAGATGCTTTTTCAGTAAAAGCATCTTTAAATTTCATATTTAGAAAACAAACCAACAAGTGTTTGCTCCTCCAAACTCAGAGACACTGAAAAACTCAGCAGACTCTTAGCAGAGGGGCTGCCGAGTGAGCTGCCCACTGCCGTCCATGGGCACGGGGTAGGGCGAGTCCCTCAGAGGTGCACCTGGGTTCCTTTCTGAGCAGAGGTATTTGTGCTTAGCAGAAGGAAACCTGCATTTAAGAGGGCCAGAAGCCACATCGGAGACAAGGGCTGTGTTAGTGTAAGGGCCCGAAAAGGAGTCGGGAGGGAGTTCCATCTCTCTGGGCAATCTGAGCAAAGTTGGGCCACTCCACTCCACCGTGGCAGGCAGGTTGGGGGGTCATGCTTCAGTAAGAAACAGAAGACCTGAGAGCAGGGGAGCACCCAGATCCGGGACCCAAAAGGGCAGCCTGGCCCCCACAGGGGACACCTGCAGAGGGCTCTGAGATAGCCAACAAAGCTAGCCTTCAGGACCCAGGTGGTAGAAAGCTCTCGGTGGAGAACCTTACTAGGGACAAGCCCTAGAGAAGAATGAGAAGGAGCAAAGTGAGGCAACAGGTCAGCTCGACCTGGGACATAAAGCGCTGAGTTTTGTGACATGCGCTGTGTGGGAAGCAAGCCGCATTCCAGGGCTTTCTTGGGAGTCCTGGTCCTGCTCTCCTGCTCCTCCTCTTGTAGTTGCCTGGGATGACCACCACTCTCAGGCCTCAGTACAGAAAGCCACTGCGCCTGTCCCAAGGCACTAGCAGTCAGGTGGGAGGGGCTGGACAAAGCCAGTCTATCATGCTGGCCTGCAGTGCAGCCCAGAGCCTGTCCTACCATCCAGACAGGGTGCGTAAAGGTGAAATGGACAAGTCCCTGAGAACCAGGTTTTAAGGAGGAAGAAATCTGAGACAGAAAGATGTGTCAAAGTCTTGCATGGATGGAAGAAATGGGTCACCAAAAGGACCCTCAAAAGAGGGATGATGGTAGAGGTCGCCCAGTGGTGAGCTGTCACCAGGTGGTGGCCCTAGAAGCCATGCCAGAGCTTATTTCATGCCATTTGTTTAAACAAGGAAATAGTAGACCAGAGAGATGCCTGATGCCCTCCCACCAAATCCCTCCCACCACAGGGAAGAGGCTGCAGAAGGGACAGCCCAGGGGTGGGCAGAGCCTGACGCCCAGGGTGGCCATGTGATAGGGACAGAGGCTTGGGCAGAGCCCAAGTATATGAGGCCAAATAATGTTGGGGTAGAGGCTGTCACCAAGAGAATAGTCTCTTCTGAAGCAAGGTGTTGCCTCCCTGAAACCTACTTGCTCTGCTTGCTCTATCCTGAGCAAGAATATGGTTCATCTGGCTTCTCCTGACACTCTCATCGTCAGGGATTAGAACGCAGCTCAGAACCCACGTGACACCAGGGGCTCCCATATCCCTGGGCCCTACAGACCCCCTGAAGAAAGCAGGGGAGTGTTGTCTCTCGAGGGCTTCCAGAGAGTTCAGCTTCGGCCCCACATGACTGAAAGTTCCTATGAGAGTGATCGAGGACAGCACAGGGTGAATGGAGCTCAGCCTAGGGGTGGAGCCCCACACCTAGCCCAGCACCTAGCCCTGCCCTGTTTTGCCAGGCCTAGTGGCCAAAGTGCTCCCATTTAAGAGCACCGTGGAGTGCTCGGTGTGGTCTTATACAAGGAGCTCTTCCTTGTACGGCAAATGAAAGGAGGGGGTCTGGAAGAAACCAGAGTGGTTTCTAGGCAACAGGCACCGTGAATTAGGCAGAAAGCCTGTGTGCTGAGGAAGCAGCGGAAGACTGGGGACAGCCTTGACAGGAAGTGGCTCCAGGGCCCCTCCGAGCCCATGGCATGCATCCAGGAGGGCAGAGACCAGGAGGGAGGACAGTGCTGGGGGGGTATTCCTCTTCCTCTTCCTCTTCAGGGAGCCACCATGGAGGTTAAGAGCAGGTGTCCCACCTGCTGACCCCGAAAGCAGATCACGTCCAGGACTTTGTTTTTCATCATGAACCCTCTTCTCAGCACTTTCTAACTCCTCTCCTCTGCCTCTCCTCTACAATGAGCTACTGCTACTCCGAAGAGGCAAGACAGATGTCCTTCCCAAGACAGTTCTGTCTGTTCCCAGTCGTCAGCAGGAGAGACAGCAGGGGCTGAATGAAGAAGGGCAACATTTGTCCACCCTCTGGTGGGCTGCTGACGTCACCAAACAGCCCCTGCCCCAGGACTTTTGAGGGCAAAAGAAGGAAAAAGACATCCAGTAGGGATTCCTGCTCATACCACTCTGCAAATGCTTCTTGTCCCCAGCAGCATTCAGAGCATCTCAGCCCTAGGGCAAAAACTCTAATGAGACAGACCTTCCAGAATCCTGCCTCCAAGCTTCATTTGGAAATCAAAAGAGTACAATTTGGTTGTTACTGTCATGGCCATGGGCAGGTCACAGTGCACAGGTCATCTGGGGACAAAGGAAGAGCGTGGGTAGAAAGTGAAAGAGGGAGGAGGACTGGGCAGAAGAGGCTTTCTCAGAGAGTTGTGGGGTAACCTAGGGTAACTCCAGGCCTTTCTGCACCCTGGTGCCAACACTGCCCCTTGTGTCCTCCGCCCCAAGTTTTCAGGAACTCATCAGATTGATGGACCTTGGCTGCATGACAGAAGCCAGACAAGGCAGTATCCACTATTTGGGGGGTTGTTTCTTCTGTGTGTCTGGCTTCCAGTCCTGCCTCCAGCCCCCAACCCAGGAATACCCTTGATCTTTTCCAGTTTCTGCCTGTTTCCTCCTCATCCTCTCTCTTTTCTCCTGCCCCATCAGCTTCTTACGGTGTCTCTATCCACTTCCACACAGCAGGTGAAAACAGACTCCGAGCTGCTCACAGAAGAGCCTACAGACAGTTCTGGGGCTCCAACCCTTGTGTCTGAGGATGGTGGACTTGCCCTTCTCCTTGATCTCCCTGTCTGGGAAGCCCGGGCCCTTCTGTGAGAACCAAGGTGTTTGGGAGGGCAGGCTGGGCGTCAAGAAGGAAGCTGCCTCAGACTTCTTGTCATCTCTCACCTCATGTGAGACCTGCCTTGCCTTGATGTCGACTCCTCTTTTTCCCTCTCCACAGAGAGAGGCTGTTCTTTGTCCTACTCATCCATTCCAGGCCTCTCAGACCTCCATCAAGGCCTCAAGGTCAACCAGTGCCCTCTTGGCTCCAAAGCCTCATCTTCCCAACCATTCTAGGCCCCTCCCCTTAGTGCCTCAGGACCTTCTTCCCACCTCCACCTATCAGCACACTGGTGGAACCCCACGACTGCCTCTGAGAGAGGACATAAGAAGCCTGGCACATCGTAGGTGCTCAATAAATATTTGTTGAATGAATGAACCGAGAGCCCTGGCTCTAGACTCACTGGTTTGATCTCTACTGCCATAGCATCCCATCTAAGGCAGATGAACAACCTCAAGGAAACTCGACCCGCCTCCTTCTCCACTTCTGCAGTCCCATCTCCACAGCCAAACCTGGGACCCAGCATCGCCCAAGAGGCTCTCTAAGAGTTGCATATCAGGTTCTATCTAAGATCAGCCTGTTAGCCCTGCAGTCCCTTTTCTTCATGGCCTTGCCTGGCTGGGCTACCGTCTTGGAACAGACCAGACTGACCTCACCTCCGCTCTCTTCAGTCTTGCATTTGAGCTGTGCTGAGATGCAGCACTTACTGAGTATTCCGTGGCAGTCCCTCTGTGGGCCCCACCTCTGTGGCTATTTGTAGCTGTCAGTTGGCTGGCTGGGTGGTTCCTTTCTTTTCCCCATCTCAGACGTTATCACCTTAAAATCCCTAACCCTTTCCTAACCCTCTCCCTTCTAGTCAGCAGTAGTCATTCAAGTCATGGAATAAACATCCAGACCATCAGTGTAAACTTTACCTCAGGCCAATCTGTCCGACCCATTCCTCCAGTGTGCTCCTCCCTCACCCAGCAGACCCCTATTCTGTGTGCTGTCGTGATGCCTATACTCATGGCTTTTTCTGCTTGGCCTCCTTCCCCATTAGTCTCAAGCCTCTCCAACAGGCATTCAAAAACACCAGCTGGGAAACTTCTAGACTCTTTGGTCCTACCCATCTACCTGTGAAACTGGCATGCCTAAGGACTCTGAGCCCCCAGTAGCTGGGCTCTGCTCTTCAGTGTCCCATCCTACAACTTTTCCTTTTCCTTTTTATTACCAAAGAAATGCGTGCTTATTCCAACAACAATAAAGATTGAGGTCAATAGGGTGAGTCCCTCTTTTATCACCTTGAATTCACTCTATGGGAGGAAGCAGCACCCAGGCAGGTCTGTGTCCTTTTAGACTATTTTCTCTGCACAAACATTTGGGGACTGTATGGCTGGAGAAATAGAACGTGACTGGATAGATTGTTTCCTCATAGCCTACTTTGTTTCAGTCTACACATCAACACAGTTCCATGCTATGGATACTCACCCCATCACCACATTCACCTGCATTGCTCTCTCTACAGTATAGACACACACCCCACCATCCAGCCATTCCATCACTTAAGTTCAGAGCAGCGTTTTTGTTCAAAGTGGAGTGGCTTTTCATGGCAAAATATTGGATCCTGTTAAATATCCGCCCCCCCCCAAAAGACTGCATGGGATCTTGTGCACCCCTGTGGTACATAGGGTGCCTCTGCATACAAGGACCTGTCTTCAAACCCTGCTCGCCCCTCCACTATTCACAGATGTCTCTCATCTCTTTCTCAGTCTCCTGCTCCACCTCTGCTGCCCTCTGAAGGTTGTTTTCTAAGCCCTGCCTGCCCCCCCGCCCCAGTTTTCCAGCTCAAGATTCTCTGGGGGAGCAGAGTTTGTCTCTAAACTCTGCAGCTCAGCCTTGCTCAGGCCTAGTGGAAAGCGGTTACACAGGTTAAAGCAAACCACCTAGCGAAGGTCCATTCCAGCTGAGCGCCCGTCCATTCATGCATTCTACAAATATTTATTGAGTACCTATTAAGTGCCATTGAGGTTGGTGAGCCCAACCAGGTCAAGTCAGCCTTGAAAGGCATAGGGGCACTGATCAGACTGCCCCCTATTCATGTATGTCTGACTTCAAGCTACGCTGATCACCATGAGGGAATGGTTCCTGCACAAGTCCCTGACCCCAGCTGCTTGGCCTGAAGGGTCAGAGAACGTGCTCCCAAGGGAATGACATTGGAACAGAATGGAACAGAGGTCTGAGTGATAGTCACCCAATGAAGCAGAAGGCCAGGGCCATGGGACAGTGACATACATTCCAAAATCGAAAAGTTTGCTGGCCAGCTGAGGCCTGGGAGAGGCCTTGGAGCGGACAAGGGGACAGTGTGGGTAAGTGGACATGCCTTTCATTTATTCTGTTTAGCCGCAGGCTAAATAATAAAATGAAAACCTTGACATTGCCCTGTCTCCGAGCTCCCGGGTCCTTAGGCTTAGCTTGCATCCGCACCACGAGAGAAGTGGGAGACACCTCCCTCTTCGAGCTTCCTTCTGAAACCCTGATGAAGTTCCTCTATACCCTTTGCAGATGTGACGCTTTCATTTGGCCAGACTTCAAAAATTCCTACAAGTCATTGGAGAGAGAAAGCATCTGGGTACGGCAAAAGCAGGTGAGTCAGGAAGATGCAGTGTGACTTGGGATTCACTGACGCCCACCCACTGTGTCCCTGTGTACATGAGGGTACTTTGTTAGCCACTGCTTGTTTCTGCTCTTGGAGTGTAGGCACCTCTCAGTAGAGCCAAGAAATACTGATCCCTTTTCATCAGAAATGTTATCAGAAATGCTCATAAAAACAATGCCCCTGAGCTTGACCCCTGGCCTCCAGCCCCTTCATCTATGTAACTTAAGTTTCTCCAGAAACTGGTCTGCCCAAACGCTGCCCTATCTGGCTCCTCAAAAGCTTCCATGGGAATACCCTTACACGGTAGGACAGGTAGCACTGGGTTTGGAGCCCCACCCTAGCCATCCTTGGACTTCCAGCCAAGCCACCAACTGTGCTCTGGGAAGCTACGCTGGGGACTCTTTCTTGCTTCCCTAAGAAGGTGTGGCCGTGGACTCAGTGGCTGAGGAGACCACTCTTGCCCCATCAAAGTTGGGATCTTGTCATTTGTCCACTCCTTTCTCCTCATAGCACCCAGCAAGCGTCATTTAGACCCCTCTAAACTTTCTGATCCAGAAAGAAAATTCCAAAGGTGTGCACACTTCTGAGCACCCCACCCTAGGGGCCTGTGCTGTGGAGACTTGAGAGTGCTCCCAAAAGTGGCAACATCTTCCACCCACATGGCACCCTTGCACATATTTAGCAAGTCTGCTGTGCGGACACTTGGGTCCCTTGGTGCCATCCACACTGATTACTAACCACTAAGCCATGGAGCCCAAGGTTATCTGGCTGGGCCAGGTCCTTGCCATTAACCTTGGAGAGAAAAGGTGGATCCCCATCTGGGATGCCACTCTTCCTTTGGGGATTTTTGGCTCTGAATGTGTGAAGAACCAAGCAGCTACCACACCCTCTCAGCTTGGGGGTGAAGGGGCTTCCATGTGCTCTGTGCCATTTTGAAACCCTGCTCAAAGGCAGAGACCACTCATGGTGATAATGGGGAGAGATCTTCAAAGGAAGGCCCTTTAGATGATCAAAACTGAGGAATTAAATGCTCGGTTAATTCATGGAGATGATGATACGTATGAGTGCTGGGCTCCTTGCAATATGGCCCGACGGGCTTCCACCTAAGCTCTCACAACTCAACGCCTTGGTCCGTGCCACCCCAGCCAGGAAACCACGTCCTAGCCCAGCTTGGGTTCCTTTTGTCTGAAGTCCCCAGTGAGCTAATGTGCCAGTGGAGTCTGCATGTTTGTCTCTTCTATCTGAAGAAAGGTGTGTCCCTGCTGAGGGTGGATGGAGAGGGCTGTGTTCACCCCGGCATCTTCTCTGTTCCTTAAGAAACTCTTCCAGGGAGCCTATAGGGCACAGAACAGTCCCCTGGCATCAGTCCCCAGGCCCAGTTAGTCAGATTGAGATGCAAGGTACTCATCTGGAGAAAAGAGAAGAGCACCCCAGGGGCACAGGCTGCCAGCTACCCTCCCTGGGAAGCAAGCCGCTCTTTCTGTCCAGGACTGTACAGGAAAGGCCCTCCTGGTAGGGCCCAGAAGCCCTGTTCCTTCTAAAGTTGAAAGCAAGAACAATCTGAAAAAAGAAGCCCGTACCATACTCCAAAACACCAAGATGGCAAAGGGCTTGGAAAGCCCCAGAAAATGAATCAGGGAGGGCTTAAAGGGAAGAAAAATGGGCATCTCCTAGGAGGTGGTCTAACATCACACCATCTCTGACACCTGACTTCTTTTCAAGGTGTGTGTCCCTCTGTGAGGTCCCAGGGAAGGAGGACTCCCTGGGCTGCAGGCTAAAGCAGGATGCCTGAACCGACAGCTCCCTGCTTGCCGTGAGGGACAGGAGGGAGTACCAGTGGCAGGACAAGGGGCTACTTCCTGCCACCAGACTTCTAGGAATCTGGCACCACCTCCAGGGGTGATGCCATCTGGGTCCAGGAGGCCACAGCCACCACATGTCTGCTGGGGACAGGGGTGGGTACAGGCTGGGATAAGGCAGAGTAAAGGAAGCAGCACGGGTCTCTCTACACCTGGGCGTGGGGCACAGCGGGCGTGGGGCACAGCGGGCGTGGGGCACAGCCGCCGTGTCTTGGCCAAGAAGCTGCTCCGTGCACGTCTTAAGCAGCAGCGCCCTTCTCCCAAGCCTCATAATATCTACTATGAGAATTATTTACTGGCAACAGGCAGAGTTTAAGGAGCACTGGGCAGGGAGCCTCTGCTCATCAATTCATTTGATCAGGTTTACTTATTTCCTTGCCATGGGAAGCCTCTGTCGGTCCCAGCCTGTGTTGTAGGCGTTTCCAGCTCACCGCAAGCTTGCTGCAGTCTGCTTTTAGCTCCACCCCATTCTGTCAAGGTGACTTCTGCTACTGTTATTCTGAAAAATCTTGAGTCTATTGGAATCAGACTTCCTGCCCAAACAGAAAAGACCATTACTAGCCCGTAGGTGGGTTCAGTCTCCTCCATCCCCGACATGCCCTCAGTGAGATGGGGTCACCTTTGCTCAGGTTGTGCTATTAAAATTTTCCTGAACCAAAAAGACTTCAACCTGACATTTTAAATGAAGAAAAGCTGCAAGGCCAATAGATCTCACCCTGACCCTCTTCAACACTCTTCTTGAACTGGGCTGGATAGGGGAGGCTGGGGGACCACTTGTCACCACAGTCCCAAGTCCATAGCAAGCCTGGGAATAGGAGTGCTGAGGGCCAGACAGCTTAGGACACGCTGGGTGGCGGAGACAGTGAAGGACCCACACAGGCAAAGGTCCCACTTTCCGCTACATTTGCAAGCCCAAGCTGGCTGGGAAAGTTCCAGAGGCCTGCCTGTTTGGCTTGCATTTTTCCTGGCCTCTGCCAGACCCTGGCCACTTGGTCTCTGGAGCTGCTCCTGACAAAAGGATAAGCCGAGGGCTTTCCCGAGTCCATAGCCAATTTTATTGCTCAACAGTTACTGCGTACCACATAGCACACGTGAGCTGCACCGTAAGTGACCAGGTCCATAAGGAGCCAAGCCACTCTGGGAGGTACTAACCTCATTCCTGATTCTCTCTAGATCCCCAATCTCAGTCCCACCATAGCTGTGGGCCCAGGAATCTCCCTGGCAATTCTGAGACCCTGTGGTACTGGGGTGTGAGAGCCCCTCCCCTCCTTGAAGTCCATCTTTATCAGGGGATCTGAGGGAAGGTGGCCAAGAGAAGGTTTGCTCTTGCCTGGACCACTGGGGATATTATTTGTCCACCCAGGCTTCTTAGGCAAACTCTCATCTTGTTTTTGTGTCTAAATCTCTGAGGAAGGGCCTGCCATTGGGCTCACCAGCTCATGATAAAGGCTATGCATCTGTGAGGTGAGGTCAACCTAGCAGAACCAGGTGCCCTGGGTTCATAAAATCCCACAAACAAAGAGTCCTACATCTCAAAGAGTGGGCTCCCAAGTTCCGTTTTAACCCTGTACAAATAAAGGACCCATGGAGCTAGTTGTTGGGCTCTCTACTTCTAGCAAAAGTCTAGCAGAGACTGTAAATGTGACTTCATATCACAGCCTCCTGTGGCCCTAGCATTTGACAGTTGTCACTTGCAAAGCTACCAGTCCTTAACACAGATGTTGACAGTGACCACTTTCCGCAATTCTCTGATAGTTCAAGTTTTCTTTTCTTTTGTTCTTTTTGTTTTTGTTTTTTGCTTTTTTAGAGGCCTTCCCCTTCTGTCCCTTGTCTGATACTCTTTTGAGAGGGGGGGGCAAAACTATTGTTCAAGTGGACACCTGGTCCTGTCCATGTACCCTGGCCAGGAGAAGCCTCCTGGTCCTCCTCATGTCCTCTTCAGGGAAGATGAGGGAGTCTGTCACAGAGGAGGGTCTGAGCAGCTTTCATAGGTATGCGACCTGCACATGGGGCTTGGCAGAGCGTCAGCTGCCACATCCGATCCACATCAAAGCCTCAAAACCTCATAACTGTGTGGGGGGCAGTGGTACTATGGTCCTTTCTGTCTCAGGTCCCTGGCTGACCTGAGGAGACTCTGATTCCTGGGGTTTTGTTGGAACCATAGGGTCTTGCCACAGCCAATGAAATAAAACTGAGTGGAGAACAGCACAAAATCCAGGAACAGTGGGACCTCACCAGGGATGGGATGGGATGGGGTCAGGGGACGGCTCCAGAGAGCACCAATACATGCAAAACTCAAGTTCCAACAAGGAGGCAGGATCTTCAGTTCCTCCAAATCCAGATTTCCATGCAGTGCTGGGGGCGTGGGGGGCCATGGTCTTTGATCCAGTCGCCCCACCTCAAAGATAGTCAAGTCCCCTTTTGACTTTAAATGCCTTTGACTGGAGCCCTTTTCTTTAGACTGATCAGGCAAGATTAAGTAGACCAGTTAATTTTAAGGAAAAGGTACTTTTGTGGAGGGTTACTGCCACGACCATGGATCAATCAGTGCCCACCCAGAAGTCCTTCGTGGTTCATGGGGAGGTGACCATGGCTCTTTCGTCCCTAGAAAGTACGTACTTATCTAAAGAGAGCAAATGGGGCCTGGCTGGGCTGCACTCTCCAGTAGTAAAGCTCAAACTGCTTCAGCCTCTTGGAGGCACTCCCGCCATCCCTTAGCTCTGCAATCCCTGCCAGCCCACTGCTGGTGTGGCTCTTATACATGTGCCTATGGTTTGGGCCTTCTTCAAGATCCAGCAAGTATGTGAATTGCCAGTTCAAAATCAGTTGGGGGAGGGAGGGGCCCAGAGGTAAACTACCCTTCAGAGTCTACCCCTTAAGGTCAGGAAACAGATGAATGTTAGGGGAAATGCCTTGGCAACCTTGCACGTATCCACATACGCCACACGGGCAAAGTCTTAAAACCACAGCTAAGCCCAGCCTTGGCCTGAGACCTGGTAACAGTCCTCTCAGAACACCAGAGAATGGGAGGGGCTCTGAGGCCCTCTCCCTTCGTTCAGCTCTTTCTCCCCTGGAAGGGGAGAATTGACATGGTGTCTTATTACTTCTGGGTTCTAGCCAGAGAGAATAACATCAAAATGGAGGGTGCTCCTTTCCAGAGACTCCCCACAGGAAAACTGGGAATACACTAAAACCCAAACTCTTGGAACTCAGGGTCCCAAAGATTTTCCTCTAGATTAATCCATGCAAGACATTCCTGAGTATCTTACAGATCTAGTAAAACCCCAAATCTCCCCTACTTTATTGACAAACAGATCACATATCAGGAAATAGGCCCCAAATATAGTAAATAACGACTGGCATCTGTTAGCTAATTCCAAGTCACTTGATTTTCCCCATCTCTCCATGCCCACCTGGCCTGTATGGCAAAGCGTCACTTCTGCTGGCTAAGAGTGGATCTAATTCTATTCTGACTATCCCCACAGTCTCTCTCGTGGCCCCTTTCCCCACTCTGCATGCCAATCTTTCTTCAAGAGGCTTACAGTTGTGCCGGAATTCAGAGGCAGTTCCAGTAAGCTCAAGCCCATTGGTGCCAAGACCCCCACCCCCAGAGTATGTTATAATAACACCTTTGGGCAATGGGGAGCAAATTCTTGCCTGAGGCCCAGATCCTACATCCTGGGTGAGCGGCCTCCACCCCAACATACTCCATCTATCGTGATGGTCTTGCAAAGCCTTGTCTTCCAGGCGTCTACCCTGGCTTGCTTTGAGATGGGGCAGCCACTAAAAACAGAGGCTAGGGGCAGCAACAAATTTGAGCAAAAGGTATTTTCTCTCTCTTCTCTCTCTTTCTGTCTGTCTCTCTCTCTCTGGTACTACGGTGCTCGGACAAGCACTAAGCCTTCAGACAAGAGCCTCTGGGCTCTCTGCCTTCTCCTGTGCCCCTCGCGGGCCCTGATCTGGGGATCAGAGCCAGTTTGCATTCTCAGGGACCAGAGAAGCGACTCTGCGGGTTAGGGAATCCCAAAAGGCCGCGCAGAGAGACGCAGTCAGCCTCTGGGGAAAGCGCAGGGACTGCGGAAGGCGAGGTGAAGAACTTGCTCGCCCTCAGCATCCTGGCGTTGTCGAGTGCCAGCAGGCCAAGAAAACCGGCCTGGGGGTGTGGCTAAGGTGACCCCGCCCCTGCCAGCCCCGCCCCCCGGAACCGCCAACCACAGAGAGCCGTGAGCTCTGGGGGTGGGGTCGAGCTTGGTGGCCGCCTCCACCTCCTAAGTGGGGAGGTGGGGCCAAGTACCGCTGCCACGCCCTCACCACACCCCCCACCTGCAATCGCGGCGAGGGCGGGGGTGGGTCAAATCGGCCTCGCCCCGCCTCCAGCCACGCCCCATAACTGCCTCCAACCGCCGCGGGCCGGCAGCTTGGGGGTGGGGCCCAGCACCCAGGTCCCAGCCTCTCCACCTAGCTCCATTCGCCTTTCGCTCACTCAGCACTGAGGTCCCCATAGTGAGTGTGTCCGGACCTCCCTTTCCCTGAATGGGGCCGAGGACCAACTTCAAGTTTCCTGAGACATCCCTGATTTCAAATATCCTGTCCCGTTGTCAGACGAAGCTTTGGATCAATTGTCCTGACTCACTCAGAGGCTCGATCCGACTGCTGCTGTTACAGTTCTCACTCTCAGCCCAGAACCCCTCCCAGGGCTGCCTGAGAGCCCAACCTCGGGGAGCCTCGCCCCACTCCCACTCTCAGCCTAGGGGACTCGAACCCCTTCAGGCTGTCTGAGTGTCAGTCCCAAGAATCCAGACGTCAGATGCAAATAGCATGAGGAGTTTATTTCACTTGCGCAAGTGGGTGACTTAGCCTCGGGAAGCCAAGCCCCCACTCCCGGCCCTGCTCGGACCAAGCTTTTATAGCAAAAACTCACAAGATTACCATATATTGACATACAGGGTATAGATTGGCACAGACCAGGGTTACAAAAAGACAACTTTTACATAGTCCAACCTTTTTCTCAGTAATGCCACAAGCATTGTGACATATTACAAAATGTTGACTTGACAAATGTTTTAACCAGAAGTCTATTTTTACAAGAAAGGGGCTTTTTCTGTTATTATCCCAGACATTATCTCATATACCACGAGTTGTTGACATGGCTCTTGTGACAGGAGATGCTGACATAGCCTTTATGACTTTTGGGACTTTTTATTTGAGTGAGGGTCCTACAGTGGGCTCCAGAGGGAAGTCTCAGAAAATTCAGACGCCTGACTGTCCCTGAGACCAAAACCTTTATTTTGGGGAATAGGTGTAGTGGTTAATGATTACTTTCCAAAGTCCTTGCGTTGGCTGATGGAACTGAATGAGGGTGACTCCAAGACCTACTTGTCATTTCAACTAATTAGGACAAAGTCCTGAGCAGACTTCAAGTCCTGTTTCTGCTCTCCCAACCTGAAGTCACAGAACCTTACTCTCTCGACCCCAATAAATGGGTGGGCTGCCTTTCTTTTGGCATTCATGCCCAGGCAGTCTGCTGCCCAGGACCACCTACCCATGCCTAGGAGCTCCTCTCCTGCCCACTCTGCCCTTCCAACCCACTCAGACCCCAGTTACAAGGAGGAGTGGTGGTGGGAGAGGAGGCAAACGGGTGCTCTCTTATTTAACCGGCTGGAATCACAGGAAAAGTCTGCATCCCATCTCTCCCTCATTCCTACCTTCCCCTCAGCCCCAAAGCATCCCTTTTAAAGAGCTTACAATCTTTTCAAAAACCTAAGGAAAACAACAGGAGGTTGGCTCTGAAATGCTCATATATTTGCGCTAATGTTTGACCCCCACCACAATAGAAAGTTTATAACTGTTTGTGTTGCTAGGATCAGAACCTGGGCCCTGGTGTGCATAAGCATGCTAAGCTCAGCTACCCGTCCCATGGGTTCTGACATGAGGTTTAGGTTTAAATAGAGGGCAAGAGGTATGTGTGTACGCCTAAGCAGTCCTGATCAAGGTGTGGTTCAGAGGACCTGGGAATGCAAGGGTCCTTACAAACTGGGCTTACCCTGAAACCCTAGGCCAGCTTAACCTCCTGGGTAGAAGAGACAAGGACACTCTTCTTGTTTGATCATCTTGCCTCTGGTCATTTAAAGCAGGGGGTTGAATTCCAATGGTTCTTAGAAATGGAAGTCAGAATCTACAAGGGGCCAGACTCCTGGAGGCTAAGTGTCTGTATCTTGTCATTTTAGAATGATGCTCTATAGTCAAAATCCTTAAAACAGCAAGTGGGGAGCAGAAAGACCCCACATACAAACAGCTGGTCTTAAGGGAAACTGAGATCCCTTCCAAATAAGAAACTTTGGGGGCTCTGCAGCAGAACGAAGCAGCCAGTGAGGTGGGCTGAAGGGGAGGCAGAGAAAGTGTGGGGGGGGTCTCTTGGAAGTTGATTCAAAACTTGCAGCTTAAGGGTGGGGTTCAGAACCACAGGATGTGGTCAGGTGGGTACTTGAGGTCAAGGAGAGCATGAAGGGTTTGAGCCAGAGTTCAATACGGCAGTCAGTCGCACCTCTCAGACTATTTCAGTGAGTTTGCGGGCAGCCTGACCTCCTCAACCGCCCTATTCACCCCTCAAGAGCTGTACCTCTGTCTTCTTTCCCAGAGAGCACTCAGCTCGATGTCAGCTATGCCGCGTTGAATGGTCTGTTCACAAGTGTAGCCTTCCAGATCTCAATGCATTGTTTTTTTAAGTCATGTGAGAGGGAATCTTCCAGAACCTCGGCCTGCTAAGAGAGTTGGTCTCCTGGCCTTTAAACTCTCCTTTCCAGACTTGTCAAGAAATAGGACTTGGCTGACATAGTTGGATACTGAACACTTCACTCTGGATTAACCTAGTCAGACAAGGGGTGTGTGTGTGTATGTGTGTGTGTGTGTGTGTGTGTGTGTGTGTGTGCACTTTGGGTATGGGCCAGGTGCTAAGAATGAAAGGTGGGTTTTCTTATTTGTTCAATTACATTATTCCCAGCTAAAATTTGAAAGAGCTAAATCAAAGCAGATTGCCAAAAAGCGATGAAGTTCAAGTAGCTGATTGAGAGTTTTGCGAGAAGTTCTTCAGCTAGGCATGAAAGGAAGATGGAGGGGGAGGGAAGATGGATGGAGACCCAGTCACCTCCCCAGCTGCAACTGATGAGTCACTGCCAAGGGCCAGAAGTCTCCCAAGACAGACCCTTATCTCTCTCCTAGCCTCCACCCCACCCAAATGTGCTGTTAATCATGAATTGGGGGAGAGGGTGGTCACAGCCCCCACCTGCCACATTTGAAGCCTGACTTCACATTAACAATTCAAATTTCTTTGCTAGAGATGGTCTTACCCCTCCAGGGCCATTACATTATTGACAAATTTAAGAAAATCAAGGGAGGGAGATTCTAGGCTTTTAAAAAAAGACACATACTTGTATCTTGATAAATTGTAAAATGTTCCCCCTCATAGGCCTTGCCCACATCCACCCCTCCCGTCCATCCCAGCCTCTAGCCAAAAGCCACAGAAAGAGTGAATAGAAAAGAGAATGAGAAGCTGACTGCATCTCTGGTCCCCTTGCGTTAAACACACATGCCATTTTACACTTTATGTATTTCTTTGGATCAGTGGAGTCATAATGGGTCACATCAAGGGAAGGGACTGTCACCAGCCTGGCGACTCACCCCAAAGTTGTATCGCTTCATTTTTATTTTTGATAAATAAAACTCGGTAGTATTTAAACTTCAGTTTGTTGACAAGATTGGGTGAGGATTCTACTCCAACTTCTGTAATTGGGGGTGCTCCCCGAGGTGCTGCAAAGCCAAGAATCCCCCCTCCCTACATGTCCTCTGTCTCCCCCCCCCCCCGTTTTCTTGCCTGCTTTAACCATCCTGACAGTTGGAAGACAAGATGGAGGTATAGAGCCCAACCACCATTATTTTACAGGTGAGGAAACTGAGGCCCCAAGAGGAGAAGTCCTTCCCCAGTCCTTCAGCATCAGCATTACTGTCTCTGCCTACACAAGACCCAACTGTCCCATTGCCCAGTCCTCCAGTGCTCTCAGGGCTGCCTGGGCATAGGGTAGGGCAGACCTCTCCCGGTCCTCCAGCTCTGCTCCATTACTGAAAGGCCTGCACCCATCTGACCCCTCACATTCATCACCAGCTCAGTGTGTAGGGTTCTTCCTTAGGCCACCTCTCCACTGAGAGGGCAGCCATGCTTGGTTTACACAGAGAGTTAGTTGTGCCAAATGAAGTCCTCTTCTAGTGGAAAGACAGTAGCGGTAACTGCCGGTGTCTTGCTTTTGCCTTAACCAGGGTGCAGAAACTCAGCATTATCTCCCAGTCTCCAGAGCCTCATTCAAATCTTCCCTAATCCATCACTTTTTCATTGGAAAAGCCAAAGATTTGTTAATAATAGGAAGATTGTGTTTGATCGCCAATACCACATTCATTGGTCGTGGGCACCCGTCACTTGGCAGGCAAGTTGAGGCAGCACTCGGGTGTGGCCATGATGGGAGAGACTTGAGAAATCAGTTCTGTCCCCCACTTTACAAATGAGGAAACTGATACATGGTCAAGAGGACGGAATCTGCTGAGGGCCCTTGACTCGTGGCCAAAGCGGACTAGGATAGAATACAAGGGTCCAGACTCCCAGACAGACTGCAGCATCTTCCTCTCACTAGCATAGTGTCACAGGTTGTTGACAAACCTCGTGGTCTCCTAACCCTCCTCCCTCGCCCATCAGGGAAAGCTGGCTACACTGAAGGATGTGTCACCGTGTTCTGGTTGGTCCCAGAAGGGAAGGCTCCACACACACTCCAGTCACTCGCTAGCAGGTACCAAATATCCTAGTTATCTGATGTCAGTCTGTGTTCCTGACTCTGATGCTTTCTTGGTCAACAGGTGATCACAAAAGCTTCCCTTTAGCTGCTGGATCTGATGCCAAGATACAAAGCATTGACAAAGACCAAGAAACCGTTTCTAACATAGTTGGCCCAGAGCAGAACGTAAATCGCCAGAAATGGCCTGGATGAGGCCATAAAAGAAAAATAAAACAGGATGGTAATTTATGACGTGCAGTAAAAGGTCTGGGGAAGTGGAGGGGCTGGTGGAGATTCATTTCCCACAGCTGAGAGGATGATTCACCATTCTGAGTAGCTCCCACTCAGCCTGGCAAGTCTGAATTTGGGAGAGCCCCCTTGAGGTCCACATCAAGATGGGATGGCAAAGGAGCATTGTACTCCAGGCTTCAGACAGCCCTGGCCTCTTCATAGCCATTGTCTTCTGCAAAGGTACCTGCCCTGCATCTCTGCATCTCAAGCCCTAGAGTCTAGTTCAGTTTGTCATCTAACACCTTATAGTTGCCTCCCCACCCTTTATCTCATTTGATCCTTACAGAAACTCTGGGGGTGAGGCTGGCTTCTAAGGGGATGTTAGGGGACTAGCTCAAGGTCACACAGCTAGTCAGTGGCAAATCCAAGACCTAAATCTAGGATTACCTATTTCAAGATCAAAGTCTTTCTCAAACCCATCCTATATTTTTCTTAGGTCCAGAAGACTGAAATCCATTTCATTCATGCCCAGATTTCCAGTGCCCTCCTCACCCAGGAGACTGCAAAAATTGGAAGTCTTCCAGGCCCTGAGGGCACCTGCTTGAAGTGACCCAGAGGCCTTGAGGTGGACAGACAAAGTTCTAGAGAGGGTCCAGCAGATCCTCGATTTCAGAGCCTATGGGCTGTGTTGGCAGGGCCTCTCTACTCTGCCTGATTTACCTGTCACCCATCACCCATAGTCTCGCTCTGAAGAACGGCTGTCTGATGGGCCTCCTCCACAGGAAGCTCTGAGGCCTGGTCACTCCATCTCCCTTCCTACCCGTGTGGGGTTTGAATTGCTCCTAGAGGCTTGAGGCTTAACCTCCCGGCCTCCCAGCTCCCCATCTACAAAGTTTAAAGGTGAAGGCAGATGATAGCTGACCAGTGTCTGTCCCTGTCACATTGTTTCAGGCTATGTTTGTAATGTGCCTCAGTGTGGAGGGAGGTGCCTAGTAACCCTCAACATCCTCAGTGTTGTGGCTGTTTCTTGAGCTGACTTGGGAGGCTTCCCTGGGGATTGTCCCTTTGCAGCTTGGTGCAGGGGGAACTGAGATCTTTGAGGCTGGAGCCCATTGCTGGTTTGCCACTTGTCATGGGCCCTTACACGAATCACCTCTCTGAGGCCCCAGTTGCTACTTCTTGCTCATCCCCAAGTTCTAAGTAAGCACCAATGAGAATAACAGATGTGATGGGACTTAGTTAATAAGTCCCTTGACTTATAAGGTGCCGTGAATACTGCTGGCTCAGCAGGTCACCAAGAAACCTATCCCAAAACCTAGTAGCCTGAGTCTATGACTCCACGGTACCAGCCAGTCTGGGTCAAGAGCCTGTAGGCTCTCACACCCCTCTATGCCAAGCAAGCCTAAACCAGAGATAAACAGCCAACTCCATGTAGTCCAAGGTAGAGATCTGAGGACTACTGTGTCCTGTGGGGTCACAAAAGTGCCCGAGGCCCCACAGGCATCCTTGGTTTTAATTCATCTTTTCCCCATGATCACCCAGAGGAAGGCAGGAAACCCCCAGCTCAGAACTCCATCTGGCCCAGCCCAAAATACCCTGTCCACTTATTCTGAGAACCAACACCCCCCAGATCCTCAACGCGGGGCTGCCATCCCTAGCACACATGATTCTACCAGACCCACTGTGCAGTATGACCCCCATGACCCCTGTGTTAACTTCCACAGCTGTCTCAGAAGCCCAGCTGCTTTTGCCTGGCTGGTCCCCTGGTTTTAGCCCTGAGAAACCCCATGCATCAGGTGACACTATAGAGCATCAGTTGACAACCCAGAGCACAGATTTTCCAAAATGACTTTACAAGGCCTTGGATTATCCGACTCTATCGGACCAATCTCCAGTAATTGGGGCTTTTTCCTGTCTCCCGTCCCACAACACCCCTTCCACCTAACAAGGCTTTTGTATTTCTTGAGTGGGTTTACAGCCTAGGTAACAGCTCTAAAGGAATCAAGTTTTGAAGTAATTTACCCAAGACTATGAGGATTAGGGGAACTTCCCAGAGCAATAGCAATCAGGTGGTCTGTTGGGAAAAACCCTATTACACCAGTGAACCTTGACATGAGATGACCCCTCATCAGTCCTCCCTCTTGCCTTCATGAAAGCAATTGGGGATATGTGAGGAAGAATGAACCCAAACCCTGTTAGAAACTCTAAACCATTACTGCATTGACTTGGGTGCATTTTCCCAAGCTAAGGGCAAAGACAAGAGTTTTCTGTGGCCAAAGTGTTAAGAGATAAGTCACTTGGAGCCCTGAAGGCCTGGCTTTAGCTTTCCACTAAGCCAGGCCCTTGCCACACCCCTCCCTGATGTTTTGCAAACAAGACCTCACCAGGCTGTCTCCTTTGGTTGTGGGGTTAGTTAGGTAGATGGATGATGGGCCCAGATGGACACATGATTTAGTCAAGGCAGAGTTAGTTCTTGTCACTCCAGTGCACAGGAACATTGGACACTGGACCACTGACCTGTCAGTCCTTCCCTAGGGTCCAAGGACTCTCTGCTCATTCTCCTTGCCTTTTCTATTTCTCTGCTGGTTGATTGCTGTGGATCTGGGCTGCTGGGAGTTGGGCCAAGGCAGTTAGTTCCTTTGGTCCTTGCTGAGTATTAACATTCCAAGGTCTTCAGTACTTGGCTCAGGCAATCACTCCCGGTTCCTGTCCTCATAGAGCTTGCAAAATGGTAAGGTAGGGATGACAGACTGGACACCCCATGAAGGGAGTGGCCAGGAATCTCACACTAGGATGTCCCAGTGAGGCCAAGAATGAACGTGCTACGCTCACCTCTCAGCAGCCAAGAGTAAAACCAAATTGAACCAAGGCTAAATCTGACCCTGGATCGTGAGTCTTAACTCCCCACGTTGACAATGCTAGTGGCACCCCTGAGCTGTGCCCAACAGGACTGTCTGCCTCATTCTTCCCAGCCTCCTTTGTCCCCTCCACCCCAAGATCCCTCTGTTTGTTCTTACGCTTCCTGTGTGCTGACTTCCATCAGCACTTTGATCTCTGCTAGCTGATGTGTGTGAACTGATGTGAGTGTGCTGACTTTTCCATTGGCATATTGATCTCTGCTAGCTGAGGAGCCTTTCTGTGAATCACGTGCTCTTCTCTCTGGGGCCAGTGGACCAGGGTGGGAGGCAGGGAGCAGTGAGAGCTGAGGACAGCAGCTTCAAGTCTGGGGTATTGGGAAGCTTTGGAATGACCTTGGACCATGGGACTATGGCCTCCCATGGCTGCCCCCAGGAGTGGTGATACTGTGGGGCTCTGGAGTACCCTCTGACTGGAGTGCCCCTTGACTGGGATCCCAGCCTGAGGAGACCTGGCTCCTTTCTACTTGGATAGGGCAGCCTTTTTCTCCTCACTCCTCATCTATGGTTCAGAGGCACCAAAGAACTTGAACACAGATTTGAAAACCTGTCCAGATGCTGAAGGAATAAAGATACTTAACCAAAGGGAACCAGAGCTGAGGCAGGGGAGAGTGGGGAGGGACGACCAATGGAAGGCTGCCACTCCAGAGATCTTGGCTCTTTTGAAACAGTTCCTTTTCTGGCTGCCTCTAACTCCCAAATACCTGCTTTATGGTGGGTGCTAAACACCTGCAGTCTTTCCTCCCCAGAGGCCTCCGTGGCCTCTGGTGAAGGGTGGGAAATGCTGTTGGGTCATTTCCAGTAATGTTGTGAGATGTCTCATTAATTTGTACTTGATACCATCTGGTAGCCTGCCCATTCACACATACAACCTGGCAAGACATTCACTAATTGCATGTCAAAAATTACTGCTTCTTGGAGTGCAAAGAAGGCAGGGCCTGGGACTTAGTTTCAACTCTCAAATGAATGGCAGTTAAAGGGCTCTAGTCCTTAGTTCCCTCCAAAGTTGGGTTCTAGGCCACCCCCAAAGTCTTTTCTTTGGCCCTGGCTTTCTAGGGTTTGAAGACACTGGGGTCCTATTTGTCATAGTTCACGTCATCTTTACAAAGAACCATGTATTCAGAATTATCCATGGAGATCCCAGCTCACCCCCAGCAGGCCTCTTCATTGACTTGAACCCTGAAATGAAGTTGCTTAGGCCAAGAAGGGAAGCACACACCGATCACAACTAGGTTGAGATAGATTCTTCACTAAGATCTGGGTCTTCTCCCTCCATCTGCCTCCCAGAGCCTCTGCCCTGGCCTCCCAGAGCCAGGTGTCTTCTGCTCTGTACACCCGCAGCCTAGCTGCGTATGACTCTGCATACTCCACGCCTTCTCCACATACGACATTCTCAGGGTAGCAGATCCAGTCTCCTTGGAAGGAGATCTCACATGTCAGCCCCCGCCCCCATCCATTCCCAGCCTCTTCTTTCCATTAACACCTGCTAACTGGGAGGTTTAGGTTAAAACTGTTTAAGAGCCCACAGGCTAGGGGTCTGGTCTGACCACAGAGGTGAGAGTAACCTTGTTCTTTACCCCACTGACCCACCCCTCACCTCCTACTTTTCACCCCTCCTTGGCACCCAGGTCTGGAAGCCGGCTCTCCAGCCCCTTCTTCCCAGCAGACCTGGCTCCAGAAACCCAGTTGGGCCCTCTGTCTCTCTCTACCCCAACCCAAGCCCACCCATCCTCTGAAGGGGATGAATGTTGTCACTGCAAAGATGACTGGCTAAAATTTCTGCAGAGGCCCAGATCTGGGAGGAATTACTTACAACAGAACCTGGAGCCATTCTGAGCTGGATGGCTTGCTCTGGAGACCCCAGAGAGGCTGAGGGATTCAGGAAGGAACTCCTGGGCTGCTGATGCTGAGCTGAGTGAGGGCAGGAGGGCAGGAAGGCATAGGTTTCCAGCACTGGCTCAGTGAGGTGTTCTCAGTCTGAGAGTAGCCCTCTAGCCAGGAAGACTGATTTATGAGCGAACACAGCTGGGGCGGAAGTGACACTGAGGACTTTGTAACCTCTTGTAGGAGACAGTCTGGCAACGGAGCGGCTGGTTTTGGCAAGGAGATTAAGCAAGTCTTCGCTAAGACTTTGGCACAGATGTAGGGTCCGTCACGACCTTCTCAGTGACTGGGTCGTTGCACTGCTCTCTCCAGCCCCACCCTTCTTTCCTGGGGTACCCTGATATTTTCATGGCAACAGAAATCTTGCAGCCCAGCCAGTATGGGCATGGATGGTCTAGTGACTCCCACGTGGGTCACCACACCAGGTATGGCGGCAACAGGCCAGGATGTGGCGTCACAGGCATAGAAGGGGAGGCTGAAGGTCTGGGCCTGGGAGGTAGATATGACCGGTGCTCAGTACCCACAGAAAGCACAAGTGTTGGGCCCCTGAGCACAGCCCCTCTACGGCCTGGAGGAGGCTACCCTCTGCCTCAGGAAGCGAGTGGTCTCTTTTTTACCCCTACACAGAGAGCAAAGAGTTTTGGCTTCCTCTAGCAGTCCGATGGTTAGTGCCCCTCCAACTTTTCATCAGACCTTCCTCGCCATCCCAGCACATACATGCAAATAAGTGTGTGTGCTGTGGGGCGTGGGGTGGGGGAGGACTTCTCTTGAGGAAAAACTCTAGACTGAAGAAGTGGCCTTTGTGACCCTGAGTGGCCTGAGCTGTGGACGTGATTGGGCTGAAGAGGCACCTGGGCTACTTGATGTACTGAAGATAGCTTTGAAGCCTAGAACTCCAGCCTCCTCCCTGCTGGTTGATTGTCCCTGGGCAGGACTGGGATGGGGATAAGGTGTGATGATGGAATGTTATCCATGGTTAAGTATCTTGCGAGGGGCCTCCTGAGTGACCCGTGTCTTGCTTGGCTTTGTTTTCTGTTCTGTTCAGCCACCCGGGCTATGTACTTGCTAAGTGTTCTCTCTTCATCCAGATGAGCCTCTGCTGCTGTCCTATGGAGATATCATCCTTAGAGGTGACAGCTGGCATCGCATCACGAAAGTATCTAATCACCTTTCTCAAACCCACGTGTCACAAAGGTGTTCACTCATCCCTGGGGCTTTTGGAGTCTCCACTCCCCCACCTTCTCCAGGTCACACCCACAGTCAGAAACTCTCTTCCTTCAGCTAGGACCCTCCAGACAACAGCATCCTCTCCCATACTGCATCAGGCCAGAGCCTCTTGCGAAGACTTGCTTAGCCTCCCCAGTCACATTGCAAGAGGTATTGGGACCGCCTCCAACCTGTCACTCAGTCCCAATGAACCACACCCCACTGGTCCCAAGTGAGTGTTTGCCTTTGAAATTGGCACATTCTGCATTTGGAACATGTCTTCCCCTCCTGCCCGTTTCTGACCCATCGAGCATGTTAAAATGACAGAGTAGTCCCGGGAAGTCACAAGGGACCAGGAATCTGAGGCCCACCACCAGAGAAGGCCTCTGTGGGGAGCCAAGCCTCCACCTGGGCAGTTGGGTGCTTGTCACCTTGGGTCTGTGCAAGCCCTGCTCCTTCATTGTTCCCTCTTGTCTCGGACTTCTTTACTGCCTCTTCTGCCAGGCCTTTCCACTTCAATCCCTGCTGTTAATGGTCTTGACCCCTGAGCTGTTTCTGGATCAGCCTCTGAGAAGCAGACTCCATTGGTGTCTCTTCACCAGGAGGGACGTCCTCAAGTCCTCAGAGACCAGGCAAGTCATGGGAACCTGTGGCACTTTCCAGGGTGGGCCAGCTGGCTTTAGAAAGGCCGTGAGTATGGGGAAGCCGTCCCTAGTGTGTCTGTTAGGCTGTCCTGAATGACAGACACCGAGGCACTGTTCTAGGCCCTTCATGAAGGCGGGACACTGGCCCTCTGGCACCTAGTGGACTCTTAAGAAACAGGAGATGGGATATCTGCAGAACACAGAATCGGCCCCTGCAGGGGTCACAGGAGACTGATCACAGAGAGGAGGTGTGGCACACATAGCCCAAGGCCTGCCTCTGCCTGGGTACCAGGGAGGCAACAGGCAATGATGCTGGTGCTGGTGCCGGTGGGTATGGCTGCACCTCTGTCTATCTTCATTTCTGGGACCGGACCTTCAAAAAGGGAAGCCGTGATCTGATTCTGCAATTCTTCTGCACTTGCATCATCACCCCTCCCCCAGCCCATGTTCCTAGGCCTCTCTGCAGGATGCATTGGGCCTCAGCTCATACAGGGAGGGCACCTGAGAACCAAAAGTGCTAGGGGCCCTGCCTTCCAGCCCCTCTGCTCTCTGGGAAGCCAGAACAGCTGCTGTCTCAAAGGTCAGACCCCTCACTGTCTCCCTTGAGTTTTCAACTCTGACAGAGGCATCAAAAGATGACCACTCTGGAGACACTGGCTTCCTGCCCCTTGGGTGACTTCTTCTTCATGAATCCAAACTTTTTTTTTTTTAATTCCCAAACCCTACACTTGGTGTGAGCCCAGCAAATTCCTTCCAGTTCTTGTCCTTGCAGTCCAGTCCCACGTGCTCTTTGTTCTTAGACTTTTCCAGCACAGCCCCTGTGCTCACCCGACCTCAAGCCTGTCTCCAGCACCTCTTGACCTCCCTCCACACCTACCCTGGTGTAACCGCCCACACCCACCTGCAAGATGGACCACCGTGGGGAATGAAAACAAAAGGGGCCCCACTAGCCACGTGGAGACCCAGGCCTGCACACTGGCTTCAAATCAAACTCTTCCTGAAAGCACACCTGCCTGAGCCAACTCTCAGGGTGTGAGTCCAAGGAGCCCCTGTCAGCTGCCTCCTCTGCAGTGGATTTGGGGGAAGCAGGGGCTCACCTCCTAGCAGTCTGCATGTAGTCTCAGAAAGGCAGAAAACAAACAGAAAAGCAGAGGCAGAGAGAGAGAGAGAGAGAGAAACTGCATTCAGGAACAGTTGCTTGTAATTGTTACCAAACTTTTGAAACACAAGAAACAACAAAGAAATAAAAGCAGCCGATAATTAAGTACATAATTGTACACACCACTTGTTAATTAAGCTTTTACTCCTAAAACCTGACAGAATCTGCTTACAAGGTAGTGGCTGAGGGGATATGACATATGGTAAGCCATCTGCAATGTGAGCACTTGACGATGGAAACTTCCCTGCCCCACAGAAGGAAGGAGATGCTAAATGGAGTTTTCTGGAATGGAGTGATTTATCTTCATTCTCTGCAGAAAATGAGTGTAGTGTACAAAGTGAAGATGAAAACTCTGGAAAGAGCCAAGCGGCTCTGCTGTCCTGAAGGCTGAGCCGTCCCTTTCCCTGCAACCCTGAGCGTTCCGGAAACCCCTTTGCTCAGCTTGTCTGTCCCTTCTGGACATGTGAACAGCAGTCCCTCTCCTGCCTCACCATGGATGTGAAGGAGCCAAGCAAACCTGAGAAGTTTCTTTCAGAAAAGGAGAGCTAGGAGGACCTTGATCACGCCCCCTTCCAAACCAGAACCCTTTGCCAGCCTCCTTTGGCGTAAGCAGCCTCATGGGCTTATGCCCTCTTTAAGCCCTCGTCCTCAGCTGTAAAATGGAGATATATTACCTACCTTGGCAACTGGATGGACAATCTGATGAGACTTAAGAAAATGCTTCTCAAGCGGTAGGAGGCTGTGCATACGTGTGGAGTCATTAACATGCCCTTGAACTCTGTATGTGATTTTGAGCCTCTGCTTTCATTTAACCCCGAACCTGCACCCAGAGCTGCCCAGCAGTGCATGCCTGGAGCAATGGGCTCCTGGGGGCTCTGGGGAAGGCTGATCCTGGGAAGGGGTTCTTCTCACCTGCTATCTACTGCTGCCTCCTGGGAAGGAGGAGGAGCCAAGCCAGCTTGCTATACAAGACATCACCACCCCACCCCACCAATGGCCCAACAGCTTCTGCCCTCCAAGAAAGGGCTATTACTGGTCTCTTCCCTCCTCGGCCCCTCAGTGGGGTCACATAGTACAAAGCATGATGACCTGTGTACGGGAAGCCCTCTCCACACTGTGCCATCCCCAAGGGGTCCCTCTGCCCAAACTCAGGGCTTGGGACCCCAGTGAAAGGACCGAATGGCTGTTAATTCAAAAATGGTTTCTCTCCTGCCTTAACCCTGTCTTTCTTTGAGTCTTAGCTGAGTGGAAAAGTACTGTGTCCACCCTGTGACATTTGTTCCCAGAGTCTGTTGAGCCAGATAAGGGACAAACGCAGAAAGTCAAGACCAATAGAGACACCCTTGAAACTAGCCTTGCAGCCAATCCACCTAATACCCAAGCCTTTGTTTCCTAGGGAACCCACTACTTCCGTTGGGGAGGCAGGGAGTTCCTTCTATCCAGCACTCATTGCCCCGCCCCCCGCCAACCCTACAGACACCCTGAGCAGAGGAGGGGCTGCCTGGATGTCTAGCTCCTTCTTTCCTACCCGATCAACTTCTCTGCAGTCTATGGTGCCCCAGTCCTTCCTTAAAATGCTTGTTTTTTGACCAGAAGCCCAGACAAGCTCTGCTGAGTCTCCCTTGTTCCTGTCCCATGAGGAGGGCACAGCATGACCCTGAGTCTACTCCCTGGACCACCGGGCCGGCCTCGGTGGGTAGCCAATCTACTGAGTCTACACAGAGAATATCTGAGTATCTTCTAGGGTCTTCTCCACCGAGCATCTGGGGTTTCTTCCACAACTTTGGAGGGGGAAGAGCAGTTGCTCCAGAGTCCGCACATTCCAGGCAGGAACGTGTCACCCATGCATATATTGGTGTCACACCCTCAGCTACTTACCCCAGGACAGAAAGGAGATGTTCCTTCTCCATATCACAGATTGAATTGGTGATTCTACCTTTTATCAACAAAGAACACAGGGCTTGACGTCCACAAATGAATTGTGGAGCTGGAGGAAGTGAGGGATCTGCTCCCCCTGGCTTTACAGATAAGGAGAATCAGGCCGGGGGCAGGATAGACTCCGCTGAAGGTCACAAGGGAACAAGGGATTTGGTAGCCCCGTCCTGCTGCCCCAGGCCTTAGGCATTCTCAGGGTCTGGATTCAGGATACCTGGCTCTATGAACCCCAGACAGGTGGAGAGGTGGCTCCAGCAGGGGGGCTGCAGGAGAGAAAAAGCCAGCATCTTTTGCTCTAGACAGGACATTTCCCAGGGCCAAGCTAAGGGGTCTCCAGGAACCCACAAATGGATGCTGTATCTCTACACCTTAGATTACCAAGATTGACGTCTCCTTTTGAACATGCTTTTTTTGGAAGAAAAAAGGGTGGAATTAGAGCTTAGTTGGGAGTGGGAGATGGGAAGTGGAGGTCAGAGAAGAGCCTGAGGGAAGTTCAGATGTGGCCCAGACCCCAGGAAGGTACGGATGACCCCAGCCCCAAAGAGGAACTGACACTCTTAAAGGCCCCTGGGCATGCAGCTCTAAGTAGGATTTGCCAGCACAACTCTGTCTTGGGGCTACACAGTGGTGGGGCTGGAGTTGAATCAGCACAGATATTGGGCCAAAGAACTCAGGATCTGTAAGTCCAGGCCCCTGATGAGGGCAGGGCCCCATTCTCTAATCTCTAGTACATTGGAGCCTCTTGGATGGGGCGGGCTGGAGCAGAAGAGGGCCCTGTTACAGGCTTTCAAGTGAGGGCAGTGGCTGCAGAGGCAAAGGAAAACAATGTAGGAGGAGTGGCTGGAGAGCCAGCATTCTGGAAAGGTGTCCTCAAGCAAGAGAGCCCTAAGTCGGCAGGACTGGCCAGGTGAGGGGTTCCCAGTGGCTGGAGTCTCAGTCCTCCTCTACAGAGGAGGGAACGACCCAGTAAGGGCCTGAGATGGCAGGCCAAGGCACAGGATCTCCACTGGCCTGCACAGTGCCTGCCTATCCTGTTCCTGAGGGGACGTACAAGCTCATATGGCCACCCTTTGGCCTTGCCCGGGCCCTGGCAACTCTGGGAGGCTCCCAGAGCCACCAGAATCCCACTTTGAGCATCAGATAGCAAAGATATGGCTACTGCTCATATCACACCTACCCTACAAGCAGAGCCAGGAGCTGACCCATATAAGGCTCTGATCCAAGGGTTCCGGGATACCAGGCACTGCTCCCCAGGGCCAGATGACACTGGTAAGAGGGAAGGAGGCCTGTCTTTCTTTGGAGTACCTGCAACTACTCTGGGCCACAGGCCAGCCAGTGCCCTGTTCCTTCCCTTAGCTCCTTCCCTCTTCCTGCACTGTCCAGCAGGGCCTCCACAATGGGCCTTAGCCAATGAGGTGACAGGCTGGCCCTGGCAGCACCCCCTGCAACAGAAGAATTCAGGGAGGGGGCCAGGGGCCTTGTCTTTGGGCCTAGCCAGCCCTTCCCATCCCACTCCTAGACTCAGACTCACACAGCTTCTTTCTCAAGCCAGTCCAGAAAGAAACCACACTTGCAGCCCGCTGACTGCAGCTGACCCCACACCCTAGCCTGCTGACCAGTGCTGGCTGGAGTCTTGCTCTCTCTCTGCGCTCCACTTTCTCTGCTGTGGCTGCCCTTCTCGCCTCGCCTTGCTGGACCCTGGACTCCAATCACACATTTCATGCCGGAGACTTCTAGGCCTGACACGTTTTTGCTTACGGGGTCAGAGCCCATTTGCCCTGTCCTTTACTAGAGCTGCAGCCGGCAGTAAAGAGATGCAGTTGGTTGGTGCAGCTGCTGAGAGAAAACTTTTCAGGGAGAGCTGGGAGATTGTAAACGTCACCCAGTGCAAAGCACTGTGAGCCTGGACGTTGCAAACATAACCTATAACATGCCCAGTCTGTTTCTGGAGCTCTTGCTCAGGAGCAGTGCTGATGGATGGCTCTTAGTACAGTAATCAAATGGGTGGCTGACTGTATGAACACTTGTCTCCCTTCTTGTTAGAAGGAATGAAATTGGAAAGAAGAGTTTTTGCAGCTCCCACCTTCCTCTTTGTGCATAAAGGGACGATCCGATGCCTTTGTCAGATCCCTTAGAACAAAGTGCGTGGGCACGATGGACCATCATCCTTTGTGCTCTCATTGTTTTGTATCCAGTCCTGACTCTTTGGATATCTTCAGAGAACCTTCCCAGAGAGGGACCTGGGAAGTCACTTTGCCACTCCCTTACCTTAGCTCACTCCTCTCCCCCTGAAGTTCCACAAAGAAGGAATGCTCTCATCACGAACATCTTCTGAGTTCATGAATCACTGATGCCCTCCCCTTCCCTACTGAGACAGTTAGACCCACCGTCTGGAATTAGGAGGTCAGGCTCTTCATTCATTCATTCATCCATCCATCCATTCATCATCCACCCTGTGGTGGGGAGCTGTTAGGTTCCCAGGATTGAGCAGTGAGCACTGAGGAGGAGCCAGCTCTGGAGTTTCCCAGAGAGCCTCAACTGAAATGTCACTCTTGAAGGCAAAAGTCATGTTTCAATGATGCCTTAGTAGGCTTGATTTTTTCAAGACTTTTCTGCTAATAAACTCAAAAGTTTAACAAGTTTCCATTTCTGCCTCCAATGCCGTTTCCATTAGGGTGGATGGGAAGCTTGCTGTGGGCGCAAGGGAAGGGACCTTGCTCAAGTCTTGACCGTGCAGTCCCGGCCACTGGTGAATGCACGTCTACAACTTAACTGGCATGTCTGGCAAGAGCCAGTCTTGCGTGGCTCCAAGGGGCCCAGACTCTGGGGCTGGGTCGTAGACTGTAATCTCTCAAAACACCAGTTTTTAACCCCAGAAGACTAATGATGAACTCACACGGAGACAGAGAACCGTTCGGGCCATCGAGTCACCTCAGGCTGGGCCATCTTCTGGCTCAGGCAGAAATTAGATTTCCAGAGTTTTAACATCTGAACACTCAACTCAGAGCAGTTCGGAGGGTTGTGGCAGTCAGACACAGAGCCCGTGGCCATAAGGAACTGTCGTCTCTTCCCTCGGACTGTCAACAGCATCAGAAAATTCTTCTCATCCTCGGGCTCCCACCTCTGCTCCCTGTTTATCAGAAACGCCAAGTAGCAGCTACTCACTCTCCATATCCTTTTGCAGTATTGTGGGGAGACTCACTGCAGACTTCCACCTTGGTCAGAGAAGTAAGGTCAGAGAACAACTGCGCAAAGCCCGTGGTGGGGCCTTTTGGAGGAGACAGGTCCTCTGAACAGCTCTGCCATAGAGTTTCGAGGACAGATGCCTCTGCTCTCTGGTGTTCTTTCATCCATTTTGTTTCTGCTCAAATTTACGGCAGTTGGTCACTCTCTGCGACCTGCCCGATGATTAAGCTTGGTGTCCAAGTCACCACACCCACCCCTTAAAGTGGCTGCTGATGTGGTGGGAGCTGGGAGCTGGTGGGCGCCGTGTGTGGAGGAGGGGGTCAGTTGCTGCAGGGGATTGGGGCATTGAGTTAAGCGGGTGGGAGAAGAGGATGGTGACCTGAACTGGCTCCTGGGCAACAGCTAAAGAAGCCCCACAGCTCTTCAAACCTGGAGCACAGGGACAGTCTTCAGGAAAGAGACTATACCAAGCCTGACTCTCCTGGGTAGTAGATCTGATTTTCAGGGTCAGGGAAATGGTCCAGGTGCTAATGTGTCACCCCTTAACTGCTGACTCTGAGCTGACAGCAACTGGGAACAGAAAAATAAGCACTGGGCAAGACTTAATTGCTAAGATGTGAAGAAAAAAGGTTTTAAATATTTAAATTATAGGTATAATACTATTAGAAACATGATTCAAGGTTATGAAAACATTATTTATATTGATTTATTCCTGGAGCCATCAAGATTCCTTGAAAATAATTAAAGTTGACATTTCCATCACTGAAGTGAAATGTTGATATCACATAATGAAAATTACATGCTTGGGATGGGCTTGTGCCCTAGAAAGCATTAAAACAAACAACCGGTGTCGACAGATTCCTGCGCCCTATACCCGTTATTAATGACCCTCACTGATGGGCAACCTCTGGGCAACTTACCCACAGGCCTCTCTACTAGAGGACCCCAGACAATGAGGGTCAGCAAGGACTGGTAACCCATGGCCTAGAGCAGGATGGAGATCAGTCAGGCCATGGGCAAGGGAAGGCCAGGCAGGGCTTAGACAGACACAAGAGCAACCCTGCTCTTGAGGCCCAGAGTAGGGAACCAAACTGTAGAAAGAAAAGACAGAGGAGAGCAGAGGGGCGGGAGCAGTGAACGGTCTCGCCAGCATCTTGGGAAACTCTTTTCCTTGAGGTGGCCTGGCAAGAATTCATTTGTCGATGGCTTTATAGGAGCCAGCTTTTCCTCTAGTGGCTGAACCTGTCTACTCACTTCTGCCTGGCTTCTCTCTCAAGCACACAGGACAAGTGGTTTCTAATGGTCACCATACCACGATTCCTGGGATCTGAGGGTGTGGCCCCAACAGGATCCTTTCCACACATGAGGACCAACTGTGGATAGTGAAATCAATTTCATAGGCTGCAACCAGCACAACCAAAAGAGACCAAGTAGACAAAATCCAAGCACGGGATGAGTGAGTCGGGACTTGTTACTGACTGTGTGAGTCCTCCGGATATTTAAGTTTAAAAAGAATCTGAATGACTGTCTGATGTTTGGTACTAGCATGTAGTGCAAGGCAACTTTTTGTCCAGTGTGACTCAGAGAAGCCAAAAGGCTGGATACGTGGTCTAGAGTTTTGTCTAGAGTCTGATGTCTCCATTCCTCTCTGAGGGGCTGGGGCTGAGGGACTGTATATGTTCAACCCCATTATTTTTGTTTCTGTGACAAAATACCCAAAAAGGAGTGACACAAAGAACAAGGGTTATTTCACCCCCAAGTCCCAGCGGATGCAGTCCATCTCGGGATAGGAGGCCTGGGGGTGGGAGTGTGAGGCAGCTGGTCACACGGCATCAGTGGCCTGGTCACAGTCAGGAAGCCGAGAGAGAAGAGGGCTGGTGCTCAGCTTGCTTTCTCCTTTTTATTCAGTCTAGGACCCCAGTCCATGGGATGATGCCATCCACATTTGGGGTGAGTCTTCCCTCCTCAGTTAGGCCTTTCTGGAAACATCCCCAATAGGCACATGTAGAGGTGTGTTTCCATGGTGATTTTATAAACCCAGTCAAATAGATCAAAGTCATACCTCTTAGCCCTGCCAAGCTGTATTTGAGTCCAGACGTGGTCCCAAAGACAGCTAGGGGTGGGGAAGGAGGCAGGAAGAAGGGTGGTCCCAAAGACAGCTAGGGGTGAGGAAGGAGGCAGGAAGAAGAGTGGTCCTAAAGACAGCTAGGGGTCGGGAAGGAGGCAGGGAGAAGGATGACACCAGGTTAGAGGTCATCCCACAAAACCCCTTACAGACTGAATAGCCTTGTGGATGCTGAGAAATGATGCTTGGTTTGTGTAGTAGAGTGTGTTCCCTGGCCTTGCACAGCCCCTACAGATGTTGCCAGACCAATCTACACACTCAGTTTTATGCTCTTGAAGCACTGGAAGCACACTTTCTCTCCCTGGGATCTTCTGCAGGCAGAAAGTCAAAGCCTTCCATGGCTGTCAGGGTACATAAGGGCTTTGAGGCAGAGAGTGGCAGCCATCCCAGTATCACAGGCAATTATTAGGTGTTCAACACGCCTGTCTGAAGCCTGTCCTCTGTAAGAGCTGAGGAAGGAGGATGAGATTATCAGAGCCAAGTCCTGGCCAATAGTACCTTCCTCTGGTGAGAGAGAGCCGCCAGGCCACCAGAGTAAGGCAGGTGCCAACTATAATGATGGCATCCTGTGGGTTCTGGCAGCTGTGGGTACTGCAGGCCAGAGATCCGGTAAATGAGAGTAGATGACATGAATGCCTGCAGTGGAGTTTGGAAAGGCATGGGCTGGCAGAGGCCTCTGAGCCCAGTGGAGGACATCAAGTCCAGACAGAGAAGAGGAGGGGCACGTAGGGGAGCAACCACCACAGCTTGAAGAGCTTTGGAGCTTGTCCTGATGATCGATCCACATACCCAGGTTCGTGCTCTTGAAGCCCCTGTAGCAAGCTTTCCCTCTACAGAGGGGAAGTTGGGACATCCTATTGTGTGAGGTATCTGAGCTGCACGCTGCTTGAACGCCAAAGGGGGATTACACAAATAAAGGCAGCATCCTTCGGGGTGAGACTTTGTACATGGCAGGCTCCACAGTGTCCAGAGAAGCCCTCAAAGGGCAGAGGCATGTACCCTCAGGGTATCCTGGTCCCACCTCCAGCTTCTCTCCGCCTAGCACTACAAACCTGCCCTTCCTCACCACCAAGAGCCCTGTCGAGTGTACTGGGGTCAGGGCCACTGATGGCCACCTGTGCCCAGCCTCCAACCCGGGCAGGCAGCAAATGGGGAGGTAGGGAGGTGCTCTGAGTGCCTGTTCCCTGCATGGAGATAAGTGAGCTAGTCCAAACAGCATCTCCCTAAGGCTCTGGGCCTCCTCTCCCTTCACTGTCCTCCCAGCTCAGAGAAGGGAATGCCAGGGAAGGAGTCCCAGAGAGCAGCCTCTGGGTACCCATGACAAGCACCGTTTCTTCCTCCAACTTCCCTCTCTGTTTCCTCTTCCCAAGAGCCCCTGCTTCCTTCTAGGGGTCTAGGCAGACACCTACCCCCTAATTGGGGCACTCAATACCCAGTAGAGTGACTGACTCAAGAATAGTCATGTGACCTATTTCAGTCCAATTAGAGTGTGTCCTGGAGCATTGGCTAGGAATGCTGGGAACATCTTCCCTTTATTAGGATTTATTTTTGAAGCATGAGCATCTTACTAATGGCTACTCCACTGAAGAAAATGTCTCAACTCCCTCGCAACCATTAACTGCCTATAAATTCACAAGGAATGGCAGGGCTGCAGGGCAAAACCCCGAAGCACACAGCTCCCTAGAGCTTGGGAAGCCATCTTTGCAGCTGCAGAGTAACCTGCGTGCCATCCGCATCCAGGAGATATGAAAACCTCCTGCAGAGCCCTTCTACAACCCAGGGGAGGCACGCCACTCTGGGTTCCCTGGCTCTGAACCGCCCTCTTCCAGGTTGAGCATTAAGGTTTGGCCTGTTTTGAAACACATGTCACTGTGTGTCTCCCCTCTGCTCCCAAGGAAGGGAGTAGGGACGGGATTGCTCCCACAGGGTCAATGCCGGCCCCAGTCGAACCCCACACTGGGAGCTCTGCTTTGCCCAGCAAACTAGGGCAGGAAGAAAGTTCAAGCAGCTGCACTGCAGCTTCTTCATGGTTTGGGAGCAGATACCTGACACTGAGAGAACTGTGGTCCTCCCCGAGGGAGCCCCTAATAGAAGGCATGCACGCAGGTCAGGAGGCCAGGCTTGCTTGTCCGCCACCTTGAAATCTCAAGTCTCTTGCCCCATGGAAAGGATTTGTTGACTGGTTGACATTTTTGCATGGTGATGTCTTGGGTGGTGCTAAAAGTTCTGAAGAAAGTGTTCCCCAAAGGGGCTTCAGGTCACCAATGGAGATGCCTACACGAGACTTGAATTTGGAGTCAAGCCGTGTGGGAAAAGAGGGCGCAGGGTGGCAGGAGCCATGTGGGTGGGAGCCAGCAACTGTGGGGGCAGCTTTGATTCAGCAGGTGGTCTCCTGCCCTGGTAGTTTCTTACCATGCCAGACACAGGGGTGGTTCTGGAGCCACCAGTCAGGAAAGCTTCTAGACTCATAGCAGGAGAGACTACAAATCTCTTGGCACTCGATCTGTAGCAAGGCATCAGGAATTGCTCCTGGAAATTCTCAACCAAGAGTGTTTCACGAGCCCTTCTGACAGTTCTATAAACTGCCACCCCGAAATGAGTTCGTTCCTGCTTAATCTAGCTGCACAGGTGTGGGTTCCGCCCCATGGAACTGAACGGTGGGGGGTGGGGGGAGTGACACAGAGTCCTGATCGCAGGCAGAGGGCCTACCTGCTAGATAGCTTTCTACAGAGAACAGCTTCAGTGGAGGAATGTCTATGCCCTTTGGAGTCCTGGACTTTTTTGAAGACTTGGGCTTCCAGAAGGCTCCTGCAGCCCAAGTATGTCCAACAGCTAAGAGAAAGTCTCTGCCCAGACTCTGAGGCAAGACTCTGGGATTCTTAACTACAGAATTGCATGACACCTACTTGGGAAAGAAAAGGTTTACAAATGGACACAGGTAGCTGACACAGCACTGAAAGATGGGAAAAAAAAAAAAAAAGATTTAGCTGAGCTTCCAAGAAGAACTCCCAACACCCTCCCCGCTCCCCACAACACTCCCAAGGGAGCTGCCACCTCAGCCTCCCTCTGGAAGCTGCAGGATCTGAAAGCTGCCCTCAAGCATTTGACACCTACCACCTTGGTCATTCCTTCTGCCTCTTATAACTCAGTTCTGAAGTGACTTGTGAAGAACTGACAGGGAACTCTATTAATCTGAATTCCAAGGGATTGTGGGAAATGTAGTCTTGATTTCTCAACCCACAATGTTGGGCCTCCAGCGATGCTGCAGCTCCGGCCCTCCCTTTAACGGTGGGGTTTGCAGTTCCCCGTGGGGCCGACTGCACCGGCTACAGCTCCTCCTCCCAGGCGGCTGCCCCGGCGATTGCACCCCCCGGTACGCTGCCCCCGGCGATCGCACCTCCCCCCGGACCACTGCCCCCGCGACGGACCACCCCGGGCCCCCAATGATCGCCCCCTCCCGGGCCGCTGCGGACAAGCCTGTGGTGTGGCACGGCCAGCCGAAAATATGGCAGCCACTGTCCAGCACACAGGCTGTGGCGTGGCTCGGCAGCCCCAGGCAGGGCAGGACGCAAGCCGGCCCCGCTCTGGACTCTCACAGGCTGCTGGGGGCCGGTTGTGGTGGCGCACACCAGTTGGACTTACTAAAGGAGGCAGAGGCAGGAGGATCTGGAGTTCGAGGCTTGCCTGGGCTACACTGATCGGGTGTCTGCACGCGGTCCACCGGGAGCTGCAGGCCGTCGGGAGACGAGGGCAACCATCACCAACTGTTTGGGTTGCAGCTGTCAGATCCTCACCTGAGTCTGACAGCCTATCAACATGAACTTTGCCTGGCTGCAGTTTACGGGACAAAGATCCGATTGGTCCTTCACTCCCTTTTAGCCCCGCCCCTACCCTATATAAGTTAGCTTGTAACTGTTAATAAACGAGATCCTGCTTAGACAGACTCCCGACTCGGGTGTGGTTTTTTCCTCCGGAGTGGAGAGGGGCCGGGTCGCAACACTCACCATCCCATTCAGCGCCTGGAGGAGGCCAGCTGGACCAGCTTCTCTACTGCGCTACCTGCCCGCGATCCCGGCACCACAAGACACAGAAAAGGAGCCACAGTGAAAAGGGGCAGGATGGGAGCCCAGTGAGTCCCAGTTGGTCCTTGGGGGTCCCACGGTGAGGAACGTGGCCATGAGTCCATCAACCCTGGTCCACGTCCCTCCGTGGGACTGGCTGGCATGGAGACCCTGGGTGAGGTGGTCACTGAACCTACCAGCTCAGGCACCACCAGCTCCAAGACATCTGGGAAGAGAAGAAATTTATGATGGGATTTGTGAGCTCTGGAGACTGTACAATAAGGAAAACTTTATAAAAGGACAATATAGAACACCACCGTGACCCCACGGCTTCTCGGCAACACCGGACCTGAGGAACAGGGTGCCTCAACCCAGCAGTTGCTCAGGCGCCCATTCCACGGGCCCCAGCCTTCTCTTGGTGGGATGTGGGTCACAGGCCTCTGCCTGGCCACAGAGGCTTCTGACAAAGCAGTGAGGGACAGGGACTTAAAGGGTGAAGGAATTCTCCCAACTTTTTAGATGTGGTTTGCCAAAGAGAATGGCAAACTTGATCTCCAAACCCCCAAATACTAGACCGGACGGTTGGTAAGCAAACGCTGTGGTCTCTGGGGTGCTAACTGGGGCCTGCCATCCCCCTTCCCTAGCCCCGCACATTTACCTAGTCCCTCCCCTTATCCAGTCCTCTTGGACCCTCTTCTGGCCCCCATGCCACACTGTGCCCTCCATTTTTCCAGCCCTGTTTCATTCCTTGGTGCCAGCATGTGGGCTGGCACTTTGTGGGCACTGGCTAAACGTTTGAGGACCAAGCAGAGCTGTCTGTGTGGTTAATCTGCCTAGTTTCTGTGGCCAGGATGTTCAGTGTGTGCCTGGCTGGCAGGGTCCAGCCTTTCTTCCATCCAGAAAAGCTGTGAAGAGTGAGGTCTGCCTTCGCAAGCTTCTCGTTAACTGTCACTGTGGCCATAAAGACTGGGAGGAGAGGAGGAAAAATAACATAACACAAAGAGCAGCTGCTACGTCAGGTCGAGGGGAGCCGCTGCATTCAAGCGGAGCCTGGCTGCCTGAGTCTCCAGCCTACCTTCTCCACTGACTCAGCACTAGGCAAGGTGCCGAGCCACCCTGTGTCTCACTTTCTTCATCCTTAATGAGGATAACTGGTACACAACAGAACTCACTCCACTAAGTCAAGAAAAGCCTTTGGAATAGGGCCTGGCTGTGGGAGAGTGGGCGCTTACTGAGGCTGGCCTTCTGGGACAATGTTGCATGCTCCTGTTAAGAACATCAAGCTTCACATGGCAGGCTCACTGGCATTTCTCCTAGGCTCAAAGAGAAGACACATAACTTATGTCATACAGCTAGTAAGCGGCAGAAGTAGAATTTGAACCTGGGAGATTCTGACCCCAGAGCCCAAGTGCGAGGGCCAGGCTCAAGTTGAGTCCCTCTTCTGCACGTGGATACAGGATGTCTCTTAGATGGCTGGGACTCCTAGGGACTGGGAAGTCAGGGAACCCTGTAGACCTGGACAGGAAGTGAGTATGGGTCCAGGCTGGTGAGTGACAAGGTAGTACTGACCCTGGGCCTCTCCGGTGAAACCAGAATGGCTTCCTGGAGGTGACAGCACTGGGCTGAGCCCTTATGTAAATTCACCCTGGGGACAATAACCAATAATAAAGGCACTCACTTTGACCAGTCAGTGACTGAAAAGTGTCATATCTGGGTGATCGTCACCCCCATCAAGATACAGAACACTTCCATCGCCCCCGCCACAAGTTCCCTCCTGAAAGATTTCCAGTGCCCTGAATCCTACCCCAGGCTGAGAGTCAGAAGACTAGATGAAGGAGGATGAGTAGGAACTAACAAGGAAAGGAGATGTCAGTGGGCTGGGAGGAGTCAGAAGACTAGATAAAGGAGGGTGAGTAGGAACTAACAAGGAAAGGAGATGTCAGTGGGCTGGGAGGAGTCAGAAGACTAGATGAAGGAGGGTGAGTAGGAACTAACAAGGAAAGGAGATGTCAGTGGGCTGGGAGGAGTCAGCGCGGGGAGCTGGCGGGAGTGCCTTCCTGCTGGAGTGGACGGAGCAGAGAGCAGCAGCTGACACGGGCGTGGCGCCCGCGAGGTTGCGTACAGAAGAGCTTGTGCTCTGGAAGAAGCTAGGACTTCATTCCAAAGGACCAGGAATACAAATCACATGTGTGCCATGAGGCGTGCTTGGGGTGCACGAGCCACCGGTGGGTGAGGAGCAGAGAAAACCCTCGCCATGTGGCTAGGCTGTAGAGAGCAGAGGTGACCAGTTCAGGCACCCCCACGTGGCCTTCACTCTGCAGCCAGCAGATGGGCCCCTCGACTAGTTTTGTTTTTGTTTTTCAAGTAAAGCCAGAAGCCTAGACCCAGGCTTGTAACCTCCCAGTTTCAAAAGAGGAGAACTTTATTTAAATCTGAGAAATACCGTGCAAGCCAGTGCCAGGGGCTCCCAACATGGCCTTGAGCAGGACTGCAGCTGCCAGCTGCCAGCTGAGGCTTTGCTGTGGATGGCAGGGACTTCAATCAGGAGAGGCACAGGTCCTACCCAGGGGTGGAGACATGTACACACACACATCTGGGGAATCACAGCCCCATGAAGCACGGACCTGCTTGGTGACTGGGAAGATGGCAGTGTGTTCCAGTGCGGAGACAGAGACAATATGGCTGGGGACAGTGGAGGAAGAGACAGGGACAAGGAGATGGGTGTGAATTGGAAGAGTTCTACAGGAACAAGACTCCAGTCAGCCAGGCCCATGCTCTTTCCTATGTTCACAGGGTCCTGGTCCTCTACGAGCCCTGGCCACAGGGCCACTCGTGAGACATGTGACCTTCCAGGGTCACACTTGGCTCCACAGGCATATGAGAGGTGGGCTGGCAGAACACAGCTGCTGAAGGGCCAGGACGGTCCTTTCCTCCTCAGCACTCTTCCACCTCACACAGGACTCTACGCACACTGGAGGGATGCCTCCAGAAGTCAGGCCCACTCCGAGTGGGCCATCTTATAGTCACAGTCCAGAGCTGTTCCTCTCTCAGTCAAACTTGGATGACCGTGGCCTCCATCTAGGTACCCTCGGCACATGCTCGCTCCTGAGGCACCTAGGGTCAAGCCATGTCAGCAGGAGGTGCCTGTGAGGTTGGTGACTTGGGTTTAGCCACTGTAGACCTTCTGAACTCTTGTTGCAATGGAGTGCTACAAACAAGATTTGTTCAAACGGCAAAAAGGATGGTCAAGGAAAAGTAGGGTTAGGCAGGGCGTGGAAGCGCAGTGTGGGAACTCCCCGGGAGGGGCGCGGTTGATGTGGTGGAGCAGAGAGAGTCAAGTGGGGTGGAGACGGGCCAGGGGGCTCGAGCGACCGGGTCCTGCTGTCCACACTGGGGGCCATGGCCTGGACTTGGACTTTGATTCTGCAGATGCGAGCCACTGTAAGGTTTAGAGCAGAGGCGTGGCATGGTCCCGCTTAGGCCACCACAATACCTCTGAACACAGCATAGAATGTGAGTGTCAGGTGAAGGAAGAGACTGAGGCAGGAGCCATGGGGGAGGGAGAGGAATGGCCTGACCCCCAGTCCGTCTTGGTGGAGTTGGCAGGCTTGTCTGATGGGCAGCTTGTGAGTCAAGAGTGGTCCTAAGGATGCAGGTCAGCTTAATGGGATGGAGACGTTTCAGACTGCCTAGGAGAAGGGTACAGATTGGATAAGCACAGTCCAGTAGGGAGCACCCGAGAGTGCTGGGCACTCTGCCATTTAATCCTTACCAAGAACATGGGGAGGTGCTGTTCCTGCCCTCTCTGGTTAGAAATCCGCTGGAGATTTGCCTGAATTCCTTCCGCCCTGGCCTGCTTTCTTGTGCCCCCTCCTAATGCCACCAAATCCTGGTAGCTGAGTCCCAGAAGTGGAGGCACAGTGCAGAAGCTATGGAAAACCTTGATTTTTCCTGCCTTGAGTTCTCAGAGCTTGAACTCAAGGATGGGTTAGTGCTGCACTGGGATCGAGGAGGAGTTTGAGGCTCTGGCAAGGCTTTTGACAGGCTGCCAGGGCCCCACGAGCCCCCAGGGCATGTCCCCAGATACCAAGGAATGGAGACACTACCCCACACTGAGGAGAGGTGTTCTGCATCTATACCGAGGGGATAAGGAAGTCAAGATTATTCTCGGGGTAAAAGACAGAAAACCTGGCCAGAATGGCTGGACCCAGCGATATACTGGATATAGCAGAGTGATTTATTTTCTGTGGGCTTGTAAGAGCCAACTGTAGGCATCTCTTCCTGGCTTCCAGTGCCTGACTCAGCCTGGTGGGAGTATTTATACCCAAAGGTTGGCAGACCAGAGATCAGGGCTAGCTTCTCCCCCAGAGCCTTAAGCCCCTTAAAGTGGACAGTGACATTTGTTGGCTGACACCCTGGGACATCTAGCAACCGGCTGACTGGGATCCCCAAATGTCAGTGGCTGCAGGCATGAATGAAGACAAGGCTCATACCTCTAGGCTGTCACCTGAAGTCTGAGGAATTGCCTTAATCTTTCAGGGACCTCCACACAGGTCCTTGATCTCATCATAAAAAAATTCCAGATGAGCCCATGTGAAGCAGAATTTGCTTTTATTAAGAAGAAAAGACTCTTGGGAAAGGAATAAGCCTGCTGAGGCCTGGTCGTGGTCACACTCAAGCGCCTTAGCAGTAGTCAGGTATGACATTTTGGTGGCTCTCGAGTTACATATCAAAAAGTGCATTTTGAGGTTCATGTACTTCTGTATATCAGTGCTTTGCCGGCATGCGTGTCAGTGCACTGTGTGCATGCAGTGCCTGTGGAGGCCGGAGGGGCACCAGATCCCCTGGAACTGGAGTCAGGAGATGGTTAGCCACTGGGTGCTGGGAGCTGTGGGTGGGGTCCTCTGCAAGAACAGTCAGTGCTCTTAACCACTGAGCCGGCTCTTCAGCCTCCATCTCAAAAAATTTCTAAGGAAATTTTTTTTTCTTTTTTTCCCCCTCTCTATGAGATTATTGAAAGATTATGTGAGGGTCAAGGGAGACACTGAGATGGACTGTTGGCGGTAGGAAATTTATTAGAAGACAGAGGCACGGTAGGGATCTGAGGAGCATTTAGGCCCCATTGCCACAGGCAGCACGGCAGGACTTGAAGGGGAAATCGGGCCAGTACGCCTGTAACGTGCCAGCCATGTTCCTCGGGTGAGAAACCGAGGCATCTGGAAGCCTGTTGGCTAGGGACTCACCATCTGTGCTCCCTACCCTGGAGTGCTGGTCTCAGTGGTGTGCCTGACTGGCTGGGGAGCCGGGAGGGACTGCTGCAGGGTTTGTGACCTGAATGGCAGTCTGGTCTGGATTCCGGCAATTATAGGGTGGCTCCAGAGATGCTTTGGATGGGTGGGGATTCCAACCACAGAGCCAAGAGGTTTGGGGACATATCCTTGCCTTATGATAAATAGGGTTTCTGATGAGATTCCTTGCAGATTTCAGGTTATAGCTGGGAGAGGGAAAAGGCCATATATATACTTTAGGCCTCAAGTATGAGTCATTACTATTTTAACCTTCTTCCTTGAAATATCTACGTTGGGGCTGAGGGAATGGCTCAGTAAGTAAGTAAGGTACTCGTCCTGCAAGCATGAGGACCTGAGTTCAATTTTCAGTGCAAACGAAAGTTGTGTGGCAGAGCATGACTGTACTCACGGCTCCGGAGAGGTGGAGGCAGGAGGATCTCTGGGACTTGTTGGCTGGACAGTCTGGCCAGATTGGCGAGCTCCAGGTTCAACGAGAAGCCCACTTTCAAAAATAAGGTAGAGATGAAATAGGACACGTGTGGTCAAGCGCTGGCCTCCACGCACACCTGCGCGCATGTGTGCACACGTGGATATATCCACACAGATTTTTAAAAATACTTAATTTCTGTATTAAAAAACTGTTGTTTCCATGTCACAGCCCTCACAGCCAATGTTTCTCAGCTGGCGAGGGGCTTCCCACTCCCAGAGCAGGGGCTCCTCTCCCTTCCCATGCCCCCATTGTCTCCATCTTCTTTCTATCCTGCCTCAGTTTTCCCTTCTGACACTTTGATCCCTTAATCTTAAGAGTTGATGAAGGCCAGAGACCCATCTTCTATAACTGTGTTCTATAACAGGTGTAGACCCTGCCTACTCAGAGATGGAGTCTTGACCTAAGACTGACTCTAAGTCTGGTCTAAGGGAGGTGTGTGAGTGAGGTCAGAACTTTTCAGACTGAAGATCATCAGTAGATGAGATGAAAGACGGGACACCAGCACGAGGATAGCAAAACCACATGTGCCAAAAAGCAGCCAGCAGGCCTGCCTAAGATCGGCACCCAAAACTTACAGGGCCTTCCTTATTGTGAGGCTCCTTTTCCTCTGTAGGTCTTCATAGGTATCTAAACTGCAACCCTCAACTCTGTAAAACTCAGCTCCACTCAGCTCCAGGCTGAACACCAGCTCCAGAGGACGACTCCTCCCACTCCTCTACCCTCACACAGTTTGATGGGGCTGGGTGGGTGTGCTAATGGGCTCTTGATGGTGCTTGCCTAGTGAGCTAGCATCGTCCTCAAGAGTTCATTACTGGAGGCCAGGGAGGGTGAATACTTCATAAACCGAGAGCCTCCATGAATCATTCATCCTCCGGCTATCATCAGAGGAAAAGCTGGGGACCACTCAGAGGATAGGGTGACAAGTGCTGCTTCCCACTGCACATCTACAAAGACCACCTCTATCCTGCCACCCCCAGTCCCGGACTGGACCCAGTCCTGGGGGGACCCTGGACCCCCTCCTTTGCCACTCTGGTCCTGGTGACACTTCTGGACCAGACAGCAAACTCTGTGCCTCCATCCAGTAGCCCTCCCCTCTTAAAGGGATGTGGGTGGGAGGGTCTCTCAGCCCTGTGTCCACCCTAGTACCTGTCCACACTGCAGCCTCAGGACCCCTTAGAAGAAAGAAGAAAGGGATCTGGCTTGATTTGTACATGTTACCCAACACCTGTGGCTTCCACTGCCCCTTCCTCCCAGAGGGATGATTTTACAACAGCCTTGGAGGCACTCTGGGCCATGGGTGCAGTCTGCTCACCTCACTCCTCACAGCCTTCTCATAGGAAAGGATGCGTGGCCACACAGGTAGGGCAGTCCCTCTGCTGAGGTTGGGGTCCAAAACATACCCCAAAGCTTGTGTTTGAAGTCTTGGTCTCTAGATAGGCACTGCTCAGAAGGGGGCCTTTGGGGTGATTGAGTGATGAGGGCTCTGCCTGTCAGCGGAGCTGTCCACTGACCAAGTTGTAGCTTTGAGGCCACAGGGAGGCAGTAGAAACTTCATGGCCGGAGCCCACTTGGAGGATGTGGTGATTAGAGGTGTGCTCCTCAAGGATATATTTTGTCTGTGGCGTCATCTTCCTGCTCCCCTTTTTAAAAAATTTTATGTGTGTGAATGTTTGGCTGGTCTACATGAGTGCACCTATGCGTGCAGTACCAGAGAAGCCCGAAGAGGGTGCTGCATCCCTTGGAACTGGAGTTACTGACCATTGCTAGCCACCATGTGTGTAGCCCAAGTCGTCTTCAAACTTACAGCTACCCTCCTGCCTCTGCCTCTCAAGCGCTGGAACTGCAGGCTTGCACAGTCGCACTGGCTGCGGCTCCAACCTCTGCGGCCTCCTCCCTCTGTCTGATTACCACGGTAGCCCCCTGATGCCGCTGCGTCCTGGGAACTTCTTTACCCTCCTCTCCTCCCTCGCTTCGCTCTCCCCCAGAGAGAGGCCTCCTGCAGTGGAAGTAAGTGACCATGGACTAAAACCTCTGAAACTATGAGCCAAAATAAACCTTTCCTTCTTTTAAATTGGTTACCTCTGGTACTTTGTCACAGTGACAGAAAGCTAATATACCATCTGTATCCCCATGAGTTCTGGGACCCTGAGGGTTGCCACCAAGGCCCAGAGTCCACCGCTGCCCCCAGCCCAGGTACCCTTGGAGCCCTAAGCCCAGGCTTCCCAGCCTCTCCTCAGGTCTCAGAAGTCACTGGGCAGGCAGAGAGTGGGAACCCAGAGAGGAGTGGACCTGTGAGCTTTGGTGTGATCTGGGGACCACTTTCCTCCCAGGCTTCTTCCTTCTCCAGGCAGCCTTCACTCACAGGAAGTCCCAGGGAAGGGTGCCTGCTAGGGTGATCGGACCCTCGTCCCAGGTCTCTGGTTTGGGACTTCTGTCCGGTTCCTGTTCTGTCCCTCCTGCCCTTAGGGTGAGGTGGATGCTCTGGCTTGGTGATTCCAGGATCCTGCCTGCTTCCCTATAAGGCCTTTTCCTTCGGGCTGACCTGGATCCTTCCCTGTACACTTCCTCCCCACGCCCCACTGGATTCCATTCAGCTCCTAACCAGCTGTGCTGCACAGGGCAAGATTTCAGCCTCTCTGAGCCTGTCTATGCCTTTGTACAACAGGATCATAGCCCTGAACCTGCTGACCTTAGAACCTGCTGTAGGGTTAGATGTCAGCAATGAGAATGTGCCTGGAAGGCACTGTAGATGGGCATCAAGCCTGCAGGATTCCACAGTCCCAGTCATCTACTTGTTCATTAGAGACAGGGTCTCACATAGCTGAGGCTGCCCTGCAACTCACTATGTAGCCTCATGACCTTGAATTTCTGAGTCTGCTGTGCCTACCTCCCAAGTGCCGAGATGAGCAGTATGGTGTCACCACGTCCAATTTGTATGCTGGGGATGGAAGCCAGTGCTTCCCAATCGCCACAAAGCTGTGACTTGGTCAGTGGACAGCTCTGTTGACAGGCAGAGCCCTCATGACCCAATGTTAGGCAAGCACTCTACCAACTGAGCCACATCCCCAGCCAGCTTTGGCAGTCTCACCGTGACAACCCAACACTGCTGTGTGCGTGCCTGAATGCCATTATGCAGGGCAGGTGCTGGCCAGCGTGCCCAGACTCCCCCTGCACTCTGGCAGTGGCCAGTCCTGCCCGCCCCCAATGGCTTGATACCCCCAGCGTAAGGGTGGCTGAGGTAGAAAAAGCCTCTAGGCACAGAGTGGCAAACTGCCCCCAAGGCTCTGAAGCAGCCTCAAGCCTCTTCTGCTCCCCTTACCTGGCCCCATTGTGCCCTCCTGTGCTCCCCAGACCTTGGAGAATATTTAACCACCTGTTAAATGATTTATCCCATTGAGGCTCCACAGCTCAGGGCATCTCACGGGCCTCCTCGAGAATTAACTAGAGCCATAAATCAAAGCGACATGTAAGAAATTTCAGCTGCCTCAGACAGCAGGCAGTGGCTCACCCAGACGGGGGAAATGGCATTTAGTTGAGGCGCATGCTGGCCCGGGAGCTGTTTCCAGACTAACTCAGAAGCGGGAAGCAGGTGGTGAGCCAAGGATGCGGGGCTTCCAGAGCACGGCCAGCAGGACTGGGCACGTCCCTCTGTTTTTCGTGCATTGGAGGTGAGTGGCACCCTAGCTGTACAGCTGGCGAACTGCCAGGCCACCTGTTGTCTCATCTGACTGCAGAGCGGTCTGAGGGAGCAGGAGTGCACCAACTAAGCTCAGTGCACAAATCGATAGGAGCTGCAAAACACGCAAGAACCCAAGGTGGGTTCTTAGAGAAAACTGAGGTTGGTAGACCAGGCCAAAGCTCACAGCCAGCCAGAGCTGAACTCTGATGGCTGCTATCCAGTCTGCCAGATCTAAGATCGAGATGGTCCAGCCAGTCCCAGTGCCAGTCTCTCCCGGCAGGCCTTCCTGCTTGGCCTCAGTATCCCTCCAGCCAGCCCAGGGGGTGGTCTCCCAGGCCTCACTTTAGCCATGAGGAGGTTCAGGTCCTAGCCATGAGGCACAATTCTGGGCTCAGCCCAAAGTCTCCTGACCATGCAAAAGGCTTAGCAGCTATGTTCTACTGGCCATTGGACCATCAGGCCCCATTTCAGGAAGAAAATCCAGCCAGGTAGAGGTACGAGGGAGATGAATCTCAAAGGGACCATTGGGCAAGGACCACAGACACTCAGGCAAAAAGCCTTGGGGTGGGAGGGAACTGTGGCCCTGAGCCATGGGTGTGGACCAGGTGCCCACCCATGCCTAGCTCATCTCCAGGGGGCACTCAAGGTGGCCTGTGTACCTGATGGTCCCCTGCGGGGTGAGGGCCTGCCTAGGAACCCTCTCACACTTCCTTGAGAGCCAGGGCTCTAGCTTCAGCTGGAGGGGGTGGCCAGTGAGCTGGACACCATACCAAGGAAAGAGAGCCACACCCCTCATGGCCACCTGTCAGCCCTGTGGTCCTGGTAGTGTCAACACTGGGCACCCAGATTCCATCTCCCACACTGAATAAACATCCCTATTCAGGTCCCAAACCCCAGTTTGTGACTGGAGAAACACCCAGTTTGGGAGGAGGAGTGTGAAAGGTGTGCTGGGACCAGTGTGGATTCCCAGAGGGCCTATCAAATCACTCTGTCACAGGGCTCTGAGCAGTCAGGGTGATGTGTCTACAGTGAGTCCCAGGAGGCCCAACTTCAGGGTTATTTGGGGTGCAACCGGATTGGCTGATTGTTCTTGGAGACCTGGGGACCCTGAGGTGCTGTCTCGGGCTCAACCTGCCTTCTTGGGTTGCAATCCGTTGTAGTCTATCATGTGATTTTGTGTCACCCCCTTGCTCTGTGGCTGTCACTGAAGGAGGCAGAGCAGAGCCACAGCCTTAGGGGGACAGTGGCAGCCAGTGCTGCTCTGTGAGTCTGTGGAGCACGAGGTAGAGCGGAGACTCCTACTCAGGGGCCAAAGACCTGGGCCAGGAGTTCCCAGCCCTCCCGTGCCAGCTCCAGCCTGGCCTTTCAATAGAGCAGTACCTGCCTGTGCAGCCCCTGGGCCAGCCCCAGTACGGCCAGGAGCACAAACTCTGGCCCTGCAGAAGCTTTGCTTCTGACATGGAGTTACACAGGACTCTTGGTTCAGCACCAGTCCCCAGATGGCCTATCCCTGCCTCCACCTCTGGCTGGCTTGTCCTAACTCTGACTTCTGCCCTTGAGCAAAGCTCTGGGCCACCTCTACCTGTCCCCGGGGCAGGGAGGGCACAGCTCAGAGGGGCTGGGTGATGTCAGAGGAGTAGCAGAGGTAAGCATGCATTGGGGGCTCTGGGGCTTGGAAGTTTCTTCCATGTCTCCCCCTGCACCCCCGCCTACTGTGATCTTCTGGGAGCCCAGGAACCTAAAGATGTGGGCAGCTCAGTGACTGTTGGTCTCCATTTTACAGATGAGAAGACTGAGACCTGAGGGAAGGCCCACTCCCTAGGGGCTGGACTGCTGAGTGTAGAGCCAGGGCATAGACAGCACATGGTCACAGCCAACCAACTACAAACTTGTAGTCTGCATGCATCTACACACATCCCTGGAGAAGTGCTAGAAGCATCTTGCAGGCCAACACTGATACAGACGCCCCCTAAGGAGCCTGCCAACCAGAGGCCCCTCTTTCTAGCAGTGGGATAGCCAAGCGGATGAATGCCCTGCATCCCTGCATGCCCATTTCTACCTGTAAAATAAGCCCACACAGCTAGGTCAGGATGTCACCCACGCTCACCCTCCTCAGTGTCTTCCACTGTAGGGTTCCTTCCTCTGTCCTCACCCCTACCCTCTTCCCATCTCTGTACCAGTATAGCCCCTCCACTCCATTCCTGAGTCCCCAAGACTTAGTCCTGTCCAACTCTGGACTGTGGGGCCAGCCCTTTGGTTGTATCTGGGAGTCCTTGGAGTGTGGGAAACCCTGGAGGACAAAGAATGGTCAGGACTAGGACTAGGCAGGACCCCAAGGAGAGTCCCCGGATGGAGAGATGTGGGAGAAGGCTCAGGGATCAGAAAATGGGCCATCAGGGACCCTGGGCAGGCAAAGGAGACCTGCCAGGAGCAGCCAGCCAGCCAGATGGCAGAGGAAGGCTCCAGCTGCAGCCTCTGCTGGGAAAATTAATTAAGCCTTTAATTAGCTCAGGGCTGCCCCTGTTGGCTCCAAAGAGCACACGGGGCCCTGGCTGCCCTGCCCAAGCCAGGAGTTAATAATTCACCTTCTAAATAACTCCGCAGAGAAGCAGACAGAACCGCCCACTATCCCCCATCCATCTGCCTGGGTTCCTATCTCCTCATCCACCCTCAGCTGCAGGTGGGATGATATGGTCACCCTTCTTGCCCCTGGAACTCCCAGTATCTTGTACTGGTCACAGAAAAGAGGGAGCCGGAAGCCAGCACACCAGGGCAGGAAGGTCTAAAGAACTGTATTTACTGTGGTAGACAGTGTGTGTGGGGCCCTGGCCACCCTGAGCCTGGAGTCAGCCAGACTGGTATAGGGTAGGGAGAAAACAGGCATGAAACCAACCGTCACCAGAGTTGTCTTTGGCCATTGCTATCAACAACAGCAGGACCTTCGAGGGGTACAGAAGGTCTCAGGAGAAGGGGAGCTGCTCAGAGGAGGAACCCAGGGGTCTAGGTCAAACCGACCTGTCCTTGCTGTATGGCAGAAAAGATGAGTGACTGGTCTCAGATCACAGTTCTTCAGTCAGACCCTGTAAAACATGCTCTTCCCGGGCTGGGCCAATGACTCAGTGGTAGAGTGCTGGCCTAGCATATGCAAGTTCCTGGGTTCCATCCCTGACAGAGTCCAATAAACAACCAAAAATATGCCTCCCCACTCTGAATAAGGCAAACTGAGGCCCAGAGAGTCATTTAGTTGGGACTACAAATGGAGCTGTCTTGGCATCCTGCTCAGAGAAAGAAAACCCATCCTAGGGCCATCTCGCCCTGCTGTGATAGCCATGTTGGAGCACCTCGGCCACCTGCCCCTCCACAGTCACCCGGGACCCCCAGTCGTTCATTCCTCTAGGCCTAAGACCAGCCAGGCTCCAACTGTCCTGGTCAAGATGTGAGAGCCAAGTTCTGAGAAAGACTTGAGAGGGCTCCCAGAGAGGCCTATTCCAGGCAGGTGGCAGAAGACATTCCCAAGACCTAATGAACAGAACCAGAAGCTGTGTTTTAAAGGAAGCTCCACGGGTTTTTGTCCCCCACTGTCATAAAGTGTTTGAAGTTATGAGTATGTTGTTTCTTTTTTCCTAAAGCTATTGTCTTGGTTGAGTTTGGAGTGTGTTGTAAGTTCTTGAAGTGTATTCTGTTAATATTGCTTTGGGGATGGTAGGAAGATAATGCCATAAGCATGATAAAGACCATCCACGTCCACACTTGAAATTCCCCTTTTGTTAATCAGAATTTGGAGAAGTGCATCTTCAATCTCAAGAAGAAAGAGCTGAGAGACCCTTTAGTTGATGTGTGATCTCTGAAGTTTCTGTCTATGCATTGCTTCTCGACATTCGCAATCTTGGGCAAGTTTGAGAACTTTCCAGGATCAATGGCTTTGTGACCATTGAGTTGAAGGACCTTCGAGTACAGGAAATTCTTACTGTATCTTGCTTTAAGATCATTGATAATTCTTAGGACTGTTCATATCTTGGCTCTAGCTGGGGAGGAGTGAGACCTGCGGGAGACTCCAGCAGATATAAGCAAGTGCATCTCAGCATATGTTGGAACAACTTAAGTTGACCTATAAACACCTTTCCTGTTGGCCTGAGGTCTGTGCCACTGGCTCCATCTGAGAGAAGAATTGTTAGCATTTTTGACATCACTAGCTTTTACTGTGAGCCACTGTGCAGCAGAGTGGAAGCCTTTGGGGAGGATGAGGCCCTGGTCTGTTTGAGTTGGTGGGTTCCCAGCCACACTCTCTCAAGAAGAGCATTGATCATCTTGCAACCTGCCGCAGTGGATTCTGTTGGGGTCTTCAGACAGCGTGGTAGATCACACCCAGTGCCACCTCCACAATCTGATTTTTCTTTTTATCAGTGTTTTCATCTATCCATACTGCTGGCTGATCAGAGGCCATTCGTTGGCAGTCCGTGATCTTTGCTGATAAATGGCTCGAGTTGCTCACCAAGACGAGCATATAAATCGGGGAAAACAGTAAGACTTGTGGTGATTAAGGGTGATGTAACTTCTCGTGTTGCAGTGATTACCTTTGTAGGTTCTTCAGGGGCAGCGTGACAAGTCCTAATGGCTAAGTCCTCAGGAAGGAGGACTTGCCAAAAGCAGCCTCTATTGGTGCAGCCATCGTGCCGCTTGGAGTGCTGTTATTGTCTTTATTTTTTGAGACAATGTCTCCCTGTAGCCACAGTTGGCCTGGAACTCTCTATGTAGTCCAGGCTGGCCACAGTCTCACAGAGATTCATGTGCCTCTGCCTCTCAGGTCCTGGAATTAAAGATGTATGCCATCACACCTGGCTTAATTCATTGTTTAAAATTACACATCTGCTCACACCCAGGTCTAAAAATAGAATTTATTTACTTTTAATTTCTGGGTTTTGAAGTAGGGTCTCACTCTTGTATCTCTGGATAGCCTGGAACTCACTATGTAGCCCAGGTTGGCCTCAAACACTCTATCCTCCTGCCTCAGTCTGTGAGCGCTAGGATTACAGATAGGCATGTACCAACACACCAGGCTCTAGCTGAAGCAGCTTCACATCTCCCTTATGTCCCCACAGTTCCCAGCCCCTCCCAGCAAGTCACTCTTCTGACTTCAGACCACTGATCCTGCTCCGTTCTGTCTGGTTTGAGTGATGAGGGGATGCAATCCCACGTGCACTTAGTTCTGACCTGTAGCAGTTCATTCCCATGGACACTTGGGGTCGAGGTTGATGACTGTCTAAAATTCTTGTACACTCTCCTGTTGACCAACATGGGGCTGGACAGCTTTGGGAGATCAGGAGGGCTGCTAGGAAAATCCCATTATGTCTGTCTGTGGGTATCTGTATGCATTTCCTCTGTGTGTGTGTGTGATGTGTGCACAGATGCATGAGCACATGGATAGAGACCAAAGGTCTACATTACATATCTTCAGTTGCTCTCTACCTTATCTTACTTATCTTTCATTTATTGTTATGGGGCATACACACATGTCCGGAGGTTGGAGGGTAACTTCTGGGAGTCGATTCCTTCTACCTTACTGAGGCAAAAACCAAACCAAACCAAACAAAAAGCCCTCTTGTTTCTGCATCCATGCTGCACGCTCCAGGTCAGCTGGCCTCCGAGCTCCTGGCTGAGTCGCTGTCTCTGCCATCCTTTCTCTGTGGGGTTGCAAGGATTATAGATGCTCACCATCACTCCCAGGTGTTTTATTTATTTATTTATTTATTTATTCATCAGCTGAGCATGGTGGTGCACACCTTTAATCCCAGCGCTTGGGAGGCAGAGGCAGGTGGATCTCTGTGAGACTGAGGTCAGCCTGGTCTAAATGATAGTGAATTCCAGTTCTGCTGGGGCTACAGGGAGACCTGTCTCAAAAAGATCAAAAAATTTTGTCTCACATGCAGGGGAGAGGGGGAAATGTGTGCCGCAGACTCACAGGGAGGACAGAGAATAACTCATGGGAGTCAGCTCTCTCCTTTCACCATGTGGGTCCCAGGGACTGAACTCAGGTTGTCAGGCTTGGCTGTAGGTACCTTTACCAGTTGAGCCATCTCACTGGGCCCATGTCCAGCTTTTTAATATCAGGTTTGAGTGGCAAATGCTTCTACCCACTGAGCCCTCTTGCTGACCCTCCACGTTGTTACTTTTAAACAGGGTCTATCACTAAACCTGGGGCTCACCAATTTGGCTAGACTGGCTGGTCAACAAGTTCCAGGGATCCTTCTGTCTCTGCACCCCACCACTGGGATGGCAGATGTGTGCCACTGCACCCGGCTTTTTACGTGGGTGGTCAGAATCAAACTCAGGTCCTTATGCTTGCACGACAAACGCTTTACCCACCGAACCATCTCTCCAGTCCCTGTACACACTTCTGAGAGGATGAGTCTAGAGTGAGATTGTTTCATCATGGAAGGCTTACTGTTCAATAAGATGCCTTCAAACAGATGCCCAGTATAGCCGCACCATTCCACACCCCACAGGCAAATGTCTTGGTGCCAGTTGACACAGTGTGGTGGGCTATCGGCACCTCCCTCTTCGCTGTGGCCATTCTGTATGCTGGCATCCTGTGAGCGCTGGCAGCTTCCCTGTGGCTAAAGCCAGGCAGCATTTTCTTAGGTTTCCTGGCCACCTGGGCATCTTCCTTTGTGAGTATTTGTTCAGACTTTTTTTTTTGACAAGTCAGATTGTCTTATTGATCCATAGGAGTTGTTTATATATTCCAGACCCTAGTCCGTTACTGGACATGCATATTACATTGATCTTTTTCATTTAAAAACAATTTTTTTTTGAGACACGGTCTCACTATGTAGCCCCAACTTACTGGAACTCCCTATGTAGACCATCCCAGGCTGGCCTCCATCTCACAACAATCCTCCTACTTTTGCCTTCTGAGTGTTGGGATTAAGGCTTTATGCCACTGTGTTCAGCTTTTATGTGTATGAGTGTTTGCCTCATGTTTGTTTGTGCATCATGTGTGTGCAATGCCCATGGAAAAGGCACCAGACCCCCTGAAACTGGAATCATGGATGGCGGCTAGTTACTGAGTGGGTGAGGGGAACCGAACCCAGGTCCTCTGGAAGAGCAGCCAGCACTCGTAACCTCGGAGCTCTCTCTCCAGCCCCGTTACATTGATCTTTAGCTTCACGCCTCGCCTTTCTACCCTTGATGATGTTTCTTGGTAGGCAGAAGTTTTTCATTTTCAGGTGGTCAAATGACTCTTTTTTCCCTTGGAGGGTAGTACTTTGTATTCCGTGTCTGGGGATTCGATACATGTGCAAGCTCCAGGAGTGGGGCAGACTTCTTCCAAGGGGCTCTTCCTTGTTAGTGCTGACCCCGACTTTGTTCATAGACACAGAATCTTCCCCCACTTTGCTTTAGTACTGGGGATAAAACCCAGGTCCTTGTGTATGCCGGACAAGTACTCTACCAACTGAGCTCCATTCCCAGGCCCTGGCATTCCCTTAATTACATGGCTGAACTTGCAGGTACCTACCCTGCGTTGGAGCACTGTCCATATGGTAGAAGTCCTGTGGACATCTACTTAGCCTGTGTTGTGTCCCAAATGAACCACATTTAATGAGAATGTTCCTGGGTCCAAGGACCCATTGTGCAATTCAACTGTGTTGGAAAAGACCCCAGTGCCCTGGCCACAGTTGACTGGGCAGGAGCAGACTTTACCAGTTGAGATAATCAGGTTTTCTCTTTTGAGGATCTGAATGTGTTCTGAGGGTTCTTGGGACACAGAGTGTCCTATAGCAAGAAAAATCAGATGGGAACTCAAGAGCTGGGTCGCCATAGGAGTTCAGAGTAGACATCTCAGGCTCCAAGACCCTGGAAGCCTCAAATTTGCTCTGCAGAGGATGACAGAGGAACAGATGTATAGAAAGAAATGGGGGCGGGAGGGGTTAGAGTGTGCTAAGCTGTGCCCCGGGGTCTCCTAGCACCCTTATACCTTTGCAGCAACCCCCCTCTTTGTGTTTGGGGACCGCATTCTCAAAACCAAAGTCTTCATTGAGAAATGACTCTCATCTTGAGTCCTTAGAGCAACTGCATTCTTCCCTTGCCAGAGACAAAAGATCAAACACCAAAGACAGAGACATTTTTCCCAAGGCCAGTGGCCATTGCTGTTTGGAACCGGTTTCCAATCTCACCACAGGACTCAGGGGCCTGCCCTCCTCCTCAGCAGCATAGTCATGCACCTGGGGCCAGACATCACAAAATAATATGTTCCACTGAACCCAGAGTTGAAGGAAAGAGCCCTTAAAAATGGTCCCAAAGGGCTCCTACTACAGCAGTCGGTAAAGGGTGTGCCCAGGGTGCACAAAGCCCTGGGCTTCATCCCTACCACTTCGTCAACTGCGTGTGGTGGCACACCTATAATCCCAGCACTCAGGAGGTGGAGACAGGAGGATGAGAAGTTTAGGATCATCCTTGGCTACATATCAAGTAAAAAGTTAGCTCTGAGTGAGGTACAAGAGATCTTGTCAATTTTTTTTGAGACAGGATCTCACTCTGTAGCCCCGGCAGGCCTAAAAATCTTTATATAGGCCAGGTTGGTCTTAAACTCATAGAGATCTGCCTGCCTCTGCCTCCCAAGTGCCGGGATTAAAGACATGTGCCACCACTGTTAGCTGGAGAGATGACTTAGTGGCTAAGAACGTTTTTATTCTTGCAGAGCACCAGAGTTCAATTCCTAGAACCCACATAGGGTGACTCACAGCCTGTAACTCCAGCTCCAGAGGATCCCACACCCTTCTTTCGGCCTCACTTGCACTCATGTGTACATACCCACACACAGACACATGAGTAAAAACATTCAAACTTTAAAAAGGATTTGGAAGGTATTGGACTCCCTGACTCAGCTTTGGGGACACTGGTCCAGGCACATGCAAACCAGGACACAGTGGGGCAGCTGGCTTCTCAGCGCTGAATGGAGCAAAGTCCATGGGGAGCGCAGGTGCTCTGACGTCAGACCCTGGAGCCCTTGCATAAGGAATACCACAGGGATGAATGTCTTACAGAAATGCTGTGAAGAGCCACACTGCTCCTCCCGGCCCCAGGGCCTTCCCCGAGAAGGAGGAATGAGGGAAACAACTAGAAATGCCCATCCCAGGGGCACAGAGACCCCTTGTCGTATATATTACTTAAATCTCTTTTCTGGGAGTTGAAGTGACCCAAGACCGCTCCCCTCGCCCTGTGCACCTGTGGCCGAGCCACTCGTCACTGAGAGAGAACTCAGTTGCTGGGACTCCAGGCTGCCAGCAGCTTGGTTCCCAACAGCCAGTAAGACGGAGGCCCAGAAGGGACAAAAGAAGAGGAGGGAATCTGGAAAGAAAAGGTGAGAAAGAAAGACTATGGTAAGAGAGGACGGGGAAGAGGGTGCCTGGGGGACAGGAGAGGCCACCCCTCGAGTGGCACAAGTGGTTTCTATTAAAGGTACTATTTGCCAAGTGTGTGTACAGGACTCAAACACCAGAGAGGACAGTGTCACATAGAGCCAAGACCACCCAGGGCCTGAGTGGATACAGTGGGACGGAGCTGGCTGGTCTACAGTGCCAGGTCTGAACTAAGGGCTAACCGCCTCCCCATGATCCTCCACAGGCCAGTTCCATTCAGAGCCAGGGGGAAGGGCCAGGGGTTGAGAGGGGTGTGCACACTTGTGGGGGTTGGGAGGGAGAGTGGAAGGAACATTGATCAGAACAAGGAATTTTCCAGAAGGCTGTAGGAAGCACAGAGAAGGGAGAGAATGAAAAGGCAGTCTAATCAGAAGAGAGGACACGAAGTGCAAGGAGAGGGGAGCGGAGCCCGGGGATGCGTGTGGTTGCCACAGCCCCAACCCCAAGATGTCTATCTTGAAGCAGGCAGCCCTGAAGGCAGGCACGTGCCACTGGGTGGGCGGGCGGGCTCAGTGAAGCAGGCAGGTCTCCGCCCGGCCTGCCCCAGCCTGTGCTGACAGCAGCCAGCAGCCCTGTCGTCCCTTTACGGAGGCCATGATGCCAGGAAAGTGGGCAAACCAGTGGGGGCAGAGGAGCCCTCCTCACAGAGATCCACGGGAGACTGGAGACCACAGCCAAGGACTCTTGAGTTGATGTCTCCCTCAGACAGCACTATTCTGTGTAAAGGCAGCAGAGGAGTTCAGAATGGTCCCTCAAAGCTGGGCATGGTGGCACACACCTTTAATCTTGACACTTGGGCCATAGAAGGAAGAAGATCAGGAGTTCAAGGCCAGCGTATGTCAAAAACCAAGAAGAGCCAGGCATAGTGACTCACAGTGCCTTTGGTGAAGTCAGAGACAGGTGGATCTCTGTGAGTTTGAGGCCAGCCTGGTCTACATAGTGAGACCCTGTCTCGCCAAACAAACTCAAAGAAGAATGAAAAGGAAGTGGGGGAGCAAGAGGGAGAAGAAGATGAAGAGAATGAGAGTGGGCGGAGCAAACCCCAAGATGGGCTCTTAGTCTTTAGGGTTTCATCCAGGGCCTCTGCCTGGCTGGAGAGGGCGATGGTGCTCTCTGCCTCCCAGCCTGGCGTTGCACACTTTGCTGGCATTCTCCCTCCCCTCTCTGCCTCCCTGGGAGGAGAGAAGTGGGGCACCTTGGTCCACTCTGCAAAGAGGTAAACTGAGGGTGCACAGATTAAAACCAAGGTGAGGACTAGAGAGACGGCTCAGCAGTTAAGAGCGCTGGCTGCTCTTGCAGAGGACTAGAGTTCAATTCCCAGCACCACATGGTAGCTAAGAACTGTCTTAAACTATGGTTCCAGGGGATGCAATGCTCTCTTCTAACCTCTGTGGGCATTACATGACATGGGTGCACTTACACACATGCAAGAAGACACTCATACACATAAAATAAGTAACAAGTAATAAAGATTAAAAAACAAAATGAGACAAGCTGTCAGTGAGCACTAGAGTGCCCAGAGAGCCCAAAGGCCAGTGGTCACCCAGCCGAACACCCACTCTCCTAACCTTGTGAGCGCCCAGCCCGGCCTTGCCTGGCTCCCTTGCCCCCAGCTGCTTTCCAAGGCTTTGTTGTTTTGGGTTCTGGGGGGGGGGGGGACCAGGAAGTCAGTTTTCCAGTATCTTCCAAGCAGCAGAGCCTTCTTTCAAGCAAGCGAACCCAGGAGCACAGCTCCCGGCATGGGGAGAGTGATGCTTGCGGCAGGGTCATCCCTCATGGCTCTGGCAGCTGCTGTAGATCAGAGCTGCTCCCTCCTACATCACCATTAGCAGAGGGCTGGCTGTGGGGAAGTGCTCACCTCCCTGGGGGAAAGTGGGAGTCCAAAGGTACCTGCTGGAGGTGGGGGAGGAGCAGGAGTGCTCCCATCTGCTCTGAGCCCAGGTGTAGGCAAGAGGAGGGACCCGAACTCCAGGTGTGTGCGAGGAAGCAAGGAAGACTCCTTGGAGGAAGAAGAACCCACTGGTGGGACCTAGGCTCAAGTCCAGAGATTGTCACAAAGTGCCTGTGGATGGGACACATGAATGAGGCAATCAGGGAGAGCTTCCATGAGGTGGTGAGCTTGAGCAGAGCTGTGAAGGACAGGAAGAAAGAGTCTGTGGCCCTGGTAGAGACTTCCAGGACCTTTGTTCCTCTAGTAGACGTCTCAGTATGAGGAGGTCCCCGTCTGTATAATTGTGCCGTGAGTCTCCTGAACGCGCTGCTCTGTGTGTGCCAGGATTTTGCTCACCGCCGTGACTCAGCAACATGTTCAGCTGTGTTTCTGAAGTGAATGAATGAATCGATAAATGAATGACTTGTCCTAATGCTCAAGGCATGGAGATGCAGAGGTCTGTCCGGGGCACCTTCACAACCCAGAGGAGTTACAGTGCTGCCAGTCAGAGGATGGCGCGTCCGGGGACAGAGGACACCGTAGGGTCCAGAAATGGGTGAGCCAGCCCGGATGGAGTGTCCTCTAGCTCACATGCTGGCTGGAGCTGATAGGAGACAGGCCTTGGGGGAGAGAGAGACTAAGATGGAGCCACAGCCCCTTGCTCCCACAGCCCCTGGGCCCCTTTCTCCTGAGTCTGGGCGACCCCCTCGGTCTGACTGTGTACAGTGATTTGTGGCCCTGACACAGTGAATTGTGGGTAAAACGACTGTCCAAATTGGGAGCAAATTGGAACAGCGGCTGTGGCCAGCAGTCATCCATCACTGGAAGAAAGGCCTCACAGCTCGGGGCAGCCAGCCAGTCCTCGCTTGCCTGCCCCAGAGGTGAAGGACACAGTGCGGGGCTCCACCTGGAGTGGGGATGGAGTGGAGGGGTCCAGGCGTGGTTTGGGGAGGCAGAGCTTCCTGCGTCTTGGCATTGGGTGGTCTCCAGGCTCTTCCATGCCATTCTCACAGGGTATCCAGGTACTGACATTCTTGCAGCAATGACAAAAACTCAAACATGACACAGGTCACTGGAATTTCTAGCTGACATTGAACTTGCTCAATAGCCCGGACTGGCCTCAGACTCCCGAGATCTGCCTACCTCTGCCTCCCGAATGCTGGGGTTAAAAGCGTGTGCCACTGCACAGGGCTGGTCTTTTAATCTTTATGTATATGAGTGTTTTGCTTGTATGTACGTAAGCTTGCCTGTGTCATGCAATGCTCTCAGAGGTCAGGACGTTGGATCCCCGGAACTGGAGTTACAGATGGTTATGAGCTGCCAGGCAGGTGCTGGGAACCAAACCTGGGTCCTTTGCAAGAGCAGTCAGTGCTCTTAATTACCAAGCCATCTCTCTAGCTCTTTTTTTTTTTTTTTTTTTTTTTTTACAGCCTTACTCTGTAGCCCAGGCTGGCCTCCAAGGCTCACTTCACTCTGCCTTGCCTCAGCCTTCTGAGTCCTGGGATTTAATGTGTGAACTGTTGTGCCCAATTCTTTTCATTTTTGTGAAATATTTAAAATAAAATTTAAGTTTATAATCAACTGCTAATAAACTGGACTTGGTGCCTACCACTGTAATCCCGGCACTCAGGAGGACTGCTGAAAGCTCAAGGCAAACCCGGCCTACAAGGTGAAAGCCTATCTCAATGAAAATAAATAGGCCGGGAAGATGGCTCGGTGGGTAAAGTGGTTACTGTGGGAGCCTAAGAACCTGAGTTCAGATCTCTAGCACCGACATAAAAGCCAGCTGTGGCGGCCTGGCATGTTCCTGTAACCCCACTGCATCTGTGGGTTTGTTGGCCAGTCAGTCTAGCCAACTGGAGAAGGGCTGAAAGGTCCTGTTGTGCCCAGGTTATAGAAGCCTCTCAAAAGACCACCAGGGAGGTCAAATCTGATGCAAGCACAAAGGGTCTTTATTTACAAGCTGGAGCTCGGTCCACAGTCTGACACACGGACGCAGCGGGTGATAAGACAGTGGCCCCAAGTGGAGGGTGAGGTGATGTTTTATAGGGTTAAAACAAAGAGAGGAGGGACAAGGGTTGGGATTGGTTAAGGAAGCCCGCTGGCGCGAAAAGCATCTTACTCATATTAAGGTTACAGGGTCCGTGGAATGTGCTGACCAAAGGATGTTACAAGGTCTTGTTTATGTCTCTGACTTTAGCCTTGGTCAACCTGACCAGATTTCATGTAGTCCTAAGTAGGGTGTCTTTACAAAACCATCTGGTATTTGAAGGCTACGTCCTTGCAGGTGTTTTCCAAGAGTGTGGGAAAGACTGTTTGTGGTCTTTCCTGGAGCTGGGAAATCAAGCTTACATAGCAGAGGGTTTTCTCTAACAAAATGGAGTCAGGTTTGCTGCAGCCTTCACTTTTCATTTCTGGGGGGGCTCCTTACAGTCCCAAGGGACTTCAAGCCATCCAGGGCCTGCTTGTTACCTTTAGCTTCCTGCCAACTCCTTGTTCTAGAAAGTTCTGTGTCATCTGAGGGTAGGTTCAGGCTGGCACCTCTGCTCTGACTCCAAGCTGCTGTGCAGCCACAGGAGTCAACCTGTGCTTCCTCACAGGCTGGGACGCCGAAGCCCCATCAGAGCTTTCTACCGAGTTAGCCATCCCTCCCCTGAGACAGCAACCCTAGTCCACTAACTGTGGAGCGCGGCCATGCGGGATGGGGGCGGCACACGACACACCCACAGAATTGTGAGTCAATACTTGCACATGCTGTCTGCCACCTGGGAACTCCAAAGCCTGGAGCACTCCAGGAAGGAGAAAGTTCCCCTCTGCCTCTTCCTGAGGCCACTCGAAAGTCAGGAAAGGGGTTAGAGAGATGGCTCATTCTGTAATGTGTTTGCCACACAGGTATCAAGACCTGAATTTAATTCCCAGCATGTGTGTAAAAAGCCAACCATGATGGTGTGCGCCTGTAATCCCAGCGCTGGGGAGACAGAGACAAGAGGATCCCAGGGGATCCCTGAACAGCCAGTCTGGTTGAACTGGTGAGTTCCAGACTCACTGAGAGGCCCTGCCTCAGTAAGATGGAGGTAGGCATTGGGGCACTTGGAAGGAAAGGGCAAGCAGATCTCTGTGAGGTCCAGGCCAGCCTGGTTCTACACAGTGAGTTCCAGGCCATCTGGGGACACAGGGAGACCTGTCTCAACAAAGAAAAAACCAGAATACACGGCCATCGTAAAGACATGAGCATTGTCTCTGGGAGCCACACCTACACTCTTGGGTGTGCTGTTTCTTCCAGGTGCCTTTCTTAACTCTCAGTTAAAAATGTTTGGGCTTTTTTATTTATTTATTTTTTTTAACAAACTCCAACTCTGCTTAATACTGGCTCATCCTGAAATTCTTTTCTACAGCAAAGTCAAGACTATGGCTTTGGCCTGGTGAGATGGCTTGGGGTAAAAAGTACTTTTTGCTAAGCCTGATGACCTGAGTTCAGTCTTTGGGTGGAAGGAGAGAACAGATTTCCATAGGCTGTCCTCTGACCTCCACAGACACAATAAATGATTCAGAATGGTCATTTTAGCTGGGTGTGGTGGCACATGACTTTAATCCGACACTCTGGAGGCAGAGGCAGACAGAGCTCTGTGAGTTTAAGGCTACCCTGGTCTGTATAGATGTTCAGGCCAGCTGGGGCTACGAAAAAAAAATTAAAAAAAAAAAAGAATCTCCACGCCTTACTTTCCCTGAGTTGAGGTCCCTAAAGAGCCGAGAACTCCAGGCTGGGCGCCACAGTATGGAGCTGTGCGCGTCTGTGAGTCTGTCTTGGGCCCAGAAGTCTCACTTGAGCTAGTGCTTTGGGTTCCAAGCCTGGAGAATGGTGTGGTAAGCTACAAGATCACCTCCCTCCCAAAGATGCACTCACTTCCTAAACCCAGACCCTGTGACTAGGCCCCCAGATACCAAAAGACTGCTTCCTTACACGGCCAAAGGTGGGACTCAGGCAAAGATCCTGAAAGCGTGGGTTAACCCTGGCTTACTCAGATGTCCCTAAATACCGGCACACAGCCTCATGAGAGCTCTAGACACACAGAGGCGGTGACATGAAGCTGGCCTGAGGGAGGTGCCACTATAAACCAGGAAATGCTGCTCCGGTGGACAGAAGCTGAAGAGGAAGGAAGAGTCTTCCCTGGAGTCTCCAGCATGAGCTTGGCCCTGCTGCCACCTTGATCTTGGACTTCTGGCCTCTTCAACTGAGAGGGAAAACATTTTTTTTTGTTTGAGTCTAATGGATTTGTCATAAAAGAATCAGGAAAGGATTATGTCAGTGAGGGCTGGCTTCTGGGAGCTATCTTGTGCCCATGTCTCTGAGGAAGAAGGCGGGTGCAGGCGGATGGGGGTGTTGCTGGGCAGAGAGCCAAGGACACTGGGCCAGCCCCGTAGGCAGCCTTCCTTCTCTGGCCTTCTTAGCATTATAAGCCAGCACATTTCCTTCTTACTTGGGCCAGTTTGAACTGGTTTTCTGTCACTTGTGGCCCAAAATGTTCTCATCTTTGATAATTACCACGAACCTTAATTACGGCTCAGATCAGTCAGGCGTGGTGTTGAATGCTCCTAGTCTCAGCACTTGGAAGCTGAGGCAGGAGGCTTCCTGAGTTCCTAGTGAGTTCCAGGCCTGACTGCTATGATGGTTTTTTGGGGTTTTTTTCATGTCATATTTTTCTTCTATGAGAATTTCAAATGTGCATAGAGTGAAATGTGATATTAATCTTTTGCTTTTGTGTCCGCTTTGTTTTGTTTGCGATAGGGTCTCCAGCCCTGAGCCCTCAAACTCCCTATGTCGCTGAGATGACCTTCAGCTTTGGACCCTCCTGCCTCCACTTGCCACGGGTTAGGGTTACAGGTGAAGTGGCCACACCCGGTCTATTAGGTGCTAGAGATGAAATGTAGTGCCCCCTGCCTGTTAGGCAAGCACAATACCAACTGAGCCACATACCCAGCCCCAGAGCTAATCTGAATCATCACCCTAAAGACACACCCTTGGGCACGTGTTTGAGAAAGGTCCTTGAATGCAGGGCAGCGTCACCCCACAGGCTGGGGTCCCAGACTGAATAAGAGAAAGTGAGCTGAGCACTAGCATTCCACGATGGACTGCACCCCTCAGACTGTGAGCCAAGAGAACCCTTTCCCCAGTTGTCATTGTCTGGTATTTTGCCTTAGCAATGAGAAAAGTAACCGACTTGGTGTCTCAGTGAGACAGTAGCTCAAACAAAAAGAAAATAAAAGCCGCGGCTGAGACTCAGCTTAGTAGTAAGCACTTGCCTAAAATGCAAAAGGCCCTGGGTTCACCCCAGCACTGAAGAAAGAAGGGCAGAGCTGGGGCGATAGCCCGGTGGTTAAGAACACTTACGGCTCTTCCAGCACTCACACTGGGTGACTCACAACCACCTGTAACTTCAGTTCCAGGGTGTCTGACACCACCTTCTAACCTCTACGGGCACTATACATATGTAACATACACTCACACAGACACAGACACAGATACACATAAAATCTCAGAAAAAGGAAAAATGAGAGAAAGAAAAAACTCAAATCTCTCACCCAGTAATCTGGCTTTCTGCCTCAAGAAAACAGCCTGTGTGTGGAAGGACAGCCACTGCAGTGAGGCGACGCAGGAGCAGTGTACAGAGACACGACATGCATTCACAAATCACAGCACATCCATACCGGGAGCCCTGTTCTCAGGCCCATTACAAAATAGCAAGTGAAAAGCCAGACATTAAATAAATATGCATCCACACACATGCATATATTTATGCACTACCACATAAACAGGGGATCTCCATTTTTAAACACTTTGCTTCTGATCATTTTCAAAGAAACAAGCATTCCACACAGTCTCAAACTTTTGCCTCCTTCCTCCAGGGGATAGCCCCTCCCTCTCCAGCAGTATCCGCTCAGTGGTGTTCCCCTGTGTGCTTTTAAATATTTACTACCTATGTATGCATCCATAAGCAACGTGTAATGCTACCAGTCCATTTTTTACATGTTAATAAATAGTAGGGGTTTGGTATACCTCGCTTTTCCTCAGCCAACACTGCACACATTTAATCCATCTTGATAGCTCACATCGTCAGTTCATTAATTTTAACTGCTGTCAAGAATTCCATTTCAGAGTGGCCCCATTTTATTTACTCTCCCCCTGGTTTGTAAAGTGAAATTATTGACGATGCTTTTGGCTCTGATGTGGGGAGCCCTTAGCTTTCCTTGTGTACACAAGTGAGGTTGTCTCTGGGGATTGACGCCCCAGTATGTAGCAGCCAGGGTCGCCTTCTGCGGCAGGCACGTTGTGGCATCCAGATGAGTGAAGACTGCACATCCGTATCCCCAGTGGGGTGGACTTTTCATGTTTTCCGATCTGCAGGCCAGGAAACTGTCTGGAAGCGGGCCTCTGCTGCTAGTCCTGTTTGCAGCATGCCCCTCACCCTCGCTAGCATGAGCTTTCTCGCGTCCTTCTGTGGAGTGCCTCTCTGGTCCCCCACTGAGGCTTTCACCTTCTGCCTAGAAGCACATGAACTATTCTCAGTGCCAAGCGTGGTGTCTCAACACGTTTCATTTCTTCTTTCTAGAACACTTTGGGGAGGTTTCTCTGTCTGCCTCCGCTACCTGGACATCCTATCCCCGCGACAGCCGCCGCCCCACCCTTTCCTCCCCACGTGTTCCGGGGGCTAGCTTAGCTGTCAGCCTCTGCCGGATCCCACAGGCCACAGTGATTGGTCCAGAGTTAGACATGTGACCCAAGGCCAGGCCAATCAGAGCCCTTCTCTAGTGTGGTTTGAAGTTAGGTTGTCCTATTTGAAACTGGCGTTGGGGTAAGTGTTCAGTTGTTCAGTGTGAGGCTGTAGGAGGGAGGTGTACCCCGCTGCGGGTGCAAAGGTGGGGGGACATTTGTGAGCTAGTTAGCTTGAGGGACAGTGGCTGGGTGGAGTCCTCAGACCCGCATCATGGCAGCGTCTTAGAACAAGGGACACGCACATTGGACAGCCACACACACATATTGTCATTGTTAACCTTTGTTGTCAGTTTGATGGATTTGGAATCACCTGGGAGACACACGTCTGGGTATGTTTTTGAGGATGTTTCCAGAAGGGAAGACCCACCCTGATTGTGGGTGGTATCAATCCGTGGACTGGGGCCCGGGCTGAATAAAAAAAGAGAAGGTGAACAGAGCACCAGAGTTCATCTCTCTCGGGGTCCTGCCTGTCGCTGCAGTGTGACCAGTCGCCTCACACTCCTGCCGTGGCGACTTCTCCAGGACGGACCATTCTCACAAACCATGAGCCAAAATAAAGCTTTCCTCTGTTAAGTGACTTGTGTTGAGTACTTTGTCACAACAGTGAGAAAATAACTTACACACCCATATATGCAAGCCCCTGTCTCTGCCATGCAGCGCCTCAGGACTTGTCACCTCGAGGCTGCCATCAGTACCTCCACCTCCAGTCAGACTCACGAGCCAACTGAAGGTCTCTGCGCCCTCCCAGCGAGCGATTCTGTGCTCTTAGCGACAGAAGACTGGCCGAGACCCCCCCCCCCCAGACTTGGAAGGCAGACAGCGATCGCACACTGCAGCCACACTGCCTCTGAACTGCAGGGACTTGCGGGAGGAGGCCGGCCGACCACTGAGGCATGCCAGCCCAGAGCCTTAGCTGCAGAGCTATGGAGAAGCCCCTTTGTGATGCTGGAGTGGTAACAATCGCTGGCCTACGGGGACTGGGGAGTTCCTAGAGTCCCTGTGCCCCCTGAGGCCTGGCTTTAAATAAGTAGCCAATTCCAGAAGATGTGGCTTATGGCAAAAATTTGGCCTAATCAATTAACGATAAAACCCTTGAGCAAACACAGCTACTTTTATTATTTTAAAGTGTTCTGATTTGAGCAGCAAAAGAAGTGAAATTAAGAACACAGAGACTTTGGGTCAGAACCCCTGACTGCTCTTGTTGGTTTAATCTTCTGTTAAGCCATATATCTTCTCATGGCTTTTGTAGGCTTGTTCAATGTAATGGCCCACGACATGTGGCCTGTTGACCCCTTATTTCTCCCATAGCTAAGGGGAGGGTACTGCAGGCAGCCAGGTCAACCCACTGGCTTAGAGCAGGGATGAGCAAGTGGGCCGTAGTAATAGGAAATGATGGGGGACTCAGGGTGCCTGAGAAGTGCGGGCACAGCAGAGCCGTGTGAGCACAAGCTACTGTTTAATCCCTCAGATTACAGGTGGGTCACATGACACCCAGAAAGGCCAAGATTTTCCAAGTCACAGAGGCCAGTGCAGAGCCATGTGTGAAGAGACACAGCCACAGGAGGGGGCTGAGCCTATTGCTGGAGCGTGGGTGAAACATGTAGACAAGGCAGTTCCCATGCCCAGAGTCCTCCCTATGTGAGAAAAGACACACTGTATCCTCAGGGGGCTCTGTGGTAGCAAATAGAGGTGGCCGTGCCTAAAAGTCTGATTTGATCCACAAAAAAAGTTAATTTCATGTTTGGTGACTTGTGCTCGAAATCAAATCTAAGATTCAAGGACCCCACTGATGCTGTACAAAGAAAATGTGGACAACACGAAAGGAACTCAGCAAGACTGCTTTTACTTTTGCAGAGAGTGTGTTATGTTGTTCAAATTGAGCAAGCACACCAGTCCGGAAACTCTACTAGGCTTTTAATCCCTAACACAAGCGTACTGAGTCTTTTCCCATTGGTTGGGGTCTGACCTCAAGTTGTTCACAGTTGGCTAGTTTTAAAAGAATCAGCGCAAAGGAAAAGAAGGAGAGGGAGGGAAGGGATCGAATAAAAGAGGGAAGGACTCGGCTGCCTCAGCGTTTTTGCATAAACAAAAGTTTTACAGGTTGGGGGATTAAAAGATCTGAACTCTTTCTCCTAAACCAAAGTTTTACAGTGTTTGACAGAAAAGACTGATATTTAATGTTTCCTATACCAGGTGCGCAGACCCCACACAGAGACACGGTTAGGAACAGGGACCGGCTTGTGTGCACACGTGCCTACCTGTGCTCCCCAGGAAAGGACAGCGAAGTCAGGTCCTTCCACATGTGCAGACACAAGAGTATGGACCTGTGCACATGTTCCTGCCACAAACTGACATGAAGATTCATGCACAGGGGTCCTGGGGAAACCTCAAGGGGACATCTGTCGGGAGCAGAGAAGGCAGGCCTGGAGGGAGGGAGCTGAGGACCAACATGGCCCTGTGGGTGGTCCCACAGGGGGTCGGGGAGACTGTCCACAAGACTTGTGTCACTAGATTGCAATCCTAGGTCTCTAAAGGGGCAACCTCAGAGGGGAGTGCTTTTCAGTTAAGGGAAATCCCAGGAAAGGAAACCATGGGCCACAGAGGGCGGGCTTGGAGGAACGATCCGATCCGCCTTGCCAGTGTACTCCGCCTGCAGGCCGGTTTCCTCCCCGCCACCCCCTGGACTCCATCTCTGCCTAGTCATCCATGTGCTGTCCCAGCTGAACCACGCCATCTCCCGCTCCACGGTAACTACAGTAACAGCTTCTTCTTTAAACCACGCTGTCTTAGACTTGATGGGAGGCACGTTTGCATCCAGCTGGGAGGAGCTGAGAGAGGGAGAGGGAGGGGACCCAGGCCTGGCCACTCTTGGCACACTTTGCCTCAGGTAGCTTTGTACTGCTTCTGGGTCCAAGCCTCCACCCTGCAGACAGACGAGAAGCTGCAACTGAACTGAAAATTATTTTTGGAGCCTCGGGTTCACCCCCAGTGCCCTGAAGACATCTGTGGAGCCACAACCCTCCCCCCAAAGCCCAAATCAAAGAGTTTGGAAGCCAGTTCAGTCCCCAGCGAGGAAGCCAGTGCTGGGCAGAAAGGCTCCAGGGCTGCAGCACCGAGGAGGCATTTTAAACTGCTGCCGGGACTCAGTCAGCAGAGTGCTTGCCTCACGTTCGTGAAGTCCTGGGTTCCATTCTCAGAGCCTCACAGACCAGGCACGATGGTGCATGACAATATCCCAGTGCTTGACAGGTGAAGGCAGAAGGATCAGGATTCCAGCCTGGGATATTTGAAAGCCTGTCTCACAACAGTGTCGCTCTGAGTGTTGCATAGGTGTGGCTGCCTCCAGTGGTGAGAGCTGCCCTGAGTGGTGGCCAAATGCAAGAAAATCTACACTGCAGGAGAGGCAAGGGTGCTCCAAGTGCAGGGGTCGAGCCTGCCTTCCGGGAGCTGGCGCCAGTCCCCCTGGAATGGCTTCCCTGCCCAGCCACCTCTGCACCCAGCTGTGACCTGGCTGCTCCTCTGGGGACCCAGGAAGCCCAGATGCCATGTGTACAGACTCTGTGGGGCGGAGCTGGCTGGAAGACACTGGGGTCGTATCCTCGCTAGGTGCAGTCACAGGCAAGGGGATCACATCAGGTGACGCCAGAGGGAGACAGCAGGTGCTAAGGAGCCTGAGGACTGCTGGCCGCTCCACCTGAGCCCCACTGAGCCTGGCACGTGCTCCCTCATCACACTGTGACCCCACCCCAAGGCCCACCTCAAGCGGTTATGGGAAGTGTAGTTTGCGGAGGAGAGCATGCCGGTGGTTAGCCTTGCAGGTCCTGGCCAGCCTCATGCCTGCCTCCCTCCAGCACTCAGCACACACAGCAGGCCAGAAGCCCGGGGAGGGGCTGTGCACTACTCAGGGAAGCGAGCAGAGATCTCTCCAGGGATCTACCTTCTAGTCAGAGAATATATATCTGCATGTCTGTCTACATGTGTGTGTATATGTGGGTGCCTAATCATACATATGTGTGTGTGCATGCACATGTGTGTATGTATATGTGTGTGAGTGCGTCTCAGTGAGTTTGTATATGCCTGTATATGTATGTGTTTGTGCATGTGAATGTGTGTATCTGGGTGAGTGTATATGTGAGTTTATGTATGTATTTGAGTTTGTATGTATATGTATGTTTGTGTATCTGAGTGTATGTATGTGCGTATATGTGAGTGTGTGTGGAAGTGTGTATCTGAGTGTGTGTATGTGTGCGCAAGGGTATTTGTATGTGCTTGTGAACGTGTGTATATGTATATGAGAGTGTGTATATATGTGTGTATATGTGAGTATGTAATGTATGTGTGTATGTGGGGGAGGTTGTGAAGGCCAGATGACAATCTCAGGTATCATTCCACAGAAGCCATCCACCCTTTTTAAAAATATTTTATTTTTATTTATGTGTCTCTGTGTGTGGGTGCCTGAGGAGGTCAGATGATGGAGCTGGATCCCCTGGAGCTGGAGTTACAGGCAGTTGTGAGCCACTTGATGTGGGTGCTGGGAACTGAACTCGGGTCCTCTGGAAGAGAAGTGAGCATTCTTACCACTGAGCTGTCTCTCCAGCCTTCCATTCACTTCTGCTCCCTTCTTTTGAGACAGGGTCTCTCACAGGCCCAGAGTTCTCTAGGTAGACAAGGCTAAGCAGCCAGCAAGCCCCAGGCACCGGTCCAGGGATCCGCCCAGGGATCCACCTGCCTCCACCTCTCCAGCAGTTCGGTTTGTTTGTTTGAGTCAGGATCTCACTATGTAGCCCTAGCTGGCCTGGAACTCGATATGTAGACCAGGCTGGCCTCGAACTCATAGAGTTCCACCTGCCCCTGCCTCCAGAGTGCTGGGACTAAACGTGTGCATCACTATTCAGGGCCAAAACTAAGCAGCCTCTCCAGCATAGAGTTGAACCCTGGTGTCCTGAGTGACAGGCAGGGCTACTAACTAACGATACTAACAAGGAATCTTTCCCCAGCTTTTTTATATGCTAGACTGGAATTAATAACAAGCTCAGCTTTTTTTTCTGTGGGTTCCAACAATCAGACTCAGCTCCTCATGTTGGTGTGGCAAATGCTTTGTTATCCAAGTCACCTCGCTAGCCCAGAATGTGTATCGAACAGAGAAAATACAGAGAATGAAAGCAACATCCCATTCCAGCCTTGGCTAAGATCAAGGGTAAATGGCAGAGATACTCAGCAAACAGAGGAAAACAACAGGGGACAGGGAGGTGGGCGAACCTTGAAGTCTTTCCAGGGAGAGTAAGCAAGCCCTGTGGGCATCTGCGGGAAGCCTGCTGCAGGCTCAGTTAGCAGTAGATGTAAAGGCTCCCAGGCAGGAGTGAACTTGGGGTGGTCCAGGACTAAGCAGAAGAGCAGCCGCTGGAGTAGCTGAGAGAAGAGGATGAGGGCTGGCAGGTGAAGGGCATCAGACCCCACTGGGTGTTCTGAGCTATGGAAGGACTCGGCCAAGGTCATGTGACTGACCTTGTCTTCTACTCTGAGTATAGGGGAAGCTGTGAAGGGCTAAGCCGAAAGATGAGATCTAACTGAGGACTTCGCTGGAGTCCGCGGTCAGGGCAAGGGAGAGGAGGCCCTCCTGGAGGCTGCCTGCATCCTACAGCAGAGGTTGAAGCAGGCGGGAGGGTGGGATGGGAGTGTGGTATATTTGGAAGGCGGAGCTGACCAGCTTTCCTGACAGCCCGGCTTTGGGAAGCGTCTGTTACTACATAACAAACCACCCGAGGCCTGTTGGCTTCAAACGACCATCGTCAGTTTGGCTCGGGAATCTACAAATTCTGGCAGCCCCTCTCGACCCCACGCGGCATCCAAGGGCACACACTGATGGTGCGTAGCCTGTCTGCGACCCTTGGCCTCAGCCTCTCTTCATAGGGTCTCTTGCAGGGTTTCTTGATACTCCGTGTCACAGCAGATGGCTTCTAAGAACAAGTGTCCCAGAAAGCAAGAGGGAGAGACATGGGGACACGGAAGCAAGGCTCCCAGAAGTCTAGGACCGTGGCTTTTACCACCTCCTAGGTCAAGAGATCCACCAAAGTGCCCCAGTCAGGGTCGGGGCTACACCCCTCTTTCTTTCAGCAGGAAGGTTTGTGGTTGTGGCCTCTGGAGAGAAGGAAGAGGCTGCCAGGCGGCTCTGGGATTCACCTGGTACTACCGCTTGCAGCCATTGCCCTAACCCTCCACAGACATCCATGCAAACTTGTCCAAGCCCTTCTTTCTCACTGGACAGGGCCTGTAGTTTCCTGTCACGAAAGGCCTCGAGTTAGGAGTCAACTGGGTTTTGGTCCCACAGACCACCTCAGGGCAGGCTCGGCTCTCTCCAAGGTCCAAGGAGACCGAGGTTTCTCTCTCCTAGGGGCTGTTCTCATAGCCTCCTAGGAATTCCTTGACAGCTCTACTTGGGAAGCACTGCACAGAGGGGCCCAGCCTCAGCCCCTCCCCTGCCACAGCAGGCCTGGCACCAGGCCAGAGTCACCCGTGGTGGCCCCACTCGGGAAAGAGGTCACTAAGCCATCCCGCTAATGCTGGCTTATGTCTCTTCATGTTTCTGAGCCTCTATCTATCAGGGCGTAATCAAACATGAGCCATTCTAGAGGCTTCAGTCCAGCCCCTGACACTGTGGCCCCACTGCAGTGCCAGACAGCCTGGGTCGGGGACTGTGTCATGCCTGACACAGAAGAGGGCAGGGACTGGGTTGCAGGTGGTGGCTGTGGGCGCTCAGCTCCCACCCATGTTGGACCACTGTCCTGTACACACACACCCGGGAGCAGCAGAAGTCATCCAAAGCCCTCCTGCAAGCAAGATTAGCAGAACACATCCCCGAACCCCAAAATAGCCAGCATGAACTCACGATATCCTAGAGATGTTGGTTAAAATGCTGAGTCTGATTGAAAGGTTCACATGGGAACCAGGATTCCACCTTCCTTCGCAGTTCCCAGGTAAGACCAGCATGTGAGCGCAGAGCAACAGCCTTCACTGGCTGGACCTGGGGCTCCCCAGGTGGACACTCTGGGGGACTGCAACACAGATATCCCAGCTGGAGGTGAACTGTCCAGTGGGTATGAGCAGCCATCATGACATATGAGCACGTGTCACCATTTGGAGCTGGCCTCTGGGACCAGGGCACTCCATGGAAAGAGAAGGAAGGAGGAAGGCTTGGGGTGAGGTAGATGATGGGGTACTATTACTGTACAGGGCACAGGAGAAAGAGGAAAAGAGAGGAAGGGTGGAACATGGCTACATGACTCAGGGGTAGAATACCTGCCTAGAATCCACCAGTGAGGGGTGGAGGGTGTGGCTCCGTGGGAAGGCCCTGTCTAGCATGCACAAGACTCTGGGTTCCATCCCCAGCACCACAAAAAGGGGATGAAGGGGCAGAGCCAAAGAAGGTGCCAGTCAAGAAACCTGGAAGAGAAACAATGTTGCAAGAGTCATAGCTGGGAGATGGTCCTGAAAGGGAAGGCGTCAGGAAGAGGCTGGGGCTGGAGGTCGGGAGGAGGGGTAGGGAGGGTGTGCCCATGGGAGCCCAGCATCGCTCCTCTCACCCTCAGCTCTGAGGCTCCAGGGAGAAGTGGCCCTTCTGGGACACATCTTGCCTTTTTATTTACAGAGAATAAGCAGAAGAATGACCGGGGGGCACTGTGACCATTTTATAAGGAGTGGCAGCAAAAATGTCACCAGTGGGAGCATAAAGGCCATCAGGATGGGCAAGTAATGGCCTGGGTCGTTCATCGCCACCTCGGCTAAGAGCCTGTCTTCCCCAGCAGTGGGTCCAGCCCAGCGTATGATGTTTATGAGCTTTAGGATGGAGGTAAACAGCCCACCATGACCGCCTGCCTGTAAATCCAGATCCACAAGACTCTGACCACAAATTCTACTGCCCAGCCCCGAACAGAGAAACTGAGGCATAAGATTATTCTCGACCCCTTTCTGGACTAAGAGACCTGTTCATTGGCCTATGTCTCCTTGCCCACTTGGGGGCTTGCAGACTGGAGCTGTCTAGGGCTATTGGAATGACTGACTGGAGGCCTCTGGGAAGATGAGAACTGACTGTCTGTCTATCTGTCCATCCAGGGGTGGGATACCTATCTGAATAAAACCCTCTTTTTTAAAAAATGTATTTTATTTCTTTATTTATTAATAGGCACAGAGAAGGGGGCCTAATAAATATCTGTTAGAGTGATTCTCTGCTGAGACTGAATTTACAAGGTAGAACTTTTTCCCTGCTGTGATAAAACAAAAATTTTTATTTTGTGTCAGAGTGTTTTGTCTCCATGTGTGTAAATGCACCAAGTGTGTACAGCGCCCAAGGAGACCAGAAGAGGGCGTTGTATCCCCTGGAACTGGAGTTTCAGATTATTGTTAGCTGCCATGTGGGTGCTGGGAACCAAACCTGGGTCCTCTGCAAGAGCAGTCAGTGCTCTTAACCAGTGAGCCATCTCTCCAGCCCCTAAACCTCATCTCTTGATTGTTGACCCAAACAGCTCTTGGCTGTGAATGGCTGGTGATGGGGAGGGAATGGAAGACTTGGAATCATATTCGCAAGTTGCCTGGAGTCAAGGTTGGTACCCAGGACCTTTAATCAGAGTCACGGTACATCTTTGGCACAGGGCACAGTGGGTGAGGGCTCTGGGGCTGCGGACACAGTCCAATGGTAGAGCACTTGCCAAGCATGCACAAAGCACTGGGTTCCATTGTCAGCACTGCAAAAACAAAGGACCCTGACACTTCAAAGCCTGTTGAGCTCAGACTGGGTGCTGGGCATGGAATGGATGAGTCTTGCCTCCTCCCAGGGGAGCGGCCCCTGCCACACCCTGGCTCTGGCTGCACCTTGGCTTGGGTGCCCTCTCCTACCCTTCCATACAGCTGTGGGTCTACTTAGCCCTTGAGGCCCAGCACAGAGGCACCTTCTCCAGGAAGCACCCCCAAACTTTCAACACCTGGTCCCACCTTCCCTGACCTACCTAAAGCTCACACTGCTGTTTGTGGGCTCTCGCCCTGTGCTTGGTGTAGTCTCTTTCTCTCATGTCAATGTCCAGCAGCTCACCGAGACCCTTGGGGAACTTCCCCTTCTATCTCTCAGCAGGTGCCTGTAGTACCAGCCTCTGAGCTGCCGTTTATTTCTCTCCGCAGTCCTTGTCACCATATATTTTAGCTCTATTTTGTGTGTGTGTGTATTGCCCATTTCCCCCCGCAGAATGTAACGCCACCAGGGTGGCTGTTTTTGCCAGTTTTCTTGGCTGCTGTACTCCCAGTGTCTGGAACGGCGCCCAGCACAAAGAAGGTGCCTAATAAATGTCTGTTAGGCCGATTCTCTCCTGAGAGGGAGTTTACAAGGTGGAACTTTTTCCCTGCCTTGATGTACAAACCCAAAACAGCGGAGGGAAGTGGTTTGTTTTGCACTGGAAAACACAGGTCAGGGTAGGGCTTTAGCTCAGTGGTAGAATGCGTGCCTGGAAGGCACAATGTTGTAGGTTCACTCCCCAGCACCTCCCCAAAAACGAACAAGGGAGAGTTGAGGTCTTGCATTCCATTTGGGGGTCTCACTCATTCCTCTTAAAAATTGATGGTTTCCCCATAAACGTCTCTGTCTGGAATAGGAACCAAACTCAAAGGCACAGGTTTGGGAGAGTAGGGGGAGGAGGATTTATTTTGCTTGAAATATCAGAGACCAATTCTTTTATTATTAGTTAGTTTTATTCTATGTGTATGAATGTATTGTCTACATGTATATAATGTAAGGTGTGAATGAAACCCCCAACATTTTCAGACTCTGCTGCTGGTGCTGCTGCAGGCGCTGCACTGGGCTTTGAGACTCAGACTTGGGCTGATCACGCCAGCCCAGTTCCCCAGAGCCCCAAGATGGGGATGAGGGGGCTAGCGTTTCTCCACTCGTGGGTGCGGAGGAGCTAGTCCCGTCTGGTCTTCTCTCAATAAAGCCGGGTCCTGTTAGCTGCCAGCGGAGTCTGGTCCCTTCTGTCTGCTGCGTCTCTCGAACCCTGAACCTTACACATAAGTGCACCTGTGTTGTGCAGTGCCAACGGAAGTCAGAAGAAGGCATCAGATCTCCTAGAACTGGAGTTACAGGCGGTTGTTAGTTGTCATGTGAGTGATGGGAAATGAACCTGGATCCTCTGCAAGAACTGTCAGTGCTCTGATTCCCCACTTTCTTTTTAAAGACAGTCTCATGTACCCCAAGCTGACCTCAAACTTTCTATGTGTCCAAGGAAAACTGTGAACTTCTGATCCTCCTACCTCTACCTCTCCAGTGCAGGGATGACAGGCATGCAACCACACCTGATTTATATGTGAAGGGGATGGGACCCAGGCTCCACCATGCCAAGCAAGCATTTTACCAACTGAGCCACATTCCCAGCCCCAGTTCATCTTTTTGAGATTACAGAAGCCTGCCCAGACTCCCCCAGTCCGTCAGTGTCCTAGCTGAGAGCTTAGCCCTCTGCTCTGCCAACCACCCAGGTAGAGAAAGACCAGGAAATGATGTTGGAGTTTGTAAGGAGCATAAACTACAAATACAATTATAAAATGTTTGGAACATAGGAACTAAGGCCAAAATGGCTTGTGTGTGTATGTAGGATAGAGATAGGGAACTCTTGGCTCTCAACAACTGCACATAGATAACCAGATGACTGACCACAGATGAAAAATCATTACCAGCTGTGAAGACAAGGCCCAGAATCAGGTATAAAAGACCCCAGCTGAGAAGAGCTCAGTCAGAGCCCCTCGCCCCAGGCTGCTCTGCTCGGCTCTCCCACCTGAGACCTGACCTGACCTCGTAGTGCTCCCCTGGAGGACCAGCCTCAGAAGCTCCACCGAGGCAAGGACACATTACGACCTCCCCTGCACAGAAGACCACGACTGGTAAGAGCCAAGGGGAGAGAGAGCTGGTATAGGTATAGGATTTGTGTGACCGTGTGTAACAATAAATAACCAAACCGAACTTACTGACTCTGGCTCTGTTTGTCCTGTGACTCATACCTTGATAGCCATTGAGGGACGCTCACAAGTGGATTCCACGCACGACACAGGGTTCTGCTCCAATACACAATGTGTGAGTCTGTGGCAGCATCCCCCACTCCATATGGAGTTGAGTCTGTCTGGGATCTCCCAGGTTTTTACAGCAAAGACTGCTGGGTCCCCAAGATACCAGGATCAGCCTGTGGGCTGGGCTTTGAACCAGTCTTTCTAACTTGTGCAGATGCTGCCAGAAGGATCATGCTTAGAGAGCCACTGGCCCAAGGCAAAGCTCCCAGCAGGGCCCAGGCTCCTGCTGGGGAGTCAGTGGGTGGGACTTCCAGTCCCTTTATCCACTTAGGTGTTGTTATAGACTTTAAACAGCAGGAAATGTTTTCGTAGTAATCTTTAACATCTGAAAAGAAAGCCAGCACTTCATGCATGATGTGAATGGCAATTATCTATTTGACCTAACAAGTGTTTATTATGTGCCTACTGTGTGCAGGGCAAAATTTTTAATGAATCAGATAAGTCTCCTTTGTCTGGGAACTTGAGAGGCTCCGTGGGAAGCGAGACAGATAAAGCCACACTAATAGATGGGTGGCGAGGCTGGCTTGGAAGTGTTTACAGGCACAATGGGAACACAGGTGGCAATTAATTCCACCTGAGGAATCAGGAAAGACAGCCAAACGGAAGGTGGTATTTCTGCCCAGCCTTGAAGGACCCCAGCCAGGGGACAGCAGGAACAGAGCCTGAGAAAAGCAGTGTCTACATTTTAGAGGAATTGTACCAAAAGCCTGGAGTGCTTTTGGGGGAGGGAGGAAGGCTTGGAAGGCCCTGGAGACAGGCCAGGAAAGGCAGGTGGCTGACTGGCAGGTGCTGAAGTTGCTTAGATACTGTGGCTTTGCAGGGAGCCTTTAAAATCCCGAAGGGGAAATAGGAACCCCTGTGTGCCCACGAGAAGTATGGTTTGGACAAGTCTCACATACCAGCACCCAGGATGTAAGAGGACCTTGAACTGGGGCTACGTAGGGAGACCCTGCCTCAAAAAACAAACAGGAGGCCGGAGAGATGGCTCAGCAGGTAAGAGCACAGGCTTGTTTTGGTTTCATGCACCCACGTGGTAGCTAACAACTGTAACTCCAGTTCCGGGGAATGTGAGGCCCTCTTCTGGCCTCCCAAGGCATTGCACGCATGTGGTGCACCGCAAACACTCATGCGTATAAGATAACAGGCAGGTGTGGTGGTGCCTACCTGTAATGCCTGCATTTGGGGGGAGGAGGCAGGAAGATTTGGAATCCAAGGCCATCTTCCACTACTAGGTAAATTGGAAGCCAACTTGGACCCTGTCCCAAACAAACAATAAATAAGGGCTGTTTGGTGGCTGTGCAAGTCTTCTCATTCTCTGTGACCTCAGAAACCGGTGGAAGGTGGGATCTGAAGGGCCTCAACCAAGGCTTTAAAATTAGCATATAAAAGAAACCAGTTAGCAGAGAGGCTGACTGGTAACCCACCCCCACCACCATCAGGGCCAACCTTACAGATAGAGCAGGCTCCAGAAAGGCTGTGCTATGCAAATGTATGCAAATGCACAAGAAAGCCCATGCTATGCAAATGACCCATAAAAAGTCCCAGTCCTTTGTGTACCAGGCTGGTGAGCTTCTCACCCTCTTCCAGCTGCGGCCTGCCTTGGAAGTGTATTCTTTCTTAATTAACTCTCAAGAGTTTCTTTTTCCAGGACACAAGAACCTGACCACTCGGATCCACTGATTGGCCCCTGATATCCACCCATCTTACTCTGACCTTTGGTTTCTGAGAGCAGCTCTGACATGGGCTCCAAGCAGATGAAGAAATGAACCCAGAGAGGCCCAGCGATTTGTCTCAGCTCAGTCAACTAGTAGCCTTGTGGGACCCCAAATCCAAGCCTGTTTCCCCAGCGGAGGTAGCCAGGGCTCCCACCTGCATCGAACCACGGTTCTATCTGGGAGCCTGCTGGAGCTCTGGGTGCCTGGAGGGTACCACTGGGGCCAAGCTGAGGGCAGTCATTCTCTCCAGATGGTGGGAACCCAGTGGGGGTGACCAAAGTGAAGGCAGGTGCCCAGACCTGCAAAATCAACCCTCTGGGATATCAGATGGGTGTGCTCAAAGAAGTGGGGCTTGGTGTCTCAAATCAGACCTGCCCCTGCTCTGGTGAGTTTCAGACTGCAGGAGCAGCTCCGCTGTCCACCGAATTGAATTGTGTCTTCTATGTGCCCCATCCTTCCTCCTCCTGCCCCTCCTTCCCATCCCCACCCTTCTCTACTCCCCTCTCCTCCTCCACGGAGGCCACTCTTCTTTTTCTTAAAAAATTTTTGAGTTAATTATTTTTATATGTATGACTGTTTTGCCTTCATGTCTATAAGAGTACCACATGTGTTCAGTAACTGCAAAGGCCAGAAGAGGGTGTCAAATTCCTGGAACTGGAGTTAGGGATGGTTGTGAGCTGCCGTGTGATGCTGGGAACTGAACCTGGGTCCTCTACAAGAGCAGCCGGCATCCTAACTGCTGAGCATCTCTCCAGCCCTGGTGCTATTCTTCCTTTTTTAAAAACTTTGCTTCTTTTGTTATTTTATTTTATGTGTACGGGTGAATTGCTTGCACGCATGTAAATACATCTGTGTTATGCAATGCCCTTGGAGGTCTTAAGAGGGTGTCAGATCCCCTGGAATTGGAGTAACAGACAGTTGTTAGCTGCCATGTGGGTGCTGGGAACTGACCTTTAATTGTCTACAAGAGCAGCTGGTGCTCTTAACCACTGAGGCACCCCTCCAGTCCTCATGCTATTCTTTCTTAAACAGCCCTTCTTCCTGGATGCTCTCTCTAAATGTACCTGGGGAAGTTCTGTGTAGCAGTCACTCCCCAGGAAGAGGAAAATGGGACCCCCTCAAGAGGATAAGGAAGCCCTCCCTGCCTCTCCTGTTGACCTCCAAATCCCTGCCTTTGAACCTCAGGGACCCCAAAGGAAGAGGATGTCAGGGAAGCTGAGATGTCTTCCCCTCAGGGAGGGGCTGGGCAGGAGTGAGTGATGTGCCAAAGTCCTAACTCCAATAACCCTGTCCCACAGGGCAGAGACGCCACAGAGTAAGAGTAGTCTTCCTTCCCTTCCGGTTCCCCCTGAAGATAGCTTTGTCGTCTACTAATGGGACTTGGCACGTGGAACTGGACTGCAAGGTACAAATGAAGACATTCCCACCACACACCAGGGACTGGTAACCAGACATGGCAGGTGCTCGGCCAGCCCCCTCAGCCTGCCTATCTGGGGGCCTTGGCTCACTGCTCTTCACTTCCCTTCACCTGCAGGCCCAGCTCCTGGACAGGTCTAGAATTGTTACAGATGCCCCACATCTGGTACCAACTGAATGTCAGGTTTTATCTGTTCGGTCAATCTTGCCGTCTCAGGCTAGAGTTTTTTAAAAACTTTTTTTTTATTATGGAGAATTTCAAAGAAATGCAGGAAAGTGGGCTGGAAAGTGCTCAGGAGTCAAGAGCACAAACTGCTCCTGCAGAGGACCTGACTTGATTGGGTTTCCAGCACAACCCCTGTCACTGCAGTTCCAGGCGATCCAGTACCTCTGGACAGCTGGAGCCCCAGGGAAACCCTATCTCAAAAAAACAAAAGAAAAAAAATAATACAGAAAAATGTAGCACATACTCTAGTGAAGTCCGAGCTGCCTACTGCCTGGCACCCAGTCTTCCAGGCTTGTGCCATCTATGCCCAGCCCACACCCTCCCCTGTTATTCTGAAACAAACCCCAGCCACCCCGTCATGGTTTCGCCGCATACCTGCCACATCTGTATTAGTTACAGCTGTAGTGACAGAATGCCCAGTAAGAGCAACTTAAGGAAGGATTTGTGCTGGCTCACCGTTAGACAGAGCTGGCTGTGGCGGGGAACGCAGGGCAGTGGAACGTTAGGCAGCTGTCAGTGGCATCCACAGTCAGGAAGCAGAGAGCAATGAATGCTGGGGCTCAGCTCTTCTCTACTCAATGCAACACCTCAGCTCATGGGATGGCATCACTCACATTCAGGGTGAGTCTTCTCTCTCAGTGAATCCTCTCTGGAAACATCTTACAGCCACGTCCAGAGGTGTGTCTCTTTCACCAAAGATCTAGTCAAGCTGACAGTGAAAATTAACCATCTCAATATCTCAAAAAGATAAGGGCTTCTTAAGAAAAAAAATTTATTTATTATTTTTATTTTATGTGTATGATTGCATTGCATACATGTGTGTAAGTGCACCCATATCATGCAATGCCCTCGGAGATCAGAAGAGGGCATTGAATCCCCTGGAGCTGGAATTACAGACAGTTGTTAGCTGCGACATAGGTGCTGGGAACCAAACCCAGGTGCTCTGCAAGTGCAGCTAGTATTCTTAACCGCTGAGTTATCTCTCCAGTCCCAAGATAAAGGCTTTTTAAAAGAAAATTATCGAAGCTGGAGAGCTGGCTCAGCAGTGAAGAACACTTACTGATCTTCCAGAGGACCTGGGTTGAATTCCCAGCACCTGTGAGGGAGCCAAGAACTGTAACTCCAGTTCTGGGGAACCCAACTGGCTTCTGTGGGGCATTGCACACACGTGGTATGGTACTCTTACATACATGCAGGCAAACAGTTACACACATAAAATAAAAATAATAGATAAAAATTTAAAAAAAAGAAATTTATCATATTCATTAATTTAGTGGCGTGTGTGTGTGTGTGTGTGTGTGTGTGTGTGTGTGTGTACACGTGGAGTCTAAAGACAACGTGTGAAATTTGTTTCTCTCCTTCTACCATGTAGGTTCTAGGGATCAAACTCAGATTGTCAGTCTTGGCACAAGCCATCTGAGAGGCCTGGTCTCTTCATTTTTCAACAGGGTCAAAATGCCAGTATCATATGTCAGAAAAGAGGGCCAGCAAGATCGCTTAGCAGATGAAGGTGCGTGCCACAAAGCCTGATGACCTGAGTTCCATTCCCAGAGCTCACATGGTAGGAGAGAGCTGATTCTCTGCAGTCTGGTCTCTGACTTCCCTATTCATGTCCTGTGTACAAGTACACATACCTACACACATGAATAAATGAATAAATAAATAAATGTAAAAATTATTTTGGGGGTCCCTGTGACCCAGCTGGCCTGGAACTCACTATGTAGACTAGTCTGACCTTGAACTCTCAAAGATCTGCCTGCCTCTGCTTCTCAAGCGCTGAGATTAAAGGTGTGCGCCACCACATCTGGCCCTAACCAAACATTTTTTAAAGAAAAGGAAAAGTCAATGCTGCCAGCTGTTGCCAAATTGTACATCAAATGTGGATCCTTCTTGAAAAGGTGGGGAGCCATTTCTGAGTGTCCCCCTCTCCTTTGACTGGAACTCCCTGTGCCTCTCAGTCCTCACCCAGTCTCCTCCCACCACACAGCGGGTAGGAGCACTCACACCGGAACCTGGGTTGGAATCCACTGTGCCTCCCTGATCTCCCAGGGCAGATGAGTCAGGAGCCCTGCTGGGCGTCACGTTGATCTGTGGCTAGCTGGGTTGAGCTGACTAGTTCATGCAGGAACACTGGTGCGGGGCAGAAAGCCTCTAAGCTGGCGGGTAAATCAGGCTCTCCACAGCAAGAGCAGACCCCAGGGGCGCCATTAGGACCTGCAGTCGATGTCTACCACTCTCCCACACACTCCAGGCTTGACCTCATCAGCTCTATCAGGTCCTATGAGAAGCTGTCCCTGTTCTCTACTCTACCTCCTCCTCCTTTGGGAAGTCATCCTGATTTCCACCTGCTTCTGACCATCCACCTGTGTCCTCTGAACTGGTTTCCAGCCTTTTCTCTTCCTTCCTAGGGGCCCATGAGTTCTTGTCACCTCCAGGTTCCTCTCTGTGAGTTTACAGAACACACAGAAACCATTCTCCCCCTCACTAACTTGATTTTTAAAGCCACAAGTCATGCATATCACAAGCCCTTATTAAACACCACTGTGTACCAGATGCAAAGCGAAGCTTGGGAGGCAAGCTCACTCCGAGGGAGGGCCAGCAGGTACATTGACTGACAGAGACATTCGGGATGGGTGTAGGCAGCATCTCCGAGCCCTCTGCTCTCAGATGGAATCCTGTAATCCTGCAGTGGCCACAAGCCCACCAGGTCTGGTTCTGCATTCCATCCTTGGAGGAGATGACATTTCAGTTGGAGAAATGTTCACAGTCCACAGTCATCAAATAAAGTCTGACCAACCCAGGAGGTGGGGCTAGGTGAGTCTAACATCCTCCCTTGTCGGTGGAAAAATGTGAGACACAAAGAGGTTGAGCCTTGACCAGTGGACACACAGAACAGCCAGGAAGAAGACAACTCAGATGTGAACCCAACACACACCTTTCAGTCATCTGAAAAGCTAACAGCCAAGAGCCCTACCCGCTTACACACAGATACACTGTGCTGGGGTCTGGATCCCTCTTAAGCCCCCACTGTCACCTGGCAACGCCTCTTTCTCCCTCCATCTGGTGTTCAAAGGGCCTGGGGGCAGGTGCGGCGGCACAAACCTTTAATTCCAGCACTTGGGAGACAGAGGCAGGTAGATCTCTGTGAGTTCAAGGCCAGCTAGAGCTACTTACAGGAAGACCCTGTGATAAAAAAGAGAGGAGATTGAAACCAAAGCCACCGGGATGGCTAGACCCCAAACTCTGTACTGCAGTTGGAAGTCACTAAGTCAAGGTGGGCCTGTGTCTCAACATTTATTGAGCACCACTGATATACACCAGGCTGTCTATGCCGATCTATTTAATGCCCTCAACACCCCAGCAAGACAGGCCTACAACCACCATCATTCATGAAGAAGAAACTCCAGCCGAACTGAACCCTAATAATTTCCAACTGTAATGACCAGAAATGGGAACAAATTTGCATCAAGACTGTCGGTGTTCTCTGAACCACGTGGAGGACAGCAATTTGTCCTGAGAAAGCGTTTTAGCAGATGTTTGTGTGTGAAAGTCCAGTTGAACTCTGTGTCTGACCTGGAGGGCACAGATTTGGTTGGGGCACATGATTTTTGTAGGTGTCTGGCACCTCTGCACTTTAGATTCTGCTCGGCAGAGGTCAGGGAAGGAGGGAGCCTGCACTCCCGGCCACTGGTCATGCGGAAGCTTCTCTCAGTGAAGGCCAGAGTAGCCTAGCGGCTGAAGCAGGAGCCACCTGGAGGATGGCTGGGGAGTTGTGGAGGCCCTGAGCCTTCAGATTCTAGCACCAGGCACCCTTGCCTGTCTGGGTTTCTTTACACAGGCTAAGCCCTTAAGTAAAGCCAGCTTAACCCCCAGAGCCTGGTCTTAGCCCGACGCTGGGAATGAAGGAAACTAGGCCTTCTTGCCAGCTTGGAGGGAGGAGGTTTGAGGAGGAAGCAATTGGCCTGAAAATGCCCCCCTGGGGACAGCGGGCAGACAGAGCCCTGGGACAGCGGGCAGACAGAGCCCTGGGGACAGCGGGCAGACAGAGCCCGGGGACAGCGGGCAGACAGAGCCCTGGGACAGCGGGCAGACAGAGCCCTGGGACAGCGGGCAGACAGAGCCCTGGGGACAGCGGGCAGACAGAGCCCTGGGACAGCGGGCAGACAGAGCCCTGGGGACAGCGGGCAGACAGAGCCCTGGGGACAGAGGGCAGACAGAGCCCTGGGACAGCAGGCAGACAGAGCCCGGGGACAGCTGGCAACCAGAGAAGCTTGCTGGCATAGCCACTGCTTTGGGAAATGTGAGAGAATTCCTTGGGGATTCCCTGAACCGTTTTGGCAGGGAAAGAATGGACTTCTCCCAAACACTGGGTGATGGAGGAAGCAGTCCCCAGGCTGGAGACACTGGAAGGTTCTACAGACGAGGAAACTGGGCCTGGGTGGAGGCCCAAGGCGCCCTGAACGCCCCTGCTCTGTGACTGCAGCTCCTCACTGCGGCCAGGGTTCCCTGGCTGGCCAGTCTCCTCGCTCACCACTTCCCTACCCCTTGGTCAGAGGCTTCTAGAAGGAAGGGCTTGTCCTGGAAAGCTCTTCCCCTGTGCTGCCGGCCTCTTAGTCAGCTCTGACTGACTGTTTACTTCCCTGCCTGTCCAAGCAGTCATTAGGATCCGTTTTTCCATATTAAGCAGCGGCTGTCATTGCAGCTTCACGCGCTCCTGCTCGAATCTCTCCTCCTCTCTGTGGCTACAGGCAGGTTCCTGACAAGTCCATTTCGCTGCAAAAAGACGGAGGGTGTTGGAGACCAGGTGTTGGGAGCGTCTTTCTTAAAACATGAACAAGGCGATCCTGAGTTCCAAGACTGACCCAGTCTGAATGGACCAGAGATCACAATTTAGAGAGGTGCTGGAGAGACCTCAGGATTCCGCAGCACCCAAATGAACCCACTTCCGGCATGTGGCCCTGTCAATGGGGCTTTTAAACTCAGGTATTGCGGGGTGTGCTTGGTGCATGCCTTTAATTCCAGCACTCAGGAAGCAGAGGCAAATAGATCTCTGTGAGATAGAGGCCAGCCTGGTCTACAGAGTGAGTTCTAGGCCAGCTGTGGCTACAGGGAGATCCTGTCTCAAAACAAAAACATCAATCAATTGGTCAATAAAATAAAATATGGGACTGGAGAGATGGCTCAGCAATTAAGAACACTGGCTCTTCTTGCAGAAGACCTGGGTTCGAATCCCAGCACCCACATGGTGGCTAGCAACCATCCCTAACTTCAGTTCCAGGAAATCCAAAGCCCTCTTCTGTCCTCTGCAGGCACTTACACACATGCAGGCAATACACTAATACACATAAAAATAAATAAATACTAAAAATAAAATAAGACAAAACTCAGGCATTTCTGGAGGAATATTCCATAAGAGCACTGGGTATGTATGTATATGTGCTCAGGGATATCACTTAGCTGGTAGAATGCTTGCCTAGCTGGGGTTTGATCTGCGTGACCATATAAATTAGTCATAGTAGCACACACCGCGAATCCCAGCACTTGCAAAGATCAGAAACTCAAGGCCATACTTAGCTATATAGTGAGTTTGAGGCTACCATGGGCTACAAGAGATCATCTCTAGGAAAAAAAGGCATTTCAGGGGATGCCTGCACTGCGCCTGCGTGCCGCACATCCCCACTCTGCTCCAGGTTCCCTGCCATGAAACCCAGAAACGTCTTCTGTTCCTCCATCCAAGGTAGAGAAGGTTCTCACTACTGGTGAACTCTCAGTCATCTCTGGTCCTTTTGGCTCTTCCAGGGCTTCCTAACTCTCTGACAGTACTGGATTCAAGGCCAGACTGGGCTACGGAGATCTTGTCTCAGAAACAAACAAAACCAGCTCCATCAACACATCCTCGTACCACAGTGCTCAGATCAGAGACCCAACTGTCCTTGGTTCTTTTCTCTATACAGCTCCTCTATTGCCAAGCCCATTTCCAGACATGTATCTCAAAGCCTTGGTTTCTACACACCTCATCTCTCAGCAGGCTTCTGGCCTCCTAACTGGTGTCCCTGCTTCTTTTCTTGCCTCCCATAGCACCAACACCAGCGTCAAGACACAGCGCAGTCTTACCTGCTACCTAACACGGCGTCAGTCCACTCAGACGCTCCTCCCAGGGCCCACCAGGATGTGTTTGAGAAGGTGAGGACTATAATGCGGTTCTGCTGGAGGATGCTGAGGCCCTTAGATCTTGTGGTGGGAGACTCTAGGTTTGGACAACGGAGAAGGTGCTTTTTACGGGAACAGCCTGTTGGAACAAGTTTCAAGGAAGCCGAGAGTGAGCTGGACTGTCTCCCCATCTTTGGCAATTAGCACTCAAAGGTCAGAGAAAGCTAAATCATGGGAGGAGGGGCAACTAGTTACCTAAGTCCTCTCACCTGCTCTGGTTTTTCTGCTGCAGGGGCAGGAGGGGTGGAGTGGCTGACCCCATAGCTGCCCTGGTGACTGTGCTGGTGACACTCACCCAGGCTTAGGGTAAGTACAGGTCCTGTGTCGTCAGAGCAGTTCAGGGAGCAGCCTCTGATACTGCTGTCCCCTCCTGGAAGTGGATCTGCAGTGTGTGTGTGGGGGGGGGGCATCTGTCAGAGGCTCTGCTTGTCCTCTGTGGGAGCAGAAATCCTGTCCCTCTTGGTCCTGGCTTCCTAACAGTCCCCACTGTCCACCCACACCACCTCCACCACTCACAGCTGCACAGCTTCAGGGGAGAGCATAAAAGACAGGTGTTTATCTTCAGCTGTTTTTCTTTTAAGAAGAAAAACAATGAAGAGGCAAACCCCAGGAAATCAAGTGGGGGAAAGCCAAGTGTTCCAAGGAAATGTTAAATCAGCGAATTGAAACCCCAGATGAAAGCGCCTGGAGGCCAGAGCTAACACACCCCATCTCTGAATGGCGGGGGATGTGGGCAGGGATGCAGACCCAACAGGAAGGGAGCCTCCAGCAGCACCACCCGAGACTGCTTAACTTCAGCACCCCAGGCCTCCGACCCTTGATGCCCAGGCCTCGACCCTCACGCCCAGGCCCCGACCCCTCATGCCCTCTTCACGGACACATTCTTGCCTTCCCTCGGGCCCTTGGGTTCTGGGGAGCAGGTCTCCACTCTGCTGTCCCTAAGACAACGCTCACTGATAGTGCCCTCCTCGGCTCCTGAGAAATGGCCCCAAGGGGCTGGCTCCCTGGAGGGGAGGTGGTCCTCTCATGCCTCCCCCAGAGAGAGTTTAGACCTAAAGGAGGTTGGATTGGATTCATGCCTTGTCGCTGACCAGTTTAACACAGAGGGTTCTAAGCAGTTTAGTAACTTCAAGACAGGAAGAGAGGGAAAGTCATGGCTGGGGTCTTAGAAGAGGGGCCCAGCTGCTCAAGGTCAGGCTGTACGTACGGCAGACTTAAGGGAAGAGTAAAGAAAGTGGAAATCGGCACGTGGGGGGTCACATGTAATCCCAGCACTGGGAAGGTGGAGCCACACCCTGTAATCCCGGCACTGGGAAGGTGGCAGCAGGTGGATCTAAAGTCCAAGGTCATCCGCAGCTACACGGCAAGTTCAAAGCCTGGGCTACATGAGACCTTGTCTCAGAAAGGGGAGAACGGGGTGATTAGAAACTCAGGGAAATAGCCACCAGGTGGGGCAGGCATGAGAGGGAGTCAGGTACCAGGCTTCATTCAGATCTCTGTATCATACAACACTCAGGCTGAAGGGAAGCCAGCTATCTGCTCTTTGTGGTTAACCCTGCCTTGCTCAGACTGTCTAATCCTGTAATGAGCTGTCCTCCTGTGAGCAGCATCTATCAGCGATGTTCCATGCCAGTTCCCCAAGCTGTGGGTGGACTCCTAGGAGAAAACAGTCTTCTCCTCAGCAGAGCACACACGACCTTGCTGCCACCAGGAGCTTTGACAGATTAGCCCAGTGTAGATCTGACGTGCTGGTGACTGAAAGAAGGAGGGCCAGGCTCTTCTTGTCTAGGGTCCCCTTCCCTAGAGATCTAAAGGGTAGGCCCGCCCACAGCGGGAAGGCTTCAGCAGAGCCAGGACCACCCTCCTCCATCTTCTCGATTCTCGGCTTTCTTGAGTACCCTTGAATGAGGGGCAATTATTCCAGAGACTCAGCAGGAGATGTTTTCCTGCCTTTAGGGAAAAGGGAAATATGTCCAAGTGTATTTGTTTAAATTATTCAGCCCTCGGAGCGCCAAAGCTGCCTGACAAGAGTGAATGCCCAGAGGTTGGCCAGGGAGCTCAGCCCGTCAGCACTGCGGACAGCGCGCCAGCCTTGGCGGTTCCCGGGTGCCTGCAGGCTGGAAACCAGGGAGGGGGAGGGTTCCCTTCTAGCCCCTTTCTTCGCTCCCTTTCATTGCAGCTCAAAGGGACATTGGATAAGAAATGTCACCGCCGGGCCCAGTTGCCTGGTAATCATCCATTCTCGGTGCCCTGCATGGAAAGGCAATTAAAGCAAGAATTAAAAAGCCATCGCATCATTTAAAATCCAATAACACGGCTGGCCTGAAATGTGTCCTCAGTCCCTGGGGAGGGTGGAGGTGGGGCATGGGGAGGTGTGGAGGGCAGAAGGATTCGACAAGGAGGGGAGAGTCAGGAGGGGGAACTAGGGTGGCACAGGTAAGACGGTTTCTGAGACTCCCAAGCCTTCTGGCCACACAGCCTATCTCACTGAGCCAGACCTGTGACCCAGTGACCCCTGTTTCAGTGAGGTCTCTTCTCTGACCTCTCCCGGAGTTGATGTCCAGCAGTTCATCTTTCTTCCCTGGGCAAGAGAACAAAAAAACCTCGTAATCCCTGCACAAAGCCAGTCTGGCCATTTCTGCCTTTGGTTTGCTGGGTCTGGAGGATTCACAAAGCATAAAGTAGGCGCTCTGAATCTGCTTTTCACTCCTTAGTGAGCCAGAAATTTCCTAATCTGCTCAACTGATGTTAACCCTTTTCACATCACCGAAGCCTCCTGCGGTAATCTCCCTGTCACCAGCTGAGTGCCTTGATGTGGTTGCAGTGTGAGAGGGGTTAGACTTCCCTTTCATTTCCCATCCTCCTTGGTGAAACTCTAAACCAGAGGATTCCAGTTTGATGGGAGCTGTTCTTGCAAAGTCCCTTGGGGGGCTTACATGTGTCTATTTTAAATAAATCCCCCTTTTTTCTCTCTCCTTTTTACAAAGAACAACTGAAAATCTGTGAGGAGAGCCTTTCTTTGGGGTGGAATTCAGTTCTGACAATCAAACTTTCATGAGCCGAGAGGCCCTGGGTGAATAATGATGAAATGAGTTATCTCTGTGATGGGGTCTTGCCTGAGAGCTGGGGATGCTCTCTCAAAGTCCTGCAGTGTTTCTGGCCGTAGCTTCCCCAGAATTTGCTCTTTCACGAAAATCTTATTCTAAGAAGTAGGAAAGAGAGAAAAAGCACGAGGTGGGGGGGAGGGGCAAGCCCCGTCTGCAGGATGCCCTGCGCAATCTTCCTTATTTCAGATCTAAAGAAGACTAGGGCTGTCTAACCCTCCCCCCCGCACTGCCCCCGAGCCGTCCTGCCTGTGACGCTGTGAAATACACACAGGACCCAGAACAGAGGAACGGCTGGTTCTGATGCTCGCTCAGCCAGACATGGGAAAAGGGCCTGGGTCCTGAGCTCCCCAGGGAACTGGGACTGTGAACACCCTCCTCCGTCAGCATCGGGTCTAACCAGCAAACCCCTGGGTGAGCTCGCCGTCCTCCACCAGTCCTCCATCCTTCCCCAGGCCCCACACAGCTACTCAACCCTGACTCACAGAGGAGGCAGGATCTCCCTCTTTTCTGGCCCTGGCCCTCTCCGTGACAGTGGCCCACTGCTGTCAACAGCAAGGGCTATATGGGGCCACTGTTTCCATCTGCAGCTTCTGCCAGAACCCCAAAGCCTGAGACTATCAACCCAGCAGATATGGAGAAGGCAAAGCTGAGGTTCGCTGATGTGATGGGAAAGCAGTTTGGACAGTTTAGCGCCTTTTACCTGAGTCTACCCCGATCAGCCTGACGTTTGAAGCAACTCTAGTTTCCAGCCACTCGGCGTAAAACCCCCACTGAGACTTCTCTCCTTCAACATGAAAGCGAAAACTTTCCTGCACTGTGGACTTCCTTAATCATTTATGAAAACGTGTCAGCTGTCTCTGTCTTCTTGTTCTAGCTCCTGATGCCCTCTATTAGGGAGGCAGAAAGCCGCCTGGCCAGAAGGGCTGACGGGAAAGGGAGGCCAAACTTTCCTGGAATTAACGCGTCATTTTCAAAGCCATTTGCTTTCTCGTCAAATACATCTATCATCTCCATAAAAATATAAATACATATATTTAAAATTCAGTTCAGGAGATCTGGTATCATAAGTTCAACTCAGAGTAAAACCATAAAGAACAGGCACAGTGCCGTGGCGTGCCTCTTTAGTCCCGGTACTCAGGAGGCAGAGGCAGGTGGATTTCTGTGAATTTGAAGCTAACTGGGTCTACACAGCGAGTTCTAGGCTAGCCAGAGCTGCATAGTGAAACCATGTCCTAAGAATACACACACATTCCCTAGATCTGCTCACACCCACGCCCTGTCCCTGGAAGGGACGTCCTGCGCTTCCTCTTGACATTTTATAGCTGTAACCCTTGTGACAAGCTCCCGTTAACAGAAAAGGAACGCAGAAGCAAGCAAGCTGGGGACATTTCTAGAAGTATTTTAACCACCCAGAGAAATATCGACCAGGAAGTCAGCAGGGGTGCGACTGTGAACCTCTTCAGAGTCCCAGGCTGCAGGCACTGCCAAGACTAAACTGAAGAAAAATGCAGCATTTGATCGTGTTGTTTAGGGCCCAGGCTACCCGTGCGTGTTTAGTGGACTCCACAGGAAATCGGAGATGCAGGAATGTTAATTCCAGCAGCAGATGTAACACACAAACAAGCCGCTCAGCAAATTGGAAATTAGAGAGATGGATCCTCACCTGGTCTGTGTTTCCCTCCCCCTCACCCAGTGTCAATATCATGGGGTTCTGGGTGTGCCCATCGTGCTTCAGGTCTGGTAAATCATTTGTGAGTTCTAAAGGAATAAAGAGGAGGAGGAGGAGGAGGAGGAGGAGGGGGGGGGGGATCCTGAGCCATAGAAAGAAAAGAATAAAAATCCCCCCCAGGTCACCAAAGCCTGTGTCCCCTGGGGCACCATCGATGTCTAAAATATATCAGGGCTCTGCTTGACCTAGATTTGAACGTGGTCACTATCAACTCCTGTTTCTGCTCAGGAGTCCAGTAGTACACTTCCAGCCCTGTGAGAGACACCAAGGACGTTCACACTCGGGCTTTGTAACCACCGTGTCCCTTCCTCCTTCTCCCTCCTGCCACTGAGTTGTTTGCCTCTCCTTGGCCTTTGCTTAACACGAGCTGCACACACTTAACTTTTACCAGCCTCCAGAGCTGGCCAACCTTCTGAGACCTCCCATTTTTCATTTTTATGCCTTCAGCTCTGGAACTCCCAGCAATCCTGGTTACTTCAGTTCATCTGAACTCTGCCTTCCTCTAGCTACAGTCTTTGCGGGAACCATCTAGAAAACAAGGCAAGGTCTGAACTGCCCCCCCCCCCCCAGCGGCCCTCCTTCGCAGCTTTCCTCCTTCGCAGGTTTCCTCCTTCGCTGGCTCCTTCCCTCCTGTGTCGGCAGCGCTATGTGATATAGAACTAGCCGCTCACCTGACCATTCCCAGATCACAGTTCTGACCTCCTGACGTCTCCCTGAATTGGTCTCTGTCCTCCCTGATGTTTGCTACAGCCCCCAATTTAGTATCATCAGCAAATTTAATTAACATGTCGTTGGCACCTCGTTCCAGGCCATTAATGAAGATACTCTGGAAGTACCGCAAACAATATTTTCAAGGTCATGAGGTTAAGAGCACTAAGCAGCTAATACCTCTGCCCACTGTGCAGGGAAAAAGGCAATCAAGCGCCCACATGTGGTTTGAGCCATTTCCTCTGAGCTCTGTGGCTTCCTTTTCCAGGCCTGGGTTGGGTTCTCACAGCCCCTCCACCCTGACCGTGCATCCGAGACAGTTCCCATTTGGAAAATGAAGAGTGTAGATCACAGTTTCCTATTTTTGTCCAGTTTCTAACAGGAGACTCAGCCGTTAATTGAGCTTTTGTGGGGAGAGACAAGGCACATGGTAAAGACAAAGTGGCCATTATTAAACTTGTTATCTAGCCTTCTCTCCATTTCCAAAGCAGAAACCATGACAGTGGAAAATACCCAACCAGGCTCGGCCATGCACATCTGTCATTCCAACATCCAGAGGCAGGAAGATTGCTGGAAGTTTGATGACCAAGAAAGGGTGGGAGGTGAGGTCACTTAATCCAGGGCTTGCAGTGCTCTTCTCTCCACTCCCACTACAGACACCCAGTCATCTCTCAGACAGAGGCTCTGCAGGTCAGACAGGTATCTCTGGACCAGACCCTAGACCTTCAGAGCACCGGTCTTAGAGCCCAGCGGGAGGCCCAGGTGTACCTCAGCTTTCTCCTGGGCTCTGTGGACAGGCCTGACCTGCCCAAGTTCTCCCAGCCCAGGTCCTGCTTCTACAAGTCTGTACTTGCATTGGTTGGCCAGTTTGGACTATGGCATGCTAGGTCAGGTCTCTGGGACAGCTAAAGGGAAAAGCAGACACTGGGCCACAAGGTACACCTGCCCCTGTTGTAGATAGCTGTATGCTCTCTTGCCAGAGGAGAGGGGCAGAAAAGCACTTGCCAAAAGCACAGATTCTGAAGCCAGATGCCCTGAGTATGAATCCCGGCCCTGCCAGTTTCATAACTGGGGACCTGGGGTTGGTTGCTGCACATCAGTTTTTCCACATGTAAAATGCGCTGATGTTCATGTGCATGGTGGGCCACTGTAAGATGCGAAAGAGCTGATCCGTGATATGTGGTTAGGATGTATGACCTGCTCCCGGATGCTACCGAGATGAGGAATGGCAAACATTTTCTGTGAAGACCCCTGTAGTGAATGTTTTTGACTCTGTGAGTGTGATGGCTAATGGTAATTCCAAGTTGATGGGATCTAGAATCACCTGGGACGTGCCTGTGGGGAAGTATCTTGATTGTGTTAACTGATGTGGGAAGACCCATCTTGATTATGTGCGACCGTTCCCTGGGCAGGGGATCCTGAACTGTATCTGGTGGAGAACGTGAGCTGAGCTGAACATCCATGTGTTCATGCTTCCTGGTTGTGGATGGCAATGTGTCCAGATGCCACAGCTTCCCACGGCCCTCGCTTCCCCGTCACAATGGCCGGTGTCTTGAACTGAGAATTAAAATAAACCTTTCCTACCCCAACTTGATTCTGTCAGTGTTTTATCAGAGCAACAGGAAAAGAAACCAAGGCAGTGGCCACGAGGTCCGTGCCGTCCGCCCAGTTCTGCCGCTGTAAGTCTGGAAGTGGCCACAGACACAACTGAATGGGAGTGTCTGCATAAAGCTTTATTTATGGACACTGAAATTAAATTCAGATATCAGTAAATAATTCAATATCTTTAAATTATTTAAACACTCCTATAATTCCAACAGTTGAGAGACTGAGGCAGATGGTTCTGTTCAAAACGTACAAGGACTAGAGAGGGAGTTCAAGACCAGCTTAGGCCAGGAAGGGTGATGCATGCCTGTAATCTCAATACTGGGAGGTGGAGGCAGGAGGATCCATTTGGAGTTCAAGGTCAACTACAGCTACATAAGAAGTTTGAGCTACTTGAGACCACCCTACCCTCAAAAAAAAAGGTTGGGCATGCAGCTCAGTGGTAGATTGAATATTTGCCTCACATGCAAGAGACAGAAGGTTCAATCCTCAGTATTACCAAGAAAAAAGAAAAAGGGACTGGAGAGATGGCTCAGCGGTTAAGAGCACTGGCTGTTCTTGCTGAGGACCCCACTCAAATTCCCAGCATCCACATGGCAGCTAACAACTGTCTGTAACTCTGTTCCAGGGAATCTGATACCCCTTCTGACCTCCTCCAGCATCGTAAGTACATAATGCACTTACATACATGCAGGCAAAACTCTCATACACATAAAATAAAAATAAAATTTAAATGCTTGAGAAAAAGAAGAAAATAAAAACAAATAACAGGTGGTAGGCCCTGGGCGAGGTGCGGAGATGTGCCATCATCGATGCCCACGGGGCACACGGAACCCTGCCCTCTGCCAACCTGAAAGTGAAGCAGACCTTGTCTTAAGCACCCCCTTGAACTTGGGGCAGTGAAACTCCAGGTTTAGTGACTCAATTCACTTGTAGAACTTGGTATTTCAACTTGCAATTCCTCAAGCAACCCTGAGAGTCCGACCTGGCAGCTCTTGCCTGTACTCTTAGCACTTAGCAGACTCCCAGAAGATGGGATGGGATGGCGTCACACACAGTACATGAGCAGGAGAGGGCTGGGGAGAGGCTGCTCTGTTAGACAGGTCAGGAGCCCGACAGAGCTTAGCCCGACACAGCCCTGCTTGCTACGGCAACTTTGCTCTGGAGTCAAGAACAAGCTGGTCTCAAGACAGACCCCACAAAGAGCCTCAACTGTTATAAGGGAGGGGATTGGTCCCCCCAGAGCTGTGCTGGAGTCCCTGGTGATGGAAGAGGACAGTCAGCACTCATCATAGCACTAAACCCCTGCTCCCAACTCTCCAGTGCACGAACAAATGTGGGTGACATACCGGCTGCCAGTTGGATCAAGAAAATGAACAGCAATTGGATTTTGCTTTTTTAAAAAAATTGATTCCTATGGAGTGAATTAAATGCAAATACCAGAATGGGAGGGGATCTAAGCACCTCTGTGAAGGAAACAGGACTGGCAAATGTGACACATGGGTCTCCAGGGGCTCTGCTAGGAACACTGGAACTGGTGGGGGCAGGGTCAAGGCTCTGCCACCTCTACCTTCCCTCCAGCAGCTCCCACCCTCAGGGCTCTGCTCCGCCCTCAGCCTCTCTCCACTCCAGAGGCAGTTGTTGGTGGAAGGGGCCCTTGCCCATCTCCTGGGAATTATACACAGTTGGAATAAAGACTCTGGTTGTTCTCACCTCTGCACTTGCTCAGGGAGTTTGAACAAAATGGAGAGAAAGTAGGCAGGAAAAGAAAGAAGGGAGGGAAAGGAGAGAGGGTGAGGGATGGGGTTAGGAGGAGGAGGGAGGCCTTCGTGGTACAGGTAGGAGACAGAGGACGCAAGGTCCTGGCGATGAAGGACACAGAAGTTTCTCTCTGAAGGAAGTCTGAGCTGGAGTTGGGAAAAGCTTGGAGGTCCCCCTCCCGTCCCTGGAACCCAGGCTGAGCACTTTACCTGGAACCTCATCCCCATCCTGCCACCCCGCAGAGCAGCAGAGGCTGCCCTGACTCCTCTTCCTGCTCTCTGGACGTCTCTCAGTCCCGTGCTCAGCAGTCCAAGTCCACCAGGCAGAAAGTCGTCACCCCAACTATATCAGCTGTCATCAGCTGGCCTGAACCTGAAGCCTTTCCTCTGCAAACAGAGATGTGATAGACGGAGGTGCAAGGGAAGGACCAGGCCTCAGAAGGCCCGGGCTTCAGCCGTCTCATTTTGAACGAGTCACTAGAGGCTGGTGCCCAGCCTGGTGATGCCGTGCCCACTCCAGGACCACCCTGACCCCTTCCTCAGGTCACCTGTACAGTCTTCGCCCCCACCTGCCCCCTGAGCCCTGACACCATCCCCCATAACACACTCAGCCTGCCAGCCTGCCATCGAATTCTAGGATTAGCCACTTTCTGGAACCTGAGTGGCTTTCTGCCAACTGTCTCTGTCCTGAGGTGTCAGTGGCCTGCAAGGAGGAGCCTCTACCCTGTTGTCTCCGGCTAATGGTGGCCAATAGGCAGAGGATGCCCGGGAGCTGGGAGGGCTTGTCCGAGCCTGTGCTCACCCAGCAGCTGAGAACCCAATGGTCAGCCCTTGGGTGCTGATTTTCTCAGTCTGGCTCCTCCACCTCATGGACTAGGGTTGAGACCCTGGGTCCATCTTCTCCCCCATCCTGGGTAAGGACTAGGGTTGAGGCCCTGGGTCTATCTGCTCCACTGGCCTGGGTAGGAGTAGGCTCTCTGGGCTCTGTTGGTGATCTAGAAGGCCTTTCTCTGAGCAATGAGACCCCTCTTGCCCCATTAGGGGACCAAATGACCCCAGAAGACCTCACCTAGCAAGAGAAACCACCGAGTGGAGTGACCCTTCCCTGGGACGCAGAAGGGCTAGAGAGCCTTTCCCAGGAGCTGGATCAGTGACCACCGCTCTGGGATAGGGAAGGTGCTCAGAACTCATTGGGAAACCCTGATACCAGGATCCAGGCCAGAGAGGCCAAGCACTTGCTCAGGATCACACGGCTAGAAGCAAGGCATGTAGCAGAGTGGGGGCTCCTGCTCTGGTGCAGCATCACTGAGTCCTGACCCCCTGTCCATGTCCCGCTCTAGGGTTCCAGATGGCGTCTTGAAAGGCTGCGGCCATCTTGCCGGTTAGCTGCCATGTTAGCCTCTCAGGTGGAAGGCCACCTTTACCTACACTGAAGTCCAGAGGACGCAGGTAAGAACCTGCTGTCCTGCCCTGTCCAAGGAGCCCTGGCCTTTCTGAGGCACACATGTCCTTTGCTAAGGCCCTGGGCTGCAGGACCAGGAGCAAGAGCACGTGGGTGCCCATGGTCTCTCTGTCCTCTTCGCTAGCGTCACAGAGATGTCTGGCTCACAGGAGTCTTCAGAGAGAGTTTGCAATTTACAGGCCAGTAAATATTTCCCAGGCTTGCAGGTAGTGCTAAGGACACCTCATTTCTGTGCCTGTAGAGTGTAAGGCGCTTACTGTTTGCAAGAAGCAGACAATAGCCCTACACAAACATATGAAAAATTAACAATCTGAAAGAAAAGAGTGATGTCACAATGCCTGTGTTCCCAGCACTCCAGGAGGATCAGGAGTTCAAGACCCCTTTAAGTTTGAGGCTAGCCTGAGCTACATGAGACCCTCTCTCAAGAACGCAGCCCCTCCCCCCGAAAAAAAGAATGTCCCAGGCAATTGTGGTCAGTAGGCCATAAGTGGAGCGCTAAGTGATGAAGTTTAGAGGAAGAAATCTCAGGGCTTCCGCAAAAGGCGGAAACCTTTGAGAGATGAAGTGAGGGTCACCCAGTGACACGAGGCTTCCCCGAGAAGCCCAGAAGGAAACGAGGCAGGCCCGACAGAAGCCAGGCAATAGGGGTAAGGAAGACAGAACGGCTGCTCTGCTGGCCAGGACCTTTGGCTCCAGACTTCAAGGAAATCTGGTGGCACAGCAGACATTTAGGTCTCTTGAACTCAGCAGAGGACCAACTGGAACCCTCTCAACTCACTCAGCCTGAGGCCAAGACTCTGTCAGAACAGGCATACGAGAAAGTTGCCTTGGGGTTCCAGCCTGGCCTGTGTCCATGTGTGTGTAGGGACAGGTCTGCACATGTCTAGGCCGTGCTGAATCCAGCTGCCCCTCTAGGACACCTTCTGCCCACACCAGCTGCCCCCCACCAGATCAGCAACGAATCTCCAGGTCTGGGCTGGGGCACAGTACAATCCCAAGGGTCATTAGAGACACCAAAGGAGTGAGAATGTGTCTGATACTGGGGACCCCATGTGTGGTAGGCCAGGGTTGAACAAAAATGACCAACTCCAATGAGCCTGATCTGCTAAATGCAACCCCCAAACTGGCTGCACTAACGTGCGCTTTTTCTGCGCTAATGTGGTTTTTCTTATAGCCGCTGAAAGCAGAAGCCGCTGGAAGAGGGAACTTTTATGAAGGAGCTGACGACTGTTCCCCTAACTCATCTCCCCACCTCACCCTCATAAATCACTTCCCAGGGACTCGGAGTTCCTGGCCACCCCATGGCGCCCTCTCAGGCTGGGCTGTCTCGCTACCTTTTTTATAGGCCTTCTACTAAGAAAGACACATTTGCACACTTAATATGCACCAAGAGCAACCGTTATTCTCAGCATTTTAAGTTAATTAACAGTAACAGTCTGGTTACATTTTTTTTAAAGAGCCAAGTAACTTCGTCTTGGAGGTGGCATGTTATGGAGAATGCCAAGGCTGTCCTCAAGCCATTGGGCATCCCAGACACATCATGCTGGAGGCAGTGGGGGCAAGGAGTCTCTTGGTCCCGGGGAGCTCAGGCCAGGGAGCAGCCCAGGGGGCCGTAGACAGGAGAGGGCCTTCGAGGCAGCTGGAAAAAAGCAGCTTTGTACAGTGTGACTCTCCATCCTAGGAAAGGGGGTAGGGGGAGGAGGGGACAAGGGGCGGGGCAAGGGGCAGAAGAAGTCCGAGCCTCTCAGGAGAGGCCAAGGGGGTGGGCCCACTAGATCCCGAGGGGACCACTGAGGGAGAGGGAGTCAAACTAGTCACGCTGAGTGGACAGTCGGGACTTTGGAGGGAGTCATGCGTGCGGGGAGGAGGCATCCGCTTTGAACCCGAATGGAGCAGGAGCTGCCAGAGGGCATTGCCGCTGAGGAGCACCTGGGGTCCGTGCCTTGAGGGATGCTGCTGAAAGAAAGCGAGAGGTTGGCAGGGTCTGATGTCAAAGCAGGATCACCTGGTGTGATTTAGAAAGATCTGGGGCAGCACTAGAGGAGACAGGAGACAGTCACAAGGCAGCTGTGCTCCCAAGAAAAGGATTGCTGAGATGGCAACCTCTCCCGGCTTTGGGGCAGGAACCTGGAGTAAGGCCTCCAGACCTGGGCCTGGTCCCTCAGAGACGGCTGGCTGGGAACGGGCGGCTGGTCAGCTTCACAGACTCCTTTGTTCAGGCAATGACTGAATGAGTCCCTGTGTATGCCAGGCAGCCCCCGCCTCCTCCTTGAGGAAAAACAAAGGCAAGACACAAGGAGGGTGGCCACCAGCCACAAACAGGTAAGGAATCAAACCCTACATGTGGCACATAGTGACAGGTGGTCTGCAGGAAAATGAAACGGGGGAGGCAGGTGAGGCGCGGAGCAGTGGAGGGGAGAGTGGGGTGAAGCCAGGCCGTGGGCTCGGTGGTTTAGACCGAGGTTCATGCTGCTGAGGCAGGAGCCCCTGGGGGCTTTTGATCAGCTGAGGGACATGGTCTGATTTCCGTTTTAAAGGAGTTTGACCAGCTGCCGTATTTGAGAACAGACTGAAAAGCAAAGGTAGAATTGAGAGACTGGAGAGAGAGAGAGAGAGAGAGAGAGAGAGAGAACACAGAGAGGAGAGAGAGACAGAGACAGAGACAGAGAGACAGAGAGGAGAGACAGAGAGAGACAGAGAGAGGCAGAGAGAGAGAGAGAAGAGAGAGACAGAGACAGAGAGACAGACAGACAGACAGACAGAGAGGCAGAAAGAGGAGAGAATGACAGAGAGACACAGAGAGACAGACCTGGAGTGATTTAGGAGATGGAAGCTCACAGGATGTTCTGGAAGATTGTGACATAGGAATTGAAGAAAAAAATACATGAAAAATGAACATCAACCCCACGGACATTATATACATAGGGTGCGTTTACATACATGCAGGCAAGACTTTCATACACATAAAATACAAGGGCAACAAAAACTTTTTAAAAATGAACTTCCAGGTTCACAGCTGGAGCAGCTGGGAAGACCGACGTTGACCTCCCCCACAGGGTTGGGCAGCCAGAGGTGGAAAGTTCCAGGCCACCCCAGGGAGCCAGGCATCTATGCAGGAGAGACAGCAAAGATACAAAATCATTCAGGCAGCAGAGAAGGGAGGAGAGAGTGACGGGCGTGGCAGGGGCACAGCCTGGTGAAGACCGAGAGGCCTGTGCCAGCTTCTCATAGGCCAGAGCAAGGTCAGGAGATCAGGCTGGGCCTCGGAACCGTGAGGAGCATTCCAGTGGAGACCAATGTCCAGAGGTCAGGACAGAGGTGGGGACAGAGTCATGATGTGAGTGTCTCTGGGGGCATGGATGGGGTTTGAAGGGGACTTGGAGAGCCCCTGAGCAGGCAGGTGGGGCCTGGGTTGGGAAGTTGCACAAAAAAAGGAGCCTGGGAGCGACATCCAGGAGGGAGAAAGCTGGGCACGGGCAGCTCTGCCCCAGGCACTGGGGCACTTTGCACTGGGCACGGCGTTGCCAAGGTCACGCCAGAGTGGGGGCAGAAACAAGTCATTGCCTGGGTCTTCCTAGTCACGCAGACCAGCAGGTGACATCACAAGGAGGATGAGGGTGGGGGAAGGGGGTGTTCCTTTCTCCCCACATCCTCTCTGACTTCCTGGGGCTCTGAAGAGAGGAACTGAAGGTCAGTTCAGTTCCTAGTGCCAACGAGTCCCAGGGGACACAATGTGAGGCTTGCTGATGGTGTACAAGGACACATCCTTCCCAGGAACAGTAGGGACACTTTGCATCTCCCCAGCTGCCTGTGTGACTGGAGGTCCTTGGGGGTGGGTGCCACCTCCTTCCATCACAGTGGAGTCGCTGGGACCTCCCATCTATGAAGTAGAAAGTCCTCCCTTCACAGGGGCAATGAAAGGTTTCCTGTAGAGAAAGCTCTAAGGATTTGCCTGGAACCGCTCATGTTCCCGTGTTCCTCTGATCATGGGTGAGTCCTCCCATCATGAAAACCCAAGTGGGTCCTTCCCACCGCCCACCACCCCCTCCTGTCACAACCTCGCCATGAAGACTCAGTCTGCCTCCCTCTTACACCCCAACCAGAGAAAGTGCCGGAATTCCCAGCCCACCCTAGAGGCCCAGAGGATGAGGGGGTAGGGTTAGAGTGACGCGCTCCAAAAAGTCCCTCCTGCCACCTGTAGGGTCCCCGGGGGTTAGCACCCTCCACCTGACCCTGCTGGTTAACTCTGCCTTGCTTCACAGTTCACTGCTCACAGGCAAACTGGAGAGTGTCTGACCTCCAGGCAGCTGGAAAAGTACCGGGCCACCCTGGAAGGGCTGCTGAGGGACGGCCGCTGGACTGCCTTGGCAAGCATGGGAAGGGCACATCTCTGTGAGGGGCCCAGCGGGCCTCCGCCCACCCTGGCGTTAATGTTCTAGAAGGCGTGCAAGCAGGGTTTGAGGGTGGTGATTTTTGTTTCCGCTTTGCACTTGAGCTGTGTTCTCCTTGCAGTGCAGAGGGGCTCCAGTGCCCGGTCCCCCGACCCAGGCCCCTTCCAGATGACCTTCTGGTGGAGACCAGGGCAGGTCAACTACCCACCAGACAGATCTTCCCTGCCCCAGATACCGTTCCCTCCCATTCCCACAGAGACAGACTGGCAGAAGGAAGCCCTGCTTCTGCTTCGTTTCCCATTTATTTTGCAAATCGAAGTCCCGTGTCCATTTGGTCTTGCCTGGTTCAAGGTCTGCTCCAGTTAGCTGTGCAAAGCTAGATCTCATTTGACAAACAACCGCTAATTACTTTCCCTGGTTCCCGGGAGGAGGTGAGAGGTTGGGGAGAAGCCTGGAGGTTAAATGACTTGCCCCAGGCTATGAAGCTTCCAGAGGAGCCTCCCACCTCCTGGCTCTGGGCCTGCCCGGCATCTCTCCTCCCTGGGCCAATAGGCCATATGAGAAGGTGGTTTGATAAGCAGGCCTGAGTCCTGTCCTGTGTCCCTCCTCCCTGGACCAGCTGGCTTCCCTGGACCTGCTGGTCAGCATTCCCCGTGGCCAAGTGATGGCACTCCAGAGAACAGGTGGGCCCACCTGGACATCCCACTCACCTGAGGGAGGACCCCAGAAGCCTGAGGTCCTGGCCTGAAGTGGGGAACGAATCCTCTTAAAAGCAGATCCCACCATCAAATAAAGGATGTGCTCCACAGAGACACCTCTTTTATTTAAGAGTCTAATTTCTGAAGGGGGACATTTCAGGTGGTGAGGTAAGGGGGCCAGAGCAGCCCTCAGACAGCTCCGCAACCACTGCGAGCTTCAAATGCTAACTCGGATGGGTGGAAGGGGAAGACGTGGCAGGTCGTCCTGTGGCAGCCGAGGATCCTGAAATTGGGTCTATTTTCTGTTTTTAGGGATTTTAAGGTCTCTGTACTCAATCTCCTGCTGTGTAACTTCCATCCAGTCCTTTAACCCCAATGAGGCTTTGACAAGCAAGGTGATAATATCTGTCTTGAGAACTGAGACCTAGGCCCAGCAAAGAGGAAATGACCATTATCATCACTTTGTGAAGACAGTTTCCAGCTTCTGCAGCAAAAACTGCACCGACCTACTTATTTCTGCTTCCTAAACAGAACTGGAGGGGAAATTTCACTCTAATTTAATTTTATATTAATGAACGTTCACTTATTTATAAACTGGGGCCACAAATGAGTTCCAACTCTCACCACTCATAGGCTACCAGCAATTAGACACTGGTCCCAGTCACCCCACCCTCTCCCCTCCTCTCCCCCCTTGCCACTGAGAGTGGTTACTGCCACAAGAACTTCCCCTAGCACTCTAACTTGGGATGCTCTGCATGCCCCTGCAAATGCCCAAACCTTCTGTGGGACAAGCCCCTACCCTGCAGTACCCCCCACATGCCCGAGGTGATTTTGCCACAGTCTTTCTGTCCTTTTTCAAACTGGTATTTGATTGGCCAAACACAGCCCCTAGGACAGGTGCAGTGCTATCTTTTCTACAAAAAAAGAAAAAAAGAAGGCAAAAAGTCCTTGATGATTGTCTCCACAGCCTGGTGGTCCCTGACCCTCCCCTGAAGCCCGATATGCTTCACGGCAATAAGTCCCAACAGGGACTCAGCAACCACCACATCTGTATGCACAGTGGCCTCGTGCCTATGAGGTGTGTCAGCTTCTTTCTTCCCAGTTCTCTGCCTCCTGCCACTGTCCTGTTGCTCACAATCGATTAGATCAAGTAAGTGGTGTGTGTGTGTGTGCATGCACACACGTACGTGCACACTCCTCCAGTTTCCTGGGCAGCAGACTGGATTGCCTCCAGGACATGTGTGAACCCTGAAAGTAATGGAATTTAGGCAAAGGGTTGGGAGGACCCATGAGCTGAAACAAAGCAAAGGACACAGTGCTGGTTTAAAAACTCTAGAATGGGAGCAGGAGAGATGGCTCACAGTTAAGAGCACTGGCTGCTCTTACAGAGGACCCAGGTTCAAATTCCAGCACCCACATGGCAGCTAACAACTGCCTGTAACTCCAGTTCCAAGGGATCTGACGCCCTCTTCCGACCTCCACAGGCATTGCACATCAGTGCACTTACATACATGCAAACAATACACTCATACACATAAAATAATAAATAAAATATTTCTTAAAATTCTAGAATGTGGGCAGGAAGGATGGCTCAGTGGCTAAGAACTAGGCCTGCTTTTGCAGAGGACCCAAGTTCCTAGCACCCATGTCAAGTGGTTCACAACCACCTGAAATTCCAGCTCCAGGGGATCTGATACCCTCTTCTGGCCCCTGTGGACACCTGCACTCACATGTACATAACCACACATAGGCACATATATAATTAAAAATATTTTTCTCTTTTTGATATATTTATATTTACTTTATGTGTATGAATGTTTTGCCTGCATTTATGTAAGTGTACCACACTCATGCAATGCCCATGGAGGCCAGAAGAGGGTGTCAAGTCCCCTGGAACTGGAGGTAACTGGTTGTTGGCAGTCATGAGGGTACTGGGAACCAAACCAGAGTCCTCTGCAAAAACAGTCAGTGCTCTTAACTGCTGAGCCATCTCTCCAGCCCTGAAATAAAATATATTTTTAAAAAATCTCTAGAATGAAGGCTGAGGAGATGGACCTGATTTTGATCCCCAGTACCCAGATAAAAGTTGGATGCAGTGGTACCTGTCTGTAATCCCTGTGCTGGGCAGTAGAGACAAGCTGAACCATGCAAGTCAGGGGCCGGCCAGCCTAGTTAAATTGGTGAGCTCCAGGTTCAGAGAGGGGAGAAACTGAGGAAGACACTTGACATCAACCTTTGTCTTCCACATGCATTCTTTCTCTCTCTCACACAAACTCTAGAATGAGCAAATCAGAAATGAGCCAGGAACAAGAAGGGGAGGAGCCAGGGCAAGGGCACTGCCCCTCATCCCCTCTCTCCCCTTCCCCTCTCCTGCTCTCTCTCCCTCTGTCTCTCTGAGGTTTCTTTTCCCTCCCTCCCTCAAAGACTTATGAATCACAGCTTGCAGGAACACCAAAATGATTTTAGATGACCAAGAGGTAGAGGTTAGCTACTGGTAGTCTGGAATTTTCTTGCCACTTACAGGAACCTTGATAATACTAGGCGACCCAAGCCTAAGGAGAAGGAGATGATGAGGTGTTTTCTCAGTAACCACATCGGTGAGATTTCATAATTACTGAGCTACATGGATTCACCATGAAATTGAATAGTTAAAAGCAGAGAGTAATTGCCTGACATCCGTACTCTATAATTTAGTATAATCTAATCATGGACAAAGCCCCAAAGAAAACGCTTTGAAAGCACGCGTTTTCTTTCATACACAATTTGTTATTGACACTGGCAATGCACTCCGTGCCTCCAAAGAAATACTTACCAACCAATGTCAACGTGTCTATGTGTCCCAAAGCATGTTTCATTTCATTCCCAACAGATTATAGAAGCAGGTGGCACCAGCTGCCCATGAAACCTGTTCTGGCATTTCCCTGTGACTCTACTTACCTGCTTCCTTGACACATAGACTTAGACAGAGACCAGAAGGGTGAACCTCTCTTGTACAATGCACTGAGATGATGAGAAGCTTGGTGCTCCTGAGACCATTCCAGTCAAACTTAACCCCACTTTCAGCACCCACTTTTTGGCTACACTCTCCCAGCATTCCTCACATGCTCCTAGCGGGGGTGTCACTCTTTTGTGATTCAAAGGAAGCCCAAGAAGAAAAGAGAGACACAATGCTTGTTTTAAAAACTCTAGAATGGGGGCAGGAGAGATGGCCTAGCAGTTAAGAAAGCATACTGCTCTTGCAGAAGACCCAAGTCCATGTCGAGTGGTTCACAACTAACTGTAACTCCAGTTCCAGGCGATCTGACACCCTTTTCTGGTCTCTGTTGGCCAGAAGACAGAAACAGCAGAGTCTTCAACAAGGTGGGTCAAAAATGAGCCTGCCCCTGAGCATCACGGAAGATGGAATGAGTCCCGAGTTTCCGAGCAGGAAGAGAAGAAGGGACAGACCACTGAAAGATTTATGATGCTATTATTGTGGGGCTCTGCTGAGACAGGGAAAGGCCAGCGGGAGGGGGCCACTGAGGCGACCCTCGGGGGTGAGCGCGCCCGGCAGCCCAGCTGCTTTTGCTGCCTGTGTGGACGTGGTTACTAAGCAGATGCTGGTGCAGTGGCTCGTCTTTCCTCTTTCCCTTTAATAAATCAGGAAAAATGACCACAGTCTGAGCCTCATGTTTTTAAAAAAAAACATGCAAGGTGATGAGAAAGGAGGCCAGCCAGGGACCCTACACTATTTCTGTTTTCTTAAATATGCCTTCCACTCCAGACAGACTGAGTCAGAGCATCTGGGGGGAGAGGAGAAAGGCAGCTCCTGACAAGACAAAGGACAGAGGTGGCTAAGGAGCACGGAGGCTAAGTTCCTCAGAGGGTATGTGTGGGCACCACCGAGCAATTCCACTGAACCAGAAAAAAAGGCGGGCCCTGGGGGACAGAGAACCATGGAGGACCTAGGTAGTCAAAATCCAGAGATGAGGGGCTGGAGAGATGGCTTAGCAGTTAAGAGCTCTGACTGCTCTTGTGGAAGACCCAGGTTCGATTCCCAGCACCCACATGGAGGCTAACAACCATCCGTAACTCCAGTTCCAAAGGATCCAACACCTTCTTCTGACATGTGTGGGCAGTGCATGACATGGGTGCACTTATAGATAATACACTCATACACACATAAAATAAAAATCATATTTTTTAAATTCAGAGATTTAATATGCGGAGACTGGAGCTGAGCGCTGAGGAAAATGGAAACACGGAGACACAGGAGGGACGCCGACCGGCCTGGGAGGCTCTTCTCAGAGAAGCAGGAATAAAGCTGATGGCTGGGTGCCTACTGGCACACCATGCTGAGGACCATTAGACCCAGAAGGCCCGAAGCCACCCACGGATGCAGAGGGTAGACCAGGGTGACTAAGGGCCACAGCTGAGTTTCAGGCTAGAGGGTTTGGGGGAAGAGCAGTGGGTCACTGGGTCCTGGGTGAAGCAGCAACCCTGCCACAGGAAAGCTGAGAGACTCCCATGGTGCGCCATCACTGGGGTGGCCCCAGTCCTGTCCATACTTTCAAAGTTCCCTCAGATCCACTGTGATGAAATAGACCATAAGTCTGGAAAACACGGTGACATTTGCTTTCTTTAAGCATCAGTTTCAAACCCTCTTAGAAGCCATGGGGCCAGCATTGATGCAGAAAGGCTCGTTCTTTAGATATTGAGCCGCACAGCTGCAAGGAGCTGCACAAATGTTACCAACTCATTTGTCATGCAAACAGTGCTTCAGAAAGAAATAAAATACTATTATGTGGTATATGTGTTAGGCAATCACTATATCAAACCCATGGCATTCCGTGCAAACACAGGCAGAGAAAAGGAAAACAACACTTGGTGAGAGAAATCGCACCACATGGGAGCAGCTAAGTCAGGGAGAAAGGGAGGCGAACAACAGAAGCCCGACAGAGCAGAGGCTGTAATTTTCCCAGCCATGTGGCCAGTGCTGAATACCCCAGAGGTAGAACAAGTGGCAGAAAGAGAAACTCTGAGGAGCATGGCCTAGGGTCCCAGGGAGGGCAGGGAGAGCCAGGGGGGCAACAATGGGCTGCTGGGTAAAGCTGCAGGGAGACCCAAGGGAGGAGGGGGCTGAGAAGGGAGAGCAGGGGAGCTGGGGCTGCGGTAATTGTTAGAAGGGAGGTGCTGAAGGATGAGGAAGCAACAGAAGGATGTTGGAGCGTGATGAACTATACCTCTGTTCCGACTTGCCACCACTTCTCTTGCTCCACTTAGGGGGTTCCCACTAAGAGCCTTCATGTAACCAAATCACTGGCCCTGTGGCAGACTCTAAACAGCACTGGCTGCAAAGATTTAGGTGAAGCATAAACAGGGAGGAATGTGTGCCAGGCCCTGTCCTGAGCACCTTATACAAATCTCTTCCAATCTCTTCCCCTTCCTGGGACAGGGGTCGGGCAAACAGGCTAGAAATGTTAATTGGAAATCATCACATATCTAATGGTTGTGGAGTGGATTGGAAATCAAACTGCCTGGCTCTGCAGTCACATCCTAAACCTCAAGACTACCTAAAGCCAGAACGCCATCTCTCAGGAGATCCCCACCAGATGTCACACAGCCACCTCTGAGCAGCCCCACCCACCCACTGGAGCCCATCCGCATCCTCAGACGATGTGGTGTTGACCCACAGGGTGGGATGCGCAGAGGGTCAGTCTGTCCCCAGGGTAGGGCTCCAAATTTTTGGTGCTCATTGTTAGTTAAGTGCATGTCTGAGGTCAGCCTGGGGCTGCCAGGTTAGAACCTCAGATCATACCGGGCGTCTACTGCACCACCCAAATAAAACTCCATCACACATGGGCCCCGGAATACGGAGATTGGCGAATGACCACGACTCTCGGACTTGCCTTTAAACACTGCAGCTCATCCACTAAATCAACATTTTATTCAATGCCTGCCACGTACCAGTGACTACGCGAGGGACAAAGAATCAGAGATAAAACACGGCTAGGTCTAACAGACAGGGATGGGGGGCGTGAAAAAGAGGGTGGAGCAAGAGTAGAAAGCAAAACAAAACAAAAAAGAATCCTTGTTGGACCTCACCAACATGGCGACTCTAGGTCAAACCAGACCTCTTCATCATGGCGGAGCCCCACGCCAAGCGCCGCCCGCCCTCCCCAATATGGCGTCCAAAGACGACCTTCCCATCATGGCGGGCGACCCCGCCCGCTTCGCCGCGGCAGCCGGCGGGAGCAGTTCCGGGTGCGGAGCGCGCCGGGGGCCGGCGGGGGGCGGCGTCCTGGCCATGGCCGGCCTGTCGGACCTGGAGCTGCGGCGGGAGCTGCAGGCCCTGGGCTTTCAGCCAGGACCCATCACCGACACCACCCGGGACGTCTACCGCAACAAGCTACGCCGCCTGCGGGGCGAGGCCCGGCTGCGCGACGACGAGCGGCTGAGGGAGGAAGCTCGGCCTCGGGGCCAGGAGCGACTGCGGGAGGAGGCCCGGCTACGCGAGGAGGCGCCGCTGCGCGCCCGGCCGGCTGCGGCCCCTCTGCGGGCGGAGACCTGGCTCTTCCCGTCGGTCTCCGGCCCGGCCTCCAAGACCTCAGGGCCTTATGGAGACCTCCGGGCCTCCGCCGCTCCCTGGGCCGGAAGCCGCGGCCTCGCCTACCCCGTTCACCCGGGGCCGCTGCGGCGCCGCGCCTCGGTCCGGGGCAGCTCCGAGGAGGACGAGGACGCCCGGACGCCCGACAGGGCCGCATTGGGCCCGGTCCGCCGCTGGTGGGCCTCGTCCTTGGCTTCTGCGCGGCTGCCCTCCGCCCTCGGCGCCGATCCGCGCCCAGGCCTGCGGGCCTCTCGAGCGGGCTCTGCGGGCGCGGCGCGGGCCCGGCCCGAGGCGGGGCGGCGGCTGGAGCGCTGCCTGTCCCGGCTCCTGCTCTGGGCCAGCCTGGGGCTGCTGCTCGTCTTCCTGGGCATCCTCTGGGTGAAGATGGGCAAGCCCTCGGCGCCGCAGGAGGCGGAGGACAACAGTACGTCCCGGGCCGGCGCAGGGGAGGGCCCCCGGGGCGCGAGTGTGTGCCGGGACCACCCTGCTCCCAGCGCCCGGCTGCGCTCTTCTGCACCTTGCCAGCCTCCACTGTCTTCCCACCTCCAGGCCTTCACTTTCCTCCTTCCCAGCGCCTACAATAACCTCCTGCCTCCGCTTTCTCACGTTCTCTTCTGCACTCGCACCCCTGCTCGTTTCCCTTTCAGCCACGTGCTGGGAGCAGGTTCTACCTCCATCTCTGGTTCTCTCTGGATAGAAGCTACACCTCTCTGACAGGCCAACCCTGCCTCTCTTTGGCTTTCTTCCCTTTTCATCTCTGACTCATTCACACTTTAGGGCCCCTTTGAAGTGTCTCCAGATTTCACTGGCCTTCAAGGAGTATTGTCCCAGCTTTGTGGCACCAAAAAGATCATTCACTCCGAGTAGGACCACCCGGCCTCTCAGAAGTATTTTAGGCCTGCTGTGGCACAGGTGCTGGAGGATCTTTTGAAGAGCTTAAACTGATTACCAGTGGGGCGCTTGTCACTGCTTGCAGCACCCTCCAGGCTGTGCTAGGAGAGGACCTGTGAGTCAGGCCACTTTACCAGCCATCCTCTGCCCGCACTTAGTTCCATGACTAGACACCTGTAAGAGGTGTGCAGGATACAGTATGACTTCTGAATAGCTGAGGATATTTGCCTGTTAACTCCTGGTTCTTATAGGACCCTGGTCGCCCTCCCAATTAAGAGATTGAACCTTGAACCTAGGGCCTGGCAACATGCTAGCCAAGCACTGTACCACTGAGCTGCATCCCCTGGCCTGTTTTCCTTTTTCTGTTTTGAGACAGGGTCTCACTAAGTTACCGAGGCTGGCCTTGAACTCACTTTGTAGTCCAGAATAGTTGTGACCCTGTGATCTTCCTGCCTTAGCCTCCCAAATGACTGGGATTACAGGCCTGACTCACCAGGCCCCTGTCATTTCATTATAAATTTAGGTATAAAATGACATTTCAGGTCACCAGTTGTTAGCATACTTTGCAAAGAATGAATGTGATTAGTACTCTCCTTAGCCTTGAGTCAAGGCCACATCCTCACATACCTAGCATGAAAATACAGGAAAAAGCTGAATTAGTTCTTAGCTGTTGTAATGAATGAATGTTTAGGTGTATACAAGTCTGTGGGCCTAGGATCACAGACTCATGCTAACACTCAAGTGATTTCTCCACCTCAAGAGCGGTTTATCCACTCTGGGAATAGTTTGTGGGCTTGTTAGAGAGATTGTCTCTACACTGTATTGCTACTGAAACCATGCTGGTGATGACACAGTGCCTGTTGGTGCTCACTGCTGAGATGATTTAAAGACAGGTGCTTTGGGATTACATACTGAGGGTTCCCTGGAGCTTCTCTCCCATGATGGTTTAAGCCTTGATTAACACACTGTTATTTACACTTCATAAAACTGTATGTTATCTTGCTTGAACCAATTTCCCTGAGTTAAGCAAGGGGGCCATTTGTTTTATTTTCTGAAACAACATCCCCTCTGGAGCCCAGGCTGGCCTCAAACTTGTGGTATTCCTCCACCTTAGCCTCCTGAGTGCTAGGTGTGTACCGCCATGGTTGCCTCAGGAAGGGCCATTTGATCCCATTTTACAGATGTAGACACAGAAGTACCCCAAAACATTTGGCTACCCATTTTCAACTGGAATGAGGACACAGCAATCCCATTTCCTGACCCAAAATGGGGAAACTCTTAGGTCTCACGTCCACACAGTAGATATCCCATATTGAGATGGCATCTTCCTAGTCACTACCCTTCTGTCAGTCAAGTTTTACTAACTTTGAATTTTGAAAAATCTCTCTTTTGTGGTTTCTTCGACCCTCACTTTTAATCTCTTTTTTTTTCTTGGTCTCAGTGAAATTATTGCCAGTGAACTGTGAGAGAAAAACTGATGAGGTAAGTTTGTGTTTCTCCTGGATTTTATTATTTCTCTTGAGGAGCCTAGCCTCCATCGAGAGGTAAACATCCCTAGAAAAAGATCATAATAGGATCATTTTCAGGGACTGCTTCCCAGAATGTACTAGAATCACATTGTGTTCTGTGATGTTTGTGTCAGACTCAAATGTAACAGCAAAGCAGTACTTGAAACACTGCAGACTGAGCTCCCAGGATCCAGCCCTGCCCTGTTACCAAAGCGTTCCCATCAGTGGGCATATGGTGCCTTTGCTCTACCTAGGTCGGTCTAGGGAGCTGGGGGACGGCGGTGTGAAGGACCTCTCAAGCCTGCGGTGTAGAACAGGGCTGTCTGATTGCAGCATCCAGAGGCCAGGTTCTCAGTTCTGCCTCCTGTCTGGTGTACATTTGTGGCTCTGAGTGTTCTGGTTTGACATATCAGAGGGGTTGGTTTGAAGCACATGGTGAGCAGAATTGGCCCTCTTAGCTGATAGTTAGGTTTGTTTTATGAAGCCTTCATGTTCCCTACAAATAATATTTGGGGAAGGTGAGCAGCCCGGTTCATTTATGAATCATGCGAGCAGCATTAGCGCAGAGCCCGAAGCCAGTTCTGGTCATAGTCTGAGGAGGATAGGAGGCAGTAAATTTCAGGTCATAAATTCTACCAGGAGTTGTGCAGTGCCAGAGGGCATGACTTAGTGGTCTAATTATTAAGTGTTCAATGCCAGGGGGCTGCGAAAGAAATGTGACCCCTGTACCGACCCCTCCCCTTGTTAATGAAGGGCCGCCTGCTGCAGATACTGGTTTTATTGCCTTGGCTTCTGATGTGTCATGTTTGTGGGTATTTTATGACACGCCTTCACTGCACTCATCAATCTACCAAGCATCTTTGCTTCCCAATTGTTCTGCAAAAACAGACTCATAATAAGTTTAATCTGCTTTCTGTCATAAAACTGGGTTGATGATTAGACCACGCTCCAGAAACACAGGCAGCCGAGGGGAAAAAACAGAGTTTTGAAGACTTGCGGATGTTCGTTTTGTCTGTCATTTAATTAGAAGAGGTTCTTGCATTCTGTTTCTTGGTCCTTCATATCTGTAAAGATGTCAGACCCCACATGAAGGGCACACTTGCTCCTAGCCCTCCTCCCCGCTGAGCACATGCACGCCTCTGGTTCTTGAGTCCAGACAGATACCCTGCAGGTTCCCACTGGACTGCAGCAGCAGGCGGCGGGCTTCCTACGCTGTCTGGTGGAGCTTCAGGATTTGACATTTGGAATTTGTAACCAAACCTGCATCTGCTATAGAACAGCAGCCTGGGCCTCATCCACAGAGGACCCCAGGTTCATTAGCTGACTTCATAGGTACCTGTGGCCTTCATGGTGAGTAGATGCAGGAACAGGCAGGTTGAATGGTACCTGCTTCTTGGCCCTAGTGAGGCTGTAGCTGAGTTCCCTTTGGGTAGCCCTGGTTCACTGAGAACCCAGGTAGGCATTAAAGTGTCAGATCAGTTTTTCTTCCTGCCTCTGCTTCTGAGAACATAGGGACAGGCTGGGAGTGGGTGTGTTGTCTTAATCAGGCCATCTTGTCGTCTGGTACCGTCTGCCCTGCTTCCTTTCGGTGGTGGCACCCTGTGCGAGTGGCATGTGTGTGGTTCACACAGAATTCTCACTGCTGTCCTTCCACTTCCAGTAGTCGCTGACCTTCTGCCCTGTCCCCCCCGACCTCTGCAAACTCTGGCCACCTCATTCTTTCCCCTGAGGAAGATGAACTACCAGGCGAGGCTGGAGCCATGGAGTGGCTGTCCCTTTGTTACTGCATGTGCCTAAAGCTCTGCTTCCTGCCACATAACCAGATGCTTATCACCTCACTCCCTAAGCCCACCTCTCTGCAGATTTGGTTCTGTTTAAAATTAGAAGGTGGGGCTAGAGATGTGGCTTAGTTTGCAGAGTGCTTGCCTAGCATACGTGAAGCAGTATTAGTTCGTGACCAGGTATGGTGGTACATACCTGTTAATCCCAGCACGCGGGGGTCGGGGGATAGAGACAGGGTGATCAAAATTCAAGGTCATCCTCAGCTGCGTAGCTGGTTCATGGTCAGTGTGGGAGATGGGAGACTCTTAGACAAAGCCCTAACTTTAGAAGTGCTCCTTGTCCAGATGGGCTTGGCAGTGTGGCTGAGGTGGCGAAGACAGATCCCCTGACTGGTTGTCTGCTACCTTTCAGTTCTGCCAGGCCAAGCAGAAGGCGGCTTTGCTGGAACTACTGCACGAGCTGTACAACTTCCTAGCCATCCAAGCCGGTGAGTAGCCAGCAAGCCCTAAAGCCCTACCCTGATCAGCTCTCAGCTACCACCCCCCAAAAAGCATTCAGAAGCCAAAGTCGAAGCCAAACCTTCCTGCGCCCCACTCAGATACATCTTTTCAAGTCTTCTGAGGGTGCGGTATCAGCTTGGTTTTGGTCTCTTTCAGGCCCTGGGTCTTGGCTGGCATACACACAGGCCTCTCAGATGTTTCCCCTTCTCCTCAGAGATTCCCCCACCCTCTGCTTTAGATCCTGGAGTTGGTGTGGGAGGATTCAGGCCTCCAGAGTTTCCTGCAACATTGGTTCCGGGTCCTGTCCTTACCTGTGGGAAGTCCCAGGGGATGTGTATGACAACCCCCTCCTCCCCCGAGACACTGTGCTTCACACTAGGTCTAAGTGACTGTTTCTCTTCCATCCCGCCTTCTATATTGGTCCTAGCTTTTGCCACTGAAGGCCCTGGTACCTTAGGACAGGGCTGAGGTCCCAACAGATAGAGAGTGTGGGCCACATCCTTTCCTTCTGCCAGCTGGAGATCAATTGTGGCCTGGCATTGTGCTAGCTTTGATAGGGTCTTGCCGCAGGCTGCTTATAGTCTCAGAGGAGACCTGGACCACACACTGCAGGAGGCCCAATGACTTAGCTGGAGCTGTTGGGAAAGTATTGTGCCAGCCCAGATAGACCTGGTCCTCTGCATTTGAGGAGGGGCAGGAGAGGATTCAGGACATCAGTAGTAAGGACAGGGCTTCACAGTGGAGGAGAGGGGATAACATTAGGAAGTGCTGTGGCTGCCAGGCCACCCTAGCCTGATCCAGGAGGCAGAGGGCTGGTGAATGACTTGCTGCAGGCCAGGTGCCAAGAAGGCAAAAGCTGCCGCAGCCCAAGTGATGCAGTGTCATTTATACAGAATCATTTCGAAGCTTATTGACAAAGCTTGGGATGGAAAGGAACAAAAAGAAACAAGTCAGGAGGCCATTGGGGAGGCTAGCCAGGGCAAAGCTAGTCTAGGTGGGGGTAGGAGGTAGAGAAAACTGCCTCGTCCTCAGGGGACACAGGGTCAAGATCAGCTTTGAGGTGGGAGGATTTGGCTGAGTTGGGAGGAGCCATGCTCCTGCGTCCCCAGGCTGAGCCAAGTGAAAGGCATGCAGGCATGCATGAGGCTCCATCCTTGCTTGTGCCTAGTCCTGTGCTGTCCTGGCTCTTAGGGAGTCTGATTGACTGGAAAGAGCCAAGCAGGAAGCTGTATGAAGGAGGGCTAAAGGCTGTGGCATACCTCCGGTCTTCTGGGGGCTTCTCAGGAAGTAGCCCTAGAGGCAGGCTTCAAAGGCTGGCAGATTAAGTGAGCCTGCAGCTCCAGGCCAGGTGGGAGACAGCCTCCCGGGGCACTCAGAGGATGTCCTCAGCCTGCCAACCGATGCCCCTCAGGTGCCTTCTTCTTCCCTTGGGCCCTTGGGGACATTGCTCCCCAGGGGCCCTGGGCTTGGCCTCCAGGTTCCAGCTTGAATGTGGATCGGAGTCCCTGCAGTGGCACAGCCTCCTGCCTTTCTTTTTTCCCAGGCAGTGTTTATTTATAGTGCCATTCCGGTACCTTCCAAGGCTATCTGTCTGCTCCTTTTAGGGATCAGTCACAAACAGACCTTGGTATTGGGCAGCTTTTTAGTCATTTAATGCAAATCGCCGCCCTGCTTTGCAGGTCAGGTTTTAATGATCTGGAATCGATCCAAGCTAAGTGGCTTTTGATCTTGCTGCAGAGTGAAGATGCCCACAGAAGCTGGGCGCCGCTGGGCCACATGCTCCTGATTAGAGCTGATGGCTTGATTCTCCTGCATTTTTAGGCCATTTCAGGGTCTTTTTTTTTTTTTCCCACCTCTTTTCTGTGTTTGAATGTGACTTTTTTCCCTCCTAGGTAATTTTGAGTGCGGCAATCCGGAGAAGCTAAAAAGCAAATGCATTCCTGTTCTGGAAGCCCAGGAGTACATAGCAGTGAGTGGGCCGGGGGCCCCTCCACAGGGAGGTGCAGTGAGTGACCACGGGGAGGTGCAGTGAGTGACCACAGGGAGGTGCAGTGAGTAGTGACCACGGGGAGGTGCAGTGAGTGGCCACGGGGAGGTGCAGTGAGTGACCACGGGGAGGTGCAGTGAGTGACCACGGGGAGGTACAGTGAGTGGCCACGGGGAGGTGCAGTGAGTGGCCACGGGGAGGTGCAGTGAGTGGCCTCGGGGAGGTGCAGTGAGAGGGCCGGGGGAGCCCCTCCTGGGGAGGTGCAGCTCTCTATCCAGTCTTCAAACCTTGCAGCTTTTTCTCACTTTTTGCTTTGGGTTTGCTCTCTGGCTTTTGGGTTTCTTTCTTTCAGAATTAGTGGAGTGTTGGGCTTCCATGAGTTAAGGCCACCACAGAGGGAATGGTACCCCAGGGCTGGGACTATGCCCCAGGGCGGCCTTGCAGAGTATGGGCAGGTGGCACTACCTGACCCCAGGACCCTTTACAAGCTGAGCGGCCGCAGCCGGTGTCCCTTCCTCTGCTGGCTCTCTCCTCTCCCTGTCTCAGTGGCAGTTGCACATGTATCGGGTCCTCTGTCTTCTCTCCTCTTGTGATTCCTTGTGGTTGAGTTCCACTTGAGTATCTCCATGGTCTCCCTAAGGTAGAATTATCAAACTCTGGGGCTGGCAGGGACCTCAGGGATCATGTAATTCAGGTTTCATTTTACAGATGAAGAGACGGAGGCCTGGAGAGGGCCAAGGAGTTTCTGAGGCCGCACAGCTAACTGGACCCCCAACCCAACCCTATGCCCTTTTTCAAGTGGCTCCAACCCTGAGCCCTCCTTCTGCCGGCTCTGGCTGTGATTTTGGCCTTTGCATAATGTGTTTTTCTAGAGCCTCAACCCTGCATTCTTTTCCTGCTGTGCCGTGTGCATCGCCTCCCCTGGCTAGAGCCTTTTCCTGGTTCTGATGCCCCAATTTGCCTCTCGGCCAGTTCACTGTGCATGTGGTGGAACTGGCCTGGGGCTTGCAGAGAGGGCTGCCTGATCCGGCCTCAGAATAATGCTGTTCCGGCAGTGGCGCCTCAGGCAGAGCTGATCCCCTACTTCCCGCTCCCCAGAATGTGACCAGCAGTTCCTCCTCGAGGTTTGAAGCCGCGCTGACCTGGATTCTGAGCAGCAACAAGGACGTGGGCATCTGGTGAGTGTGGCGGCTTGTCACAGGTAGCAGTGACCCTACTGCTGGCTTCCGTTCTCACCCAAGGGTCTCAGGTGTGAAGTTAGGGTGCTGGGCGGAGCCAGGCAGCAGAAGTCAGCCGCTTGGGCTGCAGGTGTTAGGATGTGCGCCAGCTGACCCTGCTAATCCTGCCTCAAGTTAACCGCTCCCGCTTCCTCTGCACCCACACAGCTGGCTAGGGAAAGCATTTTTCCTGCGCTTCCTCTCCTGGGGTGCGATTTGTCCTTTGTAGATGAAGCGATTGTGCGTGTTGGCTTTGCTCAGTGTGGAAATTGCTTAGGAAATACTGGGTTTTATTCTGACTGGGCAGTTTCTGCTCGTTTTTATTGCTGGCAAGCACTGTTAGCAGAGACAGCAGCCCTGTCAGGAGGCTACAGGGCCCCACGCAGTTGCTTTACGGGGGAGGGGTTCGCCAGTCCTTGCCAGCCAGCCCTGGAAACCCCCTGCTGAAGGAACATTGCCACAAAGCCCCTTCCATGGTTCTGTTTGTCAGGATCTCTGTTCAGGCTCCAGCTCCTGATATTAACACACACTCTAGGGTTTTGTTCGCTTCCTCTCTAATCCGCCCAAATTACTAATTCCATCAGCAGTGCATCCAGCGAAGCCCCTTGGGCAGCTTGGCCTAAAGCTCGGTAACTGGATGCATGGCACGATTAAGATCCGCTGGCTTAAGAACAGCTGCCCTGAGCGGCTGAGCGATTTTCCTGCATTGGGAAAGGCAGCGAATACAGCTTTTCCCCTCCGCAGCGCTCACTGGAGCTGCCAACTCGGAAGAATGATGACACTCGCCTTTTCCAGCAGTCAGCAGGGAGGCTGGGGCACTCAGACAGCCAGTGCTGAAAACGGGGCACAAAGAATCGGGGTACCTGTAGCAGCCATTCCAGAACTCAGTGTGAGGGCTGGAGGCCTCAGTGTCCCCACAGATCCTGCACTGAGCTCTCCTGCTACTTGACTGGCCTCAGACAGTCTGGTTCCCATTCACCATAAGCCTCCCCGTGCCCATGATCTTTACACTTAAACAGTTTATGCGCCTGCTCGTCACGGGGAAAAGCACAGCCTCCTAGACTGTGTCTTTCAGTTCTCACCACGTACTTGCAAAGCCAGAGATTCAGTAAACATTTCCATTTCTCTATGCTGGGAGGTGGGAATCCAATTTACAGTTTAATCTTCTGCATGCTGAGAGAGGCTGTCAAAGACCCGGCAGAGGGGGACACCACTTGAGCGGTAGGGGCTTGAGCTTGCTGCCGTCTTTAAAGCTGCATTCTTTCTAAGTAGTCGATGTGGGAAATTTAGGGAAAGAGCACAGCCAGGATATCAAGCAATCTCAGCACGTGGAGGCTCTGGTCGCTCCTTCCTGGGCCCTCTCACCCCCTGGCTCTACAGAGCTCTTGAGTGTTTACTAGCCATGGTACTGTTTCAGGTTGAAAGGGGAAGACCCAACTGAGCTGGTGACAACTGTGGACAAAGTGGTCTGCCTGGAGTCGGCCCGGCCCCGTATGGGCATGGGCTGTCGCCTGAGCCGTGCTCTGCTCACTGCTGTCACCCACGTGCTTATCTTCTTCTGGTGTAAGTCTTCAGTTACCCACCTTGCCTTCCTTTCCCTTCATTCTGCTGTTTGCAAGGAGCCCAGTCTGGTTGCCTCCCCTATGTAGGTGATGAGTTAGAGGTTCTGTCCGGTGCACCTGGGAGCCGGCTAATAAACCGGGAAACGACCGGCCGGCCCTGCCCTGAGCTGTCTTTCCCTTTGGAGCTTGGTGACAAGAGCTGTAGGAAAACGAAATGTTCTTGGCTTAAGGCAGGGGACTGTCAGCTTCCCTGAGATAGAGAGGGCCCTGCAGGAGCCAGCTTGTGCTGCTTCCAGTGGCCCAGCCAGGATCCCAGTGCTCAACCAGCTCTACACAGGAGGCACTTCAGGACCTTGGCTTAATTTTACTCTTTGAAAGCTGTAAACATCTCCCAAGAGCCTTGGATACTAGATGAAGTAGAGAGGATCCATGATGCAGGCTGGAAAGGAGAGCCAGGCTCCTCTGGTGTTGGGGCACATTTGAGCAGTGTCCTGGTATTGAGCAGTACCTATGCGGTGGGAGGGGCTGGGACGTGGAGGTGGCGATAACTGGCAGCACCTCCCCCACCCCGCACCATCAGGCAGTTACCAGCTGCAGTGTCTCAATACAAGGCTCGGCTTATGTCTATGTATGAAATGCAGGCTTGGCTCATGGGGGAGAAGATGAAAGACCAGAATGAGGCTGGGAGGGCCTGAGGTCTGGGTACCCGGGACGCGTCTGGAGGCAGCAGTAGGAGGAGGATGACCGCTTGGCCTGCATCGCTCTGCAGTCCCGATTTCCAGCATACGTTCCCTACACCTGAGCACACTGGATGCTTAAGACCCCTTTGCAGGCCCTCCTCCAGCACTGTGTCTGCGCACAGGGCCCCTCCAAACATCTGAATGGCCGAGGAGGTGCCAGTGTCTGCGTCTCTGCTCCCTTCTAGGCCTGGCCTTCCTGTGGGGACTGCTGATCCTCCTGAAGTACCGATGGCGGAAGTTAGAGGAAGAGGAGCAGGCCATGTATGAGATGGTGAAGAAGATTATAGGTGCGTGGCCCCTGGCGGGAGGGCCACACGTCCACTGGGGCCTGGCACTGACTGCTGCACTCTCTCCTGCAGATGTGGTCCAGGACCACTATGTGGACTGGGAGCAGGATATGGAGCGCTACCCGTATGTAGGCATCCTCCACGTTCGGGATACCCTCATACCCCCACAGAGCCGGTGAGTCCTCATGGGGTTGGCTGCGATGACCCCACAGCTCCATGGAAGGGAGCCCAGGGTCTGGCGTTAGTGGTCAGCTGAAAAGAGCTCTGCCCAGCCCCTGGGGAGGGACCACCTGCCCCTGCTACTGTCATGGTTCTTTGTGGCAAAACCGGACATACGAGAGCATCGGCATTCCTCTGCAGAGACGCGTTGCTTACGCAGACTCTAGTTATCATGCTGTGGCTGCAGGTCAGAGTCCCTTCCCACAGTGGTGGCGGCTTCAGGGGGTGTCACGGTTTCTGTGAGTGGAGGTCCAGAGTAACTGGGACTCTGTGTCTGGAGCAGCTCTGGCTCCATGGCTGTGGTCCTCACCACCCTTCTTCCCCCATGGTCACTGTCAGCAGGCTGGTACCTGTGGTTACAAAAGCGGTCACCAGCAGCTACAGCAACATCTGCCTTGCCACAGATGGCAAGGGAGAAATGGGCTTCCTGGCCCTGTCTTCCAAGCAAGAGAAGACCTCCCCAGTAGTCTTTGGGGACATACTTCTTGGGGTGTCACGGGCCAGAATCAGTTCCTTGTCTTTGAATCACTGGCCAGGACAGAGGGGGAGGTTTTCAGACTTTGTGACCATTACCCAGAGTCAGGAACACCTGTTGCTTAAACTACCATGGTCCAGTCCCCTCAGATGTGCATGCACACACCTGTAAATTTAAGCAGTTGTACGAGGATTAATGGGGTCAGTTTCCAGGGTCCAGAGCTTAGGAGGAGGGGTAAACCATTGTCAAGTATAACTTGGAGGCATCTTTCACGTGGGCTGTGATGACTGGAGTTGTACACAAGGTAGATGAGAATGGGGCGGCCAGCAAGGCCCACAGTGTCAGCACGGATTGTAGCAGGCTGTGCTGTTCTTGTCTGCCGCATGATACCCAGATGTCGCACTTCGCAAGTGCTCAGGGGACCAGACTACTGTGGGCTCTGCACAAGCACCTTACCTCTTAGTCCTCACCGTGGCCCACAGACATGAGAACAGTAAGGCCTGTCAGATGCATGAAGAAGCTCAGACTTGGGGAAGTGCAGGTACTTGGCTCAGAGACCAATGGCTGGAGGCATTCTGGGCAGCCACCACCAGGTTCTGTCTGGGGCTCTTTCTGTGTATCCCAAGGGGATTGGAAGAGGAATGCCACTTGCAGGGGGTTTTGTTGGTTTTGTTTTCTTTTGTTGAGACAAGAGTCTCACTTTGTAGCCAAGGGTTAGTCTCAACTTCACTCTGTATCCCAGGCTGGCCTTGAACTGGCCGTCTTCCTGACTTAGCTTCTGAGTGCTAGGGTTACAGGCAGGTGCCCTGCTTCTGGCTCATTTTAAACACAACAGTGCCCTGGCTGTGAAGCTCAGTGGCAGCACGCTTCCCTGGAATACTGAAGGCCTGGGCCCCTCCCTCAGCGTGTGTGTTTACTTGGCAGCTGTCAGCTCTTTCCCAGGCGGCAGGCCACGAGCACTGCCCACAGGGTCTAGTGCTGCTCTGAGAAGAAGTTGGCCCAAGAGTCCTCAGGTGCACGTGGCTCTCCGTCTCCAAGGGGAGGTCACTTGGTGCACTCAGACTTCTGCCTGATTCCTGGAAGTCCTGTAACCAGCCTGTCTGAGCTTCGTTCTCAGACAGTGATAGCACTGCCTGCAAGAGGGTTGTGCTGGAGAGAGGCTGCCCTTCACTCAGCCGTTCAGCCCACAGATGTCTATTGAGTACTTACTACCCTCTGTGGCAAGTGGGAGAAGCAGACACCCGTGCCCCGCTGGAGCACTATTTGAGAGAGGGAGGAGGGAGTATAGGAATGTGTGGGGTACCAGGCAGTGATGATCCTGAGGGAAAGATGACTGGTGGCAAGAGGGGGCCTCAAAGCTCTGAGTCACTTCTGTGTGTGTGAGCATTCGAGAGCAGCTGTTGGCCCTTGGGCTGGCCTGGTACAGCACACCTTTCCCATAAGGACAGGAGCCAGAGAGCCCTGCGGCCCGACTGGTCATCTCACCCAGATACCACAGGCTGCTACTGACAGGTGCATGACTGGCTCTTGGGGTCTGAGTCCGTCCTGTACCCAGGAGACTCACCCTGTAGCTTCTGACCTCTCCACCCTGGCCAAGTTCTGTACATGGAAGGACGCCCTTGTTGGATGGTGGGGTCTGCCAGGATGAGGGCCCACCTGGGGGACCCTGAGACAGGCGGGAGCTGATTGGAACAGCAGACTTGGCTCAGGCATAATTCCTCTTGTCTGTGGGCAGCCTGTGGGATGGCTGGGTGAGGCACCGCCTGGTTCCTCAGGGTGTCATCCTCCAAGCTCTCTGCAGTGAGTCTGGCCAAGGCCATCCTGCTGAACAGGTTGAGGTGACAGGGCCTGATCCCCAGGGAAGAAAGCCCCTGCTCCACCTCCTGACTCTTCACTTCCATTTGTCCTCTCGCTGGAGACCCTCTGCTCTCATGCATACAAACTTCACCCATGAAGGAAGGTGGCCTACAACACTGAGAAGAAGCTGGGGCCATGTGACATCACCTGGAAGACTTGAAAGCAGCCCTCCCTGTGGCCCTGGAACCTTCTTGTTGGGAAGGAGGATGAGAAGAGGAAGCAAGACCCACAGCAGGGACTAGTCCCTGGCTCTGGCTTCCAAGGAAGGGTTCTGCTTCTTAGTTTGCCTGGTCAGAAGCTTCACTGGTCCCTGTCCCCTGGAGTGCTGCGAATGTAGACGGGGTACTCTGATGCAGCCCCCATGGTGAGAGTTAGCCTGGCAGGCTACTGCAGGAATGGTAAGCTGGGCACAGCCCCTTACATGGAGAACGGGGTCTGAAGCCCAACAGATTCTGTCCTCCGCAGTTGTGCTGGTACCTGACACCTTGTCCGCTGGACAAATGCCGCCAGAGCCTGGAAGCACATGCCCAGCCCACCCACCTGCTGAGCCACACCCTTTCCTTGTAGGCGCCGTATGAAGCGTGTGTGGGACCGTGCAGTGGAGTTCCTGGCCTCCAACGAATCCCGGATCCAGACTGAGTCCCACCGTGTGGCCGGGGAAGACATGCTAGTGTGGAGATGGACTAAACCCTCCTCCTTCTCTGACTCGGAGCGATAGGTCAGGGGCCTGTTTCAGCCAGCTTAGTCTGGCCTCCGGTCCAGGGTGAGGGTACAGACTTGTGGTGCTCATTCACACCTGCCTTGACTGCCCTCCTGGCAGTCCAGTTCCAGGACCTGTGGTCTTCCCTAGGGTGGCAGGGAGAAGCCGGGTAAGGTCCCTCCTCTGGCCAGTCTTCCTGACAGAAAAGGGGAGAAGGGCTTGCTTCCCCTGCATAGAAAACAAAGGCAGCAGTCAGAAGTCCTGCTCACTGGAGCGAGGCTGGCCGCTGGGCTGTGTCTCAGACAATAGGCAGCCAGCCCTTCTAGGGATGTGGGTTGGGGAGTGCTGAGGCAGCAGGGGCCTGGGGAGCACTTGGTTCTTGTGCCTTCAGGGTGTTTCCTGGGAGCTCCAGGGTGAGGGAGGAAGCCTGTCCTGTTGCTGCATGGGCAGCTCTGTCTGGAAGGGGAGATGCTTGAAGTTGGAACCATGCTGTGGGGACTGAACAGAGGCACCCTGCCCTGCCCAGCAGACCCTAGGTCAGGAGGTGTGAGCCAGCCTAGACCTCCTGGGCGGAATGGAGGAGCCTGGTACAGTTGCTCACTCCTCACAGAACTTGCCGTTTCAGACCAGACCTGCAGCCAGGTGTGGATGAGGCGGAGGATCCCTGAGCCTCTCTCTGGGCTGATCACCTCATTTTACTGTGGCCAGGCCTCCCCTGGCTTATAGGAATTTACACCACAGGTGGGGCACAGCGCTGCGGCTGCTCCTGCCCCCTGCTGGCCACACGGAGCAGTGCGGGCCATTAGCCTGCTGTGCTGCCAGGATCTGCTCCAAAAACACCCGGTGGGGGCCTTGTTAGCTAAGTGCGAGCCTCTCCAGCACCTCATTCCCGCCTGCCTGGCCCTCGGCCGCAGCAGACCGGAGGGCAGCCACTGGAGGAGAGGCGTGCTGCCTCCTTCTGGGCCTGTTGGCATTTTCTGTTTCTTAATAAAGTGCCGTCTCCTCATTTGAGCAATACTCATTTCCTCTGATGGCTGGATGGCTGGTGGGGTGAGGATCTGAACTGTCTGCCTGTGGAGAGGCCTTGTTCTCATACTCAGGCTCCAGCCAGAAGAAACACTGCAGTGGGCTTCCATGTCAGAGCTGGAACTGTTGGGTAAATAAAATATTTATGAAAAATGAATGTGGTCTCATCCATGACACTGACCCTTCCCCCCAAGCAATGCCAGGGAGAATCGAGCCTAGCCCAGTGGCTTAAAGCTGTATGACTACCTGTCCCAGGAGGACCTAGCAGCCCAGTAAGTGGCCACCCAGATATGAGAGCCTTTTCCTCCAGCTCCCTTTCTGCCGGCACCCCTCCCCAGGAATGCTAAACCCTGGGAGGGGAGGAAGAAGGAGCCAAGTGAGGCTGGATGGGCTTCTCAGAAACTGGAAACACCTCCAGGGGAAGCTGACTTCCTCTGGGCCCAGCCGTGGGGGAGACAACCCTGGGGATTGGTCTGGTGGGCACAGGCTACCAGTGGCGTGCTTCCAGGAGGTTATTGGCAAGCTGCAGACATTTGGGATTGGCACCAGATGCAGCCAGGGCCTTCTCTCGGGGTCTCTAAGGTTGGTAGCCCCAGGAAAAGAAGGTAGCTTCTAAGCTATGCTCTGCTGTGGCCACAGTCATGGCCTCCTTCTGGTCCACACGCTGCTCTCCCCAACGTGAGCACTGACTTGTTAGGTTCCCATGCCATAAGCCTAGTGGGTGAACTGTGGAAGGGCCCAGTATGTAGCTCAAGAGTGTCTTCCGTTTCTGGGGAAGATTTTTCCAGCTGTGTTTTGTCTCGAGTGAAAGGAAAGCTAACCAACCTATGGCTCTGTGGCCAGGAATGTCAGGGAGAACAGAAACCAGAGTGAAAAGGAAAAGGCCGTAGCCCACCACGTCGCCCAGCGCTAGGCTCTACTGTACGCAGCCTGTGGACTCACCAGGCGCGGCCAGTAGCTCTGCCCCGTTTCCCAGCCTTCCTCTGCTTTGCAGCTGGGCCTGACTTTTAGACAGCATTGTGTAGAACCATGAGGTCTGTCTGAGGAGGGGCCAGGAACCTTTGCAACAAAACTATGACCTAGAAGTTTCTTTTTGCTTTTTTGAGACAGGGTCTCCTATAACCCAAGCTGGCCTCTAACTCTGTATGGTGTCAAGGACGACTGAACATCTGATCCTCCGGCCTTCACTTCCCCAAGAGCTGGGATTACAGGTGTGCAACCCTACCCTTGGTTTATGTGGTGCTGGGAATCCACCCCAGGACTTTGCACATGTTAGGCAAGCACTCTACCAGCTGAGCTACATCCACATCCTAGGAGTTTCTGTACCTCTATCCACAGCCCTTCCAACTGCATCCAGGCTGTGACCTGTCTATCCTTAGTGACAAATGACTCCCCTTGGCTAGATAGGCACCACTAAGAAATGCCAGGAGGGTGAGAGACTGTACCCCACAAATCTCAGCATGGACAGCCTCCCCAAAGCTCCAGGCCACCTTGCCACCTTCCCAAGCCTCTCTTCTTGGGAAGAAGGTAAACACAGCCATTTGTCACTGACTTGATCACGGGCGCTTCGGTAACAGCTGTTCCCCTTAATTAATACACCGTTGACTTTGAGCTCAAAAAAATCCCCACATTAAGGTACACATGAGGAATGAAATTCATTATCCTGTTGGTTCCCCCCAAAAGGAAGGGGCAGGGAGCAGACAGGTCACCTAACAGTGCTCCCGGGACATTCACACAGCTTCTTCAACTGTCACCAAGGAAGGGTCCCTAGGATGACAGGGACAAGGCAGAGGGCTCAGTGGGCACCTCCATGTGTCCGTAGTGCTGATGGTTCACCCGGTGAGGAAGGCATAACGACACCCTTGGACAGTTGTGTCCCACTGTGGCTAGGAACCTTGGGCAAACTTCTCCGTGCCTGTAGTAAGGGGAGTTAAGAAGTTAAGGGGCTGGGGAAATGGCTCAGCCATTAGGAGCACCGACTGCTCTTGCAGAGGATTCAGGTTCAATTCCCAGCAACCCACATGGCGGCTAAACAACTGTAATTCCAGTTCCTGGGGAATCTGACACCCTCTTCTGACCTCTTCCGGCACTACATGACACAGGTGCATCTACCTACATGCAATGAAATTAAAATAATAAAATAATAAAAAACAATTGAGAGGCAGAAGTGGTTGGACTAGGCATGTGGCCTCAGATCAGTGACTGGAGCTCCCGGGTCCCCACATGGAAACCACTACTCAGCCTCATATGGAGGGAGACAGCAGAGAGAAGCAGGGCGTCAACCAGGCTGCACAGCTCCCAGCTCCAGCTCTCAGTCCTGCTCCAGAGACGGAGAGCCCACTCTGAGGGCTAGGTGCTACTTTGGCACCCCATAAAACTCCACTCCAGAGAAAGAGCCAGGATCTGTCCCCCACCCAGAGGCCCCAGAGCCCCTCTGTGTGTTCTCTCTCTCTTCCATCCAGACTCCACTGTCTCTTGCCTCAGGGCACTCGCTGTATATCTGCTCTGTGTCCTACAGACCTCCACGGGGCTCACCCCTCTCTCCTTCGGGTCTTGCTCCCTTGTCGTCCTTCCTGTCTGGGGTCTACAACCCCAGACTGCAGTCTTATGCAATCCCCCTGTACCCTGCCCTAACATCTGACTTGCTACAAATTTTACTTATTCCTGTTATCTGGCCACTATTACACCAATATCGGTTCTTTAAGATGTCTCTGATTTTTTTCCTTGCTATGTGTCCAGCTCTCAGAACAGTGCTGGGTACAAGAGAAGCCACAAATAAATAGACAGAACCCTCCACGCAGAAGAGCTGGGCTCCACGCAGAAGAGCTGGGCTCCAGGTCCCTAAGGCCTGAATCCCTCCAGTTTCTTTTCAGACTGATTTTATTTTATAGTTCAGATTTTTTTTAATGTGTCAGTGTTAAGCCTGCATACATGTTACGTGTACCACTTGTGTGCAGTAGCATACATGTTACGTGTACCACTTGTGTGCAGTACCTGTGGAGTCCAGAAGTGGGCGTCAGATTCCACTGTTAGCTGTCATGTGGGTGCTGGGAACTGAACCTGGGTCCTCTCCGAGAGCAGCCAGTGCTCTTCACAGCTGCTGTTATTTACCTTTTTAACCTGAACGATTAAATCTCGCACTCTTACCAGCTGAGACCTTAGCAAGACCCACTGCCTTGCAGAGTCATCTCCTCTTTCGGCTGCTTTAGGAACGTGTCTACTCCTCAACCCAAGGGAGACAGCCACGGCTGACTGAAAGACCAGGCTAGACTGTCAAGGTGCGGGAGCAGCTGTGTGCACAGTTCCAAGGGGAACATGGGTAGAACGTTGCGGTTCGACGTACAGGGTCAGTAGGACTTCCTTCAGGTCCGAGCAGCTGCTTTGTAAACCAAGAAAGCACTGCCCCTGGCAGTCCTGGGTGGCCAGTTACCCCAGGCTGGACCGGTGAGCAAGCCAGACTCCAGCAGGGTTTCTGGAAAGGAGAGAACAGAAAGCCTTAGAACTGAGGCCAGATGTAGCACTGGTGAGTGCAGCCTGGTTTTGGAGCTGCTTCTGTTCATAAGACAGGGGAAAGTACAGTCATTTTCTTCAATGAAAACAGGCAACAGAATTCCCTTTGCCTCATTCCCCTGGCAATTAAGCCCTTCTCTGCAAATGAAATGATTTGGTTTTCATGGGGACTAATTTCAGCACACTGGAAGGACCGCTGAACTTTTTGATTGCAAATGCCAGCCTGTGCAAACAGAACCAGCAGCCGGGCTGGGGAGGGAGGCCCGCCCTTGGAAATGGCAGCCCTGGAGAGCAGTCTTTCTCTGCCCCCCTGAGCCGCTCTCCATGTGGCTGACCCTCAGGACTTCCTCAAGCCCCATCTCTTCATCCCAAGTGGAGGAGGCTGGCCTTGGAAGCCTGTGCTACGCAGTTATGGTGACAACTGAAGATCCAGGTACTCTTGGACACTCCTAGAGCCCCTGACATGGAGTCTCTTTCCTCTGCCTTGAACCTGGGCTCTGGGTCACCATATGATTGTTCTGGTTAGTGGAATGCAGTCAAGATGCTGGCTGGTCTCCACCCAGAGGCCTTGTCACTTCAACATTTGTCCTCAGGAGTCTGAGCAGCATAGACAGACCATTTGCCCTCTAGGACAGACGTGTGGGCAGAGACACCTCAACAACCCCGGTGATTCCAGGCTTCCCAGCTGGCCCACAGATGTATGTGGATCTGCTGTGTGGCAGCTTCCTTCAGTGTGAACAGGTGAGATAACCCTCAAGGAGCAGAGTCACGTGTAGATGGATGGGGTTATCCTAAGCTTCTCAGAACACATTATCTCCGTTACAGCCTTTCAATCTGGAAGTTGAAGACTGCTGGGGATGTGGTTCAGTTGGTAGATTACATGCCTAGCGTACCCAGAGCCCATGGGTTCGATCCCCAGCACCACTGAACCAGGCATGGCGCTGCCTGTAGCTGCAGCACATAGGAGGTCGAGGCTGGAGGACCAGAAGCTCAGAGTCACTCCTGACTACATAGTGAGTTCGAGACCAATCTGGGCTATGTGAGAGACCCTGTATCAAGGAAGGAAGGAAGGGAGGGAGGGAGGGAGGGAGAGAGGGAGGGAGGGAGGGAGGGAGGGGATTTAAGATTCAGAAGATGGGACCATAGCAGAGTGTCAGGCCAGGGAGCTAACCTGCATATGGGCAAGGAGCTCAGGAACAGGCGTAAGTCCTCACCAACTCATACACACCTAATACATACATGACACAAGGATGGGCAGGTCATTCAAGAGTGTAATACTCCCATTCTCCATGAGATCTTGACAGAAGTCTAGCTCAGGCAAAGCTATGCACGGATGCCTGTGTTAGCACAGAGAAGCTGACTGAGGCAGGGTGCCTGCCCGGGGCAGGGGAGCGTTAGGGTAGGGACTGGGTGTTAGCCATGTCTCCAGGGACAGCTTAGATGCATCAGAGCTACAAGGACACATCAGAAAGTAAGGAAAGAGGAGGTCCAGGCAATCCCAGATGAATGAGGCCAGTCCAATATCAGAACTGAGCCTCGGACCTCCCAAGGGTTGAGTGTATATATGTGGTACATGAGCCTGACATTGAGCAGAATCACAAATTTGGGAGAGGAGGCAATTCCCAAAGGGAGGGGTAGAGTGCTGTGACCAGCAGAAGAGGGATGAAAAACATGTGTAGCGCAAAGGAAAGCCCAGCACAAGCCCGGGACGGGGCGGGGACATCCCACACAGGACTCGGAGAATATGGGCCTGAGTGTGCTGTGTATTGTGGGAACCTGGGTGGCCCCAAGGGACGGGAACAGCTCGGGCATGCCAAGTACTCAGGAGACCTCTTACCAAAATCCTGGCTAGCACAAGAGTAAATTAGGCTCCCTGTGAAGTTGGGTACAGCCAGACACTCAATCAATCATGCGTGGACAATAAACAACACTCAGACAGGAGCACTAAGCCCCACCTGTGAGCTGCAGCGCCTCAGCCTCAGCCAAAGTGAGCTGCTCCAGGCAGCTGTACCGTTGGCCTGGGTGCCGGAGCAATGACGTGGAGGAGATTCCCCAGCTGCCCCACAAAGTAGCAGTGTCTGCAGGAACCAGCCTGTTGGTTCGGCCACTGTGACCCTGGGCTTCTTTGTTACTGCAGCTCCAGCTAGTTCACATTGACTATACAGGTAACTATTTCCAGAGTTGGAGAGAGAGGACATACAACTCCAATTCTGGAGATACCTGAGTCCTCTACATGCCAACACGTAGTGGCCGCAGAACGAGCAGGAAGAATCAAGCAGGTCTTGTTTGTCCCTGGGCTGGAGCAGCAACTCGGCGACTCAACAGTTAAGAGCACTTGTTGCTCTTGTAGAAGACCCAAGTTCAGTTCCTAGCACCCGCATTGGACACCCCTCAACTCTCTGTAACCCTAGCTCCAGGGGCCTACACACATGTGTGCATGCACCTGCACACATACGCACAAAAATAAAAAATCTTGTTTCAAAAAAGATGAAAGAATCTGGGCGTGGTGCCACACACCTTTAACTTGGGAGGCAGAGGCAGGTGGATCTTTGTGAGACTGAGGCCAGCCTGGTTTACATAGCAAGATCCAGGCCAGCTGGGGCCACAGGGACAGTGGCTATCAACTGTCCTCAGCTTCAGTTCTGGGGATCCAATGCTCTCTTCTGCCTTCTGCAGGCATTGCAAGCATGTGGTGCACTTCCATAGAAGCAGGCAAAACACTCAAACACACAAAATAAGAATTAATTAATTAGTTAAAAATAATTAGAAAACGAAAAACGGAGAGAATGTCTGTGCCTTGGTTTCAGTTATTTTTGCTGTTTGTATATTTTGATTTTGCTTGTGCAGAGGCCACAGTGTACCTAGGGGGCTCTACAGTGGGGGCTGCAGCTGGAGCTCTCTGAGCCACCCCTGCTATGCAGTTAGCATGGAGCTAGGCCAGCGTGTCTTGCAGAGTAGACAGTAGAAAACGGCGCTCAGCAGGACCATGGGCATGAAGGCAGCCTCACTTGTGCAGCTAGGCCAGCGTTAGCCATCACCACAGCCACGGGCTGGCACCACATCTTACCTGCTTAGCAGTGGACAGAGGTGGGAGACACACCCAGCAGAGGTGATGTAAAAGGGTGGCCGGTCAGTCTGGCCTCAGGCTTGGCCAGCAGGGCATAGTCAGGTCATAATGAGCTGTCAAGCTTCCCCGCCCTTCCCAGGGGTGTGTGGGCACATCTAAGTGCCCATCCTCCGTGGGGGCAGATGCCTGGGATCATGCTGGGATCTTGAAGGTGACTGAACAAGGGAGATGAGCCCAGCTGTCAGGAGGGACGTGTGGCATATCCTGTATGTGCAAGTGCGCGCATGCGTGCACATTTTCTAGCCTGTGCTCCAGTCATTGGCAGGGGCGGGGGACCTTCCTCAGAGACAAGCATGCTCCACGTACTTTATCAAATTTGCAGATGCCACACAGCCAAGGCCAGGGAGATGATGGTGATACACCAGACGACAGAACTGGGATCTAAAGAGAAGTTGACAGGCTGGAGCGATGGGGTGGCTCTAACGAGATGAAACTTAACAGGGACAAACGTGTTTATTTCGTCTTATTTATTTGTGCCCAGCTTCCATGTGCAGAGGAGAGGGAAGGACCTGCAGCTCTCAGAAGAGGGGAGGCAAGAGGCCCCTCTGTCGGGGATGAGGCTCCCTCTCTCATCCCTGCTGGGACCCTGCAAGCCTGAGGTCCACTGGGCGGGGCAGGCCACTGGGCGGGCCAGGCCACTGGGCGGGGCAGGCCACTGGGCAGCACAAAAATGTCACTTTCCCCCAGTGTGGGCAGCATGAAGCCATACCCAGGACAGACTGCCAAGCTCAGAGTAGGGGCTTGGATATGGCCAAAGCCAGGACTGGGGGTCCATAGGACTGCTGAGAACCCACCCCATATCAGAGACAAGGCCCTGTCTCTTCTCTCTCTCTCTGCACCCTTTTATAAGGTGGCCTTCTCCTCACTGGATGGCTGTGCCTGAGGCTTCTTGCAGCAGGCAGAAGGGTCTGCTGCAGTGGGGAGGTGTGTGTGTCTGTGGGGCTTCAGGTCCAGGTGGGGAGGGGACACCCAGTCTGTTGGGACAGGTGAACTATGCAGTGAGATGTCCTGTTGTCCCAGTCCAAGTGACAGGACCAGGGAATCTGATCTGTACCCCAACTTTTGTAACTCAGACTTCCCAGCTGGTGACAAACTTCTAGGCCTCATGCTTTCCTTCTGTAGAATGGGAACATCACAAGGACAACCTCACGGTGGATAAGATCACATAAGCCAGGCACGATGGTTCATGCCTGTAATCTCAGCACTCAGAAGGGCATGGCTAAATATCATGAGTTCAAAGCCAGACTAGGCTACATAATGAGGTTCAAGGTCAGCTTGGGCTGCTGAGTAAGAATCTGTCTCAGAAGAAAGTCAAACATACAGAGAATCAGGTGTCATAAGGCTGATGACAAGTAGTCTCGTGAGATCACTCAGGCGGGCCCTGATCTGAGCTTAATGACCCCCCGCTCAGCCTCCCGTGTGACTGGGGTACAGGCAGGTGGCCCCGCCCTGAGTTTTGGGGAGGCAGAATTGTCCCTGCCGGTACAGGCTGTGTGGTGAGTGGTGGACCCCCAAAGCTGGAAGCGTGCAAGCGCCAAGGTGGCCCTGGGGGTGGCCATGGACAGAAGCTGTGTGTAGACAGCCAGCAGGGGTCGGCCGCCCGGGAGGAGGGATGCAGGGCCCCAGGCAAGCTCTCCTCCAGCTCTGAGGACGGTAGTGACTACTGGGTCCAGCTGCTTTATTTCAGGGCAGACAGTTCAAAAGGGACAGCTTTAGACCTGGCCCCGGGCCGAGAGAGCCTGATGGAAATCCTGCAGGGGTCAGGCTAGTCTTAATAGTGACTCCTGGGCTTCAGAGTGTCCAGCAAAGAACCCAGGGATGCTCTCTAGCCAGGTAGGGCAGGCAGAACAGGGGTACTAGCTTCCTGGAAAGAAATCAGGCCCCCAGAGCAGTCACATGAGTGGCTGAGATAGGGCCCACTGGCCAGCAGCCTCAGCCCAGGATGAGTCCTTGGCATCTTTCCCATCTGTCCATTTGGAGCTAGTAGGCCCCACCACACTCTACCAGAGTGCTGCACCCCTCAGCTCAGAGGTCATACTGCATGATACCTAGGATGGAATTTGTACCGGTTTCTCCCTCAGGATGTGGTGTGGTTACTCCTGGCCCCTGTATCATCCGCAACCCCTTGGGAGATCTCTAGGTTAGACAGGAAGAAAAGGGACAGATGGAAGGGGACAGCAGGGAGCAGGGAGGGGCCCTGTCCCAGGAGGTGGGCCGCTTTCCAGTAGAAAGCCAACCCCCGCACCTTCACCCCCCCGTCAGGAATTGTTCTAGACGCCACGGGGAGAGGGAGTTAGCCAACAGTGTCTGGAGGTGAGGATTGTGGGTCTTTAAGATGGTCACAGGAGCTGTTCCCTGCCACGACTACGCCAAAGCCCTGGCGGGACCTGTCCCAAGAGGAAGAGGCCAGACCTTCCTAGAGATGCATCCCTTAACTTAACTTTTGTCTTCTTTGTTTTTAGGGTTTTTTGTTTGGTTGGTTTTGAGATAGGTTCTCACTATGTAGCCCAAGCAGGCTTCTAACTTTTCGTGCCCTCACCTCAGTCTCCCAAGAGCTGGGATTATAGGCATGGTGGCCCTTTGTCTTTTCTTTTTAAAGTGCAAACCTATCAGAGTCTTACCCGTGAGGAAGCCCATCACAGAGAAGGAAAGAAAGAATATAGTGCTTGGATAAAGGAAAATGCGGTAAGGCCCAGGAAAGCTGTCCTCCATGGCTAGGATTTATTGGGACACTAAAATCCACTACTAAAGAGGCCTCCACTGCCTCCCTGAGGGCTTGCAGTAAGACCCAACTGCCACCCCTACAGCCATCTACCCAAAGACACCATTCACCCACATGCATACTCTAACATGTGTGTGTAAGCATGTGCACATGTATGTGAGACACTAAGCACAAGAACCCACATCTTTCACATCCAGATGAAATCCAGTGACAGAGGATTCTGGGCCTAGAGGACCCCGAGGAGAGTGCAGTGCCTTCTCCTCCAGCCCCTCCGGATGCCTTTCCGGGGCGTTGCTGGGAGCTGCGTGGCACACACTGGCTTTCTGACTTGGGTGGGAGTCTCCAGCGCTGTCTGGAGCGTCTGGTAAGCTGCTGAAGGACGGCTGAGAGGAGAGTATTAACCCATCAGTCCCATTAGCAGAATTGGTTTTTCTCTTTAACATCTGCTGCGGCCAGGCAGCCAGGCTCTGCAGCCTCAGCCTGCTCCGCTGCACTGCCCATCTGCTCCGGGGTACCTCTGGGGCCTCTGCAGGGCTGGGCTCGGGTGGGGCCAGGTGTGTGGTCCAATATGCTGGGGGTCACTTCCTCTCTCTTCTTTTTTGGTTATTGTTTGAGAATTTCATGTATGCATGTAAAGTACGCATGTAATGTTTTGCTCAAATCCACCCGGTCCACCTCACACCCGCCAACTCCTCCCACACCCGCCTTCACGTTTCCTTCCCAATTTCATGTATTTTTATTGAAACCCACTGAATCCCTTTGGTGCTGGCAGCAGTAGGAATGGGTGTGGTACCACCCGCTGGAACTGGGCAGCCTATCAGGGGCCACATCCAAAGAGAGCTGATGTTCCTTCCCTCAGCAGAGCACATTAGCTAAGGGTGCAACTTTGTGCACCCCTCTCCCCATGCATGCTGGGATTTTGACTGGCTTGATCTTGTACAGGTCCTTATGCATTAGTCACCACCACTGGGATCAGGAGGGCCACAGCCCTGTCCCGTCTGGAAAACACTGTTTCAGAGCAGCCTCCACCACCTCTGCTCTTCCCATCTTTACGCCCTCTCTTTTTGATGATCCCTGAGTCTTGAGCGGAGGGGAGTGAGGTAATGTCTGACTTAGAGCTGAGCAATCCATAGCCTCATCTTCTCTGCACTGTAGCACATTGCCTCTGGATTAATCCCCGTCTACTGCAAATAGAAGCCTCTCTGATAAGGTTGAGAGCTGTACTAGTCTAGGACGTAGGGTGTTCAGGGAGCAGTTTAATACCACACCCATTTAGCAGAATAATAGCAGTAGATTCTCTCCTAGGACCCAGGCCCTACCCAGCCACGAGTTCTTGGCCCAGGGAGCAGTACCGTGTGTGAACTCCGTCTTGTGGAACCGCCTTCAGTCCAGCAGAAAGCAGTTGGTTTCTCCCAAACACTTGTGTCACTAGCGCACCAGTGGGCACGTCTTGGCAGATCAGTCACTATTGTAGTAAAGTAAGTTAAAATACAGACGAGGTGGCACACACCTACGATCCGAGCTTTCAGGAGGTGGAATGGAGGTAGGAGGATTAGGGTCAGCCTCAGCACATAGTGTTCCAATCCAGCCTGAGGTACTGAGCTACATAAGATCCTGTCCATAGATGGCTGGATCGATGGATGGATAGATAGATGATAGACAGATAGATGATAGATAGATAGGTGATAAATAGATTAGATAGGATAGTAAGTGTACCTTCTTAAATTTCCATTGTTATTTTGTGTGTGCATGCATGTGCACTCCTCACCTTGCACACATGAACTCCACTTTTGTGGGGCTGGTTTTCTGCTTCCACCTTTTCTTGGGTCTGAGGATTGAACTCAGGTCGTCAAGCTTGTGTGCCGTATGTGTGTGGTGCACACGTACCACAGAGCATGTGTGGGGGTCAGAGGACAACTCGTGTGATTTGTTTCTCTCCTTACACCATGGGGGCTCTAAGGATCAAATTCAGGTTGTCAGGCCACGTGTCAAGTGCCTTACCCACAGAGCCATCTCTCCAGCCCTCTGAGAGCTTTCTGACATGGTGCCATCTTTGGACACCTTTGCGATTAACCACTGGTGGCCATCAGAGAGTGTGGCTGACTCACAGGCTGGGGTCCTCACCTTCCTTCACAGTCAGAAGTGGCAGGGGGACAGGAACTGATCCTGGGGGACATGTGGGAAAGTGATGGCTGCCACTTCTGGGCTTGGCTTTCTATGCTGGGCCCAGCCTGTGTCCTTCTTCCTCTTCTCTCTGTGGGACTCAGGACAAAGTCTCAGTAGAAAGCAAGCCGTGGGGTTCTCGGCCTCTTCTCCGCGCGGTACTGCTGCGTCTCTCCCCCGACAGCAATGCACAAGTTACTTCCTCAAATCTCCACTTTATTGTTCTTTAAAGACTGTGTGTGTGTGTGTGTGTGTGTTGGTGCATGTGGAGGCCAGAGGTTGACAATAGGTAATCCTCTATTGTTATCTATATTATTTTTTAAATTTCATATTACATTTTATTTATTAGAGGACAATTTTCAGCAGTTGGTTCTGTCCTTCCATCACATAGGTCCTAGAAATCACATTCGGGTCACAGGCTTGGTAACCAGTGCCCTCACCCCCCGCACCCCCCCACCCCCACCCCCGCTGTCCAGCCATCTTGCCAGTTGACTCATTTTTTGAGACACTGAACTTTGAGCTTTCCAGTTTAGCTAGACTGCCTGGCCTGGGATCCAGTGAGCCCTGGGATCCTCCTGTCTCTTCTTCTCCAGTGCAGGGATTACAGGAATGCACCACACACCCTGCTTCTAAATGGGTGCTGGGGATCCAAACTCAGGTCTTCGTGCTAATATAGGATATGCTTTACCAGTGGAACCAACCTCCCAGCTCCAAGCTTGTATTTTAATATATCTTTTTAAAAATTTTATGTGTGAGTGTATTGCCTGCATGTGGGTAAGTGCACCTGTGTCATGCAATGCCCAAGAAGGTCAGAGAAGGGCATCAGATTCTCTGGAACTGGGGTTATAGACCGCTGTTAGCCATCATGGTGCGGGGAATCAAACCTGGGTTCTCTACAAGAGCAGACAGTGCTCTTAACCACTGAGCCATCTCTCCAGTCCCCAAAGCTTGTATTTTAATTTGCTGTCTGGCACTTCAGCTACAGGAACTCGTCTAAGGTCCCTGGTGCTTGGGTCTAGACCTAGCCCCCTTTCCTGTCATCACACTGGGGCCACGATGATTCTTCCTGTTCAGGAAAGTGACCCAGAAGGGTTGGAAAGAAGGCCAGAGCAGCAAAGTCCAGAGTTTAAATTCCAACCAGCCCAGATCTGCAGAAGGCTCCTCCTATCTCAGACAGATTTCAGGCTTGTATCCCAGTCCTGCCCTAAGGGCCAAGCAACAGGTGGGCAACTGAGCTAAAATCAGACCAGAAGAAAGCTTTTAGATTTTAGGGAGTGCCCGGGGCTCAAAAGGGGTAGTCTGGGCCATGTCTCACTGTCTCAGTTAGACTGTGGCTACAACCCCTAAGAGCTCCTAGAATATCAACGCCTCCAAGGGGCAAAGATTTAGGAGCCTGTGCCTCAGTTTCCCCACCTGAGATAGACTAGCACTCCACCAAAAAGCTAGTTGAGGATCAGCTAGTTGAGGATCAGTGAGTTGCACTTTAGTGACTAGGCCAGCACTGAGCACAGGTGAGGACTTTCATATGTCAGCCAATGGTGGAGTCACGAACTTTGTGATTTGAGCCACACTATTAGTTCACCCAAGCAGCCCCCGTCCTCCTGGGTCCTCCCAGTCCCCTCTGCTGTCTACAGCATCCTCAGAGGCCTCCTCAGAGCAGGAATAAGGGCTTGTGGTAACCTTAGAGAACAAATTCCCTGACTACCAGCCACCCAGGCGTAGGAACAGATGCCTGGGACAGGGCGGGGGCGAGCCAAGGATGGATGGCCACTGTAGCCCCACTTGCTCAGCTCAGCAGAAACGAGGGCCGGCATAATGGGCTGGCAGCCCCCAGCTGCAACCAACTTCATTTTCTGCCACAATTAAATGATCGTGGGCATGCACTCATGTTCACTTATTCAATTACCTGAGCGGTCCTGAAGGACTCTCAAAGAAATAGCCATAAATAACAGGCCAGCTGCCCCCAGGCTGTCATGCAGCCAGCCCTCTCTCCGCAGCCCCAGTCGACCCTCCTCCCAGCATCAGGACTTAGCACAGGCTCCCAGTTTCCCAGAAAGTCCTCCCTGCTCTGGCCACAGCTTGAGGGTGGGCAGATACGGGTCAGCACTGCCCAGTTAGTAGCCTCTGGAAGTCATCCTGCCCTGGGCTTCTAGTCACATATCTATCTGATGAGACATCTGCAGAAGCTGAAAAGTATAGTCTTCACAAGAGACTATTTTCCTGGCTTCACCAAACAAATGGACACCCCAGAAGGATGAGAGAGGGGAACTTTCCCACGCCCTCCATCCCACAGCAGCCACCGTAGTCCTCCAGAAGTACCACGGTCGCAAGGCCTCTGCACCTTCGTGGGTGCTGTTCCTCTATTCCCTTTATGTTATTTTATTTTTATTTTTTATGTGTATAAGTGTATTGCCTACATGTGCATAAGTACACCCATATTGTGCAGTCCCCAAGGAAGTCAGAAGAGGGCATTGGATCCCCTGGAACTGGAGTTACAGACAGTTGTTAACCATGTGAGTGCTGGAAATCAAACCTGGGTCCTCTGTACAAGCAGTCAGTGCTCTTAACCACTGAGCCATCTCTCCAGCCTCCATTAATTAATTAATTTAGAGATAGGATCTCATGTATCAATCAGGCTGGCTACTACTCACTGCACTACATACCAGTTAATGTGGTGCTGGGAATTGAACTCAAGACTTCCTGCATGCTAGGCAAGGACTCTACAAACTGAGCTACATCCTCAGCCCCACTCCAGCCACTTCCTGTCTTAGGACTTCAAGGCCCTATGAATGCTGACTCTCCTGTGAAGTCTATCCCCTGCCTTACATGGCAAGTAGATCAGGTTCTCCTATGACCCCTTGTGTGTCCTGAATTTCAGAGACAATCCCAGAATCTAATATTCTGCACTGTGACCTAACACGTCTTTGGTTATCCTCTTGACACACCTAGGATTGACCCCCAGCACCCACATGGAAGCTAACAACCTTCTGAAACTCCAGTTCCAGGGGATCTAACACCGTTTTCTGGCCTCCTTGACGTTGCCCGATGTGGGTGCACTTACATACATGCAGGCAAAACACTCATACACATAAAAATAATAAAATGTTTAAAATCATAGCAAGAACAAGTAAGGTTTGAGGGGAACCTGGTCTCAGATCCTGTGCTACATGCTTTTTACTTGCATTGAAATGTCACAGCAATCCTAAGAAAAGTCAACCCCACTTTGCAGATAAGAAAACTGTGGCTCAGTGAGGTTGAGGAGCCTGTCCCTAGTCCGTCTCATGGTCAGTAAATGCTTGAGCTGGAACTTTGTGCCCCATGTGTCTGAATCCACAGTCCAAAACTCAACACTTGGGCAGCAAAAAGAACCGGCAGTGAGTGGGACTTGGGTCCAAGTTCGGCTCTTCCTCTGGCCGCTGAGAACTGAGGCGAGTGCTTTCATCTCTCTTGGTGTCGCTTGGTCTCTCTTCCCCTGTGAAATGAAAAGACAGTGCTAGGCAGCCTCCAAGGGCCCCACAGCCCGAAGTAAAGCTCTGCTGAAGCATCGAGCCAACAAAGCTGTTGATGGCCCCTGAGGTGGGGCCATCCTTCTCCCTGTATGTCCCCAAGGGGTGGCAACCTCTTCTCATAGGGAAAGCAGCCCTGGACTCTGGAAAGAGAAGCAAAAAATCAGGTGTGGTGGAGCAATCTCAGCTCTGCAGGTCACAGACCTGGTTCTGTGTCCCTCCCTTCTGTGTGGCCCTGGACTAGAAGTCCTCTTCCCCAAATGTGGGCCAGGGGAGGCAAACTGTCACCCAGTTGCTGGAGCACTGGCCCAATACCCGACTGAAGCTACGGGCAGGGCCCAGTCCGCCCCTCCGCCCCTGAGAGCCTCCTAGGTCCGAGGTATCTGGGTGAGGCTGGTAAGTGAACCGCTGACCATTGTTCCTCCTGGCATCAGGGTGTGGACTGTTTTGGCTCTTGTTTGGTCAGGTTGTTTTGATTATTTTTAAAACTGTCTTGTCTATAGCCCAGGTTGACTCGGACTCATGGCAGTCTTTCTGCTTCATTCAGCCTCTCAAGGTCTGGTTCACAGGCATGTGCCATGCCATGCTGGGGATGTTTTTGTGTGACTTTGGGGTCTTACCCGACACGGGACTCAGGTCAGTGCCTGGCTCAGCTCGGCCTCCAGCCAGCGAGGAGGAGCCAGCTGTAAGCCGAACAGGCATGGACCTTGCCTCAGGAGGCTTCAGGGAGAGTCAAGTGTGGCCCTGAGTGTGAAGTGGTCAGAGGGAGTAGTGCCAGCCTCACCCAGGTCTGGCCTCCCACCAACTGTTGGCTGTGCAGATGCTGATGCAGACTCCTCCCTCTTCCCGCCAGACCCTCCTCCCGGACCAGATTGCTCCTTCACACACGCACCTGGCTGGTACAGGTGCCCTGACACCCCCTGTTCTGGGGATCCCCGTGCTGACATCCCCACTGCTTCCCAGGCAGCTCCTCCATCCAGCTGACAATTCAACACCCCAGATTCTACAGCTTTCAGATCCTGGCTCTTCTTCCCAGAAGCCTGGGTCCCCTGGGGCAGGTGGAGGTGAGGCAGGAGCGGCCATGAGATCCCTGGTCTTAGTGCTGCGACTGTTGCGAATCTGAGAGGAGCCCAGGAAGGCTCTGGGGCAGAGCCTGGGCAGAGGCCAGTACACAGGCAGGATTTTCCCCTTGGGCCGGGGGCCAAGCTGGCCAGACCCTGGGGAGGGGGGTTGGGGGTGAAGGGGCAGTGCTGGGGAGAGCTGCAGGCTGCTGGCCTTTAGCAAAGGCTCCAGTGAGCTCCATGCTGGCTACCCAAGCATGGGAATGTGTCTGGGAGAAGGAAGAAGGGACAGAGTATGCCATGCTGGGCCGTGGTGAGCCTGAGAAAGGGTTTCATGTATCCCAGGTTGGCCCTGAACTATGTGGCCAAGAATGACCTTGAACTCCTGATTTCCCCTCTACCTTCCAAGTCTTGGGATTACAGGCATGAACACCACCCCGCCTGGAGGAGGGGCATTGGCTGGAGCACGGGCAGTCAGCAAACACCCATGTTTATGGGGCAGGACGGGGTGATGACATATCCTGGATGCTGAAGTTGCTGTTGGAACAATGCGTCATGGGAGCAGGGCAGGGGCAGCTGACATGAAGGGACACCTCAGGGCCACAGTGACCTAGTCAGGAAGCATCCATTACACAGGACCAGGAAGGGGAAAGGATGTCCTCCACTGTGCAGACTGGACATTGAGAGGCTGGAGGGGAGTCAGAGACACAGAGAGAGCCTATACCATTCATTCATTCAATGAGCAAAGACCTGTGGGAAGCTGACATCTGGTTGGATGCTAAGAACAGTACTGAGCAAAATAAGTCAAGTGCCCATTCTTGGGGAGATGGGACATCAGGGAGGGAGTGGACAAGGCCTCAAGAAAGACAGCTGTGGCAGGAGGTCAGGGAGGGCTTCCTGGAGGAGGCGGCTCTGGAACAGGCATTTGAAGGGTGAGGAGGAGCCAGCTAGGCAGAGAGGTGAGAGAAAGCATTAGGGACAGAAGGAGTGGGGAGAGGGCCTGGGCCACGGGGAGGGAGGGCAAAGCACTGAGGCAGGGGCTGGGCCACGGGGAAGGAGTGAGACTTTATTCTAAGGACAGGGGGCCCCCGAAGAGTGTGAATGGATTTTAGGGACAGGACTGAAAAGAGGTGGTGTCACCCTGAGGATGGCAAGATAGAGGTTTGGTGGGCCCCACAAGGGCAAGAGAAACATCTGGAGCACAAAAATGAGCAAAAGGCTAGAGAAGGCGACAGTGAAGGGGACAGCCTTCGGAGAGTGGCCAGCCCATTCCTACACCCTGAAGAGATGAGCCCTAGCCCTGAACACGGGCATTTAAGAGCTGGGCTAGGATACTGTGGTCCCCAGGAGAGTGTGCCTTGCTGAGCAGGGCTGATGTCCCAGAGCAGAAGAGATGGGAATGGCTCTGCTGGGGTCGGGGGAATGGGGCCAGGACTGAGCCGCAACGTCTCGGAAGTGAAGCTGAGCTTCAGAAAAGCAGCACGGAGAGATCCGGCCAGGGCCAGGACAGAAATAAAGCACCCTACTTCATTGCGTCATGGAAAGTTCCCACAGCCAGCTCCAGTGTGTTTGGTGGCAGCTGCCTCTCTGCCACATAGTAGGGTACAACAATGTTAAGTAGATGAGAAAGGAGTCAGGTGGGACCTGCCTCTTTCTAACAAGAACAGAAAACGGGAAGCAAGTGGTGGCCATCTCCGGCCCTGGGTCCTTCCAGGCTCAGTCACACACAGGCCACCGGAGCGAGGTGGGAAGCCTTGTCCCCTCTAGACGCTCAGCAGTCTCCTGCCCAGCTGTGGGAGGCACTAGGACTCCCAGAACAGGCACCTGAGAGCAGCCAAGGGGAGAAGGGAGGTAGGGAGGCTGGGAAAGCAGCTCTCGCCCTCTTCCAGGATAGTGATCAGAGCTGGTACAGTCTGGGCTGTGGAGGGATGCAACCAAAGGGGGTTCACTTCCCAGGCAAATGTGAGCAGCCAGCCTGGCTGAGGATCTAGCAGGCTGCTAGGGCTCCTCTAGCACCTTTTTTTAAAGTAGTGAGGTGGAGTGTAAGTGAGCTCTTGACCGGTGAGCTCTAGCCTCTAACCTGCCCCACCCCACTTTCAAGCAGAGTTCATTTAGGGCCACAGGGAACTCCTGTGGTAGGGCAGAGTGTCCAGCAGCAGAGGACTGTCTGTGGAGGTAGGAAAGGAGGTTAGTGTGAGACAGGGAAGGGAGGGGTCCCCCTCGCTGGCTATGGCTTCTCTGAATACCTAGCTCTTGTCCCCAAAGTATCAGTTCAGCAGATCCCGAGAGCCAGACCCTGGAAGGGGCACAGAGGGCAAAGCAGACAGTGCACGTGGTAAGAGCCAAGAGCCCCCGGGTCTACCGCTGCCTCATCTGCCATCCCCGCCCCGGTGTGGTCAGGCCATCTGTATGAACTGAGTGTTCGTGAATACGTGGAAACGGAGCAAGGAGATAGGAAGGCTGAAGTGCGCAGGGCCGGGGGTCGGCGTCAGGGACAGGAGCAGGACTCTTGTCAATGCATCAGACAGATGCACCAGGGCCACACCAGGGGTGAGCTAGGGGCAAGGTTAGGGGCTCTGCATCCTTTCTAGCAGAGCCCCACACTATTACAGCTGTTACTCTGCCACCACCCATGGAGAAGTCAGGAGAAACAGGGGCCCCGAGCGTAGTGTTGAGGAGCATGGGCCCCAATATCCAGAATCACCTGAGTAGCCTGAAGAGCAGGAGCTGATGCTGGTCTAAGGCCACCTAGACCTGAAGCCTGTCCTTCACTGTCATGCCATCTCTCCCTGCTGCCACAGCCTCCTCGGCGCATCTCCTACCCTACCACCGTCCCCCCGCACCACCTGGAGGATGACCCTTGTGGCCTCTGCCTTTGATCTACGCCCCACAGTCCGTTCTCTTCAAAGCAGAGCCAACCTCTAAAAATTAAATCAACAAATCCGAGCCTTAGTGGGCGTGGTGGCACACGCCTTTAATCCCAGAACTTGGGAGGCAGAAGCAGGGGGATCTCTGAGTTCCAGGCCAGCCAGAGCCACATACTGAGACCCTGTCTCAAACAAACAAAACAGCTTTGATCTAACGTCCAGGTATAAATGTTCTAGTTCCTCTGAGAAGCTACGGCTGGGGCCTGAGGCCTGAGGCCTCCTGCTCAGATCTCGCTCCTCCTGGTCACTGGTCACAGCTTCTGCCCTGGCTGCAGCCCTCCTCTCCCCTCCTCTCCCACCCGGGTCCCTGTGGTCATTTCCTCTAAGTCCCTTCTCAGCTGAGTGTCCCCCAGCCTCCAGCGCCATGTTCTAGAACCACTCTCTTGCTAAGTCCCTAGCTGCAGTTCTGGCAGTAAGGCTTATCTCCTGGGGCCTGAGGCTGCCCACAGAGGGTCTGGCACACACCAGGGTCTCCAACAGTTCTTGTTGGCATCTGATTGCTGATTGGCTGTTGGTTGAGGGGCAACCTTGTTGTGAGCTTCTCTGAGCAACCACAGTTTGAGGCAGACTATAGGGAGGTAGCTGGGCATAGGAGGGGAGGGGAAGGGAAGGGAGCCGAGAGGGGAGGGGAGGGGAGGGGAGGGGAGGGGAGGGGAGGGGAGGGACGGGAAGGGAGAGGGCACAGCCTTGTCCTTCATTCTGAGCAGGGATTGGAAACTAACCAGGGGGTTAGCTCAGCAGGAGAGCAAACACTCAGTGTGCTTGAGTCTTGGGTTCTGTCCCCAGCATCAAATACACACACACACACACACACACACATACACACACATACACACACATACACATACATACACATACATACACACATACATACACACATACACACATGTGCACACATACACATACATATACACATACACACATACGTACACACATACACACATATACATACACATACACACATACATACACACATACACACATACACACATACATACACACACATACACACACATACACACACATACACACATACACACACATACATACACACATGTGCACACATACACATACATACACACATACACACATACATACACACACATACGCACATACGCACACATACACACACACACACACACACACACACACACACACACACACGGCAGGGGAGATGACTCAGCAGGTAAAGGTCCTTGCTGCCAAGCCTGATGACCTGAGTTAGATCCTTGGAATCCACATGGTGGAAGGTGAGAACAGACTCTTGCAAGTTGTCCTATGACCTCCATAGGCATGTCATGACTTGTTCATGTGTGCACACCCACAATACATGCAAAGAAAATAAAAGATAAGTAACTAATTTGTGTAGAAATTGACCCTTGTTGCTCAGCATCTGTCACTCACTCAGGCAGCTGAGCCTGCCCCTCCTCCCCCCTCCCCTCCTCCCCCTCTCCCCTCCTCCCTCCTCCCCCTCTACCCTCCTCCTCTCTCCCCTCCTCTCCCTCTCCCCTCCTCCCTCCTCCCCCTCTCCCCCTCTCCCCTCCTCCTCTCTCCCCTCCTCCCCTCCTCCCCTCCTCCCCCTCCTCCCCTTCTCCCTTCTGCCCTTCCTCCCCCAGTAGACAGGCCTACAGTCAGGACTGCAGCTGGCGACTCCTCCCCCTCCTTTCCCCCTCTCCTCCTGTTCCCCCCTTCCTCCTCCTCTTCTTTCCTCTCTCCCCCTCCCTCCCAGACCCCTGGCCCTGCCTCAAAGCAGCAGATACCCAGCTGGCAGCTGGACATGCCAGCCCTGAGGGTCAGGTGGCCTTCCCTCCCCAAGTCACTGGCAGCCCAACCCTCCTGAGCAGACAGTTCCTCCCGGCTTCAGTGGACAGAGTGGTGAGCTGGCCAGGCCTTTGCCCCATGCCTGCAGACCGAGGGCACCGAGAGAAAAGCGCCATACCGTGCACTCCCTGCCATCCCCGGAAGGAGGCTCTGGTGAGTGCTGTTTGCGCATAGGATGGGCAAGGACGGCCTTGAGGAACCCTTGGCAGTGCCAGAGTGGGGGAGAGAGCATGTCCTAGCCATAGGATGGCACCCATTATGGGGTCCTCTCCCTGTAAGCTGGCTGAGATTACCCTGTGGAGAGGTTGGAGGCTTGGAGTGGGTTTACACATTCATGTGTGTGCTGGAGGGGAGCATAGAAATCCAGAACTGCTGGCATTTGTTCCTTTTCCATCTTTCTGTCTCTCCTTGGGATGATTCACTCTCCTTCTCTTAGAGTATCTTAGAGAGCTCTCTCTGTCCACCACATGGAGGCCAGAAGAGCTGGGCAAGCCAGGCTGCAGAGGTGCCCGCGGGCTGCAGGTTCAGGCTGGAGCCAGCCATTTCCCTCCACACTGGGCTAACCCTTCCCAGAAGCTGGTGTCCTGGGAAAGTCCCAGGCCTTCTGGGTCAGGGAGCCCCATGTCCCGCCTCATCAGCCCCACCCTTCCGCCTGGCTAGGCTCATAGGGTTGGAGGCATGACATCGGTGCCCGTGGGTGGTGGCCTGGAGCCTGGGTGCAAGGCGTCCCTTGGAGAAGGGTGGCAGTGGTGAGGCACTGCTGGGAAGAGGTGTTCATGGAAGACAGAGATCATGTAACCCCAGAGGCTGGTGCTGTCTGCTCCCCTGAACAGTGGCAGAGTCTTGGGGACCCATCTCCACGGTTTCTCTAGGCTCCTCTGAGACCCAAGGCCCTTGGCCATGGAACTAGACCTTGTTTCTGTCTATGCCTGCGCGCGCTCTCGCTCTCTCGCTCTCTCTCTCTCTCTCTCTCTCTCTTTCTGTCTATGCCTTCTCTCTCTCTCTCTCTCTCTCTCTCTCTCTCTCTCTCTCTCTCTCTCTCTCGTCTCAGGTATCTCATGCTGGCCTTGAAAGTACGATATATAGCCCAGACTAGTCTTGAACTCCAGATCCCGCTGCCTCCACCTCCCAAGTGCAGGGATTCCAGGTGTGCACCTCCATGCCTACATTAGTTATATTTCAAAGCTACCAGCTTCTTAATCTCTTAGTATGAAAAAACCTTTGAGAGAGGGGGTGCTGTCAGGAACACTTGTATAGCCCACACCTGGCTCTGTGAAGTTCTTTTGAGTCTTGTCATACTTGCTTTACTGAAGCAATCTGAAGTCATTTATGAACAAGCACACCTCACCAGGTTGTTATAAAACTCCAGTACCATGATCCCACTGACAAAATACTCCTCTGCACCCAGAGCAGGCTGTTTACCTAATTAACTCTTTGCTAGACCAAGAGCCAATCTGAAGTTTCAAATCTCTTAAATCTCAATCTCTGTCTGGAAAGGCCACACCCCACCCTAAACCCTTCCCATTTCCCCGCCCCACCACTTGAAGGTCCTTGAGGGACAGTAAGGGCATGGCTGGTCACGCCATCGGGTGTCTGAAGCAGGAGGCCTTTCTGGGTGAGTTCCTGGCTTGCCCAGCCCCACCAGGCTCTGTCAGGGACCGGAGCAAACCCTCCTCTGCCTCTGGTGCATTTCCTGTCCTCCGTTTCTCTGCACTCTGGGGCTGGAGCCCACCCTCTCCAGCAGCAGCCCCTTCTGCTCTGAGCAGGGCACTTGAATAAATCCTTCCCAGGCAGAAATCCGTATGGTTGCTGTCTTGTTCACTTGCAGCCGCCGGGAACAGCAATAAACTTTATGAGCATCGGTTGTTCAGGGAAGGGAAGGAAACCTGCGAGCTGGTAGAGGAGGTGGGATGGGGGTGGGGCCTCAAGGGTGCTGCCTCTTGATAGCTCCTCTTCCTTATTCAGCGAGAGAAGGCCTGAATGGCAGACCTGTGGCATGGGAGCCGCAGATGCAGAGGGGCTCTGCTCCCTTGTGGTCAAGCGTGCACACACGCAGCCGCTTCTCCCCTCTTCCACCTGGTGGAGCAGCGGGAGCAGAGAGTGGTTAAGAGGAGACAGAATCCAGTCTTAATGATGACCCCGGAGCTTTTTAAAGACACCTGCCCGGTAGGGGCAGGAGAACTTCAGCTACGGCTATGTGCTTGGAAACAGGTCTGGGCAAACACAGGGTGTCCCAAGAGTACGTCCTCTGGCTCGGGAGGTGGGTGCTGGCTTTAGTTTTCAGACAGTGTTAATCCCTCTCTGGGTATTCCTGGCATCGATGTGGGTGCTGCTGCCCTCTGCTGAGGAGATGCTCTGTTTACATTCTCCATAAGAGTCACTCCAGAGCTGGCCAGTGCAGGATGGGAAGGAGGAAGACACACACACACACACACACACACACACACACACACAAGTGCATGCTCCATCTCATTATTATACTGTTTCTCGGTGCTGGACAGATGGCTCAGTGGTTAAGAGCACTATTTACTTTTGCAGGTTTGATTCCCAACACCCACATGGCTGCTAACAACCATCCATAACTCCAGTTCTAAGGGATCTGATGCCCTCTTCTGACCTCCTTGGGCATTGCACAACATGGGTGCACTTACCTACATGCAGGCAATACACTCATACACAAAAAATAAAGACCGTAAAATATTTTTTAAAAGCTGTTTCTAGGATCTGGGAATGAGGTGCAGTTGATACATGTGCATGGTCTTGGGTCCAGTTCCCAACGCTGCATAAACAAGGCATGGTGGTGCACATCTGTAATCTCAGCACTTGAAAGTAGAGGGAGGAAGATCAGGAGTTCAAGGTCAGCCAGGGCTACACAGGGAGTTCAAGGCCAACCTGGGCTACAGATTCTGCCTCATAAAAAAACAAACAAGACCAAATGAACAAGACCAGGCATAGGGCATACACCTTTAATCCCAGCACCCAGGAGGCAGCGGCAGGCAGATCTCTGCAAGCCTGGACTACATAATACTGAGTTCTAGGTCAGCCAGGGTTACAGAGTGAGATTCTGTCTCAGAAATGAACAGAATCCATTGCTGTCTTTCCACCATGCAATGGCCATCCTGTCTCTGGCGCACAGACCCATGCCCAAGACAAGTAACCAATCCTTTCATTTATAGAAAGGTGCTGGGCATAGGGAAAGAGCTGGGGGTCTGAATATTTACAATGTCCAAGAGACTGGATGCAGAACAGCAAAGCCTGCTGAGAAAGGCAGCTGCCTGACCATGGGGAGGACCCAGTGTGAATCGGGAGGGAGAAGTGCCCAGCCTTGCCTCTTCGGAGCAACCCTGCCAAGGTGCCTGGCATCTGCAGATATCTTCCCCCTTCCTCTGAGTGGCAAGCTCAGAACATTGCCAGAGCTGCTGAGTACATTTGTCAGTGGCTGAAGGGCTTCCAGACTAATAATCATGGTATTAAAATCGTATTTGGTCCTCAAGCTGGAGAAACATTGGGAGATTTTAAACGTTAGGAGAAAAGGAAAGGGGAAAAATCTCCTCTCAAAGGATAAAATCGGCACTGAAATAAGTTTCTGTGACTGCGAACATGAGGAATGGCCGTGTGAGCCTGGAAATCCTGCCTTCCTGGGAAATAAATGCTCTCTAAAGACACATATTTCAGCCACGGTGGGGAAGGTGATGTGTGAAGCTCCCAGCGCTCCTGCCGTACTGATCCCACCCAGCCAGGGTGCCAGGCAGGGGAGGGAGCGAAGCCTACAGCTCTGAATTGTGTTTTAGAATGGATTTGCAAATGCCATTTTTTTCCCCTTTTGGAAAAATAAGCCTGTGTCTTCCAAGCCTGGATGGGCTCAGATAATGCACGGCCCTCTGCCATGTGAGGAACTCCAAAGCTCCCTTGCCCACAACCACCTAAGCGGTTTTAAATGAGCTTCGGTTCCTCTCATCTCTAATAGATTAAAAAGATGCTCCCTCGGGCACCAGGAGAACATTGACTGGTACTTGTCCCAAAGCACCGGCTCGGAGAGGCCTGTGAAATGCACGTTTTCGCTTTGGAGGCGAGAGGGCACAGCATACACCATGCTGCTTTCGAATTGTGTGGTCTGTCAGACTCTACCGCAGTCTCTCCACACTACAGCCTCTTTCTTAATAACATCTTCCTCAGAACACCCTCCAGTGTCACCTGAGATGTTTCTTGATGGGATTTCAAAGGCTTCAGCACCTCCATAATCTCAGGGGACTGTCCCCTTCCTGGACTGAGCTGAGGCCCAGCAAGCTACTTGTGTGTGTGTCTGTGTGTGTGTGTGTCTGTCTGTCTGTCTGTCTGTCTGTGGTCCAGAAGTCCATGTCAGGTGTCTTCCTCAATCACTTGTTCCCCTTACTTTTTGAGACAGGACCTCTCAGTAACCCTGGAGCCCACCCATTTGGCTAGTCCGGCTGGCCAGCAAGCCTCCCCAGCCCTGGGATGATGGGCATGTGCCAGTGTTGTCTGGCTTTTATGTGGGTGCTGGGGATCTGAACTCAGGCCCTCACGCTCGTGCAACAAGCACTTTTCAAACTGAGCCATCTCCCCAGCACTGGCCCCAGCAAGCTGGTACTTCAACAGGAAGGCTGGACTTCCCACCCTCCAGCGGCCTCTACTGCCAACTCAGAGCAACTGTAAACCAGGCCGGTGTTCCACCTCCCGCGCCCCTCCCCTTCTGTCCTGCCTTTTGCCTCCTCTTACACACAGTCTCTAAAGCTCCCTCTCTAAGCTCTCCACGGCTGAGCCAACCTCTCCCCTGCTCCTGGCCCCTTGTTAGGCCCCTCAACCTTCTCCCCCCTTGGCTGAGCACAGTAACACCTCTCACCTTTCCATAAAGACTCTCATTATTAGTAACAGGTATTATAAAAATTGAAGGATTCATTATCATATGTCCATGCATGCATACAGAGCACTTAATTCACATCCACCCGTCCGTCAGCCTTTCCTCCCCGCCATCCTTCCCAGTCCCTGGCTTGTAATTTCAGGTCAACTTTCTCACATGAGAGAGAACACACCGTCTATTGTTGCTTTTGTTTGTCTGTTTGTGTGCTGGGACTTGAACCCAGGTCCTTGCGAGTGCTCTGAAGTTGTTCTATCACTGAGCTACTCCCCCAGCCCCTAGGACTCATCTTCCAACATAATTTTTCCCTTACCAGTAACTGGTGCGATTCTCGTTATGCTTTTAGGATCTGTTGATTGAGAAAGTAAAAGACGGCAAAAATCCTCTAGGAATTGGATAACGCCTTTAAATGAATTTGTGTTTTGGTAATCACTGCAGGGCTTATGTGCGCTTAGGAAATGGCCCCACTCCCTGTGAACTGCTTTTCTAGTCTGCAGATCATTCTGGGGTTGTATGGTGAGTAGGATTGTCCCGTCAACCACAGCCTGGCAATCCTTCCCGCAATGCGGTCCGTTGTCATGACCTTCCTTTTGGTTCAGGGAGTGTCTCCCAACCGAGAGGTGGGCTGCCTGCCACACAGGCTTGTAGGGCTGGAGGGGAGGGCTTGTCCTGCCATGGCCAGCCCATGGCCTTTACTCACTACTCACTACTGGCCAGACTTGTTTCACTCAGGACATGACCCAGGAACCGGACAGGGATCTGAGGCCATCAGTCCACTTTCTAGGGTGAGGCATGGCTCTTTACTGAGCCCTTCTCGCTGGGGGCACCTCTCCACCTCCTGTCTGCCCTCATTCATGCTCCCTCTCTGACCTTCCAAAGGACACCTGAGAAGAATTCCAGGCAGGGAACCTGGCCTGTGGGTCTTTGAGAAGAGGTGTGGGCTGCCCTGAGGCAGGCACCCCCATCTGCTTTGCCAGCACCCAGCTGACTCACAGTCATCTTGAGAGCAACCCATTCAGTGACGCCCGTGTGACGCCTGTGTGGAGAAGACTCCACAAAGGAGCCTTGTGTGTTCTGTCTTCAGCCTTCTGACAGGGCTGTGGCAGTGGGCGATGAAACAAGCCGCCTACAGGTCACCAGCTCATCCTCAGACCTCGGCAAACTGGAGTCAGGGATGGGAGTGCCTGTAGCAGACCTAGGGCTCCTGACTTGGAGGAAGCAGAGCAGGGCCTGGGGGTGGAGGTCTAAGACCCACTCAGATGACAGAGGTGGCTTCAGTAAGGCCTATCTGCTACAGTAATTGATCTGTGACTTCCAGAAGCGAAGTGGGAGGATGGAGGCCATCCCTGCCTCAGTCCCACAGGGTTGCAGGCCACACACCAGGAGAAAAACAGAGGGAAAATATCAGACTTCCTTGAGAATCCAAGGTCATTACCAGCACCCAGGGAAAGCCTTGGGTCGCCTCCCAGAGTACTGCAGCCTACCGTACGGCTGCTCTTCCCCCCTGTGCCCACCCTCCCTCCCCTGCTCAGAACTGCAGACCCCACAGCTTAGAAGACTCCGAGATGCCACCTGACCTACGCACTAAGCTCCTGCAAGAGGAAGCCTCAGAACCCCCATCTTCAAGTCCAGCATTCATCAGACCACTGTCCCATGCCGTCTCGGGGCCTAGGCTCTGTGCGTGTTGGCAGGGCTCACTCTTGTTACCTGTACCATCAGAAAAGGCACGGCCAGGCCCGAGTGTCCGGCCTCAGAGAGGCTGGTGTGGGAAACATTCGGTGCAGGCGGCAATGCGCCCCCTCAGCTAGGGCCAGCATTACAGCTGGGCATTTTCCAGGGTCCCTGCCTGTCTCCTGGTGACGGTCTCTCCTCTCCAACCATCCCTCCAGGACAGGCACTTACTGTCATTCAGTGAGGTTCAGGATAGGCCCCAGGCAGTCCAGGCTTAGAGACAACGAAACCTGTCATAGGACCACCTGAGACTTACAGGTGACTCCAGCCAAACGCCAGCCTCTCTGGGGCTCAGTTTCCTGAATTTTGTAGTAGATCTTGGACATCATTGACAACAATCCTCAGCCTCCAAGCACGATGGGAACTGGTAGGCACACACTGGGCTAAAGGGCCTTGGTTCAAATCCCTGCTCTTCTCATATTGGCTAGTGCACACAGAGGAGTCTCTCCACCTCTCTGTGTCTCGGTTTCCACATCTGGAAAGTGGGCTGCTAGCACTAATTACCTCATAGGGTAATTAGGAGGCTTAAATGGTTAATCTAAATAGTATTTTACTTATTATTTTATGTGTATGAGTGTACTGCCTGTATGTATGTAAGTGTACCATGTCATGCAGTGTCCACAAAGGTCAGAAGAAGACATTGGATACCCTGAAACTGGAATTACAGATAACTGCTAGCCATAATGTTGGTGCTAGGAACAGAACCTGCATCTCTGCAAGAGCAATCAGTGCTCTAACTGCTGAGCAATCTCTCCAGCCCCTTAAATGGTTAGCCTAAAGGACCTCAAATGTCGAGTGGCATACAGCAAGCGCCATGTTTCTGGCAGCACGAGGAACTAATGGGACATGGAGGGATATGTTGGCAGGCCTGGGCTGGCATCAGAGAAGCCATGTCTGGCAAATGTGGGGCTGGACCCTGGGAAGGACTGGTGTGAGGAACAAGAGCCTACCTCCTTCCAGGAGTAGCTATAAATGAGCTTCACAGACTAGCTAGCTGTCCCTCTGGTTACCAGAAGTGCCTCTGCCTGGAGACAGGTGAGCTGGTACAGGCTTCCAGGCAGGTAATGGGAGGCTTTGACACCTTTTACCCATATTGAGGGGTTGTCAAACTGAAGTTGCCACTGGTCTGTATGCCCCTCCCCTCTCTGTCCACACATGTCCCCTTTTCTCCCTGTCTACAACTTCTCTAGGCTCCTGGAGCTCCTCCCAATGCCACCCCAACCATCCCAAGCTGCCAGACATATGCCCAGGTGCCAGGCAGAGCCTGCATCCCATCTCCCTCTACAGGTGCCCTCTGTGGCCTGCAGGACAGAGGCTGGTGAGGGGGCCCTGTATGAGGACAGGGATGGGCCGGACCGAGGTTTTCAATACCACGGTACACAGGCAGTCCCTGGCAGCCGGCAGAGTCTCTCTAAGCCTGAACAAATTGATGGGTGCCACGTGTGTGGAGCCAGCCAGCCATGCCCAGGGTCTGGAGTGAAGGTCAATTAGAGCGTTAATGATGCCCAGTGCTGCCTGGCCACACAGCAGCCAGGAGTCCAGCTGAGGGAGAAGTATTAATAACTTGTGGAGATGGCCTGCTGTGGGAACGTCCTCTCAGACAGGACACACACAGTGGAAGAGCCTCCCTGGAGGTCTCCCTGGCGCTCTCCAGAGACAAAGTCAGAGGGCTTTAGGGGCCGGTTTTCCAGCCTAGAATTTCAGCATTTGTTCTAGACAAGGCAAGCCCAACTTAGATAGCTCAAAACAAACAGTAGAAGAACAGGACCACCTTGCAGAGTTGGCAAGGTAGAGGCCATCTATGCCGCAGCCCCCGGCTGTGGGGAGCTGGGAACACTGCAGAGCTGATGTGGGGATCAGAATAACACAGTCATGTACCCACAGGGCACTGGGTGGGAGGGTCTACGCCCTTCAGTGCTACCCGAGCCCAGGAGGTAGACCGAACTATTATCTTGTTCTATCTATAGGGAAACTGAGGCCCAGAAGACTTTAACAACCTGCCCAAGGTCACACAGCAGTCACGTTTTTACTGGCATAATACAAATCAATGGAGCATAGCTTTGCCATTCAGCAAGAAAACATTGCTACCAGACAGTGAGCACTCCCCAGCTCCGCTTGCTTCAATGTTCCCGGAGAAAGAAAGGGAAGTCAGGACTAGACTGAGCCCCGGATGCGTCCGTGTGGGTAGGTTGCTTGATCTATTTTTTAAATGATTTAATATTTAAATTCAAAAGATGGATGTTATTTAAAGACTCCCTCTCACCTTTGCTCCACAGAGGCAGACAGATTTTCATGAAAGATGATTCTGAAAGCAAGAGATGCACATTTACAGTCTGGTTTCGGAACCTAGCCTGGGTGTAGCCGGGGAGTATATGGTCAACCTATTCAACACATCTGTTTTCTGTTGTAATTTCTACCTTCCTCATTTGTCCAGCTGCTGGGAGACATCTGCTCTGTGGCAGTAATACAGGCCAAAGAGAAAGCCAGGGACGACAGACTTCCACCCCTTCCTTCCAAGGGCTTTGTGGCACCATGGTGGTACAGGACAACGCAGACACAAGAGATGCCACAGCGGGCGTACGGCTGGAGCCCTTTCTGCACCAGGTCGGGGGCCACCTGAGCGTGATGCAGTATGATGAACACACAGTGTGCAAGCCCCTCATCTCCCAGGAGCAGCGGTTCTACGAGTCCCTGCCACTGGCCATGAGGTGCTTCACCCCACAGTACAAAGGTGAGCCGCGGCAGCCTGGCCGGGTGAGGGTCAGGCTCAGTTGCAGTCATAGCCGCTGCCACAGAGCATTGGGCAAGATGGCTGTGTGGAGATGGCCCTCTCCCCGGCAGCATTCCGGTGATAGTATCCCCAAACTCCTCCAAGCTTCGAGGTCAAGAGTGTTGATAGCAATGGTGATAGGTCAAGCCACCAGGCTTCAATGGAATGGAGTCAGTACACGGAGTCCCACTGTGTCCTCAGGGACCATTTTGCTCTGTGACTTGGGAGCACCATGGGTGTGACTACGGCTGAACACAGCACTGGGTGCCTAGCCCAGGCAGGGCACGGATAAGCTGAGACACGGCTTGTTTAAGGGACCAGAATTCCCATTCCATGCTGGAAGGGCAGAGGCAGGGGCCAGGCTGCCTTCCAGTGTGTGTAGTTGGGGAAACCGCAGCATGGACAGTGTGTGTCCTGGACCTGAACACAAGGTGGACCGTGGGGAGAGACGGCGCCTGTTGGCCTTGTCTGATGTCTGTGCCCAGAACCGTGGGTAGGAGTTTGGTCCACACACGGAATCTAGTGAGCCACACCAAGTCGACTGCCAGGTAGCCAGCCCAGTACCTGGAAGGCGCTCAGCAGAAAAAGTTCCACTAGAGGAGTTAGATTTCAGGATTGTAGGCTGCCGCCCTGTTGTTAGAGGGTCTGCAGGGACAGCAGTCATGACACCCAGATAAATCCATCAGAAACCCATCGCGGGGGCTGGGGATGTAGCTCAGTTGGCAGAGTGCTTGCCTAGCATGCCTCGTTCTATCCCCAGCATGGCATAACGAGGTGTAGTGATGCACGCCTCTAATTCCAGCTCTTGGGAGGAGCAGCAGGAGGATCAGGAGTTCAAGTTCACCTTGGTATGTATCCATATCAAGGCTCCAAAAAGAAAGCAACTCACTGTGTTCCAATGATCAAAACAACTAGGAAGGGCAGACACATCTACAGTGGTGTTTCAGAGCCATGTGCGGATGCATGCTCCTGGATCCCATTCCAGACCTGTCAATCAGAATCCCCAGAGTCAGGACCCAAGTATCTTATTTATCATGGTTCCCAGTGAGAAAGCCTGATGGGGGTAATTGTGACTTTTGGGCACTGTTTCACAGGACCGGAATTTCTGGGTCTCAGTGACAAGATGGTTCAGCATCTTGCCCTGGGAGACAGAGGAAGACAGAGGGCCTCCTGTGGGGCTGGCTCCTGCCTTGCTTGGACTTCCTGAATCTTCCAAGGCCTCAGGCCAGCCTGCCTGACTGGTTGCAGGTCACTGCTCATCTTGTCAGAGCACCCACTAGAATTAACGCCTGTCCTTCTGCAACTGAACTCAGCCTAACAAAGGGGTTGCCGGCCATGGCGCAAGGTGGACGGCTGCCAGTACCATTTCACACTTTCTTGGCACAGCTCTGGAGTTGGGAAGGACTGCAGGCACAACTACAGGAGAGGGGCAGCCCACTCCGGGCTTCAGGAGACTCTCCACCTCACCCCCACTCTGCACTCTGCCCAGGCTTACACTCCAGTGGGGGTCACAGGGCATTACTCTCAGGAATTGTACACCTCTGTTCAGCCCTCTGCTGAGCCTGGCTCCCTTACTCAGGCTAGAATATCTTGGGGATACCTACTTGGTGTTCTGATAACTCCAATTACAGATGTTCCCTGATTTAGCAAGGAGTAACAAGTCAAAATAATCATTGATTTAAGAGACAGAATCTCCATACACCCTAGCTTAGCATGGGAGTCGAGAACGTTTTCCTCCTGATCTACTGCCCAGCTTCCTGCAAGAGGTCTATGCCATGTATTGCCAATCCAGGAGAAGATCAAAACTGAGAAATCGAAAGACTGTGCCCCCTGGATACATTTCGCTCCCACCATCGTGAAGTGGGAAAGTTGTAGGTCAGACCTGAGCCACTGTGACATAGATGATACCATACAGATCGTCCTTGATGCTGGGACTTCTTACAATGGTACCTCTAAATACAGTGGGAAGTGGACAAGACAGAGAACTTTCTGACTCCCTCGGATAGTGGATGACTGCTGACCCTCCTGAAGGAGGGCTGGGGCGACAGCCCAATGCCAGGCTTTGATAAAGCCAAAATGCTGCCTCCTTCACCAACCAGAGCTCGATCCAGACAGAGCCAGGATCTGAGGACCAACTCACAAAACATGCACCTCAGAGAAGACCCTAGAAAAGGCTCAGAACCCAGCAGGGTGCCCATGTTCATTCTTGGGTGCCTGGGGTAGACGGGGGTGGGGAGGGCACACAGGGACAAGTGAAGGCATCTGTTTCAACCAATAAGAGAATGCCTGCTCTGGGCTATTGTAAGTGGTTTCCATACCTTATTCAGTAGCACTCAGAAGCTGGCACCTTTTAAAAACATTTTATTTATTATTTTTATTTTATAAGTCTGAGTGTATAGCCTGCCTACATGTAAGTGCACCTGTGTCATGCAATGCCCAAGGAGGACAGAAGAGGGCGTCAGATCACCTGGAACTGGAGTTATGAACAGTTGTTAGCTGCTATGTGGGTGCTGGGAATCGAACCCGAGTCCTCTGCAAGGGCAGCCAGTTCTCTTTACCACTGAGCCATCTCCAGCCCCAGAAATTAGCACCTTTATGTCTTGGTGACAGATAAGGAAACATGGCTTGCCTGAGGTTGCTCAGCCAGAGAGGCAGGGCTGTGATTTGAAGCCCTGGGTCTCACTCCCAAGGTGCACTGCTTCACCCAGCTACACTGTTACCATGGAGATGGGCCTCGGGTGTCAGTTTAGAAGCCATCTAGTTCAAAGAAGAGAGAGGACTCTCCCAGATCCACCAGAACATCGTGTCAGCAGGACTTGATTGCCCACAAGGCCGTCACACAGATTATCCTTTTTCCCCTGAGTAGGAGCAGCCTGCCCAGAGAGAGGGGCCATTTCAGAGGTGACTGCCACATGTCAACAGAGCCCACCCTGTGCCTTCCCCATAATGGTGTCAGGGAAACCTTGGACTTGGGGGGCATTCTGAAGGGCAGCGTTCTGTGCCTGCAACTCGGCCTGGACCTTGGCTGTCTTGGAGCTGTGTCCCTCTTCCCTCAGTCAGCCTGTCGGCCTTTGGTGAATGAGGACAGATGCTTAGGCTCGGTTGGCTGAGGGTTTGGCCAGATTCATATTACAGATGGCGGCGGGTGAATGTTCTCATAAGCTTAAAAATAAACACATGATACAATATTCGCCGAGGCTCAGGAAGCTGCTTGGCCAAACCAAAATTGCTGAGACGCTCTGGGCATGCCAATCGTGGCAGTAAGCACTCCTATCTGCCCAGCTGGCATGGTCTGAGGCTGAGGTGCTTGCAGGGGCAGGACTGTGGCAAGCCTTGATGCTCCTGCTCTAGCCTCAGCAGAAGATCTCTGGAGGCAGCAGGCCTCCAAGATCTAATCCCTATAGACAGTGACTCCTGATTATATAGCACAACCCAGGTACCAGGAAGTCTGAGTTCCACTAGCATGCTTCTGGGTCAAGGGCAGGCAACTCTAGACTATTCCCAAGAGAGATCTGGACTGAGACCCCACTCAGTGGGCTGGTTCCGAGCAGGGCTGAGTTTCTCTCTCAGCTGGGTGAGGGAGGTGAGAGGGAGGGGCATGGGAGCTAGGAGACAGCCAGACAGTGTGCCCATCAGAGGCTTACAGAAAGATGAAGCTGTGGGGCCGTGAGCTGGCGGTGAGACTCTGACAATATGAGAAACGGAAAGGACTTTGGGTTTTATTGGGTGGGGGTTCTTTGCACCTCGGCTCGCTCACCTGCCTTTACGCAGACTCTCAAAACTGATGAGCTCAGACAAGAATGAAGCCTAGGGAAGCAGGGAGGGTCATGTTCTTGCACCTCCAGGGAGGCCTCCTGGGCACAGTTCACCCAGAACTGTGTTTTCTGGCAGGCATGTCACCATAGCCCCTCAAGTAGAAAAAACTAGGTGAACTTTATAAGACCCTCAAAGGCACTGCTTTGGGCTGAATAGAACTTCCTGGGCCACTCCTGGCCCCAAGAAGCTAAAAGGACATGAACTCACCCACCCGAGGACATGCACAAGGGCCAGCTAACTCTCCTCTGTCACAAAGGCCTGACATTGGCTTCTAGAAAGTCAGTTCTCCCTAGAACAAGCACAGCCACCTCCTACCCAGAGACTCAGGGCTGGAAATATAAACCCTATGTTCCAGCCCTCTGTGACGACAGTGCTCTCCCGAGGGACTGGACTTGTGGCCTCTCTGTCCCTTCCACAGAACAGAATGGCCAGAGCAGGTGGACCTGGGACACAGCAGGAGTGTCCCTCATGCATGCTGGGTAAACAGTGTGATGATCTCAGACCCTCCCTGTGGAGTCCTCCCTACTGTGTCATAGAGAGTCCTGTCTTCAGTGCCCACGTGTGTGTGGCCGTCTCGGAGCTCCATCCCACACTGGCTGCATGTCCTCAAGTCTCGTTTGTACCAGCAGCTTCACGGGTGTGTTGTGACTTAGAAATCACAAATGAAAAGCAAACAGTGCCGGTTCAGGGCATTGCGGAGAGGTGAGGAGCGATCGCTGCTGTGATCGCGTCCCCAGCCGGCCGTTCTCACACACAGAGCACGCATGATAGGCTTGGTGTGGGATGAACGCTGGCGTCAGGTAACTGAGAATGCCACCCGTATTATTGCTGTGACTTCACAGGATGCTGAGGCCTGGAAGGGGCTGAGGAAAAGCAGAGTTTTTTCAGGGAGTTGGAGAGAACTGAATGTCCCTCCCGGGCTACAGAATTAGGACACAAGGAATCTGAGATGACAGGATGGGCCCAGGGAGTCCGCTGACCTCAGCATCGGCAGCTCTGGAGAGCCACAGGCTGAACTGCAAGTGGCCTTGGGAACAAGGATCCCCGCTGGACAGCCCCTTGCCCAGCCCCAGGGTGGCTGGGCAGAGTCCCTGTAGGCTCAGGGAGAACAGCCCCTCACACTGAGAAGGGACCAGGGGAGGAAATGAGAACAGACAGAAAAACACAGCCCAACCTCCTCCCTGTCAGGGGCCCAGCAGAAAACAAACTGTATTCATGAGAGTTTTTGCAAGGAGCTATTTAAAGAAGTGCATCCAGGCTTGAGGGCGCACTCAGACCTGCAGCAAAAGGGAGCTGCAAACCCCCAGGCCCTCAGTAGAATGAGCACTTGGCCTTCTTCCCCCACCTGCCAGGGCCCCACTGACCAGAGATCGGGAAGTAGTGCCCAGGGGGCCCTCAGGGCACTGACCAGGATCTCCTCGGCACCAAGCAGGTGGAGAAGCTGAGGAGTGGGTGAGGGCAGGAATCAGAGGATGACAAGTTCTCCAGGTGTCCTGTTCCCAGAGAATCCTGAGAGGCCCTGTCTATGGCATGACACTGTGGCAAGGCCAGGCAGATGCCAAGAAAATGCCCAGAGAAGCAGGTCCTAGCTGCTCCACCATGACAAGGACTCCACAGGGTGACCACAGAATGTTCACGTGCTAGCTTTGCAACCCACTGACACGTCTGAGGAGAATAAAAAGCAGCTGTGCATAGGGTAAGCTTCTGGGGGATCCTTGCCCACATAGCTTGCAGCTGTTCCGCCTTGAGTACCAGCTTGGTGGCAGGAGGAGCCACGTGTTAAGATCTCTTAAGACTCTAGTTTCCTCAGAGAACCACATCCACTCACAATCTCTGTATGTGGATGTATCCGATCAAAGACAATATTCAGGTTACCAGTGTGAAAAGCAGAGGAGAGTCCCGCATCCCGCAGCTGCCTCAGGAAGGCCTGGAAGAGGCTGGCCGGATGAGGACAGATGAAGGGAAAGAGATGATGAACGAGATGAATCTGAGCCTGAAGGGGAGGGGCCCAACTTCCCTTAATTGGTGCCTCTTAATTGGTGGTGGGGGGAGTTATCTTGATGGAGGACCAGCTCTGAGGAACCCCAGGTTGGCCATGGTTGGTTTGACTGAGCCTCGTGACTGGGTAGGTGTGATTGTGAAGGTAGGATCCCGTGCTAGAACAGACATACGGGGTGGGGGTGGGGGGCTGGCTGTGTTAAAGCAGCAAGGCTTGAGAAGTGCGGCAAAGCAGAGCTAGGCCGCGATCACACAGAGGCTTTCTGCAGGCGCCACATTCAGGTCTGAGACCAAGTGCAGTCTGTGACTCTTCCTTGCAAGAGGAGTTGGGGAGAGGAGGGCTGCCCAGGGTCACTAGACTAAATCCAATGGCTGTCACGTGTGCCCCACGATCCAGTGTGCTTCTCCCTCCTGTGTCCTTTCAGGCACCATCACAGTGCATCTTCGGAGAGACAGCAAGGGCCATCTCAGCCTGGTGGCCCACCCACTGAAGGAGAGCCAGGGGCCCTTCCAGGTTTCCTCAGAGTCCACAGAGGTGGCCATCTGGCACACACTTCGACAGACCGCCAACAGTGGTGGCAGCCCACATCCCCTGGCCCAACTGGCTCACTCATTCAAGGAGAGGTGAGAGCCGCTGGCAGGCGACAGAAAGCTGGATGTGTGTCCTGCTCCCACCTGTGCCCAAGGCCAAGCGTTCCACGTGAGGGCCGGCTCAAAGAAAATGAGAAACTCAGACAAAGGATCTGTCTGGAATTACCAATGTGGCCAAAGAGAGAGATGGATTTTCTCCTCTGTTGCTTCAGGGGACGGGGTGGGATGGACACGTGTTTTAGCTCACAAGTTTTGCATAGGCAGAGTGTGTGTCTGAGCAGGTATTTGGTGCCTGCTTGTTTAATTAAATACCTGTTTCTCTGAGACCATGAAGTGTCTCTAGGGGAGAATATGCAGACAGAAACCCTAGAATAGTTTACGGAGAGGAAGTGTGCCTAATTTCCCTCGGTCAGCTCTTCCCTTAGCAGCGGGAGGGGAGGGACGTGGATAGCAAGTCCCTAAAGACAAAGGAGGCCCCAAGGGCCTGGGGACTTCAGAGGGGTTTGGGAATGGGGGGCTCTGATAATGTTAGCTGACTTCTCTGGGTTTTAAAACATTTATGGGAAACAAAGGAGCCAATAGAGTGACAATGGTGGCCTTCCCTCCCGAGTCACAGATCTAATCAAGCTCTTGGCTTGGCATCAGGAAGCGATGAGCTATCTCCTCTTGCAGCTGGGGCCAAGCTGGAGAAGGGCACACTCTGTTTAACCTTCTGAGGCCTCAAGGACGTAACCAGGACATAGGTCCAGACCCTCTGCCTTGGGATTTCAGGCTTATCTCAAAAAGCTGGGAGAGTGTGCAAGAGCGCCCCATCTCGAACCTCTGGCCACTGCGGCCCTATCTTCAAGTGTTTCCCTTGCCCACAGCACAGCCAAGGGGCTCCTGAGGTCTGACTTCCACCTCAGCACCCAAGTCTCATTGGTGGAAGACACTGATGGGAACCAGACGGCGAGGAGGAACTTTAACCCATGGGGCCTGCACTGCCACCAGGCCCACCTGACCCGCCTGTGCTCTGAGTACCCAGAGGACAAGCGGCTCCGTATCCTCACCCACTCTCAGGGCCACACACAGTTCCCTGGTCGGGTGGGAGCAGAAGCGGCCAGGGAGGCAGAAGAGGCAGAGACAGAGCAGTCAGTCATGGGGGCATGGGTGGAAGGGGAGACAGACAGACAGACACACATACACAAGGAGATTCATGGGGAGAGAGAGATAGATATAGGACTCTACATCAGAGTGTGAGCACATGAACCCAAAAGCCCAGTTACCTAGAATACATCAGATCCCTTCAAAAGAAGACTCAGAGAATGTGAGGACATCTGATTAGAAACGGAGCTGAGCAGCCTCTCTGGGGCACTGGCATGTCCCTACTAACTGCAGCCGTCATGATGAGGCGGGGCTGAGTCTCTGTGGGGAGACAAGGAGTAATACTGTGCTGAGTGGGGGTGAGAGGAGGCTTACAGGACCAGCTAGGCCCCCAGCTCCAACTTCTCTTCTGTCCTCCTTAGAGCCATAGACTTCAGGGATGAGTGAGTCCTTCTTTAGCGGCCCCCAAGGGGAGGCAGACCCTCCCCACTCCACACACAGGACCATGGACTCAGTGAGCAAGCTTAGGTCACTCCACAGCTGAGCGCCTTCCTACAAACGGCAACTATTCTCGCGGTCTTTACTATGACACATCTGCTGCCCTAATCCCTAAGAAGCTTTTGGAGGATAATTACTCTGCTGAAATTAATATTCCTGCAACTCATCTCCAAAGCGAACATCAACCTCCTTGTCCCAAAAGGTACTGGTCCGTTTGGTGACTGGAGCTTTCAACCCTATGATTTTCTGCCATAAAATGTAAATTGGGCATGGCCTGCTAGGGATTTCATGCCTGCATTTAAATTTCAACCTCAGAGCAAAATGGAAAAAGGTTCTCATAAACTCCGCCTAAATAAATGGACTTATTAAAGCAGTCTGCCAGCGAATACATTTGCATTCTTAATAGCCAAGCTCCTTGGTAAGGTGGAAAATGAACTGAGTAGGGAACTTTCGGGCATCCTCAGATGCTGCTAACCGATATCTGCAGAGCCTCCCTTAACGCAGTGTACCCAGGGTTCCTGCTGCTGGAAAACGTGGTGTCACAGTACAGGCTGCCCTGCATCCTGGATCTGAAGATGGGGACCCGGCAGCACGGGGATGACGCATCTGAGGAGAAGAAGGCCCGACACATGAAGAAGTGTGCGCAGAGCACCTCAGCCTGCCTGGGCGTGCGCATCTGCGGCATGCAGGTAGGTACAGAGGGCTGGCAACCTAGCGGGCGAGCATGCCTGCCAGCTACATCCCTGCCTCCTGATCCCTCGCCATCAGGGAGCAACAGGGAGGCTGGAGACTACTTTCTCAGCAAGTACATGCGTCTTCCAGTCTGTGCTGGAGGGTTGTTTTGTTTTGAGACAGGATTCCCTGATAGCACTCACTGGTTGTGTAGACCAGGCTGGCCTCCTTCTCACAGAGATTTGCCTGTCTCTACTTCCCAAGTGCTGGGATTAAAAGTGTGTGCCGCCAGACCCAGCCCCCTTCTTTTTTAAAATGTATTTGTTTTTTATTTCATGTGTAAGGGTGTTTTGCCTGCATGTACCGTGTATATGCAGTGCCTGTGGAAGCCAGAAGAGGGAGTCCTGTGAAACTGGAGTTATAGAAAGTGGTTAATCCCAGAACCCAGGTCCTCTGTACGAGTAGCCATTGGACTTAACTTCAGAGCCAGCTCTCTAGCCCTGTTTTGTTTGAGACAGGAGCTCATACAGCTCAGATTGACCTCAACCTTGATATGTAACCAAGGCTGATCTTGAACTTTTGACCCTCCCGCCTACACCTCCTGAGTGGGATCATAGGCATGTGCCACTTTGCAAAGTCTTATGCTGCTTTTGGTTTTGTTTTGTTTGTCGTTCCGGGGCTAGACCCCAGAGCATCGACAGGTAGGCAAGCCTTCTGCCACTGTGCTACATTCCCAGCCCTCGTGCTGGTTTTAAGAGCACCATTCAGGATAGTCTAAAACTCATCCTCACAGTTTTAGCAGCTGAAATTTTGTGCAGTGGCTCCACGAGTCCTGCCTGTGTTGGGGGAGACCTTTAATTACAACGTGGGGACAGCAGCTGGAGAAGAGCTAAAAGAAGATACACCTGGCGGCTTCCTGATCCCACGTTCTCTTGCATGATGGAGCCAAGCCGAGCCCTCTTCAGATGCAGTATGGCAGCTCCTTGGATTTGCATTACCTGTTCCCTCTTCTGCACCTAACCTTTCTACTCCTTTTTCCTGCCTAGTTGGGTTAGCCAGCTAGGAAGGTGGGAAGCCACTGAACCCAGCCACAGGGGTGGCTCACACCTGACGGTCAGGACCCCATGGCTCACTGCTGCTGCTCTTACCTGACTCAGGCAGGGCTGTAGGAAAACATGCAGGAACATGTTTCTCCACCCTTTCCCTCTGACAGTCCGTCCACTCAAAGCAAAACCAGACTCTGCTTTGATGGTAAATGTTATAGCTTTCCTTAATTGAAACTGCCACCCCTTGAAGCTGGAAGCTGAGTCTATAAATTCATTGCACAGATGTCCCTGGGAAGTCTTGGAACGCCATCCTCGAGAGAATAGAATGGGATGATTTGTGGAGTAAATGGAATCTCTCTCTGGATCTCCAACCTGCAATTGATCTGATTTATTTAGAAAGTGATATCTGTCATGTGTTTATGAAGGCTAATTTAGCTGCGGATCTCCTGCCCTCCACGCCCATCCTATCTTTCTGATTTGTTTTTCAATGGAAACACATCATGTGATGTAAAGGCAAGAATGGCCCCAGAAACATTTGGCCAGGTATGGAGGGCACTGCCCAGGTGTGCCAAGCCCCCTGTGCCCGTGGCAGCAGCTGGCTTAGGCTCAGCCTCTGCTGCCTTCTAGGTTGTCTGGAAGGATTAGGGGTGGCTGCCATGGTGCCCCCGTCACTATGTCCCCTCCATCTGCTACCTTGTGGTGGCCAAGACATGGCAAGCAGAGATGTGGTAGAGAAGAAAGGAACTGTTCGCTCTTTGGGGGGGGGGCTGTGGACCTCTCTTCCCTCGCCCACATCTGATCTAGCCTGCTTCTTTACCTCCAAACAATTCACACACACACACCCCGAACCATTGCTTCGCCTTTAAAATCTACAAGGAAGAACTTTTATCAACTTTGTTTGGGGAGACTTTAATCCAGCTGGCTTTCCAAGTCCATTGGCTGAGCTTTCGGATTCCTACTGAAGCCTTCCAGCTTGGGCTTGCTAATATTTGAATTGAAAAGGGCCAGAAACCAAGACTTAAATCACAGCTTGGAGGTTGACACTAGGAATTCACAAGAAAGGCGACCCAAACTTCTGCCTGGTGTGCAGAGTCACCTCTGCAGGTGAAAGATTTGAGATGTTGGATTATGACAAGACTTGCACGGAGAGCTTTAAATATTCAGGCTACACCAGGGCATGATTGAAGACCATTTCCTGTGCATCTCAGCCGCTCTCCCCCTCATCTCCTGGAAATTGCTTCATATATTACAGGACCTTGTGATGTCACTGCTGTAACAGAGATTTCTTTTGTTCTTTTTTTAGAGACAAGTTCTCATGTAGCACAGGCTAGCCTCAAACTCACTATATAGGTGAGGATGTCCTTGAACTCTCCTGCCTGCAACTCCCATGTGCTGGGATTACAGGTGTGCACCATCATGCCCAGCTTATGCTGGGGGTTGAAAATAGGATCTTCCTGTATGCTAAGCAAGCACTCTATCGACTGAGCCACTTCCCCAGCCCCAGTGGTGATTATTTTTAAGTTTACAAGCTCTTCACATTTTCTCTCTCTTCTTTCCAATGTAAGGTTTATCAAACGGATAAGAAGTGCTTTCTCTGCAAAGACAAGTACTACGGGAGGGAGCTCTCAGTGCAGGGCTTCAGACAGGCCCTTTCTCGGTTCCTGCATGATGGATCACGACTCCGCAGGGAGCTCCTGGAGCCCATTCTGCACCGGCTTCGGGAACTCCTCGCTGTCATCCGGAGCCAGAGCTCCTACCGTTTCTACTCCAGCTCTCTCCTCCTCATCTACGATGGGCAGGAACCTCCAGAAAGAACCCCAGGCAGCCAGCCTCCTCCCCAGAAGGGCCATAGCAGAGCTCTGGGTAACCCTGCCAAAGTCGACATCCGGATGATTGACTTTGCTCACACGACATACAAGGGCTCCTGGAATGAACACACTACTTATGAGGGGCCAGACTCCGGCTTTATTTTTGGCCTGGAAAACCTTATTGGGATCCTACAAGATATCCAAGAGGGAGAATGAAATTTCTTAGAACTCTAGAATTTTCTGGACTACAGATTTTGCAAAGGGACCCAAGCTAGGGTAGTCTAGATCCCCTATAAATGTCTTTGTAATAGTCATATCTACCCTCAAAAGCCATCTCGAAGGATGACAGACCATATTGACAGCTGCTACAGAAATCTGCTCAACAGGCTCACACCCCCGCCGAATGGGGCCTCTTCTGCAGTGCATCATGCAGTGGACAGTGAGAGTGGCGTCCTTGTAGAACGCGTGGGCGGGTGCAGCCTGGGTCAGAGACCCGCACTGCAGTAACTGCATCCCACAAGGCTTTCTTGTCGTGTTGCAGTTCTCCAAAGCCACGAGGGGGGAAACCCTCCTTGAAGAAGCCTTGAAGAATGGGTTCCCACATTCTTGGGTGGATCAGTCACTCCACAGACAGACAGACAGAGCTAACGAAAGCCACTTGCCTTCTATGAGGAATAGAGGGCAGGAGGAAGTGAACATATTTACCTAGCTCGCCTGCTTCACACTCAGGTTCCAAGTGGACGAGAGCACCTTGCTGGAGGCTGTAGCTCAGTGGAAAGAGCATGTGCTTTGCATGTGTGAGGCCCTGGGTTCAATCCCCAGCATCGCACATTAGGAATAACAATAATAGTAAACGAATAGAAAAAGACAGGTCTAGGCAGACCCTGCTCCCTCTTGGCACGTAGAGGGAAGGGTCCTCACAGACTTCTCAGGCCTGTTGGAACTAGTCTGTGACCACAGAACAACTCTGACCACAATACTTGGCTTCCAGTGGGGGCAAGGTGCACCTACTCAGCCACTAGCGTTAAACTGTATTTATTTTAGGTGTGGGTAGCGGGAATCCGAACCAAAGAACCTGGAACACCTTGGAAATCCAGGGCCATGTTTACAAGACTGGTGGACAAGAGTAAATATAAACCAGAGAAAACGGGTCTAATGAATTCCTTCTCCTGTGGCGTGGAAACTTATTACAATGCCCTGGAGTCCAGTGCTGAGCTATACTCCCCAATTAGGGAAATACATTTGTTCATAAAATTGCTGAGGTCACTGGTGATTATTGGTGCACCTTAATGTCCTTTCTGTTTGTTTATTCTGATCACCACTCCGCACAGCAATTCCAATTTATGAGAAACCGGAGTATATAGCAACAACAGCTCACCAATCTCTGCGGTCCTTCAGGGGACTTGGTGGTAATGAGGCTGATATGATATATGCACGGGAATAGGGAGGACTGGGGATGAAGCTCAGTTGGCAGTGCTGTTCTAGCATCTGAGGAGCCTTGGCTTCCATCCCCGGTGCAAACACTGGACGTGCCGTCGCATACATGTAATCCCAGCACTTGGGAGGTGGAGGCAGGAGGATTAGGTCATCCTTAACTACACAGTGAACTTAAGGCTCACTTGGGCTACATAGGACCCTGTCTTTAAAACAACTCTTTTTGCATGTGTGCAAACAGGCACAAGGCCCAGGAAGGAAGAGAGCCTCACACTCAACCTCCTGGGGTAAAGCATCGAGCCACCATTGGATTCTAATGGTGATTGCCATGGACTTTCCAAAACCCACACTGAGAGAAGAGAAAGAGTAGCCTGGATAATAAAACTGTTGTTTAATTTTGGAATACATGACACGGATTTCAAAACAGGTTACCTTCCCAAATTATGTTTGGCCAAGGTAATGATGTAATTAATTTGCATACTCTATGCTCATGGTGGGAGAATGGAGCCAAAGCCTGTTGGGTGGGTGAAAGGGAGTGAGCCTGAACTGAAGTATCTGCCAGGGACAAATCAGATCACTGAACGATGCTTTTGCTTGAGAACCTGGTACTGCATCAGCCAAGTCCAAAGCTCGTCATGCACCCGCCTCCTCTACCCACCCTCAACTCTGCGTAGCTAGATGCCCCCTTTCACACGTCTTCTCCCATCATGCCCTTTACAGAGGAGGGTCTTCCTCCTCTCCAGATGAACTACGACCTAGCCCAAGTTCCAGCTCCTGAAGACATCTCCAGCAAAAATAGTTTACTATAAGAGAGGAACAAGCCTGGAGTTGGTTTTAGATTGTTCTTACTGGACTGTTAGAACCAGAGGGGTCTAACAGTCTGGTCTGGAAACTCACCTTGGTTCTACAGATTCCAGAAATGAGTAGACCAAGGTCACCAGATGCACCTAGATGGGGAAAGAGGAACAAAAAGAGATTAGATGTGTCTGTGTTTGGTCTCTGTCTAAACTGATTCGAAACAGAGGAAAGGAGTGAGCAGTGTTAGGGCTGGTGACAGATGCTTACTAGTCTGGGATCTTTGCTTGTGCTGGGGAAAATGCAGTTCATGGGGAACTGTGAAAAGCCAATGCAAGATGATCATAACCACAGGAGATAGCGCCCAGAGATGGTGAGGATTAATCTGTTCCGGGCTAAGGATTGACCCTAGAAACCCGTTTCATCTTAAAGAGGTTTACTGAGAAAGGAGCCATGACAGGAACTGTGGGAGGAGGTGGGACTTCATCTGGTCCCTGACAGGGGACAGTGAGGAATTAATGAAGGAGACAAGGGAAAGGCAAAAAGGAAGAAAGAAAAGCCCAGTATAGTCACACTTTTGTAGACAGACCAACCAGTTCAAATTGGGGCTCTGTGGTCAGGAGTGTTGGAAATAAAGAGCCAGGAAGTAGAGCTCTGGATGGCAGAGATGTGTCAAAGTCCGGTGGAGGAGATTTCATTTGTCTGTGATTTCATTACCGTTCACCTCCCTTCTTTCCTGCCCTCTACCAAATATTTGCCAACTACCTTGTCCATGCAGCACCACACTTTGGTCTGCCTGTGAACCCAGGAAGTATGAGGATCATGACATTATCACCAAGAACTCCACGATTAGGCAGGACAATTAAGACCCCAGAGAGGGGACTGGGGAGATGGCTAAGCAGTTAAGAGCACTGGCTGCTCTTGCAGAAGACCCAGGTTTAGTTCCCAGCACCCACATGGCAGTTAATGACCATAACTATATAACTCCAGTTCCAGGGGACACAAGCCCTCTTCTGGTCTCCATGGGCATCATACGTACACAGTGCACATACATATACACAGACAAAACATTCATGCACATAATAAATAAGTAAACTTAAAATATTTTATTTATTATTTTCTGTGTATGAGTGTATTGCCTGCATGTATGTAACTGCACCCATGTCATCCTGTACTCTCGGAGGTCAGAAGAGGACGTTGGATCTCCTAGAACTGGAGTTATGGACAGTTGCTAGCCACCATATGGGATGAGGCTGTCAGCTCAGATGTGCCGAGTGCTACCTTGGGCCTCACCATGTGGCATCAACCTGAAAGTGGTATCTAAGAGGTCCCATGTGAAAGGCAGTGAACAGGGCAGGAGTTCTAGGTTGACTGGCAAGCATGAGATGTGAAAGTGAACCCTGTACTCAAGGAGTAGCACATGATCTGGGCTGACCTCAGGAGCTGCTATACCTGGGCATAGAAAGCCGAACAAGAGATTAGGAGGGACCTCTGAGCCGACTCCCCACTGCCCAGGAGACTGGGAGCCCTTGGCTGGCTCCTTTACCCACACTGATGGCTCTCTTTTCTCTGAGTTGAGAAACACATAAGTTCTAGCCAGAGCAGGATGGCTGCTATAAAAAAACAATTCCAGTCAGCTGCATAACTTTCTGGTTCAGGGTGGTCAGCCTAGAGCCTCTGCTGCACATAGTCATCCAGGACCCAGGATCCTCCCAGTGGGAGAAGCCTTCCACACATAGACAGCAGCTGCTGACAAACACAAGTGACAGAGAATGGGGAAGGCACACCCACACCCCATGGCAGGAGCTAGTCATGTGGCCCTACTCAGATGCCAGAGGGCTGACGCAGAGCCTGGGGAGGATGATTCATAGACTCCGCCCCTGACGTCTCCATCAGGGCATCCCAACTTGTATTTTTCCTCTGTTCTTGTTTCTTGTCTGTGAATTCTACCTTTTTTTTTTTCTTATTTATGCTCTTTTAATGGTTGCTTTGGTTTTAGTGCATTTGTCTTCTCTCCAAATTCATGGGTTGAAATATTCCCCAGTGTAGCGGTCCTCAAAAGGTGGGGCCATTAGGAAGCAAGTAGTACCCTTTAAAGGGCTGGGGGTGGGGGCAGTCTGACAGGTAAGGTGCTTTGCCAGGCAAGTCTGGTGACCCAAGTTGGAAGGAGAGAACCAACACTACAAAGTTGTCCAAAGTTATGCTCTAGCTTCTCTGTGTATCACAGCATGCCCTCCCCATCCGGCACACACACACAAAAGCTGGAGGGTGGGTCTGCTGGCATGCCTGTAATCTCAGCGTTTGGGAGCTGGAGGCAGGAGGTTCAGAAGTTCAAGGTCATCCTCAGCTGCACAATGAAATTGGAGACTGGCCTGAATTACATGAGACGTGGTCTCAAAATAAATAAATAAGTAACAGTAAAAACAAAAAAGCCGGGAGGGACCCGCTTGCTCCTTCCTTCCTCCTTCCTGTAATGACACAGCTCAGCTTACGGAGCACTGGCTCCACCAAACAGAATCCACCAGCACTCTGGTCTTGGACTTTCAGTCTCCACAACTAGAAGCAATGCATTTCTGTTGTTCATGAGGAAAAAAAAAACAAAACAAAAAACATGCATAGAGGAAGTGGATTTGAGGAGAGCCCAGCCAGCCTCTGTGATAACGGATCTCTCCGAAACTGCCACGTTACTATCAGGAAGGAGAGCAGGGAACAAGGAGAAGGAGGCACGAAGGATGGTTGGAGCCCGGCGGGGCCCTGCCGCAGGCCTGCCCAGGCTCTCCCTCTGGCAGTATTCTCACACACTGTGCTGGGCGGGACTGGGAGACTGACTTAGGGTCCATGAGACCTCTAAGTTGGTCCCAAGGACAAGGGACATAGAAAGGTATGGTAGGAATTCCTCTGCTTGGGAGACATAAACAACACCTACCCCCTCCTTGGAAGTTCCAGAGGGCACAAGAGTACTACCACCAAAGTTCACCCTGCAAAGAGTTTACTGGATTTACTTACAGAGTATGTGTCAGGGGCTGCTGTCAAGAGCCCCAAGACAGCTGCAGTGGAAAGTCTTCACCCAGCACGATGATGGTCTCCCATAACTGCAGAGATGGAGTTTTCTTCCAGTTAACCTTCCCTAGAGTATATACTCTTAACACCTCCTCAGACACCCCCCACCCCAGGACTCAGGTAATTAGGACAGAATAATAAACAATTGGCCAGGAGGGGCTGGAGAGAGCCAGTGGAATGTCAGGTGGCCCTCCCTACTCCCCTTCTTTAGGGTATACCAGTAGCCAGCATCAATAAGCTGCTCAAACTGGTCTCTTGCAAGCAGACACAGTTGTTTAGCTTGGAGGACGACAACAAGGAAACCTAGGTCGGGCCATCCGGTGGAGCAGCCTGCTTCTCACCCAGCTGCCCTTCCTCCTCCTCCACCACCGCCAGCAAGGGAGCAGGCCAGCCTAGGAGACAGTCATTCCCCTACCTGGGCCCTCTGGTGTCCCCTGGGTGATTAAGGAGGAGGCTAAAGAGTGGAATGTTATTACAGCTTTTCCATAATGCAATGTCATCAGCAGGCCCTGGGCCTCTGGGCAGCGCCCTGGCAGCGTCATCACTCTTCCCGGGTGCGCAGAGCTCCTAGACCACTCAGGAAAGGGCGGGCTGCAGTCTAATGAAACAAATGGTGAGGCGAGACCACTCATCAGCCACTCTTCAAAATGATCTAAACTTCTTACTTTTGATTTAAAATCTGCATCCTCGGTGGCCAGGAACATAAAGCAGATGAGGGAAGAGAATCGAAATGAAAGTTCAGGTGCCAAGAAGGGGGTGGAGGGGAGGCAGAGGGGCTGCCCTGGTTCTGCAGAGCGGAGCCTGCCAGGAGGCTGACTCCCGGCCAGGCCCCAGCCTGGTGTAGGATGCTGGGCACCTCTCAGTCCCTCCCCACAAGGTAAGACTCACTCAAATAGGGAGAAAGTTTGAGAGCAAATCCAAGAACAAATGAACGGCCATCTGCTCCTGATTTGCTCTGAATCTCTCCCCCGGCCCTTGGAAATTAATATCCTACAGGGCATGTCGGGGTGTGGTCAGTGGGCCAGGGTGGGATGGGGGTCAGTGGGCCACAGAGGGGTGGGGTCAGTGGACCAAGGTGGGATGGGGGTCAGTGGGCCAAGGGATGTGCATTCTTAGTCTCATTTTCTCTTTGATGTCGTTTACTCCACAATTACCAGAGTTGTTAGGGACAGAACCTGGGCCCTGGCACACCTACCAACCTAGAGTCAGCCACAGGTCCTCAACAGGCCAGTTAAACAGTCAAATAATACTGAAGAGATTTATTCAATGTGGCCACATTACGAAGATGAGGAAATCAAGGGGTCCACTGACTGCCCCCTCCTCCAAGTTTATCTCTGGAGTCCTGACTTGAGGTTTAGGTTTAAAGAGAGCAACAGAGAGGCACAGCTAAGCAGCTGGTCAGGGAACCATCCCACCCATCACTAGCTCATCCTGGTCAAAGCTTCAGTCTCTGCTACAAGATGCTTGACCAAGTTGTCAGAATTTTGTGAAATCTGTTTCTGGAAGCCAAGCTCCCCGCTCTGACTGGCATCAGGTTCCCAGGCTTTTCCTTCTCCCAACATAAGATTCCCGGGGAGATTCCAATTCCTTGGGGTAGACAGTCTCAATAGATCGCTAAAAAGAGAGGCAAAAGTGTTTCTTTAGAATATTCCCATTCTCGGGGGCTGGGGAAGTAGGTCAGTGGTGAAGAGCACAGGCTGCTCTTACAGATGATTGGTAATTCCTAGGACCCACACATGGCTAACAACTGTCCATAATTGCAGTTCCAGGGGATCCAACACCCTCTTCTGGCCGCTGCAGGCATTGCATGCACATGGTGCATTTACATTCATGCAGGCAAAATACTTATTACACATAAAATAAAAATAAACATAAAATTTAACAAAAGAATATCCTCATTCTTGCAAGTTGCAGTTACAACTCACTGAAAGACTACCATGTGCCAGGTCTCCTATTCAACAGTGAGCAGTGTAAGAGAGAAGTAACGTGTCGCCTGCTTTAGCTGGGGCAAGTGACACTCCAGAGGATATCAAGGGCAGCAGATCCCTGGTGGAGAAGACATGATGTTTCAGTGGAGCCCAGGAGCTCTTGGTATGTCCAGCTGCATGTCCAGCTCCCACAGGGGCCTCTCCAGCCCTTTTGGACCACTGACACATATTTAAAGATGGCCACCAACCTCAATCATGAGAGGGCAGTCTGCTGTCAGTGTGACTCTCTCAGCTACCTCTGCCTCAGGGACATTCAGTGACTATGCTGACACAAGCCCAGGATCCCCAACCCTTTGGGGGAGTAACATATCTAGGTGTTGTGGCCAATGCTCTCCTCCAGTTTGTTAAGCTGAAGGAGGAAATTTCTGCTAAGTATTTAATTCCTTTTTAATGTTTACATTATTAGCATGGGCATTACAAAATGATCATTTTACTTTCACTCAACTTAAATGTGCAATTCTGTGTCTAGATTACTGGGATCATTATAACTTAGAATGGAAGCAACGCTCCCTCCCTCTGTGCTCCTCACCTGCTAATGCCTGGTTTCTATAGAGAGCGATCAGAACTCCATAAAGCCCAAATACCCATTCCAAGCAGCTGGGGAGGGGAGGCCCTGGTGAGGCCTTTCATCTAGCCAGAGGAGGCTGCATTCACTCTGGAATGACTGACAGCCAGCAGGTGGGTGTTAAATGATCATCAACTTCCCAAGGAGCTGGCACCACTGAGCTGCATTCCCGGCAGCACCCATTAGCGTGTCCAAAGCGGTGCTGGGTAACTGACAAGCTGCTGAGCCTGGAATCTGGCTCCAGCCACCCACTGCATAGGGAAGGGTAAGGGGCCTAGGTAAAACAAGGTCAAGAGGAGCCTCGGGCCCTTGGAACATAAGAGCCCATTCTGTGCCCACCCTGGCTAAGGTTTGTCAGGCACACATAGACACAGCACACCTCTGGCGTACAGCCCAATCGCTGCAAGCAGGCAGGGACTCAAACCTGGGCTCTGCCACCTCCTAGCTGGTGACTCTGGCCAGTCTTATCCTATCTATGCCTCAGTTTTCATCCCTGAGAAAGGGGAATAGCCGAGTGTTTGTACATATTTTTAAACCCAACACAGGCAGAGACAGACAGGTGGATCTCTATGAGTTCAAGACTAGCCTGGTCTACATTTCAAGTTCCAGGCCAGCCAAGGCTGTCTCAAAAAGGGAGAAAGGGGGCAATTGTGGTGGTACTTGACCCATGGTGGAGACTGAATTAATTAATCTGTGTAAGGGGTTTAGAACAGTAATTGGCACATGGCAAATTCTGCTTTCATTTACCATTATTTCCCACTTTATTCACTTACGTTGTTTCCATTTATTTATTTTTGAGACAGAGTCTCACTATGCAGCCCTGGCTGGCCTGGAACTTGAGATATAGACCAGATAAGAGATTTGCCTGCCTCTGCCTCCCTAGTGCTGAAATTAAAGGTATTCATCAGCAGTCTGGATTTTTTTTTTTTTTTTGAGGCAGGGTTTTATATAGACCAGACTACATACAGAATTGAAGCTAACCTTGAACTTTTGCTCTTCCTGACTCCTCCCAAGTACTGGGATTACAGGTCCACACCACCATGCCCAGTTTGCACAGTGCTAGGAATGGAACCAGAGCCTAAGCTTGATATATCACCAGCCATATTAAGTTTTATTTGAGGCAGGGGACTCATTCACTCAGGCTGACCTCAGTGTAGCTAAGATTGGTCTTGAACTCCTGGCTTAGCCTTCTCAGCCCCGAGGATGCACCAATAATTCTTATTTTAAAATGAAGACACTGGAGTTCAGGGGCCAGGGATACGGCTCTGTCGTATAGTGTACATGAGGCCCTGGTTCAATCCCCAGAACTACATAAATCAGGCACGGTGGTACATGTGGTAATCCCAGCACTCGGGAGGTGGAGGCAGGGATCGGAGGATCAGAGCTTCAAGGTCATCCTTGCTTACATAGAATGTTCAAAGCCAACCTGGGCTGCAAGAGACTGTCTCAGAAAAAGGAAAGAAAAGAGGAGCCTTTGAGATGATTGAGCAGGTAAAGGGAGCTGCCATCAAGCCTGACTACCTGCTATCCTTCCCTGAAACCCACAAGGTGGAAAGAGAGAACCAATTCCTGCAAGTTATCCTGTGGCTATCACACATGCTCCATCCCCGAGGAAAGGAAGGAAGGAAGGAAGGAAGGGAGGAAGGAAGGAAGGGAGGGAGGGAGGGAGGGAGGGAGGGGGGAAGGAAGGAAACTGAACCTCAGAGTAACTAAAAAAAACAAAAATAAAACCACTCAAGGCTTGCTGCTCCAAACCCTGGCTATACTCTGCCTGAAAGCCTGCCTTGCCCATCTTCATATATTGTCCCCAGGAATGAATCAGATCTGTGCCAACCACAGCCCCTCAGGATAGTCCCACCCCGTTCCCGTGGACCCCACATCCTGTCTTGAATTTTTCCCATATGAAATCACCTTAGTAAATAACTTAACACAGGCAGGCATGGTGGTGCACGCCTTTAATCCCAGCACTCTGAAGGCAGAGGCTGGTGAATCTCTGTGAGTTCAAGGCTAGCCTGGTCTACATAGTGAGTTCCAAGTCAGCTGTCTCAAAAAGACCAAAAGAGGCCAGTTGATGTACAGCGCACAGGGGACACTGATGGTGTGACCTGTGCAGTCACCAGCGCTTGTTTCACCTGGTTTAATCCTCTGCTGTTAATTGATAATTAATTAAAAAAAATTTTTTATGTGTATGAATCTTTTGCCTGTGTGTATGTAAGTGCACTATGTGTGTGCAATGCCTGCAGAGGCCAAAAGAGGGTGTTGGAACACCTGGAACTGGAGTTATGGTTGATTGTGAGCCACTATGTGGGTGCGGGGAACTGAACTCCAGGCCTCTGCAAGAGCAGCCAGTGCTTCTAGCCACCTAGCCATCTCTTCAAACCACCTAACAACTTTTTAGACAATTGTTTGTTTGTTTGTTTGTTTGTTGAGCCTGTGTCTGCGTGAGTGTGTGTGCACCCATGCCGCAGCTCTGCAGCTCATGAGTAGAGGTCAGAGGACAGCTTGCAGGAATCAGTTCTCTCCTTCCATCATGTGGGTCCCAGGGATTGAATTCAGGTTACTGTCAAGCTTGGCATCAAGGGTCTTTACCTGCTGAGCCATCTTGCTAGCCCCCTTGATAATTTTTTAACAAGGGATCTTAGTGGGTTTTTTTGCACCTGGCTCTAAGACGTTAGTCTTGAATGAGCAGGTGAGTAAACAAGTGAACAAGCACATCTTCTAGTCCAGGCCCATCAGACTCCAAAGCAGTCGGTGTCTGTCAAACCCTTGCTGCGTGGCACATGGAGGAAGGGAGAGCACAGAAGGAGGCACTCGTGTGTGCTTCCTCTGAGCTCCAGTTAGTCTTCTCAGCCTCTCATCACACTTGTACCTCAAGTGGAGGGAAAACTGTTCCCTGCCATCTCAAGTTACTCTTGCCTCAGACAGAAAAGGCTCTGTCCCTGCCTTCTAGGACAGAGGGGTCAGCTATGGCCATTCAGGGTGGGTTCTTGCAGTCCCCAGCCCGTCCTTTAGTGTCTGGACTGGAGCGTACTAGAACAACACTTGCCCTTTCATCTGAGGACAGTCATCAAATTTGGTGGCTATCCAAAGAACCCAGACCCTGGATGGGATGACGTATGACTTTAATCTCAGAACTCAATCTCAGTGGTTAAGAGCACCAGCTACTTTTACAGAGGACCCAGGTTCCGTTCCCAATACTCACATGGTAGCTAACAACCATCAGTAACTCCAGTTCCAGGGGGAGTCGATATCTCTTCTGACCTCCAAGGGCCTTGCATGTATCTGGTGCACTTAGTTGCAGGCAAAACACCCACACACAAAAAATAAAGGTAAATAATCCCAACACTCAGGAGGCAGAGGCAGGCAGATCTCTGAGTTCAGTCAGCCTGGTCTACATAGTGAGTTCCAGACCAGTCAGAGCTATGTAGTGAAAGCCAGTTTCAGAAAAAAAAACTAAAGTGAGGCTGTGGTTGGTCTGGGAAGCTGATGGAGTGACCAGGGAAGTTTTCTGGGGTTGTGCCCCTGAGTACTTCTTGGAGCTCACTTACCTCAGCTGGACATCATGTCCAGCCAAGTCCTCCTTCAATAGCTCCTTACGCTGAACACCACCTCTGAGGCAGCAGGAAGCTGTTTGTTCCCCGTTAAAACCACCCACTGATTTTTGCTCAGATTAAACTCCTCCCTCCCTCCCCCCACCCACCCCAGGCCCACCTCCTCTCCAGGCCACCCCAGATCTTCCTTCCCCAGGTCCCTCCTCAGCTGGGTACTATTTTTTTCTCTGAATTCTATAGCACTAATATAGTTGCCCACTGCTTAATGACGGGGAAAATGAGAAAGGCGTTATTAGGTGATTTTGTCTTTTGAACATCACAGAGTACGTACTAAAACAGGTACGGTGTCTCTAGGTGATATAATCTTATGAAACTATCCTTTTCTCTTGTATTTAAAAAAAATTAATATTTACTTTTTATTATGATGCCTTTGGAGGCCAGGAGAGGGTGTCAGATCCCCTGGAGTTGGAGTTATGGATGGATGCTTGTAAGCCACCCAGTGTGGGTACTGGGAACCAAATTTGAGTCCTCTGCAAGAGCAGCCAGTGTTCTTAACTACTGAGCCATCTCTTCAGCTCCTTATTTTATGTTTATGAGTGTTTTGCTTGCATATATGTAATGGCACCTGTGTGTACAATGCCCATGGAGGTTAGAAGAGGGCATTGATCCTCTGGAACGGGTGTTATAGATGGCTTTAGATGTCATGAGGGTGCTGGGAACCGAACCCAGGTCCTCTGCAAGAGTAGACAGTACTGTTAATCACTAAGTCAACTCTTCGGCCCCCTTGTTTGTTTGGGTTTTATCGTTTTGTTTTGTTTTTTGAGAAGGCTGGCCTCAGACTTGCTATGAGCAAATGAAGATGACTTTAAACTCCTGATTTTCCTACATTCTTCCACATCCCAGATGCTGCTGGGATGACAGATGGGTTCACCACATTTGGTTTGATAAGACAAATCTTAATGGTGGAAAATATTTGAAAATCATGTATCTGATAAAGTATTAATATCTAGAATATATGAGGTACTCTTACAACTCTATAACAACAAAATAACCAGTTCAAAAATAAAAGACTCGAATAGACCCTTTTCCAAAGAAGTACAAATAGTAAGCATTGGAAACTACTATTTTCAGCATCATCAGTTATTAGAGAAATGCAAACAAAAATGAGACCCCACCTCACACCTGCCAGGAGGTTATTATAACTGAAAATAAAACCCATTGGTGAGGGCACAGAGAAACTAGAGCCCTGTGCGCGGGCAGCAGCAGCAACATGAAATAACACAGTTACCGTGGCAGGCAGTACAAAGCTTCCTCAAACAAACAAGCAAACCAAAACAAAAATGGGCTGGGCATGGTGGCACACATCTTGAGAACCAGCTCTCAGGCAGCAGAGGGAGGCGGATCTCTGTTAAATCAAGGGCAGCCTGGTCTACATGGGGAGTTCCTGGCCAGCTGGGGCTACAGGGAGAACCTGTAAGAAAGTAGCAAAGGCTAGGGAATAGCTCAAGGATAGAGTGCTTGCCTAGCATATGCAAAGCCGTGGGTTCAATCCCCAGCACTGGGGGAAAAAAGTGAAAACAGAACCAAAAGAGATATTTGTACATCCATGTTTCATAGCAGCATGATTCACAGTCACTAAAACACGGACATAACGGATGACGGATGAAGGAACAACAATGCACGGTGTATACATACAGGATGAATTACTCCAGCTTAAGGAAGTCCTTTACTAAAGCACGATGAACTTTGAGGACACTGTATCTAGTGAAATAATTCAGTCACAGAAAGAAATGCTGTACAATTCCATTTACATGACTTATATAGAGAAGTCAAAATCATAGAGACGCAAAATAGGATTGTGGTGGGGAAGGGAGTTGGTGCCTAATAGGTATGGAGTTTCAGTGTTACAAGACAAAAAAGGGATGGAGAGGATGGTGTGATAGCTATGGATGTATTTAATACCATTAAGCTGCACCTCGAAAATGCTTACAATGGGCCAGGTGTGGGCTGGAGACATAACTCGGTGGTTAGGAGCACTGGCTAGTCTTGGAGAGGACCTGGGTTTGAGTCCCAGCACCCACATGGAGGCTAACAACCATCTGTAACTCCAGTTCCAGGGGATCGGACACCCTCTTCTGATCTCCACAGGCACTGCATGATACGGGTGCACTTACACACACACCAGCAATATGCTCATACACATAAAGTAAAAATAATAAGCAAAATATCTTTTTAAATGGGCCAAGTGTGATGGTGGTACACGCCTGGAATTGTGGGAGACTAAGGCAGGAGGGCTTCAAGTTTAAGGCCGGCATAGGACACAGAGCAAGCACACTGTCTCAAAACAAAACACAAAGTACTTAATATAATGCATTTTATAGTTTTGTTTGACTTGGGTTTTTGAGACAGGGTCTCCCTGTAGCCCCAGATGGCCCAAAACTCATTATGTAGACCAGGATGGCCTCAGTCTCACAGAGATCCACCTGCCTCTGCCTCCCAAATGCTGGGACTCAAGACCTGTGTCACCATTCCCACTTTTATGTTGTAATTTGCCACAATAAAAGAAAACATTTTAGGCTGGGTGTCGTAGAGCATGCATTTAATCTCAGTTCCAGGGAGGCAGAGGTAGATGGATATCTGCGAGTCCAAGGAAACCTGGTCTACAAACCAAGTTTCAGAACAGCCAGGACTGTGTAGTGAGAGCCTGTTTCAATCAAATTAATTTTCCAGGTTGAAGCAACTTAGCATTGCTTAGGAAACCTGTGCATGGGGAGTTGAGGAGCGCTGGAGAAGGAACTGAGGGAATGGAGAAATGGCTCAGCAGCTGCTCTTGTAAGGGACCTGGGTTCAATTCCCAGCACCCACACCCACAAGGCAGCTAACAACTCTAGTTCCAGGGGATTTCAAGGCCTCCTTTGACCTCCATAGGCATTGCACGCCACGGTGCACTTACATACATGTAGGCAATACAGTCATAAACAAAACATAAAAATAATAAAAAACTATACAGGGAACTGGGGCTGGGGAGACGGCTCAGCGGTTAAGAGCACTAGTTGTTGCAGCAGAAGCCCAGGTTAGAATCCCAGCACCCACATGGTAGCTAACAACCCTCCCTAAGTCTAGTTTCAGGAGATCTGACTCCCTCTTCTGTCCTCCCCAGGCATTGCACGACACGTGTGCACATACACTCATACACATAAAATAAAAAAAAGAATGAATAAATGAATATAAATAAAAAGGAACCGTGGTAGAGGTCCAAGTGGGAAGATCAGACAAAAGGCAGTGCATGTGTACTGGGGGAAGGTCGAAAGAAAATGTGTGCCAGGGGATTAAGTTCAAACACATCTCCAACCGACAACAACCTGTATTTACATGCAAATGTTTCGCTTATGCAAAACGGCAGAGGTCTCAGAGGAGGATTTTTTTAGTCTGGAGTTTGTGCAGTCACTGAAGAAGCAAAGCAAAGCTGTCCCTAGGGTACACCGCGTCGGCTTTACCCCTGGGAGCTGGACGAGTTGCAGGAGGACGCTGACTGGAGCTGGGCTCGGCTCGCACGCACAGGCGAGCAGCGCCCCCGCCTGGAGGACCGCAGCGCGGCGGCGAAACTGCGCATGTCCACCCCGGAGGCCGGCGTGCTCTAGTGCGCAGGCGCCGCCCGCCGCCTCGACTCTTCCCCCAGGGGGTGGGGCCAGCGGGGCCCAAGATGGCGGCGAGTCGCTACCGTCGTTTCCTTAAACTGTGTGAGGAATGGCCGGTGGACGAGACCAAACGGGGCCGGGACTTGGGCACTTACCTGCGGCAGCGGGTAGCACAAGCCTTTCGGGAGGGAGAGAACACCCAGGTGACCGGAGGGGAGGCGGTCGGGGGCGTTGGAGCGAGGGAGGCAGGACGCGGCGGGGCGGCGGGTCTGCGCGTGCGTGGGCCTCTCTGGCGGCCGCACGTGTACGCGGGCCCCCATTCCAGCGAGCTGGGGAGTGCGACGCCCCAGCCCTCGACTCGGTTTTCTCACCTGTCTGCACCGTGCAATGACCCGAGCAGCGTGTCTGCGGGCCGGATGCCCCCTAGGAAGTCAGAATACCAGGGGTGAAGCCTTGGCTTCGGTATTTGTTCCAGTCACTCCTGGAGATTCAGGGTGTTTGCCAAGGTTGAGACCCTCAGCACCTGTCGCAGGTACGGACAGGGCCCAGGTTTGTTTCCTGCGTACCATGGTTACTGTGGTGTATGTGAGCCAAGCGGATCCCCACGAACCTAAGCTCTTGTGTCTTAACCCGGGCTGCAGGTTTGGGTCCTCCGCTCATCCCTCGAGTGAGCTGTGCGCCTTCTCGAGCAGTGGTTCCTTTATCCAGCACTGGCCATGTGCCAGGCACTGTATGTTAGGATTAGGGAGATAGCCGTGGAAGCCCGTCGAGGTCTTGCCCTCGTGTCTTTCAGGACACAGACATAAAGCAGTCCAGATAAGTACTTTGACCACTATAAAAGGTAGCTTTAGTTAGGTTACTTGGGCTTTCCTGAGGAAGTCACACAGGTGAGACCCAAGGGAAAGGGACAGTGAACCGTATGCACCTGGGAAGGGCAGGTCCAGCACTGCAGAGGAAGGTCAGACCGGCCTGTTAAGAGACCAGAAAGAGGTTAGGGTCTGTTCAGATATGTTAAGATCTGAAGGCCAAGGACAGCAGGAACTAGGTCCCAAGCGCACACGTGCGTGCGTGGGTATGTGTGTTTAAGACGGGATCTCAGTGTGTAGTCCCTTGGTCAGCCTGGCCTCAACCTCTCAGATCCATCTGCCTGTGCCTCCCTAGTGCTGGGATTAAAGGCGTGCACCCATACCCAATGTAAATTTATTCCATTTTTACTCATGTGTAAAAGACTCTAATTAGGGTTAGCTGTTACCATAAAGTCAGTGAGAGGCCACTGGGACATTTAGTCCAGGGACTGGTGTGACCTGATTTTAAAAGGTCACTCTGGTGCTGTGTGGTATATGGCAAGAGAAACAGGGCTGGAGAGAAGCTCACTGTGGTGCTACAGGCAAGAGATGCTGGTGGTTTGGATAAGGGTGGCAGCCCAGGAGATGGAAGTAACTGGATTCAGGTGGTAATGTGCAGGTCAGGTGAACAGTGTAAAGGTAGGGGATGTGGGGTAAAGGACAAAAGGAACCAAGGACATCATCTAGACCCCCCCCCCTCCCCGTGCCTTTTCTTTTTTTGGCCTGAGCAGCTGGGTGCCATTTACTCAGATGAGAGAGACCAAACAGGAACAGGTGGGGTGTGGGAAGAATATTACAGGTTGACGTTAGACACTTTAAACTTGAGATGCCAAGCATACTGGCTTCCAAGTAGAAATGTCAGGTAGGCAGGGGGTTATTTGAGCATGGGACTTAGGCAAGAGGTCAGAGGTGTCAAGTGAAGTACACAGCACACATACAGCCTCAAGAAATACTTGTGAAATTTGACCAAGTCCTGCCAAAGCAGGAGCATGGGGATATTTGTAGCTTATTCCACACAGAGCCAAACCAACCTACCTCCTGAAACAAGAGCTCACCAGTGACCGGACTGCTGTTTGTGGTGTGGATGGTGTGTCTGGCTCAGGACTTCTGGGAGTCAGGGGAGGTTGCTCTACAGCTGGGGTTCTTATGTCAGTGTGGTCTTCACTGACCCACAGCATAAAGATCTTGAGGTGAGACTCATTCTGGTCTCAGTCTGCAAACCCTGTGGGTTTTCTAGGGCTGTACTCTCTACTATTAGTTTCCTGAGAATAAAGATGATGCCCCCCATGGCCTCCCATCCCACATCCACAGTATCTAATGTTGTTCTTGGCACACAAAAAGCAGCCAGTAGGTAGCTGTCTGAATGAATAAACAAGTGATTGCTTATGGGTCATGGGACAAGGCATCTCCAGTTCAGTTGCAGATGCAGCAGTAGACATACACGGTGGCAAGTGACAAGGGCACATCTGTGTCCCAAGTGGTGATAATTTAGAACTTTGTTTTGGGGAACAGCAGGCACTATGGACAGCGGGTCACAATGTGGTCCTCTGCTCCAGGGGATTTAGAGTTGGGCGGCCTGAGTGAGGCTAGACACCTGGAAAATGAGAGCAAGACACTCAGCTACTTGATTATTAGCAGCTGGCCAGGAGGGGAAGGCTTTCTCTTGGGGAGTTATCCTTTGTCATCGCCTAGGGACACAGTTCCTGATCAGTCGAGGCCTACACAGGCTTGAGTCATAGCTGCAGATGCAAGTCAAGCCCTGCTGATGGTTCCTCCTCAGCTCTGGATGTGCTCTGGTTAGACTGAGCCAGGGCATCCTGGTGGTAGCAGGCACATTACTCGGGACCTGTGTCATAGCTCATCCTGATGTCACCTGAAATTGATCCTGGGCTTAGTAAATCTTTGTGATGGTTTTCAGAGGGAGCAGCCCCTGGTCAAGAATGAGAACTGTGTGTGAGTCACTCCCTCCACCCGCCCCGGATCACTTGTAAAAGACCTTAAGAGAGGTGGTTCGGGAGACTGTTAAACTGGCAGCAGAGGCGAGATGAAATCTGGGGGTGGGCGGGTTGGATGTCCCCCACTGTTCTGCGACTTGTGAGGCAGGTGGGACTGGAGCGGGAGGCAGCTCTGTTGAGGCAGCCTGTTGAGATCAGCCTTCTCTTTGACTTTGGCTTCCTGTAGCTTGCCCAGGTACTGCAGGGTACATGGTACACTTGACAGATCTCTAATTCTCTCCTTGGTGCCGCCCAGTCAGGTAGCCATTTCCATGCCCATTTTACAGGCACTGAAACTAAACCAAGAAAGTGTCAAACCACTTATGCAGGTGCCTTGACAGGGAGAGACAGTGAACTGCAGCCCAGCACCCCAACCCTGGTCTGCATTGCCTCCTGGGTGCTAGCCACTCCCCAGTTGCTGTCTTCTTGAGTACTTCTTGTTAGTCTCTGTGAGTGTTGGTCATGCCTTCCATTCTCTGATCAAACCTTGTAGACCACAGTGGTTGGGGAAAATAATTAACCATCTCCCAGTGTTAGCCCACCTATGTTCCTTTGACCCATCACCTCCCCTGTACACCAAGAGGAAAGATGGTTCTCAGTGGGACACTACTGTAGAAGAGCCAGGCTCACTGAAAGCAAATTCATAACTCAGACCCCAAGCCAGAGCATGAAACCTGCTGCCTCCATATACGCCACCTCAGGTTGCCCTTTGGGGAGTCTCCCAGCCCACCCTAAGCTTACCAGAGGGGAGGTAACAGCGGGAAGCTGGAACACAGGGAACACCTTTACACCCATGTCCTGTTGTACCATTCTGAAGTCCATGGTTATGGGTCTTCTCTCCTGCTGAATGCAGTTTCCTTAAAAGAACGCCTGTTCCCTGCAACCCAGGGCTTCATAAAAGAACCTCAGCGTGGGGGTGGTGGGAGAACAACAAGCTATATCTTACCTTAGCTGCAGGAGAGAGCAGACCCTCCTAATGAGTTCATTAGGCAGACCAGCAGCCTTCCAAAAGCTTTGCCAGGCCTGCTTAGCCGGCACAGGCTAGCTCTGGGAAGGTGCCCGGCACAAGTCCTGACCATTGTGTTGTGTCCAAGGTTAAATAATTGGCCCAGATGAAAGAAGTCAGACTTTGTGTTGGGTTTGTTGTGAGGTAGCTTATACTGCCGCCTTCTCAAGAAGTCGAGGCCTGTGTCATCCAGTTGAGACCTGGTCCTTGGCACTGCAGTGTGGCATTTTTTCCTGTGTCCGCAGTGGGAGTAGATTGAGTGGGGTAGTGGCATGTGGAGCGGGGGCTGCGCTGACCTGTGCCTCATGAAAAGTGCTCCTGTTCTTTCAAAGGGGTGACTGATTGCTCCTGGTGATTGCCATTTCCTTGGACATCTTTAGACTCACAGTGCCTGCCATTCCTTGTATCCAGATCCAACCTGGGTTTCTAAAAGCCTTGCCTCTCACTACCCGAACAGGAGCCCATCCTCAGCAGGTGTCTTTACTTCACCCTCACAGCTTAAGTCTTCAACCTTTGAGACTCCAGTGACCGCTAACTGCTGCACTCCACATGCTGGAATCCACACAGCTTGCCAAAGGCTCGGCGTCACCGGGCTGTCGAAGTTCTCCCTGGATCGCACCTGAAGCCCCTGATCCCCTTACCATCCGTGCTAAGGGCACGCCTTCCTTGCAGCCGCCCGTGTTTGAGCTCTGCAACACTGCTGCTCGGTCCCACGCCCCAGGCATGGCTAGTTTTCAGTGCTCGTGTCTCTTGTCCCCTCAGCTCGATTGCCAGCTTCTCCAAGGCCAGGGCTGGGTCTCCTTTTGTTCCCCACAGTCCCCTAGCAGAACGCTCTCCATAGTAGGTGCTCAAGATAGATGTCCAGTTGCACTGACAGGAATATGCTCCATGGCGGAATGGCTCATTTCAGAAGTTCATTACCAAGTCATGAAAATCCGCCTGGACCCATCCAGCCCTGCCTCAGTTAGCAAAGCGGTCTGCAGCGCCCTTTCCCAAACGTGCTCGTGCTCCCCCTGCGCGACTGGAATAGGGGCCGCTGTACCAATTGCTGTCACCACCCAAAATTCAATTTTGAAAATCAAAATCAGTGCCTGTGGCACTGGTATAGATTTGTATGTATAAAAGTTTAATATGGTGAAGAAAATTTACTGACGGCAGAGCAGAGGAAAGGGGAAGGTGTGAGACGGAGCTGTGAGGGCGCCTGTCGCACAGCCTCCGTTTCATTCACGTTCAGGGAGCAGCACTGAATTTTTCATAACGCGCCTGCCGTGGCTGTTCATCCCAGAATGTCTGATCTCTAGGTGCAAATGCAAAAAAACGAGGTAATTTAAAGCTTGTGTATAAGAGTCTTTCTTAAAACCCACAGAACATTTCATCAGAACCCTGGATGTTCTAGACTCAGGACTGTTTGGCTAGAGTCTGAGTAGAGTGTAAGGTGTAGATGCATGGTGAGGCTTTTGTAACGAGACCAGTCTCCATTGACAGCCCATTCAGTAGACTGCTTTCCGATTGCTGAGCTGGGTTACGTGGGACAAGTACCCAGAGTTGGCTGCATTGCTCTCCCCTTAGGCATGTTACAAACTCTTCACCGCCACTGGGTGGCTTTACATAGCCTCCTGTCCACACCTGACCTAGTGGGAAATTAGAAGACTTAAATGACAGGGTCATTTTGTATTTTCACCCCCCTCCCACCCCCAGGGTCTTTATGTAGTCTAGACTGGCCTTCAACTCAGCATCCTCCTGAGTATTGGGATTACAGGCCTGGGCCACCACCCTTGACCAGGAAGCTCTTGCACACTGAGGGCCAGTTTTAAGGCTGAGGGGTCACAGATCACTTCACTTTTGTTCTCGGGCCTTGTGTGGTTTGTTCTCGCAGTGCAAGGGAGGCTGGTTCTGTCCTGCGCCCATCCAGTCTGTGCGACTCCCATCAGGGTGGGTAAGGTGAGGAGGGGTACCCAACCTGGTTTTTGAGTGTTTGGAAGTGGAGCAGGTTAGCCTCTTCCAGGGAGATGGGCTGAGGGCTTAGATGTCATTGGAGTGTGACTTCACACTGGCCGCCTTGACACTAGGAAGGCAGCCTGGTGATGGTGGGAGGGGCAGGTGCAGATGTGCAGCCTTGAAAAGAATTTTTGGCAGATGCAAAGCTAGTGCTGAGACCCTGGCCTGGGTCCACAAAGGCCTCTGTGGGTCGTGGCCATATTCCCTGAGCTGTGCCCCAGTTCCTGGAGTGTCTGCCTTCCTTCTTGGTGCCCACACCCACCTTGGTTACCCTTCTCCAATGCTGCTGCCTCAGTTTCCCCTGCTTGTTCCACAGTGCCGGGTGCACACTCTTGATGCTGTAGGTGGGCCTGAGCAGGTGACTCCTCCCTGTTCATCAGTTTGAAAGGTAGAGCCTGCTGTACTTGCTGCTAATAATTCTAACGAAGAGTGGTCCCATTTCCCAGAGTTCCAGGCCAGGGCCCAGATCAGCCCAGTGCTCCCTCCTTTAATTTCACACCACCCTCAGAGATAGGGACTATAATTATCACTTCTTTTAAAAGAAAGGTCAAGTTCACCAGTGCACCGCAAAACGTGGCAATGATGAAAGAGAGACAGGCTGAGGCTCCGTCCTCTCTGAAAGGCGCCTGGGACGCAGGACTGTGGAAGGCAGCCGGTGATCCTCTGCTCTGTCAGGGCTCCCCACATTGGCCCTGATTGAAGATGAACATGGATTCAGGAATGTTAGATGTCCTGAGTGTCCTGTGTGACTCGTCGTACGAGAGAACATCCTCCATTTCAGGAGACACATAAGGAAGCATTATGGGGTGGATGGGCTGTATGCATCACCATTCAACTGGATCAGGAGAAAATTGGGTGCACGTAGAAGACAGAGGCGGCAGCGGTTTCAAGTTCGCAAGGGAGTAGTGTCGGCTTACCTGTTGTGGCTTACCCATAGCTGGGGGGAGTGGTCATTCCTCAGGTGCCATCAATCCCCACCCCCTCTTTTGAGGCCTCTTCTCCCTTGCTGGGACCTGGCTATGGAGGCTAGGCAGGCCAGCCAGCCAGCTCCAGGACCCTTGCTTTCACTTCCTCCTCAGCTTGACTCTTATACAGATCCTCTTGAAGATAAGCAAGCACTTCACCAACTGAGCCATGTACCTCACCCTGCTGTTTTTTGGAGAGCAGGTTTTACTCTGTAGTCCAGACCTTTTAACATATGATTTTGCCCTCAGTCTCCCAGAATGCTGGGGTTTCAGGAGAGGTGGCACACAGTTATCTTCTGGTGATGTAAATACTATTCTCTAAGCCTCATACCAGTGTCCCCTCTTTTCCTTCTGTGATGTGTGTTCCATTGTCTGTGTCTGTGGTCCTCCTGAGGAAGCAACGTGCCAGATACCCCCTGGAAAGTGAGGCTGCTGTCCTCGGCCCTGACTGGGAAGAACTGCCCAGGGATACAGTAGCCCCCACTGCTCCCTGTGTTTCACTCTCAGCCCTCTGCTCGGGCCACTTCCTGGACAGTGGTGCTGAGGGACCTGAGCAGGGGTGGGGCAGATCGACAGGAAGGGCTGAATGCTGTGTTGGCTGAGAAAAGGGACTGCATTTGACACAAGCAGAAGAGAGCTGCCTTGCTGAAATGCTTAACTCTTGATTTATGTATATGCTTTGTCTTCAAGAAAGGATTTAAGTTGGAAAAATCCATCATTTGAATTCTGGGAAAACTATAAAAGAGAGTTTTGTTCTGGGACTTTGAGAATTCCTAGGAGAAAAAAATAATGACCTGCATAGACAAACAACAGCAAGAGACACACAGGGAAAGGTTAAAAGACAGAAGTTCTGAAAGGCAGCAAACTACATGGGGCCCGTCTTCCCAGAATTCCCAGCAGGGCCCTGGGTGACGAGCAGGCAGTCGGTGTTTTCTCCCGCCCGCAGGACTGTTTGTGCTCTCCTCCACCTCACTCAGCTGCAGCCCACCCGCTCCTGCTTGGTTCACTCGCCTCGCTGAAACATGGCCTCCCCTCCCCTCTTTGTCCTTTCTGAGCCCTCTATAGGTCAGGATGGTCTGGAACTCAAGATGCAGCCCGCTGGGTGGCAGGCCGCACACCAGTCTCAGCTCCACACTCCACAGATGAAGTCTCAGTGGCTTCTTTCTGTTGCTTTCTTCATTTGTGGTGTTTTTGGTCTTTCATAAAAGCGTATTTAATCCACTTTGTAACTGACGATTCATTTCAAAAAGCTTTCGTTAGGGCTCTTTTCTGTGTACCCCTGGGGCTCAGACAGACCAGCCACTTCTCAGCTCACAGAGCACTCCACATCATCATCTCTCATGGTTTTTTTTCCTCCCTCTGCCATCCAGTGTCCACTTGAGAATGTGGGGGCTTCTCTCTTAACTCCCAGAGCAAACACTGCCCCCAGCAGCATTCACTCAACAAAGGTGACTCGAGCCAGAGCTGAAGGCCAGGCTTGTTTCCCATGGAGTAGGACACCTCCTGTGGACGCCTCCTTACACATGGGCCTCGTTGAGGTGCAGGTGCTGCATGGTGGCCCAACTTTGACTCACTTCTCGGGGTGCTTTGTCTTTCAGATTGCACAGCCAGAGGCCTGTGATCAGATGTATGAGAGCTTAGCACGACTCCATTCAAACTACTACAAACACAAGGTGAGTGGGCTGCAGGCTTTTATATCCCAGCTTCTGTTGGGAGAACCAATCAGAATGAGTAAAAACCCAATTATACAATGTTCTGTAAAGAATGTGGCTTTGCTACTTTCAAATGCACCCAATGCTTTGAACCAAGCCAACAATGGTACCTGGCAGAGGCCTTTAAAAGGTCACTTGAATAAAAGCCAGTTTAGCATTGTGAAGAAAAGCAGTGCCTCTGTATGCCAGAGTGTGCTCCTGGGAGGAAACCATGGGACCCTCAATCTGGCGTCCACAGTGATGGATCTGGTCCTTCACACTCTGGTAAGGTGGGGGACTGGGAGGGTCCTGTCGGATGAAGCTGTGCTTTTACTCAGTCTTGACATGCTTGCCGTCAAATTCCAGTACTGTGGTTTTTCCCATACTTGAAAAGTATGTTCAGTAACTCCACAAATAGGGCCAAATGCAAGAGCCTGTGCGCAGCAGGGAAGGTCTCCCGGCACTGTCCACTCAGAGCAGTCCGCAGCAGCGTGCCTGCCCCAAGGAGGTAGTTAGAAACAGAGTCCTAGGCCTGGCTTCCCAGTCAGCCCTCATTCTCCACAGGATTTGCCACCTTAAACCTGGGGCTGCCTGTTCCTGTCTCCTTCCTGTGAGGCCGCATCTTAGCCTCCAGGTGGCACTATTCCTCTGCTGGCTAGGCCTCTGGCCTCCAGCCTCAGGCCCAGGTAAACTGCAGCCAGCCAGAGCAAGGGCAGCATACTGAAAAACTCACCTGTCTCTTCTCTCCTGCTCCTGTGCCAGTACCCCCGCCCCAGAGACACCAGCTTCAGTGGCCTGTCCGTGGAAGAATACAAGCTGATCCTATCCACAGGTATTGAAGGCATGGTTGCCCTCTCCAGTTGGTTTGCAGATGATGTTTTAAGTCTGGGGGACTTGAGAAGATTGCCTAATAAGACAGTTTTGTATGATGGATAACCTCTTGGAATAGCTGAGGGAATTCTGAAGCTATGGGCCTTTCTGTTGGGTCCACAGAACATGGAAAAGGTCAAAAGCATCATTTAGAAAAGAGAAGCCTTTAGTGCTTTTAAATTCAAAGCTGGGCAGCTGGGAACAAGGCTGACATATTTGCCAAATGGAAGTCATTGAAATCACGATGGAAGGAAAATTATTTTTATGGTCCTAAGAGGGCTTTATAAACAATGAGGCTTTTAATTAAAACAAAAAGGCATTCAATAAATGAGTGTGGGGATATCCGTCTTTGAGTTATCTGACCCAAGGGATGTGGTCTGCAGGTTAGATACGGGTCTAACTAGGTCTGTTTTAGAGTCATGGCTAGACCCTGGTTAAGAGGAAGGAAACCCCCTGCCAGCCAGCCCCTCCTCATCTCTCCATCTCTATTGTCATTGAAAAGGGACGGCAGGGTCAAAGTGGGCAGGCACTGGAAAATTTCTATTTTTGTTGCCAAGGATATTGTATACAAAAATAGGCTAACCTTTTCTGGGAGGGCATGGCCCTGAAACATTGGCCATCTGGTACTCTAGAAATTTCTCTTTCCTCTTCTTGGCAGTGGAGATTTGACCTTTCTGAGCAGGTGGTGTCTCCTGCTGTGTCTGTTTCAACTCTCAGGAGAGCTGAGCTTTAGCTACGTGACCAGCTACCCTGTGCAGCATTTTTTCTCTGGTGCATAAATTTACTCCCTTGGTCCTAGTCATCTTATTACCAACATTGATGTGTGACTTTGTGAGGGTCTCAGAGAGCTGGAACAAGTCTGAGGGTGAAGTTAGAGGGACTCAAGTTCTAGAGACCCTGCGTCTCCCTGTCCACCAGCCCCCAGGAAGTCAGCAGGGAGCACGGGGACCTCCACTTCCAGCAGCTCACACTGCTCCTTGGTGTGACTGCCAGTCAGCTTTAGGAAACATGCCGATAATGTGTTTTCACAGCAGGCCTCGTGTTTTTATTGTAACTGTGGAGTAAACTTAACTGCCCGAGTAAGAAGGGACCCACACACTACCTACAGCCTGCCAGCCCTGTGCCATGAGGGTGCCCACCCCGGCCTGCAGAGCTGATGGAGGCCTCGCAGTGTGCAGCAGGCAGAGGTGGGGACCCACAGTATCACACTTTGTGCCCAATTCGGGAACCTGGACTGTTTGGGTCCCAGGGCCGGAGACTGAGCTGGTGGCTGCAGTGCAGTGGGTGTCCCGATGGGTTTGGAGCCCCTGGACCGCCACAGCTAAAGTAACAGAGGTCACCCCTTCCGTTAGCAGGAAAGCCAAGCGCCTGAGAGTTAGGCAGCAGCGTAAGAATGTCTGATTCAGACCCATGTACTGTAAACTGAGCTCTCACAGGATCTTAGCCCCAGAGAGGCCTCAGACCACTGGCTGTCAGGGAATGTTCTGCACCCCCTGGACATGTAGCCAGTCTGGGGACACCTTTAGTTGTCACAGTGGATGGGGTGGGGTCCTACTGGCCTCTAGTGGCCAGGATGCTGCCAGTTGACCTGCAGCACACAGGACGGCCCACCAGAAAAGAACCTGGCCCACACGGATGGTGCACAGGTGAGAACTGTGGCCCTGGTGTGAGTGTGGGGGCCAGCATGAAGGGATCTTTCCATCCGGTGCCAGGCCAGTTTCTGCCTTGGTCACCAGATCTCAGTCTCAGAGGTTGGTGGTTTCAGCCTCATTTTGCATTTGAGGAATCCTCAGTGCAGAGGGTTCCAGGATTTGTTTGAGGGACTCCGAGGAAAATGACAGACAGGACTGAGGCCTCAGACTCCCTTATCCCTTATCTCCGACCTCAGTGACCCACGGTGCTGGGTTTCACTAGCTCCTCCCCATCTCATTTGTGCTGTCTGAGCAAGGAGCGTGTTCTCCCTCTACTGTATCCACGTCTGAATCGGCAGTAAGGTCTGTGAAGTAGGCAGAGTCCACAAATAAGCCAAGGTTGGCACGAGAGGGCCACATCTGCACACTTGTGTGGAGCAGGCCTGGAGTGCGCTCTGTGGTACTGAGGTGAGAGGGTCAGGTGACCACTGTGACCCATGACTACGGGCAGTTTCCACGGTATCTCTAAGACCTGCTTCCATAGTATGAACCCAGGACCTGGGACACGAAGTGGACAGCAAGCATGAGACTTCAGTCTGTCTGTCTTTCCCCGTACAGATACCTTGGAAGAGTTTCAGGAGATGAATAAGAGCATGTGGAAGAAGCTGCAGGAGAAGTTTGCACCCACAAGGCCAGAGGAGAAGCACAGAGCCTGGGCTCGGGTCTTATCTCGCCCTCGGACCTGAGCATGGTCTTCTCTGTTGCTCCTGTCAATAAAACCACCCAACTTCCCCCACCCTCCTGGTCTGGGGGAGGCCCTGGCTGCCTGAGCAGGGATGCTGCATGGATTCCACCAGGACCAGCCAAGAGGCTGGACGAGCCTCTGGAACACGGGTCCCTCCCAGCCTGAGAGGTGTTACCAGGGCCTGCAGCCCCAGTGACATTCTCGGGCTCCCTTTTGTCACAGGAGCAGCCAGGAGGAGGCCCAAATCGGCAGGAGCTATGAAAACGGGCAGCAGCAAGCAGCAGCAGGAAGTGAGGCCGGAGTGCAGGGCCCTGCCTGGTCCACTGCCCACCGGTTCAGAGGACAGAGCTGGAGCAAGTGGAGTCTTAGCACTGGGCAGGTTCTCAGGAAGGTCACAAGTGGGGCCTGCTGGCCCGCACACAAGTCCACCTCTGCTTAGAACCTTGGCTCTTCTGGTATATTAATGTTTCTACTTGGGTATCCTCCTGGGCATAGCAGGGGTTTGGTAGGAGACAAAGGATTCTGATAGAATTGGTTACATTGAAACTGTTCTCTGATCAGAGCCCTGGTGAGTGTCAGGCTGAGACAGATGTCAGGACCTCCTGAACCTAAGAAGACCAGGCCAGCAGGGAAGGGCATGTGTTCTACACAGCAAGGGGCATCACCCCCCAGTCCCAGCAGTGCAAGAAACACACACCTGGTTAACGGGCTAGGTTTCTATTAATTTATTTAAGGCAATTACATTAGTTCTTGGGACACAAGACTTGTAAAACATTACACCAAAGAGAAAACAAGCAGTCAAAAACAGCCACTTTCACACAGCTCAGACCTTGTCCCCTGGGCCTACAACTCTTGCCCACAAAGCCCAAGGAGAGGCAGGTCCTAGGAGCAAGGCTGTCCATCCTGAGTCAGGCCTCTTAGACAGGGCCTGGAGGTCAGTACACTGTCCCCAGCAGGCACTGGGAACTGCATCCACAGCAGAGTGGGACTGCTCCCGGAATAAGTTAAATATAAAGCCCTAAGTCGCTAGTAACCGTCACTACCACCTCCCCAAAGTGAGTGGCAGCCAAAATGTAGTGCTCGGAGATGAGAGGCAGCCCACTTCTAACCACCCACGAGGACGAGAGGAATGTCAGTATATGTTTCAAGGGACAATGGTCTCTAGGACCTATCTTCCTCTAAGGCACTAAGGTAAACTGAGTCTCTGCTGGCTCCAGGCAGGACTGTCCACTCTGATGTGCTCCCTGCTGGTCAGAGCCTGGCGTGCAGGTGGGGTGCAGGGCAGTGGAGACTGAGCAGGAGCCGGGGCTGGTGGCCATCTCACGGGAGAGGCAGTGCTGCTGTCTCCAGTGACAAACCCTGGTGGGGCCTGACTTCTCCTTAGCGGCTCACGCAGTTCTGCACATCCACAAAGCCCAGACGTTGCCTGCGTTTCCGCTGCTCTGTCATCTAGGTTAAACAAGCCTGGTCAGGCTGCCCAGCACCCGTCCTCCCCCTTATGGGCCCAGCTGCAGCCAGTGCATACTCCCACTAAAGAAGGGGCTATGGCATCAAGTCACATGTGGTCTGGCAAGGGGAGGTAAGCGTGAGGTGTCTTGAAGCCCCTACTACAGGAGACCCTTGAAGATGCTGCCTGGCAGCTGTGGAATGGGGTAGAGGTGCAGGTGGGGAGGCCTCCCTCTGAACCACAGTTCCCCTATGGCCTTGTCTTTCACTGGCCAGTGGCAGGGCTGCCTGGTCCGGTCCAGCCCAGCCCTCCACAGAAGGGCCAGTGTTCAGAACTCATCCCATAGCCCAGGCCAAGAACTAAGGCCCAGCATTTACCCTGCCACGGGGGTGCTGAGCTGGGACAGGGCGGGTACACACCTGCTCCTTCAGTTCGTTGAGCTGTGCAGTAAGGTGTGACACCAGTTTCATGGTAGAGCCCAGCTTCTCTTGCAAGATGCGGATCTCATTCTGCTCGCCCTCACCCTCGTTGCTCACCAGGGACATAGCCCGCATCCTTGGGAACCAGTCCAGGTTCTTGTTCTAGAAGAGACCAAAGACCGGGGTGAACGCCATTTAGGAAAATCCACACCCCTGACCAGATGGCCAGCCAGGGATGTGTCATGGGAGAATCTGAACTGGCCTGGGTCCTCGGGCAGGAGAGGGCCAGCAGTGGACCTCTGTCACCACAGGAGGCTGCCTTCCATTAAGCAGCCTTGCTGACCAGTAAGCCCTTCCCTGGCATGATGCCATCTGCTTACTCCCTGCCACAGGGAAGGCCAAGACTCAACTTGCTGGCTTCCTTTCCCACTGTGCCTGTCAGGCACACCCCGCGCCCCTGGGAAGATTCAAGTTGCCCAGATGGCAGGCAGAGCAAGCGGGGTATGCTCAGGCACCTGACTTGTGTCTGAGAGGCAAAGCCAGTTTCCAGAGCAGGAAGGGGTGTTCAGCCCAGTGGTTTTTTGATTCCTTGTCACATACTACAATTTCTCAGAACTATAGATAAAACCTTTTTTCAAGGCAGTCTTCACTGCCTTCATGAGCGGATTGTATTTAATTCTGAAAAGCCTGGTATTTTAAAGCTTTTCCAGGCTTCCAACAAATCTAGACTTCAGGAAGCTACGCTCTTACTAAGCTGGAAGAGGCCCCTTGGGACACTACAGTCGTCTAGGGCTGACAGGTTTGCCAGGGTTCCCCTCCCACCAGAAGAGCAAGGCTGAGGATGGCTAGTTGGGCTTCACACAGCTGAGGGCTGGCTCCAGCTGTTCTCAGTCTCTGGCTAGGTCAGCCCAACAAGTGAGTGCAGTTGTCACTCCCCCAGGCCTCCCAAGTCAGAGACAGCAGATGCAACCACTTCTCCCAGGTCATGGACTGGAGGTCTGGGCCTGGGGTGGCCTGTGCGCCCACCTTGATCATCTGGGCCACGTAGCTCTCGGGGCCAGTGTAGTCAGTCTTGTTCTTGACGCGGACTAGCACGATGAAGTAGAGATAATTCCACATGTTGTGCTCCAATTTGATGTGCTCCTCGAAGGACACGGTCTTGTTGTCAAACTTGTCCCTCTCCAGACCTGGGGGCAGAGAGGATGAAGCCATCTATCATGCGGAAGGCCCTGTGGCAGCTGCTTCCAGCAGCACACTCTGGCTGTCTGGGTCACCCTATTTAAAGCTCTAGCCACTCAGTCTTGGAGTTGCAGCCCTCTTCGCAGGGATGCTTTGGATTCTGGGGGCAAGCACTGGGATTGCCTGAGCCTGTCAGGGGCAGGACTACTTGGGAAAATGCTATGTCCTGCAGGCGATCCCTGCTCCTTGAATAGCCAGGTATGGGAGGAGCGATGTGAAAGCAGAAGCTCCAGGCCACAGTGGCTTCAGACTCCATATCTGAAGGCAGAGGAGGCTGAAGTGGTTTCCGAGACCCTACCTGCTCCTTTCTACCAGTCCCAGTGTCAGCTCCCTCCACACTGGATGGGCCAGCCAGCATCCAGCCATCCACCTTGCACAGGCACCTTGGAGGCCTCAGCAAGGCTCAGAAGCCTTGGCAGTGCGGCAGGAAGCAGGCCTCACCGCAGATGAAGCACGTAGTCTTGAGGATTTCTTCCTTCTTCTGCTTCTCACTGCGCAGGTCTGCAAAGGTGTCGATGATCACCCCGAAGATGAGGTTCAGCACGATGATGATGACGATGAAGAAGAACAGGAGGTCATACACCACCCGGGCTGGGAAGAGGGATTCCTGCAGGGCAAGCCCACAAGGCCCCCATGAGGACAGATCAGGCTCAGCAGAGAGGGAGGGGGCTGTGATCACAGGCCCCAGTAAGAGGATACACAAAGGACCCTGAGGATGGTAGTGGACCTCACTGGGCCACAAGAAGATTTGAGCTGGCTTTTGGAACAGACAGGCTGGTGCTGGGCCAGAGGGGAGCCCACAGAAGTTGGCCATGGTGTGGCAAGCCAGATACAGGACTAGGCTTGTTTCTTTCCAGCACCTTACTTGGTTAGGGGAAGGGCCAACCTTCAGGATGCCTGGCCTCACACATTCCAGAACCTCTGTCTAGCCAGGGAGGTGGCTTGCAACTGGAGGCGGATGGATGTTGAGGGCTGCTGGCTGCCCAAGCCAAGGCCCGAGGCTCCTCGCAGAGCTGACTCAGCGTCCTGCTCCACCCTGCCCTCCCTCTGCGCTGGAGGACGTTAGTGACTGCTGTCTGCTGGCTCACACCTTCCCAAGTCTCAGGGCTGAGACTGACTGCTATAGTGCCCCTACAGTGAGACTCAGCAGGTCGGGGTGGGAAATGGATAGCTCAGGACACCAAAAACAGCTGCTTCGTGTGCAGAAAGCATTAGCACATATGGGGTGGCCAGTACTGAGAACTGGCTGGGGCCTGAGTGCAAGGCAGGGCTCTATGAACTTGGGAGTGGGGCAAAGATGCTCACATCTTTGGAGGGCTTGCGGAGGATGTCGCCCACGCCACCGCCATTCCGCAGTCCGTGGTTCATGACAGTGACGATGCACATCAGCAGAGTGTCACAGGCCCGCTCTGTGCTATCCAGCTCCCCATCCTCTGTGGATTGACAGCATGCTCAGACCCGGGGCACCCACTTCCGATCCACTGCACCCCATCCTGTGGATGCCCCAGCCTCACCTTCCAGAACCTCTGGCATTGAGACTTCTGAGACACAGTCCATCTTGTCCCCACTGCATGTGCCCACAAACGTGGCAGCTCCGTGTGGCATCCCCAGGGGACTGCCTAGAGGAATGACGGCAAGGTCACAAAGCCCCAGATGCCTAGTTTTAGCATCTCGCTGGTCCGTCCCCAGGCTCACACCCCTGGGAGGCCTCCCCTGAATCTGCCTGCTCCTGTCAGGCCCCCACTGGGCTCACACTAAGGATGAAGGAGTCAAAGGGGCTTCCCTGGCACTCAGGCAATCCCTGAAAACATCAAGCCCAGAATGAATGAGAGGCTGGCAAGGGGCTCAGCTCAGGTCGGTGGCTCCCAAGGATCCATCTAGCAGTGAGCTAGACCTGTGCATGGGGAAGTGAGCTGGTGGGAGCCAGACTTCCTCAGGATCCAGCAGCAGGAAGGCAGAGAGATGGGATCTACAAAACCTGTCTGATCCTGACGCAAGTCACCTATGCAGGCCCAGGGTCATCCCCACACCTGCCCCAGAGAGGAAGCCCCTAAGACCTCTGGAGTGGTTTCCAGGCAGCCGGTCCACCTCGAGGATGAAGTCATCCTTAAGGAAAAGGAAGCCCACGATGGAGAAGAGATAGACGAGGATGAGGGCCAGCAGGGCAGTCAGCAGAATAGAGCGGCCGTTTCGTGTCACACTCTTGATGACGTTAAACAGCGTCTCCTCGCGGTAGATGAGGTCAAAGAGCTGTGGGGGCAGGTACAATGGTTTGATGAGCCAGCCATCCTCCCTGGGACACCACCAGGCCCCGAGAGCTGCCACAGCCTTTGCCAATGGGGTCTGTGCTCAGGCCAAAGTGAACAAACTGGGTGGGCTTGTAGGAAGGATGGGGTTCTAAGGCTATAGAAACAAAATAGCCCAGGAGAAGGTTATGAGGGTGGCTCGGGTGAGTGGACACATCTACCGAGGGAGGACCGAGCCCAGTCAGGACTGATTCCCCCACTGTACGGGAGAAACAAGACAGATGGAGGCTGGGAGAAGCCAGTAGGCCTTGAGGACCAGGCTGGTCTTGAAGTCAAGATTCCTTCCCAGTCCAGCAACAAAGGCTAAGTAAAACTCGGACTGAACGCCAGGAACAGCCCACAGGAAGCCCCCTCAGCCGGAGCCTACCCAACCAGCTCACCAGGATGCTGTAGAACAGCTCGTGGGCAAAAAGGCCCAGCACGCTCGTCAGGATGTAACCCACATGGTACAGAAACTCCATGTCCATGACCATGGCCTTGTAGCCTCGGATGAAGGTGCCACGGTTGCCCACGAAGCTAACCACAAACACGATCTTGTTGGTCAGCTGGGGGGTAGGGAGAGGACAAGACATGGAAGTCAGCATCCCATCACCCACCCTGACCCCTCAAACCATACCACCACAACCACCCTAGGCCCAGCTCTGAGGTTGGGTCCATGGTGAGTGTTGCTGGCCCTGCTCAGGAAGGGAGCCATGGAATCAATGGAACTGCCTGGGCTCCTGGGACTCAGAGAAACCCTTTGGATACTCCAGCTCCAGTGGGAAACTGAGGCTTAGATGGAGGACGAGAGAGTAAACCCTACCTTCACAGTGTCTAGATTAGGAAAAGGCCCCTTTCCCATTTCTCAGGAAATTGTAAAGCACAGGTCTTTGATGTCCATCTGCACACAGGGCCTTTGGATAGTATGTGGCCAGCACCCCACACAGGGCAGCCCTAAGGCTGCTGGTGCAGGAGAATGGCGCCTGTGAGTAAGGTCTGCCCAGATTGTTAGGGGATGGAGCAAAGAACAGTCTTAACCCCTGGTCGACAAGGAGCCCAAGACCCCAACACAGAGGTGTGGCTGGGACCAAGACATGGCAGGGAGCAGCAGGCCAGTTCCAAGGCCGACTGCAGAGTTAGCCGGGTGGCCTGGAAGGACCCCATGGCACTCACATTGAGGGTACCCAGGATGTTGAGCGTGGGCCCAATGTCCAGGTAGTAGATGGAGCGCAGGATGAGAGCCACGATGAGGGGACGGACGCTGTAGCGCTTGGTGAACAGCGCCGCGATGGAGAAGCAGATGAGGATCCAGAAGAGCAGTGAGATGAGTGGGGAGCCCAGCACGCCTGGAGGCAGCAGGAAGGCATAAGTGCAGGTTCTAGTGCTTCCCAGAATCTCAACCCTAAGGGGCATCGCCCACCCTGCCAGCTGCAATGAGCATGGAGTTTCTGGCTCATCTCTGCACGTGTGCACACACGTACACATACGCCATCTCTCTGGAGGTCAGAGAGCCACATCCTATAATGTGTGGAGGGCCCACAGGGCAGTGCAGGAAAGCACCTGTGCACCGGGAGGGCCTAGCAGCCTCACCCGTGGATGCACCCTCTACATAGGGGTAGAAAAAGGCGATGATGATGTTGATGAACACGGCCAGGTTGAAGGAGATGCTGCCCCACAGCGTCATGCGGCGGGAGAACCAGTAGATGAGTGGCATGCCTGGGGGAGGCAGATGGCGTGAGGGTTGCGACGACCCTTCCGCACAGGGCAGGGGTGTGGGGAGGGTGAGCCCCCAACCCTGGTCCTCACTGCGCAGCCGCCGCTGCCACTCCATCTCGTTGTGCAGGAAGGAGGACTGGTCAAAAAAGTCGCTCACTTTGCTGCCTTGTTCATCCTGCTCCGTTGTGGTGAAGAGCCGGTGCTTTGTCTCCTCGGTCAGGAACTGGCAGATGCCTGGCACCGGGAACACGATCTGCTCCATGCTTCGGTCTTGCCGCACGATCTGGGCAAGTGGCATCTGGTCACTCTGGGCCGAGGCCCTCACTAACTCCCGTCCTCATGCCCAGGGCCCCAGCTGCACCTCAATCTGTGAGGTGTGGTTCTCGTAGTAGGCCAGCGGGTCTTCCTCCTCCTCCTGCGCAGGTGCGGAGGACTTGAGCATCTGGGACAGCTGCTTGTTGTTGAGGCTGAGCTAGGGAGCCGAGGGTGCTGGGTCAGCCCCACAGCCAGGCCTGAGCGCACCTCCCTGCTCCGAGGGGTGACTCCTCCTCCAGTCCAGAACAAACCCACCCGATCCGACCCAGACTCCAGCCTTTAGGGTTCTGGTGCCAAAGGGAAGGGGTGGGAGAGCAACAGGCAGAGCGGCATACAGAGCAGTCGTGCCCAGGCCGGGTCCTGGTATAATTTTCCAGACCTGCCCCAGACCAAGAAGGTCTTGCTTTCAGGTCTAAATCAAGGCTACACCGCCGGACCCTAGTCCGGCTCTAGTCCAAGCCCCACCCACAAGGTCTAGCCTGACTCAGACCCGAGCACCTCCAGCGTGCTCAGCCTGCTCCCTGCTCATCTCAGAATCCTCAGTTCGAAGTACCGCCCAAGTCGTGCGCCCCCACCAGCCCAATCCATATCGACCAAGCCACGCCCCTAGCGTCAAGCCCCACCCCTCTCCCAAACTTCCTTCGGTCCGCACCATGGAAGAAATACCCTCGGCCTCCTCCTCCTGGATGCGTTTGACCGGTCTCAGCAGGTGCTGCAGCTGTTTGTTGTGTCTGGAAAGCTGCGGAAGGAAGGCAAGGCAGCCATGGGCCAAGCTACAGGGGCGGGGCGGCGGGGGCGGGGCGGGGGCGGGGCGGGGCGGCGGTACCTGCAGCGCCAGGATGTAGATGTTGTGGCCCACTTCACGTGGGCTCACCTCCGAGTTCTCCCGCTCCTCTTCCTGCAGGTAGGCCTTCTTGATGACGTCCACCTGGTGGGGGGCACTTGCTCAAATACCTGCTGCTGAGCCCCTAACCCCATCCTGTACCGCCTGCTTGGCCCCCTCTTGGCGGTCAGGTCATCCCGGCCTCACCAGTTCCTGGGGCCGAAGGCTGATGAGGATGCGCTCTGCGTTCTCACTGTCGTGTCGACTCTCCATCAGAGCCAGGAGCAGCTTGGAGGCATTGTCCTGGGTAGAGGGAGGACAGGAAGGAAGCCAAGCCTGAGCCCTCCACAGCATCTCCATGTGCCCCCCATTTTCAGCCCCCGTTTTGCTGAGAAGCATCACACACATCAGTCCCTCAGAAGCCAGTCTCACCTGCCCTATGCAAGCAAGCTCAAACCCCCAGATGACAGACACACAGGAAGTCCTCAAGAGAACCTGGGACAAGCAGGATGTCCACCCACACGTGCACATCTGTGTAGCAAATGCAGCCCATATACATGACCAAAAGCATGTGCCCACATCATACGGTGCAACATCAGGCCACACCTGTTATGCACCCACAAGTCCCAAGTCACTCACACACAGGCACACACTTCACAGTGCCGGGTCCCACCTTGAGCTGCAGCACCAGATCCATGCGGTATTTGCATAACGGGCTGATGTCATTGAGAATCAGAGCGGTGATGATGTCTATGCCATTGGACTCGTGAGTCACGATGCAGGTCTGACAGGAGGCGGTCGGGGAGGGACGCGGGGACCAGATCCGTTAGAGCTGTGGTGACCCTGGACCCCTTCCCTGTTCCCACCCACTAATCTCCCTCAAGCACACACTGTCCCACAGGATGCACACACTACCACACCTGCCCACCTGGTTCTCATGACACGGGCCCTGGCAGTACTCGGTGAGAGTCTCCAGAGTCTGTATGACGAGGCCCACGTTGTCTTCGTTGATATACAGCCCCAGCAGCCCCAGGCCCCCAGTGGTGCTGCCGCACATGATGTCCAGGAACTGCAGCGTTTCACACACCAGGTTGTAGTTGGTTTTGTTGTTCTGGCAGCGTAGGAAGTTCTGTGGAGCACAAGCAAGGTGGACACGGCTCCAGCCGGAGGGGCAGGCTAAGCCACAGGGCCACCATGCCCGGCCAGGTGTGAGACACCGGCCCGTGACCGCGTGCCTGGCGACTCAGGGATGCCCACTGACTGGCTAACGGGGAACAGCAGACCTTGGCACTCACCTGCAGGTCACGGTTGTGATTCTCACACAGCAGCTGCAGGAAGCGCAGGATGGGCCGCATGATGAGCACGGAGGTGCCCATCTCATTGGTCTGCACACGCTCGCCCACCTCACGCCCCCGGTGCAGGCTGGGGCCCAGCGAATAACGGGAGGAGGAGCTGGGCGTGGAAAAGGAGGCCACGCGGCCTGCGGGGCGAGACCTCATGAGGCTGGGGCTGCTAGGAACACCCTGCCTCGGGCTCCCGCCCAAGAATCCTGCCTCGGGATCTCAGCACCCTGCACCCCATGCCTGCTTTGAGCCCCTGACCTTTGGTTGTGGGGTCTGGTGGCTCGCGGTCCTCATGCGGCTGACTGCTCAGGTCACTCATGTTGACGGCCACTGTGGACTTGGTCTCCTGCTGGGCTCGCTTCATGCGGTCGTGCAGCACCTTGAAGAAGCGCTCGGATTTCTTGTCACTTGTCATCAGGTTGTAGAAGGATTTCTGGAGGTGGCAGGCAGAGTCAGCACTAGGCCTGGCTCTGGCTGGCCCTGGTGAGGCCCCAGGAGCCCTAGCCTGAACCTAGGTGTGGTACTGGATGCCTGGCACCCTGGCATTCAGGAGGTGGTGGCAGGAAGAGCAGGAATTCAAGGTCATCCTTAGATATATATCAAGTTTGAGAGCAGCTTGAGCTACATGAAACCCTGTCTCAAAGATGAGAGAATGATGAGAGAGAGAGAGAGAGAGACCTACCTTGTGTTTTGCTAGAACGAGAATAGAACACACACAGTACCCTGCACCCTGAGGCATACTCAAACCAGACAGAGTCTGAGACTGGCATGGGGTGGGGTTAGGATCCCAGCAGTGAATGGGGAAGGGTCTGCCGGCCAACCAGCTGTGACCACGACGCTAGGGGCCTGTGCAGCCTTCTGCCCACACCCTGCTGGCCACTGGTTCCAGTAACTGCTCCACACTGCAGCTAGAGGGATCCCTTGGGAGCCTGAATCCCATCCCTCTGCTGTATGAAGCCTTCCACGGCTCCATCTCCCTCAGATGAAAAGCCCCGGATGCTCAGGGCCACCGCCAGGCCAGAAGAGATTCTGCTGCCTCTGACTCCAGGCTCTCCTCCGCCTCCCCACCATCCCAGCCTCTGCCTCATCACAGCCTAGTACCACCTGCCTGCTCCTCCCAGTGAGCTCCTCCCACACAGCTACAATGTCACCCCAGGCCTACATTCGGTCCCTTGACCTTCCTCATCACTTTCTAAACTTTTTCTTTTGTTCTAGGAATGAAACCTAGGGTCTTGTGGATGCTAAGCAAGTGCCACTGAGTTACACCCTCCGCTCCACCCTCTTTCTTACCTTTTATTTGAGACAGGGCTAAGTTACCTAGTCTGGACCTGAAATTGTTCTGTAACCCAGGCATGCCCTGAACTTGGAATCCTCCTGCTTCAGCTTCTCGAGCAGCTGGAATGACAGGCCTGAGCCACTGGGCCCAGTCTGTCACTCCATTTGACATAAGTCTGCACCCTGTACTCCAGAGCCCATCTTGCATCCTGCCCTCTACATTATGTCCACACTCTGCCTCGGTCCCTTCAAGACACAGGGACCAAGAGAACACAGATTCTGTCTCAGAGCTGAATACTCGGTGCCTGCGTCATCATCAAGCACACAGCCGGTGTTTGGTACTGACCGACCAAATGTGAAAGAATGAATGAGCAGGATTAGAGCGGTCAGAGCAGCTGGGGCTTTGAAGTGGTCAGGCCTCCAGGTTCCAGGTCTAAGAGGCCTGGGGAGAGAGGGGGAGGAGGCCTGGGGGGACTGAGATGCCGAAACAGCGGACCTAGTGGGGCAGGACAGGGTCAGGCCTGTCTGGCCGGGGGAGACGGAAACACATAACAAGTGCAGATGTGGGCAGTGGGGCCACTTCCGGGTTACCCCCAACACCTGCCCCACAGCCAAGCCCTCAACCTCAGCCCCTCCTCCCCAGCAGACAGCAGCATCAGAGATGCTGCAAAGCCCTGCCTCCTGTACCTGAATCTCAGTGTTGCCCCCGTCCAACAGGCGGATGGCCAGGCCAATGCTCTCCTGGAAGATCTTCTCATTCTTTGTGCTAGTGATGAGGTCGCACACCAGCTTGGTGGCCCCCTCCTTGTCCAGCCGGCACTGGGTCGCTGCGATGGCTGACCAGTCCTGGTCCAGGCCTGGAGAGGGATACCTGTATGAGGGAGTGTGTTTGGGAGTGGAGCCGGCCGCACTGGACTAGAGGGGCGGGGCAGTAGCACTGACCAGAGCCTGTGGGGTCTGGGAGTTCACCCCGGGAGCTGGACTTGCGGTTCTGGAGGTAGTTCTGCAATAGCATCTTCCGAAGCTGATTGCCCTGGGGGGAAAAGAGGTGACCCTGAGTGGCCGAGGCCCTGCCCCCGGGCCCCTGCTATGGCCTGGGGAAACCCCAGCACTCACCCGGTCCCCGTACTTGCTCTTCTTCAGCAGCATCTGCTGCAGTGTCCGCAGCACCTTCACACACAGCTTCTCCTCTGACTCCATGAGGCCCTTGGTGTGCCGGATCAACCTAGAAAGGAGGCTGCATCTCAGGGCGGACACCTGCCTTGCTCTGGCCACGGCCCCTCCCATCCTCCAACCCTGGGAACCCTGCCCAGACCCCGGTCACCACAGCCCTGCTCACTTGGACAGGAAGCCCCCGCTCTCACAGCGCTGGTGAGCCTCGCTACCCTCCAGGAAGAGCAGCTCAGGCCAGTGCAGCACGTCCACCAGGACCGACAGCTCGGCCTGCACCAGGGGCTGCAGCCGCTCCTCAAGGGCCGTGATGATGTCCTGGGGCGGGAAGGCAGGGTTACCACTGGCCCGGGATGACCAGGGCTTGAATGAGCTTGGCATCCCCAAACACTACGCAGCTCCTGAGGGGCGGGGTGGGGACACGCAGCCGTGCCCACCTGCAGCTTCTCGATGATGTTCTTGTAGTCCCACTGGTTAGCAGTGGGGATGGCGCGGGGGAAAGTCCTGGTGGCTGTCTTATAGTTGGCAGCATTGCGCTGGGCGGCGGCCACACAGCTGGCCCCACTGCTGAGCAGGGCACTGATATGGGCATCCAGATCCATAGGCAGCAAGATGGCCCGGCTTTTGGCTGCAGAAGAGCAAAGTGCTGGAGGGTGGAGTGGATGCGGATGGCTGGGCCAGGCTCAGGAGGCCTCGTAGGGGACAGGGAGGAGGCGAGGCAGACCAGAGCAGGTGCCGGGAGAGCAGGGGATGGCAGGTGCCAGGCATGGGTGCTGTTCTTGCCCCTGCTGGGTCATCTGATTCCCCTATCAGAGACACATCCTCCTGCCAGGAATGCCTTGCAAGCACCAAGAAGAAAATGAGAAACAGAAAACAACTCTGCCGTCTTCCACCAGGAGCCAACTCAGATGAGGAGACAACTCAGCTCTCCCTGGCCCAGGTGCCAGGAGACGCCGAGAAGGGCCTACCGAGGGCCACCGGGAGCAGGTAACAGGCGTGTGGGCATAAAGTGCTAACTGTGAGGACAGGTGTCGAGCAAGGGGAGGGCGGCCGGCACGCGCACACGGACACTCACCCACCATGGCGAGGGTGCGGACGCAGGCCTCCACCGACCCCTTGTGTTGCTGCTGTAGCCAGGAGCAGTCCAGCAGCCGCGTGGTGGACTGCAGCAGCTGGACCACGATCGTCTGGTGCGTCTGCAAAAGCCACACAACCCGCTGAGGCCGCTCAGCCACCCCACTGGGCGGCCCGGGCCCAGGGCCTCTATTGCCACTGCATGGCTCTGCCAGTCAGAAAGTCACCCCACTCCTTCAGCAGCGAGCCGAGATTCTCGGTGACCCTAGAAACACCACCAACAACTAGACAGCACAAGGCTCTGCAAGTGGAACCCTCCTGATGGCCATTCTGCCTCTGCCTTCCAGAGCTGCCACCACACCCATCTTACCACCCTGGGACCCTGCAGACCCACTGGACTGGGGGATTCCTGTTGGGTACTGTGATGGTTAATCTTGTCAACTTGATGAGACTTATCACCCAGAGACCCGGGTCTGGGTATGTCCATGAAGGTATTTGCAGAAAGGTTGACTGAGGAGGGAAGACCCACTGTAAACGTAAGCTGACCCAGCCCAAGAGCTGGAGTGCCAGAATAAATAAAAGAAAGAAAGCAATGTGGCTGGAGAGATGACTCAGCGGTTAAGAGCACAGGCTGCTCTTGCAGAGGACTGGGTTTGGTTCCCAGCACCCACATGGCAGCTCACAACCATCTCTAACTCTGGTTCTAAGGGATGTGAAACCCTCTCCTGACCTCCATAAGTACTGCACAACACAAGCACACATACATCCATGCAGGTAAAACAGAAAAATAAATACATGAACAGGACTCGAGCCGAGCACCAGCACTCCCCTCTCTGCTTTCTGCCTGTGGATGCCATGTGACTTGCGGGCAGCCTGCCCTACCACGACGGACTGTGGTATCCCCTCAAACTGTGAGCCCAAGCAAGCCCTTAAGTTGGAAGTCACTTTGTCATATTAACAAGAAGTAACTAAAACAGGATTGTTGCCACTGTAATTCTGACCCACAGAACTGGGTCCATGTTCACTCCTCTGTCCCCACACAGGAGACAACTGAAAGGGCCATGCTGGGCCATGTGGGCCACTCACCTGCAGCGAGGTGCTGTTCTCTGAAAACGGGGAGCTGAAGAAGGCACTAATGGTGTCCAGCACCACAGTGAGCACATACTTCTCCAGGGTGGGGTCCGACAGGCGCTTCTCCCGCTTGTTACAGACCTGGGGAAGAGAGGCAGCCAAGGAGTCTGCCTGAGTCCCCTCTTCCCCAGAAGCCCCAGCCCTGGACCTGCTCCCCCAGGCTCCTGGGGACAGACCAGAGCCATGTCCAAGGTGAAGTTCTCAAAGAGCGTCCAGATGTGGTTGCTGGTGTAGATCTCCTTCATCTCCACTTCCGTGTCCACGTAGCAGTGGTTCACGAAGTTCACATAGGCCACTTTCACCTGGGCGGGGTTGGGGGCCACTGTCAGCAGAACCCTGTCCAGGTTGTCCCACCACTTGCACCCAGGACCCCACTGTCTCTGTCTCTGTCTCTCCGCACCTGAATTTATTTTAGTGTATGAGTGTATTGCCTGCATGTATGTAAGTGCATCCAAGCATGCAATGCCCATGGAGGCCAGAACAGGGTGTCAGATGCCCTGTTACAGACAGTTGTCTGCTACCATGTGGGTGCTGGGAACTGAATCCAGGTCCTCTGCAAGAGCAGCCAGTGCTCTTAACTGCTAAGCCAGCTCTGCATCGCTCCACTGTCTCTTGTTTTCTTCCCACCATCCCTCTGTGCCTGGCTGCACCGCGCCCCCTCTCAAAGCCCCTGAGGATGCACACCTCCGTGATACAGTCCTCGTGCGTCACCACAGACACCACATCCTCCAGCGGCAGCAGGGAGGTACACTTGATCTCTGTGTACACATTCTTTCCCTCTGCGCAGGCGGCCAGCAGGTCCACCAGGGAGATGTGGTACATGAGGGGGCTGTGATCCTCCACGCCATCACGGGCTGCCTTCATCATTTCTAGCAAGTGGGCCAGTGAGGCCTTGTCATTGTAGAACACTACCACATCGTCACCTGCATTAGTCAGCTGTGAGGGGAGGCCAGCACGTGTCAGATTCCTCGGTCCTGCAGTCCCTGTCCCCACACCTTTCATGTGCTGACCAGAGTAAGATGAGACCCAAACCCCAGCCCTTACCTGACACTCAAGAAATTTATTAAATTAAGTGTATATGTGTGTATCTGTGTGTGGGTATGTGCAGGTTCCCACGTCCAAAAGAGGGCATTGGGTCCCCTGGAGCTAGACTTACAAGTACTTGACATGGGTGCTGAGAATTTGAACTCAGGAACTCTGGAGAACTTTCAACCTCTGAGCCATCTCTCTCCAGCCATTTTCGAGTTTTTGGTTTTACCTTGGTTTAGGTCTCATGTAGCCCAGGCCGGCCTCAAACTCATTATGCAGCTGAAGATGACTTTGAACTCCTGATCCCACCCCAGCCTCTTGAGTGCTGGGGTTACAGGCCTCACTTATCATGCCTGGTTCTCTGCCTGAGTTTTGCGTTCCATGGCTAATGTGTCAGGCCCTCCACCATCAGAGGCCTTGACCCTGAGCCCAGAAAGTGTCCCACATCCCCTCAACCTCTCCCTGGGGCTCCATAGTGAGCACTGAATCCTTGAGGCACATCCTACACGTCTCCTTCGCAGTGAGCGGCCACAGTGGTCAGCAGTTAACATGGCCGAAGCGAGTGCTTCAGTTTCTAATATCTCAAAATAATATCCCTGATTTCACTTGTGCTGTCCCCGCAGCCCACTGTGAGATGCTCCAGAGAACAGACATCCAGGATGGAATCAAGTCTCAGCCTCCATCCTCCACACTCTCAGAAAGTGGGCCTGTATGCGGTCCCTCTGTGCGCCAGGTCCAGAGGCCCAAGTTCTCCCTCCTCGGCCCCTCCCTGGCCCCTGGGGCCGGCCAGCCCCTACTCTAGCCCAGGCTGCCCCTCACCTCAGTCATGATCATGTCCTGGCACTTCTTCACGTACTTGCCCTCCGCCTTGATAACGGTGTGGAGGAAGTCCAGGTACTGCACGTGGCGCCCGTGGGTGGCCAGCAGGTGCACAAAGTGCTGCAGCACCGGCTCGCTTATCTCTGAGCACAGCTGGTAGTTGTTGAAGAAGATGTGCTGCATGGTGTCGGCCTCCAGGAGCTGCAGCGGGCAGGGGTGGGCCGTCAGAGAGGGGCAAGGCCCACCAGGGACCCAACCAGGCACCCACGCGCCTCACCCCAGGCGTGAGGAAGAGCTGCAGGTGCTTGTGCAACAGGGCCTGGTTGCCAGGGTTCCCCGTGCAGAACTTCTGCAGGAAATGATGTGTGTAGCGAAGGATCTCCATCATCTTGCTGTCGCTCTGAGGGGAAGGGAAGAGAGGGTGTCTGGCCACCAGGGAGGGATCCACATAGGCCAATCCAGAGGGAGTTGAGCCTCCTGGTCAAGGTGGAAGAGTGGAGGGGAGTGGAGTCCCGGCCAGGGAAAGCTGGAGGGGCGTCAGAGTCTAGAGTTGCAGGCTGAGCTGCAGAGGTTAAGAGCCCTGGCTGCTCTTGCAGAGCACCTGGGCTCAGTTCCCAGCACCCACATGATGGCTGACAATTATCCATAACTCTCGTTCCAGGGGATCTGATGCTCTCCTCTGGCCTCCGCAGGCATTGTACACATGTGGTTTACATACACACTGCACAAGCACATAAAGATAAAATAAAAATTAAGAGCCATGGAGAGATGGCTCAGCAGTTAAGAGCACTGGCTGCTCTTGAGGAGGACCTGGGTTTGGTTCCCAGCACCTGCATGACAGCTAACAAACATCCCTAACTCTAGTTCCAGTGGATTGGATGCCCTCTTCTGGCCTCAATGAACATTGCATGACATGGGTGCACTTACATGAAAGCCATACATTCATGAACATAAAAAAAGAGTTATAGGCCTATGAGATGGCTCAGCAGGTAAAGGTACATGTGGCTTAAACCTGGAGACCTGAGTTCAATCCCCAGAACCCACATAAAGATGAGAAGAGAAAACTGACTTCACAAAGTTGTTCAAGCCCCCCTCCCCACCCCCACACACTGTGGCACATGTGCCCCCAACACACATACATCCACAATAATAATAAATTATTTTTTTAAGTCGGGGTGCAGCTTCAGGAAAGGTGGGGGGCTGAGGGTCAGAGGTAGAGATCAAGACAGGAGGGGAAGGAGGCCAGGGAAGGACAGGGTGAGATGTCTGGATAGGGAAGAGGCCAGAGTTGGGAACACGGATCAGATTAGAACCAAAGTGGGTCGAGATAAGGAGCTGGAGGTCAAAGGTTGAGATGGAGTTGATGAGCAAGGCTAGCCCAGAGGAGAGGAAGGAGGCTAGGATCAGGATTAAAGAGGACGACACTGGGTCAAATCAAACACAAAGGTTGGGTAGCTCAGTGAGACAGTGTTTGCCTAGCATATACAAGGCTCTGGGTTCAATCCCAAGGCCCCCCAAAAAGAAAAATTACAGCAAATCTAAGTCTAGGAGGATCACAGTGAAAGGTGGAGGGCCAGAGGTTGAGGCAAAACCACTGGACTCAGAGCCAAAGGGCAAGTGGGCAAGGGTGCGTGACAAGGCCAGGGCAAGGCTGGTGAGGCTGGCCTTAGAGACTGGGTCTGTCCTGGGCTGGGCCACACAGCAGGGTCACCTTGTCATAGGGAATCTGGAGCAGGTCCAGCATGACTTTGTGGGCGTCCATGTTCTTCAGCAGCCTCTGCTGCTTCTTCCTCATCTGCTCCCCGACCCCACACATTTTGTTCAGCCGCTCGAGGATCTGCAGGGGAGACGAGAGGGAGATAGGAGACCACTGCCTCCTCTGCAGGGCCCCCTCTGCCCGGCCTGTCACAGCCATAGACCAGCAACCACAGCGACAGGACTGGAGGAAGGAGTTGTGGCTGCCGAGGTTGCTCAATCAGACCATCCTCATAAACCAAAGAAGCACTGAAGTCCCATCCCGCCCATAAAAGCAAACAGAACAGTGTGACTGCGAAGTGGAATTTCATTACATTCCCTCAGCTTTAAAATAACTCCACCCAGACCTTGGCAGGGCTGTTTGGGACATGCCAGAAAGCTGGGAGATATCTGACTGCAGGGCCCAGAGGGGAGAGCTGGGAGAGGCCAGGCCAACGGGAGCCCCAGGCGCAGGCAGGTCTGAGCCAGTTGTGGAGGACGGGCCCCAACTCCCCACCTCCCCCACCCCAACCACTCACGCCCTTGACAATCTGATAGTTCTCGCTGCTCTTCTCCCCAGGCGACGGCAGAAATCCCTCCTCGTCCGAGGGCCGCTGGGGACACAGAGGATGGGGTCAGCCGAGTCCCCTCCTTTTGCGGCACCCTGTCTAACACCCGGAAATCGGCGTACCTCCTTCTTCTCCTTGGTGGCACCTGCCTCCCCCTCCTCGCCCTTGCCGCTGCCCTTCTTGTCCACCCAGAGCTCCGACTTCTCCACCATGGTCCTCAGCCGGTCTAGTTCCGACTTGATCACCTTGTAGTTCTCTACGTCCTGGGCCGAGATCAGTAGTTGGACCTGGATGGGGAGGATGGGCCTGGATCAGGGGCACACACCCCTCCACACACAGGTAGTTCCAGTTCCTTCCCTAGACCCCTACAGCGTCACTCTACCTCCACCAGTAGTAGTATTTACAGCCACTCTCCTACAGGAAGCCCTCCCCAGTGCCACAGGCCTCCCGGTTCTCACTGTCCCGAGCCGACATGCTGTCTGGTTGCAGTTATTTAGACTCATGTCACACACTGCTGTGGCCCATCACTGACTTCCTCAGATGCCAAACAGGCAGGAGAAGGGCTGAAGACTGGACCGTACCCTGAAGACAGGGTCCACATGCGGGCCCACCTCCCTCGCTCCGGGACTGTGCCTCGATGTCTCCTCTCACACGGGACTTAGGGGGTTGCTGTGTACTCAGAGCATTGGGGAATTCCTAGGGTCAATGCAAGCATGGTTCACAGGGTCTGGTACATCATGAGCACTTGCTAAATGCCAGCCCCGACACGCTGCATCTCACAGGGAGCTGTTGCAGAGACCTGACATCACCGTGACAGACACCCAGCAGCTGGGTGAGGACTGCGTGTGAGCCAGGCTCAATCTGGAATGTTGGAATGCTTAGCACAGGTATGCATGACCACACACTCTCGAGGACAGTCCACAGCATACGAGTGAAATGAGCCAGGCCAGGAGGAGCCGTGGGAAACCAAGCCTGGATCGTCCCCCTGAAGGGGTCCAGCACTCCTGAAAGCCCTGAGGTGAGCCCCGATATTCCTGCTGAGTGGCGGGCAGCTGAGTGCCCCAAGCAGGGCTAAGGCCCAGGCCCAGGCAGACGGCCCCTCCCACCTGCTTGAAAGTGTGCATGGCCTCCTGACGCTGGCTGAAGTGTTTGAAGAGAAGCTGCAGGGCTCCAGAGACGAGCGGCGGGTAGTCGTGCATGGTCAGGTGCAGCAGCACACGCAGGAACATGCGGCCACCCTCGTCGTCCACCTCCAGCATGCTGCTGGTCTTCCTGCGCACGGGCACAGGCAGGCATGAGTGGGACTGGATGGGTGAAGCGTGGGCACGTGCAGGCATGGCTGGGGCCGGGCCGGGCACTCTGTCACCAGTGTGGCAGAAGGCAGGCCCGCAGTGCTCCCCCGTTCAAAGCACCCACCCTTTCCTGCCTATATAGAGCTACTGCACCGGACCCCTCAGGGGACCCTCGTGTCCTCCCCAATCAGGCGTCTGCATGGGATCCACAGCCCCCCACACAAGACTCCACCTCTTTATCTTTCCTAATCTCTAACTAAAAAACATTTCCTTTGATAAGGAAAAATTAGCTGAGTCTGGTGGGTTGTCACCAATAAAAGTCACAGATATTTTCACAGCACCTCAGAGCTGTTGATGGAAACTGTGAAGTACCATTTACGTTCATCGCTAGCTGGCATCCCCATGCTAATTACAACCACCCATGCAGCCGCTATTTAATGTGCTAGTAAAAAGTCTCATACATCGCTGTCACTTCCGATTTACTGTCTTCAATACTTTGATAACTGTATTTCGATACACTGTTTCTCCTGTAAATTTGTGTGCCTTATTTTACGAATCTATTCTTCTGAGACAGGATCTCTCTCTCATGTACCTCGAACTCACTATGCAGTATAGTGTGACCTTGAATTTCTGATCCTCCTGCCTCTACCTACTGAAGCACGTGTAACACTGCTTCTTCATGGGGTGCTAGCGGTCAAACCTAGGGTCTCATTCATGCTAGACAAATATCTACCAGCTGAGCTACATCTCCACCCCATATCTTATGAATTTATTAGAAAAGAGTTCTGGGAAGGGGTCTGCAGGCTATGCTAAATGCCAAGGAAGGACGGGTGCCAAAGGGCAGGGGCTTTGTATGACTCTTCCACTCCAGTCTGGGTTCCGTGAGGGGTATCAGGCCACACACCCCCCCACCTCTCCCTGCTGTGAGGCAGGGGACATTCTCCAGGCCACCTGACCTGAACTCTACTCCGCACAGAGGCACAGCCACAGTGCATGAAGTCAGAGTTGTTATCAGGCTGATCAGGACCCAAATGTACATGAGGTCGGGCAGGCCAGAGAGGGTCAGCGCATATGGCTGGAGAGGCCTTCAGGGGGACACAGGGAAGGGAATGGCCAGCTGCCAGCTTCAGGAAACCCAGGCTGTCCCAAGAAGGCTGATATCAAGCCCTGAGTTGACATTCCACCCCAACCAAAACCTGACCCCACCTCAACCCCAGTCTCACCCCACTCCAAACATGGCCTCTGCCTGCTCCCCGATGCGGTCCAGATTCATATTGGCAGCTGTGGGGAGCAAGAGCGATAGATGAGACACAGGGTAGACCCGCTCCTAAGACAGACAGGGAAGCCAGAAGCACAGGCAGAGAGGAACACCCATGCCTGCCTGATGCCTGCTCCTGCAGTCCCCTGCCTGTCCCTCCCCTTGTGAAGGTACAGAGAGGCCGGGACAGTAGGATAGACAGCTCTGCAGCCTCAGGAGACCTAGATGGTTAGTCCCTGATGGATGTGACCTTGGTCAAGTCCTGGCTCCCCCTCAAGCCTTAGTTTCCTCACTTAAAAAGAGATGGGTCCCCGCTCGACCCCTCACTATGCCAATCAAAGGGACCAGGACAGCAGAAAGGTGTCTGGTGATTGGAAGAGGAGAGGGTGAGGAGCCACCCTGAGGTCTCCCCGGACTCCCATCTGCGGGCAGGGGGAGGCAGCAGGAACTGGGGCTCACTGGTGGAGTCGAAGGCCGGCGCCGTGCCGTCCGCCCCACTGTCCTGCATGGGGAACACCTCCACAAACTCCTTCTTGAAGACTGACAGCAGGTAGGAGATGCGGTAGTCCAGGCGCACATTGAGGATGAACTGCAGATGGACGGAGACAGCGTGAAGACCGCAAGAGGGGTGAGGGGACCCCAGATGGGCTCTAGCACTCTGGCATTCAGTATGCTCCCCTCATGCCCCCACCCCCGCCCCAAAGGCCAGACAGGGCAGGGAATGAAACTCCCAAGCCCATCCTCCCAGCTGCTCTCCCAACATCCCTCTCGGGAGAAGGAATCTAGACATCAAAATCCACGGTTCGCAGAAACCCGTGCCTATCTCTTCATGGGGCCCAGGGCCCGTGTGGTGCTTGGCCACCCCTCGCCCACCAGGACAAAGACACAGAAGCCCCAGTGCCCGGAATGAGGGAGCGGTCCCACCTCTGACTCCCCAGTCATTTGTGCAGGTCACTCTGTTACTCTCATGCTCTCTGGTGACCGCAAGGTCGGCCCCTCTCCGGGTCTGACTCTGAACACAGGTCCGAGTGGCATTGCAGTCCCCAGTTAATACCAGTGCTGCTGGCTCAAGGACCCTGGCTGGGCATCCACCACCCCGTGGAGCCCTGTGACCGTGAACACAGATGCTTCACCCAGACCTGCTTCTCTCCGGCGCCTCCCACCCAGCCTGCCGGCCACCTGCAGGATCTCCAGGATCTTCAGTTTGGTCTCCATCACCACAATGTCTTCGTTATCCTCAAACTTGCTCCTGTCCAGTGGCTCCGGGGCACCTGCCCCAGCAGGCAGGCTGGGGGCGCCAAAGACAGACTGCTTACGGCTCAGCACCATGGTGGACATCATGTGGCCCACGCCCTGGATGGACCGCCGCACGTTCTTGCCTATGGGTCACAGAAGGGGGTCACCGGAGGGTCCACAGCAGGGCTCTCAAGTCTGATGAGTGAGGCAGTGTCAGCTGCTAAGAAAGGGACAGGGCTGACCCAGGAGGGCTGGCCTGGGGAGGGGAGATGGCGGGGTGAGCTTTAAGCCAAGTCCAGGGAAACAAAAGTCCAAGACAAGATGAGTGATGTGAGGACATGAGCAGCCTCTCTGTGGGAAACTAAACCACCACAGGAGCACGAGGGGCGAGAGGACGCTCCTGGGAGCGCTGAAGCCAGGGTTCAGACTCCAGGATGAGTATTCGGCCTGGGCAGGGCTGTGCCCTCTTACACGGTGGCTGTGCCACGTCCCACTCAAAACCACGTCACTCCACTTCAAGACCAAGTCAGCCTCCACGGCAGCTCAGGGTAGACGGGGCTGGGGCCCAAGACGCCACCTGGTGGCAGGGCCAGGAAGCAGGTAGCAGAGGGTACAGGGAAGGAGCTGAGGGGCCAGTGGGCCAAGCCTCACCACCAGGCTCCTCATAAGCCTGCAGCATGGCCGGGGACGCCTGCACACAGTCGATGATGCCCAGCAGCGTGCGTGTGAGCCGCAGCAGCTCGCTGAAGCTGTAGAAGCCGAAGTAGATGAGATTGTGCGCCAGGCTGACCACCTGCAGAGGGCGTGGGGCCAAGTGAGAGGGGTGGGTGGGCCGGTGCATGCAGAAGTGTGGTTTGGAGGGGTGAATGCATTCAGGGGTGTGGCCCGTGGGGTGAGAGGAGCTGATGCACACCAGTATGGCGGCAGGATCGGCACGGCTGAGGACATGGTTGGCGCACACCGGGCACAGTTTTGTGGAGGCAGGACCAACCCATACAGAGACGTGGCTTTGTGAAGGTTAGACCAATACACTAGGGGTTCGTAGTTTTGTGGGAAGGGAGGGTCTATGAGAATATGGTTCTGTGGGGACCCAGGCAGGACAGGAAAAAATCAGGGTGAAGAAGTGTCCTCAGGATGGGGTTCACAAAAGGGAAAAGTGTGGGAAACGGGGCCCCAGCTGATGGCGAGAGTGCGAGAGTGCCTGGTGCCAGGCAGCCCTCTCCTAGGCATTTATCTGGAGCTGTCCACTGGGGAGCCCCAGCCATCTGTGTGGTACCCTGGTACTGTCCAGGGATACCAGGAGCCTACAGACCCAGCCAGAGTCCCACTACCCCCAAGCCAAAGCATCCACAGCCCACCTCAAAGGTGAGCTTGTTCTTCTCCTCATTGGCAAAGGGCACAGCCTCGCTGACCACGTTGTTGAGGTAATCCTCCACAAACTCCATGGTGCTCGCAAACTTATTTTTCTTGTCGTCCCGGGAGGCGTTGAGGTTGGAATCGTAGCTGAGGGTGGAGGCACGAGGCTTGAGGGTCCCGTGCGTGCTCCAGCAGCCCCGCCCCTGTCCAGCAGCCCACCCTCCAGCCTCTCACTCCTTGATGGTGATGGCCGTGGGGATCTCTGTCCACAGGCGGGCGAACTTGACGGGTGTCACCAACTCCTGGGGGTCACGGTCCACATGCACATGCAGCATCAGGTGGCAGAAGGAGGCCCTCAGGTCGAAGGGCAGCATCTCATCAGCCATGCACAGGAAAAGCAGGTCCACGCCCAGCTGCTGGGAGATCTCGTCGATGGCCAGGTACTGGCGATCCAGGCACATGCGGGCAAACAGCTTCAGCTGGTATCTTGGGGAAGACAACAGGGGGCAACAGTTGGGGCTGCTGGGAAATTGGCCTGGCCTGGGTGAGGACCCCAGGAAGTGGCAGAGGGCCAGGGCGTCACAGACAGGACTAACAGCAGAGGGAAGGCCGTCTGTGAGGATGAGCATCTGGGCGTCTCCCTCCTGCTGATGTAGGGAAGATGTTTTCTGGCTCAGTCAGGACAGGTCCTTACAGGAAGCGGGTGGCTTGTAGAAAGGAGTGGAAAGCGCTGGCTGGTGAAAGGTGTGTGACTTAGATCGGAGATTACAGAGGCTCCACTCTGCACTGGGTGACGTTATGCCCTCTGCCTCCTCCGCAGACCTCATTACCACCCTGCTGTGAACTGTGGCTTACTTATGGCTTGTAACCTCAAGCAAGTTCCCCAACTCTCTGTGCTTCTGCTTCCCAATTTTACAACGGAGAACCAGTAAGATCGACTTCCTTGGGTTGCTGTGAGAGTTGAGTGAGTGATGGGTGAGGGACTCCCAACCGTGTCTGGCGTACAGCTTGTGGTTAGCAAGAACCTTCTGCCACAATTCTTTAGGACAAGTCTGGGCCAGGTGTGATGGGTCACACCTGTAATTCCAGTCCTTGGAAGGCTGAGGCAGAAGGTCAGCCCCGTCTACATAGTGAGGCCCTATCTCAAAAAATAAGAAGGGCTGGAGAGATGGCTCAGTGGTTAAGGGCACTGGCTGCTCTTGCAGAGGACCTGGGTTCTGTTCCCAGCACCCACATGGCAGCTAACAACCGTCTGTGACTCCAGTTCCAGGAGAGCACTGCATACGTATAACATTGACATACATGCAAGAAAATACTCATAGACATAAAATAAAAAATAAACCTTAAAAAATAGGTAAGCTGGCCAGATAGCTCAGTAGATAAAAGGTACTTGCTGCCAAACTTGATGACTTGACCTCAATCCTCGTGACCCACATGTTAGAAGGAGAAAACCAACTTTTCAAGATGTCGTCCGACCTCCCTGCATGAGCGCGGTCACAGAAATCCCTGAACACTCCAATAAATAGGTGTAATAACCCAATTAACAAAAACACAGGAGTGATGTCTGGACGCAGGGCCAGTTTCTTAAAAGCCTGATCACCATGCTGATCTGGGCCTCAATACCTCCCCCCGAAGCAGGTGCTGCAGCGCAGGGCGGGGCTGGGGGCTGCGGTAAGGCTGCGCACCTATAGTAGCTGAGCACGTTCTCATCGTGGGCATTACCCGCCCGCGCCTCCTGGGCCAGCTGCCTCACGCTCTTCTCATGATGTTCGTTATTCCTGTCCGTCCACGTGAGCCACACTTCCTCCTCGGAGTACTCGATGCTGAGGTACTCGTGAGACTGAGCCATCTCCTTCACAGGCCGCAGCCTGCAGACAACAACGCTGTCATGGGAGTGTCACCAGCCACTCGGGCCTGATCCAGTGAGGGATGTGGAACCCCAGGTGGGCTGGGCACAGCCCTGGCACAGCCTCTGTGTGGAATGCGGGCTGGAGCATCTGGGGGGCACCACTTGCTGCCCTCTTGATCTGTGTCACCTCTGTTCTCTCTCTCTCTCTCTCTCTCACGCATGGGTGCACACACACACACAGTGCCAGTCACCACAGATATTAGATTCATATCTGCAAAGAACAAGGGGGCCAGCTCTAGTCTCAACCCCAGAGAGCTGAGCCCCCAGCAGACTGAGCTGGAAGGCTACTGGAGCTCTCTGGGTGCACAGGGCACTGGGAACCTTGCTGTTACTCACTCTGTCTGGATGAGAATGTCACTGTTCTTGGGGTCCAAGACACACTTGCAAATGAGCTCCTGGGTGACAGGGATGGCAATGTGATTGGATACACACAGGTCTGAGAGGTAGTCCAGGAACCTGAGTGGGGACAGCAGGTACAGTCAGGGACTCAGAGGCTGCTGTGCAGGTCACAAGCCTAACCCACCCTTCCTCTCAGCCACCTCTCCCTGGGGTCAGAGGTCAGGGCAGGCACAGGATAAGATGGGTATTCAATTTTTTAAAAAATATTTTTGCTTGATGTTTATTTTATGTGTATGCATGTATTACGTGCACGTATGCAAGTGCACCCATGTGATGCAATGTCCACAGAGGACAGAAGAAGGTGTCAGATTCCCTAGAACTGGAGTTACAGACAGTTGTTTGCTGCCATGTGGGTGCTGGGATCTGAACCTGAGTCTTCTGCAAACACAGCCAGTGTTCTTAACCACTGAGCTCTATCTCCAGCCCTGAATATTCAAAATATTTAACAACTGGTTCAGGCAGGCACTGACTCCATCAGCAGAGGGTTTGGAGGGTCTCCAGCTGTACCAGGACTAGCACCTCTTGTGGCTAGACTGGGCCAAATTCTGGAGGTGTTGGGGAGGTGGCAATGTACACAGAATGGAGAGTGTCCCAAGTCAGCAGCCGGCAGCAGTGGGAAGGGGCGGCAGCGGGAAGGGGGCGGCAGCGGGAAGGGGGCGGCAGCGGGAAGGGGGCAGCAGGGAGGGCTGCGCGGCTGGCACCTGGGCTCACGGTTCTTGCGCACAAGGCTGACGAAGGTCTCCACCTCAGTCTTGGTGATGTGCTTCTCCAGGAGCTTGCGGTTATTGTGAAGCAGGGCAGTGATGGTGTCCTCGGCCAGGATGTCATAGCCAATCTGCGACTGCATCATCCCAAACTGCTTGGCGATGTGCTCCTGGGGGGCAGAGAGGTGGAGGGTCCCGGGGTCACACACAAGGCTATAAGGCCTGTTCTGCGGCAGAGCCCTGCCCAGACCCCAAGATGGAGACCAGTCTAGGTAGAGACCAGGGATAACTAAGCAGAATGAAAGCCTGGCTCTCTGCTTTCGTGTTCGTGTCCTATATAAAGATGACCTTGAATTTCTGATCCTCTGGCCTCGACCTTCAGGCAGCCAGGATTAAAAGTGCTTAAACCATGCCTGGTCCATGCAGTACCGGAGATTGAACAGAGGGATTCATGTACACTTAACAAGCACTCTACCAAGTGAGTCACATCTCCAGTCAGCCTAAATCTATCTCCTTCACTCAGAAGGACTCAGACTCCTGTTTGCCTCTCCATTCAAGAATGAAGGCACGGGGGCTGGAGAGATGGCTCAGCAGTTAAGAGCACTTGCTGCTGTTCCGGAAGACATGAGTTCAGTTCCCAGCACCCACTTCTGGAAGGATGCAAACACCCGTAACTCCAACTGTGAGGACTCTAACACCCTCTTTTGGCCTCTATGGGGACCTGCATACATATGGCATGTATTCACACAGACACACACATAGACACGTAAAGAAAAAGAAGTCTGAAAAAACATAAATAAGGTGTTGGAGAGATGGCTCAGAGGTTAAGAGCACCTGCTGCTCTTGCAGACGACCCAGGTCAGTTCCCAACACCTACACGGCAGGTAACAACCATCTATAACTCCAGTTCCATGGGATCTGACACCCTCTTCTGGCCTCTGTGGGCACTGCACAACATGGGTGCACTCACATACATGCAGGCAAAACACTTATACACGTTAATAAAAATTTTTTAAATCCAAAAATAAATGATGAATTTCAGATAGCAACAACAGAGCTCTGAGTCCAGGGCAGGCTGCAGTTACAGTCAGTCAGGCATGTGCCGGGGAAGCCAGACCCCACAACCTGGTGCCCTCCTGTACCCAGTGCCTAACAGTGACTGGCTCCTTACCTCTGTGTCCAGAGAGACATCTGCTGAGGAGCAAAGCCTGGAGTGTGCACCCAGCAGGGGCCATGGCAGCACTCACCTGGTTCTTACGGTAATCCTCCTGAGAGTGCCGCAGCACACGGTAGCAGAGGCGGAACATGTGCTGGTAAGGGGCATTTTTCTGATCCGACAACTCCTCCAGCCGCACCAGGGGGCCCTCACCCCCTTTGTCCCGGAATGGAGCCTTCAGGATGCCAAAGATCTGGGGGATACAAACAACAAGAAGGGTTCTCTCATCCTGACCATGCCCTCCACCAGCCCAGAATCTCCAGTCCTGACTCCTCGCCAAGCTGCCCTTCACACTAACCCAGAGCTTACGTGCCCAGCTGGACCATGTGCCCGGTCCACCTGCCACGGCCCCAGTTTCACAGTGACTACCCTATTCCTACCCAGAATCCCAGCATAAGCCTCGGTCTACCCCTCCTCACCAGAAAGAAAATCAATGCAGTTATAAAAACCAGAAAAAGTCCAGAGCTGGATGGACTGAGAAACCATCTTAGAACATGAGTGAAAGAGAGGAGCTGAGTGGGGAAAAACAAACCTAGATGGATCTTACTGGGCAAAGCTAGAGGCTGATACAGACAAGGCATTCACGGGACTGCGCCTATGTAGAAGACACAGGGTGAAAACCCCGGGGGAAAAGAACAACCTGTGTGTGCGCGTGTACGTGTATGTGTATGTGTGTGTGCGTGCGTGTGTGTATGTGTGCGAGTACATGGCTTGTCTGGGCGGCCATCCTCAGGCATACCTTCTTTGAGGCAGGGTCTCTCACTGACCCAGAGCTCACCTACTGTGCTAGTCTGGGTGGACAGCAAGTCCTGGGGATCCTCCCATCTCCAAATGAGAGCCACAATACCCAGGTTTTATTGATTTGTTTTTTGAAACAGGGTCTCACTATGTATCCCTGGTTGGCCTGGAACTTGTTATATAGACCAGGGTGGCCTCGAACTCACAGAGCTCCACCGGCCTCTGGGACCCAGCTGGCATTTTCAAGTGGGTTTTTGGAATCAGAATCAAATCATTGTGCTTTCAAGGAAAGCATTTTATGGACTGAGTCATCCTATAGCCCAGAAGTCATCTATCTTGAAATCCATATGTGTAGGAGAATTACACAACAGCAAACTAGCAAAATCGCAACAACTGAAGTCAGACAGTGAATGTACACTGTTCAACAGCCTATTCCTCCAATACATTCTTCCCCTAATGCTGGAGCTCAAACCCAGAGCCTCAAACATGCTAAGCAAGTGGTATTCCACCACTAAGACCAATGCTCAGGCTGCAAAACTTGCTTTATGTTAACAAACTCTGGGGCTGGAGAGATGGCTCAGCAGTTAAGAGCACTGGCTGTTCTTGCAGAAGACCCAAGTTCAAACCCCAGCACCCACATGGTAGCTAACAATCATCTGTAACTCCAGTTCCAGAGGGATCCAACGCCTTTTTCTGTCCTTTGCAGGCACTGCCCGACTCGGGTGCACTTACGTACATAAAAGCATAACACACATAAAAATAAAAATAAATTTTAAAATAAATTCTAGTTGGGGCTGGAGAGATGGCTCAGTGGCTAAGAGCACTATCTGCTCTCACAAAGACCCAAGTTTGAATCTCAGCACCCACATGGCAGCTAACAGTCATCTGTAATTCCAGTTCCAGGGAATTTGACACCTCTTCTGTGGGCACTGCTTGATACAGACGCACTTACATACATGCAGGCATAACACTCATACACATAAAATGAAAAGGTTCAAAAGATATTAACACACGCACACACACACACACACACACACACACACACACACACACACAGATGGAGAGGGTCAGAAAATGAAACAAAATCCAGGCATCCAATCAGATGCCAGGAATGTGGATACAGAATATTCTACAAGAAACAATAAAAGTTAGTGGTTTGCTTCTCTCATTTGTTTTGTCATTGCTGTGTTTGAGCCAGAGTCTCTGTAGCCCGGAACTCAGAGATCTACTGCCTCTGTTTCCCAAGTACTGGAACTGGGATTAAAGGCGTGTATCACCACATCCAGCCTGCTCGGTCTTTTTAAAATTTTATTTTATGTCTATGAATGTTCCATCTGCATGTCTGTAAGTACACCCAAGTCATGCAGTGCCTGCGGAGGTCAGAAGAGGGTGTTGGATTCCCCGGAACTGGAGTTATGATGGTTGTCAGATGCCATGTGGGTGCTGGGAACCGACTCAGGGTCCCCTGCAAGAACAGCCAGTATTCTTAACCACTGAGCCATCTCTCTAGCCCATTGCGTGGTGGTTTATGAGACTCTGTGAAACATGAGTGCTCAGGACATCTGTGGCTGCATTTTCCCCACTAAGTTTCTCATTACTGTATAACTCTGCATTTAACATACTTATAACTGTATACATATGATTTCATTCATAGAAATGAGATTGTTTTTAATACTTTGCATAAAGAAATTTTGGTTCAAATAAATAAAATAAAAACCACCAAACTCTTCATCTTCCCTGACTCCCCTGGCTCTATGCCCCTCCAAAGATCCGAGTTCAAATCCGGCCCTGTACTTCCAGGATGTCCAGCCTCCGTGGGCTTCAGCTTCCTCATCAGTAAAATGAGGACAGTAACAGTCCCTCCTGCCGGGCGGGGTCGGGGGACAAAATGGGGCAGGACCTATAGAGCACTTAAGGAAGCCCCAGGCACATGGCTGTGGCTTAGATCCTTCTTTGCAGTGCTAGGGATGGCACCTAGGGCCTTGAATTTGTTAGCCAAACACTACCACACTCTACACTAACCCCCCAGCCCCTCACCACACCCCATGCCACCACTGGGGGATCCTAGGCAGGGCCTCCACCACTGAACCACGCCTCTTCCAGCACTCCTCTTGTAAGTAGGCGGGCGAGGAGAGACGTGCCCCCTGGAGCACAAGTACCTGCTTTAGGATGTTCTGCTCCCGCATCAGTTTCTGTCGCTCCCGGTTGGGCTTGGTGACCATGATGTCCAGGACGTTCTGTCCATTGTTGGGAACATCACTGACAAAAAACACCAGGTCCTCCAGCAGCTGGATGACAAACCTGGATAAGGGGGTGCCAGAGATGACAAGTGTGATGTGTTGGGCCTAGACCACTTTCCGAGGGCCCACCCAGCACGTGTCCCAAGGGCAACAGGTCCCTCCAAAGCTCAGCCCTCGGTCACTCACTGGCCCTGCTGTCCCCAGCACCAAGCCCATCATCGGCCCCTCCCTCCCTGCCTCAGAAAACATCCCACAGACCCAGCCTAGACCCCAAACTGCCCCCAGACAAGGAAGCTCAGAACACTGTAATCTGAAAAAAAGCTGCAGGGGGAGGGAAACGTGTTTGGTGTGAAGGAGTCGTCATTATATCCTGACTACCACCCACAGCTGTGTGGCCCTGAGCATGTCCCCTACCTCCTCTGAGTCCAGGGGCTCCATCATAAGGTTATTCTGGAAGGCTGTGAGCAGCATGCTGGCTTCCAGCTCCAGGGACCCAGCATCAATCAGGCTCCCCAGGGACTGACACTCACCTCTATCCCAGGATACTTTCTTTTATGTACTTGTTTGAATTAAAAAATTTTAATTTACTGATTCTTACTCTATGTGTATGAGTGTTTTGCCTGCATGTATATTTGTACTACCTGGTTTCTGGTTTGCAACTCTTTTGTCTGTGACCTTAGAGGCCAGCTCAGCTGCCTGCCCCATGGCTCCCACACCCCCAGGCTGCCCCCCACTGACCCACAGCTCCATGCTGCCCCCTCCACTGCCCCCCACAGCCCCATGCCATCCCCAATCCTGCTCACTGCGGCCCACCTGCGGTCATTCTGGCTGATGAAACCCTCGTTGAGCTTCTCCACGGTGCTGGCCAGCATAGTGCTTGCATCATTGGCAAAGTCCAGATCTCGGATCTCAGACACAGGTACTGACACGATGGCAAAGGCCTCCTTGTCTTCTTTGGTGGGACAGGTGCCCAGCTATAGAGAGAGGGGTCAGCAGGGCACAGGACTCAAGCTCCAGCCCAGGCCTGGTCCCAGCCCCACGCCCAGGGCCCGCACCATAAGCCGGATTGGCCTCTCCTCTTCCACATCAATAGGCACATTGGTGCTCTGGATCCAGGTGTTGGTGCAGAGGTGCCGTAGCCGCACATACGAGTTCCTGCAGGAGATGACATAGAACAGGTGAGGGGGTGCCAGAGAGCAGCCAGAATCGGGGTGCAGACACTTCCTTTTATGTACTCATTTTAATTAAAAATTTTAATTTACTGATTTTTATTTTATGTGTATGAATGAGTGTTTTGCTTGCATGAATATCTGTGCACCACGCACATGCAATGCCTGTGAAGGCCAGAAGAGGGCATCAGATCCCCTGGAACTGGAGTTACAGATGGTTGTTAGCCACCATGTGGGTGCTGGGAACTGAACCCAGGTCCTGCAAGAGCAGCCAGTGCTCTTAACTACAGAGCCGTCTCTCCGGCCCCTGCTTATTTATTTATTACTTATTCATTCATTTTTTTAAAATTTCTGAGATAAGGTCTCATACGGCCCTGGCTGGCTTTGAATTCACTATGTAGAAGATGACGACCTTGAGCTTGAACTCCTGATCCTCCTGTCTCTACCTCCTAAGTGCTGGAATTACAGGTGCGAGCTGTCTCCCCTGGTTTAGGCGTGGCTAGAGGTTGAACCCAGGGCTTCATGCATGCTAGGCAAGCACCTACCAACTGAGTGGCATCCCCAGTCTCAGGAAATTTCTGGATGTGACATCCTACATTCTCAGCATTAGCCAGATCTCACAGACGTGGGAGCTCAACCTCCCCAGCTAGAGTCTGGGTTTGCCAACACTGCTGAGCTGCGGAAAAACTGCTGAATGCCCTGTGCCTGGAGCCACCTGGGCGAGGCAGGCAGCTGAGAAGCCACACAACATACAAGCACAGGTCAGCACCTGGGCTGCAACACACAGTCTAGCTGCCAACAGGTCTCAGAGCTGCATCTCCAAAGGGACCCAGAGACCAAAGCACCTCAGGACAAAGGGCAGGAGAACTAAGAGAGCCCTTAAGTGAAGATAGTCCAGGTCACCCCAGACACGTGGCACACACTCACCGAGGCACGAAGGAGTCAGTTTTCTGCAGAGTAGTGGGGTCCAGTTCAAAGAGAGAGGCGATGTCATTGCCATGGGGCACCGCCACCAGGCGGTATTTGATCTTTTCCCCTGCGTTCCTGCGGCCAACACGGCCCTGGGCCCCCTGGGACAGGTGAGGACCCCAAGTCAGGCACGATCCCATCCTCCCTTCTCAGGTCCCACCTCTTCTCCCTCAAAGCCACCTGCTCCAGGCTTCTCAGCCCCCTTTCCCTCCCTGAGCCCCGGCTCCTCAGCCCCCTTTCCCTCCCTGAGCCCCAGGCTCCTCAGCCCCCTTTCCCTCCCTGAGCCCCAGGCTCCTCAGCCCCCTTTCCCTCCCTGAGCCCCAGGCTCCTCAGCCCCCTTTCCCTCCCTGAGCCCCAGGCTCCTCAGCCCCCTTCCCCTCCCTGAGCCCCAGGCTCCCCAGCCCCCTTTCCCTCCCTGAGCCCCAGGCTCCTCAGCCCCCTTTCCCTCCCTGAGCCCCAGGCTCCTCAGCCCCCTTTCCCTCCCTGAGCCCCAGGCTCCTCAGCCCCCTTTCCCTCCCTGAGCCCCAGGCTCCTCAGCCCCCTTTCCCTCCCTGAGCCCCAGGCTCCTCAGCCCCCTTTCCCTCCCTGAGCCCCAGGCTCCTCAGCCCCCTTTCCCTCCCTGACCCCCTCTACCTCCGGGACCCCGTCTGCTCTTACCAGTCCTGCTGCCTTGGGGTCTGAGGCATCCCCTTTGTAGCTGGGGTTTTCCTGGACAGAAATACAAGGTGGGGGAGCCACTAGACACCAAGCCACCCCACAAACCCCACCCCAACACAAGGTCACCCCAGGGTGCCTACCCCAGCCCCAAAGTGCATGTGGCTCCCAGACACACACACAATAGTGCACACATCCCCGCTCCCCACCCACTCACCTCGGCAGCCAGATAGTTGCCTGTGGCTAGGTGCTTGAAGCGATACAGACCATTCCAGTGGCCAGCTCCTCCTCGGCAAGGATCATGGTGGACCACCTAGAGGCACACAGGGGTGAGGCGGGGAGGATGGACCAGAACCAGGAGAGCCCAGACCACAGGGAAGCCAGGAGACCTACGGGAAGCTGGCCCTCTCCAGTGTGTGGGCTATGGAGGAGTTCAGGGATGGGGCAGGACTGACACTCCATCCTCCAGGGTACTGGGGACGGGGGTGTCCAGGGTGTAAAGTTCTGACCTCCACCTCCCAGAGCGCATTGGAGCTGGTGGCTGAGGTGGCGGACTGGCGCAGCGTGGTGCGTAGGAAGACCTGCAACTTGCCCTTGTACTCATCACAAGTCAGGAACTTCTCCTGTTCCGCATGGAACAGCCGAACCACATCTCCCTGTGGGGGAGGGAGGGTGTCAGATGATCACAGCCCACCTTCAGGCTCAGGAACCCTATGCAGGACCCAGTCTCTCAGAGGCCGCCTGCAGGACCACTCTTGCTCCTTCTAAGGATGGCAAGCAGGGAGGAAGAAGCCCAAAGCCAGGGAGGCCGCAGGGCAGCCAGCACCCTGGTCAGCACAGCCAAGTGCCATGCACAGCCCTCAACTCACGTTGCTGTGTTCAAACCCACCTAGTACCTCCTTCCACTATGGATCCTCCAGACACCTCTAAAGGCCATCTGCAATCACCCTCACTGGGAAGGCAGGGACACCCCCTCTTCTCAGTCTCCCAAGCCAGAGCTACCCTAGGATCGTTCTGCCTGGTCTCTCTTCCTTTCCTTCCTGTGGCAGACAGAGGGTGGCAGCTAAGGCCTGTTTACTTCCAGACAGAAAATCAGAGCTTGAATCCTGGCTCTTCTGTCATAAGCCGTGAGGGGTTAGGATACCTTCTTTAACATCCCCAAGTCTCAGCTACCTCTTCTGTAAAGTGGGGACAACTCTGACTTCCAGGCAGAAATTGGATCACAGTGTTTGATGCAGTAATGCTACACTACTCAGATACAAAGATGGGCTGTGTCCCATCAAGAGTCACACAGCAAGCAGCAAAAGACATGTGAGTCCCTTGCTTAGATCTGAGGCCCACACCCTAGCCCCTCCAGCACACACCCGGCCAGCCCTACCACTCCACGAGCACTCGGAACACCACGGTGGGTCACCCCGTGATCGTCACTAATGACACCATCTGTCTTCCTGCATTGAACCTGGCTCTAGACACAGTGCTCTGTGGACGCCTGTCGGGTGGAAGCAGGAGCGAGCGAATGCAGATTCACACACAGACTGCTTCAGTCCCTGCTGCAGAACCCCAGGCACAATGGGAGGCCAGCACAGAGTGAGACTCAGAGGGGTGGACTTGGATGAGCTTGCTTCTTCCAGCTTGCCTGGAGTCTAACCCCGGTACCATCATGGCCTCACCAGAAGCTGCAGTGAGAGCAGCACAGGGTCGGCCCCCAGGGCATCTTTATTTTCTAATTGCTGCCCAGATGCAGGGCTGGAACAGGTCACAGGGAGGCTTTGGGGAGGAGCTCACAGCCTGGGCTCTGGCTGATGCTTGGATAACATGCAAGCTCAAGGGGCAGAGAGAGAAAACACTCGAGCAGCAGAGTTGATGGGGACAGTCAGGGTGATAAGAAGGATGGGAAGGAAGTCTAGGCACAGCCTGATAGGAGGCAGTCCAAGGGCAGAGAGCGGGGTGGCCTCCTCAAGTAGACGCCTTTGTGCCCAGCGCCTACACAGGTCTCCCCAGACTGTTCTTCTCCTAGCTGAGGAGTCCCCCACTCTGCTGCTCCCCAATTTGCCTCTCCATCAGACCCCCACACCCCCTGCCGCCTGCTCCAGAAATGCAGTTTTCAGGGCTTCTTGAACATTCTCTCCCTCTGCCTCAGACTTCACTGCAGGTTGCCCAGGCTGCTCTGCGCCCCCAGGCCCAGCTCTTCTCTGAGCTGTCAGTGCCTTCCTCTCCTAGTACACAGAGGACAGGCAGGGACCCCTGACCCTTTCTCTCCTCCGTACCAAAGAGAATTTAGGGCACAGGGTGAGGCCCATGGGGCAGAAGTGGAAGGAAGGAGAAGGTGCTCAAACATCTGGCCACCCGGGCCAGCCACAGTGGCACACATCTTCAGACCAGCACTCAGAAGGCAGAGGCGGAGGCAGGAGGATCTCTATGAGATCAAGGCCAGCCTGGTCTACATAGTGAGTTCTGGGCCAGCTGGGGCTACAGGGAAATCCTGTCTCAAAACAGAAAACAACAATAAGAAGAAAAAAATCTGGCCACCCCACAATAGAGAATGGAGTTCCCAGACTTCTCACACTCCTTTAACAAAGTAAGTAACTATAGCTCCCAGCCAGGAGGCGAAGAGATGGAGATGGTCAAAGCGGGAGGGGGGATGGACAGACGGACCGGGTCCTGGGGATGGAGGGAGGCTGGCGGAGGGGTGCAATGCCCAGACAGCGGTAGGGACTGACAGCCTGATGTAAAGCAGAGGCAGGAAGAGGGAGGGGGTGCTGGGAGGGGCTCGGTCCTTACCCCCTTCAACACCTCCTCCAAGTGGTCCCGGAACTGCATGAACAGGTTGATCTTCCAGCTGGTGGTGCAATTCACAGAGTTGACCTGCGGAGGGGCAGGCAGGTTGCTGACAGTGCAGAGGAGAGCCAGCCCAGTCCCTGCTGCAGCTCGGATGTTCTCTGCAGCCTAGGTGCCAGACTCCAGCTGGCAAACCTGGCCACACACCACTAGGGCTCTGTGGCTGCCCCTCGGCCCCAGGGCACTCCTCCCTCAACCCTCTCACCTCCTTGCAGCCGGGATTGTCACTGAGCTCGTAATTGCTGGCATGAAGAGGCTGCCCTGCATTGACAGGATTCAGGATCACCTTGTCCCCCACGACCACCTTTGGGGGACAGACAGGACGGGCTGAAGTGGAGATGAGAGCCTACAGCTTCTCAGCTTGACCCCAACTCCAGCCCCCACATAGGATCCCAACAGAAGCCCCTCCAGGGCCTGCCCTGTGCTCACATTGTCCCCGTTGCTCCGAAGCTTCCAGAAGGGTTGGATGAAGAGCCAGGAGCCCTCGTTGCCCGTGGCGTCCAGTGTCACCCGCATGGCATTTTTCTCCAGCAGGGCTGGCAGCCGCTTGTTTACAGTCAAATATTTGTTGCTCTTCATGTGCAAAAGCTGGGCAGAAGCAGGACAGGAGTGAGAGTGAGGCCACTCCTCCTGGGAGGACTTCGGGGGTTGGAGGGGTGGAGGCCAGACTCAGCCAGGAGAGCACGGGAGAACGACTGCATCCTCGGTCACACAAATTTCCAAATGTGCTGTAACAGGCTGATACACACAGTAACACCCACAACTGGACCCAAGTATGCACACCCCCTCAGCAAGAAATAGTTTCAAAACCGCATGCCAGGCGAAGGTGCAGCTGCAGGAGGGTGCTTGTCAAGAGTGCACATGGTCCTGGTTCACCCCAGCACAGCCAGAAAGAGACAAAAACTAACATGTGAGCTCCTGGCTTTGTTTATTTGTTTATTTATTTATTTATTTATTTATTTATTTATTTATTTATTTAGAGACAGGGGCTAATCTAGTAGCCAGGTTGTCCCACACATCTACCTATACAGTCAAGATAGGATGACCTGGAAGTTCCAATCCTCCCGCCTCCACTTTCCCGAGTGCTGGATTTACACAGCACAGTTTAGATTTGATCCTAGGAATCAAATCGCAGGCTTTACTGTACATGCTACGTAAGCACTCTATTGATGAAGCTACATACATCCCCAATCCTAGCTCCTGTACTTACAAAAATCCAACAATCCCCAGGAGCAAATGCTATCACAGGATTGCTCTTACAAGGACACACACACACACACACGCGCGCGCGAATTTCCCTGGGGCCACCCCACTTAAGGAATGGCAAAGCCACACTCTGAGACAACCTAGCTCCAGATGTTCGATGTGCTTGTGACCCCTGGGCACAGACAGACGTGCAGTTGAAAAGGGTGGCACCAACCCACCCACTGGTGACGCGCATGCGCACCCCCCTCCGGGGAGGGCGGCCAGCACTGCCTGGGGCTCGGAGAGGCGCAGCACCTGGATCACGCTGCCGTACTTCACCACGTCCCCGTGCACCTTCTTGTTCTCCGTGTCATTTTGCTTCTGTTCCATCTGGGCCGCATGCTGCACAGACACACGGGGCAGGGAAGGGGCTCGGAAGCTGGTTCAGAGAGACACCCCGGCCCCATGCACACACAGGCACTCTCCCTCACCCTGGCTCCCTCACTTCCAGGGCTGCATCCAGAGGCACCTTCAGGGATAGGGTATCCCTGCCACTAAGGCGACAAGCTGAGCCAGGATCCCGTAGCCACCCACCCGTGACGTACCACGGCACTGCTCAGGTGTCCGAAAAATCCCGGGTGAGTCAGAGACCTGGGGCCACCTCGGCTCTGCTCTAGTCTTACTAAGGGCCCCAAGCTCCAGCTCTATATAATGAGCGGGAGATTAAGACTAGACCCAGAGGTCTCAAATTGCGCTGCCTAATCTCCAGGAACCAGTTAAGCCCATGTGCAGCAGCGTGCCCATGTCGAATCACTGAGCCTGGTATATGGTCCATCTGTAATTGGCACAACGATTTATACAGACTGTGTCACCGGGTGGGGCACGTCACTCCCTCCCTGCCCCAACTCATACTCTTGCCCATTTGGGTTTTCAAAGCCTAGCAGGCAGAGGCTCTCACGTGCGCCCCACGCCCTGGCGCACGCATGTGCACACACCTGCAGCTTCTGCAGCAACACCACATCGGCAATCTTCTCTTTGTCCTGCTTGGTCTGCTTGGCCTTCCAGTACTGTTTCTGCGCTGAGTAGCGGTTCATGGGGCACACCTTGAAGAGGCAATCTAGGGTGGGAGGCCGAGGGAGGAGGCTCAGGCGGGGCTCGGGACTCCTTGGCAGAACCCCAGTCTGCTGCTCCGCTCTGCCAGCCCCGCCCATCCTCTAGCCCACTGGTTTGGACCGGACGCACTGAGATCCTTCTAGAAAGGTACAGCCCAAGTGTATGAGGGTTCTGCTAGGCTCTCAGGATGCCTGGGGTCCTTCTGCCTCTCCAGGCCAGGCTGGGGCATCACCATGCCCCTCTGTCGCTAGGCTTGGTAGCAAGCTCTGTGACCCACAGCGTCCTCTCCCAGGCTCCCTACCCAATGTTTTAAGATTTTGTGTTATTATTATTTATTTATTTGGTCTTCTTGAAACAGGGTCTCCCTATAGCCCCAGCTGGCCTAGAACTTGCTGTGTAGATCTCTGGCCTTGATCTCAGAGATCTGCCTGCCTCTGCCTCCTGAGTGCTGGGATTAAAGGCATTTGCCACCATGCCCACCTAAGATTTAATTTATTTTTTAAGATTTCATTTATTTTTATTTTGTGTGTATGAGTGTTTTGCCTGCACGTATGTTAAGTGCATGCCCTGTGTGCCTGGTGCCTGCAGAGGCCAGAAGAGGGCACTGGATCCCCCGGAATTGGAGTTAAGGATGGGTATTAGCTACCATATGGGTGCTGGAAACCAAGCGCAGATCCTCTGGAAGAGCAGTAAGTGCTCTTAACCACTGAGTCATCTCTCCAGCCCCTTTATTTTATTTTTAATTATGTGTATGTGTGTGTATCTGTGTGGGATTATGTCCACAAGAGTGCAGCTGTGGTAGAGACCAAGAAGGGCATCAGATCCCTCGGAGCTGAAGTTTCAGGCAGTTATGGGTCACCAGGCATAGGGGGCGGGGCACTGAGCCAGGGTCCTTTGCAACAACGGTATTCCCTCTCATTCACTGTCTCACCTCTTAGGCCCCCTATCTAACTCTTTAAAGGTGGTTGAGCTGGGAGGTGGTACACTTTTAATCTTAGCACTCAAAGTAGAGGCAAGCAGATCTTTGTGCGATCAAGGCCAGCCTGGTCTACATAGTGAGTTCCAGGCCAGCTGGGGCTACAGAGAGACACTGTCTCAAAAAGTCAAAAATATATAAAAATAACAAAATAAAGGCTGGTTGAGCCCTAAGAAAGGAAATTTATAAACCACTAAAAAGTCAGAGCCTGTGTGTTCACAGCCCACCCTTGCCCCAGAGCATGCCCAGGAGGAAGTGAACCACCTTCCTGTACCTAGTCTGCCATCTTTCTTGGAAACCCCCAGAACTTGTCAGATTCATCCAGCTTTGCCCTGCAGGGAGCCTCCCTTTGAGCCCTGCCCACACTCTGCGAATGTCAGAAGACTTTATGGGAAAAATAAAACTGAATATTTCCACTCCTTAATGTACAGTGTGCAGTGCCCAGAGGCAGATCAGTCAAAACTCCAGAAGGGACCCAGAACTTTCCTTCTCAGAAAACTCCAGAGCTGAAGAGAGACAGGAAGGGGAAAGGAAGCCAGGAACCCGGGCTTCAGTTGACCACGGCAGCCACAGGCCAGGAGGAGGGGCTGAGGGTCCCGGGTGTCTCCTGAGGCAGGGGGCTGGGACTATTCATTTACATAAAGCCCATCCAGAGCTGGGAATGTGGCTTAGTTGTAAGTGCTTTCCTAGCACGCACAACGCCCTGGGTTCCATCCCATAACAGTATGAATTGGCTGAGGGGCACACACCTGTGATCTCATACTTGGGAGGTGCAGGCAGGAGGATCCAGGGCTAGATGGGACCCTACCTTAATAAAGAAAAGAGTCCAACACATTCACCTAAAACTGACTCAGGTGACTTCCCAGGACCTGCACAGATCACTCGCAAGAGAAAAAGCATCAACGGAAGCAAAGTCCCCACCACTTAACTCGAATCTTGGCAGGTTCAGATAAGTCTAGAAATATGTTCTTGGGGCATTGTACGCGCTAGACAAGTACTCTACCACCAAGCTGCCTTCCCAGCCCTTGGAATAGGCGTTCGTATACAGAAGTAACTGGGGTTCTTGGGTTTATAAGGATGGCAACAGAGAAGCTACAAGTAAATGCTGTTGTGGGGGCAGGAAGTGGGAGAGCCAGCCACACCCATCCGCCCGGCAGGCCCCAAATAGATGCTATTGAAAATTGGTAAATTGGGGCTGGTGAGATGGCTCAGTGGTTAAAAGCACTGGCTGCTCTAGCAGAAGACCTGGATTGGATTCCTAGCACCCACATGGCAGCTCACAACCATCCCCAACTCCAGTTCCAGGGGTTCCGATGCCCTCTTCTGTCCTCCATGGGCATTGCACCATTGGGACCAAGTGGCAATACGCATAGAAGTGTTTCTACTAGATGGTCAAATAACAAGGTTAGTGCCCTGAGCACATCTCTGTGCCTGGCTAAAACAGCCTTTCCTATATTCCCCTGCAATGCTGAATAGACAGGTGTGAAAGGACAGGAAAGCATCCCGGGAGGCCACCCAGACAAAACAAAGCACAGCGGAGGCACACAGAATGCCACACAGCAGTGAAAAGGAGAAACAGATTACAGGCAGCACTCTAGTTACTGCCCAGCCTGCTCCTACAAAACACATGGTAAACTATAAGAAAGGGAGAGAGGGAGGGAGGGAGGGAGAGAGGGAGGGACGGAAGTAGAGAGGGAGGGAGGAAAATGCTGAAGCCAGATACAGTGATGCACGCTTGTGATACCAACCGTTGGGAGGCTGAGGCAGAAGCATTGCCACCAAGTTGGAGGTCAGCCTGGGCTACACAATGAGTTTAAGGCCAACCACGGCTACAGAATCCTCAAACATATACATACACACCAGAGAGAGAGAGAGAGAAGAGAGAGAGAGAGAGAGAGAGAGAGAGAGAGAGAGAGAGAGAGAGAGAGAAGTTAATTTTCTGAACCCACCATACGCACACACCATGGCTATATCTTGAGGATATTTTGCTAAACAGTCACACCAATCAGGAACAGGACAAATCCTGACAGTTTTTACCCAATGGCCAGAGTCACAGAGACTGAAAGCAGAACCGGGTGCTGCGGCCCGAGAGGGTGGAGAGCTGCTGCCTAACAGGATAGCTTCTGTCTTGCCAGACAAGGTGATGGTTCACTCCCTAAACACCACAAACTGTTTGCTTGGAAAATGGTTAAGACAGAACTGGGCATGATGGTTCAGGCTGGTAACCCTAGCACTTGGGAACTAGAGGCGGACAAATCAGGAGTTCAAATCCAGCCTGGTCTACAGAAGACCCTCTCTTTCAAAACACAAATGAGGCCAGCCACGGTGGCACACTCCTTTAATCCCAGTATTCAGGCGCACAGGCATGCAGATCTCTGTGAGTTCAAGGCCAGCCTGATGTATACAGCAAGTTCCAGGACAGCTGGGGCTACAGGAAGACCCTGTCTCAAAAAACAAACAACCAAACAACACGGTCTGGAGAGATGGCTCAGCAGTTAAGAGCACTGGCTGCTCTTGCAGAGGACCCAGGTTCAAATCCCAGGACCTATATGACAGCTAACTGTCTGTATCTCCAGTTCCAGGGGATCTGATGCCCTCTTCTATCCTCCTTGGGCACTGCGTGACACAGGTGCACTTACATACATGCAAGCATAACATTCATACATGTAAAAAAAATAAAATAAACCAAAAACTTAAAACCAAAATGGTAGCTTTTCATTTTTAACTGTGTGTCTGTATGTGTGCAGCTGCCCCTGGAGGCCAGAAGACGGTGTGGATCCCCTGGAACTGGAGCTCTAGGTGTTTGTGAGCTGCCCAGCAGTGGCACTGGGAACCAAACTCAAGTCCTTTATAAGACGAGCAAGTGCTGAGTCAGCTCTCCAATGCCCGCGGAGTGCCTTTCTATTAAGTATATTTACCACAATTAAAACTAAGTGACTTTTTTAAGTGATTAAAACTATAGAATTTTAAAAACACCATTTTCGTGCCATTTCCCAAGAAATGGAACAAAAACGAACTTTTCTTTAAATGAAAGAGAGAAAAAGAGTTTGAACTTTTAGAAATTGAATCCAGAGTCTCAATTATGCTGGGCAAGTGCTCGCTCTACCACTGAGTTATGGCTGTGACATCAGTATTACTACAGAAGACTGGCAGAGGCTGCAGAGGTGGTTCGCTCAGCCATACACAAGTTATGAAAACCTCAGTTCAATCCTAGGGATCCAACTAAAAATGTCGGGCGTGGCAGCAGATGCCCAGAACCCCAGCTGGTGCTTGCTGGCTAGTCAGTCTGGCCAAATCAGTGACCTCCAGGCTCAGGGAGAGACCCTGCCTCAAAAACATAAAATAGAGCACAGTTAATGAAGATACCTGGTGCTGACCTCTGGCCTCTACACATCCATGCACACATGTGCCCACACATATATTTTAAGATGTTCAGCCTCACTAGTGGCCTGAGAAATACAAATTAAAGTCCCATAAGAATTGTGCTTGCAGATGGAGTGTGGAGGTACACCTCTGTAAACCCAGCATTCAGAAGGCAGAGGCAGAGAGATCTCTGTGAACATGGGAGTTCCAGGACAGTCAGAGCTGAGATCTGTCTTGAAAAAAAAAAAAAAGAAGAACTAAGCTTGCAGCCACCACATACACCAGCAGCTTCCTAGCATGGCCTGCTAAGAAGTGGACTAAGTACAGAGTCCTGCATGCAGTGCGGCCTACACACTGACGTTAGTGGACAGGAAATAGCTCCTTAGAAATCCTCTTTGCAAGAGTGCGCCCTCTACTGGCGGGATGGAGAAACTACACGACTCCGGCCCTGGGTACCACCATGGCACCCCAGGCAACTGGATATAACAGGTCTGCACCTGTAATCTCAATGCTAGGACGCAGAGGCTGGAAGGTTGCAAGCTCCAGGCCAGATGTGACTGTGAAGACCTTGTCTCAAAAATAAGAGTCCACAGAAGTGATTCAAAATCCCTTTTCCAGTGTCCGCAAAACAGCTCGGCACTTTGGGGGTGCATCCGTTAGTACTCTAGAGGATGCACCCTGAGACCTATCTGGAGAACCTGGGTTTGTTTGTTAGGGATAGGGTGCTTTTGAGACTGAGTCTTGCTATACTGCTCAAGCTGGCCTTGAACTCTAAATCCTCCCACTTAGTTGTTCAACTAGCTGAGACTGTGCGTATGTATGTATGTATGTATGCCACCATGCCCGGCTGTGCAGTCTTACTCAAGACATTGTCTGTGGGCTAGCCAGGAAAAACCAGCAACAGTAACAACAAAAGACACCCAACCAGCACGCAGCACCCCACAGATATGCACGGCACGCCACAGATGCACCACGAGCTGACGTGGTCACTGAAATTCTCTGAGTAAGCCGCATCTGCATTGAGGAGGACGGTTAACTGACGGGATCTCACGACAACGGCATGGGACACTGCTTTAGCCAGATACTCTATGCTTTAGACTAAATTACCTCCGTGACCCTGAGTCCCCCAGATGGCCATGTGTCACCTGCCATTAGGTAAAACCTTTGGAGTGCCTTAACTGCACACCACTAGCTTCCACCATCTCCAAAACAAAGAATATCATCAGATGGCATCTGGAAACCACAGCATGCTCCCCAATTTGCCGTGACCACTGGTCTCATGTCCTCACCAATGGATTTGGTAAACGCACTGATTTATTTTTTACTTTCTTTTGTTCTGTGACTGTGAAAGTTCGTGTAACTGTTTCCATGGTTGAACATGCTACTTCAGGGCACCCTCAATCCGTGTTCCCAAGTGTGGTCCCTCATATTTGGCTCAGAATAAACTTTTATTTGCTGGCTTGTTTGTTAGGGTTTGTATTACATTTACTTATTTGGGGCGGGGGGGTACCCGTGGAGGTCAGAGGACAACAGAGGAATCGGGTCGGATCTCTCCTGCCAAATGAGCTCCAGAGACCAGGTTCTGTTCCTCACGCTTTGCAGCAAGCACCTTGACCCAATGAGCCATCTTACCAGATTCCTGCTTGGTTTTTTGTAGTTGTTTGTTTTGACATTTTGAGATAGGGTCTCTCTGTAGCCGTAGCTAGCCTGGAACTCACTGTGTAGACCAGACTAGACTGGATCTCACAGAGATTCACCTGCCTCTGCCTCTCAGGTGCTAGGATTAAGGGTGTGTGCCACCACGCCCAGCTTTGTTTTAATTTTTAAGTTTTATTTATATTTTATATGTGTGTTTTCCCTGCATGTATGTAAGTGCACCTGTGTTGTGCAGTGTCTGCAGACGCCAGAAGAGGGAGTTTGATCACTATCATATGTGTGCTAGGAACCAAACCTGGGTTCTCTCTAAGAGGCAGGGCTCTTAACCACTAAGCCATCTCTCCAGCCTATCTGTTTTTTAAGACACTCTGTAATCAAGGCTGTTCTTGAATTACCAGTCATCCTCCTGCCTCAGCTTCCCTAGTACTGGATTTTACTCTCTTAGAACAAATGCTGTATTTTGTAAAAGTAAATAAATAAATGGGGAAATATGCTTTTCTCATTTTTTTTCCTGCTATACTGGAGACCGAACCCGGGGCCTCAGGCAAGCTAAGCAAGCTCTATCTCGGAGCCCTATCCCAGTTTTTCCTTCCTGTTATTAATAGTTTTGAACACTAGATCCCCCTCCCACCCACCCCACATCATGGCATCTAAGTTACTGAGGAGAAAACTGAGGGAACAGGAATTAGATATTGGCAGTTTTTCTAATTTCATTTGTGTTCAGGGATTTTTTTTAAAGACAGGGTCTCAGGCAGGGGATGTAACGCAAATTAGTAGAGCACTTGGCTAGTATGCACAAAGCCCTGAGCGTGATCCACAGAACCACATAAATCGGGCACAAGGAGGACACCTGTAATACTAGCATTCAGGAGATAGAGTCAGGAGGATCATGAGTTCAAGGTCATCATCTGATACATAGCGAGTTTGAGGCCAGCCTTGGCTACATAAGACACTGCCTCAAAAAAAAAAAGGGTTGGCAATGTGGCTCAGACAGATATGGAACCCCTGAACTCAAGCAATCCTCCTGCCTCAGTTCCCACATAGCTAAGATATGTGCCACCATGCCAGGCTTCACTGGGAGAATTTTCTTATATTTAATTTTTAAAATTTTATGTGTATGAACGTTTTGCCCGCATGTATGTCAGTGTACCCATGCGTGCAGTGCCCATGAAGAATAGATCCCTTGGAACTGGAGTTAAGGGTAGCTGCAAGAGCAGCCTGTGCTCTCACACCGAGCCTCTCTCCAGCCATGGGAGAGTTTTTAATACCGATGCAAGGACGGGAGACATTAGGGCAAGTGAAGCCCTAACTTCAGTGAACAAGCTTGAACTGTTCTGTTACTGCAATTATAAACAAACGGGAAATTTCTCTGGAAGATCCAGAATTCAGATTTTCTTTTTTTTTAATTGAGAAGAGGATCAAACTCCATAACCGAGGCTGGCTTTGAACTGGGAACTCTGCCTTGGTTTCCCATAAGTGCTGAGATTACAGACCTGAACCACCATACCTGCTCAAATTTTTTTTCTTTTTCTTTTTGAGACAGGGTCTCTCTATAGCCCCAGCTAGCATGGAACTTGCTCTGTAGGCTCCCAGCGGAAGGCACAAAGTCGCTTCTCGAAGAAGAAAGGTCCTCCCACCCAGCAAGTCTCATGGGAATGTCCTGGAGAAACCCTTGCACAGGAGCCAAGCAGACATGTACAGGATCACTCCTGCAAGAACGTGGGCAAGTGCGAGAGAGTAGAGGTGAGCTCAGTGCCCGTCAGCAAGCAGGCCAGTAAGTGGGCCATTTGCAATGGAATGCTATACAGCAATTAAGCAGATTGCCTCAAGCCACATGCATCAACATGGGTAAATCTCAACAGTAGGACAGGATGAGGGAAGTGCAGAGAGATCTGGGCAGACGCTACCCGCAAAACACAGAGGCCAAAATGCCCTGAGTGTTCCTGCCTCCATCACTATCTAAATAGCAAGTGTTTCAAAAGAGGGCCCTGAATGACAACATCAATTTCTCTATGTATGTGTATCTGTGTGTGTGGTGTGCAGTATACATGCAAGCGTGTGGGCTCACATGCATGCAAGTTCATGTGCATGTGTATTGCATGCTTGTGGAGGCCAGAGGTTGATATCAAGTGTCCTCCTCTATTACCCTGATCTTTATTTATTGAGACAAGGTCTCTCTGAACCTAAGCTCACCATTTCAACTAATCTAGCTAGACAACTTGCCGCAGGGACTCTGCCTGATATTTTTAAAAAGTATTTTATTTATTCTTATTTTATGTGTATGAGTGTTATGCTTACATGGTTGTAAGTGCACCTGTGTCATGCAATGCCCAAGATCAGAAGAAGGTGTCAGATTCCCCTGGAACTGGAGTTACAGGTGGTTGTTAGCTGCCATGTGGGTGCTGGGAATCGAACCTGTGTCCTCTGCAAGAGCAGTCAGTGCTCTTAACTGAGCCATCTTTCCAGCCCCTGACTTTTTTTTGAAACAGGGTCTCCCTGACTTGGAACTCGCTATGTTCAAGGCCAGCCTGGTCTACATAGTGAGTTCCAAGCCAGGGAGACCCTGTCTCAAAAAAAAAACAAAGACCAAAAACAAAACAAAACAAAAACCTCTAGTCCTCATGCTTAATGGAAAGCACCTTACCCACTGATCCATCCCTAGCCCCTGAATTGATTTCCTTTTCTTTTTAGCATGGCCCAGAACCCAGGAATCCCTGAGTACAAGGATTACAGACATGCCACCCTGCTTGGCTTTGAAGTATGTTTGCTGGTTGTCTATTTTCGTGGTACTAGAGGTCGAATCCAGTGCCTTATGCATGCTAGGCAAGCACTGTACCACTCAGCTACGTCCCCAGCCCCAGCTACGTCAGGTGGATCGGATGCTCTGGAGAGGCATCCAGCTATGCAAGCTGAGGGAGGCCACTTCACTGTCCTCCTGCCCCCGTCTGAGCAGTGGGTGACCTCCAAGCACTTCTAGAGTTCCTGTGACTAGAGATGGGATCTCGGAGCTCCCCTGCCCCCAGGCCCACTGGAGCGAGGGCTGCTAAGTCCTTTCCCACCGGGTGACCCCGCCTCAAATGAGGCGGACAGGGCTGAAGAAAGGAGCGCATCTCATTATAGCCTGGTTGGTAGGTCTCAACTTCCACAAAAAAGCAGCCACCGGGGCTGAGCCAACAGGGGTACCACCCACACCAGCACCCCAGCAGCCAGGCCTCCCAGGGCCTTGCCAAGTCTGGAAAGAATTCCCTGAACAAGCTGAGGCTTGGGATAGCTGTAGAAGGTGAATACAGTCGAAATCACAAACCAGGAGCCAATAGGGGCTGACAGAGGCTTCCCTGGGTTTTGCTGGCCCAGCCTGGGCAACTCCGGGGTCAGCAGGAACATGAGGGAACTGGACAGTGAGCTGTGAGAGAGGAGTCCCCACCATGGCTGGGCTTATCCCAGGAGAGCAGGGCAGACCGTCTGGGGATCCCAGAATAAAGTCTGATGATGACCAACCAACTTCCGGACGCCTGGCGTGGCTCCACACCTTGCCAGGTCTTCCCCTTTAGGGCCAAGGTGCTGCCGGAGAGCCACAGAAACAACAAAAGACAGGCTTGAGGCAGCGCCTTCAGTCTCAGAGCTGAAGAGGTTGAATCCTGTCTCTTGTCTTGAAGGTCTAAAGCTCCAGCTTATACCTGCCCAAGGCTGCAGAGACCAGATCCTGTCCAAGACCACATTGCCTCCCTCAGGCCTCCACAGGACCACAGGGAGCCCAGAGGGGCTGTACCTCACCGAGACCAGAAAGTTCCCAGGATGTGATAGGTGGAGTCTGGTCTCTCCTACACTACTGTGCTGGCTGAGCCCATGCAGGCCAAGAGGACCTCGAGCCCTCCCCCACCACCCAAGAATCCTGGGGTGGGCCCTGCACACAGGCCTTGAGAAACCCAAGAGGAAGGGAGGGAGGAGTGGCAGGAAGGCAAAAAGTCAATAGAACATTTGTTCTGCTGAGTGGTGTTTTTGTTGCCAAAAACTGGCCCCAAACCGTGCACTGGAAGCCAGGGCAAATCTTCCTCTGTCACGCCCACCTTCTTGTCACCAGCTTGTCACTCCACAAGGCTGACTGCACACACCTCAGTCCCACACAATCTTCTCTCTCAGTTCCAGTGCCCTCCCCGCCCTGGCAGAGGTCCCTAGGAGGGGATCACCCCCTCTCTCTCAAGAGCTAGGATTACAAGTAAAACTCTGCACAGAAAAACCAGACTGATACCCTGATATTCTGTCCTGAGCAGAGCTGACATCCTAGTGAGGGACATAAATGATAAACAAGATTAAGTAAAGGGGCTGGAGAGACGGCTCCACGGTTAAGAGCACTGGCTGCTCTTGCAGAAGACCTGGGTTTGATTCCCAGCCCCCACATGGATGGCAGCTGACAACCATCCATAACCATCCAGGGGACCTGACACCCTCTTCTGGTCTCCCAGGGTATTGCACACATGTGGTGCATATACACACACACCCAGGCAAAATACTCATATACAAAATAAAGATAGAGTATATGCCCCAGTGGATGGAGGACTTGTCTATCAGGTACAAAGCCCTGGGTTTGATCCCCAGCACTGCATACAGAGGTATCTATCACCCATCTGTAACCTCAGCTCTTGGGAGGTAGAGGCAGGATTACCAGAAGTTCAAGGTCATCCTTGGCTACATAGTGAGTTTGAACTCACTGGGCTATAAGTAAGACCCTGGCTCAGAGAGAGAAAGAGAGACAGAGACAGACAGACAGACAGACAAAGAGACAGAGAGACAGAAAGATAGCTCAGAATAAGCAAACTACACAACACAGAGCCTGTCAGACTCAAGCTATGCAGAAAACTGAACAGAGAAGAGGGCTGGGACCAGGCAGCAAGTCCACGTGGAGTCACGGAAGGCCACGTGGAGTCACGGAAGGCCACAGGGAGCCAGGAACGTTAGCACTACCGAGAATAAAGCACTTGGAACGTGAGACCATGTCAGGCAGAGGAGGCAGCAGTGCGGGGAGTGAGGGGCTAGAAGGGTGCGTTGCTGGAGGGACGAGAAAAAAGGGTGAAACATCTCAGGGCCAGACGTGGACCTGACAGTGGTGAGGAGGGTTCAGGACCAGAGGCCATTCCCACACAACTGTGGCAGGCCCCAACCTATGATCCGCCCTTGGACAAAGCCCCACTCAGAGGCCCATGATGTGGACCCTCTGCAGGCCAGGAGCCCACTCCGTCTCTCACTACATCCTGACAGATGGGCAGGGCCCCCAGCAGCCAGCAAGCCAAAGAATGCAGCAGGCCTTTCTTAGCCCCGCCCCTCCCAACTCCCAGTGTCTGGCTTGATGACAACCAGGAGAGACTCCCAGGGGAGCAACCACACAGCAGACCTGGTGGCTGCACACTGGCGTGTTCCTGCCTGCTCCCACCACGCCCAGGATCCATCTGTCTAGTGTCTATCAGCCTCAGCTCTCAAAGCTAATCCCTCAGCATGGCCCAAGAACACCCCGGCTGTGACTTCACCCCACTCTGCCGGCTGCGGGAGCTGTGGGGCCCACTACCACGGAGCGGGAGGTGCTTGACTAGATCACAGGACACTGCCATGCCTGGGCTCTGAAGTCCCCTCCAGCAGGAGCTACCCGCACAGCAGGGGTGCAAATAGATAACCAGAATTAAAGGTCCAGTCCCTGCACCCCACTCAGAGGAAAACTGAGGCACAGAAAAGGCGCTACCCTACCCCAGGTCTCCTGAGGCCCAAGCAAGTCTCACTGCCTCAGAAAATGCTCAGTCACACAATGAAAGCCCTGTGACTGGCGGAGATTGCGGGAAGGAGGGGATTGGGACGCAGACTGCAGAAAGCGGTCTAATCCAGCCTCCCGTTCAGTGATTCAGACCAGGTCCAGGGCTCTGCATTCTGGGAGGGGCCCTGGCAGGTGGACTGGAGAGCTTACTCACCTCGGAACTTCTTGGGGGGGTTGTCCAAGTCCCCGGCTGCGGGCTCCACCACACAACGGTCATCCACCAGCCTGGAACAAAGCATCTCCCATCAGAGGGAAGGAAGGCTCATCTCCTCAGGGCACCCCTCCCTTGAGGGCACCAGGGAGGCCCCCTGAAACTCCGCCATCACCGACAACCACACACACACACACACACACACATCTGCTCTTTCCTGTACAGCTGTTAAAGGCGAGGTTGGGGCTGGAGAGATGGCTCAGCAGTTGGGAGCATTGGCTGCTCCTTCGGAGGATCCAGGCTCGATTCCCAGCACCCACGTGGCAGCTAGCATCTGTCTGTAACTCCAGTTCCAGGGGATCCAACATCCTCTTCTGTCCTCCACCAGCACTACACAACACGGGTGTACTTACATGCAGGTAACACATTTATACACTCAAAAATAAAATAATAAAAAAAAATTTTTAAAGGCAAGTCCTTTGGAGCTTCCCCTGTCCTTGGGGAAAAAGGTGTGCTGCTCCCTGTCGGAGCCATCACACACCGCAAAGGTAGCTCCGGAGGTCCTGCTGCCTGGACAGCAAGGACAGGAAGAGCAAAGGGATGAGAGACACGGGCAAAGGAGGGAAATTAGAGCCAGGAGAGAAGGCAGAGGGTGAACAAAGACAGAATGGATGAATGACAGACGTGATGAGAGACTGCAGACAGGCCGGAGGACGTGGAAACTTGTGCTGTGGTAGGCTCAGCCAGGACCCATCCCACACTCTCCTCTTCAACCCATCCTAAGGCCAGAAATTCCCTCTTCTAGCCATGGCGAGGGATCAGTCCTGCATCTCTGGAGGGCACCCTTCCATCCATCCAGGTATCTGTCCCCCATCTACCCATCCATTCATCCATGTATCCATCCGCCTACACACCCACCCACCCATCCACATGCTCACACACCCACCCGCCCACCCATCCTCCCTCCATTTATGTCCGTACCTGCCATCTACCCACCCATCCTTGTATGTACTAATCCTTCTCTCTAACCATCCCTCCCTCCATCTAGTCTCCAAGTTAAAGAGCTGATGATCACACACCGTTGCCAAGGCCAGCTCTGTCTCATCACTTTACATGCGTTGCTTCTGAATTCTCACCTACTGGCCAGCACCAGCACCATCTTCTGAGTCGGAAACTGTGCCTGACCATTAGCTAACTCACCAGAAGTCACAGAGCCGGTATCAAAGCCCACCCAGCTTCCGCACCTCCAGTCCTTGTGTTGGCCAAGGAGGTCTTATGGTCTGACTTCCAACAGTTCTTTCAGTGGCTTCATCTTCTTTGCAAAGCCACCCATTGATCCCACCATCCCTGGGAACGCTCATCCCTCCAGAGGTGGTCCCGGCAGTGAGATTCCTTCAGACAGCTCTCACTCCCTCAAGCCCCAGGCCGAGCGGATCTGCATTCCCTCACCCTCCATCCAGGAGAGGCTTCCAGGCCCTGCCCCTGTGGGCGTCCCTCCCAGTCCCACAGCACCTGGTCCCAGCTCTCTCTGCTTCAACGCTTGCCCAGTCTCCACCACGAGTCCCTGCAGCTGGTGCCCCAGGGTGCTTCATATGGAACCACACAGTGCAGTCCCCTCCCACTCGAGCTCCAAGCACTTGTATTTTCCCGAGTGAGAGGACTGATAAGATCCTTTGTGACCATATTTGGATTTCCATCCCGAGTTTTTACAACAACCCCTTTATCATAAAGGTAAAATGGTATGAAGCCCATTTCCACTGAACCCACTTGAATTTATGCTAATGAGGGCACTTTTGGAAAGTCCCTAAGGATGAAGAGGAACTGCAGCCCGACCCGCCCATGGGGAACTGGAAGGTGATGGAAGTTGGCTTCATCCTGGTGGTCAATGACATCACCAGTTATGTACAGTGAAGGTCCAATTCAAAAGGACCCAATTCAGGGAGTGTCACAGTTGGTGAGCTCAAAGGAGACAAAAGGCTAGTGTGGCCCACAAGAGGCACTGAAGCTCTTCACTGCATACTCAACCTCACTTGTTCACCTCTCCCAGCTGGCTGACTTGGACTGCACTATTTTTTTAATTGTATTTTTTATTTAATGGGGGCCGGGTGCCATAGAACACGTCTTCAGGAAGAGGAGAACTTTGTGGAGTTAGTTCTCTCCTTCTACCATATGGGTCTTGGGATCAATCTCTCTCTCTCTCTCTCTCTCTCTCTCTCTCTCTCTCTCTCTCTCTCTGTGTTCAAGCACTCTCTCACTGTGCATGTTGTGGAGGTCAGAGGACAACTTTCAGCATGGGACTGTCTCCTTCATGTGTGGTTCTAAATACATGGAAGTCATGTCCACATGTTTACAAGTCAAGCACTATTGACTGAGATAATCTCCCTAAACCTTTAAACTGTAATTCATTAAGTACACAGAGGTTTTGGGTTTGTTTTTCTTTGTTGTTTGCTTGCTTGGTTGGTTTGGTTTTGAAAGGGTCTCACTATGTAGCCCCAGCTGGCCTGGAACTCAATACACAGACCGCTCAAAGCTGGCTTCAACCTCTTAGCCACCCGCCTGTCTCTGCCTCCCAAGTGCTTGGATTAAAGGTGTGGGATACCATGACCCACTGGGCGTGTTTGTTTTCATTACTTTTATTTGTTTTACATGTGTGTATGCCCACACATGCCAGAGTACACATGTGAAGCCCAGAGGACAACTTGGGAATCAGTTCTCTCCCTCTGCTATGCGGGTCCAGGGATGGAATTCAGGTTGGCAGGCTTAGAGAGCAGACATCTTTACCCACTGAGCCATCCCACCAGCCTCACTAAACGGTTTTGCTGAGTTCTGTGAGCCACTGAAACAAGCTACCAAATATGAAGGGATATTACAGGCCCTGACTCACAGATGGCCAGTGAGAAAAGCCAGGCCCAGACTGTGACTGTCATCTGGCAAGGAGGACAGAGCCCTCAAGTTGTGATATTTGGCACTAACTCTACACAGATAGTATGAACCGTGGGTCGCTGCCCGGCACCCTCGGGGAACGGAGAGCTGCCTGATATTTGCATACACTATTTAATTTTCTAAGACTATTTTGCTATTATTTCCATGTCGTAGGCAAAGAGCCAGAGTTTGGAATGGTTAACGACTGGAGAGCTGGGATTTGAAACTCGGCTGCCCAGTGCCAGCAGGTGCCTCCCAGGACTGCCCAGGGCCAGGCAGGAGGGGCCACAGCCTCCTCTACCTCCAGGCCTGTGGTGCTCTCCCCTCCCCATTGGCACTAGCATCACAGGTCATCGTGGTCACACTGCCCTCAGAAGAGTCACTAACACGCCCCTGGTAATTTCCACAGTCCTGTCCCTGAAGCCTCATCCCTAAACTGCGTATCTTCAACAGTTCAACTCAGAAGTTAGAGGCATCAAAACCCTGAGTTCCTGGTGTTCCACCCCAACACACTGCTCCTGAAGTTATCCCCCTCTGCCGATGACAACTCCACCCTTCCAAGTGCTTTGGCTAAAAACCAGTTTAAAAAAAAAAAAAAAAAGCCGAAAAAAGTAACCGCATGATGGCCTGAGAGATGCACACGATGGCTCTGACCTCCCCCTGGCCCACCCTAGTCCAGGTCCACAGAGTCCTCCAGACTCCTCCAAGATTCCTCCAAGACTCCTCCAGACTCCTCCAAGACTCCTCCAGACTCCTCCACGCTCTCGGCCCTGGCTCTTCCTCTTCTGAGCCCTCTGCTTCCAGACACCACTCACTTCCTATAACTCTTAGCTCAAAGGATCCATCCCTGTGGAGACTCTACTCCCCAACCCTTTTAAAACTATGCACTGGGGGCTGAAGGGATAGCTCGGTGGTTTGGAATGCTCGTTGATCTTGCAGAGGATCTGGTTCAGTTCCCAGCACTCACACGGCAGCTCACAACTGCCTGTAACTCCAATTTCAGAGAATCTGATGCCCTCTTCTAGCCTCCGAAAGCTGCTCCATTCACATGGTGCACAAATATACACAGGCAGGCTCACTGAGCCTACGTATATAAATAAACAAACAAACAAAACCCACTGAAGCTGGGTTTAGTGATCCACAGCTATAATTCCAGCACTTGGGAGAGGAGGGTCAGAATGTCTAGGTTATCCTTGGCTATATAACCAGTTAGAGAGCCATCCTGGGCTACATGAGATCCTGTCTCAAAAAAAAAAAAATACAATAATAATGGGGACTACAGGCTGGAGAGACGGCTCAGCAGTTAAGAGCACTGGTTGTTCTTACAGAAAACCCGGGTTCAAACCCCAGTATCCACATGGCAGCTAACAACAGTCTATAACTCCAGTTTCAGGAAACCCAACACCTCTTCTGTCTTCCTCAGGCTCTGCATAACACAGGTTCACTTACACACATGTAGGCAATATAATCATACACATAAAAGAAAAATAAATAAATTTAAAACTAAATACATAATGCGGGCTGGTGAGATAGCTCAGTGGTTAAGAGTCCTTGCTGTCGACTGGGCTTTGGTTCCCAGCACTCACATCAGGCAGCTTCCAACTGCCTGTAACTCCAGCTCCATGGGATTTGATGCTCTTGTCTGGCCTCCCCTAGAACCTGCACATATATGGCATACATTCACACAGACACACACACATAAAAATAATAAAAATGAATCTTTTTTAAAACGATATTAAAAAATAAAAGGTATGCATTGCTTCCTTGAAAGTGGCCAGTGCCTTCCTGTTTTCCTGTTCTACCCTGGGCCTGCTCTACAAGAGTCTACTTACTCTGTGCACCATCCCTCAATCCCACTCTGGTCTGTAGGTTCCACAGGTTCAGAGATGTGTAATTGCTCTTTGCTGCATCCCTGGTGCCCAGACGAGCAGAGCAGGACACACAATACCTACTGAGCAGGTAAATTAATTCGTTCTACCAGCCCCAAAGAGAAGTGCATGAGAGGAAATGACGGGGTCCCCGCCCTGAGGAGCTGAAATCTCATTGAGGAGACAGTCACACACTGAGATAAATAATGACAGAAGGTGCATGCACCAATGCCAACTGGTGGTACCCCCACCCCGTGGGTTTTGTCTGGATTCGGGAGGGGAATGGTCAGAGCGTGGCCAATCAGCCCGGGTATGGAAGGAAGAGCTGTAGAGAGCTTCGGCCCCTGCATAATGCATAGGATTTCCTGTAAGACATCCTGTGAATCAGATCAGCCAGGCCTGAATCAGATCAGCTGGCGGTGCTCAGCAAAGCCAGAGGGGACAGGACACACACACACACACACACACACACACACACACACACACTGTGATTGGGGGGGAGCGGGTGAGGACAGGAGAGGGTCCCTGCCAAGGAGCTTTTGTGGGACACTATAGAAGTCACATAACTGCTGCCCACCCTTGGCCAGTGCACAAGGCCTTATGGGAGGGGAAACAAGAGGTCCCAGCCCCCTTCCTTAGACACTGCTAAGTAAAGCCCATCCTGACCAGGACCCTCCCTGAGTCTCCTGAGACTCCCTGTCTGGGTTACTCCTGCAAGAAAAAGGCCTGCAAATGAGGCTATACCCATGCTTTCCCGGGCAGCTGGCATAAACTGGCCTGGCGTTTAGGTGGCTGTCCATCTGTCCCTGTCCACATGGGCTCAGCTTCGGAAGCCCTGCCCCATACAGGGCCTAGGGTCTTCAAAACAAAGAGGACCCGTGAAGCCACTCAGCGAAGGGGCTAGAAGGAAGGCAACCCAGACTTTCAGCCCAGCACCACAGCGCACACAGCAAGTCACAGGGAGGCTGACCCTAGGCGCACAGGGACGACAGAGAGATAGGGCAGGGGAACTTCAACTCCGCCTTCTGGGACAAAGGAGCTGCTGGGCTCCATCCTGTACCCTTCCCAGGAACCCTCTCAGGAATGACCCGTTATAAGCTTTTTTTTAAAAGGATTTATTTTCAGTTTTTAATTTGTGTGTGCGTAAGTCCATGCCTCTGGGTGCCCAAGGAGACCAGAGAGGCGTCCCTGGGTGGTAAAGTACCCAGTGTGGGTGCTAGGAACCAAATTCTGGTCCTCTGGAACAGCAGCCTGCACTTCTAACTGCTGATCTATCTCTCCAGTCCCGACATGCTCTTTTTATACAAAGGATATCTGCAGACCCCTGGAGGACTCCCAACACCTCTCACAAGCCTGGCCTCCATTTTCTGTGTTGGCCCTAAGATATCCCTGGCCAGTGCTACCTGGCCAGAAGAGGTGGGAGAGAGACCAAAGTTCCTAACAGATAGGCGGGAAAGCCTTATCAGATGGGCTCAGGAAACTGGGGACCAGAGGGAGCCTGACAGGCAAGTTTTGGTGGAGGCCGAGTAGAGCGCCCCCAGATCACTTGGTTGGGTCTTGGCTCTTCACGCTCCACCCAGCTGCGAGCGAAACTCACCACGTGCAACCACCCACCACCGCAGAAGGGGTGACGGCGGCCTCGCCCCAGCCTGCCTCAGCAACTACAGCTGGGCCTGCGCCAGGCGCCCTACTCTGGGTGGAGACAGACTGCCACATCCGCCCACAAAAGTCACCCCAACTCCTCCCCACCTGGTGGCGCGGCGTCTCGGGTTGTAGCAGTCCCATCTACTCCTTGGGGGTCCAATGTGCTGACTGGAATTCATGCACTGGTTGGGCATCTGATTTCTCGTTCTATCTTTAGAACAGTCCAGGGTGGTCAGGCAAGAGCCACCTTGGCCATGCAGCTGGTCAGACAGGTGACAGCACACACACATCATTCATCAACAAAGCCTTCCGTCAGCCTTCGTGTGCTAGGTGTGTTCCTGCCCTCAGGAAGCCCATGTCTACCCTAGAATGCCCTGAAGACAAGATTCCCAGGTCCACAACTTCGTATCAGGTCCCCTTCCATCAACTCAAGGACAGAGGCCACACAGGAGCCGAAAAGACAAGCCCCATTTGATAGCATGAGGCCTGCACTGGGCAGGGGAGGACAGGCGGTCCAGAGTATTCCGAACCCAAAGGGACGATTTACCTGATTGATCCTCTAGGAGGGTTTAAAGGAAGATGATGCCCCTCTGGAGTACTCAAGGGATTTACACCCCAAGGCTTTGTTTAAGGGAAGAAGGATGCATCCCGGGCCCTGGGTGACCCATGGAGTCCAGAGTGGACTTTGAGATCCAAAAGAACGCCATGGGAAGGCATCGGGCAGGCTGGTGCTGGCTGCAGATTGGATGAGGAGGGGGAAGGGCGTTACAGTGACCTCAAGGGAACCATTGACTCCCCAGGAGCCAGACTCAAAACCTGCACCTGCCAACTCAGCCTCTATCAGTGAACATGGGATGGGGGAGGTCCTGGGAGGATCCAGTCAAATCCGCTCCCAATCCCACAGTGGACATTGGAGCACATGGGAACAGAGACCAGCCCCGCACACAGAATATAAGCAGTGACTGGTTCCCAGCCCAATTTTCCTGACTCCCCACCCGCCTGGGGCACTGGCCACCTGCCCACCATCCAGAAGCCCTGGAGAAGACCACCTTCAACAGTAGGCAGCATTGGGATAGGCTTCAGTGATGAGAGAGGCCAGAGGAGCCCTCTCCAGATACCCAGTTAAGCTTGGCCAGGTAGGGTCTGAATGTTGGGAAAGAATCCCAGATTCACTGGCTGGGGTCTCCAGCTAATCACTACAACCAAGTCTCTCTCTCTGTCTCTGTCTCTCTGTCTGTCTGTCTCTCTCTCTCACACACACACACACACATACATACACACACACACACACACACAGAGCACCATGGAGCCACCCTGTGGCATCCGAGGGACCAGGCAATATATTGAATATACAGAATCCAGCAGCAGCAGTTAAGGTGCCCTACTCAGAGCCAAAAGGGGAAACACTAAGCACCACACTCAGAGAGCCCCGAGTCTCTCCAGGAGGGGAGCAAAGATAACTGAACTTGGCCCAGCAGAAGTACAATTCTCAGCCACCATGCCAGCCTTGGGGCCGCCACCTAGGCCCACAGCCCTGAGTTTCTGGCTCCTGATCGAGTGGGGTGCACAGGACACATCTCTATGGACAAAGGAGACAGAGCAACGAAGGAAGTCTGAGAAGTGGCCATGGGTGGCTCAGCTGCCCTCGCCTCACCCACTAGCCCTCCAGGCCTGACTTGCTCCCGTGTTCCATCGGCTGGAAGTGAATGCTAAGCTTGTCCCACCTCCGAGTAACCGAGACCGTAGAGTCTCAGCAGGGCAAACTTTCAGGCCCCTCCAGATGCCCTCAGAACTCTCTGGGAAACAGAGGCATGAAGCCCTAATGTCAGACAGCCCAGGGATGATCCTGCGTTCTGGGAAGTCCACACTGTGGAAGAACAGGAGGTGGGGATGGGTCCTGTTTCCAATAAGATTTCAGAGGCCTAGGGACCAAACGTAAGTATGAACTATGGTAGGAACCTGAATTAAATCAGTGCTTCGAGGCATACTGAGGCAAGCAGACTATGGACTGTGCTTATTGGATGCCATTAGGGAGAATTTCAAATAGTTTTAGCCACCATGTGGGTGCTGGGAACTGAACCCAGATCCCCTGCAAGAGCAGCCAGTGCTCTTAACTGTTAAATCACCTCTCGAGCCCTTTTTAATTTATTTTTGAGACAGGGTCTCACTATGTAGGACTGGCTAGCCTAGAACTCACTATGTAGACCAAGCTAGCCTCAGACTCACAGAGATCCTCCTGCCTCTGCTTCCCCAGTGCTGAGATTAAAGGCGGGTACCACCACATCCAGTCTATTTTACTTTTGTACAGTTATTTATTTATTTTGTATGTGTGCATGTGTGTGTATGAATACCTGACACAGCACGAGCATGGAGGTCGGAGGACAGCTTGCAGGAGTCAGCTCTCTCTTTCTACTATGTGGGTCTTGGAGATCAAATTCAGGTCATCAGGCTTGAGTGGTACCTTTACTTGCTGAGCCATCTTGCTGGCCCACAGATCCCCGTTTCTTGGATTCATTTAATGACGTATTCGGAGGTTTAGAAAGATGCAACATATATAATTTACCATGAAAATGCATCTGCAAAAAACTTTAGATGTCACAGTACGAGGAAACAGGAACAATTAAGTCCAAGTCGTAAGAAAACGGGTTTGGGCGGGTCGGTTTTGCTTTTTGAGGTTTTTTGTTTGTTTGTTTCTGTTGTTATTGCTGTCTTCAGATTTATGGTGGCTGGAGAGATGGATCAGCAGGTAAGAGCTCTGGCTGCTCTTATAGAGGACTTGGGTTTGGTTCATAGCACCCACGTGGAAGCTTACAACCATCTGTAACTCCAATTCCAGAGGATGGAGGCCTTCTTCTGGCCTCCGCAGGCATGTGGCACACATGTAGCACACAGATATACATGCAGGCAAAACACACACATAAATTAAAAATAGATTTATAAAATAAAAATTTTCAAGCTTATTATTTATTTATTTATTTATTTATTTATGTGTGTATGTATACACATACTTTTGGGTACCCACAGAGGCCAGAAGAAGGCATCAGATCCCCTGGAGCTGGAGCTACAAGTGGTTGTGAACCACCCAGGGTGGATGTTAGGAACCGAATTCCAGTCCTCTGAAGAGCAGGAAGTCTCTGCCCTTAACCACTGAGTCATCTCTCCAACCCCAGGGTTTGGTTTTTTAAGACAGCTCTCACATAGCCTAGGCTAGCCTCAAACTCCCTATCCAGCTGAGGGTGACCTAGAATTCCTGATCTTTCTGCCTCCATCTCCCAAGCGCTTGGATCACAGGTGCATGCTGCCACGTCCCATTTTATACAGTGCTGGGGACGGAGCCCAGGGCTTCATGAAGCTAAGCAAGCACTGGACAACTGAGCCACATCACCAGGGCTTCCGACGGGTATTTTAATGGTTTTCTGTCATTTCCCTGAGCCTCAGCTGCTTGGTGAGGTCTAAGGGACAGCCAAGCCACTGTAAACAATAGATGGATCTGAATCTGTAGCCACACAGCCTTGTCATCATCATCACTGTGACTGGCCAGAGACAGCTTTGAGTCTCCTTTCCCTAACCTACATCACCCCGTGTCTCCTGCTAGACACCTGGGTACGGGCCGTCCCTCAGACTGGAGGACGGGCTGATGGCCAGCTGGCTGAAGGAGAGACGAGGGCAGGGATTTGCTAACCAAATATGCACAGGTGTGTGCCTTAAGCACCTGCAGCTGCCTGGGGCTGAGATTTGTGTTCTCTGCCCCTCTGGCTCTGCCTACCTGCCAGTCAGAAAACCTGCATGCATCCAAGAGCTCAAGGCCTGCAGCAAGACCCCCCTGTACATCTCAAAGACAAACCCCTTTCGGAATGAGGCCCCATCCAGCCCGCATCTCCCGACCCAGGGTCAAGGGGCAACACTCGGCCTCATTTCTGCTTCCCACCAACTCCTTTCCCACAGGGTCTGTTCTAGAAGGACCTTCAGCCCCATCAGCCTCAGACCCCTGCTGGGTAACCTCAGGCTCTTGACTTCACAGAACTGTGAATCTGAAATACCAATGCTGGGCACGCCCAGCCCTGCGCATGGTCGGCCTGACAGCTCAGAGGCTCAGAGCTCCCATGCCCTTGAGATGAACCAGTAGAGACTGAGCTCTCCTCCCTCCCCCAGACCTCTATCCCTCCTCCCTCCCAGCCCCCACTCCCAGGGAGAGGGCCCGACTTGTACATTCAGTGCAGTCTAGAGCATAGGGCTGGAAGTGGACATGCAGAGACTCCAGCTGTGTGTACGAGATCATCGAAACCCAGAAGCCTGCCCCCAAGCTGACAGCAGAAAGCCGGTGCATCCCCACCCTACAATCTGGCTGTCTCCCCACCCCCACCCCAAGCCACCGCCCCACAGGCCAAGCAAGGGAGGGGTTGTGGGGTCAGGAATGCAGGGCAGGGCACCAGTGTGTGGGCCAGTATGACTACAGCAGGATTCTCCAAGGCCAAGATGTTAGACTCAGCCCGAGACCCTACAGTAGAGAGGTAGAAACTAGGTCCGCATCCTCTACAGACCCCCACCTGGCTGCTCCCCCATTTCACCCCACGAGGGCACAGCACACTGTGTACCAACTACTTCGTGGGACCTCCACCACACCCAATCAAGAGGGTGGCAGCTGTCTCACTCTCTGACAGCCAGTGCAACACAAACATGTGACATGAAGTGGGTCAGACTCTGTGTGGCACCGATTTCTGCCTCCACAACCAGACAAAGGCACAGTACGCAGCTAAATGTAGGCCTTCCCTTTGATCTCCATCCAGAGATAACTGAACAGGTGTCCAGACATGTGAGGACCAGGATGCTCAGGGCAAAATGTAAAGACTTACAGGCAGCCTGGATTCGGGTACCAGGGCAGCTTTAATGAGTTACAGAGCCTCCTGCCATGGGATGCTCTGCTGTCTCAACAACAGCATGGGAAAAGGCAGATACTATGTCCGCAGGACAGGATTCAAAGCCACAAGCACAGCTTGATTTGTTTGTGTTTGTGTGCACAGAGGCCAGCCAGGTCTATACAGGATATTAATATAAACCACAGCAGTGTTACAGGGAATTCTTATTTGAGCTCTTCAAGTGTTCTCCATGGAACATGCATTATTATTATTATTATTATTTTTTTAACCAGAAAAAAAAATCCATGTCTTCAAAACCTGAGTTTGCACAGATGGTACTAGCTAAAGCTCAGCTACTGCCTTGGGCTACAGAACAGAAGTCTAACATCTCATTCCAGTGAACTCACAATTAAATGAAAGCCAGGGCAGGTCTGAAATGCACCCGAAGAATGAAGGCAGCTTGGGAGGGACAGAACCTCCTCATGAAATTACATGTGTCTCCCTTAAGTCTCAAAGAGCCCCAGTGAGTTATCTCACCAGCTCCCAGTTGTATAATAGGAACGGGCTAGGACTCAGTATTAAAACAGTGCCTGGCACATAGTAGGTGCTTCATAAAAGTTTGCTGAGTGACTTAATGAAGTCTCATGAGGGAAAGCAGGTAGCTCTGAGCCCAGGCAGACACAGCAGCCAGGATCCTCACAGCCTATTAGGGGAAGCCAGACCCTGGTGGTGCATACCTACAGCCTCAGTACTTCCTGTACTTCCAACACTCAGGAGGCAGAAGCAGGAACATAACCACAATTTCAAGGCCAGCCAGGGCTACATGACAAGACTCTGTCTCAAGAGACCAAAAAGTATAGCCTAGGAATCCTCTCTCCCCAGTGATGAAACATTAATGATGAAATATTAGGCCCTAATAACTGCCTCTAAAATTAATAATAAATAAGTTTTTTGAAAAGTCAGTTGAAGAGCCTTTAAAGAATCCAACACTGTCCACCGCAGAAAGATTGAAACACATACACATGCACACACACACACACACACACACACACACACACACACACACACAAACTACAGTATTGACTAAACTCAGGTCCCCTGAACGTACTCAGCAAGCATTCTATTGCTAAGCTACACCCTCAGTCTTTTCACTTTTTATTTCAAGAAAGAGTCCCACTAAGTTACCTTGTCTGAACTTGAGCTTACTCTGTAACCCAGACAGACCTTGAACTTGCAATCCTCCTGCCTCAGTTTTCTGAGTAGCTAAGATGACAGACCTGTGCCACTATGTCCAGCTTGGAGCTAGAATTTCTTTTTAAAGACACACATACACATTCTCAGGTACAGCTAGAACACCCTAGAGAATAGCAGGCTGGGACTGGAGAGATGGCTCAGCACATACTGTTCTTGCAGAGGACCCATGTCAGGCAGCTCACAGCCACCTGAAACTCCAGCTCCAGGGGATCCAACGCCCCCTTCTGGTCTCCATGGGTACTGCACTCATAGGCACCTACTCACACACATGCACATAACTGAAGATAAAATAAATGTTTTTTAAGAAGAAATAAAGAACACACAGGGTGGGCTGGAGATACAGCTCAGCTGGTAGAGTTCTTGCCTAGCATGCACAAGGGTTTGATCCAGCACTGGAGAAAGAGAAAGAGAAAAAAAAATACTCCAAGAAGGTCAGGTTGTCAGAAACATCCAGTTACTTGGGGTGGGGAGATGGGGGGGGCGCACACCTTCCATCCCAGCACTCAGGAGGGTCAGGCAGGTGGATTTCTGTGAGACTGAGGCCAGCCTGGTCTACACAGTGAGTTCCAGGCCAGCTGGGGCTACAGGGAGACCTTGTCTCAAAAAACAATCAAAAAAATCCAGCGAATAACGGAACACAAAACAGAGACACCTTCCTGAGAAGATGTCCTTGAGGCTCTTGGTCCCAGGGTCCTCACCTGGGGGCCTGGAGACCTGGGGCCTCCCACATCCTCTCCCCAACACACGCACACACGCGCACACACGCACACATGCACACACCCCACTTCTCAGGTCTTGATTCCCAGCACCTACCCTCTCAGGACACGTTAGGTTAGGGTTGGAACAAGGACAGGGGACCCGACAGAAGAAGGTAAGGACCCTCTGACCCCGTGTACTGATCGCCTCCCAAGGGGTGACCCGGGTCCAAAGGTGCTGAAGGATCCCCAAAAGTACTCCCAGGCCCCCTTGACAAATGAAGGAGAGGCCCCTTCAAGACGAGTCCCCTGCACCCTCAGCTCACTCCCTGGGGTTCTGAAGTCCCACCTTGTGGGCAGAAAGAAGATCTTCGGGGCCCCAACAGGTCCGCCCTGCATTCCTGTGGCTAGCTCTGTCTAGCTACTGGAGCCACAGCAGTCCTCCACCCTGGCTAGTAGCTCCAACCCTGGCCTCCACTGCCTCCACCTGGGTGATAGACAAGGCTGGCCCTACCATACTTTCCTGTCAAGAACAGACGAGGGCCTGCTTCCCCAAGTCTCAGCCGACTCCAGGATCCACTCCCCAGACTGCTCCTGGCCTCACAATCCATACTTAATATACTGTCTTCATGGGAGCTCTAATTAGCCAAGAGGTTCTAACTGGCGGTCTCTTCAAGACTTCTGGTGCCAAACCAAATAATGTGGAGCTTCCTAACCCCAACCAGAACCCCTTCCTACCTCCTCAGCTAGCCAGGCCTTCAGCTCACCAAGAATGCCCATCTTCAACAAATTCACTTCACAAGTTATAGATGAATGTCAAGCTCTAAGCCCTGAGCCAGCCCAGGAGCTCAATCACATCAGCCCCTAAGGTTCAAGACCCTGGGCACCAACAGCCCCAGGACAGGCTGTTAACCGCAGTTCCTGACAGAGGCACATAGGCTCTGAAGATGACAAGTGAGAATCACTCAGAGCTATGGTTCTCGCCAAACAGACTACCAATTCCCTGGGGAGCTTGTTAAAATGAAGAATTAGAAACTGGGAATGTAGTTCCGTGGTTGCGCACAGGAACTGACCTAGCATGTACATGCGTCTAGCCTGCATCTGAGACCCTGAGTTCCACCCTGAGTATCACCAAAAAATGAAAACAACAACAACAACAAAAATGCAGATTTTAACTTGGTAGGGCAGGCTGTGGAGACTCTGAGAGTCTATATTTCTATCAAGTTTGGTCTGTTTTGTGGTTGGGGTTTTTGCATGGCTTTTTGTTTGTTTTCTAATTTTATGTATGTCAGTGTTTTGCATACATGAAAGTGCACCACGTGTGTGCAATACTTACGGAAGGCCAGAGCAGGGCATTGGAGTCCCTGGGACTGGAGTTACAGCAATTATGAGTCACCATATGGGGGCTGGGAACCGAACCCAGGTCCTCCGCAAGAGCAAGTGCTCTCAACCACTGAGTCATCTCTCTAGCCCCTTGTTTTTTGAAGGCAGGCTCTCGTTGTACCCTAGGCTAACCTTCAACTCCTGATCCCTCCTGCCTCTACCTCCTAAGTTCTAGGATTACAGGCATACATCACCACACTCCACAGGATCTACCAAGTTTCTAAATGATGAGGCAGCCACCAGACTGAGCACACTTTGGGTACAATGAGTTGCAGCTGTCAATCATTCATCCACTAAGGCGGCAGAAAGCACAGCTGCCTTCTTCACCAGCAGTTCCCAGCACAGAGCTTGCTCCATGACGGGGACCGAATACGAGACTGGCATGGCTAATTCATTAACTCTGGCGGAGTGCCAGCATTAGATGAGCCTTCAGGGAACCCTCAAGAGCCTGATCAGCACATGAGAGCAACTTCCACAGAGCAGTTTGAGAGCGTCACAGCACAAAGGAGTTAATTCTGCCCTGGAACGTGAAGGTGCTGATCTTTCCTGAGAGGCCACTTTAGGCTACATTTCAAAGGGTGGGACACATTTACTCAGGAGGGCGGGAGCAACCCAGCACAGGAGCAAAGGTAAAGAGACTAAGCGGGAGGGGTTCCAGGAACGGCACCTGAACCGTTCAGGTGTATGTGTTCAGGCGTAGGAAGGTGAGGAACTCGAGACTAGGCTGGGGTCTGTGCATGGGCCAGGTTAGAAGCACCTGGTGGGAGGGGCTGCTTAATAGGGAAGAACACGCTGGGGTCAGGGCTCTGAGGTCCCTGGGACCGGCCTTGAGTTCAAGGTAGACTGAAGAAGTAGTTCCTGGGGGCAGGAAGGATCAAATAGGAGAGTACAGTAAGACAACAGAGGGATTCCCAAATGAGAGAAGGAGACTGACGGCCTGAGGGAGAGGAAACTGAGACCCTTTCCTTGCTCTCTTAAACCTCACAGGCGGTGCTCCATCCCAGACCAGGCACGGAGCAACAGAGGACAAAACAGTGGGCTTTGGGGGGCCTTTCCCTTTCCCACATAGTGCCCCATGCTCTCTTCAGTATGAGATGCTGACGGTGGGACCCCTACCCTCGCTTCGGCACACCCGGGTCTGGGCACTGTTCTGAGCCGTCTCTGCACAGATGCTGACCCAGATGTGAGTCCATCTTTCTTCTCTGGGTAACTACAGAAGAGAAATCAGATGGAGAAATCCACATCTGACCCAGGAGGTGTGTAGGAGGCATCGGGGAGGACTCTGCGGGGAGGAAAGTCAGGCTGGAACTCCAGTCTCAGTCCTCTGGCTGACAGGCCCCCACAGGCTCCCCTGTAGCACACAGAACCTTGGAGAGACCAAGTGAGCCAGGGGCCTCCCACCTGCCAAGCTCAAGGGAGGAGGGGCAGTGTAGACCAGCCTTAAACTGAGAGTTACACACACACACACACACACACTCTCTCTCTTACACCTCCAAAGCCCCCAGAGAGGGGACACCCTGGGGCTGGGCAGCTGGGTGTTGCCCGTAGGATGAGACCACTCCACACAGATCTCCAGACTAAAAATGGGACAAAAGCAGAAGAGCTGCTGTGGGCTCCCCCACATCCCTCCAGCAATAAGGCACCCAAGAGTTCTCCAACAAAGATAAACTGGCTCCTGCCGTCTCTCCGGCTATAGGCCTGGCCCCAGCCCGGGACAGGAATCGATTCCCTGTTTATCCAGCACAGACCCTGGGGGGTGGCAGCCAGAATTAATTAATGTTTGTAAAGTGATTGGCGAACCTGGGACCAGGGACCCAGGGACGCCAGAGGAGCTGCACAGGAAATTGAGGAGAAGAGGCGGGGAGAAGGGGGGCAGCTGGCTGGGACCTGGCCGCCTGGAAGGGAAGGGTAGAGAAAGCACTCCTATTGAGGGGAAACCCGGCACAAGGAAAGCAAGAAGCTACCACCCCTCTTAAGCGGTTCAGGACAGGACAATTAGTTAGAGGGCTCCAGGCTCTAGGGCTTGGCTTACCTAATAACCCCCCTCCTCCGGCGCGCGCACCCCAATCCCAGCCAAGCACATGCAGGCCTTCTCGCAACTCCACCGGCCACCTGCACGGTCCCAGGCCCACCTGCAGAGGAAGTCCCCGGCCCCCAGCAGCTACTAAAGAAGTGCGCCCGAGGGTGGCAGCTTCGCGGGCCCAGGCTCCTCTGCTCACTCCCCAGGGCGCCCGACTGCTACCTGGGCAAACTTCCTTTCTAGCAGACAGAGCCGAGCGTCCCCTCGCTCCAGGAGGCCGGGGCGTCCCAGCCCTCCGTCGGCCGGCCGGGCACCAGGACGCACGCAGCTGGCACCGCGTTCCCGACGCCTCCCTCCCATCCCGCGGCTCACTCACCCCAAAGTGCTGATGAAGCCATTGACGGAGCCCTCGGCGTACAGGGACACGATGTCCCCGATGTGGAGAAAACTGGACATTTCGTTCATGGCTTCGGCCCTCCGGGGCCCGAGGCGGCGAGGACGCCCAGGGACCAGCGACCAGGCTCGGCGCAGAGGACCGCGACGCGCGGGGCGGAGAGGGGCGCAGTGCCGCCTCGGAGTCCGGCGACCGCGACGATCGGGCGGCCCGGGCGGGCTGGGGGGCCTCGGGAGCGGGAGGAGGCGCGGCGCGGCCCGGGTCCCGAAGAGGAGGTGCCCGCGTCTCTGCGCGCCCGCCGCCCTCCCGCCCGGCCCGCGCGTACCTGCGAGCGAGGAAGGAGCAGGAAGTCTGGGGCCGCCGCACACATGCAAATCCCGCCCGGGAGGCGGGGTCGCCACACCCCGCCCCGCCCCCGCCGCGGCTCCCACGTGCACCCGCCCGCCGCCCTGCGCGCCCCGGGTCTGGCCTCTCCGACGCCGCGCGCTCCTGCACCCCCGAAAGCGCCTTGCGCGCCCCCGGGGCGTCCGCGGGCTCCAGCGCGCTCCCTAGACGGCCGTGCCCCGGGGACCCCGCTGCAATCCGGGGCTCTCCACACTCGGAGTTCCCCCGATCGCCTGCCCTGCGGGCCCCCGGGTGGCAAATCCCACGGAAAGGGGGAGCCCCGAGCCGCCGCGGACACCTCGGTGAGCTGGGGCTCGGGACACTGTCACGCTACGGCCACAGCGCCCAGCTGAGAGCCGTCTGACGTCTTGGACGCGCGCTTAGCCCGTAGCGGAGGCGCAAATCAGGATTCATACTTCTGACCATGAAAAGCTTTTTCATTGCACAATAGAAAATGCTGGGACTTGGAGGGGAAATGAAGCAATGGGGTGGGTTTTGTTTTGGCCCTCTCTCTCCCTCTCTCTCTCTCTTGCACTCTCTCTCTCTCTCTGCATTCCTGTGTACAAAGAGTTCCAACTTCCGAATCGGTTCAGCCGCTCCTTCTCCACGAGTTGGCTCTAAAACTCTTGGCGCTTTCAGTCTTTCCTTAAAAAAATAAAATAAAAATAAAAATAATAAAAAGTGGGAGGAGGAGATTACCTTCGCTAGTTAATAGCGCACCCAAGCGCCCAGAATGACAAGTCCCGCAGCCGGCCCCCTGGGAGTGACTAAGTCCTGCCCTCAAACTCAAGTCCCCGGCTCGCCTACTTTCTGTACTTTCTGTTCTGCTCGCTGGGTGCTGGGTGCCTGCTTCCTTAGGGCATTTGAACACCGGAGATACAGTACCCCTGCCACCTCCCATTCGGTCACGTTCACTCCCCTTCTTACCCGCGCCCTGCACTTCCTGAGGGGCGGGAGAGGGGGCGTTTGTCCCTGGAAGAAAGGAAGGAGGGGACTGGAGACCGAGCAGGAAGAGAGACCCGGGGAGGGGTGGAGACAGTAGCGAGCCGGGAGACAGCTGCGGACCTGGCCCGGGTAGACGCTCTGGGTGTGTGTGGTTTTAACACCACTAAGAACCCGTGGCGGGGTGGAGGGAGAGAAGCCTAGTCGCCAATATCCGCACTAGGGAGGTAGATCCGGAGTTCAAGGCCAACCTGGGATACATGAGACTGGCTCAAACAAAAGTGTACAAAGAGCCCTAAAACTTGGGGAGGGTGCCACCTCCAGTATTTCACTAGTGCCCACTGTAGCTTAAGTTATACCTCTGACCAGTTCAATCTTAACTCTAGATAACTTTGGAAACAGTATGTTTACAAACAATGCCCTTGTGGCCTGTGATTCACTCTGCTATTTTCTACCCAATTTCAGTGTTTTTTTTTTTGTTTACTGTCAGTACTTACTACTAAGTTACCTTTTATTTTCCTGTATCTCCTGTCAGCTGATTTTACAGCTTCCACCTCCCAAGTGTGGGCTTACAGACATGCACCAGGGCAGCCCATTTAAACAGTGCTGGGATCAGAACCCCGGATTTCATGCACATTAGACAAGCATTCTACCCACTAAGCTAGGTCCCCAGCCCTAAAAATGTATTGAATATATTGTCAACTGTACTTTGAAAACCCTTATCTAGTGGACTCTCCCAAAAAGAAAATGGCCAAAGCCAAAAAAAAGAACAACAAACATCCTGATCACTTAGGCGGGTTCCTGGAGCCAACCCAAGACCTGACTTAGCTGGTACCCACCACTGCCTGTCACAGCCTGAGCTTTCCAACTGTGGCCTCTTGAAAAGGACCAGTCCCTTGAGCAGGTCCACTTCCCTCCCCTTCCTCCCAGCAGTTCCAGAGGGAAAATATATATACTCATTCCATAAGCATCTGTTCAAGGCCTACTAAGCACAGTGCCCCGGCTCCTCATCAGGCTCTAATCAAGCCACCTTTTTTCCTTCACAGAAAATGAGGATTAAAAAAAGTAGGTTAAAAACTGTCTCTTTGGTGGCCAACCCCCACCCCAGTCTTGTCTAGAGTCCAAGTCCTTCCTTTCTGAAGATTCAGAGATAGCTCTGTAACAGCCACAGTCTCAGAGCTGGGCACTGGAAGTCCCTCCACTCCGGGCCTGGATGCTGAGCCTCTGTGTCTGGAGGAGGACCCAGAGGTAGGGAGCACGCCTCCCCCTCCCACTGAGTGGCCCTGGTGAGAGATGCCGCTGCCGGCCTCTTACCACACCCACTGCTTCTAGGAACTTTTCTGGAACACAAGAACGGTGCTGTTTACGCAGGCGGCACCCCTGGCTGGGCTCTGGGTCCCAGGCACCTGCTTCTGACAGGTCATCTCCACTGTGAGCTCTTTTAATAGATCTTAGTTCTGAGATGCAGTTTGTTTCCAGAAAAGTGCTATCAGTTAGAAAAGAAACCTGAGAAACAGATGGTGGGATTGGAGTGCAGCTGAGTGCAGGGTGTGGGCTAAGGGTCTGGGAGGTCCCAGGTCCAATCCCAGCTTAATTTTTTTTTCCTTTTGAGAAAGAAACAGATGATACAACTCCAGTGAGTTCATTCCACGGCCTTCCAGCTTGAAGCTGTCCAGTGCCTACTCTCTACCCACAGAAGAGGGTCTGCAGACCCCAGCCCAGCAGGCCAGACCCCCAGCCTGCCCATCCCTCCCCTCCCCAACACTGCGCCCTCTACAGACCCCAGGCTGCCTTCCAGGAGGAACCATGCTGTGGACCAATCAAGAGTCCAGGAAAAAGTCTGGAAATGTGGCTCAGTTGGTTGAATGCTTGCTTAGCATCGGGGAAGCCCTGGGGTTCCATCTCAGGCATTGTATGAACCAAGCATGGTGATGCAGGCCTGTAATCCCAGCACTCGAGAGGTGGAGGCAGAAGGATAGGAAGTCCCTCAGCTACATAGCAAGCTCTGGGCCAGCCTAGGCTACATGAGACCCTGTCTCAAGAAAGAGCTGGGGAAAAAAAGAGTCCAGGAAGGTCATGTGTCAAGGCACACTCTGGAGGCAAATACAGGAAGACTGTGAGCCCAGGCCGGCCTGGGCTGCAGAGTCAGACCCTGTCTCAAAGATATCAATGTCTTGGGGGTTGGTGAGATGGCTCAGTGGTTAAGAGCACCTGCTGCTCTTGCAGAGGACCCAGGTTGAGTTCCCAGCACCCACGACCATCTGTAACTCCAGTTCCAGGGGAAGCCAGTGCCCTCTTCTGGCCTCTGCAGACACTATGTGTGTGTGGTGCACTGACATGCATGCAAAACACTCATACACTCATAAAACTTGTTGGGCATGGTGGCATGCACCTTTAAACCCAGCACTCAGGAGACAGAGGCGGGCAGATCTCTGTAAGATTGAGGCCAGCCTGGTCTACACAGTGAGTTCCAGGCCAGCTGGGGCTCCAAGGAGACCATGACTTAAATACAAATAGAGATAAATGATAGACAAATATCTAAAATGAAATGCAGGCAAGTCCTAGCCCAGGTCCTTCCAGTAGGGCTTCCTCCAGCCTCTGCTTTGTGGTCTGTGAAGTGGGCAGCACCACACTGGCTGGTTCTGGAGTGTGAGCCTCCGCAGGCTATCTCTGGCAGGAAGGATGCTGTCTGTGTCCATGCCCAGTTCTCAAGACTCACCCACTCACACCCTGTACCCGGCTCTAGCATTTCCTCTTTCTGTTTCTCATGGTCAGAATAAATTCTCCTTCCCTAAAGTGCCAGAGTACAATCTTTGCAGGAAGATTATGAATATTTTCAAACTGGGTGTGGTAATGCACACCTGTGATCCGAGCATTCAGGAGGTAGAGACAGGAGCATCAGGAGTTCAAGGTCATCTTCAGCTACAAAACAAATTTGAGGTCAGCCTGGGCTACATAAGATCCAATCTCAAAAAATAAAAAAGATTATGAATACTTTAAGAAATACTTGATTGGACTGGACTACTCACTGGTAGTCAACTTACCTAGTATGTGCACAGTCCTGGTTTTGACCCACGGTACCACGGTAAGAATGGCTATTAAAATACCCTGGATGTGGGGTTGGAGAGATGGCTAAGCAGTTAAGAGAGATGGCCGCTTTTGCAGAGGACGGAGTTTCGGTTCCTGGCACCTCCATGGCATCCGTAACTCCAGTTCCAGGGATCCAATGCCCTATTCTGACCTCCTTGGTCATTGCACAACACGGGTGCATTTACACACAGGCAATAGACTCATACACACAAAATAAAATAAAATATACTTGATATCCCATACCTTCCCTTCAGTTTTGTCAAACACACACATTTTGCAGAAATTATTTCCAATTTTTACACAATAACTAAACCTTAGATTTAGGCATGAGGGCATGCTTATAATCACCACACTTGGGAGGCTGAGGGCAGAAGGACTGAGACTTCTAGACCAGCCTGGGATACATATAAAAACCCTGAAGGGGCTGGTGAGATGGTTCAGTAGTTAAGAGAACTGGCTGCTTTTGCAGAGGACCTTGATTCATTTCCCAACACTTACATGGCGGCCAACAGCAGTCTGTAACCCCAGTTCCAAGGGATCTGACAGCCTCTTCCGGCCTCTGCAGGAAGGGTGCACTTAGACACAGGCAAAACACTCACAGACATAAAATAAAAATAAACAAATCAAGAAAGTTAAACCCTAAGAAAGAAGAGAGGAAGGAAGAGAGAGAGAGAGAGAGAGAGAGGCAGAGAAGAGAGAAAGTCAGGCATGATGATGGTAGCACCCAGGTGGGGTGGCAGGAGGATTAGGAATTCAAGTTCATTCTCAGCTACATAGTCAGCCTGGTCTACACTGGACTCTGTCTCAAGAGATCAGAGAGAGAGAGGAAAAGACGAGAGAGAGAGAGAGAGAGAGAGAGAGAGAGAGAGAGAGAGAGAGAGACACTATCTCAGTTTAAGGGAAGCTTGTGCTATATACCAAGATCTATACTAAGACCTTATGTTAAGAAAGAAAGAAAGAGGGAGAAAGGGAGGAAAGAAAAGGAAGGAAGGAAGGAAGGAAGGAAGGAAGGAAGGAAGGAAGGAAGGAAGGAAGGAAGGAAGGAAGGGAGGGAGGGAGGGAGGGAGGGAGGGAGGGAGGGAGGGAGGGAGGGAGGGAGGGAAGGAAGGAAATGCAAGTACACTTACTTCACTGGCCCCTAAGCAAGGGGCACCGTCAAAGCCTCCGGATCACTCTCCGGCTGCCCTCATGAAGTGGTGGTGTTCCTGCTGAGCAACAACTCACCAGCACTTGATAGTGTCTCTCTTTTTACTATTCACTCTTCATTTCTACTACCAGAAACCACATTGCTGTGGTCATCTGCTCCCTCTGTGTCTCCCACCGTGGACTGTCAGGCCCTGGATGGAGGAGGCTGTGTTTGCCTCTCTGTGTCCCAGGCCAGACGCACAAAGGGCATAGTGCATCTAGGTGGGACTGAACTGGAAAGGACAAAGAAGGGGAGAAAGCACACAAATTAACCCAGGGAGCAAGTGCACAGGGAGGCTTCGATTCCCAGGCTGGGGTGTCAGGGCCCCAGAGTAGGAGAGGGACTTTGGGGGCTGCTGGAAGGGATGAGGAAGGAGAATGGTGCTCCACCTCTCTTGAGTGGTTTACCACCAAGCTGGGGCCAAGTCCAGGTCCAGGAAAGAAGTCTCCCGTGTCCCCTTGGTAGTGGGTCAACCTGACCCAGAACCCAACCTCAGTGGCTGAGTGTCTCCCGGCACCCGACAGCCCCACCTCCCAAGGGAACTTCTCTCTCCCAGAGGGGATGTAGGCGGGATGCTAAGTGGGACTTCCAGAAGCCTGGCTCTCTATTGCCTCCTGCGTGCCCGGCAAGTGTACCACTGTGATACAGCCTCACCCTCCTTTTAAACTTTATATTGGGAGGCAAGGTCTCAGTTGTGTTGCCCAGGCTCACCCTCAACTCTAGCCCGGGCAGGCTCTGAACTAGTGATCATTCTGTCTCGGCCTCCCCAGTCTCTGGGATCATAGACCTATCTCTACCCTGGCTATACACATCCTATTTATTTTTTAAACATTTCTTGTTATTGTTTGTTTTTGTTTTGGGTCTTCTTGAGACAGGGCATCCGGGAGCCCCAGGTACCGTAGAACTCACAATGTAGACCAGCCTGGCCTTCATCTCACAGAGATCCACTTGCCTCTGCCTCGAGTGCAGAGGCATGTGCATGTGCTATCATGTCCAGCTTTTTTTTTTTTAAGTTTTAATTTCAGACAGTGAGGATATAGAGTTCTAACCAAAACAATAAAGATGTTCAAAGATCACCCCAAAGTTCCCAGTGCCCCCAGGCAGACCGCCCAGGAAGCCCATTCGTGCTGTCCATCCAGGCTGGGATGAGGAGGCCAGAGAGGGAAGAGGGACCTGCTCAGACTCCTCCCAGACTCTGAAGGGGATAATGGAACGAGGGCTGTGGCCAGCCTGGAATCTGAAATCTCTTCACCAGTGTCCGCACCCACCCCACCCCAGCCCACCCCAGCCCACCCCACACACCTCCTTGGAGACCTAACAGCAGACTGATTGGCTTTGTAAAAGACTCAGACTTCTCTAGGTCTCAGGGTCCTCCTGGTAACTAGGTTTCTTGCCACTGTTCCACATGGCCTGGCCTGGCCTGGCCCTCACGAGCCCTCTCTGACTGCATCTTTGGTTAGTAACACCCCACAGACACACATGCACACAGGTGCCAGGTGTGAGGCCTCCTCTGCCCCTCACTCCCCACATGACTGCAGGACCAGGAGTGGGGAGGAACTTGAGGGGGCGGGGCCGGGGTGGGAGGGGCAGGAGCCACCGGCCTGGGTCACCCCCGTGGGTGGGGTGCCAGTCCAGGCCCGCTGGGTTCCCAGAGAATTCCTTCCACATACCATCAACTGCCCTGGGCGGACACTCCACCCACGGCAGGCAGCCACTGGGCCACAGCTGGGATGTGCGGGACCTCTGGGAACCTTCACACGCCCTTGCCACGCACACTGTCCCCCGGGCCCTGACCACGCGTGGAGATCCACGCTCAGCTTCCTGGGAAGCCGAGACCTGAGACAGCACTTGGGTCTCCTTTAGGCCGTCCCACGCCCCTGTCTCCCCCAGACATTCAGTGACCAACTAATTATACATGCAAGGGGAACAGCCAGATGGCTGGACCACAAGTTGGGGTTCCAGTAAAGCAAGAGATAAAAGACCAGCGACTGGGATTCTCTAGAGTCACAGAAAACGCCCAGTTCCCACCACCTGCAAATTGGGCCTATTTAAAGCACAGTCCCTGAGTTTTGAGTCTCCAAACCAAGGGGCCTCCACCGTAGACCTCCCCCAGGGGGACACCCAGAAGGAGGGCCCATGCCCTTACACTCTCTAGCCCTCTGAATGTTCCCAGACAGGACCCTTCCCAAACGCAGTAAAAACAGCCCTGGAGTCAGATCATGAGGATCTCAACTCCAACCACTCAGCAGATGTAGAGAGAAGCCACCAGGCTCTCCAAGCCTCACTGTCCCTGTGAGCCAAACCAACCAGAGTTCCCAGCTGCCCCAGTCAGATCCCAGCAGAGAGCAGCCACACACCTCACAGCTGCCGGCCGTAGAGGTGTGGGCAGGGTGGAGGAGTCACCAGGCCGCTGCAGCGCCCGAGAGCTGGGCACTGCAGGAGGCTGGTCCCACCCCACATCCCACACCCCCACACTCCTAAGCCCAGTCCTAGGAGGAAGCTCCCCAGAGCCAGGCCCTGTCAGGGCCAATCTGGGTGCGGCAGGCCGGGAGCAAACACCCCTACACTTTCTCTCCCAGTCCTCCAGCCTCCCACTGACAACCTGTGGGCCGTCAGAGGGCAGGGAGCTGGACACCTCAGGACTCCACAGTGTAGCCCCTGGGGGTCAGGGCAAGTGTGCAAGTGGGGACAGTGTATCTGGGGCGTGAAAAGAAGATCTGGCAGAAATAATTGTTTTGCAAAATACTCCTCCGCTCTGTCTATACTCTCTCTAGCCTAGTGTGGCAGTGCACACCTGTATCAGAAACACTCCGGAGTCAGAGGCAGGAGAATCACAAATTTGAGGCAAGCCTACAATCTGAGGCTACAGAGCAAGTTCTAGACCAGCCAGAGGTACATAGCAAGACACCGTTTCAAAAAATAAACAAATAGGGCCTGGAGAGCTGGCTCAGCGGTTAGGAGCACTGACTGCTCCTGCAGAACGCAGGGGTTGGATTCCCAGCACCCACATGGCAGCTAACAACCATCTGTAACTCCACTCCCAGGGGATCTGACACCCTCTTCTGACCTCCATGGGCACTGTATGACATGGGTGCGCTTTTACACATGAGGCCATACATTCATACATATAAAATAAAAAATAACAAAAACTCCTTTAAACACAGCACTCAGGAGGCAGAGACAGGTGAATCTATGTGAGTTTGAAGGCAGACTGGTCTACATAGGGAGTTGCAGGCCAGAGGGATACAGGAAGACCCTGTCTCAAAAAATAACAAGCAAGCCGAATGTCGTGATGTACGCCTTTAATCCCAGCACTCGGGAGGCAGAGGTAGGCAGATTTCTGTGAGTTCAAGGGGAGCCTGGTCTACATAGCAAGTTCCAGGCCAGCTGGGGCTACAGGAAGACCCTGTGTGCAAAGCAATAGAGGAAGACACCCAGCGTCAGCCCCTGGATGCACATGCATGCGTGCGCGCACACACACACACACACACACACACACACACACACGACCATATTCCACATATATACATGTAAATAAAAAATAAACAAATGACAATCTAACTGGGATTTGGTTTGTACGGATGGTCAAGGATGGGACTTTTATCAAGGTTTCTGCAAACCAGGCCCCTCCAGTCTCCTTGAGCACTGAATGATCAGTACTGTGGACTGCTTCACCACCAGCTGCAACGTGCAGGGCCCTGGATGTAGCTGCCATGTGCTGTGGAGGGACTGCAGTTCAGGTCACCCTCTGAGACCATCTCAGGCTGATGCCCACATGGGCATCTGGCAGGAACACTCGGAGGAGGAACGCTTCTGCCTCTGTGGGTATATCCAGGTCTCCCTGAGTCAGAAGTCAGGGAGGTGAGCCCCGAGATTTTGTGGGGAAGTAGAGCAACAAGGAAAACCCCACAGGGCCAGGCAGGAGCAGGCCTTGACTGGCGGGAGGTGAAAGACTGATGCCAAGTCTACCTGGGCTGGGCCCTGGCCTCCAGTGGTGCCCACACCCACCTTGGCATGATGGAGGCCTTCCAGCCAGGCTTGCCCAGACTGCCTGGCTTGAACCAAGAACAGCTCAAACACAGGCAGTCTCCCGCCAATCAGGTCCCGCTCCCACACTGAGTTGGTCCGCCTGTTTCTGGAATGTTCATAAGGAAGGGGTCGTGAGGAGGGGGTGCCGTGCCCTGCTAAGGGGGCAGGAAGGGACCACAGTCCTGGCATTCTGAGTGGGGAGAGAGAGAAAGGGCTGCTGTTTGTCCAGGAGCTGAGTACACACTGGGGCCCTTGTCCTGAGGGAGCAGGGGGAGGCCTCTGGCCAGACGGAGAGCAGCAGGCATCTTCCTCCCACACCCCCACCCAGCCCCTGGGCCTGACTGAGAGAACAGAGGGGACTTGGCAAGGCCTGGGGGGACGCAACCCCCACCCCAGTCAGACACCAGGAGCAGTAAGGTGGCCAGGGAGGTGGGAGGCTGAGCCACGGCTGCTCGCCAGACCTGGCCTGCAGAGCTGGGGTTCCTTCTCTGGGAGGGATTGGTTCTCTGGCCCACAGAGAACAACCCAGCTGTGGGCTGTGGGGCCAGCAGTCTGGTGAGGAAAGCTGTGATGTGTGCTGGCCGCCTAGGAAGGTTCTGGGGTACACGGAGACCCTGTGAGCACCCACCTTGCCCTCTTGGAACCTTGGTTCTGGCGCACATCGGATCACTCTCCTAGATTATATTGCAGCTTCACTGTACGCTGTGGAAGAATAGGTCATGGGGGGGGGGTGGAGACATGACTCAGCAGTTAAGAGCGCTGAGGGTTCTTGCAGAGGACGGGGATTCAATTCCCAGCACCCACATGGCAGCTAACAACCTTCTGTAACTCCAGTTCCCGGGGATCCAATACCCTCTTCTGACCTCATCGTGCACTGCGTGACACAGGTGCACCTCCTTACATGCAGATAATACATTCACACACATAAAATAAAAATAATAAATGAAATATTAAAAAAATAAAAAAGAATAGATGTGACCGAAGATTGGAGCTCTCCAGAGTGACCAGAGCAGTAGAGAATGGGCAGAGGAAGGGTGAGGGCTTCCCTGAGAATGTGACATTTTAACTGACAGTCAGTCCAGACACAGCAGTGTAGAAAGGTCCCGTGACAAGAAGGAACATCATAAAAACATGATGTGAGAGCGACGTGGAACTATGCAAGGGGGATCTGAGGTGAGAAAGGATGCTTGGGTCAGGGTGCCTGGGTCAGGCAGGGCTCATGGTTACAGGGAAGGGATCTGGGCGGTGTGTGGTAGCTGAAGATTAGGGTCATCCTCAGTCATAGGAGGATATCCTGGGCTACATGTGGGAGGGAGCAAGGGCTTAGTGGTTAAGAGCTGCAGCTGCTCTTACAGAGGATCAGGGCTTGTGTCCAACACCCACACAGCAGTTCACAACTCCAGCTCCAGGGGATCTGGCACCCTCTTCCGGCCTCTGAAAGTACCCACACCCACTTACAAATAGACACATACAGATCCATAAATAATAATTTAGGGACGAAGGAGATGGCTCATCAGGCACACACACTTGTCACCAAGCCTGACAACCTGAGCAATAATACAGAAAACACCCTTAAGCCCCAACCCGTGCTCTGTTTCCCCTACCATATTCCATCTTACAAGAATGCCACACGTCTATTACAGGAGACAAACCAGTGTTGCTATGACTCAACTGAAACTCAGTCTCCAAGCAGAACTCACTCTGCGTACGGTTCACGGCTTCTGACAAATGCAGAAGGTCATGTGCCCACCCTCCCAGCATTACATGGAAGTCCCACAGCCCTGGTGGAGCAATTCCAATGCTAACTCCCTGGAGACCCTGTCTTTAGCAGTCTGCGTGGGCACCATGGAGATGCCTAGCAGGTGAGGAAAGCCAGCTGTTCAGCCTGCTGCCTACGGTCACATAGTGACCGAATGTGGCCAACTTGGGAGCTTGCTTCATTGGATTCCCCTAAAGAAGGCCCCAAGGTTGTCTTGGGGAAAGCAGTTTTGGGAGGAGACCCCAAAAAGCACAGGTCCAGTGGGTCCCCAAGACTCACCCCCTAGCTGGCGACACTCAGGCTGTGCAGAACAGCATCTGATTGTCCCATTCAGGGCAGGGAAAGCCCGAGCAGGGTAGTTATCCACTAACCTGCCTGCCTTGGATGAGTGCCAGCTTGGAAAACTTTAATCCCAGCCTGTCTATCTGCCTGTGTGGAGGGAGGAAGCCCTGGGGCAGGGAAGGTTCTAGAAGTTATCTGCGAAAGAACTCAGAGCTGGGCTGAGGGCCAATCTAAGTCCTCTGGTTTTTCCTCTAGGAGTCTCTGATTAGTCACTTATCCCACAAGCACTCAGTAGCCCGCTGTATGCCAGCCCTGAACCCAGCCTGACTCGTGACAGATAAAGACGTCACCAGGCTGCAGACACTGGCCACAGGGAACAGGGACACAGAATCTCAGGGTCCCTGTAGTGGGGCCTCCCAGGATGACCAGCTTTCTTGAGGCCTTAAAGGCACATTCTTGGAGGACAGAGATGGTTCCCACAGAGCACTGTATCCCTCCTCAACCTCTACCCAGGGCTGAGCCAGTCCCAGAGGGCCCTGGGATCACCTTGCTCCATTGACACTGTATCTGCTCCTCCTCCGAGGATGCCGTCATTACTGGGCCCTGGGCCCCAGCCCTGCCCAGCCTTTCGCAAACCTGGGCTTGTTTGTTTACGTTTTATTGAAACGGGGTCTCACGTACGTGGCTCAGGCTGGCCTCAAAATCTATGTAGCTGAGGATGACGACCTACGTCTGATCCTCCCGCTTCCACTTCCTGGGTGCTAAGATTACAGGCCTGTGTCACCACACCTGTTTTTATGTGGTGCTGGAGATTAGAGTGAGGGCTTTGTGCGCACTAAGCTGGCAATCTACAAATGAAGCTACATCCACACCAGCACTTTCCCTGTGTGTGTGTGTGTGTGTGTTGTGTGTGTATGTGTGTATGTGTGTGTGTATGTGTATGTATGTGTGTATGTGTATGTGTATGTGTGTGTATGTGTATGTGTGTGTATGTGTATGTGTGTGTTTTCTTTCTTTCTTTTCCTTTTTCTTTTTTGGAAACTCTGTAACTCAAGTTGGCCTGAAACTCACTGTGTAGCCCAGGCTAGCTTCAAATTTGTAGCAATCCTTCTGCTTCAACCTACTAAGTGCTGGAATAAGAGATGTGAACCACCCCACCTGGCCCCACACTTGATTTTTTTATATATACATTTTTATCAGGTCTGGAGAGATGGCTCCACAGAGCATGTGCTGCCCTTACATAGGCCCCAAGCTCTTCCCAGCACCCACATCAGGCAGCTCCAGGGGATCTGACACTCTTCTGGCTCCTGTAGGCATTCATGCTCACCTGCACATTCACATGGACATACACATGTGCACATAATTTAAAAAATAATGAAATAAAATAAGGATTATCATGGTAGCACACACCTCTAATCCCAGGCTTCAAGAGACAGAGGCACGTGAATCTCTGTGAGATGCAGGCCAGCCTGGTCTACATAGCAAGTTCTAGGCCACTTGGGGCTACAGGGCAACCCTGTCTCAAAACAATAAAAATGACAACAAAAGGCTAGGCATTTATGATACACACCTCAAATCCTAGCATTCAGAAGACAGACACACGTGGATTTCTGTGGGTTTTAGGCCAACCTAGTCTACATATTAATATTGGGTATATGGGCAGGCCTACCACGCTATAAGTGTGGAGGTCACAGGACAACTTCGTGGAGTTGGGTTTCTCCTTCCACCTTTATGTGGGTTCTGGGGCTTGAACTCAGGTCACCAGGCTTTCATGGCAAGCATCTTTCTCTGCGGAGCCATCTTGCCAGCCCCTCACAGCTGATTTCTAATCATAGCCATCACAGGAGTGGTCCCACATGAGTGACCCTCTGAAGGGTAACTGAGGAAATAGGGATGGAGGCTACCTGAGGCCCTAGGGAGACTCAGCATTATGGCCCAGCCTGAGGTCTTACTGAGCCTCAATGCAACTTTCTTTCTTTATTATTTATTTTATTTTATATTTATTGTGACAGAGTCTTAGACTAACACAAAGATTGAGGAGTTCTCTTAAAAAAAAAAGGACATTGGGCTGGAGAGATTGTCCAGCGGTTAAGAGCACTGTTCATTAACCACTGGTCCCTTCACCTCTTAGGATAGGTTCCTGAGGATGCAACCGCTAAGACAAAGCTTGAAAAGCACACGTGTGATCACAGGTGACCACCATAAACATCGAGAGAGTGTAAAAGGATGTCAGGGTGTCGGGTGAGGGGTGTGCTCCTGTGGTCTCATGGCGGCCAATGGAGAGCAAGGGCTGGTGACTCAGGAGGCTGAGGCAGAAGGATCATTTGTGTCTGAGGCCCGCCTAGGCTACTGGCAAGCCCCTGTTTCAAAAAAACTAAAACTAAAACTGAGGCTACGGGTGCAGCTTAGATGGCAGAGAGCTTGCCTGGCACGCAGGAAGCCTTGAGTTGAAGCTCCAACATCAATAAACCAGGTACATGCTTGTAATCCCAGCACTTGGAGGGAGAGGCAGGAGGATCAGAAGTTCAAGATCGTCCTTAGCTACATAGAAAATTCGAGGCCAACCTGGGCTACATGAGATCTTCTCTCAAGGGAAAAAAAAACACAGGAAAAAAGAATTGACACAGGAAAGGAAATGATGCTAATCATATAACAGACATGTGGTCTGAGCCTTTGCCCTGGCAGGCTTCAAGAGCTAGCTCACAGTAGCCCAACCCCAGAAACCCGAGGAGCAGCCAGCCAGATGCATCCCCACCTCCTGGTCAGTCACTGCTTAAGTGCTGCTTCTGGGGTTTAGCCACTCCCTGGTACCATCAGCACTGAGTTTGCAGTCGATGGCTGCAGCCACCGTCCCACAGCCACAACAGAACTCACCAGGCAGGTAACTACAGCGCCCTTCACGGATGGCCTTTGTGGATCAGAAAGAGGGCAGAAGGAGGTAAGAGTGGAGGGCACCGCACCGTCTGCGATGTCAAAGGCCCCTGCTGGGATGCCATGGGTCCTGGTTCAAAGGAGGTTTCACTCCAGCATCAGGATGAGCCCAGAGCGTCCTGTGCCCCCGCTCCCCAGAGACCACCCTACCTCCCAGGTCCCTGCCCACAGTTTTCACAGAGCAGGAAGCTATCTCCATGCTTTGGGTCTAGCCCAGAAGTGGTTCCACCTGGGACACAGGGTAAGTAGAGAACAAAGGACCACAGGAAGCTTTGGGGCAATGTTCCCATGGCAATGGCTACATAACAAATTATGCAAAACCTAATGGTGTGAAACAACCATCTCATTTTGCGCAAACTTATGTACATGAAGAGTTCTGGAAGGACCTGCTAGGTGCTCCTCGCTGGGGGTCTCGTGACGTGGTGAGCAGTTGGCTAGGCCTAGAGCCATCCTGTAGGCACAGTTGGGTTGCGGTAAGACAGCTCTTCCTAAAGCTGGCTGATGGGTCTGGCCTTGGGCTAGATGCTCAACTGGCGCCCCGAGTCCTCTGCTTGGTTCCTGACGTTTCAAAAGCTCACAGTAACTGAATTTCATTGATGGTATTGCTTTAAATATTTTATTTATTTTTATGTGTATGAGTATTTTGTATTTTGCCTGCATGTATATAAGTGCATGCTATGCCTACAGAGGTCAAAAGAGGGAACCAGCTCCCCTGGAACTGGAGTTACAGGTGGTCATTAGCTGCCATGTGAGGTGCTCGGAACCAAAATGGGTCTTCTGCAAGAGTAGCCAGTGCTCTTAATATTTGAGCCATCTCTCCAGCCCTGCTTTTTTTGAGACAGAGTCTCATGGATCCTCAGCTAATCTTGAACTTGCTAGGTAGATGAGGATGACCTTGAACTTCTGATACTCCTGGCCCCCTCACCCCAGGTGCTGGGATTACAGGTATGTACCACTGTACCTGGTTATGCAGCCCTCCGTTCATGGAAACAGTCACAGTGCTCCCTGTTTCACAGGACGGGGATACCATCTCTGAATGCCATGGGTGCCAGAAAATATTGGGGCCATGTTTTCATTTATTTATTTTTTGAGACAGAACCTTACTCTGTAGCCCAGGCTAGCCTGGAATTCCTCCTGCCTTAGCCTCCTCGATGCTGTTATTACAGGTGCAAGCCACCAGGACATCACAAACATCAGTGCTCCAGAGTCCAAGACTGGGAACCAGAGAGCACAGGGCCTAGTCACAGCACCTGTCCCTGGTCTGTCCTGTGAGCTGCGGACAGTGAGGGCCACACAGAAATGAGAGCTCCTGGGGATGCTAAGCTCAGAATGAGGCCTGTGAGGGAGGGACTGCAAACCTGAACCTGCTTTCAGATTCACAGACATGGAGCTAGAGACCGGAGCTAGTCACCAGAGACAATGATGGCTTTCCAGTGACACATGGCCGGCCATGAAGACACCCTTAGAGACAGGGAGAAAGACAGAGGAAGTCCCATGATAGTCCAACAAGCTCTCAGTAACAGGTTATGAGGGGGTGAGGAGCAGGGAGCTTGAGGGCGGGTCTCTTCCCATCCCACCCTCCCACCTATCTACAGGACATCCAGGCAGGGCTGATGGCCGGATGGCAAGTGCCAGATGCCCAGCCCTTGTGGCCTCTCCAGGGCTTACCCAGGCCCCTCCGGCACTTCCTACCTTTCAGCCCCAGAGAGAAGCAATTTATCAGAAAGCCAGAGATACTTTGTTTAGGCCTGACCCTTTGCCAAGTTGAAGGTGTCCTGTCCAGGACCAGGTCAGCAGGGTGGAGCCCAGCCTGCAGGAGACCTTTAGGAATCAGGTCAGGGTAGAAGGGCCTGTGGAGAGAGGATGTATCCCAGACCACAAACCCTGGCCCATCTTAGAAGGACTTCTGCCTTCCTTCCTTTCTATAATTCTACCTTCTCCATCCCCATAGCCCATGACTCCAGGTAGAGATTCTCCTTAATTTCATCCATCCATCCATCCACCATCCATCCACCCATCCACTCACCATCCATCTACGCATTCAACCACCCCCATCCACGAATCATCCACATCCATCCACCATCTACCAACCGTTCATCCGCCCATTCATCCATCTCTCTACCCATCCATCCATCTATCCACCTACCACCTACCAACCACCCATCCACCCATCCACTCACCTTCCATCTACCCATTCAACCACCACCATCCACCAGCCAGCCATCCACCCACCATCTATCCAACTACTATTCATCCACCAACCATCCATCCATTCATTCACTCAAGCAATGTTTAAAAACCACCTGGAATGTGACAGAAAGATGGTTTCTAGGCTCAAGGGCCACCACAATCAACAAAACAGACAACATGCAGGTGAGGTTCCAGTTGAGAGATACAAATAAACCCATAAGTAAATATACAATCAATTAGATGATAGAAGTGATCAGAGGAAAAAAACAGCAAGCAGAACAAAACACAAAAATACAAACAGACAGCTGGATGTGGTGGCCATGCCTAAAGTCTCAGCACTCAGGTGGCAGAGGCCAGAGGATCGCTGCAAGTTAGAGGCCAGCCTGGTCCACATACTGGGTTTCAGGCCAGCCAGGAGTACATAGTTAGACTCTATGTCTAATCATAATAAACATAATTTAATTTAAATCAGGTGCTTTCTCTTCCTTTATAGGGTACTTAAGAAATATCCAAGGGCTGGGCAGAGGGCTCAGAAGCTAATACTTGCTGCTCTTCGGGGAACCTGAGTTCTGTAGTCCCCAGCACCTGCATCAGGAAGCTCACAGCCACCTGTAACTCCAGCTCCAGGGATCCAGTGCCTTCTTCTAGCATCACTGGACACCTGCACACACACACACATACACAAATAATAAGAATAATTTAAAAAAAGAACCCCCTCAGCTAGGGATGTAGCTCAGTGGTAGAGCTTATCTTATCTAGCATTGCAAAACCCTAGGTTTGTCTCCCAGCACTGCAAAGAAGGAGGGGAGAGAGGGAAGGAAAAGAGGAAGGAAGGAAGGAAGGGAAGAGAGGGGAGGGGAAGGGGGGGGAGGGAATGGGAGGGGAGTGGGGAGGAGAGGGGAAGGAAAAGGCAGATAACTGAGTTTAACAGGGACTAGCGGGTCACACAGGTTCTTAGAGGCAGAGCCTCTAAGAATGAAGAAGACGTGCAAAGGCCCAGGAACAGGAGTCAGCCAAGTAGGTGCAGGAGCCAGTCAAGTGTGTTCAGGGACCAGCAAAGAATTCATGGTGCACTGAGCACATGGGGTAAGGAGGAAAGCAATCGTACACAGGGTTGAAGATATAAGGAGAGCCAGATGGCCAGGGGCCTTGCCAGCCTTGGGAGGACTTTGGGAAGAGGGAACAGGGCCAGGGCTCTGAACAGAGAATCCCTGTTTTCAAGTAACAGTAGTCTCATGTTACATAGTGCTCAACGTGCACCAGTCATTCTATGCACTGAGATACATTGAGCCACTTAGATCTCTAATAAACTGTATGAGAGAAGAAACTGACATCTAGAGTGCCAGGAGCTGCTCAGTGGCTGCCTGAGGTTGTCACACGGCTGACCTACAGAAGAGGCAAGCTTCTCATGACCCCAAGCATCTCATGACCCCGGGCAGCCTGGCCCTATGAGACACCGGACATTGCTTTGCGTGTGTGCTTGTTACAGCTTCTCCTGTATGTGTAACTACACCAAGTAGCAGAGAAGGACCTTGAACTCTTCTTTAAAGTTATTTTTTATGAGTATTTTGCCCGTATACACATAAGCATGGGATGTGCGTGAATCCCCTCGGAGGCGAGAAGAAGGTGTAGAGTTATGGACGGTGGTTAGCTGTCATGTAGGTGCTGGGAACCAAACTCTGGAAGAGCAGTCAGTGCTTCTGACCACTCACTGAGCCTCCTATTTAGTCCCCAATCTTAAACTCTTTTTAAAGAAATATTTTTATTTTATGTATTTGAGTGCATTGTCTGCATGTATTACGTGCACCCATGTCATACAATGCCCTCAGAGGTCAGAAGAGGGTGTTGGGTCCCCTGGAACTGGGGTTATGGACAGTTGTTAGCTGCCATATAGGTGCTGGGAACTAAACCCAGGTCCTCTTAACTGAACCCAGTCAGTACTCTTAATCGCTGAGCCATCGCTCCAGCCCCTAGTCTTAAACTCTTGAACCTCCCACCTCCGCCTCTCAGAGCTGGGGTTACGCCTCACCGGGGGACACTGCCTACAGCAGCCCTGCCCTCCCCATGACACCTGTCTACAGCTCCCACTACCCAGATGCCTGCTGAGTAACTCGGATGGGCTTTCGCAGTCCTGCTGTCAGTGGCAGAGTAGTTAAACCACGGACAGCTGAAATCCAGCCGGTCACTCCCGCCCAGGGGTGAAAGTCCCTCCTGAAGCCATCTTGCTTCCGCTGTGGGATCACACACTGGCCCAGCCATACTGCCTTGGACACAGCCCTGTGTTCCTGTTGTGTGCCCAGCATGTTGGGGCGATAGCCCTGGGCTGGACCCTGATGACTCAGGAGCCTGGAGGTCAGGGAGCTTCTGAGGACAGCAGGGGCACAGGAAGACACTCAGGACCCACGCTGCCGCGTTGCAGTGACAGCGAGGGGTGGCACCCTAGGAGCAGACGGGTATCCTGGTTTTGGTAGGGCGACTGCGTAGATAGGGAAGGGAGGCCCCAGGTAACCTAGGAACCCAACGTAGACTTGAGAGGGGGGTGGGTGGGGGAGCAAGGGGTTAGCCAGCAACAGGCCACTGAGATGAGGAGAGAAAGCAGGATGCACTTGGCCCAGAGAGTAGCCGGTCAGAGTAGAGCCTGCCTGTCATCCCGGCACTTTGGGAGTTAGGGGCAGGAGGGCCAGTTCAAGGCCCTGAAGGTCAGAGAAGGGAAAAGTGGCTCCCCTGTGCAGACTGAACCCTTTACCATCACTCACAGGACCCGGCAGCCAGGCCCTGCTTGCCACCTTCCCAGCCACAGCTCCGGCTGCAAGCCTGAATCTCAAACACCTCCTTCTCCGGGAGGCCCTCTGGCTCTCTCCCTTTGTTCCCATCAGCGCCTCTCCCACCACTGACTGGCGGCTGCACTTGCAGGCGGGAGTTCTGCTCAAGGTCTACTAACAAGTTGCACGCATCTGTGTCTAAGGCATCAACTCCTCCACCTGACTGGAGCTGTGTAGATGTGCATGGAGCCTTGCGCTGTGGCCAGGATCTGGGCCGCACATAGACATGCACATGCCCCACTGCCCTCCAGCCAGGTGGGCAGGTGCCCACGAGAGACCCATAGGCCTGAGACCAGCCCTTCCCAGACTCCACACCCCAGGCCCAGTGCTCCACCCCCTGGCAGGGCAGGAGGTGCCATCTGAGGGACTAGATCATCGTCTTCCAGAGGTGAGGTCCAGGTGCCCCTTGTAGTAAAGGACCCCAAATGCACCCCGCCCTGCTTGGTTTGTTTGGGGTGGAGTCTCATGTACCCCAGGCTGGCCTCCAACTGCTGGGATTACAGGTACCACCAGCATGTCCAGCCAAAGACCAAGGATTGTATGCAGGGTTCAGTATTCAGTTCCCCAGCCATGTGGGAACACCAGGCACTTAATGATTATTCTATAGATTCTTCTAGGACGTTCTGTCATGCTGGTTTTCTGTTTTGAAATACTTCTTGATTTTGTTTGTTTTGGAGACAAGGTCTCACATACCCCCCAAGCTGGCCTCTAATCGTTGTTATGTATCCAACAGTGACCTTGACTTCTGATCTTCCTGCCTCTTCCAAAGTACTAGGATTACAGGCCATCCACACCACACCCAATTTATGTCCCACTGGGGACAGAACCCACGGAGCCCAGGGCCTCGTGTATGCCAGGCAAGCACTCTACCACTGAGCCCCATCCAGTGCCTCTCTAAGGGCATTCTATGAATCAGGCAGATCCTTTGTGGTTTCGGTTTGTTTGTCTGGATACTGGGGACTGAAGAACCAAGAAGCCCTTCCTCCAGCCCATAGTAGGAGCCTGTGATTTTCCCATTCCACACTCATGGAAACAGATTCAGAGGACAAGGGACTGGACTGGAGTCATGAGTTCTTCAGAGCGGGAAGCTCCCCTGACCTGTGTCCCATCAGGCTGCTCTCATCTCTAGTTCCTACTTCTTTCTTCAATCCAGCTACAACAGAGGATCCCGCAGGTGGTTTGCCCCGCCCCACACCCACTCCCCAGATAGGCGAGGCTGGAAAGCTGCAACCAGCAGGCAGAGCCTGGAGCACCAGCTCTCCTGGGGTCCCCCACCCTGCCCCTAACTCCCAAGGGACACAACCTGTGGCCTCTGGTTGGTCCAAGCAGATCCCTCAAAGTGGACATGAGGTTGCACTTATTACCTTCGCCACAGCATGGCGGCAGCGGTGGGGTGGGATGTTTGTGTGACACAGTAAGACCTAGACAGATAGACACAGAGACTAAGACCCGGTAGAGTTGAAACCTAGAAGAGTGACAGATTTAGTACGCCCTGTCACTAATGACACCGCCCTACTGCCCCTGTGAGCAAATCAGAGGTTCCCTGCTCAGTGTGCTGAGCCTGGATTTCGGATTTCAGGCCCACTGGTCCTTCGGCCAAGGACCCTGAGCAGGACCTGACTTGCACGACGCCCACAGGCCTCCTGGCTCTCACAGTCAGCAGGAGAGATGCCACCAGGCCCCATGTTGAACCCAGTCCTGTGTGCAGGCTTCTGCTCACCACCAGGGCCTCCCCTGGCCACAGCAGGGTCTTGGTCTGGACCTCTGCAACCACCACCGTGCATGCCGAGCCAGGCCGCTCTCAGGGCTACGAAGAGACCGCACACCTATGTCAGCACGCCCCGCCTCCCCTGACAGCTCCAGCCCTCCATGCCTCTGCCTCTCAGCCCTTCTCCACGAGTCACAGGAATCTGGGAGCCAATGGGCGAGGTGCGGCGATCCCCACAGTCACCCTAGAAGAGGGAAAGGGGCAAGAGCTGGCCAAGAGTCCCACACTGAACCAAGGCTTTGCCCCTGGGATCTACATGCTCCCCACGGGCCCCCAATCCTCTCCAAGGCCCCACCCTTCCCAGCAGCCCCTACTTGGAGGAAGTGATTAGCAGGGCAATTGGGGCACACGTGAGTCATCCCAGCTGACTCAGAGATGGTGCAGCTGGCCCTCCACCAGCCTCTGGCTCAGACTCTGAGTCAAGGACTCCGTGGGCCCTGGCCAGGATGCCCTGGAGAAAGGTCCTGGCCCCCCACACATCCTAACCAAGCTTCCTTTCCTTCCTCACAGTGATGGTTGGAGGATAAACGAGGTGGTGAGCCAGGCTGGGCTAAAGTGACTGCTATGGGATCCCACCACCCCAAGGAAGTGGTCGCAGAAGCAGCCATAAGCAGACAGCCTGTGATCAATCACAGTGATTTTTCAGAGAGGCCAAGCCAGGCCTGGTGGTGCTCACCTGCAATCCCTATCAGGTGCAGAGGCTGCCGAGTATGAACTCAAGGCCAGCCTGGGCTTCTTACTGAGCCCTGGTCTCAAAAACTAAGGAATACCACCACATCTGACATTGAACTTCAGCTCTCCAACAGGCCTCAAGAGAGATATAAGATGTCCTAGCTGGCTTTCTATTGCTGTGATCAAACACTGGTCAAAGTCATTTGGAGAGGCGAGGGTTTATTTGACTTACACACTCCCGTCGCACTTCGGGAAGCCAGGGCAGGAACTTGGGGCAGGAACCTGGAAGCAGGAAATGAAGCCCAGATCATGGAGGAATGCTGCTTACTGGCTTGCTTCTCTGACCTGTGCTCAGCCTGCTTCCTTATACAACCCAACCCTGCCAAGGGTAGCACCACCCACAGTGGCCTGGGTCCTCCACTCAACAAGAAAATGCCTCCTAGACAGGGCCACAGCCCGTCCAATGGAGGAAACGCCTCAGGTGAGACTCCTTCTCCCCAAGCCTGTCAAATTGACAACCGAATCTATCCAGCACAGGAGGATAGCACAAGTTTCAGTAGACAGCTGTGCCAGCAATGGCAGACGGGGTGCAAGCTCTCTTCCGAACCGCTGTAGGGATGCTCAGAACTTAAGACTCGGGAGTAACCAGGGCCCTCTGGGACAGGAGGAACCTCTAGACCTCAGCCCCTCCTGGTATCTACACAGGGCCTGGTCCTATGGCCTCTCTTATCCCAGTAAGCCTGGCCTGGAGACGCCCCCATGCCCAAGCCCCTTCTGGGACTAGGCAGCACGGGTCCTCCGCATTCTGAGCCTCCTCAGAGGCAACACAGCATCCTCTACCCTCGCCTGCCCAGGATCCCCGAAGAGTCCAGCCTGGAGAACCTCTCTCTGGCATCAGCCCTGGGAATCCCTTCCTCACCTGCCCCCCAGTAGCCTTCCCTGCCAGCCCTGAGAGGGTTCCAGGCTTCTTTCCTGGCTTTGTCCCTGAGCTGGCTGGGCAGGAACTTCCTGCTGGGAGAATTCCCGGATCCTCCTGGTGAGGACAGAGCTGTGGCCTGGGAACTTGGGCAGAGAGGGAAGTCAAGGTCGCTCCTCTCTGAAGGCAGGCCGCAGGGCCTTCCCAGGCACTGTGGGCCATTGGTCCCTCCTTCCCCAGCCCCGGGTAAGGCCCAGACCTTCCTGCCTTTGCCCCGCTGCAGCATCTGCTGTGTACCTGGGCTGCCCCAGCCGTTCAGAGAGCACAGATTAGAGACCAGATAGGGATGTCCTTGAAAGCCCATCTTACTCCAGGGTGAGCATGAGGGGCTAAGGCGACGTCTAATGACAGCCCAGGAGGCTAATGTTAAACTAAGTTTATTAATAACATTGTCTGCCCAAGTCTGATAGGTAGGGCCAATGCTGGGGAGGCCCACCCCACATATACAAGACACTTCTTGTCCCAAAGCCCAGGGACTCCTTGGATGTGTCCCGGAAAGAGAGAGGCACATGCCATATTAGGGTCCCAGGGGTGTGGGCAGGGTGGGCTCCTGCCAGCACGGGCCTTACTCCGGAGGCCAGTTCCCCATTTCATCCATCTCCTCCAGGAGCAGGTGCTGCAGACAAACGGGAATGAAGGAAGAGGCTCTGTCCCTGCTCGGCATTCCAGAACCTTCCTATCTACATACACCCTGCCCACTACAGACGAGCATCCCAGGCCACCTTTTGCAGCCTCCCCATCACCCCAAAGCTGGCCCAGGCCCACCAACCCTGAGCCAACTGCCCCATAAAATGGAGGGACCCTTCTCCCTTTGACTTAGGGGTTCCTTAGAAGCCAGGTACCCCAACAACTCCCTTTTCTTGGCTTTGTCCTGAGTACCACATGAAGGGGGTTCTGTGCCCTGCCCCTCAGCCCAGGTCCCTTCCATTCCCCCTCAGCAGGTGGTCCTGAGGGCAGAGCAGGAGAGACTGTGGGGGAAGGAGGCAGGCACCCTCTCCAGGAGCCAGTAGTTCCAGGTGCAGCTCTGATGCCAAAGAGCAGTCTGGGGGCCTCCACCTGCACACCCAGAAACTCCCCAGACCCCTGGTGCCGCCCAGGCTAGCCCAGGCCTGTGAGCCCAGGATGGGAAGGGCAGATAGGCTCAAAGGGTGGTTCTGGAAGGAGAAGATGGATTCCGAGTTTGAAGCCCTTTGATGAAGCAAACCAAGTACCTGCCTATATTGCATGGTTAGGGGTGAGGGACACAGGGCTCCTAGGACAGGGGAGCACAGGCAGGCTTGGAATAGTGAGGAGGCCGCCCTCAGTGTCCACCCCAGCCCAGCACTGGGGGGCCTTCAGAGCTGTGCTTCAAAGCTCAGCATATCCTGACAGCTGCCCTGAATATAGGCCAAGAAACTGAGGTGTACGCCTTGAATTCCAGCACTCCAGGGGCAAAAGGTGGGGCAGCCTGATCTACATAGTGTAAGTGCACCCTTGTCCTGCAGTGCCCCTGAAGGTCAGAAGAGGTCATCAGATCCCATGGAGCTGGAGTGGTAACCAGTGGGTGCAGGGACTCAAACTCGGGTCCTCTCCCAGAGCAGACAGTGCTTTTAACCACTGAGCCATCTCTCCAGCCCCAAATAAAATATTGAGAAAGAGAGAAAGAGAAAGAGAGAGAGAGAGAGAGAGAGAGAGAGAGAGAGAGAGAGAGAGAAACAGACCAAGAATCCAAGTCACACAGTAGGAGACGCAGGACCAGGGACTCCACATAGACTCTTAACTTGGGAACCTGGGCTGTTCCTATTTGTAAACCATAGAGAGTCCACTGAGTCACAGAATGGGATGACGAGTGGATGGAAATTAACTTGGAAAGGGCACTGGTATATTAGCCAACAACAAACCCACCAACAAGCATTCAGAGAAGCTAAGACAGGCCTACCCTCCCACTGTGATGTCCTACAGGATGACCCAGAGACCCAGGGATTGTTCCCCAGAACCCGTGTGTGTCTGTGGGTGTCGGTGTGAGTGGACAAGAGAACGGAAAGACAGCAACATTGGTCAAGTTCTAGTCCATCAATCCCCTTGCCTGTAATCCCAGCACTTGGAAGGTAGAGGTAGGAGTATCAGGAGTTCAAAACCAGCCTTGGCTACATAGTGAGTTGGAGGCCAGCCTGGGCTATATGAGACACTGTCTCAACAACACCCAAAAAAAAAAAAAAAAAAAAAAAACCCAAAACCATCACTGGTTCAGATAAGAACTGGAGAAATGTGTGAGTCTGTGCCCATGGGGGACTAGGGTCTGAAAGCACTATTCCTGAAAAGAAAGTAGTGTCCCAGACCCTCCCAAGAAGGGCCTGAGCAGGGGCTGAAGAGAGGGCTCAGTGGTTACGAGCACTGGCTGCTCTTTCAGAGGACTGGAGTTTGGTTCCCAGCACCCACATGGGGGCTAGCAACCATCTGTAACTCCAGTTGCAGGGGATCTGATGCCCTTTCTGGCCTCCTCAGGCATGGCATGCACATGGTACACTCCCATGCAGGCAAAACACACACATAAAATGAAGAGCCCAGGCAGTGGGTTGCTGCCAGGGTCCTGTGAGATGGGAGAGGGCCAGCTCCACTTTGATGGGCTAGTGGACTGAGTGGGGCAGCCAGACATACCTGGCCATCTACCACGCCGGCCTCTTCCAGCGTGATCTCTGGCTGGGTCAACAGCTCCCGGCCCTCTAGGCTGCCCACCTTCCAGAGGCGGGACTCTCGTTGTACTGCTAGAATCTTCTTCAACTCCGACTCCACGAAACCTGGGTGTGAGAGAGGCAGGCTGTGTGCTGTAGGGATGGAGGTCTGGTCTCCGTTCTTGCTTCCTGGGATGGAGGGCCTAAAATCTACAGAGCTTCCAAGTCATCCAGTTTCTGTATGCTGCTGAATCACCGAAGAAAGGGATGGGGGGTAGGAAATAGGGACTGGTCCCCAGAAAGACCAGAACAGGACAGAACACGGGGACTTCCGTTTCTAAAAGCTGAGGCAGGAAGGTTACAAGTTCAAAGCTCAAGACTAACCCAGGCAACACAGACTATTTATTTATTTATCAGTTTGTAGCCTGGAACTTGCTATGTAGACCAGGCTGGCCTTGAGCTCACAGAGATGTACCTGCCTCTGCCTCCTGAGTGCTGGGATCAAAGATGTGCACCACCATGCCCTGCTTAATAAGACTGTCCTTTAAAAATCAAAACAAGAGGCTGGAGAGATGGCTCAGTGGTGAAGAACACTGACTGCTCTTCCAGAGGATCTGAGTTCAGTTCCCTGCACAGGTACTAATGACCATCCCTAACTCCAGTTCCAGAGAATCTGAGGGCATGGCACAACACAGGTGCACTTACATGCATGCAGGTAATACACTCATACACATAATAAATAAATAAAAGACTGAAAAACAAAACTGAATTCTGTGAGCTGCCCAAGTTGTTTGACCATGAGGAAGGGGCTGCAGGGACTGACTGACAACAGGAGCCAGGTAGATGCACCTGGGCCTGGGATCCAATCTAAAGCGGGCACCATCTGGTGGTACTGAGCCCTCAACCTACAAGGACCTGACTGGTGCTATCTCTGGGTACATAAGTGTCCTCAGGGCTGGACTGAATGGGGGTGAGCAGTGGGCCTGTGGAATCTGCATTGCTGAGTGGCTGGTTGGGGTGCGTGTAAAAAGGCCACTGCCTATCTGTCAAGAGAAGCTTAGCGTTCAGGAGAAACAAGTTCTGCCGTCCCTGCATCCCTGAAGGAAATCTAGACTGGGCTCCCTTCCCCACCCCAGCACTGAGATCTTGGTTAGCCTCTGCGCAGTCTTCAGTTACCAGGAGCCAGCCAGGCAGGGCCTCGGCCACCCCGCCACTCACCATCCCCCTGCCCCCCACCCTCATTTCCCCTGGGCTCGTCCCACAACAGGAGCATGCCAGGGATATTGTCATCTGGCCATCAAGTGCCCCAGCTTCCTGTACTGAAGTCCCAACTCTGCTATTAGTAGCTGTGTGGCTTGGGCAAGTTGTTCAGCCTCTCTGTGCTGTACAGATTACAGTTCCCATGCTACAGGTGACGTTATGATGGCTCCTACCTCACGGGTATGGATCAGCAGTTTATGAAGTACTTTATGAAGCCCCGGTCCCCCCCCCCCCCAACAACAGTGTGAATACCAACAGTGTTTTAGGGGTATTTCTGCTGTTGTTTTTATTTACGTGTTGATGGGCACCCATGCAGGCGTTGGATCCCTGGAGCTGAGGTTGCAGGAGGCTGTGAGCTGCCCGATACACGTGCTGGGAATCACCCACCTCCAGTCTGGTTTTGTTCTTTTAGTTCTTTTTACAAGTTTGTTTTTATTTTAAGAGGATGAGTGTTTTGCCTGCATGTATGTCATGCATCTGTGTCATGCAATGCCCACAGAGAGTCTGATCCCCTGGAACTGGAGTTACCGACTGTTGTTAGCCCACAGGTGGGGGGAGGGGAGCCCCACCCACTAAGGTGGAGGGCTCTAACTAGGCCTGGAGGTCCGCCCCTCAACCACTCAAAAGTCCCCTTGCAGGCAGTCTTCCTTGGTCCTCTGCTGCCACCTGGTGGGCAATGCTCACATTGCACACTTGAGCCGGGACTTCCTGCCACGTTGGGTGGCATACTTACCCACTGTATCTGTGGACCTAAAACTCTTATACAGTGGAGACTGGAAGGTGGCAATTTGTGGGGCACACGGCTTGAGGGAGCTGTCCTCTCCCTCCATTTCTTCTTTCTCCCCTTTCTCCTCATGGGGCAAGCCGTCCTTGAGAGGAAACTGAGGCACACCAGTCTCTGAGCAGGTGAGGTAGGCGAAGACCCCCAGGTTTGTGCCCTCACCCCAAATAAAACAAGAAGCAAGAGTGGACAATTTCCAAATGGTCAAGTTGGGGGCTGCTCCCAGATCCCACCCAGATGCCGCCCCCCACAGACCTTGGCCATCGCTGACTTCTGGAGCTGTTTGTACAAGCCGAGGAGGTAGTTCCAAGGGGTGGGCCCCACCTTGCAGGAGGTCATCCTGAGGTCTCCTGTGGAGGGGTGGTGGTCAGCGGGGACCATGGATGCCAGTGTCAGAGGGAGGGGTGGGGCTTGCTGAGAATGAAGTCACCCTGTGTTCTAGTTTTCTTTTTCTTTTTCTAAATTACGTTTTTAAAACTTTTTGTATTATTTTATGTATGTGAATGTATTGCCAGTGTGTATGTTAGTGCATCGGTGTTGTTCAGTGCCCGTGGAGGTCAGAAAAGGGTGTTGGAACTAGAGTTACACATGGTTATTAGCTGCCACGTGGGTGCTGGGAATCAAACCCCAGTCTTCTACAAGAACAGCCAGTGCTCTTAACCACAGGGCCATCTCTCCAGTTCCTCTGGATTACCTTCTCATTTGCTCTTGTGTGTGCTGGGAGTGAGCACATGCCACAGCAATGTGTATGGAGGTCAGAGAATAACTCGCAGGAGCTGCTTCTCTCCTCCCACCATGTGGCCTGTGGGAATGAAGCTCAGGCTGTCAAGCTTGGTGACCTTTACCTGCTGATCCATCTTGATTTTTGTGGTTTGGGTTGTTTGTTTGCCATAGCACCTTATGTAGCCCAGGCTGGCCTCAAACTATGCTGTGTAGTCAAGGCTGGCCTTGAACTCCTGATCTTCCTGGCCCGGCCTTCTGGGATTCACTGTGCATCACTACCCTCAGCTTTATTGCTCTTGACAGTTACTTCATTCTATATCCCAGGCTCCCCTCCAACTCACTGTAACCATCATACTTACCAATCTCAATAAAACAGCGCCCCTCTTCCTCCTTGATGAAGGCCCCAGCACTGAGTGCCAGCGGACCTGGAACCCACTGCAGGCATCCTTGTTCTGCCTCCAGGGCCTGGGCCAAGTGGTCCCTAATTCCAAAGCACAGTCAGGTGGGAGAGGCAGAGGACACCCAGAGATATAGCAGACACCCACCCACCTCCAGTGCCTCCCACGGGCCTGCTTGACCCTCCCTCCGGCCTCTCCCAGGCCTCTGCTCTGTGCCCTGGGGTCTCTATCACAGAGGGGCTCCCCTGTCACTGCTGAGGTGTAGGAAGAGACCTGGGTCCCCGCCACACAGGGAATGGCTGCTAGGACCAGTGGGAGAGGGAGCCAGGAGGGGGCCTGTGGGAGGGCAGGCGGGAGGAGGGCTTTGTAAAGGAGCTGGAGACAGATGCTCTGACGCACACCTGTCCGGCACGCGCATCCCCACTCTACCACTGTTGTATTTTTCTGTACTGGGGACTGAACCCAGGGCCTGGAGCATGCTAGGCAGTTTTCTACCCTTGAGTCACACCCCAACTCACCTTTCAGTGTTCCATCCATAGTCCAGCCACTTATGGGAGGACCCCATCTGCCAACCCCCAGGACACCCGCATCTAAAGACCCCCTCCTTTTCTTAATGCCGCCCTAGATCATGACTTTCACTGTTCAGAAACCCCTGCCCCAGCCCTTCACCCACAGCCTGTAATCACAGGCCTTCAGCCTGTGTCCTCTTCCTCCGCTACCTGCTTGCCCCTGCCCCAACCAGCCCCAGCTCCAGCCCCTTACCTGGCTGAGGTCCCTGACACCCCAGAGGCCTCCTCTGCTGGCTCTCTCTCCTCTCCCTGCTCATCCTTGAACACATGGCCCAGGACCTCCCCGCTTCCTCTGGTGGGGAATGATATTACCTCTCCACCCTGGGTCCTGAGCTTCAGGACCTCACTAGCGGTGAGCGCCTGTGACCCCATGTCGCTTGTGCCCAGCCCATGGACATCATGCAGATTTGAGGAGGCTGCAGAGAAGAGCCTGGGCACCATGGCACGTAGCTGTGGCTCCCTCCTCCTGAGACCTCCCCGGAGGACCATCCTTGGGGAGACAGCATCTTGCTCTTGCCATGGGCTGGGCTGGCTACAGGCCAAGGCCTTGTCGAAGCTCTTGGAGCTGCTCTTGCCCCCCACCAGGCTACGGAGAAAGCGAAACACGGAGGAGCAGCCCAAAACTCGTGACCGTGACCGAGGAGTCGGAGCCTGGGCCTCCATCTTGAGCAGGACCCTGACTCAGGGAGAAGTCATCACAGCCATCCCAGGACCAACTGCTAATAGAAACCTCCAGTTGGAAATTTCCAGAAGTTCTAGAAGGCAAGGGGGTGGGGGTGGGGTGGAGGGAGAATAACTGGAGGCAGTGGGGGGGGGGGGTTGCTGATGAAGAAAGGAAGGGGCTGGGAGCCAGCCTGGCTGGTCAGACTCAGCTGGCATGGGGGACAGGCAGGGGACTAAGGGAAAGTGTGGGGGAGGCCGGGGGAGGCCAGGGGAGGCCAGGGGCACACAGACCCTGAGAACAGGGCTCTGCCCACACGTGTGTCCCTGGAGCTTATTCTGTGCCTAAGAGCCGTCTGCTTGTCCCCAGACCTGCCTCCTGGCAGTAGCTTTTGAGAATGTGTCCGGCGGCCATCAGGCAACTTCCTCTAGAGGGAGCTGATTTCTGCCGGGAGCAGTCAGCTCCTCTATGGTCACGGAGAGACTCTCGGGTCCCTGGGCCGAGCGAGGACAAGTCAGGGCTGCATCCAGACACCAGGAATTCACTGACAGGCCTGAAACCTTGCCCCAGGACTCACCACCAGCCACTCAAGATCTTCAGACTGCTGAGCCACCCAGGTCTGGACCAGAGTCTGGCAGGTATGCTGGGGTGCCCCCACCCCCATCTTCCTAACCCCGGCAGCCCTGGCCCAGGGTGGGGCAGAGAGCCCGTTCAGGAGCCCGATGAAGGGAGAAGTTTCCCTAGGCAGGTCCTTCATACCCCACTGGGGGCTGGATCACAACAGAGCCACCTCCGGTTAGACACAACACCACACAGTTTCTCTCCTTGCCCAGGCCCTGGATTGTCCTGGATGCCAGGGAACTGGGACTTGTAGTAATCTGGAAGGAGGCGAGGGGAGGGGAGCGCCAAGGTCAAGGCCCGGGACTGCAGTTTTGCAGCTGATTCCTCCTGCTACCACAGGACCCCTAGATCCTACGTGAGGTTCGGCCTGGTGGCTGTCTAGGGGAGAACATCCATGCAGGGCCTACCAAGTGGATGAATGGGAACTTAGGCCAGCACAGGCTGTGGGGGCTCTTACTCTGAAGCTCTGCCCACTTCCCCAGTGGTGAGACCCCAGGGTGGTGTTCTGGGCAGATCTGAATGGAGTCAGCATCCCCTGGCCCTGCTGGCCTAGGGTAATCGCAGTTTAAACACCAGGGGAGCTGAAGGGCATCTTATTCCGGAAGGAGCTGCTGTGTGAAGGCATATGAGGGAGCTGGGCCCAGCTCCCGTAGGTAAGGAGGAAGGGGGACTGCTTGTTCTGTTTTGGTCTCTGAAGTGGACCAAAAATCAAAGATGAGGCCATAAGTGGGCCAATCCTCCTCCACCCCTTCTGAGACAGCACCTGGGCAACTTTGAAAGCTAGTCCCGGGTCTGAATTGAATCAAGGTAGCCATGAGGGCCTAAGACAGGAAGGTTGGAGGGTTACTGATTGATCCAGGGTGGGTCTGCAATCTCAGGGTCACTTCCTGCCAGCGTGATGAGGCAACTTGGGAAGAAACGAGGCTCTTAAAGGGGGCGCAAACTGAAAGTGAAAGAATTCACACCAGGAAATACTCTCCGAGACACCAGCAGAAGCTAAGACTGGTCAGAGAGGAAAATGAACTCAGGTCGGGTGCCAGGACAAACCCCTGTAATATCAGTACCCCAGAGACTGAGACAGGAGGATCAGGAGTTCAAGGCCAGCCTTGGGCTACACAGTAAGACCCTGTCTCCGACCCTCCTCCCCCAAAAACAAAAATCTAACAACCAAAAGAAAGCAGGCTGGAGACTGGAGTCCAGGTGTGTGGTGTGAAGCAGGTTGAGGGGGACTCATGAGGGACCCCCCAGCCCACTTCCTGATAGGCAGTAAATGGAGAAAGGGCTGCCCTGGAGACAGGCTACTCTGTAAGGTCTAGGAAACTGGAAAGTAGGTCCTGGGACTGTGCTCAGTTGGTAAAGTGCGTGTCTAGCATGCGTGAAGCCCTGGCTTTGATCCCCGACACTATATAAATCGGGTATGCAATGGGCACCTGTAATCCCAGCATTCAGGAGGTAGAGACAGGAGGATTATCCTCTGCTACATGCCGAGTTTGAAACCAGTGTGGGCTACAGGAGACATTAGTCTCAAAAAAGCAAGCAAAAAACCTGGGCCAATGAGATGGCTCAGTGCGTAGAGGTGCTGGCCACCAAGCCTGATAATCTAAGTTCCATTCCCAGAACCCACATGTTTGTAATAGAAAACCCACTTCCAAAAGTTGTCCTGTGACCTCCATACACATATCACGGCATAAACATACATGCACTCACGCACACACAATATAGATTTAAAAAAAAAAAACTACAAAATAATTGTCTTTCTCTGACCCTATGGCCCCAAGCACTCATTTCTTTCTGCCTTGATTTTACCACCTGTAAATGAGTGTGAAGCTTTCTCTAAGGTAATGGGGTTTTCAACACACCATTGGCAGAGTTCTGAGTAGCAGAAGTGTATGGGAGGCTCTTAGAGTTTGAAACCAGCAGGTGGAGAACTGGGAGGGGGTCGGAGGCCTCAGAAGAAGCAGAAAGAACCCCCAGCCTCTCAAAGCCGCTTCCCACTGTCCCATAGTGCCTGAAAAGGGACCTGACTACCTTCTAGACAGGGCTCTGGCCACACCCTCCCGGAGACCCTGGCTCAGCAGTCCACTGGTCTCCCCTGAAGGGTGGCAGTGGGGCACCAGTGAGTCCCATTGCTCCCAGGAGACACTATCCCCCAAGGTGGAGGCACTTCACTCCCAGAAGATCACAGGGTCTTCCTGGCAGCTGGGGGAGGCGAGTGTCCTCCCTCCTGTGTAGCCATGGCAACCTCTCTGGGGTCTCCAAGCAGATGCCCCTGCTCATCCACATCTTTGATTTTTCTTACCCTTCTCCACAGGCTGACAGTGTCCTCCACTAAGACCTGAAAGATGGCATCTGGGCAAGGACCAGGTCCACCGGGGGAGGGGTGTGGAGACCCCCCTTCCCCTTCTGGTAAGGGTCTTCCTGCCCCACGCCATCCTATAAGCTCAGAGAGGATGAGGGAATAGAAACAGAAGCTGGAGGACAGGTGGGCACAGAACCGAGGTGGAGGTCGGGAAAGAAGACAGAAAGACAGCGACCCAGCCACCGTGTCCTCGCAGTAGGAGAAAGAAGGGAGTGGTCCACTGAGCAGGGAACACCATTGTCCTGACGGGGGACAGAGTGTGGGCCTGACCTCTCTCCTCTTCCGAGTAGATGGGCGGGGAGGTCAGGCTGTCCCGTGGACTTGAGATTCACATCCCACGTCGGAGAGCATCAGATGTGGCAGTTCACATCTGTAATCCGAGAATTCGGGAGGCTGAGGGGGGAGCACTGGCCAAGCTCCAGCATAGTTACAGAGTGGATTCCATGTCATCCTGGGCTCGGGTGAGACCCTGTCTCAACCACCCCTGACTGGGTGTGGCGATGCACACCTTTAATCCCAGCACTCAGGAGGCAGAGACAGGCAGATCCCTATTACAAGATCAAGGCCAGCCCGGTCTTCATGGTAAATTGTAGGCCAGCTGGGGCTACAGGGAGACCCCGCCTCAGCAAGACAAAACAAAGAAAGAAAAAAGCAAAAAACACCACTATCACCACCACAATCTCCCTTGACTGTGATTATTGGGGGGAGAGGTAGTGGGCTAAGCCTCCAGTTTTAGTTTTGTTTTCCATTTCCTACACGCTAAGGATTGGGGACCTTGTCCACGCTTAAGAGAGTTCAGTGGCCTGGCTGTGTGATGTCACACTGTTTTAGTATCCTCTAGAGGAGCAGAGCCAACAGGGTGAATATACATATATTACGAGGAAGATTTGTTAGCCTGACTTACACGATATGGGCTGGCTGGGGAGTTCAACAGTGGTGGTCTACCTGCTGGAGAGGCCGAGACCCTAGTGGCTACTAGGCCCACAAGCAGGGGGCCTCAACAGTCCCGATCTGGTGCTGATGGCCTGGAGGATTCCTGGGGGACGGCAGTCTTCAGTCCACAGTGGAAGGCTGGAGAGTCTGGGTTCTGATGTCAGCAAAGGATGGCGGCGATGGCAGCACAGAGTAGACATGCTCACCAGCAGGCAGTAAAGGCAGACAGACAAAAAGTAACAGCTTTCTCCTCAGACCTCACCATATCCGGGCCACCCAAAAGTGTTGCCCGCTCTGGAAAATGATCGCTCCTACTCAGTCCTCCTAAGAAATACTCTCACACCCCGTCCAGTGGTCTGTCTCTTAGTCCATTCCAGATCCGGTCAAGTTGACAACCAAAATTAACCATCACACACCTGCAGCTCCTGCTGCCTGTATCCGCTCCCTGTGCCTCAGTTTCCCTATCTGTAAACTGGAGCTCACCCAAATGCCAGGGGTATTGTGCAAACTGGATGATCACACTGATCAAACACTATGCCCAGGGCACAGTGTATCCATGAGGGGCCAGGCTGGAGGAGAGACTTCCTGTCAGTGAGCTAGCATTCATTCCCAGAGGGAGAGCTGTTGGGAGCCAGCCTTCCCTCCCTGAATCCTAGCTTTGGTCCCCAGAGCAGCAGGTGGCCCAGGACACAGAGGAGGTCTTTCGAAGCTACGTTTTTCACCTCCACCAGCGGGAACAAGAGACCCAGGGGGCAGCTGCCCCTGTTGACCCTGAGATGGACACCTTGCCCCTAGAGCCCAACAGGTGAGCCCAGTCACAAGCCCTTGGGATCTCATCTTCCCCTCATCACTCCTTTCTCATTCTGGGTTTTCATCCCCACCTGAGATCCTATATCCTTTTCAGGACACACCTGCCCCTTCTGCCCCTTGTCCTAAGGGCAGCCCTTCTGTCCAAAACACTGCTAGGGACCTTCAGAGAGGTGTGTGGTGCACAGAGTGGGGTCCCCCTGGGAGGACCCCTCTGCCACAAATCCAGTTCCCAGAGCTCACGGCTCACCCACCCACTCTGGTCCCTACAGCGTCTTGGGGCAGGTGGGTCGGCAGCTAGCCATCATTGGAGATGATATTAATCGACGCTATGACTCAGAGTTCCAGAGTTTGCTGGAGCAGCTGCAGCCAACAGCCAGCAATGCCTATGAGCTGTTCACCAAGATCGCCTCCAGGTACCCCTCAGTTGTTCTATCTGTGCCCATGGGACAGACTCTCTGGCTAGGAAAGTGTCAGAGTGAACTCACACATGATCCCAACCCATCTCCCTCTCTCTGAGCCCTACTCATCTTTTGTGAATGAACTCATGCCTCTTAGGAGCTCCGGCACCAAGGACTAGTTCCCTGGGGTGGGGATTGTCCCAGAGCTCCCCAGTCCAGCTGGGACACACTGGAGATGTTTGGGACACCAGCCTCTGTCAGGTCAGGTGCTATCTGCTGGCATCTAAGAGTGCTGAAGACAGACTCAGCGTATGGCTACATCCCAGCTCGCCATGCGCAGTCATGGCACCACTTCCTAACCTTCACGTGGAAGAGGGAAAGTACCTTAGAACAGTGTTCTCCCTTTCAAAAGCATTCACCATCGGTTTGGGTTTTTTGCTTTTGCTTTTGAGATAGGGGCTCATATAGCCCAGGCTCAGCCTTGAAGCCATAATCTCCTGCCTCAGCCTCCCAAGTGCTAGAATCACAGGCGTGCATGTGCATGCATCACCAAGCCTGGCTACACTCACTCCCCTCTCCTTGATCCGGGGAGCCAGTGTCAGGGTGGATTTGAAGGTTGCATTGGAGGTGGGAGCAGGTGACAGGTTTAGACTGAGTGCTAAGAGCTGCTGTGTCCCAACCTGCCCTCCACCAGCCCACGCTCCCCCTGTCCCTGGGAATCCAGGACCTCTCCTAATCTTTTCTATCCTTTTCTTTCTGCTATCCCCCGGGCTGCCAGGCCAGCAGCAACGCCCACAGGTAATCTCCCGGCTACCTCTGTCTGCTCCCTCTGCCCTCTCTGTTCCACACCCTTGGGGGCCACATGCCAGCAGCAGCACCCAGCTCATCATGCTCTGAGCTTTCTCCTTTCATAGAGACCCAGGCTTTTCCCTAATGGAAGTCAGGCCAAGGCAAACTCTGCCGCCTATACTCACAACTCAACCATTTAGCTTCCTGGCTGGGAGAGGTTGTGGAGGGAGGATGGACTCTGAAGAGGGTGCTCTCAACTCACCTACGGAACCCTCTACCCGCAGCCTGTTTAAGAGTGGCATCAGCTGGGGCCGTGTGGTGGCTCTCCTGGGCTTTGGCTATCGCCTGGCCCTGTACGTGTATCAGCGTGGTTTGACCGGCTTCCTGGGTCAAGTGACCTGCTTTCTGGCAGATATCATTCTTCATCATTACATTGCCCGCTGGATTGCGCAGAGAGGTGGCTGGGTGAGTGCCTGGGCATCGGGACATCCTGTGCTGGGGCTGCTCCCGGTAACAGCCCTCTGTAACCCATCCCATCTCTCCTGACAGGTAGCAGCTCTGAATTTTCCCTGCAGAGACCCCGTCCTGACTGTGATGACAATTCTGGGTGTAGTTCTCTTGGGCCAGTATGTGCTACAAAGATTCTTCAGATCATGACTCCTGGAGGGGGCCCTTTGGGGTCCCAGCCCAGACCCTGCTTCCCAGACTTCCCACTAGCCCTCTCCCCTGCAGCAACACCCCCATTCAATCTTCCAAGAGTATAGGAGCTTTAGCAAACAGACACCCCAGCTTCGGGAGACACCTTCCCAAGGGTCACCCAGGCAGCACGGGTACCCAGACATTGCATGGTGCTAATGGACCCCTTTCTGGGCCCCATCCTGTCAGAGAGGAACTAATACCTTAGGAGGCAAGAGGCTGGGGACCACTTCCTCCCAGGAAATTTTTAATGGTTTTAGCTTTTTATAATACCCTTTGGAGACGACCCCTCCTTTCCTTCCACTATGCCCCAAATCAGAACACTGAGAGTTTGGGGATTAGTGGGTCTAACCTGTGTTCCCAGGACTCAGCTACTTTGGAAGGTCAGAACTTGAACCCCGTCCTGGCCCTCCCTATACTGGATCCTAGAAGCAGGACTGGGGTGGGGGTGGGGCGCACTCTGCTCGGCTCCCGGACACCCCGTCCCCACCCCATGCCTTCATGGCTCGATTCTCAGGGATTCTGAGCCCAGGGTAAGGTGGAGTGGGAATTAAGACTGATGTCCGAACGTGTGGATCAAGGTCCTCCAAGCCTGATCCCCTTCCCAACATCCTCTCCGTCCTCACTCATCCCCTCACCTGATAACCACTGCTCCCAGCCATGGGGAAGACCCCTGCCCACTCCCCAGGGCTGTGGGTGAGCCTGCCTGCTGGGACTCCCCTTTGACTGATTGTAGAGCCTTGGACTCATTTGTCATGACGGGAGGAAGGTGGAACGCTCATCTGGAGACATACCAGTGGAAACGATCGTGGAGTTGGGCGCAATGTGACCCTGGGAACTGTGAATACTTGAACCCCACCATGCCCACACTCCTTGCCTGCCTAGGCCCTCCTTGGGTGGGTGGGGGTGCCTTCTCTGTCTTGCACAACACAGGGGTAAGGAGAGGGGATTTCTTGATTAACCCAAATGCAGGGAGGGGAGCCAGATGCTGCCCAACTCCTATCCCACCCTCTGGCTGTGTTTGGAAATAAATTGTGCAATCCCCCCACAACCCTCGTGGCATTTTTGCACTCTGCTACCTCTCTTAGGCTGGTGTCTGGTTAGCTTCCTATTGCTGTGATAAAACATTCTGGTCAAAGCAACTTGGGGAGGAACAGGTTTCTTTGGCTTTATACCTCACAGTCCATCACTGAGAGAAGCCAAGGCGGGAACTCAGGGCAAGGCCCTGGAGACAGGGCTGAAGCACAGACTGTGGAGGAACACTGCTCACTGGCTGCTCCTCTGGCCTGTGCTCAGCCTGCTTTCTTGCTTGCTTGCTTTCACCTGTCTTTTTGAGATAGGGTCTCCCTGTGGTCCTAGCTGGCCTGAAATTCGTTATGTAGACCAGGCTGGACTTGAACTCATAGAGATCCGCCTGCCTCTGCCTCCTAAGTTCTGGGACTGAAGATGTGCACCACCACACCAGGCTTCAGCCTGCTTTCTTATACAACCCAGGACCACCCGCTAGGAGTGGCACCACCCACAGTCACCCAAATCATTCACCAATCAATCAAGATGATGCCTCAGAGACACATCCCACAGGCCAGTCTGATAGAGGCAGTGCCTCAACTGAAGTTCCGTCTTCCCAGTGCTGAAACTACCCAGTAGAGCTGAACTATACAGAGCTAGACACACGGCATGTTCCTTTAATCATACTGCGTAAACCCTCACACTGAGATTCCAGAATCCCCAAATCATTGTAATTGCAGTGGGATGGGAAAGGCCCCCGGCCAGCCCCTGTGACATCCCCACCCGTTCTTTTAGTCTCTCATTTCTTTTAAGAATTTTTTGCATCTTATTGTGTACATGTATAGGTGTGGATGTGAGCACCAAGGTGTGTGTGTGGAGTTCAGAGGAAAACTACTGAAAATTGCTCTCTTTTTCCACCACGTGGGTCCTAGGGATGGGGATTGAACTTGGGTCATCAGGCTTTGCAGTCGGTGCTTTCACCCCGAGTCACCTCCCTGGCGCCCGCATTTCCCATTTCTTTTCTTTCCAGGTCCAAGGGCGTGGGGGCCTCTTTGGCTTGGAGCTGATGGAGTAGCTGTACTATTCTGAGGACCCCCCACAGGCTACCTCCCATTGGCAGGAACACAATGTCCCGGCTCCCCTTTCTCCTATGTCCCCACAGCCACACGCACACAGGGCTTTTCTGACTTTAGAAGTTTTCATACTGTATGGGAGTCCCTACAGAGAGGCAAGCTAGGGGCGATGAAAATAACAAGGTGGGGGCGTTGAAATGCTCCAAAATCCACAAAGAAGGCCCCCTCCCCAGTCCTGGGCACTTTGGTCTGTATTTCTAACACCCCCACCCCCAAAAAACCGGTCACGTGTCAGTGCCAGAAAGAGGCCGGGTGAGCTTCTCTTCCTCCCCGCCCCTCCCATCGCCTTCAGTGTGCACCCAGGTGCTGGAGACCGCAAGGGTGGTTGCTAAGAGGGACTCGGCAACAGCCAGGCAAAGCTAAAGCCAACAGTTAAGGCCCGTATGCCAGGCTCTATGCGGGAATTTCTTTTCCGTACTCAAACAAGAAGGGTAGGTGTGTGGGTGCACTCAAACGCCCACTTTGCAGAAAAGCAGGTGCATTCAGCTACAACTTGCCGCCAGGTTTCTGGCAAAAGGAGAGGGTCAGTGGCCTCGTGAGCACAGGCCAGCCACGGATTTGGGCGGACAGAGTGTTGGGGCGACTCTTGCCCTTCCTTGCACGTCTCTGGAGCCACTATGGCACAGGCTGAGAAGCTTCGGAGATGTGTTGCCACATCCAAGATCGCCACCGCAGCTTCACACATAAACGCCTGTGTAACCCTTTGTGGGCAGGGCCTGGGTGCTTGCTTCTTCCTAGACCCTCTTTGATTTGGAAGATAACCTCAGCCCCAGGTCTAGGGCTAGGGAGCAGGTAATTTATATCTGCGAGGAAGGTGGGTACCAGATTTGACCAACTCTACACCCTTTTTTCTCCTAAGAAGATGAAGCTCTTCCCAAACCTAACTCCAGAGCTGCCAAAATCAGGAGGGTGAGAAGTTAGGCCGAATGAGGAATAAACTGAGGACGCAGGGGCACAGATGGGCCCTGCAGGTGCCACGGTTAAATCAGGAGCATGCACTCCTACGCCTCCATATCTGTAGAGCCTCTGAAATCGTTACATTGTTTCCACCCTTGTCCGCCATACCCTGCCCATCACAGTGGTGCGACCTTCACATGCAGAGACCCAGATCTGAGAAGACAAGGACAGGCGTATTCCTGGGACTCCCTGGGAAGACCCCTTACCTACTTGGCAAGTTCCAGGTCAAAGAAACAAGGTGGGGGCCGGAGAGTTGGCTCAGCAGTTAAGAGCACATAGCATACTGCTCTTGCAGAGGCTCTGAGTTCAGCTCCAAACACCCACAGCAGGCAACCCACAACTCCCATAAGTCCAACTCCTGGGGATTCAACGCCCTCTTCTGACCTCCACAGGCATTGCACACACATGGTATACTTACATACATGTAGGCAAAACATTTCATAAACTAAAAATAAACATTTTTTAAGAATCATAAATGGCTAGATGTGTGAGAATTATTTACATGCCTAAAACTTTTTCTCATTTGACTTGCAAATTCGTCCTGTGAGGAATTTGAAGAACTTGAAAAAAAATCAAGTATGTTAAATTTGTAAATATAGTTTAAATATTTACGAGACCTTAATTAGCTAAGTTTGTAAATGATGTGGATAATGTTCGAGCAAATTTAATATGTCAAGCCCATGGGCTAATTGAACATTAATCAAAGAGCAAGTTACTACTATTATTTTTCTATGAAATGTACAAGAATTCTAAATAGAACATCAGGGCATGCACATTAACACTTAAAAATTCAGGGAAGTCTATTTTTAACGTTACTATTATTTATTTTGTTTTTATTTTGAGACAGAGTCTTATGTAGCCAGGCTGACTTGAACTTGCTGTGTAGCCAAGGACGACCTAGAATTCCTGATCCCCCTGTCTCTAACATAGACAAGACCACCAACCCCAGGAACAGATCTTTCTTTCCTTCGGTCTTTTCTTCAGGGGAATTCACAAGGCCTCATGCCTACAAGAGAAACAGTCTACCCGCTAAGCTATATCCCCAGATGTTTTTTTCCTGTCGTTTATTTTAGGTTTTTTATTATTTGAGACAGGGTCTCACTCTGTAACTAAGCCTGCCCTCCGACCCTGAGCAATTCCTCACCTCAGCCTCCTGAGTGCTGGGATTATAGGTATGTGCTACACTCCTAGTCACCTTGAGCTGTCTACCGTCCAGAGTTGTCTGAGGGAGTCTCAGCTGGGGAACTGCCTCCATCTGATTGGCCTGCGGGCATGTCTGTGGGGCAAGATTTCACCTTGGAGAGCCAAGCCCACTGAGGGCAGTGCCATCCCCAGGCAGGGTGCTGTGTAAGAAAGGTAGCTGAGTGGGAACTCGAGGGCAAGCCAGTCAGTTCCTCCATGGTCTCTGCATCAAGCGCTTGAGTTCACCCTTGACAGGAGGACGGCTGTCTTTCCCTCTTTCCCTCCCTACATAGCTTTTGGTGACGGCGCTTATCACAGCAACAGAAAAGCACACTAGGACAGCCTCCCTGCCAGCACTTTTATGATTTTCATTTTTAAAGCTTTTATTGCATTTAAATTTTCTTAGTGTCTGTCTGTGTGCTCATACATGTGCATGTGTGGCTGTCTACACTGAGGGGCGGTTGTGGAGATCAGAAGATAACAATTCTCTCCTTCAACCACGTGTGCCAGGGGATAGCGCTCAGGCTGTCAGGCGAGGCAGCATTGCCTAGAACTCACTAAGCAGACGAGGCTGGCCTGGGACTTCGGATCATTCTGCCAGCAGCCTCTCATCTGCTGTACCAATTCAACTCACCAAGGGAGCAAGAGTCCAAAGGACCCAGGGGCAGTGCAGTGAGGCCCATAGGTGGTGGGCGGAGCCTGAGGGGCGATGGGCGTGTCCTACCGGAGGTGGGCAGAACCTTTGGGGCAGTGGGCGGGGCCTTTGGCCCTGACATCTGCAGTGGTGGTCTGTGCTGCTCTTCAAGCCCTGGGTGCCCTGTCCTTCCCGCGTCACACACTCTTACCTTGGCCCTTCCTGTTCTCCTGGATGCAAAGGCCAGTGACCCAGCCACAGCGGGCAAGCCTCCTGCCGGGGTGTTGGCTTCAGTCAGGAGGTTGGACAGGCTCAGAGCCCGGCAGGGACCGAGCTGGAGACCCGGGCAGCATCGCCTTCGCCAAGGAACCGGACGGAGCCTCATTAGGACCTAGAGAGCTTCCAAAAGTGTCAGAACAGACCCATGAGCTGTGTGTCATAGTAAGCAACCTCCTCCTCTATTTATCTAATGTAACTGACCTTTTATTTAGTGACATTTATTTCATGTAGGATGCCCTTGAATCCTGACCCCTCTGCCTCTACCTCCTGGAGTACTGGGATCACAGGAGTGCGCACCACTCCAGGTGTATGCGACGCTGGGACTTGAACCCATGGCGAGCCTGATAAGCAAACAGTACCCACAGAGCCACATCCCTAGAGACTCCGGGTTTCTGTCCCTTTTTTAAAAAATTTCTTTTATTATTTTTAATTATGTGTGTGGGTAAGAGGTGTGGGATCCCCTGGAGCTGGAGTTGCAGGTGGTCCTCTGCAAGAACAGCCAGTGCTGTTAACCAGTGAGTCATCTCTCTAGCCTCTTTAGTTAATTCTTACTGGCAGTTTTGTTACCTATAAAATGAAACTAATAAAAGCAGCACCTCCTAAGGTTGCAAGAGTGCCTTGCAGGGGACAGGAACTTCCTCAAGGCTAGCTGTCAGTAATACTGGAGACAGGAACTTTGGGTCTGGAGACTGGAAGAACACATGGCCTTTAGTAAGACACGCCTTTAGTCTCAGCACTCAGGAGGCAGAGGCAGGGGGATCTCTGTGAGGTCAAGGCCAACCTGGTCTACACAGAGCTCCAGGGAGACCCTGTCTCAAAACCCCCCAAATAAAAAAGAACACATAGGCATAATGGGTGGGGGGAACATTTCAGTCCAAGAATACGGCTCAGGCTGCAAAGGAACACGGAAGCTTTGCATTCATGTGCAGGAAATGAAGGGGTGGACTGAAGTCTGGACATGTGTGTGTGTGCACATCTGTGTTCCAATTTGTTGATTTGATGAAACAGGTCTCAAGTAGCCCAGGCTGGCCCCAGACCCACTCTGTAGCTAATCCTTCTGCCTCCTCCTTCCAAGAGCCGGGTGTCAGAACTTACTAAAGAAAATCGACAGGAAGTTACCTGTCAGGAAACTTTGTTAGGAGAGAGTCTCATGCTAATGGGTGGCCATGATCGGCCCTGAGGTGGCACAAGATGAAGGGAACTGGAACCTTGGGCTAGGGCAGCACAGAGGAGTCTCCTTTTTTCATATTTTATTATTTTTATGTGTACAAGTGTGTTGCCTGAATCTATGTAAGTGCACTCGTGTTAGGTAATGCTCAAGGCAGTCAGAAGAGGGCATTGGATCCCCTGGAACTGGAGTTACAGAAGATTGCTAGCTGCCATGTGGGTGCTGGGATTTGAACCCAGGTCTTCTGCAAGAGTAGTCAGTGCTCTTAACCACTGAGCCATCTCTCCAGCTCTGGAGTCTTTAAAAAAAGTCTTTTTAAAAAAAGATTTATTTTATTTTTAAATTTTATTTTTATTATTTTTAATTATGTATATGTGTGTTCATGTGTGGTGTGTAGGTAAGCACTCAGGAGTGCAGGTGCCCTCAGGGGAAAGGAGTTGGATCCCTGGAGCTGGAGTTACAGACGGTAGTGAGCTGCCTGACCTGGGTACCAGGTCCTCTGCAAGTGCCATATGCACTCTTAACTGCTGGACTGTCTCTCCAGCCCCACAGTGGGATCTTGAAGAGAGAAAGCCTTTAATTCTGGACGACAAAGAGAGGGTTTCTAACTCTTGCAGGTTTTTGGAGGGGCTGGTTATGGGGAAGCTCTGTATCATTTGATATATTGCCTGGCTTTGCCTACGTGCCAGGAGTCACGAGGCAAGAAGGCACTAGTTTAAGGTAAAGTTATAATTCAAGGTTATCCTTGGTCTAAGGATCAGGAGTCTGGCCTTGCTCACTGCTGCAAGTGGGAAGGAGAGAACTAGAGCTGTAAGGTCACGGACATTTGATCAGTTCTCGCTGGAGAGAAAGGCAGTGAGGGTGATCTAACACTGGGATTACATGCTACCACCACGCCCAGTGTGTTCTGCCTTGAGACAGCATTATGCTCCTAGCCCAGGCTGGCCTGGAATTCACCTTCTGCCTCCCAAATGGTAGATTCACAGGCTCATAAATCAACTAGCCTGGAGATAATCCTGGGGATCAAACTCGGGTCTTCAGGACTGTGGTCACACATCCTTCCCTGCTGAGCCATCTCACTGGCCCAGTCTTGGGAACATTTTCATACTCTGCTTTTCTTCATTTGCAAATACCCTGGCCTTTCGGAACAGAATAGGAAGCCAACACTTCATCCCTCTGCTGGCAAGTCACCCTGGCCTGTGACAGGGATGGCCTTGTGAGCGAGAGGCTGAGCCCCGATGTTTGCTGGCCTTCTGCCCTGGGGCAGTCCCAGTAGCCTCACTCATCCAGCCTATTTTTGGAGGCATTATGCTGTTATGAAGCACCTGGTTTCTGTGGTCACTTTGAAGCAGTATCAGAGACTTTAGTGAAAGCCTGAGCCAGGCCTGCTCTGCTGGTGGTATCCCAGTCTTGTAAAGCCAGACACACTGTGTGGTTCTCAGATGAGAAGCATTTAAAACAGCCACAGCCAGAGGCAGATGGAGGGAGAGTGGTTGCCAGGGGCTGGTAAGAGAATGAAATGGTGCAATGCTTGCTAATAGGTCTAGAGCTTCTGCTGGGCTACTCAAGGAAGTTCTCCAGGTCGGCTGTGCAGCAATGTTGATGTTAATTAAAACGGGAGTATGCACTTCAGAAAATCTGTAGCCAGGTGCCCTGGTTCACACCTGCCATCCCAGCTTTGGGAAGGTGGAGGCAGAGGGAGTGCCCTGAGTTTTGGGGATAGCCTGGGCTATAGTAGAAGACTGTGTCTCAATAAACAACAAATAGGCCAGCCATGGTGACTGATGCCTTTAGTTCCAGCACCTGGGAAGCAGAGGGAGGCTGTGAGTTTCAGACCAGCCTGGTCTACTTTGTCTCAAACAATAAACTAAATATTTTTATTTATTATTTATTTTTATGTGTATTAGTGTATTGCCTGCATGTGTGTTAGTGCACCCATGATGTGCATGCAATGTCTGAGGAGGACAGAAGAGGGCCTTGGATTCCCCTGGAGTTACAGATGGTTGTTAGCTGCCATGTGGGTGCTGGGAATTGAACCTGGGTCCTGTACAAAAGCAGCCAATGCTCTTAGCTGCTGGGCCATTGGGCAGATGGCACCTTAAACTTCTTATCACAAAAACAAAAAGATAAGGACCCCAAGGAAGCTGCTGGTGGCTGGCCTGCAAGGCTGTTTCACAAGTGTGTGTCTATGTACAGACTCACCAAACTGGATAAATGTGAGAAATGTTTTGGTAAATTAATCATCTCAATAAAACTGTTTTAAAGAATGGGAGTGGGGCGTGGTGGCACACACCTCTAGTCCCAGCATTTGGGAGGGAGGCAGGCCTGCTGGGGCTACAGGGAGACCCTGTCTCAAAAAAGATAAAATCAAAAGAACAAGACAAAACAAATGAAAGAAAAAGGAAGCAGAGACCCCAGGCTGGAGCTGCGGCTCAGCAGTCAGGGCGGGCACTGCTCCAGCAGAGGACCAAGTTCAGTTCCCAGCGCTCACAGCCAGCTCCAGGGGATCCAAGGCCCTCTTCTGGCCTCTGTGAGCATTGCATGACACAGGTGCACTTACATACATGCAGGTAATACACTCATACACATAAAAGGAAACTTTTTTTTAAAGAGCTAACTAAAAAGTAAAAGCTAGATGGAGTGGTACACACCAGTAATCCCAGCACTCAGGATGCTGAAGTAGGAGGATTGCTATGAATTCAAGGCCAGCCAGGGCTGCCCATTAAGACTCTATGGCAAAACAACAATGCTACCACAATAAAAGAGAAAAAACAGAGGTTGATTAACTTTCCTTAGGTCATTGCTATGATAATTTTATTTATTTCTGATTCTGGGTATCAAACTCAGGGCCTTTCAAATGTGATCATTGACCAACACCCCCACCTGAATCAGTTTTAAAGGTTTATTTTATTTTTAATAGATGCTTATAATTTTATATAAATATTTATAGTAATGTTAACTTAAATTTTTTAAACTATAGTTATTTGTGTGTGCCATGACACATGCAGATGTCAGAGGACAAATTGCAGAAGTCGGTTCTGGGGACCCATGTGGGTCCCAGGGGATTGAACTCAGGTCATCGGACTTGGTAACAAGAACCCTAACCCACTCAGTCATTACCAGACCAATTTTGTGTGTGTAAGACAGTCTCACCATGTAGTCCTGGCTAGCTTCTCAGAACTCATAGTGTAGACAAGGCTAACCTCAAACTTACAGAGATCCTGCCTGGCCTCCCAAGTACCGCCAGCAGGCAGCCAAAAAAACTTTTTTTTTTTTTAGATTTGACATTTTAAAAATTGTGTGTGTGTGTGTGTATATAGGTAAAATTCCTCTGGGAGATGTAAATAACGTCCTCTCCCTCCTCCCTTGGTCCCAACAACAAACCCGGGTACAATTTCGACAAACTGCAGTCTGGGAAACCAGTGAGTTTACTGGGCTTACTTACAGAGCAGTGGGTGAGGGTTTACTTACAGGAACGTATGGGTGCTCCCCTGCAAAGGCCTCACTGGAAAGTCCTCATCCAAGCGTGGACGCTGACTTCCCCACAGCTGAACAAAATAGAGAGAGCTTCCCCTCTGTGTCCTTGATTAATAAACCCACAGCCCCGCCCTCTCGTGCAGCTAGGGCCGGCTGGTTGGGTGGGAAGGTCCTGTGACTCTCCATCACAGAGTGTGTTGTCCGCAAGCGTAGCTGTGATGATCCTAGGCAAATGGGTACAAATAAATTTGGAACGATAGTGTCTGTCCATGTTTCGTCTGCCAGGGAACAGGCCTATGTGACAGTGTGTGTGTGTGTGTGTGTGTGTGTACGAGTGACAATGCCTGAGGAGGCCAGAAGAGGAAGTCAGATCCCCTGAAGCTGGAGTTACAGGAGTAAGTAGCCCAACGTGGGTGCTGGGAACCTAACTCAGGTCCTCTGCAAGAGCAGTACACTCTTAAGTGCTAAACCATCTCTCCAGCCCACTAAGCTTTTTATTTTCTAACCATAGAAGGAGTTATTGTACATTATAGGCAATTTTGTGACTATAGAAAATAAAGATGGCATTTTTACAAAATTGTCAAATAGTACAAGTTGTCCAGTGTGGTTGCACACGCCTAAAATTCCAGCACTCAGGAAGCCAAGGAGCAGGAATTTGAAGCCAGCCTGGCTTGTAGATTTTACGACTTGATTATGAACGGTCCCCTGTAAGCTGGTATGTTTGAACACTATTGTTCCTGCTGGTGACTATGTTTTGAAAGGTTGTAGAACCTTTTGTACAGTACACCACCCTAGGGTGGTGACAAGTGGACCTGTCTCATTCCCAAGCTCCCTTCTTCCTGACTACTGAAGGGTCTGACTGGCTGCTTCCCAGTCTGTGTCTGCCACGGCATTGGCCCATCCCATCCGCGTGATGCACTGCACCCCCTGAACTGTGAGCCAGAGGAAGCCCTTCTTGGTTGTTTCTCTTAGGTGTTTTGTCAGAGTGATGCAGAAACTGGTTAATCCTACAACTCTGCTTTCTGACTCTGTCTCAAGAGAAAAAAAACGAGAGAGAGTGATATCAGCTATTTTTTACCCCAGTGTACGTGTATTTTAAATGCAGTTGTGATTTATTTGTGCATCTATTTTACAATCTGATTTTCTTGTTTTGTTTATTTTGTTTGACACAAGGACTTCTGTAGCCCAGGCTGGCCTCTGGCCTAGAACTCACCAGGTCCTTAAGGCTGACCTTGAACTCCTGATCCTCCTACCCAGCTCCCAAGTGCTGGGATTTCAGGCGTGGCCGCAACCAGGTTTTTTAAATTGTCCCCTATTGGAGCCAGGTGCGGCACTATCTGCCTGTAATCCTAGCATTCAGATGTCAGAGGTATTAGAATCCCTGCAAGTTCAAAGCCAGCCTCATCTATGTAGTGATTTCAAGGCTCAGCAGTTAAGAGCAATTGCTGCTTTTTTAGGGGACCAGACTTTGATTCTGAGCACCTACATCAGGCAGTTCACAACTGCCTGTAATTGCAGTTCCAGGGGATTCAACAACCTCTTCTGGCCTCCAAGGGCACCTGCACATGTGTGCACATACGTATACAGATGCACACATACACGTAAACAAAAATAAAATAAATCTTCAAAAGATTTTTTAAAAGTCTTGTCTTTCATTGGGAACATTTTCTGCTAGTATTATTTACTCTTTTATTTTTTTGTTTTGTTTTGCTTTTTAAATCTTTTATTTTTTGTGTGCATGAATGTTTAGTTTGCATGTTGTAAGTACACCACATGTATGCAATGCCTGAAGAAGCCAGAAGAGAGCGTCAGTCCCCCTGGAAGTGGAGTCTTCTGCTAGAACAGTACTCACTCTTAACTGCTGAACCATGTCTCCAGCCCCCTTTTTTATTGAATCATTGTGTATTTCATACGGAATATCTCCATCGATCTTATTCATCTTTACATCCCCTTCCCCAGCGGCACCCCTCCCCCCCACGTCACCCATGCTGTGGCACTCTGCAGCAGTCTCCGTTTGGTGCAACAGAAGCACCTTTGATAAGCGGTGATTGGGATACTTGACTGTAAATATATGATACTTATTTTGTACTTAGTTACATTAGTCTAGGGCTGTGACAGTCTTGGAAGTTCTCTAAGATCTATGACCTCTCCAGCTGTGTGTATTTGGTTATGATTATAGTACTACACATGAGTTTCCTCACATTAAGTGGGCTCTAAGACCAAATAGGTAGTCGTTGATTGGCCCCAAAACTAAAGTGCCACCACTACACCAGTGTCGAGTGCTGTGCCAGTCATTGATGTGGTTATTTGGTCAGAAGCTGGTAGCCCTCATTTAAAAAAAAAAGATTTTCTTTTTTTTAATTTTATGTATCTGAGGGTTTTGCCTGAGTGTATGTAAGTGTACCGTGTTAACACCTAGTGCCCAAACCAGGGTCTCCGGAAAGAGCAGTAAGTGGTCTTAACAGCTGAGTCATTTCTCCTGCCCCCGCCCGACCCATTTCTGTTTTCGTTTTTGTCTTCTTGTTGTTTTGAGACAAGTTCTCACACAATGGCTTAGGCTGACCTGGAACTCATTATATAGCCCAGGGTAGCCCCGCATTCTTGATCTTTTTGCATCAGTCTCCTGAGTGCTGGGATCACAGCAATAGCATTTTTTAAAATAGCTGCACAGTCCCCATATTATACATAGGCACTATAATGAATTTTATTCTTAACAGATTCTCTATTGTTGGACATTTATATAACTTCCAAGCTGTTATAATTAACCAGCAAGCCAATTTATGGTAAGAATATCTGGCAAGTAAATAAGAATATTCCGCAAGTTGATAGCAAATCCTTTCCCTGTGAAAAAGTAAGTAGAGAATCTAACTATATTATAGAATTCAAAAAGGGTTTCCGGTTAATCTTAATGCCTGGAGTCAGCAAGCTACTTGATAGTCTGTTCCAATAAGACTCTACATGATTGACAGTACATGATGACAGTACACTACAATCCCTCCAGGTTCCCAAAGGCAAAGGGGCTTGGCAGCTGATGAATCTTTCTTGGGGTTCTGAGTGCCGGTCACCATCATCTTGTGGTCTGACGCCTGAGCATCTCACATGATTATCCTGTGAATACACGCTGCTCTTCAGGTCTTTGTGTGGAGAGGATCTCTTTCTTGGTATGGTCTTGGTATATTCTTGACAGGTTGTCCTATGTCTTTACATTCTGTTGATGAGGGTGAAGATGAGGCCCATGGTCAGGGCTCCCTTTGGGAGGAAGGCATCTGCAACATGATTTTCTTGAGACAGAAGTCAACTCTGCTCCTCCTCCTGAACACTGTGAGTCTAAACATGAAGCCCCGCGCTGGTTTTTATGGGATGCTGGAATCAGAGCTAGAGCTCTGTGTATGCCAGGCAAGTGTTCTACCGCCTGAGCCATATTCCCACCTTTGGTTTTTTAACTTTTTAAAAAAGCTTATTTTTATTTATGTGTACGAGTGTTTGGGCTGCATATATGCAAGTGCACCTGTGAACACAACACCCTTGGAGGCCAGAAGAGGACGTCAGATCCCTTGGAACTGGAGTTATGGACAGTTGTTAGCTGCCATGTGGGTGCTGAGAATTGAACCTGGGTCCTCTGGAAGAGCAGCAAGTGCTCTTGACTGCTGAGCCCTCCCACCCATTTTTTGTATTTAAATTTCTGTGTGTCTGTGGGTGTCCACAGGGTCTAGCAGAAAGCACTGGATTTCCTGAAGCTGAAGTTACTGGCAGTTATGAGCCTCCTAACATGGATGCTGGGAACAGAACTTATCGGTCCTTTGGAAGAGCAGCAAGTGCCCTTAATCATGGAGCCATATGTCTATCTTGTTTTCTTTGTTTTGGTTTTTTGTTTGTTTGTTTGTAGACAGGGTTTCTTATAGCCCCATGTGGCCTAGAACTCAGTATACGCAGTAAACCCCTGACCCTTCTGCCTCAACTTTTCAAGTGCTGGGACCGCAGGTGTATACCACCACACCTGGCCCTGATTTGTTTTTAATTGGACTGATTTTATTATAGGTTGACAGGTGTTTCCCAAGAACCATGAAATCAAGCTCTGTTGTCCCAAAATTCAGAAGGCTGAGGCAGGAGGATCAGAAGTTCCAGGCCAGCCTGTGCTACATAGGGAGACCCTGTCTTAAAAACCAAACCAACAAGTAGTGCTGGTGAGATGACTCAGTGAATAAAGGTACTTGATACCAAGCCTGACAGCCCAAGTTCCATCCCCGGGTCCACACGGGGCTAGGAAAACACTGACACCCACCAGCTGCTCTGTAACCTGCACATGCGTGTTGTAGCACACGCACACACAAGCACATCACTCAATCGATAACGCATGTTTAAATATGTCTGTGTGGCCGAGCGTATTGCTTGCAGGTGTGTAAATGCACCCATGTTGTGCGATACCCGCAGAGGGCAGAAGAGAGCATTGGATTCCTCAGACTGGAGTTACAGATGGTAGTTAGTGGCCATGTGGGTGCTGGGAAGAGAACCTGGGTTCTCTGCAAGAGCAACCAGTGTCCTTAACCACTGAACCATCCTTCCAGCACCCAATCAATAATTTAAAAAGTAAACAACAGTAACAGCAGCAAGAATCAAAACAATACCACCTCCCAAGAAACCCAAACAAACAAGCAAGTGTTCTGGAAAACCAAGCCAGACTTGAGGATCTTAGAAGGCTTGGGGAAGAAAAATGAGAGGGCATCACGGGTGGGCTGACTAGACAGGCAAAGGCTAGACAGAGGTCCTGCCTAATGGGGAGTCACCTTGAAAATGGCAAGAAGGCAGGGGAGGGCTGGAGGAGGCTTCCGTGAACTAGGACCAAGGCGGGAAGAGCCCGGCCTTGATATCTGGGGCAGGAGAGATTCCTGTGTGCTGTGCATCCCTTCCACAGGGCCAGGCACTTGTAGACCTGCCTGAAGATTGCAGCATGAACCGACAACCAGAAGACTGCTGAAGTTAACCACTTGAGACTTGACCAGGCTGAAGTGAAGCAGATTATCTGGTCATTTCTGTGGGCCAGAAAACGGGTCACAGTTTCACTGAGTCCTGTGGCTCGGAATCACAAGTCAGCGGCTCTAATGAATTCACGGCTCCGGTCATCCGAAGGCTCCACTGGGAGATCACTTAGGTGTGTTGGCTGCTGCACCTCAGGGCTGCGCTGGCCGACTCATCCCTCCCTCGGAGTGAGGGCCTCTGCCTGTAGCTGCAGCGTGGGGCTGCTCTCCCCCACAGTGGAGGCTCGAGAAGTATGACTGCAATTTTAGACTATTGCTTCTTGCTGTGGTGCTTTGGATGAAGAATGTCCCCCATAGGCTCTTGTATTTGAACACTTGCTCCCCAGTTGGGGGGAAGTTTGGGGTGGTTGTGGAACCTTTAGGCCGTGCAGCCTTGCTGGAGGAGGCAGGCACTGGGGGTGGGCTTCAAGGGTTTGTAGACTTGCCCCACTTCCCGATCTTTCTGTGTGTTCCCTGGCCCTGCTGGCCCACCATGCCTCCCCTGTCACTATGAACATTCTCTCTCTCTCTCTCTCTCTCTCTCTCTCTCTCTCTCTCTCTCAACCACTGAGCCATTTCTCTGCCCACGATAAGCCAAAATAAACTCTTCCTTAAGTTGTTCTTGTCATGATATTTTATCACAGCAACAGAAAAGTAACTAATACACAGGCACTCCATAAACCTTGCCGTTTGGTTCAATTTTTCACCTTAGTGATGTATGCTGTATTTCCAGATCCTCAATACTACAAAGCACAAGAGGTAGGAAGTTAGCAAACAGTTCGGCAGTTGACAGATCTGAGCAGCAGATCTGAAGTTATCCGGATCTATTGTTTTGGTCTTTAATGAACTCGGTAGCAGTTTGATAGATGTCCTGGTTTCAGCCCTTCACAGACAATTAGTCAAGAAATGCATCCGGAAAGCTGACAGGCTCCTCGTTCAGACCCAGGCTGTCTAGAGCTCCACTGCTGGACATTCTCCTCAAAAGGGGACAGGAGACAGTTTGTTCTGGAGCTGGGGATGCAGCTCAGTTGGTAGGGTGCTTGCCCATCATACACAACTCCCTGGGTTCCATCCTCATCACTGTATAAACCCAGCATGACAACACACACCTGTCAACTCAGCACTTGGTAGACTGAGGCAGGACAGTCAGAAGCACAAGGCCATCCAAAGCTACAGAGTTTGGAGGCCAGTCTGGGATATAAAAGATCCTGTCTCAAAAAATTATTCATGCTTGCTCATGGCTTTAAACCCTGCACTTGGGAGGCAGAGGCAGGCAGATCTCTGTGGTAGCTGTATAGAAAGCCTCAGGCCAGCTGCGGCTACAGGGAGACCCTGTCTCAAAAAGTTATTTATTAAAAAATGTATTTTATCTTTAGAAGGGTTTTGTCTGCGTGTATGTAAGTGCATTCATGCTGTGCAGTGCCTGTGAAGGCCAGAAGAGAGTGTTGGATCCCCTGGAACTGGAATTACAGACGGTTCTAAGCTGCCACATGGGTGCTGGGAATCAAACCCAGGTCCTCTGCAAGAGCAGCCAATGTTCTTAATCACTGAGTCGTCTCTCCAGTACCTAATTCTTTATTTTTAATTATGTGTACACGTGTGGGTTTGGGTACATGGGTACAGTGCCCAGAGAGACCAGAAGAGGATGTGTGGTCCCTCAGCATTGTGAGCGGCCCAACTCCTATCCTCTGGAAAATCAATTTAGCTCTTAAACACTGAGCCACTTCTCCACCCACCAACCCTTTTTTAATGCTAGGTACAAACCCAGGTCTCACACACACTAGCACTGTAGGAATCCCATCTACTTGGGAGGCTGAGGCAGGAAGATCACTCAAGCCCACCAGTTCTAACCTAGCCTGGGAACCACAGAGAGGACCTGTTTCAAAAAGGAAAAACGTGCAAGGTGTGGTGAGGCTCACCTTTCACCCCAGTGCTCCACAGGAAGAGACAGGCAGATCTCTGTGAGATGGAGGCCAGACTGGTTTACATATCGAGTTTCAGCCCAACTATGGCTATAGGAAGACTCTGTCTCAAAAGAAAAGTTCTCTAAACATTCAATTGAGAGCTGGTTTGTAGCTCTGTTGGTAGAGTGCTGATCTCGTAGGAATGTGCTTGGACACTGGGTTGGCTCCTGAGCACCTCGTAAACCAGTATGCTGCTGCATGCCTGTAATTCCAGAACTCAGGAAGTTGAAATAACAGGATCAAAAGTTCAAGGTCTCCCTCTGCTATATATCTAGTTTAAGGCTACAGCAGACCTGTCTCATGAAAACAAAAAGCAAAAATAAATTCAACTAAAATTCTAATTGAAATTATGTGCATTACTTTTAGGGGAAAGAAAAGATGTATTAATAAGTAGTGTGCCCAAATCGTGATGGCCCTCCCTCTTTTTATTCCCTAATTTGTTTCTTCATTTGAGATAGTCTCAAATAGCCCAGGCTGGCCAGAAACTTACTATGCAGCTGAGAATGACCCTGAATTTCTGATTCTTCTGCCTCCCCTCCCAAGTGCTGGGCTTACAGGTGTGCCACCATGCCGGGCACCTTGCTGGAAGCAGGGTTCCCTCTTTATTGAACTCTTTTCTATATTATTTTTGTTTTGTTTGTTTTTTGAGACAGGGTCTCCCTGTAACTCCACCTGATCTGGAGCTCACTATGTAGACCAGGCTGGCCTCATCTCACAGAGATCTACCTGCCTCTGGCCTCTTGACTGCTGAGATTAAAGGCATGTGCCACCACACCCAGCCTATTTTATTAATTGTACTTTTCTTTTTTGAAATTTATGTGTATGTCTCTGTGTCTGAGTGTATGCACATATAAGTGCAGTGCCCATGGAGACCAGAAGAGGGCATCAGATCCTCTGGAGCTGGAGTCACAGGAGGTTGTGAGCTGTACAATGTGGGTGCTGGGAACTGAACCCAGGTCCTTTGAGAGACTAGCGTATGCTCTTAACTGCTGAATCGTTTCTCCAGCCCCACCTTTTCTCCCTTTTCCCTCTATTATAGTACTGGCCAAGGTCATTAGTACCATGTTAAGAAATAGCAGCAGTAGAGACTACACTATTTTTCCTGATATTTTTTTCTATTTATTTAGTTAGTTATATACATGGGGGGGTCAGAGGACAACTTGTGGGAATCGTTGTTGCTTTCTGTCATGTGGGTTGGAGGACTCAAACTTAGGTCACCAGGCTTGGTGCCAAGTCCCTTTACCTTTAGCTGCTGAGGCATCTCACTGGCCCCTAACATTTTTTTTCCAATTGTAGCCCCAGCTTGCCTAGAACTCACTATCACTACGTAGACCAGGCTGAGCTAGTCTCCGTATCATGGAGATCTACCTGCCTCTGCCTCCTAAGTGTGGGGATTAAAGTCATGCTTCGTCACACCTAGCTCCTGATCTTTTTGAAGTTCTATGTTATTTCACTTTTTGGTGTTGGGGGATTCAACTCAGGAGTGCTGGAAGCATATTCCACTGCACTCCGCCCTCGGTCCTTGTTCCTACTCCCAAAGGGGATTTGTCAAAGTGTTTGTTTGTTTTGAGACAGTGCTTGTCACTGTAGCTCAGGCTGGCCTGAAACTCACACTGTAGACCTGGCTGCTCTCAAACCCTTAGCAACCCTCCTGACTCAGCCTCTTGGATGTTGAGATTTACAGGCATAAGCCAGTACACCCAGCTGCTAAATTTCTTCATATGAATAATCTTCTGAAGCATTTCTAAAAATACAACAGAACATGGTCTGTTCAGTCTGCCTGGGATCTGACCTGGGCAGCTTATTCCAGGGTTTAGATATGCCAGTTCCTAAAAGAGCACACTGACTTAAAAATTATGCATATTTTAAGGTATGAGAAATGACTTATAATGTGGGACATAAGGTACTGTTGGAAATAAACAAATTTTAAAAGCATAATGTCTCTGGAAACTTAATAAGAGGGTGTCGGGCCGCCATGCGGTGCTGGGAGTCAAACCCAGGTCCTCTGCGAGGGTAGTCAGTGCTCTTAACTGCGGAGTCACCTTTCCAGCCCCCTTATTTGTTTATTTGTATGAGTGCTTTACCTACACGCATGTAAGTGCACCCACGTCCTGCAGTGCCTGTGGAAGCCAGAAGGAGGTGTCAGATCCCCTGGAACAGGAGTTAAGGATAGTTGTTACCCACAATGGGGTGCTGGGAGTCGAACCCAGGTCCTCTGCGAGAGCTGCCGTGCTCTGAACTGCAGAGCATCTCCCCAGCTGTGCTTATAACATACTTAATGCTGTCACCAGTCTGCCAAAGTCAAGCCTCCCTCTGAAGTCTATGAATGTAAGGTATTTCCTGTGTTCTGGGGGCTGCTACAGTTCTGACCTGAGCTTTACCCTTCTGAGTGGCATGTTATTCAAGGACCCTGACTGCTTGGAATCCATTTCAGCAGCGGTCTATGAGGAACCAACATTCCATCCACATAGTTTTCCCTTCTTTATTTGATAGGAATGTAACTCAGCCTGTGGAGTGCTGACCGAGTGCTCACTTAGTCCTGGAGTCCATTCCCGGGTGTGATGGTGCACACCTAATCCTAGTATGAGGGAAGACAAAAGGTGAAGATCATCCTCTACCCCAGAGGGGTAGTCTGGGCTACACGAGACCCTGTTGGAAAAAAGTAAGCCAACAAAAGGAATGATGAAAAGGCAGGAAAGGATTTTACTCCAAGTGGCCATTTGGAGAAAGATCAAGCATTTCAATCCATTTTCTAGGTCTGGAGCTTCAGGTTTAAACAGAGGAAGAACTGGGCAGGAGGTCCTCGTAATGAAGCCATCCTGGCCAAGGAGCAGTCTGCAAAGCAACTCCAGGAAACTCATCTGAATGACAATCCAGTTCCCACAAGGGGGAAGGGCAGCCTCAGTTTCTGTCCTGGCTAATTTCCGCAGTTAGGAGGGGATCTCAACTTGTAGTGACCTGTCTGTGAGATTCTGCTGTTCCTAGAATTTAAGGGGACTGAGGGCTTAGGACAATGCCCTGGAACAGGGTGCTGTAAAACCTTTCTTGGTGACCCAGACACTCTGGGAACAAAGAACACAGCCAGGCTGAGCAGGGATCGGACCCGCAGTGCAGGTACACCAGCGGTCCTCCTGCCTTCGGCTGCCTTAGGCCCAAGTGAAGAGATGGTGCTGTTTTAGTGAAAGCGCCTTCTGAGTGCTTGACACACAGCTTCACACAGGCCTCCGGTAAAACCACACACCCTCATCCCGCCTCGGGGAGGCAAGTCAAACTGAAAAGCAGAACAAGACTCTCTGTTATTCTTCATTTTGGTTCAGAACCCATTTCCAGGACACTGAAATCATTTTTGGACCCTAATTCTGTCACCCGCACTCCGGCTGTCACCTGCACTCTGGCTGTCAGTCACCCGCACTCTGGCTGTCACCCGCACTCTGGTGTCCCAGTTTTTTTGCCACCTGAAACTTTTTTCCCCATTTTTTGGTACCATTTATTTTTTATTTTTGAGAATTTCATGGATGTGTATTGTCTTTACATTATTTCATCCCTCAGTCCCCCACAAACTCCCTCCCTGTCCCCCAGCTCCTTTCAATGCGGTGTCCTCTTCTTTGATTATTATTGTCACATATAGACACATACATTTCTAAATACACACATCTCTATTTATATTTTTATATTTTATATTTTTATTATATTTATATATTATATTATATATTTATATCTCTATCATCTATCTATCTAATGTATTTACAATGCACTGAGTCCATTTAGTGGACATTTAGTGGACTCTTGTGTACCTGTGTCTGAGTCTGCTCATTTGGGATTAGAAAACCTCTCAAGAAGCTAGTTCCTGAAGAAAACTGTCTCTCCCTCCCTCAGCATCTGTTGACTGCCTGCAGCTCTTTATCTTGAGGTGGACCCATAACAGTCCCACGCCTCCTTTTTGTCACTATGCAGATCCTGTCAGACTGCGCACTCTGGAAATCTCACTGGTGCAGCTCCCTGTCATGTCTAGAATGCATTAACTAGCAGTGGCCACCTGAAACTTTGATAAAGTTTCCATACCCAAGTCACCACTCAGAGCACTGAACACCAGAGGCTAGAGCGATGGCTCTGGGGTTAAGCGCACTGGTTGCTCTTTTAGAGGACCTGGATTCTGTTCACAGCCCCCACATAGTAGCTAACAACCGTGTGTAACTCCAATTCCTGGGGATCTGATGCCCTCTTCTGGCCTCCATGGGCATTGTATGCATGGGTGCACATACATGCAGGCAAAACACTCATAGACATAAAATAAATATAAATAAAATATAAAGAACACTGAGCACCAGAGGACGAAGACCACAGCCCTGGATGGTGACCCTAGATTCTTCTAGACAGGCAGTGATAAAGCTGTGACAACATTCCTCCAAGATTTTTATGGAGGAGCTAGGCTAGGAGTTGGAAGTAGAGAGGGCAGATGAAGCAGGCTCTGCACCCTGAGCGAGTTCACCACTCCAGCAAGGAGACAGATGCAGTAACACCCAAAATGGGATGCAACACACATCCCACTTCACGGAGCCTTCTCTCATGGACGCTCTCCTCATCTCCAAGACGGATCTTCCTGCAGGCTAGGCAAGTACTCCCCCAACTGGGCCATCGCCTCAGCCATCCTACATCCCAGTTATATCCATAACTCCGGTTCAGGGGCCTCCAAGAGCACCAGGCATGCACATGGTACAAATACATACATGCAGACAAACACTCATAAACATAAAATAAATCTTTCAAAAATAAAGGTTTTTTATTTTTCTTTGAAGGTGTCTGTGTGTGTCTGTGTGAGTATATATCATGGTTTCCATGTTTACAGAGCGGAAGAAGGGGTTATTTTGGATCACGGTTTCAGAGGTACATACAGTCCATCATGATGGGGAAGGAGACTTACACAACTGTGGCTAATTCACTTGGTGGCCGACTGAGGGTCAGTGAGAGGGGACCCAAGTGAAGACAAGACTGTATCTTCCAAATGGACACCCCTAGAGACCTATTTCCGCAACCTTCTAAAAGCTCTACAATCCCCAAGCTTTCAAAACATGAATCTGTGGGGGACATTTCAGATTCAAACCATATCAGATATACTGGCAAAGTTAATGATTAACTTAAATTATTTAATGGCATTAAAATGTTTTAAAATTGGGTGTGGTGGCACACACCTGTAATCCCAGCATTCAGGAGACAGAGGCTGGAGGACTGCCACAAGTTCTAGGCTATACTGGTTTACATAGAGAATTCCATGCCTTCTAGGTCATGGTGAGATCTGTTTCAAAACATAACAGCAAAGCCAGATGTGGTGGCATACACCTTAATCCCAGCACTCGGAGGTAGAGGCAGGCAGATCTCTATGAGTTCAAGGCTAGCCTGTCTACACACTGAGTTGAGTTCCAGGCCAGCTGGGGCTAAAGGACAGACCCTGTCACAAAAAGGCTAAAAGAAAAAACAAAAAACCAACAACAATATAACCACAAGGCTAGAGAGATGGCTCAATGGTTAAGAGCACATACTCCTCTTATAGAGGACCCAAGTTTGGCTCCCAGCACCTGTTGGGTAGCTCCTAACTATCTAGAGCTCCAGCTCCAGGGACCCCCAACATCCTCTTCTAGACTCTGAGGGCTCTTGCACTGACATGTGCACAAACCCACCCATATATACACATAATTAAAAATTAAAATGAAAAACAAGAAGATAACAAAACCTGTTTATAAATCCTGAACACCTCTGGCCTATGCCTGGAAGATTCTCAGAAGGTGCCAGACAAGGGGTCTGCCAGGCAAAGGGTCTTCAGGTAGCGTGGGCAGAGCCAGTAGCCTTCTGGGCATAGCAGGGCCATCTACCTAGATGTTTTGTCACCACCTGGCTGGCTTGTTGATGCTGAATTGCTTCCTCCACTGTTGCATTTGCAAACTCCTTATTAAGGGATTAAAGTCGCAGGGCTTGCTTCGCTGCACTGGAGTGTTCAGCGCGCATATACTTTATTGGACTCTGGAAGCTCTAGGGGTTTCTTGTAAGTACGCTGCTTGTTAATAGCTTTTTTGGTGCATAAACAAAATCCCAAATTGGAAAAATGAGAGAAAATAGAGTACTAAAATTTCTCTACTTAAAATGCAATTTTCTTGTAGGTTTATGCATCCCTTTTCCCATTCCATTAATTATTTAACACATCTTTATGATTCATGGAGGTAATTGGCCTGATTCAAAATTAAAACTTGGAAAAAATACATATGTGGTCCAAATAATTGTGTGTCTTTCCCACTAAGTTCTACAGAGAAGAGCATGGACTTTATAAGCACTCAGACCTGGACTTTATAAGTTCTAACTGAGGTTTCCCAATTAGCTATAAATTAATGACCTCCTTGCAGTTTCTGCTCTGCGAACTGTAAGGATTTGCCTTACAGCTGTTACGGAGGTTACAGATACTCTGAGTACAGTGCCTGCAGAGCGGAGAGGACTTTAAAAAACATTTTTATTTTGATTGGGGGGGCGGCATATGCCTGCAGGTGTTCTTGGATGCCAGAAGAGGGCACCAGATGCACTGGAGCTGGAGTCGCCAATGCTGTGAGCTAACCATGCAGGTGCTGGGAACTGGAGTCTGGTCCTCTGCAGAAACAACACGTACGTACTCTTAAGTGTGAGCCATCTCATCAGTGAGTGTTTAATATAATATAATATGTTTAATATAATAATATATATATATAATATAATAATATAATAATATATATATAATATAATAATATAATAATATATATATAATATAATAATATAATAATATATATATAATATAATAATATAATAATATATATATAATATAATAATATAATAATATATATATAATATAATAATATAATAATATATATATATAATATAATAATATAATTCCCTGTATGGTTCTCACCAAGTTTAGTGCTTTAAACTCAACACCACAGCGGATTTTTGTGTTTCTGCTTTTTCACATGTGACACGGTGGGTTCTCCTCGCCCTTGTGCGAAGTCTGTCCATTGTGATTTCATTTCCTACAGATTTGACATCCACCATCACAGAAATTAATTTAACTGAACCTCATGCTGGAACTAAAGGCAGGAGCCACTATACATGGCTTTTTTTTTTAGAGACAGAGTCTCACTAGGTTTCCCAGGTTAGCCTGGAATTTACTTTGTAGCCCAGGCTGGCCTTAAATGTATGATCCTCTTGTGTCTATCTCCCAAGTGCTAGGGTTACAGGAATAACAAGTGTGCACCACCACACCAACTCACAATAGCCTATGAAGATCGGTCTCAAGCCCATCAAGATATGCACATTTTTCTAAAATCAGAAAATATATCAGGAATTAGTCCCCCATGAACTAGACTGTGCTTACCCGACAAACAGCAAGACGAAACCTCAAGGCACTTCAGACCAAGAAATGAGATGATTCAGACAGGCTGAGCGTGGTGATCCCAGCTTTTAGCTCAAGGTTGTCTTGGCCATATCCTGGGCTATCTAAGATCCTGTGTCAGCTGTCCTCACCCTCCTGAAAAGATGAAGAGACGTGGAAGATAAATGAGGTGTTCCAACACATGTCTGAAAAAAGCCTGAACAGAAAAATAGAGAGAGGACAAAGAAGGGGAGAGAATGCTCATCACAGATTCCTGTAAGGACTAGCCGTGCGCAGCCGACGTGGCCAGCCACTAGTCTAGACTCTAGAACAAGGGAGATAATAAGAGACAGGCTGACGACGATCTTCCAGAACTGATTTGGGACAAGAATTCTCAGTGTCAGGAAATGAATCCCAAGATAGACCAAATTCTCATGTTGACACACCAGAGACTTAATTCAGTGATGGGGGAAGGGGACTTAAACCAGAAGGAAAACTCAGGTTTCCTACAGAGCCATCATGCCTAGACAGATGGCAAATTCCATAGCAATTGTGGAAACTAAAAGACAAGGGAATGCTGCCTTCATAGTTGTTTTTGTAGTGCTGGGGATGGAGCCCAGAGCTTGGAAAATGCTAGGCAAGCGCTCCACCCCTGATCTACACCCCCAGTCCTTTAGAGTTCTGAGAGGAAGTATCTGGCAACTTAGACTATTCCCCAAATCAATGCATCATTTGAGATGAACATGAACAAATCACCAGTCAAACCTCCAATTAGGAGCTGGAGAGATGGCTCAGCAGTCAAGAGCACTGGCTGCTTTTGCAAAGGACACAGGTTCAGTTCCCAGCACCCACGTGGTAACTGAAATTATGATCCCTCCGATGAGCCTGGAACTATGGTCACCTCCCATTAACCTTGGGCTGTAGTCCCTTCCTCTGGACTTGGCGCTATAGTTGTCTCCTCTGAGCCAGGACCTATGGTCCCTTCCCATGAGCTGGAGCTGTCACTCCCTCCCAGGAGCTGGAGCTGTGGTCTTCTCACGCACATGGCGCTTTGGTCCTCAGCTGTGAGCCATGGCTCCACGTTCTTCTGGCGCAGGCTGAGGTGGGGCAGACTGGATGGTGGAGGATGTCCCGATGCTGGGCAGCAGTCTCGCCCTTCTCTGGGTGTTTGCATTCCCCACAGATCCCTTCCCAAGGTCCCAGGCTGTACATGGCAGTGGCTTTGCCTCTGGCCTGGGCTGGGGACTGGAGCTCTCTGTCATTAGCAGATTCTAGTCTGGGGAGGACTGATTCTCACCTCCCCTCAAGGCCAGTCGTGGTCTTGACTCCACATGTGGTCCTGGGCTCCAGGCCTTGATGCTGGACCTTTCCCATTCCCAGGCACTAAGAGGTTTTCCATCATCTTTCTATTACTCTTCTATAGTCCAGAGTACCCACACATGTGCCCTACAGAAAATGTAAAACACCTTATCACAGTCTAGGAAGTTAAAAACAAACAAACAAAAATTTTAAAATATAATTTTAAACCCCCAATTAAACAACTGAAAACATGGATAGAGAGCCAGGTGTGGTGGAACATTCCTTTAATTCCAGCACTCAGGAAGCAGAGGCAGGCCTGAGCCACATATTGAGTTCCAGGCCAGGTGGGGCTACAGGACCTTGTCTCAAAAAAAAAAAGAAGTAATAAGGAATTATTGATGCATTTAGGAACATAATATTGTGGTTAAGAAAACGTTCTTACATTCATACGATGACTACTTATTGGGGAGACCTGGGTTTATGCGATAGGACATGGCTTTAGTCAGCTACTTGGGAGGCTGAGACAGGAAGATTACTTGAGTCCAAGAGTACAAGGTTAGTGTGGGAATATAGCTCAGCAGTAGAGTGCTTGCCTGGCACTTGTGAAGCCCTGGGTTCAATCTCCAACACTGACAGAAAAAGAAAAAAATTCTAAGAGCACATGGCCAGCCAGGGGTGCACACTAAGACCTTGTCTCGAAACAAGCAAAATTTGGGGGGAGATGGGATGCAGCTCAGTTGATAGAGTGTGTCCCTAGCATGCCCAGTTCCCAGCATTGCATAAACATGGTGTGGTGGAGGCAGGAGGATCAGGAATTCAAGGTCATTCGTGGCTACACAGCAAGTTTTCAGGCCAGCCTGGGTTCCATGAGACTGTCTTAAAAAAGAAAAACTGATAGGCTCAGCAGGTGACACACTTGCTTTGCAAGGCTGACAACCTGATATTGATCCCCAGAACCTACATAAAAAGCCAGACATGGGTAGCACACATTTGGAATACCACCACCGTGACAGTAAAGTGGGAGGAATCACCCAGAAGCTCTGGAGCCAGCTAGTCTTGAGCACCAGCATGGCGAACAAGACTTAGCCTGACAAGGCAGAGAAAACTGACTCCCCAAAGTTGTCCTCTGACCTCCACACAAGTGCTACAGTACACATATATGCACCTGCACTCACACACATACCACACACACACACACACACACACACACACACACACACATTTTTTAAAGAAAATTAAAAAGCTAGTGAGATGGCTCAGTGGGTCAGGATGCCTGCTGCTAGGTCTGACAAGCCAAATTCAGTCCTCAGGACCCACAAGGTAAAGAAAAGAACTGACTTCTGTAAATGGTCCCCTGACCGCCAAGTCAGTGAGAAACCCTGTCTCAAAAAATAAGGTGGTGGGCTAATGAGATGGCTTAGTAGGTAAAGATGCTTGCTGCACAAGTCTGACAACCTGAGTTCGATTTCCAGAATGTATATAAAGGTGGAAGGAGAGAACCAACTCCACAAAATTGTTCTCTGACCTCCACTGTGGTACATGCACATGCACATATACCATGAACACATTAATTAATTAATTAATAGTTTTTTAAAAGTGGAGAAGCACTAACTCCTGGCCTTCACATGCACACGCATACCTGTGTATACATACAAACACACATACATGCTATATCCAAAACCAGCATCTAAAAATTCTGGTAAAGTCTGGATGTTTCCTTCTCCTCACTCCACAGTCATTGTAGTAACACACATCAGGCTCCTCTTGGGAACACTTGGCATATCATATTGCATACAGTAATTAGAGAATTGATATTTTTGTCAAGGATACATGGAACATTCACAAAAATGACAAAAATCAAGTATACTCATAACATATTGATCCTAGCCTGCCAAGAATCAACATTTAAGACCAAATACTTGCTGAGTGTGATGGTGCATGCCTGCAATCCCAGCACTGTGAAGGCTGAAGCAGAAAGGTTGCTCTGAGTTTTAGGCCAGCTGAGGCTACATATGAGACAGTCTCAAGAAACAAAACAAGCCTGCAAGCCTGAAACTTGGGAAGTAGAGGAAAGAGGATCAGGAGTTCAAGGCCAACCTCAGCCTCATAGAGGTAAGGAGCCAGACTGAACTACATGAGACCCTTCTCACAAAAACAAAAGACTATATGTTTGGAGCACAATGCCATTAACTTAGAAATTGATTTTTATATTTTCCCTTTTTTTTACATTTATTGACTTTGTGTCTGTGGTGTGTGAGCACACACGTGTACACTGCATGCCTGTGATGGGGGAGAGAGGGTAACTTGCAGGAGTTCCTGCTGTCCTTCACCACGTGGGTTCTGAGAATCAAATTCAGGACGCCATGCTTGGCAGCAAATGCCCTTATCTGCTGAGCCAAGTCACTGGCCGAGAAACTGATTTTAAAGATGTACTTTTATTCTTATTTATATGCATGTGTATGTATGTGTGCAGGTACCAAAGAGGCCAGAAGAGGCCAATGGGTCCCCTGGAGTTGGAGGTACAGGTAGTTGTGAGCCGCTGACATGGGTGCTGGGAACCAAACCAGAAAAGCAGCCAGCGCTCTTAGCCACTGAGCCATCTCTCCAACGCCTCAGAAATTGATTTTTTAAAGTATCTTTTTTTCTTCAGTGCTAGGGCCTGGCATATGCTAGGCAGGCGACCTATCATTGAGCTATACTAGCCCTTGAAAGACACTTTTAAAGCAAACATAAGAGTATCTACAGCTTTCAGATGATTCACAGACTAGTAAAAGTTACCACAGTACAGACAGCACACCTGAGACAGCAGCTGTGGTTGGAGTCAGCACCACATTAAGGTTGTGACAATCACTTCCCAAGATCCATGTGACTCTTTCCAGACTGCACTGGAGAATTAAATGGAAGAGGTCAGAATCGCCACCTCAGTGGGCGCATCAGTGTCTGCGCTTTTCCAGGATAGAGCCCTGCTTCCATGATGGAGGCAGAAGCTCCCTAGGCTTTTGCTTGGCCTTGCCTATCATAAAGCCCCCATAATATCCATGGATCAGAGCCATTATGGGAATCCTGGCAGTTGCCATATATGTATCTATTACAATTGCACATTCAGGAACTGGAGGAACAAACAGCTGCATGCTGAGTTCATGGGTCCACTGGGATCCTGTGAGTCAGACCTAAGAATCTGTCTACCTCCAGGCCCGTTTTCAACAGTGGGTCAGAGTGACGTTGAATCCAAAGGAACCAGTATCAGTTCAGAGCCAGGGTCTAGCCATCCCTGAGAAGGTCCGGGTGCTTTCTTCTCTTCACTGCACAGTCACTGTAGCAAGTTGCTGCAGGTTCCTCTCGAGAAGGCCTGGCAGGACATTTGTCTCCTTTCGGGGGATGGGCCAGGTATTTCCTCAAGGGACTCCTTCCCAAGATCAAAGTGCTCTGGGTCTCTGAACTGACTTACACTTGGAAGCCGTCAGAGCCATAATTCACCATGATGACTCACCAGCAGTTGGGGTTTCTTTTAGGTAAGGGGAAGGTTGCCTGTTCTGCAGTGCTGGGGATGGAGCTCAGGGTCTCACACATGCTAGGTACGCCCTCTTTCACAGGCTACACCCCAGACCTGTTAAAGTCAGGTTTCTGACTACCAGACCTAGAGTTTTCCCCGTGATATTGACCAAACAATATACTAGGCTAATTATCAATTTACTTCCCAGATACTACAATCAGTCGGCTACTACTAAAAATCTCTACAGGCCACCATGATCCACAGCATGTGGAGGTAAGAGGATAAACTGTGGGAGTCTGCTTCTCCCATGTGGGTTCTGAGGACTGAACTTAGGTCATCAGGTTAATTAGCCTACTAAACCATCTCAGTGCTTTCCTAGTATGTACAAGACCCTGTGTTTGACGACTAGCACAGAAAGGGGAAAACAAAGGAGCTCGATTTGATCTTTACCCTCCTGGATCAATCAGCTTGCTATGTAATCTGGATCCCTGTTCCCCAAGGGCTCCTGACTCAAGGAGGTGGTAAATAGGTCACTGGGGGGAGAGGTGCCATTGAAGAGGATTTGGGGACAGCAGTATCTTAGACTCTCTCTTTGCTTCCTGGGTGTCAGGAAGTAAGTAGCTGGCTCTACTATGTGCCCCACCAAGATACACTGTGTCACACAGGCCCAAGAGAAGCTGCCAACTGCCTATGTGCTGAACCCTCCAGAGCTGTGAGGAAAAAAAAACGACAAATCTTTCCCCTTTAAAAATGGATGATCTCACGTGGGGCTTCCTGGGACACACCTTTAATCTCAGCACTTGGCAGCCGGATCTCTGTGAGTTCAAGGGTAGCCTGGTCTACATAGTGTGTTCTGGGCCAACTGGGGCTACAAGGTAACTTGTCTTAAAAAGAACATAAATAAATGGATGGTCTCTGCATGTTAGAGTAATGGAAAGCTTACACAGAACTTCAAAATCCGTTCCTACACATATCCCCCAGGTTATGATTAGTATAAATTAGCACGGTTCCCTGATTCTTTTTTCAAAAAAGATTTATGTGTATGTGTGTCTGCTTGTGTGAGTTTGTGTGCATGTATGTACAGGAGCCTGTGGAAGTTGGAAAAGGGTATCAGATCCCCTGGAGTTACAGGAGGTTGTAAGGCACCATGTGGGTGCTGGGAGTTGAACCTGGGTCTTCTGCAACAGCGGCCAGTGCTCTTAACTGCTGAGCCATCTGTCCAGCCCAGTTCTGTGATTCTTTTGGTGCCTCCTGAGTCATAGAGCATTCCCACCCCCCGGAGATTTCTAATTATCTGACAGCACTACAGTCTAGACTAATGATGGGTCTGCAGAATACACCCCCTTCTAGGGCCTATGCCTCAGGTGAAGTGGGCGGGGGGTTGTTTTCATTTTCTGTTTTTGGTTTCTCTTGAGATATGGTCTGTTGTAGCTGAGGGTGAGCTCAAACTCCTGCTGAGGATGATCTTGAACTCCTGATTCTCCTGCTTCCATGCCCCATGCGCTGTGATTAAAGGTGTGCACTGCCTTGTCTGGTGTATTGTCCTAAGTTTTGAAGTAGACGACAGCTAGTATCCTCAAACACCAGAGAGCACGCAACCTCTGTTACTAATGGGCTTCTCGGAATAGCCTGGGGATTAAATTCAAGACTCATTTGAACTTTAATTCAAGATGTCTCAATCCCAAGGGACTGAGGATGTTGCATGCTCAGGACCCTAGGTTTAGTTCAATCCCCAGCACACACATACACACACACACACACACACACACACACACACACACACACACACACAATGTCCTGTTCTTTGCTTATCAATCTCATATCTCTCACATGCTCAGTTCAATTGTCACATTCCAGCAATCTGGGTAATTCAGCTTTGCTCCTGACTTTCAGTGCATCAGCTTCATGGCAACAGAGGTAAGATAGTCTGGATTCCCAAGGAAGCTCTGCAATTCTCTCTATGACTTGAATTAACAGACCTTTTCCTTGTAAGCTCTCCTGTAAATTCCAATAAAAGCATCCCTGACCAGCCTTACAATTGGTTTTACCATCACAGCAGGGCCAACCATAGATGACTACTTAATTAGAACGTCGCTGCATGTGAAGGGTCGCCACTGCAAGAAATGGGTCTGGGGTCTCCAGAAAATAACCACACAATCCAAGGTATTTTGGCAAGACAAAAAGTTTTACCTCTTCAGAAGGGTGTGTAGCCCTGTCAATTAAGCATGCTAGCAGTAGTCCCACTGGACTTTCCTAATGCAAAGGGGTCCTTGCCTCACTCTGAGCAGTCAGAGCTCAGCCTCACATTCTTGCCTGACTCGGTAATGTAAAGCCATGCAATTGATAAACAGAATGAAATTCTGAGCATACTGCAATCTTGAGCACATATTTTGATCGCAGAAGTGCTGACCCTGAAGGAATTTGAGTTTCTGCCCAGTGTCTTCTTTACAATTTTTTAAAATTAAGTTTTGTCTTACTTAACTCTGTGATAGAAAACTCAAAACATTTCTTTTACATTTCCCACATCGCAGATAAGGTCAACACTGTTCAGTCCAAGGACACAATCAACCCAAACCCCAAACCTCACCCATATTGGTCTATTTCCTAGGACTGCACCTGGCTCCAATTTTTGTTTTTTTTTCTCAGCAGAGTCTCCTGTAGCTCAGGCTGACCTTGACCTTGTTATGCAAGACTTCTCTGTCTCAGTCCTCTGCCACCAAGTTCTAGAGGTGGGTATCACTGTGCCTGGATATTTCTGATTTTTTTCTTGCCTTTAGTTTTTCTTTGGTTTGTTTTTTAGGTAAGTCTTCACCATGTAGCTCAGGCAGGCCTGAACCTACAGTCCCCTACATCTGGCTCACAGATGCTGGAATTACAGGCACGTGCCCTCACACCTGGCTAAAGTACAGTTTTGGGTGTGATTTTCCTTTCTCTGCAGCCCAGGCTGTCTTGGAACTCCCTATATTGCTCAGACTGGTCTCAAATTTAAGGCACTCCTCTTGACTTTGTTTTCTCAGTGCTGGGGCCACCACACCCCACTGATTTTGATCTACTGTGAGCAAAAAGCTATCATTCTGAAATTCCCCTCAAAGACTCATCAAGTGCAGCTGGCTCCTTATGTTAGTTTGGGAGGATGCTATAACAAAATACAACAGTCTAGGAGCCTTAAGCAGCAGATATTCTATTTCTTTTAATTCATTTTTATTTTATGCATATGAGTGATTTTGCCTGAATGTATGTAAGTGTACCTGTGTATTCAATGCCCACAACACCTGAAGAGGACACTGGATCCCTGGAACTAGAGTTTCAGACAACTGTTAGCCACCATGTGGGTGCTAGGAACTGAACCCTGGACCTCTGCAAGAGCAGCCAGTGCTCCTAATTGCTGAGCCAAGTTCACGGTCCTAGTTGGCTTGATTTCTCCTGAGGGCTCTCTCCCTAGCCTCCAGACAACTCAGCAAGCTTCTGCCCTCTGCATCTTCTCCAACATCTGAATCATGACCTTAAGGGAATTCCCTTGCTCTCTAGAGCACCTGTTAGAGGGTTCATCTCTTACAGTACTATCAACTCACTTGATCTTCCGCCCTCCCTGTTGTCTTTTTTTTTTTTTTTTTTTTTTTTGAGTCACTGCCTTGTTATGATGAACTTGAATTCACAATCCTGTTTCAGTCTCCTAGATGCTAGGATTATAGGTGTGCATCATCATCTCCAGCAAAAATACATCAGACCTATCTTTTGTTCTTTATGCTGGGGAATGAACCAAAAGCCTTATACATATGTGGCAAGTGTTCTACCACTGAGCTACATTCCAAGTCCTAATAACTGCTTATATTAAATTTCCCTGTTTAAATTACTACATGGTTTCTGTCTCTTAAATGGACATAGGCTAATAAAAAATTGGCAGCAGCCACATGCAGTACCGCAGGCTAGATGTTGCATTCCATCACCACCCAAGGTTATTAGGGCCTTCATAAGACAGGCAAAGGGAATGCATCATTTGTCCATCCTGCGTCCGTGTCATTCCTTATCCACTTTCAGCTTACTCACCAGCTTCCACCTGCGGAGACCACAGCTAAGAAGAGTAGGTTGTTTAGCAGCTTCTTGGACCCGGCAGCAGACAGACTCAGGCAGTCGCTCGTGCCCTTACTCTTCCCATAGCCATTCTTGTTCACCTTTGTCACCCACAGAGAACAACTGATTATGGCCTTCCAGATTCCTTCTCTAAACTCCTATCTTCAGTAGCAGTCATGCTTTAAAACACCAGCTTGGCTTTGTACACACTAGGCTAGCACTCCATCACCAAACTATGTTTCCAGTTCTAATATGACCCTTTTAAAAACTTTTGGGTTTTTTTTTTTTTTGAGACAAAGTCTCACTATATAGCCCTGGTTGGCCTGAATTTCACTATGTAGACCAAGTTAGTCTCAAATTCGCAAAGATCCACTTACCTCTACCTCCCAAGTGCTGAGATTAAAGCCATATGTCACCAACTATGGCAAACCTTTTTTTTTTTAATTGAACCAAGTATAATAACCAACACCTGCAACCACAGCATTCAGGAGGCTTGGAAGGACCGTTTCTGCTTCAAGGCCCCTGGGAGGTCCTTTCTCAAAAAAATATACTTTTTTGTTAGACTTTTTTGTTGTTGTTTTCATGTGTATGACTGCTTGTATGTAAGTGCACCCCCGTCATGAAATGCCCAGAGAGGCCAAAGGAGGGCATCAGCTTCCCTGGAACTGGAGTTACAGGTGATTGTTAGCTGCTGGGTGGGTGCTGGGAACTGAACCCAGGTCTTCTGCAAGAGCAGCCAGTGCTATTAACCACTGAACATCTCTCCAGCCCTTTGTGCTGGTTTTCGTGGTACATGCCTATGACTGCAGCACTAAGGAGGATGACGCAGGAACATCCTGGGCAAGTTCAAAGGCAGCTTGGGTCAAGTATCAAGACCCCGTCTCACACAGAGAATAATGATTTTTTTAACTATGGTCCGTATGAGATCTATACATTACAGTTCTATTTTTAAAACTCTTTTTTATTTTGTGTCTGTGGTGTGTGTGTGTGTGTGTGTGTGTGTGTGTGTGTGTGTGTATGCAGGTGTGCTTGCTGGTGCACTAATGTGTGGAAGCCAGAGGTCAACACTGGGTGTCTTCTACTATGGCTCTCCATCTTCTTTTCTTCAAAAGGAAACTTTAAAATTATTTATTTTGGGTGTGTGTCTGAGTATGAGCATGCAAGTGCCACGGTACATGTGTGGAATGCAGAGGACAACTTTGGGAGTTGGTTTTTCCCTTGCCACTTTGTGGAATTAAGTCTTAAGTCTGCTACTTTCTGAGCCACTTCACCAGCTCTACCTTACTTTGGGAGAAAGCGTCTCTTACTGGACCTGGAATTCACTGATTTTGCTAGACTAGATGGCCAGTGAATCCCTGGAATCCTGCCTCTGACTGCCTAGTGCCAAAGTTACAGGTTCGTGCCCCCACAACCAGCTTTGTATGTGGCTGCTGGGGGTCTGAGCTCAGGTCCTCGTGCTTACATATCAAGCACTTTACCCACTGAGCCTTTTCTGCAGCCTTTAGAATTATTTTAAATCCACCTTTCTTTTCCTCTTGCAACATCTGTATGTGTGTTAAGAAAATGGGCTGTCTCTACTCCAGAATTCCTGCAGTCTCAGCTGCTGACCGCGTCAGTGTGGTATAGCTTAACATGTCTCCCTGCCCTTGGTACTCTGTAAACTGCTAGTCAGCTCTTGACACTTCATCAGATTCAACTAGGTATTTAGGGGTAGACTAAGTTGGGTACTGGTGACATCTCCGTGGTGGCACGTAGCGTCTACTGCCTGTGTGATGTCATAGCGTCTACTGCCTGTGTGATGTCCCAGACACTAATGCTTAATGTTTTCATTCATTAACCAGAGGTTCATCTGTCTCTTTGTCTTTTTGAGACAGGGTCTCCTGGTAGCCTCAACTGACATGGAACTCACTATGTAGACCATGCTGCCTCAGTCTCACAGAGATCTGCCTGCCTCTGCCTTCCAAAGGCGTGGGCCACCATGCCCAGCTAAGTTCTTTTTTTTTTCTAATTCTGTTTGATATACAAAGTTTATCATTTTATCCACTTTTTGTATATAGTTTTGGCATTAAGTACACTCACATCTGGAGATGGACACCACCGTCCATCTCCAGAACTCTCCCTCTGCCCAAATGGAAGTCCTGCCCCATAAACCAACAGCTCCTCACATGCTGCTTCCCATCAACCAGCACCCACCATCCACTCAGTCTCCAGGAATTAAGTAACTGTTTGTGGTTTGTTTATCTCATTTAGCATGAAGTCTTGAAGGTTCACAGTGTCATAGAATGCATTAGAATTTTCCTTCTCATCTGAGATGGCTAATCTAGTCACCTTGATGGGATTTAGGATCACCTGGGAAACAAACGGATGGACATGTATGTCTGCGAGGCATTTCCAGGAAGGTCTGACTGAGGAGGGAAGAGCCACCCTGGGCGTGGGTGGCTCCATTTCAGAGGCTAGTCCTGGATGGAATGAAAAGGAGACAGCAAGGCAAGCAACAGAATTCATCTCTCTGCTTCAAGATTACAGTGCAATGCGACCAGCTGCCTCTTGTGTCTGCTGCCATGATGGACTGCATCCCCTTATACTACAAGCCAAAATAAGTCCTTCCAGTTGCTTTGTGTCAGGTAGTTGTTCACAACAAAAAAAGCCAAACATCACCATTTTAAGTTGACTATGAGGTAGGAGTGACACCATAAACTCTAACCCCAGCACATAGGTGGTAGTCAGGGGGATCAGAAGCTCAACGACATCTTGGCTACATGAGTTTGAGATCAGCCGGACTATGCGAGACCCTGTCAGACAGACAGACAGACAGACACAGATGGAGTATTCTGTGTATATGTAACAGTCATGTGTCACACAGGTGTCTCAGTCAACACAGACTCATATATGGTCTGTTCCATACACCTGAAGTGTGCAGGTTTGTGAAAACACACTCTACAATGGTCCTACAAATGGCAAAAGTCACCCAAGGCCACATTCCCTAAATGTGTCCTCACTTTACGTGGTGCTCCATAGCATATGGGATAAAGATACAGCACAGCTTAACTACTGGGACCAGCTCCACTGAAACCATGAGGATATAAGCATCTGTTTGGAGTGGGGAGTGCGTGTGGTGGGAAGATGGCTCATTGAGCAAAGGCACTTGCTGCTGAGGCAGACAACCTGAGTTTGACCCCATCCCCAGGACCCACATGGTAGAGAGAACTGACTCCTGCAAAGTGTCTGCAAATTGTCCTCTGACCTCCACAAGAGTACAGTGGTATGTGCATACTCACATAGATAAGTAAATAAATAAATGTAATTTTGGAAAAACAAGAGAAAGAAAATAAAAACAGGCCAGATGTGCTAGCACGTCTTTAATGCCAGCACTCGAAAGGCAAAGACAGGAGGATTTCTGTGAGACTGAGGCAAGCCTGCTCTACATAGTGAGTTCTAGGCCAGTTAGGGACATAGGGAGATCCTGTCTCAAAAAGGGGAACAAAGAAAAGAAAGAAGCAAAATATCCTGACTTGACTCACCACGCAGTAGTTAAGGAGATTCTGAGCTCAGGGCAGACACTGACTTTTCTGAACATGCCCAACCTTCCTCCTCCACCCTGCTACGTAGACCAGGCTGGCCTTAAAATCACTGAGATCCACCTGCCTCTGGTTCTGAGACCACCATGCCTGGCTCCTCAACCTCTCCTACTGGCTGAATTCTGGGTCACTTGGGAGAGGCTATGTGGCTGTTTACACTGGGGGTCTGGATATTGCTCTAGTGCTCTTTTGTAAATGTGGTTAAAATCTACAGCCAGACAGTAAGCAAAAATTACCCTCAATGACAGGGGTAAACTTCATCTACTTAGCCAAAGGTCTTATGAGTAGAGCCAGATTTCATGGAAAAGAAAGAATTCTGCCTCGAGCTTTTAACAAAAACATTCAGCCTGCTGGCCTCCTGATAAATTTCAACTTGCCAGCACGCATAATTAAGTGAACCAATTCCTTGAAACAAAACGCCAACACCCTATCAGTTCTGCTCCTCTGGGAAACATGATTGAGATAACTACTATTATCAAACACTGACGGCTTTAGAAATTAGCTTTTGCTATAGCCATGGCAATGTTTCTTGATGAATTTAACCTAAAATAAGGCAAAAGAGTGCTTATATAGGAAACTTATACTGCAGTGAAGTTGTGTGACTCATAGGTAAAGCCAAGCTGTTGTATGTATACCCTGTGTTACAAAGTTAAAACAAGAAGCAAGATCTCATTCCCATTCAAACTTGCAGCAGATGTATTTTCTGAGCTCAAACTACAGTTTCAGCAAGTTTTCCGGATCAATTCAAGCAAAAGGAAATTGCCATACTGCCTTTAGTTTAGACAGGGCGTCATGTAGCCCGGACTGGTCTCACACTCACTACGTAAGCAAAGATGACCTTGAACCCCCCGATCCTTCTACCTCTGTATCTGGAAGGCTGGGGATACAGGGATGTAGCACCATATCAAGTTTTATGTGGTGCCATGACTGAACCCTTTGAACGTGCTAGGAAGGCACTCTAAACAGCGACATCCTCCACTCCTTAGTTCATTTAACTGTGTATGTGTGGAGCTCTCACCCAATTTTCCGTTAGAGGTGTCTAATTAACAACATAATGACATACCAAAAGGCAAGTATCAGGAAAAAAATATAGTAAAAGTACTTAAATATCTTCCAGATAATAAATAGGCCCAATTAAAATTGTGTATTCTTGGGGCCACCACCACTGTGACAGCCATCAAGTGGTGAGAAGGCATACATCAAGACTGAGAGGACCTCAAGGGAGTGGACTCCAGAACACCGCACACCTGCACCTGTGCACCCGAGCTTCTCCAAAACCACCAGCGATGCTTAGAACTCCTATCAAACGAGTGACACTCACGGGCTATGGCAAAGAAAAATCTTTGAGTTCCCTAGGAAATCAATTCCTCAAATTAGGAAATCAAGGACTCTGGATTTTGCCAGCTAAGTGCTAGTCATAGGATGCGATGGGGGTTGGAGGTGGAGTCTATTGACGTTCTCATCTCATGGTAAATGATGAACCACCACTCATTGATTTCTCACTTGCTCTAGAATCTTATAGGTGATAAAATGTAACCATGTCTTGATATGGACTGTAATAATCAGTCTAAGATCAGCTTTAAATACCTTGTTATGAGAACTGGAGAAACGATTCAGTGTTTAAGAGTGTTTGCTGTGCAATCACGTGGACCAAAGTTTGGATCCCAGCACGCATATAACAACCTGGGTATCCTGCACATGCCCACCCCAGCTCTGAGGTAGGGCAGAGAAAGGAGGATTTCTTCCGGCTTGCTGGCTTCCAACCTAGCCAATAAAATGTGAGTTCCGGGTTCAGAGACACACTGCCTCAGAGGAGTCGAGGAGAGTGATAGCGGACACTCAACACCCTCTTTGGGTCCCTAAAGTGCTCACACAGGCACAAGCATACATACATACATATGTGTATATACTCACACATGTAATTTTAAATATATATACCTTGTATGTAAATGATGATAAATTAGTCATCATAAAGGTTACCTGACCTGTTGAGTTTTGCTATAAAAGACATTAATTAGGTTTAACATAAGAGTCACTGTTCATGAAAGCAAATCTCTCAGAATGCTGTTTTGAAAAGAATCTGGACATTATAGTTTCTTTTTCTACTATTTAAAATTTTTTTAATTTTATTTATTTTATGTGTATGAGTGTTTTGCCTGCATGTATGTAGGTGGTACATGCCCAGTGCCCACACAGGCCATGAGAAAGCATTGGGTTCCCTGAAACCGGAGTTAAGAATGGGTGTTAGCTGCTATGTGGGTCCTGGGATCTGAACCCAGGTCCTCTGGAAGAGCAGTAAGTGTTGGGTCAGCTCTCCAACCTCAACACTCTACTTTTCATTCACTTCTTAAACATGGTCTCAGGTAGGCCAGGCTGACCTCAAACTCACTATGTAGCTGAAACTGACCTTGAATTCTGATCATCTCCCCTCTACCTCCTAAGTGCTGTGATTACAGGTGTGCACACCAAGTTAAGCTCAGCACAACAGCTTCAATCTATACTTGGAAGCTGTTTTATTATTTTTATTTTATGAGTATGAGTATACTGCCTGCATGTATGTAAGTGCACCTATGCCATGCAATGCCTGCAGAGGCCAGAAGAGGGTGTCAGATTCCCTGGAACTGGAGTTACAGATTGTTGTCAGCTGCTATGTGGTTGCTGGGAACCGAACCTGACTTCTCTACAAGAGCAGCCAGTGCTCTTAACTGCTGAGCCATTTCTCCAAACATTTTATTTTTATATAGTAACTAACAGTTAAGATAGCTGGAGCCCTCAGTTAGCAAAGATTGGTCCTGAATTAAAGATGTATCAGATTAAGATGAAAAAGCTTTAAGAATGTTGTAGTGGTGGTACATACTTGTCACTCCAGCACTGGGGAAGCAGGGGCAAAAGAATCAAGAGTTTGAGGCCATGTTGGAGCTGGAAAGATGGCTCCATTGGTAACGTGCAACAATGAGGACCTGACTTTGGATCCCCAGCACCCAGTAAAAAGTTGAATGTCTGTAATCCCAGCACTGGGAATGGGAGGGTGTGTGTGGAGACAGGCAGATCCCTGAAGTTCACTAGGCAGCCAAACGTGAGCTCCAGGTTCAGCGAGACCTTGTCTCAGACAATAAAGTTGAGAGCAACTGAGAAAGGCACCTATCATTGACCTATGGCCTCCACACGTGCATGCACAGCCTACAGATACACACCAGGTTGTACGTTTCAGAGCTCACAAGACAGTAAAAGAACTTAGACTAGCCAAAGAGGAAGAACCTAAGTTGCACAGATTTGTTGTTGTGAACTTTTCCTCTAAGTCGATGAATTCAATCATAAAAATGACAAAACTCGGAAGAATGTGCGGTTCACTTGCCTTGTTTACATTACCTTGCCGGGAACGTGCGCAATCCTACAGATGGAGCACAGAATAACACTGCAAACAACCAGGAGCTGGAGGGATGGCTCAGTGGTCAGGAACCCCCATGGAAGCTAGCAACCATCTGTAACTCTAGTTCCAGGGGATTCAACACCCTCCTCTGGCCTCTGTGGACACTGCATGACAGAGGTGCACATACACACATGCAGGCAATACACTCATACACATGAAAAATAAATAAAACCGCCAGATACAGTGGTGCACACCTTTAATTCCAGCACTTGGGAAGCAGAGCTCTGTGAATTCCAGGCCAGCCAGGGCTACATAGTGAGACCCTGCCTATAAATAAATAAAGTCATATGTGCTTAGATATGTATTGTATCAGTATTTGGCAGCACCTAGTTTCAAAGATGATGTGTAAAACCTCAAAGATCTACATTAACAAATGTATATGAACAACTGATTTTCACAAGAGAGCCTATGAACCTCAATTAAGCAGCAGATCTGAATTACAAAAAATTGTGCCAAATTACTATATTTTGAATTTTGTCAGTAAAAATTTTGTGGACACTTATTTTTTTTTTAAGTACATATATTTCCTGTATTTTCCTTCTTGGCATTTATTGCCAAAAATGTGCACTAGTTGATCCTGTCTGGATTAAGTCTGCCAACCCCAAACATGAAAATAAAATCTGACAAGTGCATACGGTTGTCCCTCTGGACAGCTTATAGTGATCCAAATAAGTTGGTGGTTTCTTCTGTTTCTGAGACAGAATCTCACTAGGTAGCAAAGACTGACCTCAAATGCATAGTCATCCTGCTTCGGCCTGTACCACCACACCTAGCCAAAAGACCTTCTTGATCTGCTCTCAAATTTGGACTCACTGAAATCTCAAGTCAGAACTCCAGAGACCTTTCATGACATCTTGCCTTACTACAATCTTGTATGTGTGGTTTGTAGGTGCTTGTGTGTGCTTCTGGAGACCCAACCCCAGGCCTTGCATATGCTAGACAAGTGCCTTACCACTGACTGACTACATGCCCAGTCCACCTCATCATCTTTACATTAATGTTACAATGTTCTAGCCAGTCTTAAATGCGAACCTGCCATTTTCACCTACCCGCACTACTGAATAGTCTAACTGGTCCCCGTGCTCCCTGATGTTCCAATATTAACTATGACAGAGACTCTTTGACATGTTGATGTCAGCACTCCTGTACTTCATGACGTTTTCATTACATTTCCAAATCCAAATTCCTTCTCATGACGTGAAGGGCTCTATATCATCCAGCCCTACTACTTCTTCAATCGTATCTCGTTTCTCTCTGTAGCTCTAGGTTCCCCAGTTTTCTTGAACAAACCAATCTTTCTGAGCCTCTATACCCAACACTATTAGACCCATCTACCCTTTCCTTTGCAAATTACATCGATGTGTGGGGTGTTTTCTTTTTGTTTACTCTGTAGTTTACCTGGTTTATTTCACTTAAAATGTGGAAGGTAAGTTTATGAGGCACTGCCCACTGCTCCTAAGGCAGTGCTTACATGTAATGGGCAACCAAAGAAGTTGGCAAAAGTTTATTAAACAAAAGGAACTGCAAGATATGGGGAAGCCAGAGCTACCACAGCAGTAGACAGTACTGCAGCTACTACTACTAATAGTTGGGTAACTTTCTAAATGAAGTGATGGTTAAAGTGGCATCAAGAAAATCAGAATTACCCCCTTGAAAGATAAACATAAGATGAGAAACGGGACTGGGAAGATGAGTCAGTGGTTAAGAGCACTGGCTGCTCTTGCAGAGGACCCGGCTTTGGATGCCTGCACCTACATGGTAGCTAACAACAGTCTATAGACTCCACGTCTATGATCCAACGACTTCTTCTGACCTCTGAGGACACTGCATGGCTTGAGTGCACTTTACATACATGCAGGAAAGAAAACAAACCCATAAAATTTAAAAAATAATAAATACAGTATTTTGTAAAAAGAAGAGAAAGCAGAGGCTCAGGAGGTAACAATAATGCACAGCAGCTAAACACTTAAAAACTTGGTTGGTATCATAGAATAACCAAGTGCGATAAGGTTAAAGAGAACTAATCCTACCTTAATTTGGCAGGCTGAGTGAAAGGCAGTCGGGCAGGTTCAACATTTCTTGAATACCTGCTAGGTGCTATGCGCACTGAAGATTTACGACTCCCCAGATGGGTACCAAACGGAGACTGTCTGGGGAGGGTCTCTGCTGTTACAGGTGGACCCGAACCCGCCATTCCGTCTTCTAAGCTCAGCACTTCTGTTTTTCTTTGAAGATTCCATACCCACTTTACTCTGTTGCCACATCAATACAAGGTCAAGGTGCTCTGGCCAGAGGGTAGACAGGAGGCTAAAAGTTCCTTTGACATCATTTTGTGGAACTAGAGATCAAACCCAGTGCTTGGTACTTGCCAGGCAAGTATCTATCACTATCTGACATCCTGAGAAACGCTATCTTCAGACCAGCACCACAAGAACAAGAATCAGAGCTGGGTTTGTAGCTCAGTGGTGCAATGCATGACTGGCAGCGTGAGGATCTGGAGTCAATAACTAACATCAACGCACCAACCAACCAACCCACCCAAACAAGAAAACAAAACCCCAAGAACGATCTGGATGTGGGGCTACACACTCTCATCTCAGCACTCAAGGAGTAGAGGCAAGCAGAGACCAGGCATACAGGCCAGCCTCTGCTACACAGCAAGTTCAAGTCATCAGGGCTCAAAAAACAAAACACCCCCAAACAAGAATTAAGTTATCTCAGTGTATGCCCAGGAATTCTTGCTCCATGAACCACTGGAGCTGACCCACGCCTTAGTCTTTCAAAGGCTGGTCACCAGACCCTTCCTTCCATTCTAGGAAACACTTCATATTCTTTCACAAAGTTCCATTTTAATAAGGTTAGCTAGAGTTGGGACCAACTTCCTACACTTACCACCAAAGGAACCTAGATGTCCAAACAACAGAGCCACCTGTATGTGTGCCAAGCAGGTGGGGAGCACAGTGGTCAATCCAAGACGCCTTTCCTAATGTGTTCCCAGTCCTTACACAGGCATGAGACCGTGGCATAACTCTTCTGAGAGTCAGGCAAATCCTAGCTAGAATTAATCTTCTTAGTCATAAAACTCATATTTTTCTTTAAATCACAGTATGTGTGTGTGCATATACATGTTCAGCTCAAACAGAAATTGGTGACAAGCGCTCTACTTGCTGAATCATCTTGCCGGCTCCACACCTGGCCTTTTTTAAGAGGGTGCTGAGATGTGAACTCAGGCCTTCATGCTTGTGCAGAAAGTGTTCTTACCCACAGAGCTATTTTCCCAGTATTAGTCAGGGTATAGTACATTGTTTTGCACTAAATATTTGTGAAATAAACCAAATTAGGGGCTGGAGAGATAGCTCAGCAGTTAAGAGCAGTGGCTGCTCTTGCAGAGGACCTGGGTTTGGTTCCCAACAGTTAGCAACTGTCCAGGGGATTGGAAACTCTCTTCTGGCCTCTGAGCATTTGCATGCTTATGGCACACTTACATACATGTAGACAAAACACTCATAAAGTAGAAATAAATTATTTTAAAATAAATTAAAAGAATCAAAGTACCACCAAGCATTCTGTATAATACAAGAAGTTAGGGAGTATCAAAAGTAAACATCCTATGACCCAACCTTTTTAAACAGTGAACATAAGACAAGCACGGTATTGCAATCCTACAGGTTGAGGCCAACCTGGGCTACATAGTGAAACCCTGTCTCAAACAAACAAGTCAGGGAAGCAAGCGGCAGTCCTAACAACTCAGACTCTGAAAGGAAACTTACCTGAGTTACTCAGCAGCTGTCAGGGCCTCAGTGCAGGTGTGTTGGCTATGAAGTATCTGCCAAACTATGGCCCTCTTTCATCAACTGCCTGGCTGTAAAAGGAACACACTCAGGTCCTGCCGCTCTCTCACCATCTCTTCCACATAAACTACTCAGTTCACTCTACTGTCAGTTTAGATGTCAGGGCAGTTTATTAGAAGAAATCAAGTAACTGATAAAATATCTCTCCCCACCTCCGTTATGGATCTGCCCCTCCACCTCTACAAATGGAGGTAGGATGAAAAAGGAGGCAGGGTGGTCCCACTGTGGTGATTCTGCAGACTTCACCATGCATGGCCTCAGCCCTGAGTCCCTCTGATCAGGACAACCTGTTCAAAGAGCAGAGGTGCTACCCTGAGAGCATTTTAGGGTCAGTTTCCATCTCCTGAGTTCAATGGTCACATTTGTCACTGTAATCATATACAAGTCATGAGTGGTAGTTAAAGGTAAACAAGAGGCACTATCTGTTGGGGGAACACCCTCTGTATAAAGAGGGCTCTGGGAATGACATGCGAAATGTCTAATTTGTTAAAGTGCTCAAGTACTTTTTCTTTTTTTTGAGACAGGACCTCACTATGTAGCCATGGCTGGTCTGGAACTCACTATGTAGACAGGCGGGAAGAGATTTGCCTGTCTCTGCCTCTCAAGTGCTGGGATCAAATACATGTGCCACCACGCCTGGCTCAACTAGTTTGGAAAGGTGTTTGGGAAAGTGTCTACTAGTGAGAAAGCAGAGTACAACCTCAAAAGCTCTGGAAAGGAGCAAGAAAAATATGTCTGACAGAATTCCGCTGACAACGAGGGAGAGGAGGCTTAGAGCTGAGTCTGAATCAAACATTCCTCGTTGGAGCCCAGCTCCCTTAACTTCTCATGGAGGCTAGACAGTGACGGTGTCATTTTGCTGAACTCTTCTCTCATTGACTTAATCTGGTTTCCTCACTGGACATCAATATAAAAGACCATCTGGGTAAGTGATCAATTTTAGTGTGACCTATTAGCCACTTTCCTACAGGGTGGTAAGAAATCTGAACTTCCAAATCTGCCAGAGTGAGGCCCAAACCCAAGAATACGAGGTCCAGAACATGTAATCTCTTGGCATGATTACATGATCCAGGACTGGGGAGTGAAGGGTAAGTACCCAACAACAGCAGTGGCTATCTTGTCCTAGAAGTCAGCGTACAGCTTTAGCAGTCACTTGTAAGTCCAGTGGGCAGTGGCCCAGCCCTGGCCCTTGCATAAGTCCCGGTGGCGAAGGTAACAGGCATGGACGCGGAACCGACGGCCACAATGGGGACAGGCATGCAGAGCTCTGGCATGGGTCTTCATGTGCTCTGTCAGATGATGCTTCAACTTGAAGCGTTTATTACAGATGCCACATCCAAAAGGGCGAAGGCTGAAAGTCAACATAATGTGCCGGTCACGCTTGGGCTTTACGGCAAAACGCTTTCCACACAAGCAACCAAAGCGCTTTCCATCTGCAGGGGGTGTCCCACCTAGCTTCACAGGCCCATGCACAGCCTGCCCTGCTCCTCCGGGTCCTCCACCCCCTGACAGGATTTCATTCCCGTGAAGATCCACTGGTTTCCAGGATGGATCCCCTGCCCCAGATGCTGCCCCTGCTCCCGAAGACAGTAAGAACCTTAGCTCCCCATTCCCTTCAGAGTCCCCTCCAGAAAATGCTTTGGTCTCCTCCTTTGCACCTCCAGACTGAGTTCCCCCTCCCGAGAACTCCTCCTTGGGCGCAAAGGGCTCCTGATTAAAGTAGATGATTTTGGGAGCTAGTACAGGAGGAGGGGCAGGAGGCTCAAGTGTAGAATTTTCACCCTCTGGAAGCCTGCGGGGAGGAGCTGGTGCGGGCAGGGGGTGGGATCCACGAGTTCGGGGAAACCTTGATACTCTCTGAGGCTGGGGTGTCTGCGCCACTGAGGCTGCTGAGCCCTGTTCCTTGTCTTCCTCCTCCTCCGCCTCTTCCTCAGCCGCCTCCTCGTCCTCCTCCTCCTTCACCTGAACTTGTAACACTTCTCCTAGCTCACTCCCCTCCCCTCCGTCGGGGCTCTCAGTGGAGGCAGAACTCTCTGTCGACACAGAGGACTGTGCCGGATGCTGGAAAGGGGAGGAGCGAATGCACCAGCCTCCGGACGAGGTGGTGGACAGAAGCGTGTGGTACGAGGCTCCCCCACCGGCTGAAACCCCACCTCCTGAAGTCTCCAGTTCTCGAAGAATCTCCGAGCACTGATCTACGACCTGCCACATCTGAAGGCCACTGGCTACAAGGAGATGGGCGGGGAGGGCATCCAGTGGCAGGCGGAGGCGCCCTGAATAGATGAGCTGAAGCAGCCCCTCGAAGGCATCGGCCTCGATGACACTCGGCAGGGTGAGCCGGGGCGCATCGCCCAGAAGCAGCTTATCATGGAAGTAGGGTGAAGCCGCCGCCAGCACGGCCTTGTGAGCCCTCAGCTCCCGGCCCTGCACCAGGAGGGAGACGTCGCAGAACTTCCCCTCCAGCCTGTGGCGGTTCAGAGACTCCAGCAGCGACGAGCTGTGCTGCGGGAACTCGATCTGGATGGTCCGCGGGGCTGCGCTGCACAGCGGGGAAGGGGGCGCGGGAGGCAAAGGCGTCGAAGCATCCATGACCGCCTCGGAGGGGGATCCCAGGGGAAATCGGGGGTCGACGCGGGAGCCAGGCTGCGGAGGGGAGAGATGCGGGTCACAGCTGCGCCGGATCAAAGCGCTCCCCACCCACCGGTGGAACCCTGAGTGATACTTTCCGGGTGGGCTTCAGTTCCGCCCACCGACAATCCGACAAAACACCAACCCGGGTTTTCTCTTCCAGGCCCTGCGGAAGCCGAGAGGGAGGTCCTCGGGCCTGACTTCGCCCGCCCGGGCCGCCCTCGGCCGCCACTCGCCCCGCCTCACCGTCAGCACACAGGCCGGCTCCGCGGGCTCGGGCCCGGGGCCTTCCCGCCGACACACCCCCGCCGCACGCGCGCCCGCCTCGTGGCACCTCCGCCTCCACAGCGCCGTCCAGGCCGGAAGCCGGTGCGCTCCGCCGGACGCCGCTGGGCGCGCGGGGCGGGGGACAGACCCGCAGCCAATCAAAGGGCGGAGGCCTACAAGCCTCCTTCTCATTGGCTGGGCGGCCAGAGGGGCGGGGCTTGGAGCCGGCGCCCCCTCTGAGCGCGGCCAGTTTACAGGAGTCCGGGAGCCTTCCAGGCCAAGCGGTCGCAGCTCCTCGGCCGGTTCCCGGAGTTGGGCGCAGCGCCGCCGCGGCCCTCACTCGGCCGCCGCGCGAGGTAGGGGTGGCCGCGCTCAGCTTCCGCCCGGGGAGCAGGCTGGAGTCGGTCTGGAGCCCGCGCTCGCTGAGGACCCCGGTTCTTCCCACCACTCCGCACCCAAGCCTCCTGATTGAACCTGGTGACGAGTCAGTGTTTCAGGAAGGCTGTTGGCTTGTCTCCGGTGCGCTCACGCCGCTGCTCAGCCTCGCCCCTTCAGGCATTTAATGGGGGGCAGGAGCAGATGGCCTGAGGAGGGTTCGGCCGCCGAGACCCTCGCGGGACACACAGTAGAGAAAGACTAGCATCTGGCGGACGTGTGCCGACTGCCCCAAGGCTGGCAGCTGGACTGGAAAAGTAGCTCCTGCCACGCTCCAGACTGCTCAGGAGACCCCAGGCTAAGAAAGTCGGCCCAGCGGTAAAAGAACAATCTCCGTTTATTAAACATGGTTTTTCACCACACACTCCAGAAAAAAAGGAAATGGGACTGGGAGTGGAGAGAAGGGCAGAGGCAGGGAACCGAGAGGATGGGAGTGGGGCAGGGAGGGAGAACGAGAAAACAAAATAAAACGAGCAGGAGCACTTCCTGCTCTTCGGTGTGGGTGGGGAGGGAAGCGAGGGGCGGGGAGCAGGGGGCTGGGAAGCTCTGTACAAAGGGTTCGCCTCCCGGCCCCCCCACACATACCCCGGATATGTACAGTACAAACCCCAGATAATTACAACAGCCAAAGAGAAGGGTCCGAGGGAAAGGCCTGAAGTGGGGAAGGCAGAGGAAAGGGCACGGGGATAACATTTCACATATTTACAACTTTATATAAGTATAAATTTGGCCCCGGCTGGGTGGATGTGTGTAGAGGGAGGGAACTGAAGGGGAGCTGTCCATACAAAAGAAAGGGGGAGTCTGGGAAGAGTCTCAATACCAAACGCAAGAGGATATGAGGGGCAAGGCTGGGTAGGGGAAAGCAGTCAGGGAAGAGGGGGTGCCAAGGAGGAGTTTCTTCCCTTCCATGGCCTACCCACCCCAAACCCCATCCATCCTACCTCCCCTATCCCGCCAGAGAGCTATGTACAGAGAAACACCGAAAAATTGTGGAGCTGGCGGGAGGGAGGGAGACTGGGTGGGGGGTAGGATGAGAGGGAAGCCCAGCCCTGTCCTACCTCCCCCAGGGGACAGAGTCATGGAAGGGGGCCCCCAACACCCCTCCTCCAACACAGGTCCCCCCACCCTGGGGGAGAGAGACATGGCTTTTCCTAGAGTTAAGTTCCCCCCTCCCCCTGGGAGTAGAGACCAAGAAGAGGGAGGGGTAGGGGCTGTGTGTCAGGGTAGGGCAGATCAACTAGTCTGTCCTCTGCAAACCAGCACACATGCCCTCCTGAACCCTAACCCCTCACCCAAACCTCAATTCCACCCCACCCAACACACTGGGGGAGGGGGGGGCATAAGCCCCCTCACCCCGCTCTGGGACCAGCCAAGAGCAGATCAGGTGTGGGAGGAAGGGGAGGCAACTCCCATTCCCCCCTTGCCGCCCCCTCCCTGCCCCGGTGGCCCCCTCCACCCCATCTGGGTTCTGGGTGGGGAGGGAGTAAATGTAAGAGTGAAAAGAGGAGTTTGTGCGTGCTGAGCCCCCCCCAGACGCTCCTGAGAAATCAAGGGGTAATAGGGCCCCCTCACCCGGGGTCCCCTCCCCATAACAAGGGGGGCAGGGGAGGCCAAAATGGGGCGGTGCAGGGGAGTTAGATTGTCAGCTCTGGTTACTGCTAAAAAAATCACCCTGAAGTTGAAAGTTTGGAGGTGCCACACCCCCATTGTGGGGGTGAGGGTCTGTCCCCCAGTGCTCAGGGGAACGATGAGGCAGAGGATGGGGATAGCACCCCGGAGTGAAGGGGTCTGTGTAGGGTAGGTGGTGTCCTGGGGTGAGGGTCCCTAGGGGTGAGAGGGGGGCAGCATCCCAACAGGAAGGAAAAGAGGGCAGTTAAGGGTCCCCCTCTCCTTCCTGAAAATGGTGTGGTGGGGGTGACAGATGGGTGCCCCAAGGAGGCATTCAGGGAGGCAATCCCGCTGTCCCTCGGTGAGGTCCAGTCCTGGTGGTTAGTGATGTTCCGGGGTGGGGTGCACAGGGAAGGAGAAGAAAGTCTGTGATGCTGGGTGGGCTAGTGGTCTGCGGTGTTTCGGAACTCGCCGTTCTCGGTGATCTGCAGCCGGGGTGGGGGGGGCGGGGCTGGGGGGGCCAGGCCGTTCCAAGGTGGGGCCAGCGTCACACGCGGGTTTGTTGGACCCAAGGGGGGAAGCTGCCTCTCCTGCAAGACACCAAAGAGGAGAGCGCGGACTTATTGAGACGCTTCGCAGGGGCCTGGATGCCGGCCCCGAGCAGCGCCTCGCCCACAGCCAGCCCACACCACAGCCATGTCCACCCTTTCTGCCCAGGAGAAGCCTCGCCCCATCTCCCTGTTCTGTTTCTCACCTTCAAGGGTCCCCTGGGATCAGAAAGAGAACTCACCCCAACTCCTAACAGGGGCTCCAAGCCTTCAACCCAGTCACACCAGGAAACCAGCTCAAAAGCAGCAAGTTCTCACCTCTATTGTGACCCCAATAGCTTCATGAACTACTATCTGCCCACCTCCCGCACCTCAATGGAACCCCCTCCCAGCACCCTCCATCCCAGGTAGGGACTTTATATTGAGGAACCGGAGGAGGCAGTACAGCAAAACCTCATTAATCCAAACCCCTGTGGATTTGGAAGTTGTTTATGAAGCGAAGAAGACAAGGGCTTGAGCTGTCCTTCATCTGTGGAGAAAGGGTGTGCCAAGCACTCAGTGGAAATGTGTCTGTGGGAGGGGACATTTAGCTGATGCCAGCAAACAGACTTTGAGATCTGATCTGTTCATTAAGGCATGCTCCCTGAGGGCCTGAGTAGAAGCCTTGTTTACCAATTTCCACTTGCTGCACATATTCTGAAGACATGCCTTTCATTAAGTAGACACTGTCACTCAGTTTTGTCACTTAGAATGGCCATCTTCTCAAATATAACATCCCAAATTAGAGAGCTTTAAATGTACTGGGGGAAAGGAAGGGATTCAGGGAAGTGATGTGGGAAAGAGAAACCCTGCAGGAGGGCTCCTCACTTTGGTAGAAATGACTGGTAGCTACTATAGACTCAGTATGCCCCAATCTGTATCCCCAGGAATCTGCAACTGGCTTCATTCCTTTCCACCCCCTCCTTCCTTTCCAGTCCCTCTCCCTGGACTCCCAGCTTGAGTAGCAAACCCTACCGCCACCCCTGCTCCTATTCTCAGAACCCCGTAAGGGCTTGGACCAGCTCCTGGTTCCTGCCCTCAGTCTAATGTTCTGTGCCTCTGCTGAGAGAAAAGACTACCTGAGGGCGCCCTCCTCCCCTTTTTTTTTCTGGCCTATTAGTTAGCTTTTAAAAATCAAGCTCACTACTAATTTCTGTATCACTAGCCAGAGCTGCAGAGAAAGCAAAGCCAAGTGGTTTGAAACAAATGTCTACATTACTCCCTGGGCCACAACATATTTAGGCAGGGCACAGTGAAGGCTCCCAGATCAGCTCTCCCCTTCATCCCACAAGACTCACCTCTTAGAAGGCCACCCAAACTACATCCTTAGGCAAAGCTGCCCTTAGCTCTCTGGAAATCTCACTGCCAGTGAGTGGGAGAGGAGACTCCGCGGTTGGGTACCCTGAGTACATATAGCAAGGGAGCAGGGAAGGAACCCTCAGATTGCCTCTCTGCTTGTCTGCTCATGACGACACATGGGCATGCCCCCTACACCCTCATGAACCCAAATTTAGAAAGAAGATAAATTAGGGTGCCATTATCCATTTTACAAAGGGATTCACTGCAGGAGTCCTTTAAATGGTGAGGTCCCCTGGTGCCTTTTAGCATCTGTTTACAGATCACTGACTACTTTGACGGAGAGGCTGGGCCCGCAGAGTTAAAATTACAGTGTGAGGAGCCACTGCCCACTGTGGATCAATCCTACAGAAGTAACGTGTGTCAGAAACGATGTCTGTAGCTGACAGGTTCCCATTTACTGGACTTTGGGTAGGATTATGTGTCCAGCAAGGCCATTGGGTGGCAGGAGAAGGGGAGTGAGTGGCATTAGCAATGCAGGAACTTGAGCCTTGATTAGACTAGAGAGGTTACTTAGCGTGCTGTTCCTGGTGTCACTGCCTGGGTCACAACAGGGCAACTGAGCCCTTGATGTCATCTATGAGGATGTTTCTCCTCACATGTAACTCACAAGCCACATGGGTGAGCCCAAGCCTAACATCTGTCTGAGATCCCTGTCTTGCTCGTCTCTGAATACCACCACCCTGTTCACCATCAGCACACGTCACAGTCCTCCTGAATTAACTGCCTGCTCCCAGCCATGGGGGCTAAGGAAGCCTTAGCCGCCTTCTACCTCACAGATGTAAGGGAGGAAGAAAAAGAGCCGAAGAGGAGAGAAGCAGGAAGGAGAGGGGTGAAGATCAGGGTTAGGGAGGAAAGAAGAAACCCCAACCTACCTGCTGCAGGCAGCACAGCCCTTCTAAGCAGGACCTCCCGCCCATCATCCCCTCCACCCTGTTAAACCCACTCCAACACCCCAACTCCCAGGACGCTCTGGTGAAATGGGGGGTGACAGACATACACTGGATAGGTAGAGGAGGAAAAGGGTGTCAGGAGGTGCTGGGCTGGGTGTGGAAGCACTGGGGAACTTGTGAATGTGCTTAGTCGGTCTAGGGCTACACTTAGAATTGCTAAGGTATCGGGTAGCTGTGCTCCCTGGTGGTGCCTTGGGAGGGTTCTGTGCAGGTGTCAGGAGGGGTTCTGTGGAGGGTCTTGGGGTGTGGTGGGCAGCAGTGAGAGGGGAGGCTGCAGAGAGTTGGAGGGGTGGGCTTCACGACCAACCTGCAGTGGTCCGGAGTCACCTCCCCCAGTGTCCTCCGCCCGTGGTCAAAGCGGAACCAGGAGAATTACCTGATGAGGAGCTGCAGGGGGAGAGAGTGGGGTCATGGGGTCAGGAGCCTCAGTGGTGGTGGCAGGGAGGCCTGGTGGTCAGAGCAGAGGGAGGAGAGAAATGGAGAGGAAGAGCAGAGTTGAGGAAAGCAGGGCAGAGGTGCAGGAGGGCCTGGGAGCTGGCTGGTGAGCAGAAAGGGCAACAGCAGGGAGCTGGAGAGCAAGTCCAGGGAACACCAGAGGGAAAGCCAAGGGCAGGCTGGACTTGAACTAGGGAAAAGGGGCTCTGGGAAAGGCCTTTGGGTTCTGAAGAATCAGGAACAGAAAGCTACGCAGGACCTGCCAAGGAATCAGAATGCGGAGCTAGGATCCCCAAGTCTCTAGGGCACCCTCCAGGGCTGGAGAAACTGCACCTCAGATCACCCTATGCTCCATTCTGTGGAAGAGCAACTTCCGGCCTTCAGGCCCAAGAAGAGCTAAGAAGCTGCAGACCCTGCTTGGAACATGGGTGAGCCGAGGGGCAGGAATTCAAAGACATGTTGGCCAAGAGGCTGCAACTCTGGTGAAAGGTCCTGAGCTGCAGACAAGAGTAGGAAGACAGGGCAGGATGATCCAGAGTAGGACGACCCTGCCAGGAGTGACAGAGGCGCAGACGATGGGGCACAGACGATGGGGTGCAGATGGGCACTGGGGGCTGCAAGAAAGAGGCAGCCAGTAGACAAACAGAGGACAACAGCAGACAGATGGCGATGGGGCCAGGGTGGCTAGTGCAGTGAGCGCACAAAGGACAGTGGGATGGATGGGGATGGGACACGGAGAAGATAAATGACATTGTAATTTCCACCTGAGCGTCGAGCAGCCTCTTCTTGGGTTCAGGCAGCGGCTCAGCCATGGCGGGGTGGTCCCGACGCAGCTCCTCCTCCACCAGCATCAGCCTGAAGGGACGGGCTTCAGTGGGGTTAGTGGCGGGCACGGACTTGGAGCCTGCCCATGGCACTCCTGACCCCCAGGAATCCCCACAGCTCTGGAAAAGCCTTGGGCATCCTTCCATCCTCCCGGAATTCCTCCAGTCTCAACCCAAAAGATGCTGTCACTTGGAGCCCCAGTCTTCATGTTGCCCTCAGGGACCCTCACATCTCCCTTCTGAGAGTATACTTGATTTCTTCCTTTTGTTTTTTTGAGACGGTCTCACACTATGGCCCAGGAAGCCTGGAACTCACTATATAGCCAAGGCCATCCTCCTGCCTTGGATTATAAATGCTGGATTATAGGCACTCACCACCACTCCTGGATCCTGAGATTAGATTTCTGTGTCTCAGCCCCCTACCACCCTAGACAGCTCCAGCGCAGTCCTCCTTTCTAGACTGTAGTGCCCTTCCTGTGGCCCTCTGTGGCTGAAGACACATAGCTTCTATAGTCCTAGTAAATCTCAGTGAACCCAGGCAACCTCCAGGACATCCCTATGACACCTCTAGACCAGGACCAGGCTCTATAACCATTATTATTCCTGCATCTCTGCCTTTGGTAAAGGTCCCAACTCACAAAGGACACTCTATCAGTAGTTTCAAGGGTTTCAGGTCAAGAAACCCTTTTCTTCTCATTTAACCTGACTTAGAAATCACATATATAACAGATCAGAGTGGGGCTTGGGGTCCCTGCCCCTGTTCCTAAGGTAACTGGCCCCCTCTTGAAGCAGCTCCTTTGGAGCAACTGGAAACATGACAGGTTCAAAGACCTTTCTCATGAACCCTTCCCAAGGCTGGAGAGGAAGCTCTGCCCAGGACAGGAGTACACAGAGGCTCTTCTGGCTAGCGTTCCCGGCTTAGCTTTGGGTGAGCCTCAGAGGCTGGGCTGGGAATAATCAACAGAAACTCAGCCTAGGCTGTGTCTAGAGAGCAATGATAAGAAAGTGACTGGTACACTCCCTAAGGGCTTCAGCAGTTCGTCTGTAAGACGCCAGGGCTGGACAAAGGGTCATCTAATGCCTTAGGCAGGTTTCTCCCATCTGATGCAGGCAAGTAGTGGTGACCCTCAGAGGAAACCTGTAGGCTCTCCTGAGCTGGGCAGGAGCTGGAGAAGTAGCTCACTCTGCTCCCTGTCAGCCTCAGGCTCCCTTCTACCCCTCCCCAGGCCGCCCCTCACCTGCCAATGATGCTCTTGATCTGAGAGTCCTTTTCCACCTGCTGCTGCCTCAGCCTCTTTTCACTCTGCTCCAGTCGGGCTTGATACTGCATCAGGATTTTGCTGGTCTGTTCTTCCTGGGACAGCAGCCTCCGCTCATACTCTTCCAGCTTCCGGTTGGACATGTGTAGCCTCTCTTTCAGCGAGTGTATCTCTTCCTCATACTCCTTCACCTGCCCGCCGGGCACATGACCCCGCACTGTGAGGGCGCCCTGCCCCTGCTTCCCCCACCCCTGTCTGCTTAGCCATAGCGTGGGAGGAGAGGGGTACCCAATCCTTTCTCTGCCTGTTGACCATATTTGATCTGCTTTTGAGAAAGCCCTGATGTGATGCTGAGGATCTCAAGATGGGGCAAGGTCGGGTTCCCACACCTTGAAAGTGTACCATGCAAAGGGCAACCTAGAAAGACTCCTGGACACACCTTAAGTCGATCTAGAAACTAAAGTTACTCTCCAGCTGGAAGCTAAGAACCACAAAATGGAAGAAACAGGAAAAAAGGCTGGGGTGGGGCAGGTGCTGTCCTTAGCCTGTCCTGGAGATAGGTCTTCAAGGGACCCCAGGCTGAGAATATGACCTTTAATATGCCTCGGATTCCAGGGTCAGAACAGCTGAGAAGAGTCCTTTGCTTTCCCTGTTGGCTCCAGTCTACAGCTGTGTTGTCTGCTACAGTAGCCACTAGCCACAAGTACTTATGTTTTATGCTTTGCACTACAGGGGATCAAACCCAGAGTCTCACAATGAGCTCTACCCTCAACCCACATATAACTATTTAAAAGTTAAATAACTTTAAAAATTTAGTTCCTGAATTGCAGCAATCTAAATCTGTGATACTGTAGCCACAGCCACAGGAGACCACACTGAGCAGTGCAGGCTTCAGTAGTTTCACCACATGAGAAAGCTCTGGAGTTTAGTGCTAGTCTGGAGGCTTTCTCATCTGAAGCATGAACAAAAAAGCAATCTGAGAGCTTTTAACAGCCTCCGAAGAAGACACATACCTAACTGACACCATTCTAATGCACAGAAGAGAGGATGTGTGCCTATGACAGCTGCCTTGGGGAATGGGGGCTTAAATTTCTAAGGGAACTTGCTGGTACTTGGAGCCTCATGCGTTCTAGGCAAACATTCTACCATAGTCTCTATCACTAGCTCTCTTTTTACTTTTTATTTTGAAACAGGGTCTCCTTAAATAGCTCAAGCTGACCTTGAACTTGGCATCCTCCTGCTTTAGCCTTCTGAGTAATTGATTTCACAGCCTGTGCCACCAGGCCTGGCTTGGGAGATGTTCTTTACATATACCCTAATCCTGCAGCCACAGTCTTCCTTGGGGCCTAAATAGGTTTCTCCCCAGTCTATATAGTGTGTAAAACCCACAAAGTAGAACTGAGTTGGACTTAAACAGACTGATTAGTCTCTCTAAAGGACAAGAATAGGTTTATCAGGTGCTTATCTTTTCTTTTTACCCTAATACCTGAGCCTGGATGTTTTTCCCTTGGAACAAATGACCAGAAGCCTTCCCCAGGCATGTAGAAAGGACTGGGACTCAGAGGGCAGGACAGCGTACCCTATCTAGCCGGCTCTCATCCATAGATTTTGAGTACTCCTTTAGCTTGTACTCTTCCCGCTCGATGTGGGCACTCTCGATGTCAGCCGACAGGTGAGGCATATTGGAGACCCAGGCCACCGTCCGCTCAGAGGCTGGCATAGTGGGGTTCAGTGTGGATGGCGTCTGAGAATGCTGGGACAAACAAGGTGGAGGCAAACAGGGCAGAACGGGAGGGAGAAGGAGGCTGTATGAGAAGCAGAGGACACAGCTAACAGAAATGACACCCCAGACTTACGCTCCTGCTCCCATCTTTATGCCATCTGAACACTGGGGAAGGAACTGACCCTGTGTCCATCTGGAATGAACACTGAGGCCAGGCCTTCTGCTTTTCATCAGCACACCCTTAGTGCCTGAACAGCACATGGCCTTACAGGCCTTCTACACACATCTATGAGGGTTTGGGGGTTACTTTGCAAGAGTATCACTGTATAGCTAGAGCTGATCTCAACCTTCAATCATCCTGCCCCAGCCTCCTGAATGCTGGGGTACAGCTGCCTTGCCTCGCCACACTTCAAAGAAAACTGAACACCAGACCTCATGGTTTCACCCTCCACTCACTACCCCCATTTCTTTCTCCCCCTCCCTGCTCTTCACCCACCCCACCTTCCCCCTACCCACACCTACCTGCTTGGTGATGGAGGGCTTGAGCCCCCCACCCCCTCCGCCACCGCTGCCCCCGCTGCCCCCAATGCTGCCCTCCTTGCTGAGGCTCTGTTGCCGTGGACGGGCGGGGCCGTAACTCGGCTCGGGGGACTGCAATAGGTTCCCGCTGGATGGCCGGGGTTTCTGGGCAGCGCTCACTGTCAATTGCTGAGACTTTCCCCTCTGCAAGGGTGGTGGCTGGCCCCCACCCCCCCCGCTGCTGCCCCCACCACCCCCGCCTCCGGGCCCTGAGGGAGTTGGCCTCTGGGGACCAATGGTGATCTGGGGAGGGGACAGCATGTGCTGCAGGTTGTCCTGAAGTGAGAGCTGCCGACGGGTGAAATCAGTGCCAGAGGGTCCAAATTCATCACTGTAGCTGTGGCTGTGAAGGATGGAGGCAGCAGGGGGCTTAGGGACCCCTGAGGAGAGGTCTTCGCTCTTGCTATAGCCATGAAATGGGGCAAAAGTGTCCCCCGGGGGCTCTCCACCTCGATGGTGGTGATGGTGGTGGTGGTGGTGATGGGAGGAAGGTGGGCCATGGCCACTGCCCCCTCCGTGACCCCCTGGGGGCCCTGGCCCATCAGCAGCCATGTGGAACAGAGGGTTCTGGAAGGAAAGGGGGATGCGCAGTTGCTGGGCAGGAACACCGTCCGTGGTAACACCCATCTGGCTGAGGCGCATGCCGGCTGCTGTGATAGACGAGCCACTCCCTTGGGAGAGGCGCCCAGCTGGAGCAGGCCGGAGCCCCAAGGCCGCTGTCAGTGAGGCCTGGCTTGAGTGCAGCAGGTCCCCAACAGCTGCCAGGTTGGAAACACTACTACTGTTAAGGCGGCCCCCAGGCCCATCGCCCTGAAGGTCCAGCATGGACACACTCTTGTTAACACTCAGCATCTTCTGCTCTGGCTCCGTGATGTCCGAGCTGCTCGTGCAGTATGCTGGTGATGACCGGGCCAATGGTGGCCGGCTCACATAGAACAGGTCTTTACCTCCGCCAGGTGGGGGTGGGGGTGGCTTTTCCTTAGTTGGGGAGGGGAGGCGAGCCATATCCATAGAGCTGTTGGAAGGGAAGGAGGACACAGAGGCAGAGGGTAAGGCCAGGACTACTACACCTGAGACTACAGTGGTCTGGTTCTGGCCTTGGGTGAAAAGCGGGACCCACAGGGAAGGGCTGAGAGCTGGCAGTGGCAGCCCTGAAGAGGCAGGCAAGGAGGATGGGAGGGGAGATTGAGGAAGGAAAGGACAAAGTCCCTCAGGAAGGGGTGAGGCCTGGAGAAGGAGGTAGGGATCTGGGTGGGATGGAGGAGATGAGCTGCACTGAAGAGGAGAGGAGTGGGGCAAAGGCCAGCGGAGCAGCAGAGGAGGGTGGGCAGGAGAGCCCCTCACCTGTTGAGGCCTCGAGCCATGAAGGACTGAAGGTCGATGGAGCTGGAGAGAGATGTAAAGAGGACGAGCAAAGACAGAGAGAGGTGTGGACAGATGGAAGGAGCAGTGGGAATGGGGGATGGATGGGTGTAGTGTCATGAAGGGAGACATGGGTGGGAGAACAACAGCGGGGTGATCACAAAATGAGGACAGCAGCAGAGACCCAGTCTACCACCACCCCACGTCAGTGAGATGCTAGGCTCCTGAGCAGGCTCCAAAGCTCGCTCAGCTTCAGCTGCTGCATCTCTGAATGCTGGATCACAGGGAGCTCTCTGAGGTTCTAGTGGGTGATGTTCAGAGACACCTGACTATTGATGCCACAAGGCAGAACCTCAGCCTAGAGCCAACCATGGGCAGGCAGAGGGAAAAAGCAAGTCAGACTACAGCAGGGTCTCCTTGGCTTCCACTGAGGAGTGGGGCCTCGGCATTTCTTACTCCCTCTGGCTCTCGGCCTCCCCTGCCTGTACCCTTACCATTATCCCTGAAAACCTGCAGCTATTTCAAGGCCTAGAAAGACACAGGTAGGGCCCAGTAAGAAGGGTCCAGGAGCGATCAGCTCCCAGGGCACAGGTGGGTGTGCAGGGCACTCAGAGATGGGGGTTCAGGGTGCTCACAGGTGGGTGTGCAGGGCACTCAGAGATGGGGGTTCAGGGTGCTCACCTATTGAGGTCCCGCATCATGTAGCCCTGCATCTCGGCTGATGGCCCCCGAAGCACCACAGGCTGAGGCCGAGGCCGCTCGCTCTGACGGCTTGGCTGCCTTTGGATGTTAGGGTTCCTCAGGGCCGTGCTGATATCATTGAGGAGCCGGGGCAGTGGACCCAGCTTCAGGAGAGCTTCCTGGAAGGACAAGGAGTAAGTGCCCAGTTCCAAAAGGGCCTCAGAAGGCAAAGTGGAAGGTGTGAAGCAGAATGGTTGTAGAGACATCTCTGGGATCAGGAAGGGGAAGAATCAGTGCAGGAGAGGTAGTTTCTTGGGCCCAGGTACCTCTGGAAGTACCTGGGGATGGGACAGAGTTGATATCCGCTAACCTTGCTGAGCTGGGGCAGCACCTCCCAGAGCAGGGCATGGAGTGTGGAGAGCTCACGGCCCAAGTCAATGTAGCCCTCAAAGCTACTGCTGTTGGTCAGGGTGTCCAGGTTGGAGATCTCATACAGGAACTGTTGCATGGAACCCCACTCCAGCTCTAGAAACTCATTCATGAAGCCCAGAAAGTCTTCCTTTGAGGTGAACCTGGGGAATGGGTGCAGAAGACTGGTTGACTCAGGAGACCCTTCAGAACCCCACAGCTCACCCCACCCTTCCCGAAGCTTCCCTCACTTGGAAAAGTTGGCCAGGTTCTGGATGACCTTGGCAATGAGGGTGAGGGTTCGTGAGGTCTGCTCATCTGGGTACTCCTGCATGAGCCCAAACAGACTGGGCGACATAATAGCCGGGCAGAGGAAGCGCAGGAAGAGCGAGGCGCTGATCAGCCTGTCTGCGATGTCCTCCCGGCCCCGCTCTGCGCAGCGCAGCCTCCAGGACGCAAACACCTCTTTCAGCTCCCTCGGGAACACGCTGGGGGGAAGGGGTGGGGAGACAGAGAGAGAGAGAGAGAAAGAGAGACCGGGACTGAGCCCCAGAGACCCTCAGCTTCCAGGGAACATGCTGAGGGGTGGCAGGAGGTGAGGGTGTGGAGACAGGCGAGAGAGACAGGGCGGGGACTGCAGGGGGAGACAGGAGGCTGCTGAAGAAGAGGGCCACAGTAGCGGGAACAGATTCCGGAGAGAGAAATGGAGGGGAGAAAGGTGAGGGAAGAGACACGTGGGAGAGAGACGGAGGGGTGTGGGAGAGAGACAAGGAGAGGAGGAGAAGAAAAACAGACACCAGGGAGGGACAGAGATGGGAGAGAGATGGAGGGTCACTTGAGGTACAGGGAGCTCGGACCCCCCAACTCTTCTGGATTCCAGGGCAATGGGGATGGACGCGCCCCAGGCATGATCCCCAGTCCCTGGAATGGCTCCGCTCACTCCCCCGCCTCCCAGTGCCACTTCAGTGTCCCACTGACACCTTAACCCTGACTAGTGTGAAAGGAAGCTCACCATCGCCCCCACACCTCTCACTGACTCCTCCTCCTGACTTCCCTGGTTCTGTCAATGAGGCCACCAGTCTCCCAACCACCAGCTTCATAGCCTCTTGAGTCATCCTAACTCCTTCCTTCCCAACCAGCTGATAACCCCTGCTGATCCTTCCCTCAGAGGGCCTTTACTGATCCTTTCCTGATCACAGTCTGGTTTTCATACCTGAACCATTAACCACTGTCCCAACAGTCTAGACATCTTTCTCCTGCTCCACTCGCCCTCCATGGCACATAGAAGTTAATATCATTCTCAATCAGGCTACTTCCTGGTGCCAACATCTCTAAGGGTACCCCATAACATACTGATGAACCCAACCTCCTGAACCCAAAGCCTTCCAGACTCATTCTAACACCTATGCACACGACTCTCCTATCATCTCTATTATGAACCATGTGCTTCACTAAGCCTGTTCCAACTGTCAACCATTTCCTGAAAGCTCCTGAGACCTGCCCACCGCACCTCACATATGTGCTGTCCCCCAGCCTTGGGAATGTCTCATGTCTACTGTGCAAATGCTAGTCCCTTAACCAAGTCTTCAAAGCCCAACCCTGGGCACTTCTTCCTTGTCTATCTCAATTATAGCTTTATCTTCTCTGACTTGAGGTTGCAGAGGGGACCATCTCTTAACACACACCACAATGGTTCTATGGCTTTTTGCACATGTTATTTGTCCCTACTAATCCTGGTGCAGGCTCTCTACAGTCAGGGACCATGCCTCATTCACCCTGCCTGCGATACAACACCCCATAATATGCCTTGCCCATACTGATGCTCAGTCCTCTTTGAGGATGGACAGATGGATGAACAGATGAACACACAACTGCCCAACCCCGGCCCCCCAGCCCAGCGTTCCCAGTCTCACCAATGAGAGTTGACCACCTTGCACAGGGCCAACTCACAGCACATTCGCAGGTTGGCCTGGTGCTCTGCCAGACTGGATGCCGTGCATTTGATGGGGTCTACCTCGCAGTTCTCCTCAGATTCGTATAGAGCACGGATGAACTCCCCTGAGGGAGGGGGCACAACAGGGAGTGGTCACACTTCCCAAGGGCAGGGACTAGGGGCTCCCTGGGTTGGAGGAATGGCAGAATCAGATAGTTGGGAGGCTGGGGCCTTAGGACTCTTAGGATGGATGTGGGTCTGAGGTAGCCAGGTTTAAGGTAGTGAATACAGGGAGGGTTGGGAGAAGGCCTGAAGGTGGGTCATACCAATAGCATCCTTGAGGTATTTCTGACCAATCAGTCTCATGTACTCTTCTATGGCTTTAGTGGCGAGCGTGTTCTCGCGGAATATGAGGTGTTCCCGTTCCATGAAACGGTCTACCTCCGACATGGCCATGTCTGAAAGGAAGTCCTGGAGCCCAGGAAAATCCAAGGGTTAGCCTCTGTAGAGCCCAGTCTCATGAATCTGCACTCCTCACTGCCCCCCAAGCCAGTGCCCATTCCCAGGCTGCCTTTCCCTGCGAGCACAGTATTCACCTTGGCTTTGCCTGTACTCTGCAGGATGTGAACCAGTGCACTGGCAACCTCTTCCTTGCCCTTGACATTCAGGGCGGGCTCTAGTACTGCACACAGCATCCGGTAATGGTTGGTGACATACTCTGCAAACTCTTTATACAGCTCCATGGGCAGGATGCTCATTGTCTGGTAACGTGCTTTCAGCCGCACCGCAGGGCAACCTCCTTTCCCCTTGCCCCCTGAGCCACCCCCGGACCCCCCTCCCCCTCCCGAGCCCATGCCCCCAGATCCCCCACTGCCTGTAGGCAAGGTCACAGGGTACCACTGCTCCGTGAAGTGGCGCCCAGCCAGGGTGGCCACCGGTACAGTCACCAGGCCAACATAGCCTGCTTTATCCTTCTTGCGTTTTTTGTCCGAGTCACGGTACAGATGCAGCCGCAGAGCCCGGACAGCTGGCAGGTTGTTAAATTCGAAGTGCTCGCCCCAAAAGACAGTGTCCCCTGAAGCTGAGCGGGGCTTGGAGGTGGTACGCGCATACAACATGTCATCCAGGCACAGCTCGCAGTAGTACCGCTTCTTGGGGGGCAGCTCTCGGGCCTCTATGATCCATAGCTTCAGTACGTTATCTACGCGGCGGCTGTTGTCCTGGCATGAGGAGGAGGTCAGGGTGGATAAAGGGGAAAAGACAGACACACCAAAGAGGATGGACAGTGAGCAAAAGCGGTGGAGATGGTGGCCAAAAGGCCACAGGTATGCCGGCTAACTGTGTCCGCCACCCCCAGAGTTCCTTTTTATCCTTCCTTTGTTTTTTAAGGTAGTGAAAGTCTCACTATATGGCCTAGGCCATCCTCAGACTGGCACACATCTGGGTGCTGGGAGTGCAGGCATTACACCCAGTAAGGCCTCCCAAATTCCTCTCTGCAGAACCTGTGAACGTGATACATTTTGGTGTCACAATGATTGGTGTCTTTTTCATATGGAAAGAAGCATTTAGAGACACACAGAAGGACACTAGACATATAAAGATACAGACAAAACCCAGGCGGATGCTACCACAAGCCAAGGATCACTGACACCCTCCAAAGGAGACTGAACTTGGAGTTGCAAGTGAGCATGGCTCTGCTCACACCTTGATTTTGGACTTCTGGCCTCCTCAACTGCGAGAACATAGGATTCCATTGCTTCACCTGACCCAGTTTTCAATTAATTGATGGATTGATTGATTGATTGATTTTTGTGACAAGATCTCTCTGTAGCCCCAGCTGTCCTTGACCTCACTCTGTAGACCTCACTCTGTGGTCTCAATCTCACAGAGATCCACTTGCCTCTGCCTCCCTGAGTGCTGGAATTGAAGGCCTGCGTCACCATGCACAGCTGTGGTGGTGTTTTTATAGCAATACTGGGAAACTAACACAGAACAAAAGCACTAAACAACAGGATTAGTACAGGTAAAAGCCTAGGGTAACAAACCAAAACCTCTGCAGGGGCCAATATAGCACAGAGGGTAAAAGTGCTTGCTGCCAAGCCTAACAACCCGAGTTTGATCCACAGGACCCACATGATAGAAGGCGAGCACCAACTCCCACAAGTTGTCCTCGACCTCCATACATACAATGTGGCACACATACCCCATAAAAATAAATAAATGTGCTACACATGGTGGCACAAGCCTTTATTCCTCAGCACCTGGGAGGCAGAGGCGGGCAGATGCTGTGAGCTCTGGGCCAGCCTGGTCTTGAGAGCAGGCTCCAGGCCAGTCAGGGATACACTGAGACCCTATCTCAAAAACAACAACAGAAACCCAAAAAAATAAACGTAATTTTTTTTAATTATTGAGGAGAAATTAGTAGAGAGAATGAGAGTCCTGCAGAGGTGATCAGACATTGCAAATGAAAGAGTAGCAGCTTTGGAAGCTCAGGTTAAGTGAGACCTGAGCTTCCTGTGTCGAAAGCAGCATGTCAGATCTAGCATCTTAGGTGGAATTCCTTTAGGAAGACACTGAGAAACAAGAGGAAGGTGAGCTAGACTGAGCCTGCTTGAAACTGACAGAAGGGGTAGCACTTTTGCTGAGAAGCAGAAGTCTTAAGGAATGTAGTTCTGTGCAAGGGGACCCTGAGTCATTCCAATCCAGCCACATTTGCACAACCTTTATAGAGAGAACCCAGGTACACACAGCGCTGTAAGAAGGCCTGGGTAAGGCCTGGCAGGTGTTAGTGAGGCCTTGCCTGCCGGGAAACTGGACCAGAGGGTTTCTGGAGCCCAGTCAGCTCTCTAGGGTTGTGGTTTTTAAGTAGATCATGAGGTAAGGCAGCAGTAAGAAGCAGAAATGTGGACCATCTTTCCAGTCTCCTCCGTCCCTCCTCTTCCTCCTTCACCTCCCTAGTAGCCCATCCTTTGCCCTGGTCATGCTCTGTTCCTCTTACTCCCCGTACCTTGTTGGGTTTTACGGCCCGTTGTAGATTCTCTATCCATTTGTCCCTTTCGGCTGCAGACCGACAGGCAAAACATTTTGTTCCAGATGATGTTGTTACCTAGTAAAGAGTGTGGATTTGATGGATAGGTTCCAAAGGGAGGTAACTCCTAAGGACAGAAGACTCACCACCATCTCTTCCTTGCCGGTCCCAGAGGTTGGTTTTCTTTATGTTTCCACCTATGTCACTTCTCCTCTACTTCCACCATCCCTGCCCTACCTCCACCATCCCTGCCCCCTGGCCCTCCTCAGCCCATGACAGCCACTACCTCAAAACAGAACTCCTGGCCCAGGATGGAGCTGTGCACTGGCTTGATAATGGAATCTTCATCCAAGTTGAGCTCCAAGGCCTCAGCAGCACTGCTGGGACTTAGCAAGGACTCATGGGAGTGCGACTCCTTAAAACTTTGCATCAGCCGGGCCCTGGCAGGCGGGAGGTTCAGAGAAAGGATCAGGGAAGCCCTTTTTTTCTCAAATGAGTCAAATAGGTGCCTCTAGAATTCAGACTAAGCAAGATGGCTTCTTCCGAATCTATCACACAGGCTCAAAAGGAAAGCCAAGTCTCCCCTGGGGAACTACATAGGAGATAGGGGAGAAGTCAAACACTGCAAGAAACTCCACCACCCCCATTCCTACCCCAGGATTTGTTAAGACTAGGACTCCTAGAAATAACTCAGAACTTGCCAGGCACAGTAGCACAGGACTTTAATCTCAGCACTCAGAAGGGAGAGGCAGGTGGACCTCTATGAGTACAAGGTCAGCCTGGTCTACACAGCAAGTTCCAAACCAGTCAGGGCTATACTGTGAGACCCTGTCTCAAAAAAAATGGGGGTGGGGTACGACCTGGACATGTCTAGATCTATCTAGGTGACACCAAAAACCAGAGTCTCAATATAAGGAAAAAATGGAAACAAAGAACTGGAGGCACAGAAAAAACACAGTGTTACCTAGTCTGTACCTGGCACACAGCTAGTGCCAATCGACATTTCATGATTCAAACTATGAATGAGGAGGACAATTTTTAGCACAACCAGGGAACAAGAGAGAAAAGCCTAAGAGAAAGCTGTGGGCAGAAAGGAGCAGAATGAAGGTCAGAGACTGGAGGGGACCAGGATGAAGAGGGCAGGCCCAGGAAGGTGAAGAGGACAGAGAACAAACAGGAAGGAGCAAAGGCAGGCACAAGGAGGACCAGCTAGGCTGGGAGGGGCAAGAGCACTGCAGGGGGAGAAGCGTGACAGAAAAGGGGTTCAGGGCCCCAAATGGGGGGAGAAGGGACAGCAAGTGGTGTGGAAGTGGGTAGGGGACGAAGAGTAGAGAGCATGGGAAGCGGAGGGGGAGCTCGGGTGTGGGAGCCTCCATGAAGTTATTTATAGCAGCCCCGTCATCACAGGCTCTGGCTGCCGTCAGCACCACGCTCCCCCGGCCCCCCCGCCCCCGCGGCCAGGAATACCATGCCCTCACTCCCTGCCGGCCCCAAATCCAGCTCCGGTGACATGGAAGGGGATGGGAAAGGTGTGACTCACTTTATCCCAACCTCCCTACCTGCCCAATCCCGGAGACAGCCAGACAGGGACAAGGGAGGCCAGCCCGTTCTCCCCAGGGAATGACTGGGTTGGGGGAAGCCCAGAAAACAGTCCAGCAGCCAGGTCTCCCTCCTCATTCCTCAGTCCATGGATTAGCCCGAGCCTCTGCCCCACATCCTGTTACTTGCACACCTGCCCAGCCCGACACCCCTTCCTGTAGCTCTATACTATCCTTTCCCTCCACCCACTCCTCAGGTCCCTTAGCCTAGCCCTCATCCAGCAACATCAGCTACCTCTCACCCATTTCCAGCCTGTTGCCTCTTAATTTCTGCCCTTCCCTTCCCTACCACCTGAGTCCTGTGTCACCCTTCCCGCCACCCAATAGGCTTTGTCACTGCTATGTCCTCCTCACAGCTCCTTTGATCCTGGGCTGGAACCCACCCTTCTCTTATCCTGTAGAGCCCTCCTTGGCTTCACCTTCACCCTCTGCCCTGCATCAGCTCCTGCCCTGCATCAGCTCTTGCCATGCATCACCCCCTGCCCTGCATCACCCCCTGCCCTGCATCTGCAGGTACTCTCCTCTCCCTGCTGCCTCCAGCTTGGTCCAGCTCCTCTCTGCTGGCTCAGTTCTCCAGTCAACATGAGCCTCTCAACCTTTGCATTCAGGGATCCCCCATCCCAGTCAGCACCCTTAAATGCTTCCATCTCATCCCAGGCCCTGTACTTACCGGTCATGGTCAGCACTTCGGAATCGAGGCAGGATCTGGCGAAAGCTGCTGGTTCGATCAAGTTTGGGTTGTGACTTCGTACGTTTGATGGAGCTTTTTAGCCGCCGGCTCAGGAAGCCTTGCTGGGAAGCAAACAGGGTAGGGGTAGGTTGGGGCAGGGTAGAGTCTACCTAGACACCCCGCAGCTGGCAGGATCCCTAGAAGAGGGTGGGGGATAGGGGCCCTGACACCAGCTTCTCTTCCTTGCTCCACGGGTGCTGTGTGATGTGAGCAAGTGCACAAACTCACACACTAGCCTGGAGAAGGTGGGAGGGCTGGTCCGAGAAGCAGGAGGCAGAGCCAAGAAGGGGTGAACCAAAGAGGTGGGACACACACACACACACACACACACACACACACACACTTTCTCCCTCCTGCCCCCTTTCCTACAAATGCTGCGGCTCTAGCTGGGTCTAGAGGGAGGGCCCAGCTGAGCCACATCTGGAGGGGGTCCCAGCTGAGCCACATCGGTAGGCACTTCCATTCACTCACCGAGGGCCGGAAGGGCGCAGCGGGGGCGGCCTCCATGCTGTACTGCTTCCCCCCTGGGACACTCTTCCTCCTCGAGCGACCCAAGTGGTATTCTGGAGGGGAGGAAAGGGCCAGAAGGGAATTTGGGGAACGGGCTGGGGGACTGCTGGCCATAGTGCATTCTCCACCTCCCTGAGCCCCTCAGATCCAGCCTCACCTACCCCCTGGAAAGCAGCAAGAAGAACAGCGACGGCGGAGAGGCTGGCGGTGGGAAGGAGGGGGCAAGGAACCCGAGCCGGAGCCCCCTGAAGGGGACGGGGTGGGAGGCCTTAAGCCCATGACTGGGGCTGACAGTCAGCAGAGGAACATGGCCAAGGAGGAGCAATAAAACCCCAGTAATGAATATGGAAGATTTGGGGAGGCTAAGTTCCCAGTAGCCACCCTCCCAAAGAAGGGGCTTGCTGGGGGGAAGATAGGTTAAAGGTCATTGCCCATAGATGGGCTTCCCTCCTTTCCCAGCTGGGGACACCCTCCACCTGCCCCACACCATCCAGAATCCCTGTCCGTCTGGAGGTCCAGGGCTGCCTCCCATGACCCCCTCCCCTGGACTGGAGGGGGAGGTCTTAGAAGAGACCTGTGAGGAGTGGCAGGGGTTCCGAAAATTCACGGGAAGGGCAGAGGAGGGTAGGGGAGAAGGAGCCGGCTCCACTTGCACTGCAGTGCCAGGGAAGGGTGAAGAGCAGAAGCAAAGAATGCAGGGGGTGGGCAAGGAGTGAGGAGGATGGGCAGTGGGGTTCTGGGGACTCCCAAGTAAAAGCTGCTGAGGAGGAGGAGGAGGGGAGGTGAATGCGGATGAAGCTCAGCCTGCCAAGAGTCTAGAGGGATGGCAGCTCCAAAGAGGCCGCTGAAGCTCTGCTGCAGGGGATTTAGAGGGGCTGGGGGGCTGGAGGAGAATGGAAGTGGGGGGATGCCAAGCTCCGGCTCCGGCTCCAGAATGGCTGCCCAGGCCTGGGCTCCCCCCTCAGCCCCACAGTCACCACTGCAGCCAATGGGGGGGCAGGTGCTGCATCAGGGGCGGGGCCACCATCCCCATGGCAACAAGAAGCTACAGGCTGGGAGGGAGGGGGCAACCGGAAGAACTGCTTGTTAACCCTCTAGATTCCAGAATAGAATAGGGAAGGCCACACTACATCTTCACTGTCTCCAGAACTGCAAATTGCCCTCAAACTAGTCTCCTCCTGCTCTTTACATGCAAACCTGGGTTTACACACACAAGTCTGGATCCCAAAACACAAGAACCATATCAGTCCTTCAGGAACATGTGTATAGCACAGAACATACACTGAGCTGTGGGAGTACGTGTATATCAGAGCCGCGATACAAAAAATAGGGATCTATGTGCTTATGAGACATACAGACAACTGTGAGCACGAGGGCACCAGGGATCCACATTCTGAGACTAGAGGGTACACACCCCACATGCTTAGACATATGTGAGCATTGCAACAGGGGAATACATACTTGGAGCTTAAGACACCCACACAAGAGCTGCTGGTGTGAACTTAGTGGCCCCAGTCCCTTGGGCAATCATGTGGGCAGTTACTATAGAGATGAACATGTAGCCTAAGACAACTCAGTCCCCAGCAGGGGAATGCCAGCTTAATCCCTGAGATAGACCCTTGAGTTCAGCACAGTCCCATGCCTCATACCTGCACTGTGCATACACCACGGTCTCAACCAGATAAAGGAACCCCATATCCTGAAAGCATGAACAGTCATCATTCACACTGAAAGTACAGCCACATTCCCAGTCTGGGGATGGCCCCCACCCTTTTCTTCCAGCTTTTCCCTGACTCCAACCACTGGCATCCATGAAGACTTCCAGAAAAACAGAAGAAACAAAACAAAAAAATGAGGAACAAATGTGTTAACTGTCCTTGTGTCACACAGCAACCCATGTACCCAAGGATCCAGGTTATCTGCCTCCCAGTCCACCCTCTGCATGTCTCAGTATGGCCGCCTCGCTCTCATTCAGGGAACCTACCTCAGCCACTACTTCACACACAAGCTCATCTGATAAAGGCGTAAAAGTCTAAGTTTGAATCCCCTGAATTTTCTTTTGGAACTAAAGCATTAACAAAAGGGGAAGGAATTTGCTAATTGGTTGGCTTAGTTCTTAGAAACAATACCCATATTACCAGGAACTAAGATCTCCGAACTCACAAATAAAGTCAAAGGTACATGGAGGACAAACATGGACTGACAGACACACACACACGCTTACAAAGACTCTCACCGCAAGGAAAGGAATAGCAGCAGCACAGAGGAAAGGAGGCAGAGTGACAAACACAGGACATCCTGTTATTAGTACTGCATGCAATGACATATACAGAAAACACAGCATACAGTCATGGACACACAGAGCAAACCTGAAAAGCACACATTGTGATGCTGGGTCTCCATGTCCCATTCCTGCACGATGTATACATGCATGCACACACATAACAGCCACCTACACAGACCCGTAACACAGGCATTGTGCACACACCCACACAGTACACACCCTGTATACACACACAATTACACGCGCGTGCGCGCACACACATGCACAGAGCAAGGGCTCAGATTCTGCTTTTCCAATGTCTTTAATCTTGCTATCATCCACAAAACTTTCTCCTGCCTCCAGTCCCCAAATCTCTACCCTTCCCTGTGGTCTTTCTTCTCCATGCCTAACTGGCACCTCTCAAAGGGAGCCAGGGAGAAAAGCAGCCAGAGAAAGAACAGGAAACTGGGAACAGGGTTGGAGAAGGAACAGAGGAACCTAGAGGGGAGAAGCGATCTGCACGGTCCCTGTGCTGATAGGCCTCACTGGGATCCAGCCCCAGGCCTGGTGGGCCTCCTGCAATCCAACCAAGCCTACAGCCCTGCACTAGCCCTAGGTACCCCCTCATCTCGCCAGCGTCTCAGACACCGCTGTACAGAAAGGCCTTGCTCCCCACCCTGCCTCCCCACTTCCCCATCTCCAGCCGGCTCCTCTTCTCTCTCATCTAAGTCCGGCTCAGTTCTCTCTCACAGTCCCACTCTCCAGCCCTCCTTGTTCTCTGGGTCTGCCCTGCCCGTCTTGAAAACTCTCACCGACCTGCTTTTCCTCTATCCCACTCCTTCCCTGTGAGCTTTCCTGTCCCCACCTCGGAACTAGACAGGGGCTCACACCTGCCTCTTTCTAGGGTGTTTCAAGCACATAGTACAAGAAACACTTTCTCCCCATCACCACTGACACACCACCTACATCCAGGCACGCCCTGGACACCCATGCTGGGGCTGACACAGATACTCAGGCCAGTGCAGGAACACACATGCAAAGACACACATCTGCCACCAGGGACACAGAAAATTCTGCTCATGAAGCCAGCCACACATTCCTACACACAGGGCTCATGGAAGGTGAGCCTCAGCAGAGACATGCATACTCAGGGTCAGAGGTGACATGAATCAGTAATGGCCATAGACTGCCCCACAGGCCCTCAGGCAGGAAACAGGCAGGCTGAGCAAGACAGGACATACTTGACAAGGCTGGCTACACATGTGACCATGAGGAACTGGGCCCCATGTGCACATGGCACCGATACACTGGAACAGAATCACAGACATGATCACACCGGCAAACACCAAGGCTGCCCCTCCAGCAGGGCTCCAAGATCCCCCACAGCTGCCACCACCAAGCGCTCTCCAGGTCGCCCCGACCCCCTCCCTCCGACCTCCGCTTCCCCCCACCGATTACCATAACTCCCCCCACTCGGAAGATGCAGCGAGAACATGCGGAGGGAGCAGCTGCCGCCGCCGCCGCCGCGGCCTCCCCACCCCCCTCCCCGCGCCCACGCACACGCGCGCCCCCGACCCACGCGCGCGCGGCCCCCCACGCGCACGCCTTGGCCGCCGGGCCCCGCCCTTACCTCGCACCGCCCCCCGGGGGGTCGAGGGTGTCCCCGGTGGGGGAGGGGCCCCGCCCTGCCCGGGGGAGGGGCGGGTGCCGAGGGAGAGGGGGCGGCGCGGCTTGCGCCGCCCGGCGCGGTGGGGCGGCAGCGGCGGGGCCCGGGACGGCCCGGACGGCCGCGCGGTGACAGCCGCGGGAACGGCTCCCTCCGCCGCCGCTGCCGCCGTTGCCCGGGCCCCGCCGCCGTTGCTAGGCGACCGCTGCTGCCGTGGCCGCCTCTGTCACGAGCCCCGTCGCCCGGAGACAGCGCGAGAGAGACGGGGGAGGGGGGCAGTGAGACCCCCAAAACCAACTGGGCCTCCCACCATCGTGTCCTGAACAGGGACCCCCCCCCAAAAAAAAAAAGAAAGAAGAAAAAAAACCCTGGGAGGTTTGCGGCTCCACCCAGCAGAGGAGGAGCCCTGGGTTCCAATGCCCCTCAAAGGTCCGGCGACCTCTCCCGGGCTGGAGAGTTCACAGCCTCAGCAGAACACCTTTGCACACAGGAGCCCCCAAGGTCCAACGACCCCTATGTCCCCTGCACATCCTCCATACCCTCTACACATTCCATTTCTCTCTGAAGAGCTCTAACGTCCACCAGCTATTAACTTTCACTAAACCTTCTCCCCAATGTGTGTGTGTGTGTGTGTGTGTGTGTGTGTGTGTGTGTACACACCTCTGGAGCCCTTCCCAGCTTTTACTAAACCCAAAGAGCAACCTTCACAGACCCCACCTCAACTCCACACAGGCACGATGCCCCCACCAAACACAGGAGACCGACTCATGCCAAAGGCCCCCAAGACTGAGGACTTAGGGAAAGGAGAAGACGGAGAATTATGTGGGCAGAGCTGCCAACCACAGGACTTAAACATGCTGTAAGCATGTTGCCATTCTGGCAATGAGTACACAGGTACACACTGCACACAAACATGCACCAGACACGGACATGGCAAACATACACACAGATGTGACAGACATCACACATCCTCTGTACACACACCACCACCACCACCACCTGGCTTTGCCTCAGAGATGTACTTTTCCGACCCCGTCCCTCCCAGTGGTCAGTTTTCATGACAATGACACACTTCCTTGACCACTGGCCCGGGGATCCCAAAGTTGGTCCCTAAAGGGCAGTGAGGCCCAGACCTTCAGAAAGCAGCTGGTGGGAGCGAATGGGGTACCACAGGCCACTCTGGCTCTCTAAGGAAGCAAATGGAAAGCCTGGACCCCTATAGAGATGAGACGGTGGGCGAAAGGGGTCACCCAGGTCTTAGATGAGGGACTGAATCCAGGGTCCTAGGAGGGAACTGCAGAGAAAGGGGCCAGTGACGAGGGGGTTTCCGGGGATGAGGGCGTCTCTCTGCACCTTGGCTGCAGATCCCTGTTCTCTGCCTTCATCTCCCCTCACTGTTCCCATGGAAACCTTTTAAGCGAACTTCTCAGGAAGACAAAAATCTTTTTTTAAATGACTAAAGAGGGGGGTGGGGGTAGAAGGGGGAGGGAGGGGAAGAGACAGATGGAGAGAGGGAGAGAGTTGGAGAGACAGAGTGAGCAGATAGCTCTACAGACAGGAGATGGGGGTCTGATGGAGATCCACCGGGAGCCAAGGGGAGGGGCACGGGGATCAAGAGGGGCATGGATAATAAGAAATCGGAAAGGAAAAAGAAAGGGGGCGATACAACTGCAGAAATTAGAATCTGTTGACGAGAAAAGAGGGGGACAAGAAAAGAGGGAGGCCGCAGGCCTGAAGGTCTGGAAGAAGAATCCGGAGCATGGGGGTAGGACAGAGGCCTGGGGGAGGCGGGAACTAGGTCATTCTGAACAAGTTCCCAGACCAAGGGCTGGGAGGGACAGGGGCCGGAACACTCGGACAGGAAGCTTAAGATCTAAGCAGACTATTTTTGCAAGCACGGGGCAACAGTCAAACTTCGCCGCTGGAGAGGAAAGAGGGTGCAGCAGAGTACGGACGCATGGGGCCGCTCACCAACAGCCCCAGTCCCCGCACAGTCCGGACGAGGGCCGGGATCGCCGCTGCGCCCCGCCTCTCCCCGGGATCGGGCAGCGCCCCGCCTCCTCCGCCCCGGCCCGCGCCCCCTCTGACCGCCTCCCGCCCGCTCCCCGCGACTGCCCGGGGCACAGGAGCCTGCTCGGCCGCCGTACCATGCTCGCCGTGGGGCCGCCCCTCCACCGGCACGGAGACCGTGCGTCTCAGCAGTTTGTTGCGGCTGGACTCGCTCCTCCGGTCCCGGATCAGAAGGGGGTGTATCTAGGGGATGGGGGTGGTGTCAGACCTCACGGGCCGCGCCGCCCCTCCTCCCCCTCCACTTCACTGTCTCTGTGGAGGAGATTCTCGTTCCCTCCTCTCCCGCCGGCCCTCTCCCTCCCTTGCTCTTGGACACCGTGGAGAATTCTCCATAGCCCCCTCCGCGTCTCCCGCAACTCCACAGGAGTTAGCTACCTCCTGAATCCGGTTTCCCCTTGACCTTCAGTGGGTCCATTCTCCCCGCCTCCACCTCCAACCTCCCACCTCCTTCACCCCCTTCTCTCCCTCGAGCCTGTCACAGCTGCATTTATAATCAGCTCCACAGCTTGTCTCCCTCCCACGGGCCGGCTTGCGGCCAGACTGAGACCCAACCCCCCCCGCCCCCCCCCGCCTTTCCCAGGGCCTGGTCACCTCCACGCCTTTCAGGTCCTTCTATCACTGCCACCCACACCTAGGTCCTGTCTTCCTTCATGACCAGGTGCCACCTCAGCTCCCCCGGGGAGTCTTCAGCCTAACTTCCACCTCTGGCAGAAGCTACAGGCTCTAGACTCCCACGAGGCCCCTTCCCAACAACCCTTCTGATTTCTGCGCTCTGGGAGCCTTCCACTCTGTCCATTAACCGGTTCTGACCACTTGTTCCCAGGCCCACCTTCCTTCCTCAGAATCTGGCTATTCCTGTTGGCCTCAGCTGGATGGCCAGTAAGTCCTCTCTGTCCCCATCTCTAATTTCTTCCCAGTTCTGTTAGGTCGTTTTCCCTGCTCTCTCAGTGGACTTCAATCCCTGGGTCAAGGTCATGACCACTAGTAAATCATTCAAACGCCTTCCAGTGCTCCCACAGACTCACCAGGCCCCCTTCCCTGATGGCAGGGTTTCATGACCTCTCTTAGGCACTCTACTTTGCTGTCTGGAAGCTCTACACCCAACCCCTCTATACCCTAGTTAGGCCAAAGTCCAACTCCAGTCCTCCCTCACCACGCCAGCACCAACAGTTTTTAGGCACAACTCTTACGACCTCTTCCAGGCTACTATACTATCTTCTAAAGCTTGTTCCCCAAATCACCCTCATGCCTGGACCACACCTGGGGGCCCATACCCTTCAGATTTGTGTCCTTTTCCTCTGATGGACTGGACTGTCTACTGCTGCTGACTCTGATCCCACTTGGGAGCCCACGCTCTCCTGACTGTCAGATCTTACAGGAACACTACCTCCTTCCAGACTCCTCTGTCCATGTCCTCTCTTCACAGTCTGGTCCTGTCCCTACCCAAATTGTACTCCTGTAGAGAAATCCCCGTACTCCAGCTGCCTCCATCCTCAAGCATCCCTTTTCTCTTTCTTATCCTTTCCCGGTGGCTAATGAGCTTAGCATATATAAACCCTGGTCTCAAACACATGCAAGTCTCCAATCCCATCCATGCCAAGATCTAGTGACCGCAGTCACCTCTCTCCATCCAGCTCTCTCCCACTTTCTCCCCAGTTCCATTCTCCTGTCTTTTCTCTGTATCCCTCAGTTTCTCCCTGCACTGTGCCCCATGATGGAGAAAGAACGGGGAATGGGGTGGTGGGTCTTGCTCAGCAAGGGAAAAGGGAAGCTGAGGCTCACTTTAGAGAGGCCTTCCCATTTCTTTACCCTTTCTCTAAGCCTTTCAGTTTTCCTGCCCCATTCTATCCTATCTCACAGAGTGAAAATAGAAGGTACCCCCAGATCTTCAGAACCATAGCTCCTCTCCAACAATGCCCATGACCCTCAAGGACCCATGGCCTAAAGGAAAGAATCATTGTCTTTTTTATACCATCCCAACCCAAATCTCAACAGCCAGCTCTTCCCATCTCTTGCAAGCCATTTCTCTTCTTTCCTGGGCCTCTCTCCATGTCACTGCAAAGGATTCACCCCATCATCCTCTCCACACTCTCCCACTTTTCCCAACCTCCTCACCCTGCTCACCTCATCCTCATCCAGCATGAGCAGCTGGTTCCCCGAGATGATGCAGAACCGAGGGTTCCAACCAGGACGATCGTACGGGGAATGAACGTATTGGGTTCGATGCATAGGGGGTCCCCGTACATCTGGGGGACAGAGACATACAAACAGTAAAGGAAGGTCTATGTTTGGGTGTAGAGACCTGAGATGGCAAGAAGAGTCCACGAAGTGGGAGAAGGGAACACCACCTGCCTGAAAGGATCTGCTGGGTGTGAGATACCTAACCACTTTAAAGGATCGGGTGAGACTTTACATCTAGGGAATCCCATCACAGGAAGCTCTAGAAAAGGGATGAGGGTGGCTTCAGGGAGAATGGTACCATGACAGACAGGGACATTATTGTGGGCAAGGGAAGTGATCCATCCACTTGGAGAAAATTCAAAACAGGGGGAGATGCATCAAAACTGGCAGAAGACACAGAGAGGCTGGAGGAGGAGGAGAGCATCCAGTAACTGCACAGAATGGACATGGAAGGCCGACCTAGGAGAGGCACCCAGCAGTGGGAAAGAAGATGGTGGCGTTTAAGAACCTTTGAGCCACGAGATTCTAAAAGCTCAACATCTGGAAAAGAGGAAGGGGGTTACATGTGACAGGGGGTCTCCTCCTCCTTCCCTAGCCCTATCCTGCTCATCCTTTGGGTAAACTTATGGTAGAAATAAGATGGCGTTTGCTATCATCTGGCTGCAGAGGGGCGAGGGTGGGTGGAGGTCAGAAATATGCTCTTGTTTGGATGAACAGAGGCCAGATTGGTCTCTTTCCTGATCCCATACTCAGCAAAGATTCAATCCTGCTCTCCCCACCTAATAATAGCCATAGGTAAGACAGAAGCTCCCCTGGGCACAGGCAGGAACTTAGGAAGAAAGAATGGGAGGAAGATTGGGATAGCCCAGCCTGATAACAAATCCCAAGACGAGGTTCGCAAATGGACACATTTCCAGAAGGGAACGGACCAAAGGTTGTGCATGCACAGCCAGGCCCCAGAACGCTCCTGCCCCATCTTTGCTGTTCGCCATTTCCTGGAAACAACTCCATTGCCACACACCACTATGAGGACACAATAACAAGTCTTAAGAGAATAAGAGAAATTAGATTGTTGACATCAAAGTGATAGAAACTAGGTTTAGGATAGAAACTCTAGATTCCAAGAGTGAGAGAATGTTTACAGGAAGAAAACTCAAACTCGATCACTTTTGTGTGATAAGTAGGTATATTACAGGAGAACTGGTCTCTAGCTTCATTCCAATGCCTTGAGTAACTTTTGCAAAAAAAAAAAAAAAAAAAAATTCTGGCCCTTTCCTGTCTACAATCATGTCCCTCAAATTTACCCAATCTTCAGATCAGACAGAAAGATGAGCCCCTAGGACATACACGTCTAGAACCCACAAAACTTTGAAACGTTCACTATGTCAGTGCCTTCTCAGAAACTCTGACCAATATTGTGTAGCTCCAAAGATCACCAACAGGACTGGGGCTGTAGCTAAAGGACACATTCATGGGTCAAGCCCCAGCACTTGCAGCAGTAACAACAAAAATCACCCACACTTGGACTTGCAGACCACAGACACTGACAGGAAGGGGTCTACTGCACTGAGATACCTGGTGTACCCAACGGGAAAAATCTGTTGAACACATAACAATAATAGGAAGGAGGGTTCATCTAGGCTGCATTTGGAGAAAGCAGATTAGACTTCAGAGATTCAGGGTACACCATTCTCCTGGGAACAGGGAGGGAACACAGGATACTTAGTAGCAACTCTGGAAACACCACACACACACACACACACACACACACACACACACACACACACACACACACACACGAGTCTGGACTTAAGGAAGAATGATAATGATCCTGGGAGGCAAAAGAACATTGCTGAGAAAAGGAGAAATTTTCCTGGAAAAGACAGGGATTCCTTAGAGCCCTATTCCAACCACCGAAACCTGTGTCTTTGTACCCCAGATCTCCATCACCCCAGGAAGTAGAGAAGACAAGAAAAGAGGAATGGTGATGAAGGCCAGGGTATAAAGGGAAAACGAGTAGGCACAGACTGCAGTGACAAGACAGGAAATGGGGCAGGAGACAGAGGGTGGGCTCAGGGACAGACAGCAGGGTGGCTCTAAGAGAAAAGAAAGCAGAAATGGATGCCTAGGTACAAGGGAACAGATCAGAAGGTTTCAACCAGACACAGGGCCGAGGGAATGAGGAAGACCTAACAGGGGGTTGACATGGGGGTCAAGTAGTAGAGAGGTAGTGTAACAGGGAGCTATCCAACACAGAGGGAAGGAGAGGACAGACCTCAGGGGGGACTAATACAAGAGAAGGACAGAGAGGGGACTCATATAAAGAACGGACACCATATGAGGGAAAGATATAAGTGATGGACAGCAGAGGGAGGGGAACAGAAATAAAAGGTGGGGGTGGGGGGCGAAAATGATTAAATGAAGAAAGCAGATAAGACCCCAGAGATGGCATTTTACTTGTCATGAGCCCTAATGAAGAGCGAGACCTGGGGCTGAATTTGAATGTGGCCCTTACTCCCATCACTCAGCCTTACTTGTACCCACCACCAAACACACATATAACTTGGCCCCCCCCCTGCCCTGGTCTCCCCTCCCCCAGCCCTTTCCCTCTCCTCTCCTCTCTTCCCTCCATCTGGACCCTCCACCCCCCTCCGCCACCCTCTCTCTCCATCTGGCCCCTTGTCTCCCTCCACCCTCCTTTATTTTCCTAACCCACCATTCCGAGTCCCCATCTTCGGCGTCTCTTTCACCCCTACGTTCCCATTTCCCCTTCTACCTCTCTAAAAACTGTGCCTCTGTTTCTTGATATTTTCCCTATCACTCAGCTCTCAACCCAAATGATTTCTGCAGCTCTTCCCCCAACCCAGCCCGTCTCCCTTCCCACCCCTTTCTGACGCTCTTTCCCCTCCATCATCTTCTCCTCGGCCCCCTTCAGGGCCTGTTTGCCAGCCCCTCTGTCCCTTACCTACCCCATCCCTCTAGCCTCCAACCCTCCTTTCCCACTGCTCCCACCACTGTCTTCCCAGCCCTCCCCTTCCATTTCAGCCGCTCCCTCCCCTCCATGGCCCCGGCTCTCCCCCCGCCCCCTGCCCCTCCCCCTCTCGCCCCCCCAGACGGCCCTCCCCCTCCCCCCACCACCACCGTACCTCTGAAGGGGGCATAGGACATCGCGGGGATGCTCCCCCGATGGATGGAGGCGCGAGACCTGCTCATCAGGCCTGGGGGGGAGGGGTGGGGGGACGGGGGAGAAAGAGAAGAAAGAGGGGGAGAGAGAGGGGGAGAAGGAGGAGGAGGTGGAGGAGGAGGAGGAGGAGAGAGGAGGAGAGAAGAGACGAGAGGAGCCGAGAGGAGGAGAGAGGAGGAGGAGGAGGAGAATAAGAGCCAACGGCAGCAGCAGCAGAGAGAGAGAGAGAGAGGAGAGAGAGAGAGAGAGGGGGGCGGGGGAAGCCTAAAAGAGAGAGGAGCAGGAGGAGGAGGAGGAGGGAGAGACTGTGCAGCCCCCACCCCTACTCTGGGAGATGGGGGGAGTGAGAGACCCCTGACTCATACCAGAATCAGCAGTCCTGAAGGACGATGACCCCAGACCCTGAGCCGGACCCCAGACCCAAAGATTTCTCGCCCCCCATTCCCTAAACAGCAAAATTAACCTCACAGATCCAAACTCTAGAAGGAAAGAGACCCCCTGAGCTCAGGAGGAAAAAAAAACCCCAGACCCCTCTGAGAGAGGAGTCAAAAAACAGTATCTGAGCACCCAGTCTCAAAAAGCTCCTCCAGACCCACGCACATCTTGGACTGCAGACCCTGAGGTGGCAGTTTTAGGGACCCAAGACAAACCTGGACCCAAACAAAAAGATGGAACCCAGATTCACAAAGACTCCCCCTCCTCAACTCAGATTAGATTTTAGAACTCAGACCTAGATAGATATCTGAGAGAAAAGTAACTGCAAACTTGGGAAGGGGAGAGACACGCAAATGTACCCAGAGATTGGGGGGGTGGGGGGTGGGCACAGACCCAGAGACCTGGAACTCCTTAAATCAGGAAGACCTCAGAGTGCGTGACCACGGGACTCAGAATCCCCTGTGCAACAATTTGAAAGGAAACTCGGACCCTAAAAAGATCCCAACACAAATACCGGAAGATGCCCCCCAGAGATCTCTGAGAGACAAATTCTCAATACAGAGACACCCCTCCCCAACCAATTCCCGAGAAGTAAATGAAAAGGACTCTGACATCAGCCTGCGGGAATCCCAGTCATACCCTGCACGCCAAGGACCCCAGGCCCTGGAGGAAGAGGGAATATTTGGGTAGCAGAGACATTTTCTCTGCAGTCGCCTCCCTCCTCTCTGGCCTCTCATTGGCCCCTCTCTCCATTTTTGGGTCACTGAATGTGTTTGGGCTCCAGGGAGGTTATGTAGGGCAGGTCTTGGCTCCTTGGGGGGGATAGATGAAGGCAAGGGGACCCATGGCTGAGAGGTGGACCAATCCTAGAGAACAGCATCCTCAAGGGAGAAGGGACAGGTGGACAAGTCCCTATCCTGCAATCCTCTGATTGCGACGGCCCGGAGCTTCGGGTGGTCGGCACCTTCCACGATCCTCTATTCTTCCCGGGTGTCGCCCGGTCCTTTGCAAATCCCTCCTTGCTCACCCAGCCCTGGTGCCTGAGCCTGCCTAATCTGCCCCCTACTCAGGGACAGGGGGCTTCCCAGCTGCTCTCATTCACCGACAGCGCAGGCTAGAGGAAGGGTAGGGCGCCGTGCCCATCCCGGCTGCACGCGCAGACCCTCCCACCACTCGAGCCCCTCAGGGCGGGGGGGCTGTCAGGTCTCAGTTCGACTCCCAGGGACACAGCCTGACGCAGCCCGGCCGCGGGCCCGGCCCCGCGGCAGCGCCTGGTCCCCCGTCACGTGGCCAGCGGGGTTGGCGCGCGATTGGCCGCGGCGCTCCCCGGGGAGGCCACGCGGGACAGGACGGGCCGAGTCACGTGACAGTGGGCCCCGCTGCGGCGCTGCCCAGCCCGCAGCCTGCAGCCGTGGGCTTCGCGGAAACGGGCGGACCACTTCCGTACAGGACCAGAGGCGGCTGCCAATTGGCCAGAAGGGCCCTCGCCCCGCCCCCTGAGCAGGCGGGGCGACGCGGGCTAGGTGAAGGCCGAGATTGGCGGCGGCTCCGGTCACGTGGCTGCCGCCCAGGTAAGGGGAAGCTGCGGCGCTCGGGCTCCGGGTCCTTCCTCGGCGGAACGCGCGGCCTTCGATCGCACCTCTCCTCCTCCAGCCAGGGCTGCATGCGCTGGGGGCGGCCGCCCGCGGTCTGGCTAGGCGGGGGGGTGAGTGCCGTCCCCGCCCCTTCCGGTCTCGAAGTGTTGCCCCCTCCCCCTAGCACCTGGAACCGCCGCCGGGAGGCCCGCCGAGGTGTTCCGACCTTTTCCTTCCCCAGCTCAGAGAAGGGAGGGCGGAGCCTCGGTCGGGCCCCGCGAAGGCCTGGTGGGTGCCGCGTCCCTCCCAGGACCCCTGAAACCAGCGGTGCTCTGCTCTCAGGCCGCGCTGGTGGCGCTTCTCTGGATGCCGGCGCTGCTGCCCGTGGCCTCCCGCCTTCTCTTGCTGCCCCGAGCCCTGCTGGCCATGGCCTCCGGAGGCCCCCCACCCCAGCCCTCTCCAGCCCCGGGCGCGGGCTACGTGCCTGGATCGGTTTCAGCAGCTTTTGTCACTTGCCCCAACGAGAAGGTCGCCAAGGAGATCGCCAGGTGGGGACCTCGGACGGGGCAGGGCGGGTAAGGTTTGCCGCTCCCGAGTCCGCGCGGCCAGCCTGTCCCCGCTCTCGCTTCACCCGCAGGGCAGTGGTGGAGAAGCGCCTAGCAGCCTGCGTCAACCTCATCCCTCAGATCACGTCCATGTGAGTTTGAGACTTAGACGGTTAACGTAAGCTGAGGTGCTGACTGGGAGCTTTGTCCTGGGGGAAAATCTTTCCTTCTCAGGACTTTGTCCCATTCTTTCTCTGACCTCTTCAGCTATGAATGGAAAGGAAAGATCGAGGAAGACAGTGAGGTGCTGATGGTGAGAAACGTTTCCCCCACCCAACATTTTCCTGTTCCTTTGACAACCCTAGCCCTACATGACATTACCTCTCTCTCTCGGTTAAACCGTGTCTACCATTGCCCCTCAGATGATTAAAACCCAAAGTTCCCTGGTCCCTGCTCTCACAGATTTTGTTCGGTAAGAACTTTTTTTTTTCTTTCTGGGTGGTGGTACTGGGAATAGAACCGAAGTCTTGAGCAGTCTAGGCAAGCATTCTATTACCGATCAATCTCTTCCCAGCTCTGTTAAGAGCTTTTAGATGGACAGGGGCAAGGGTATGTACTGTGGGGTGGAGCTTGGCTTGATGGGCAGTCTAGGGCTGGTGTCTGAGTACCTTTGGTATTTGAATGATCTCAGCCTCCCATCACTCCTGCAGATCTGTGCACCCTTACGAGGTGGCCGAGGTGATTTCATTACCTGTGGAGCAGGGCAACTCCCCGTACCTGCACTGGGTGCGCCAGGTCACAGGGTCAGTTTCAGACTCCAGCACAGCCTTACCTTGATGAGCCCTGTTTCTGCCATGATCCCCTCTATTCAACACCTGACTTCAGGTGATAACTGAGCCCCCAATAAATCCTCTCTTTGGTGTTCTCTCTGCCTTTCTTTGTTCCTTGTAACACGTATATTTGGTTGGATTAGGTAAAAAATGCCTCCAGTCCTACTTGGAGAATAACTCGGGGCTGCTAGGTCTGTTTATTTCTCTTTATTACAGTCATATAGAGTCTGGGATCCCCTATACCCCTCCCTCCTCAGTCTCTGCACCCAGGGGTTAAATAATCTTAAAAAATATTTAAAAAGCTGTAACAAAATAACATCAAAGGAAACAAGAAGGATGAGGGGTCAGGAATCATGAGGAGGGTAGAGAAGACATCTCGTCCCCATTCCCCCTGGATTCCAGCCTGGACAGCAGGGTTCATTCCCCAGCTCTCCAGGTACATCCCGGCTGTAGGTGAGGTCAGAGGTCAGGGTATGAAAGTGCCGGTGTGGGAATGGGGAGGTGGCCAGAGGCAGGCTTTCAGAAGATACCCCCTCCTCCCCATTCAACCAGGTACTGCACAGAGCCGTCAGGCCGCACTCTACGAGCAAGAACCCGGACAGGGTCCCCTCGGGATAGGTAGCCAACCCCACCTCGAACTCCTCCCCCGGTCCCAGGAGACAAACTACGGCACAGGGGAGAAGGGGGTACTGAACGTCTAGAAAGGCCTGGGGTAGAGGCTGGGACTGAGGAGGTTGAGGCAGTCATTGCGTGGGGAGAAGTTTTAGGGATGTCTGTGGGGAAGCCAATGTGAAGTTCCAGGGGTGACCTAGGGAGAGAAGGCAACAGATCAGTCAGGCCAGATGTTGTGTTACACGCCCATAATCCCAGCACTTGGAAAGCTGCCATGAGTTTGCAGTCAGTCTGGGTTACAGAGTGAGATCTTGTCTCAAAAAAAAGTCAGATGGGGCTGTAGATATGGTTCAGTGGTTAAGAGGACTTGCTGCTCTTCTAGAGGACCTAAGTTGAGTTCCCAGCACCTGTGTCCGGCAGTTCATAACTGCCTGTAACACCAGTTCTAGGGGATCCAGTGGCCTCTTCTGGCCTCTGAAGGCACCTGCACACACAGCACATATACTCACACAGATATATTAAAAAACAGTTTTAGAAAGCACTGCCTCTGAATTAGCGTATATTAAAAAAAAAGAATGCAGACAGAAATCACACCAGGTGTGGACCAAAGGAAAGAAACAACAGTTTGAGACTCAGGAGGTGGGGCTACGGAAGGGAAGTGAGGAACCATTGCTAATGAGAGGTAGACTTACCTGTCTGGGGGTTCACTGTCCCCAGAGGTCCCTGCAGTGCTGGCAGAAGGGTGGAAGGAAGCAAACATCCGGATGGGGCTGCTAGGATGGGGAACAAGAAAGTCAGAGTCTGAATCAAATGGCAAAGCTCAAACGCAACCTCTAGTGCACCTGTACTCCAAACTGGTTCTAGCGGTCTCTCTGGGACAAGAAGTGGGCATTGGTGGGGGACAGGAAAAGAATTACAGGTGACATTGTCTGGAGGTGTAACTAGGAACTTATCTGTTGGGGTAGAGGAGCGCTGACCTGGGCAGGCAGCGGGCATCTGTGGGCCGGAAGTTGTAGCCGCTGCTGCCCTGGTAACTCTGGTTAGGGCTGGGAGATGGTGGAGACACTGAGGCCTAAAGGAAAAGGCAGGAGGACTGGGAGATGATCCTCGAATCCTTCCCACACCCCACAATTTGCCCCATGGGATTCCCCTTGCTCCTGTACCTGCAGTGGCCTCTGCAGTCGAGCCCGCTCTCTCTGCTCCCTGGACTCCGGCTGACTGTGCACTGCTGAGGGCAGCTCCAGCTCCTCCACTCTCCCCTTCTGCCTCCTCAGGGGCTCTGGCTCCGGCCTCCGGCGCTTCCCCAGGGGACGTGAGACCCCTCCCCCAGGGCCCTGCCCTGAAGGGAAGCTGTAAGAGGCCTTCTTATCCCCCCAGCCCCCTCCCAGGCACCCCAAGACCTCCCATCTCTATATGCGTACCCTCCAAACTGACCCCTGAGAATCTCCCCCATCCCCTCTGGACCAGTGACCTGGTGGGGGCTCCATCTCCAGTGAGAGGCTCCACAGGAGGAGGGGTCCGAGTGTGGAGACCAAAGAGACACTTCCTCTTCTTAATCTCCCTCCCTGAAATGAAACTGGGAGGAGGACAGAGCTGCCAGGTCAGTGCTATTCAAAAAGCGCCCCCTTACCTGCCATTCTTAATGGAGAGACAGTCCCCCAGACTTCCACATTATCTCTGTGCCTCCCTCCTGCAACTCACCGGTCTTTGTGGCTGTTAAGAGCAGAGAGGAGCTTGGAAGAACGCTCTCCCTTGGGGGTGTCTGAAAGCTGAAGGAAGAAGGGGAGCAGTGTCTCTCCCTCTGCTTTCGTCTCCCTGTCCCAGCCCAATTCCCCACCCAAACTCAACCATCCCTTACCTCCCCCAGGAGCAGACTGTCCCAATTCTCAGAGGTGAAGGGAAGGATCTCTCGGTCAAAATCAAAGTATTTCTTCTTACAGCAAACACTGAGGTGGTAGAGGACAAGATGGGCCACATCCACCCTAGAGAAACATGAAGCTGTCAGGACCCTGGAGTTTTACAGAAGTCATGGGCATGCAGGCTGAAATATTTGGCTCTCGAGAAAGGACTGGCACTGAGGGCGTGCCCAGTCCATCTCACCAGCGAAGCTGTAGCCTCCGGACCTTCTCAGGGCCACCCCGGCACACACAGCATTCAAACTCGTAGAACCTGGATGTGGCCAGGGAAGAGAACACACCTCATTCAGGCAAACGGTACCACAAGGAGAGTAACAGGTGAGGGAATGCTGCCCAGGGTATAGAGGAGCACAGAGCAGAGCACAGCAGGACTGTCCTAGGCTCCGGGGAAGTCCACCCCACCCTTACCTCCGGACCCACCTGTCCCCATAGAGAAGGGGCTTGCTCAGACACTGGGTGCAGGCCTCGTGGAACCACTGCAGACAGCTCTGGCACTGCAACATTTTCAGGTTCCACCTGGACAGAAATAGCACTAGTGGCCTTCAGACAGCCTTCTTGAAACTGCCTAGAGCCACCTCCATCCACCCATCTCTACAGGGCTCCTGTCACCCTGTTCTCCTTCATTCCTGGCTCTACCCACAACACCCATGCCACCTCTCAGTACTCACTCCCCAGGGCCACCACAGTAACAGTAGCTCTGCTGCCGGTTGCTCAGATGTCCAGCGTCCCAATCGAGCCCCTTTAGTCCATATGGCAGAGACAGCTTCATGCCCAGCATGGCCCGGGCATAGGGACCCTTCTTCAGCGCACCTCCCCTCTGCAGAGCAGGGACAGGTGGAAGCCTCAGAGGAGCAGGGGAGATGGTGGGAGGCTCCACAGGAAGGGGCAACAAAGAGGTGCCTTTACCTTGGTGGCAATCGCAAAGACACACTGACGGCAGACCCAGGATGTGCCCTCTCCTTCTCCAGGGGCTGGAGCCCTTGGAACGTGGCAGTCCTGATGGTAAGCTGAATAAGGACAGTGTTGAGAGTAGACCACTTACCTACTGCCTGCCAGTGTACACTTGGTCCTGGGACAGGAATAGCCTTCCTTCTCCATATCATAAGGTCAACCGTGGTCAGAATGGGGTGGGTACATTATCCTGAAGTTGAAAATGAGGAAGCAGAGGATCCCAGCAATTTAGGGTCTTGCCCAAGGTCACAGGGTTAGAAAAGGATGAATATGGGCTACACTCTACCTCACAGCTTACTACCTCACAGCTTAAGTCATCCTCATCTCTTGGCTGCCTCCCTGTGCTGGAGGAGATAAGGTGACAGGGTTAAGACTAGTCAGAGCAGTGGCTTAGGATCTTAGTCCAGGGCAGGAGACAGAGGACCAGTGCCAGAGGGAACAGCTAGTGGCAAACTGAAGACCAAGTGTTCTGCCTCTCACCGTGTCGACACTTCTCACAGCTGACCAGGCGGTTCCCAGGGACCACAGCCTCAGAGCGACAGACACAGCAGAGGAGCTCCTCCCCAGGGAGGGCAGCTGTGAGGAGACAAAGTATCAGGAGGAGGGCCCTCAAGCCACAGAGTACCACACCCCAACTCTGGTCCAGACAGGTTTCTGCTGTCTAGAGGCTGCACAGTCTTAGAGCTGTAGGGTCTCACCAGGGCTAATGTCTTTCCATAGAACCAGAAACTGGGAGTCATCCTCAAACTGAACCAGACACACCTCCCGAGCACTGTCCACCTGGGTGAGCACAGATAATGCAATGGAGTAAGAATCAGATAGAGGGACCTGGAGATGGCCAGAGATCACAGAGGTGGCTCTTACTTTCTTGATGGTGCCCAAGTATAGCAGCCCATCAGTCCATCTGGCCAGCACATCTTGACCTTCCCAAAGTCGAGGTCTTGGGCCTGAGGTGGGAGCAGGAGAAGCTGGGTCCCAGAAAGAGGGGGCCCCAGAGCGGCTCGGCCGGGGGGGCTGCGTCATTGCATCCTGGGGGGCCTAGTCAGAAATAAGATAGAAAAGAGGTCCAGAATGTTGAGGGCTTTCTCACTTTCTTGCCTATTTTTCTGTCACGGGTAGGTAAAGGACCAAAACACCTGCATCCCCATCTCCAAATTCTTCAGACACCTGAGGAGGAAGTCCCTCATCACCTTCCGGCCTCCAGCCAGCTCTTCCAACTCTGGAGACTGGCTCTCCCTTCCCTAGGGTCTCCCCAACCTATTTCTCTAGTTTGCCAGCTCCCAAGAATCTCAGGGGAAAGGCTGGTTCAGAACCAAGGTTATCGCTGTTTCACCTTTCCCAGCTGTTTAGAGGTATCCTAATTGCCCAGAGATGTTTGGGAGCTTTTCTGGAGATGTTTCCCAGAGTAGGTCTGGCCGCCTCCCCGGCCTGTGTCTCGTTCAGAGCTATCCTGGCGCCAGGTGACGGTAGGTCAACCCTCAAATTCGGGACTCCTTGCCCTGGGGTTAGGTAACTTCCCTGAGATCCCCAGGAGGGGGGCGTGTCCCAGCCCTGGTCTCTACTCCCCGCCACCGCAAGTCCGAAGAGGGAATTGAGTCGGCCCGGCCCGGCCCGGCCCCAAAGCCGGGACCAGAGGCTCTCTCGCCCGCTCCCGGGGTGCAGACCCCCGCTCCCTGCCCCCTCCCCGCTCTCGGGCGCCTCCCGCCGCCTCCTTACCGGTGACAGCTGGGGCCGCCGGGAGCCGGGCAGGGGCAGACGCAGGAGACCTGGGCGAGACCCCGTGCGGGAAGGGCACGACCCGGCGCCGGGGGGCCGTGCAGGCGGAGGCCGGGGGGTCCCCAGGCCCAGCCCCTCCGTCCCGGCGGCTCTGGGGCGTATGACGCAGCAGCCAAAGCAGCAGCGGCAGGAGGAGTCGGCGGGAGAGGGGGAGGAGGGACGGACCGGCTAAGGGGAGGGTAGTGGGAGGGGAGCACTCGGGGGAAGGAGGAGCCGGAGGGGGGGCGGGCACCACCTCACTCCACCTCCCTCACCTCCAGCGGGCCTGGAGGGCGCAGAGGGAGCGGATAGTCGGAGCGGCAGGGAGAGGGGGTCCCCGCAGCCCCTTCTTCCAAAGGGAGCCTCGTCCTTGGGGCAAGAGGGAATGCCTCCTCCCCGCAGCCCGCCTGCACGTCGGGGGGGCCCCGGCCCCATGCCACATCCGTTAACTGCCCCACCCCCGTGGTCACTCCAAGTCCCGCCTCTGGGCCCCCATTCACGGCCCCGCCCTCCATTCACCCTTCCTGCGGCCCTTGCCCCGCCCTTGCCCCGGCCCCGCCCCCCTGTGACAAGCTGCCCCCGCGCTTGTGCGCACGCGCGGCCCCTCCTGTGCAGGCACCTGGGCAGACTGCGCCCCTCCTTCCCGGGCGGCGGCCCACCGCAGCCAGCGCGCGCACCTCGGAGGCGCAAGGACGCAGGGGGCGAGTACCGAGCAGTGACGCGCGGACAGCCAGCCAATGGGCCGTGGGAGGTTCGAACGGGTTGGCAGGGAAAGGGCGGGAGTGAGGAGCTTGCAATTTGTGGAACAGGCTAGGCTGAACAGCCCCTGAGCTCCGGGTCCCAACTTCTCCCAGGAGATTCTAGAGATTCCTGCCTAGGGCTGGGGCTGGGCAGGACTACAGGAGGTGGCTATCAGCACAGCTCCTTGTGGACGACAGGAAGCAGCATAAGGGGGGATGTGCCAGACCAGGTGAAGGAAAAACAGCCAAAGCCTCGCTAAGGCAAACACATGGTGGAGAGGGCGCATCCACAGCTTCATAACCTGCTTTCTGGCAGCTGCTAGTATTATTAAACCACCTTTATGTAGTCAGGCATGGTGGAACACACTTTAATCCCAGCACACGGAGGCAGACAGATAGACCTCTTGTTCTAGGCCAGCCGGTGCTTCACAACCAGACGGTGAGACCATCTCACCACCCTTCCCAAAAACCCCACCTTTATTTAAAAATCCACAACAGATTTTCTTTATTTGATAGGGCTAAGAACATAATGCGGTCTACCCCATAAAAACATCCCCCCACACCTTCCCACCCAGTACATGTACACAACACACACAGACATATGCACTTAGGCTTGCACATAAAGCAGGCTCTGGATCCAGTCAGCTTCATTTCTTGTTGGCCTGGGCAGTGCCAATAACACACTGGTTCACCTGTGAACAAGAGGGTCACACAAGATTTTAAAAGTCTGCAAAGTGGGCGTGGCGTGGTGGTATATGCTTTTAATCCCAGCACTTGGGAGGCAGAGTTAGGCGGATCTCTGAGTTTAAGGTCGACATAGGAAGTTCCAGGCCAGCTGGAGGTCCAGGGAGACCTTGTCTCAAAAAAACCCCAAAATAAATAGCTACTGTGAAACCCTACCCCCAATGCTGGTACTGCCCTCTGGCATACTGAAACAAAAGGCAATGAATGCAGGTTCAGCCTGGTCCTGCTTCCAGGTACTGTTCTATGCCTACTCATTTGGAGAAGGTGACATTGTCTGAGGAGGAACTCGAGAAATGGCTGTAAGAGTACAAGCCTTTAATCCCAGCACTCAGGAGGCAGAGGCAGGCAGATCTCTGTGAGTTCCAGGCCAGCAGGGGCTATCAAAAAAGACCAAACCAAAAAATAAAAATAAAAACCATCATCTTGGGGACTAGGGATTTAGCTCAGTGGTACAGTGCTTGCCCAGCAAGTGCAAGGACCTGGGTTTGGTTTTCAGGTGGGGTTGGGGGTGGGGTTGTACATCTCAGGTCTGGAGGAGGAAATGTACAAGAGGAATCTGAAAGACTACAGGGGTCCAGTCAAAGGACATTAAGAAATGGGTTTTGTAACTTCAAGGCAGAGAGCTTGCCAAGCATGTGACCAAAGAAAATGAATAAAGCAAGCAGATGGAGACTAACTTGAAGAAATTCCTATTGGCCAAAGGTGTGGCAGTGTGAACATCAGGAAGATTAAGTAGGACGGACTGACAGACATCAAATACATAAACATCTATGACATAACTTCCTGCCAATAAACTCAGTAGTCATGTTGGAGTTGCTTGGGATATGAACTCACACTGAAAACCCAATAGAGAATTCAGCATCTGCCTTTGCTACATAGACAGCCAAGGCGAGTAGCTTTCATTCTATTGCATTTTTCTCTGTAAATTTGACAAAGTTGTGGCAACCTGGCGTTGAACAAGTCTATTTGGTGCCATTTTTTTCAACTGTTCAGGTAATGACTGGCATTTAAATAAGCATTTTAAAATTAAGATCCATACCTTTAAAGTTTAATAGACTAGACTGGGGGCTGGAGAGGTGGCTCAGCCATTAAAGAGCACTGGTTGCTTTTGCAGAGGACCCAAGTTTGAATCTTAGCACCCACATGTCAGCTAACAACCATCTGAAACTCCAGTTCCAGGGGATCCAATGCCCTCTTCTGACCTCCAGATACACAAATGGGGAGTACAAGGTCAGTCAGTGTGGTCTTGTTTGTAATCAGAACAGAGTTCGAACAATGCAGAGGGAAACTGGTGGATCAATGTTGGTGGAGTCCCACACAGACCTAGAAATAACTCAGCAATCCTGGAGTGCTGATGAAAGTGATTTCAGGATTGTTTTTAAGAGAAAAACAAACACAGTACAGAAGGACATACATACACAGGAAAGGAATAAGAACATGAGTATAGCTTGCTTTTGCAATGTAGTCCTGACTACTTGGTCATTTATTTTAAAACTTTGACCACTCAGGAGGGAGAGACCCAGATCTCTATGAGTTCCAAGCCAGCATAGCGAGACTGTGTCTCAAAAAAAGAAACACGCCCCCCCCCCAAACCCAAAAAAGCCAGTAGCTAAAAGGACACAGGTAGGTAATTGCCCAGATGCCTAGCCAGTACAAAACTTTCTGGATAAATCTGCCCGTAGGCAAGAAGATGGGAGATGCCTACAAGCAGACAGAGGTCCTAACAGGGCATAACTACCTTGGAAGCAAAGCGCAGCGAGTTGAGGGACTCAGAGACATTCTCTTCCAGGGGAGAAATGTTCACAAACATGAGCCTGTGGGAAGAGAAGGCCAAAGCCTGCATTAGTGGTCTGCCAAGGCTGGACAGAGACACACTGCTGTCTCTTTCCCCTCCTCGTCTCAAAATTAGTTCCTACAGTCCCCTTCAATCTGTTCCTGCCACTCACATCTTAGCACTGCCACCTAGAGAGTTCTGCAGCAGGTAGGTAAGCTTGCTGTTCCGATAAGGCACATGGGACTCCTGGAGGGTCAAGGGGCACAGGCAGTTAGGATAGGGCAGGGTTCTCCAAAGCTCACCCCAATTGCTCCCTCAGGGTTTCTGCCCACATGCCCATTCCTACCTTATTACTCAGGGCCATTATGACAAGTCCCAATGTGGACAGACTGCTGTTAATAGCCTGTGTTTCCCGAAGACGATCCCGCTCCCCTGGGCCCAGGGCTAAGCCAGGGTCTAGCCGCTCACTCCCAGCCAGATCCACAAGGTTGAGGGGAGCCCCACACTGCAGGCCTCGGGCAGCATGTTCTCCAGAGATCTGCAGCTGGAACACACTGTGGCTACGCGATGATCTCTCATTCTGGGCTGTTCGGGCTACCGCTCGGTTCTGACGAGCCAAATGGAGTAGAGCCTCTACCTGGGGACAGGGATCAGCATGGGGTGGAGCCAGTCAGAAGCCAGGCCATGCTGATGGTTTGGCAATGAGTGAGTCCACCCCCAACCTCTTGGAGCTTCCTTTCTAGTCAGTTGTGAGTTAAGAGTAAATGAAATAAGCATTACACTGGAGTGTGACAGGAAGAGCAGAACCAACTCAACAGAGGGTTGTATGAGTACACTGAGACAGGACACCCTCACCCAGTCCTGTCACAGAGGCCCATAACCCCAGCTAAGGCAAAAGCATCACAAGTACAAAGCCTGCCTGGGCTACAGTATACGACTGTCTCAAAAATAAAACAGCAACAAAAAAAAGGAAGGAAGGAAGATATAGCTCAATGGCAGAGCTCTTGCCTTGCGTATGTAAGGCCCAGAGTTCAATCCCTAGTGCCACAGGGAAAAAGAGAAAAAAGGACAGCCCGGCTGGCCTGACTGCTTAAGACCTTCAGAGGACAAGCGAATGGGCAGAGACCTGGAGAACCCCAAGTCACGGACAGCATGTCCATCACAACAGTCCTGAGATTCACCTGGCAGGCAAGGGTGACCATCACCCTTTCAACAGGTGCACCACTCCTGACCCTTTCAAAGCAGACCTACCTTGCAGCCTTCCAGCTAAGCCTGAGACTCACCCATCCTCACGACCCATCCTTCATCCTTGATTTCTCCTGCTCCTTTCTCTACCCTGCCCACTTCTCATTCTCTACTGGTCCTTACCTCTTTCTCACAGGAAACAGGGACATATCGTGCATTGGTGACAGTAAGCTCTTCACTCCCTGGTCCTGCCCGACGAATCTCGCACTCGCCACTCTGCCCCTTCCGGGTCCCGGTGGCTAACAGGTCTCGGACAGTCTCATTGTAGATCTCTACATAACTTGCCACAAAACTATAGGTCCATCCCTGGCCACTCATCTCCTGGGCCACAGAGAAGAGGTGTCGCAGGGCCCGAGGAATCAGCCCCTCTAATTGGGGGTCTTCCCCAGGCCCACCCTCCATTGTGAAGGTTTTGCCACTGCCTGTCTGGCCATAGGCAAAGATGCATACAGGGTAGCCATCCAGGGCTGACTGGACAAGCATGGAGATCTCCTCAAATACTTCGTCCTGTCTACTTCCTGGTGGGAACACCCGGTCAAAGGAGAAATCATGGCGGGTAGGAGGGGCCGGCGCCCCACTCAGGGTTGCACGGCGATCATCAGACCGGGAGAGGCTGAGGCGGGTTGGAGGATCAGAGGGCCCAGCAGGGCCAGGCGGAAACAGGAGGAAGCCAGAGGAAGGAGTGGGCTCCCCTGAAAGGACAGGGCGAACCCGGCAAAATACCCGGATATTGCCCTTGAGTTCCTGCAGCTGATTGTGCAGTCGCCGGCGCTCCATCTCTAGCCCATGGAGCCGGTCTCCTTGCTCAGCCAATAAGTTGGCCTGGGCTGCTGTCTCCTGTCGCAGGCACACTACTTCTGCTTGGCTGCTTGAAAGAGCGACTTCTGAGGCCTGCAGCCTCCTCTGCCCAGAAGAGACACAGAAGGTAAGATGCAAACAAGAATGACAGCAAGTTACATGCCAAGATGGGGTGGGGCAGAAGTAGTGTTTCTGGCCCCATGGCCTTACAGTCTCGTAAAGAGAGAAGGACTGGAAAGATGGCTCAGCAGCTAAGAGAGGACCTGAACTCGGTGGTTCCCAGAACCCACACTAGGTGGCTCACAACCACCTATAACTTAAGGTCCAAGGGATCTGACACCTTCTGGTCTCCACAAGCATATCTCTCTCTACACATGACAAACAGACACACAAACACAAGTAAAAGTAAAAGCTTTTCAAAATAGATAAAAGGGACTGGAGTGGTTAAGAGCACTGGCTGCTCTTGTGGAGGACTTAGGTTGACCTATGGCAGCTTACAACCATCCTTAACTCCAGTTCCAGGGAATCCAATGCCCTCTTCTGGCCTCTGCAGAGACTGCATCACACAGGTGCACTTACATATGTCCAGTTAAAATATTTATACACATAAAATAAAAATAAGTTTAAAAAATTAAGAGATAGGAAAATAGGAAATCCAGACTAAGGAGATGGCTCAGTGGGTAAGAGCACTTGCTGTGAAACCAAGAGGACCTGAGTTAAAATCCCCAGCACCTATGTAAAAGCTAGGAATGACCATGTGTGTCTGTGATCCCAGCACTGGGAGGCAGAGACAGAAGGATCCTGGAATCTTGCTGGCCAGCCAACCCAGCCAAAACGGTGAGCTCCAAGTTTAGTGGAAAAGAAAAAAAGGGGTGTGTGCGGGTATGTGAAAGGGCTATCGCTAGAGTGACCCTAAAAAATGCAGGCATGAACTAAGGAAGGAATACAGGAAGAATCCTTCACAAGGCAGGAGGTGCATCTGAGAAGTGCCAGCAGAGAGACACATGTCATTGGAGAGATGGTAGGTGCTGCAGTCTCATTAGACCTCACTAGAGCTTATAGAAGAGAAAGATATGCTGGGAATCCATGAACAGAAGAAAGCTGCAGAAGGCAGGACAGTTGTCAAGAGAGGCTGGGAGGAGCTAGGTGGACAGACATATCCTGCTGAAGCCGGTCAGGGCTTCTGAGGGAGGCTTCAGAGGAACTTGGGAGGAAGCAGGCAAGATCTCTGCTAGGAAAGGGGGGCAGCATTCCAGAGACTGGCCTTTACCTCTTGCTCCTCCAGGCGGGTGGCTAGTACCATCTGTTCCTCCTGCAATTCCAGCTGTTCTTTCTGGAGTTCTTGAATCAACTTCTCCTTTGTGCTCAACTGCTCTTCTACCTCCAAGACACGGGCCCTCAGACTCCCCAGCTCCTGCTGGTCCTGCTCAGCCTGGGCCCGTACCCTGGTCAGCTCCTCCTCCAGGGTGCTGTGCTCTGTCCCCAGGGTCTTAGCCTGCTGTTGGGCCTCTCTGAGCTGCTCCCGCAGCTGCTGGTTCTCACGGTCCAATGCTTGATTCTTCTCTCGGGAACGTTTCAGCTCTTCATTTAGATCACATAACTGACCCTTTAAGTCCCAGGCAGGACGTTTGCCAGGTTTCTTCCCTGTCACCATGGGAGGAGCAGCTGATGGTAACATGGGCACAGAAAAGACAAAGGTCAGTGGATTCTTGGCCTCTATCCCTTCTTCCTTCCATCCTTCAGGTCCTCTACCCCTGATGCCACATCCATCTCCTTCCCCTCTAGACAGGAAGGAGACAGATGGAGAATTATGGCACTTCTCACCTCCTCTCCCACCCCAGCCTCTCACCCAGTGGTTGTATGTCACCTACTGCCAGTTTTGGGGGCAGGAACAGCAGGAGCTGGCCTCTGGTTCTTTAGCACTAGAGAATTGGAGAGTAGACACAAGAATTAAAAACTGGATATGATGGCACATACCTGTGATCTAGCATCCAGGAGGCTGCAGCAGGCGAATTGCCAGTTCAAGACCAGCCGGAGTACCCAGTGAACAGTAAGTTTAAGGTCAATGTGAGCTACAGTAAGACCCTTTCTCAAACCGCGGGCTGGGATGTAGCTTAATGGTAGGGCACTTGCCTAACCTGTGCAAGGCCCTGGGCTTAATCCCCAGCACCATCCCTCCCCTACAATAAGGAAGTGCACAACCAGAGTTCGTCTCTCACCATTCTCCTGTGACAGGGACCCAGACCCCTTCCAGTCCCAGCACTTAAGCGCTATTACCTGTACCAACAGCAGTGGAACAACGAGGTCCTGTCTTCTTTTGGACTTTCTGAGCTGTCCAGGGATGGAAGATAAGAAAAAGTAGGCCACTCATTCTCAGGTGGCATGTACTGACATGGATTTTAAAATCCCTTCCCTTGTCCTCCAAGTCTAGCCAGCTTCTAACAGCATCCCTCCTAACACAGAAATTACTCACTATGTATCCCGCAGAAAGAACAAGAGGGCAGAACTATATGTAAAGTACTGTGTGAATACAGGCAACAATGTCTACATCTGCTTTAACACCATAGTCTCCCTGATTCTCCCTGGTTCCCCCAGAGGCTCCTGGAAGAACTGGGACAGCTGGGTGAAGAAAGAGGTGGAATGGAGGCTTTTGACAGCCTTTGTGCCTTTGGAACTTTGAACCAAGTGAAATGCTACTATCAATTCAAAATAGATAAAAGTTGAAAGGGAAAAAAAAAGAGCAAGGCAGCAGCGCACTTCCGCGCCCTTGGTCTTCCACATCGATGGTCCCTCACCCACCTGCAACCTGGCCGCGAGTCTGTGGCACTGTGCTGAGGGGCTTTCCTCTGGGGCGGGATATATCAACTCTGGTCACTGCCCCCAGGCCTCGTGTCCGTTTCTAGGAAAAGATAAGGATGGGGTAGTTACTTGTTCTTGTTGCTCTTCCATCATCTCTCTCCCTTGTACATAGGCATACACACACACACACACACACACACACACACACATGCACACCATTCTCCATACACACCTCACCTTTGCAGGCTCCAAGTCATCCTCCATCTGATCAGGGCCCCTCTTGAGTCTGCTTCCTGGGAGAGGCAGTCGGGAGGAAGCCTTGACCAGTGGTGTCTTCAACTCTAAGTTTCCCTTCACTTCCAATAAGGGAGGCCTCTGCTGGTAAAAGAGATCCTTAAGATAACACCCAGAAACCCACTAACTCCCCTTTTGGAATCCACCTTAGTTACCATCAACAAGCATTAACTGAGAATCATTTGTGCCCAAAGCTATTCCATGCCTATTGCATAAAGACAGACTAGAGGGCAACACCTCTGAAGGAGAGCAGAAAAATGCAGTGCTCCAGCTGTCTTGAAGGGTTGGTTGGACTCAAACAGAAATAGATACTTCTAGAAGGCAAAAAACAAACACTCACATGGTACAGCTAAAGGACCAACAGGCCTTTTTAACGGAGCTGAAACCATAAAGTAGAAGAAAGCCAAACGCTGGCTGGGAGAAGCAGGCAACATTTACAGAGAACTATTTTAAACGCTTTGTCTCTACCAACTGACTTCATCTTGGATAGCCCAGAGAGGAGGTGCTGCTATTAACTCATGTTGCAGATGAGGGAAGGTAAGCACTGAGAGGGCAAATGCCTACCAGAGATCACAAGCTAGTAAAAGGCAGAGCCAGAGTTAAGAGTCTGGACAGTCCAGTTCTGGAGCCACATGTTCAACCACTAGGCTATGCTGCCTTGTAGGGCTTTATGCCAGGCTATGGAGCAGCAGAGCCTCTGTCATACTGAAAGGAGCCACAGTAATTCCCAACTGGAAATGTGAAAAACATACAAAAGAGCTTATAATAAAGAACAGTGGCTGGGCATGGTGGCTCCTACCTCTCATCACTCAGAAGGCTGAGACAAGAGGATTGCCAGACTGGACTATAGCGAGACCTTGTCTCTAAACACCAAGAAAAGGGGGAAGAAGGGGTGGCATTGAGAACATTGCTTCCTCTGGTCTGCTTAGGCTGCTCTGCTATACAGCCCAAGCCCACCTGCCTAGGAATGGCACTTCCCACAGTGGGCAGGCACTCCCACATCAATCAAGACATGCCCACAGGTCAATCTGATGGAGGAAATTCCTGAACTGAGGGCCTTTCTTCCCATGTAACTATTGAGATGACAATAAAAACTAGTCACTATCCTTCAGGAGTCATTCTCTCCATGCAAATTCCGAGGATCAAACTCAGGTGGGCAGTCTTGGCAGCCAGTGCCCTGAACCACTAAGCCACCTCACCAGCCCTCCCTATATTTTTATGTACAGTCTTTAGGATAAGGGTTGGTTTGGGATATGAAGAGATGCTCGGTGGTTGCTTGCTGCTCTTGCAGAAGACATCAGTCCAGTTCCCAGCACCAACATCACAAATCCAGCTTCAGGGGATTCAGCACCCTTTTTCTGGCCTCCTCGGGCACCTACTCACAGCATACACTCACACAGACATTCATATACACAGAAATTTAAAAATCTGTTGTTTCTTTTTAATAGTTTCTAATTTTATGTGTATGAGTATATGACTGCATGTATTTCAGTGCACCATCCAAGCTGTGCAGTGCCGCAGAGGTCAGAAGGTGTTGGACCACCTGGAACAGGAGTTTTGGACAGTTGTTAGCCATGTGGGTACTGAGAACTGAACCTGGGTCCTCTGCAAGAACAGTTAGTTCTCTTAACCACTGAGCCATCTCTCTAGCCCATAAGTTTGTTTTTTGAGACAGGGTCCCCCTTGAGTCCCTGCTGGTCTGGAATGTGATATGTAGACCAGGCTAGCCTTGATCTCAGAGATCTACCAGCCTCTGATTTCTTGGTGCTGTGACTAAAAGCATGCAGTACCACACCCAGCTTAGAAATTAACAAAAACAAACAAACAAAAAACTTAAAAAAGAAAAGAAAGCTGGGTGTAGTGGTATACACCTTTAATCCCAGCACTCAGGAGGCAGAGGCAGCTGTCTGTGAGATTGAGGCCAGATTGGTCTACATAGTGGGTTCCAGGTTAGCAGCAGCTACAGGGAGACTATGTCTCAAAAAGACCCCCCCGCTTCAAAAAAAAAGAAAGAAAGAAAAAAAAAAAAAGTTGGTTTGATAAACTTGGTCAAGGACAAACATCCCAGTCTGGAAGCAGGAAGGGGCACATGCATAAATAACAGTCCTTTATTCAGCTGAACACATGAGATCTACGAGAGGGATCTGAGAACAGACCGGAATGAAGTAACTGTGCTGACTGCTCCACTGTGATAAGGAACCTGGACCCTTGATGGGAGGAGGCACCCTGAGAATTTTGAGTCAGGAGAATATGACTGAATTTGTCCCAAACAAGTAACCTGTGGGCCACATGTATGGGTACACTGCAATCCCAGCACTCAGGAGGCCAAGGAAAGAGGACCATGAGCTATAAGGCTGGCCTGGCTGACCTACAGCGCAGGACCCTGTTTCAAAAAACAAAGAAAACTGGCCAGTTTGTGGGGGCGCATGCCTTTAATCCCAGCACTCAGGAGGCAGAGACAGGCAAATCTCTTGTGAGTTCCAGACCAGCTGGGGCTACAAGGAGACCCTGTCTCAAAAAGACCAAAAAGAAAAGAAAAACAGAACACTGACCTGTAAACATGTGGAAATGCATACAGGGAGAAGAGAAATGAGAAGCCTGACATGCAGAAGAGTCTGTGTCATTCATCCAACAAGGATCTGGTGAACATCTGCTCTGCACCATACCACGCCTTTGGGTGCTTAGCCAAGAGTGAGGAATGCAGAATCCCTGCCTTCCCAGAGCTTATTTTCTAGGGCAGTGTTTCTAAAGTAAAACTCTGTAAGAGAATTTAACTATAGAAAATGATCTATTTTCTCAAAAACATAAACACCTCTCACTATTCAGAATGTCTAAAGACAGACAGAATCTAGTTCACTAGATAAGGAATGCCTTCTGGCATCAGGGCTTAACTCCTAGGGAACTCAGAGGTAGTCAGAAGTCCATCCGGGAAAACCACATGAGCGATTACCTGATATCACGTGTTAATCTACCTAGGAGCTGGCTTAGAGGCAGGGAGCCAGCCAAGGGTCTAGGCTAGGGCTGGAAACATGGCTCATCAGTTAAAAGCACTTATCCAAGTACTCTTGCAGAGGACCCAGGTTCAGTTCCCAGCACCCACACTGTGACTAATACTTGTCTGTAACTCTAGTTCCAGGGGATCCAATACCCTGACCTCCAGACAATGCAAAACACAGGGGGCACTTATATACTTTAAAAATAAAAATAAATTTTTAAAAAGTCTAGGCTGACTCCAGGGTACCTGTTAGCTCCATTACCTGTATCACAGAAGGAAGGTCTTGCACTACCAGACTCAGAGATTATCTATCTATCTATCTATCTATCTATCTATCATCATCTCTGAGCATGGTAGTACAAGCTTTAATCACAGCACTTGGGAGGCAGAGGCAGGTGGATCTCTTGAATTCAAAACCAGCCAGGACTACATAGTGAGACCTTGTCTCAAAATAACCAATGAATCTTAAAACTGAAAGATAGGAACTGGGGCGTAGTCAAGCATGTTTTTAATCCCAGCACTGGGGAGACATAGGCGGTTGAATCACTGAGTTCAAGGCCAGCCTGGTCTATACAGCCAGTTCCAGGTCAACCAAGGCTACACAGTGAGACTGTTTAAAAAGTGAGGGGAGGGGCTGGAGAGATAACTCAGCAGTTAGGAGCACTGGCTGCTCTTGCAGAGGACCCAAGTTCAGCTCCCAGCACCCACATGGCAGCTAACAACTATCTGTAACAATGCCTTCTTCTGACCTCCGCACGTATAGTATGGCATGGGTGCACTTATATACATGCAGGCAATACACTCATACACATAAAATAAAAATAATAAATAATAATTTTAGAACCCTGAATGCCATTAGGGGGAAAGTGTGTATGCTGGTCAGCCCACCAGTGTTGAAGTGGCCAGCATCTATGGATTTGCCCCAAACACCAATTTCTTCCAGGCTGGCTGACCCTAGGGAGTCAATCAAATGGACAAGTATATTCAGCCAACCAAACCTCTCAGCCTAGAGCACAGCATCAGCCTGTACCCGATTACAAAACAATTGTACTTTTAGTACAAAAGAGTCTCTATAAGGACAGTTCTGTTGATTTCACTTCAGAAGGAAGGAATTTGATGAAATTCTTTTTTTGTTTGGTTTGAGACAGGGTTTCCCTATAGCCCCACCTGGTCTGGAACTTGCTATGTAGACCAGGCTGGCCTAGATCTCTCTTCCTTCCTGCCTCTGCCTCCTGAACATTAGGATTAAAGGTGTATGACACTATGAGCTTCGACATCCTAATAGACTGGAGGAGTTCTGATAGCACATGAGCTCTGAATTCCTAATACAGATAATCCAGAAGGTAAAGATGAAGAACTAAAACTCTTAATGACAGAGATACGGTTTGTCAAGATGGAGTCCTGGGGGCTATACATGTGGTGTGCCAACAGTAACTGGTAGTAGGTTATTTGTTTGATCTTTCTACATCCCTTAATTGCCACATACTTGGTAATGTTTGCACAGAAAAGTTATGAAAAACTAGCCAGACATGTCCAACCTATAACCCTGCACCCCAGGATAAGCTATGAATGAGGCAAAACATATTTGTAGATAGCAGTACTTTATCACAATGTCAAAAAGCTGAACACTCTTCACAGTGATATAAGAAAATGTAATGTCCAGCACTCAAAGGCAGAGGTAGGCAGATTTCTGTGAGTTCAAAGCCAGGCTGGTCTACACAGCCAGTTCCAGCTACAGCTACATAGTGAGACTCTTGTTTCAATACAAACAAAAAAAGGAATGTTCACTAACTTCCGGCTCTCATACTTTTTTGTACATTAAAGAAAGTGAACTTAATCCCAGCACTCAAGAAGCTGAGAGGCTAGCCTGGGCTACATATCAAGACTTTGTCTCAAAACATAAAAACTTAGGGCTGAAGAGATGGCTGAGTGGTTGAGAGCACTAGTTACTCTTGCAGAGGACCTGGGTTCAGTCCCCAGTACTCACATAGTGGCTAACAGTTCATAACTCTAGCTCCAGGGAATTCAACACCCTCTTCTGACCTCCACAGGCATTGCACACATGTGGTGCATATTTACATACATGCAGGCAACACAAACAAATTTTTTTTTAAACATAAAAACTTACTGACTGATGGATGGGAAAGCACTTTTTGTGTTTGCTTTTTTCCTCCAAAGGTTTGTTTATTCTGGACAACTTTTACCAGAATAAATAGTATTTCTCTCCCATCTATAAAGCTCTGCAGAATAAGATGCATAAGCAGCTGACGTGCATCCAGTCTCTTCTACCTCAAGATCACAGATGGGGACGGGCTCCTAAGGCAAACCCTCCATGTGTACATCATATGTGAGCCCCCTTAACCACCTCAGAACATCTCTCCAACAACCTCTCCATCTCTCTTCAACACCATCAGTTTTCCACTCTACTCAATCCCTCTAATCAGTATACAACATAATTATTTCCTCTAACCTTAAACAAAAGATCTCCTGACCATGCTCTCTGGCAGTTACTGTCCTTATTCCCTACTGCTCTTTGCAGCGAAACTCAAAATAATATCTAACGGGGCTAGAGAGCTGACTCAGCAGTTAAAAACATACTGGCTGTTCTTGTAAGGAACCCTGGTTCAGTTCCCAATCCCACATGGCAGCTAACTACCATTCATAACTCCAGTTCCAGGGGATCTGACACCCTCTTCTGGCCTCCTCGGTTTTTCCCATACTTGGCACACTTATATCCATACAAGCAAAGCACTCATACATATGCATAAAACTAAAACAATAAAGAACTAGAACACAGCTTCCACGTACTAACTCCATTGGACATCTTCACTTTTCTTTTGTTTTTTTCAACAGATTATCACTGGCCTGAAACTGGAGACCCTTGTGACTCAGCCTTCCAAGCCCTGCGGGACACAGGTGTGCACAACACCTCAACAGGCTTTTGTAGCTCAACCCTTGGAATCAAGGGTTTCATGCATGCCTCACCACTGAACATCAGCAGTTTTGTCTTTACCCTCCTCACCTGATTTCATGGTGCCCCACCTCCTGCCCCCCCAACATGCTTGAACCTTTTCTCCATAGCCCTTAACTTCAAATAGTTATAAAATGTGCATGACTTCTTTCTGTCTCCCCATGGAATGGCAGCTCTATGATGGCGGCGACGTCTGTCTCCTACATGATTACAACTCTGCCTGGCTGCAAATACTTCACGAGTAGTCCTGAGATGGTTTGGTTTGCACTACTACCCAAAACAAAACCTCTTCAGGTTTAATGCTGACTGTGTGTGAATCTAAACGTGAAATAAACAAAGAATGTGGGCTGGCCTTCCCGGGCACCAGAGGTCAGATGGTGTCGCTGCAGGCGGTTGTGGGTGCAGCAGGGGACCCCTAAGAGAAAGAACTCCGTCAATCAGTCCTACAGGTTTGCCCCGGGCCTCCTCTCCCCGCTCCTACTTCCCGAAGCCTCGACGACGAGGACCAACCGAAGAGGACGGCCGCCAGCAAGGGTTTGGCCCCAAGAGGTGCAGGGTGTCTCCGAACTCTCGCCGCTCACACAGGCAATCAGTAAGAATGGAGACCGAGACCTGTCAGACAGGCCCGAGAGTTCCAAGTGGCAACTGCGGGCTACAGAATGACCCGGGACGGCGGCGCCGGGGTGCAGGGTACCGGGGTGCAGCGCGCCCGGCCCTCCCGGTACAGACAGGCATGCCCGGGGCCTGCCGGAGCCAGGGGATGGCCAGCATCGTCCACTCACCTGAGGCTCCATGCCCACCGCGGTCCACGCCCGAGGGGATGCACAGAAGAGGGATGCAGGGGCTCCCGGGACTCGTGTTCCCTTACGGACTCGCGACTCGGAAGCCGCGCGCCACAGGATAGAGCGGCTACAGGCTCGGCACCACACCCGCCACTTTTGAATTTCAACCGCCGGCCGCGGTCCTCACAGCTCCGTACGCAGGAGCCAATCCACGCCGCCGCCACAGCCTCTGACCAATCGGTGCGCCCCCCGCCCCCGAAGCCCCGCCCTCTCTGCCCGTACCCACTTCCGGTCACCCCTGCGCTCGGCCACCAGGCGTTGCGATCCCACTTCCGGATCTGCTTTTCCCTCTCACCTCTCTGCTCCTTTGCCACCAGGCGCGCTGCACTTCCGCTCGGCTTCCCGCCGCCTCTGGTTACGTCAGAAAATGCGTGAAGACTCCGCACGTACATAACTGGCTAAGTACTCCGAGGCGTCAGGGAGGAGGAGCCGCGTGAGGAAGGTAGTGCGCATACGCACAGGGCTCTGCCGCGGTACGGAGCAAGCGCCCCCTAGTGGATGCCGCAGCCACTGCATGCCCCCTCTGCAAACGGGGACCACCTCCCGAAGCCCGCTCATGGTAGGGAGTCACTGGTCGGGGCTGGACAGCCGTGCCCACCTGAGTGACCTGCCCGACCGGATCTGCCCATTCCGGCCGGTGGGAATTGCAGTCTCCTCTGCAGTCTCTTATTACCTGTCGACCTGGAATCTCTTCCTGGTACTGAAACTGCTCCGGAGTCTCGAACCCGGACAGGGTTTTCTGGCTGCATTTATGGAGTGTTTTAGGCTTTTCAGACTGCACAGGCATAACGTTGTTCAACAGGGCAAAAATTCACAGTTCCAAGCCAGGCGTGGCGACGCACGCCTTTAATCCCAGTGCTCCGGACTCAGAGTGAGATCTCACTCCGGACTGTGAGTGAGATCGAGGCCAGCCTGGTCTACATAGCGAGTTACAGGCTACGTAGTGAGACCCTGTCACAAAAACAGACAAATGAATAGATAAATAAGGTGAAAGCAGTTGAAGACACTCATTGTCGAGTTGTGGCTTCCACAGACATGCTCACATGTGCATACACATAACACATGCTCACAAAAGGAAAACCCACAGAAAAGTTAAGGGTGTAACTCAGTGTTAGACCATCTGCTCGGCATACATGAATACTCCTCACCAGTTTTCACCAGAGGAGCAAGGTAAGGATGGCTGTTCTCCATAATCCTCACAATACAATAACAAAGAATAAAGGAGAAATAAGCACACCAGTGTTTGCAGGTGAAATTATGGATAACAATCCTAAAAGAAATTTGAGGGGGATGGAGATGACTCAGCGGTTAAGAGCACTGGCTGCTCTTAGAGAGGACCTGGTTCCATTCTTAGCACCCTCATGACAATTCCAGTTCCAGGGGAACCCAAGAGGTCCTTCCTTCTGACCACCTCATGCACTGCACGACACAGGTGTACCGACATACATACAGGCAATACACTACCCATACACATTTTTTTTTTTAGTTTAAAAATAATAAATAAAAACTTTTTTAAAAATTTGAGATAGAATTGATGAGTGAGTTTACCAAGGTTTCTCATTTCAAGATCAATATACCAAAGATGTCAGGGCTGGAGAGATGTCTGTATGGTTAAGAAGTGGGACCAGTTCCTGGGTTTGATCCCCAGTATCAAATAACCCAGGTGTGGTTGCACACACCTGCAAACCCAGGACTCCCCTCAGGAGGTTAATGTGTGACTCTGTCGCTTTGAAGATGAGAACAGACGTCCACTTATGCCAGATAGGGAACAGATGACAGACCAAAGTAAGGATACGTAGGGCTCTTGCAGAGGATCTTGGTTTAGTTCACATACATCCAGCATCTCACAACCACCTGTAACTCCAGTTCCAGGGGGTCTGATGCTCTCTCTGGCCTCCACAGGCATGACACGTGGCACATACATGGTGCCCTTTCATACTTGTAGGCAAAACACTCATAAAATAAAGATTAATTAGAGATAAATTTTAAATGGTTATAAATGTCAAATTCCAGTTCTATCACCAACAATACTACTCAGTATTAATTTTTTTTTTTTTTTAGTTCATGGGATTTAACCTGGGGCATTGTGCATACTGGGTAAGAGAGATGGTCTCACCAAGTTGCTGAGGCTGACCATAAACTCACTCTGTAAACTCAGGCAGCCTTTGACTTTTCCATCCTCCAGCACCATTTAGGATGGAGATGTAGCTCAAAGTGTTTGCCTATTATGCACAAATTCCTTCGTTAGATACCCCGCATCAAATAACCAACCGGGGGTATGGCCACACATGCTGGGAATCCACTCAGGAAACTGCTGTGTGACATCACTCCTTGGACAGTGGCTGGAAGATCAAAGTTCAAGGTCTCAAAACCAAACAAAAATAAAACTTTGGTTAAATGAATTAATATATGGGAAAATAAAAAATTGTCCTCTTTGAGGAGGGGATTGCCAAGAAAAGCCCAGGACCTTCGGCACGTTAAGCATCACTCTACCACTGAGTTACATTTCCAGCCTACAAACTATTCTTTATTTGTGTACTTTAATTTATGCCTCAAAAGAAATTTTTTTATTATTTTTATTTTATGTGTATGAGTGTGTTGCCTGCATGTGTGTAAGTGCACCCATGTCATGCAGTGCCCACAGAGGTCAGTTCAGTGGGTGTCAGATCTCCTGGAAATGGAGTTATGAACAGTTGTTAGCCACCATGTAGATGCTGGAAACTGAACCTGGGTCCTCTGCAAGAGCAGCCAGTGCTTTTAACCACTGAGCCATCTCTCCAGCCCTGAAATAGAAATTTTAATAAATATGTACACTAATATTAAATATATATAATATAAATAAAAATATAAAACACAAGAATAAATTTTACAAGACCTGGAGCTATGTCTCAGCAGTTAAGAGTACTCGGAGTTTCTTCAGCGGACCCAAGTTTTGCCCATTTCCAGCACCTACATTGTAGTGTGGGAGTCCTCAGGCGTCTCAAAACTGCCTGTAACTCCAGCTCCCAGGTAGGGGGGTTCAGACCACAGAGGACAGAGACAACAGAGGGACCTGATGTACTCTAGTCTCCAGGAGAAATTGAGATCAGGTTGGCCTGTGGCCATGTCTGTGGGGGATTGTCCTAAATTGATGTGGGAAGACCCAGACTAGAAGTGGGCAACACCATGCCCTGGGTTTGTTCCTGAACTTGGTAAAAGAAAAGGGAAGTTGAGCACAGGTGGGCATGCCTTCATTCCCTTGACTGTGCCTGTGGCTTACTGCATCAGGTTCCTGCCTTGATTTCTCTGCAGTTATCAAGAAGAATGTGGCAACCAAAACATATATATATATATATATATATATATATAACTAAATAAGGTAAAGAGAGATTGAAGAAGACACCTGTGTCCATCTTTGTCTTCCACATGCTTAGCCATACACACGTGTGTGAACTGACACACATACTATGTACACACAAAATAAGTTAATGAGGAAATGAAATTTGGTTGTTTATGGAAAAGAAAACACTTGCTCTGTCAGTTGTATAAAAGTATGCTGCATAATTCAGTATTCCACTTTGGGTTTTTGTTTGTTTTTTGAGACAGGGTCTCACTGTGTAGCCCTGACTGGATTGGAAATCACTGTGTAGACCAGACTGGCCTGGCACTCACAGAGATCTGCCTGCCTCTGCCTCCCAAATGCTAGGATTTAAGGCATTCATCACTATACACAGCCTTTTTAGAATTTTTTTTTGGTTGCCACATTCTTCTTGATAATGACAGTTGTTGATTTATATTGTCACAGTATTAGAGGCTTTAGCATTATTTTAGAGCATAGTCTTTCTATTTATTAAAAAAAAGTTGGCTGATTGCAGTGACTCACACCTGTAATCCCAGCACTCAGGAGTCAGAGGTAGTCAGCTATCTGTGAGTCCCAGCCTTGGAATCCAGTGTGAGTTCTAGGCAGCCAGGGCTACATAGTAGAATCTGTCTCAAAAACAAGAATATTGGCAGGGTGTAGTTCAGTCCATAGAGTACTTGTCTAGAATGACCAGAGTCTCCAGAAAGCAAAAGCCAGATGTGCCTCGATGTGTTGGTGCATGTTTGTAATCCCAGCATTTGGGAATCAGAGAGAGGAGAACCAGAAGTTCAAGGTCATTCTCACATCTAGTGAGTTCAAGGACAGCCTGAACTACATAAGACCTTGTCACAAAACACAGGAAAATGGTCTAGGGATATACCCAAGTTGGTGGAATGCTTTCCTAGCATGCATGAAGGCCTGGATATCATTCCCAGCACTGCTTAAAATGCATGCTGGCTCCACCAGGTAGAGGCAGGAGGATCAGAAGTTCAAGATCATTCTCAGCTACCTAGAAAGTTTGAGGACAATGGGGGCTCCATGAGACCCTGCCTCAAAGGGAAAAAAAAAAAAGTGGAGATCTGGAATGTGGTTCAGTAGTGTAACATTTACCTAGCACGCTAAGGCCCAAGTTCAATCCCCAGCACAGGGAGAAAGGGAAGGGAGAGAAAGGGAGGGAGGAAAAGAAGGAAGAAAGGGAGACACAATCAAAATGCAGACCTTTCCACTGTGCTTTCAAATATCCTATAAGAAGATTATAAATGTAGGAACGGGCACTGGGGGTTAGCTGAGTGGATAAAGGTGCTTGCTGCTCGATGGTGCAATCCTGGAACCCACGTAAATGTGAGCTGAGAACTTTCACCATGTCTGGCCTCAATTTTTTAAAAAAATTTTTTTTTTTTTAATTTTATGTGGACAAGTGTATTGCTTGCATGTAGGTAGATGCACCCATGTCATGTAATGCCCACGAAGGTCAGAAGAGGATGTTGGATCCCCTGGAACAGGAATTACAGACGGTTGTTGGCCACCATGTGAGTGCTGGGAATCAAAGTTGGGTTCTCTGCAAGAACAGACAGTGCACTTAACCGCTCAGCCAATTTTTTTTAAATGTTAAAAGGGGGGGGAGGGGCTAGAGAGATAGCTCAGCAGTTAATAGCACTGGCTGCTCTTGCAGAGGAATGTAGTTCAGTTCCCAGCACCCGAATCAGACAGCTCTCAATTGCCTGTAACTCTAGCTCCAGGGGATCTGAGGCTTCTGGCCTCCTAGGACATACACATGTACAGACACCACTCATATACATAACTAAAAATAAAACTAAATCTTGTCAGGCATGGTGGTGTATGCCCTTAATCCCAGCACTTGGGAGAGAGAAGTTGGCAGATCTCTGAAACTGAGGATAGCCTGGTCCACCTAACAAGTTCCAGGCTGGTGAGGTGTACATAGTAAGAAGAAAAAAAAGGGGCATCTGACCCAAACTCTTTTCTCCCAGATTCCTGAATTTGTCCCTGTTTCCAGTTACCAAGGAGACATGATTCAGCACCACACCCTTCATCTGCATGGATAGGCCTCCCAGGAGAGGGCCCCAGTAAGCTCTGTTATCACCCCACAAAAGCAACTTGGTGTCCTTTAAAGGAGTTGTGGGGACCACTTTCCTTCCTGTGGTCACTGCTGCTTTGGAAGGATTTATCCTAAAAGGGAAGAAAATAAAGCTCACTAAACTTAATAGCATCTTGCTTCATTTCTTCACAGGATGAAGAGTCCGCGGGAGACCTTGCCGTGTCCGCTGTCCGCAGCCGAGGGCTCTGTGGAGACGGCCCTGCGGGTCCGGGGCTCCAGCACCAGACTGAGAAGACATGGGTCTCCCTTTTGCTTTTGCTTTTTTTTTTTTTTTCCTAGAGACAGGGTCTCATGTAGCCCAGGCTAGCCTTTAACTCCTACTGGATATGGAGCTGAAGAAGATCTTGAACTTCTGAAAGCTGATATTACAGGGGTATGCGCCATGCTCGGTTTATTCAGTGCTGGGGATCAAGCCCAGGGTCTTATGCCTGCTAGGTGGGTGCACTCTGCCATCTGAGCCACTTCCGCCCCAGGCCTCCCTTTTACACAAACCCTAAGAAGTGGAGTGAGAAGACAGGCCGTGATAGAAACTGAAAGGGACTGTGTTAGTTCTCCGTTGCTGTAAGGAGCAGTTGAGAAAAGCAGAGACAGGTTTGTTTGGGCTCCTGGCCGCCGGGCTGGAGTCTGTGGTTGCTCCGCACTGTCGCTTTGGGCTTGAGGCAGCAATTAGGGCCCCTGGGGGGTTGGCAGAATAGCCTGTTAGCTGTATGTTGGCCTGGAAATAAAAGAGAAAATAGATGTGCCGCATCTTCAAAAGCACACCGCTAGTGACCTAGCTTCCTTTTACTAGGCCCTACCTCCGGAAGAGTCCAACACCTCCAACAGAGCCGCGGGCTGGCGACCAAGCCTTAAGCCTGTGGGCCTCTGCGAACACTCAAGATTCAAGTCAGCCAGCGCAGGGGCGCACTCCTTTAATCCCAGCACTCAGGAGGCAGAGGCAGGCAGGTCTCTAAGCTTGAGGCCAGTCTGGTCTACATACTGAGTTCCAAGCCAGCTGAGGCTACGTTGTTGAGACTGTGCCTCAAAAAAAAAAAAAAAAAAACTATACAGAACCAAAAAGTGGTGAAGCATAGAACAATTGGGGGAGAGAGGGCTCGAGAGAGAGAGGACTGGAGGGAGGGCTGGAGGCAACAGACCATGAAAAGTTTTTGTGAAAACAGGAGTAGAGGCATCCACTGCTAGTCCTGGGTGTGCAGAAGCACAGAACGACCCTGTCCAGAATGAATCGCCATGGATGGCGGGGCACACCTAGAACCCCAGCTCTGGGGAAGCAGAGGTGGAGGCAGGAGGGGTCACAGGGAGGCCCACTGGACAGCTTCCCACTGGACGGCTTCCCACTGGACGGCTTCCCACTGGGCCTCCCGAAAGTCTGTTGGCTGCCTGGCATCTCACTGTAGGCCCCAGGCATGGAAGCCTGGTTCCTTCTTTACAGCTGGGATAATACTAAAGAAAACCACCACAGTAAAGCTCTCAGGAGAGGCTAGCTTCCTGAAAAGGTTCCCATCCTCAAGACTGTGTGTCAGTGGGGAGCCAGCCAATAGCATAGAGACGGAAGGCGTTTACCTGCCTTCCCCTGCCTTCTGCCTTCTGCCACTTGAAAGCATGTGCAGTCTTCAGACCATGAGATTGGAGACATTTGCTGAGGATGGAGGGATAACAGAGGAATAACGAGCCAGAACATGAGTTTCCCAAATGACCCTGGAGGTGAAAACTGGACTGAGCCAACCATCTCAGAATCTCAGATTTTACTAATTAATTATTGGTGTGTGTGTGTGTTTGTGTGTGTATGTACATGTTCATGCCACGGTGCATGGTATGTGGAGACCAGACAACAATTTTCTTTTTTTCTTTCATTTTTTAAATTTTATTATTTTTATTTTGTGCGTATTAGTGTAGTGGCTCCATGTATGTAAGCGCATTTGTGTTGTACAGTGCCCAAGAAGGTCAGAAGAGGGTGTCAGATACCCTGGAATGGGGTCATTAGCTGCCATGTTGATGCTGGGAATTGAACCCAGGTCCTCTGCAAAAGCAGTCAATGCCATCTCTCCAGCCACATAAGTAAAATACTTTTTAAAAATTAATCAAAAAGAAGAGCATCTTTGGATCCCTGGAGCTGGTCGTAGCCACCTGATGTGGTGCTAAGAACTGACCTCGGGTTCTCTGCAAGAGCAGCCAGTGCTCTTACCTGCTGAGCCAGCTCTCCTGCCTAACCAAGGATAACTTAACATCTAGTACCTTCCATCACAACTCCTGGCAGTAGGCTAGGTTGCATGGTATGAGCCACTCCCCCATGCCCACCTTTAGTCCCAGCACTTAGGAGGCAGAGGCAGGTGGATCTCTGTGAGTTCAAGACCAGCCTGGTCTACATAGTGAGTTCCAGGCCAGCTGGGGCTAAATAGTGAGATCCTCAAAAAAGATATCTCAAAAAAGATTTTAAAAAATATTTTTAAAATTAAAAAAATAATAAAAACTATAAGAGCAAGAAACTCCCTGTGTGCCTGTGACGGAAGGACGGAAGGAAACCAGGTCTTCCTCCTCTGCTGCAGGGCCCCGGCCTACTGCCTGCACACTGCCGGACTCCGAATGAAGCGCTCATTTATGCCAGCTCCTTTTCTAAAAACGCCTTTTATTGTTTATAACACTTGTTTTCTTACCCTTCAATTAATTTTTAAAATTTTGTGTATTTGTGTGTGTGTGTGTGTGTGTGTGTGTGTGTGTGTGTGTGTGTGCAGCTCTTGTGGGGACCAGATCCCTGGAACTGTTTATAGGTGGTTATGATGTGGGTGCTAGGAATGGAAGTTAGATCCTCTGCAAGATGAGAAAATGCTCTTAACTGCTCCAGCCCCAGTTCTAGCATTTGTAAAGGAGAAGAGAGTAAATACAAGGTGAACAGCAGACTGAACTGCCGTGGAGGTCAGAAGAGGGCGTCTGATCCTCCGGAACTGCTGGAGGGATGGGCAGTTGTTGGCTGCCATGTGAGTACTGAGTCCTGAACCCAAATCCTCTGCAAGAGCATCCAGTGCTCCACCACTGAGCCATCTCTCCAGTCCTATTTATTTTTATGTGTGTTATGTGTTTACATGCATGCAATGCCCACAGAGGACAGAAGGGGACATCACATCCCTTGGGACTGGAGTTAGGACAGTTGTTAGCCACCATGTTGGTGTTGGAAACCAAACTAAGGCACTCTACTAGAGTAACCAGTGCTCTTAACCACTGAGCCATGTCTCCAGCTTGCAAACCCCTCTTCTGACCTCTGAGGGCACTCCACTTTCATGGCGTACACACACAGAGACAGACACACATACACATAAATTAACAACAACAGTAAGCAGCTGGGTGTAGTGGTGCTCGGGAGATCCCCGGGAGATCGAGACCAGCCTCCAGGCCATCTAGGGCTTCAGGGAGACCTGTCCCAACAACAGCAAAACAGAGAGAGACGACAGACAGACAGAGAATATGAATCAAAAGCCAGCCTTCAAATTGGATTAAAGTCTCACTTCTGGTGCGTGCACAAGTTTTCATCTCTCACACCTTGTTGATGTGACAGCTCCTCCTGATCTGTTTCCCTTCTGCCTGACACTGTTGCATCTATGACAAAGATTTTCAGAATCCACGCTCAGTTTTCCTCTTTGGCCTTCTTTCTCCACCCATCCCTGCCTTTTCATTCATTGGTTTGTTTGAGACAGGATCGGATGTAGTCCTGAGTGGTCTAGAACTTGTTCTGTAGGGAACAGAACTTGCTGTAGAAACTACAGCAAGAGCACTCAATGCTCACGTTCTACAGACACTGTAAAATCCTTACAAAGAAGCAGCCTGTGGCGGTTTTTTACCAGGTACTGAGGGTTAAGGCCAGGACCTCCCCATGTTTTGGCAAGTGCTCCACCACTGAGCTATATCTCTTACTTGTTTTGTGTGTGTTTTTATTTTGAGGCAGAGTCTAAGTCGCTTATACTAGCCTCAAGGTCTCTGTGGAGACCTGGCATGCCTTGAATTTGCAATCATCCTACCCCACCCTCTCACATGCTGGGAAGAACAGCCAATGTTCTTAACCACTGAGCCATTTCTCCAGCCCCCTAATCTTTTTTTTTTTTTTTTTTTTTTTTTTTTTTAAAGACAAGTTCTCACTGCGTAGCCCTGGCTGATCTAGAACACACTATATAGACCAGCCTGGCCTTGAACTCTCAGAGATCCACATGCCTCTGGCTTCTGAGTGCTGGGATTAAAGGTGTGTGCCACCATACCCAGACAACATTTTTTTTATAGTTGTTAATTTTTATTTATGGTGTAGGGTTATGCACATGTGTGTTGGTGCCCTCAGAGACCAAAAGAGGGCATCTGATCCCTTAGAGCTGAAGTTGCTGGAGGGTAAAAGTTGCCTCAAATGAGTACTGGAAACCAAACTCAGGTCCTCTGCAAGAGCCCTAAATGACGTTAACATCGGAGTCGTCTCTCCAGCCCAGGGATGTTTAATCTTTATCGTCAAGTTAATTGTATTTCAAGCCACCATAGAAACATCTCTGAGTGTATTTATTAGCGTGTGTGAAGAAAGGTTTCACTGAAGAAGGGAATACGAAGACTGGAGTCTGGGTGAGTGAGAGCTGCTTCCTGACCGAAGATGCAGTGTGACCAACCACCTCTCCATCCTCATCAGGATTTTAGCCCCTTGAACCGTTTGTTTGTTCTTTGAGATAGGGTCTTCCTGTTGCCCCCTCTGGCCTGGAACTCTCTATGTAGACCAGGCTGGCTTTGATCTCACAGAATTCTTCCTGCACCACACTCGTCTCCTCTTGAACTTTAAACCAAAACAAAGCCTTAAGTTGCTTCTTCTTAGGTATTTTTTTTTTATTTTACTTATCTTTATTTAATATATGAGTATTTTGCCTGTGTGTATGTAAGTGTGTGCCTGGTGTCTGTGGAGACCAAAAGAGGGCATTGGATACCTGGGAACTTGAGTAAAGGCTGCATGATAGTCATCTTGTGGCGCTAGGAATACAGCCCAAGTCTTCTGGAAGAGCAGTCATTGCTCATAACCACTGAGCCATCATTCCAGCTCTTGTCAGATTTTTAAAAATTATTTATTTATTTATTTATTTATTTATTTTTATTTTATGTGTATGAGTGTTATGTCTGCATGTAAGTGCACCCGTGTCATGCAGTGCCCATGGAGGACAGAGGAGGGCATCAGACTTCCTGTGGACAGTTGTTAGCCACCGTATGGGTGCTGGGATTCAAACCTGGGTCCTCTGCAAGAGCAGCCTGTGCTCTTAACCACTGAGCCATCTCTCCAGCCTTCTTGCCAGATATTTTGGCTATGATAACAAGAAAAGGAATTGGCGGTTGTCAAGATGGCTCAGTGGGTAAAGGCACTTGCTGCCAAGTCTGACAGGCTAAGCTAGATTCCCAAGACCTACATGGTAGAAGGAGAGAACCAACTCCTACAATTGTTTTTTGATCTCCACATTTATATACTTGTTTAGTGTGTGTATGTGTGTGTGTGTGCATGTGTGTAAGTATGTGGGGGGGGGGCGTGCTCCTAGAATTAACTGTAATTAATCTCAAGTTTATATAGCCACATATGGCTTTTGGGTATCATATAAGATGGTGCTGTTCCATAATGCTCAGTTATAGAAGCATACCAAAAATAATGCTTGTTTGCTGATTGGTTGGTTTTATTTTGGTTTGTGGTTTTTTGAGACAGAGTGTCCCAGTAGTCCCAGTTGGCCTGGAACTCACTATGTAAATCATATTGGCTTCAGTCTCACAGAGATCCACCTGCCGCAGTCTCCCGAGTGCTGAGATTAAAGGTGTGCACCACCACGACCAGTTAAATAATCTTTTTTCAGAGTAGGCTTTTTAAAGACGTATTTTATTATTTATGTGTATATGTGCATGTTTATCTGAAGATGTGTGTGCAGGTGCCCAAGGAAGCCAGTAGAGGGTGTCAGATCCCTGGAGCTGGAGTTACAGGCAGTTGTGAGCTGTCCAACAGGCTGCTGGGACTGAAGATAGGTCCTCTACAAAAGGAGTATGCACTCTTGACCACTGAACCAGCTCTCCAGCCCCACAAATAATGTTTTTGAGATGGAGTCAGGCTAGCATTGAACTAGCTATGTAGCCAAGGCTGGCCTTGACTCCTGATCCTCCTGTCTCCACTTCCCACATGTTGGAATTACCAACCACAGCCTCAGACTTCAGTCTCTTTCGCCAGTTGCACGTAGGTCTTCACCGCTGCCTGTCCTGTAGGCGGTGAGTTCCAATTCACAGAGCACAACTCTGCTTTTTTCTTCTTTCTGTCTCTTTTTTGATACTGACCAAAAGCCTAAGCATGTTTACTCAGGTTCACTGGGCTTTCCCACTTTTCCCGAAATGCCCAGTTCCCGCCCCAGCAGCTGGCTGACCTCCACTGCTGAGCGTATGTTTCTTGAACCCCAGCTCAAAAGACACAGCTATTTCTCGTCTTCCTTTTTGCCATCTCCCTCTTCCCAACAGCTGCTTAGAGTTACAGTTTACCTGTATGTTATTTTTCCCTCAAACTCTCATAAAATGGTCCTTTGAGCACCTTCCAAATAGCAAAGATAAAGTCATAATTTCTTATACCTTAAAATTTTTCCCACTTAGATTGATTGCCTTTCCTTTTTAAATTGTTATTTATTGTTTTTCTAAAATTTTATACATATGAACGTATTGCCTGCATGTATTAAGTGCACCCACATTATACGATATCAGCAGAAGTCAGAAGAGGATGTGGGATCCCCTGGAACTGGAGTTAAGGATGCTGTTAGATGCCATGTGGGTGCTGGGAAATGAACCCGAGTCCTCTGCAAGAGTAGCCAGTGCTCTTAACCACTGAGTCATCTATCTCTCCAGTCCCCATGACTGCCTTTCTATTGTTGTTTAAAGATTTTATTTCATTTTGAATTATGTGTATATGTATCTGTGCGTGGGCATACACATTTGCATGTAGGTACCTGTGGAGGACAGAGATGGTGACAGATCCCCTGAATCACAACAGCTCTGAGCCAGGGGCCATGTTGCGACATGGGTGGAGGGAACTGAACTTTGGTTCTCTGAAAGGGCAACAAGTACTCTTAACTGTCTTTTTCATATTAATTTGTAGAAGTTTTCCGTAAGTTCTAAGTAGTCATCTTTTCTTACTTGACATGTACAATATCTACTCTGACATGTCTTCCTGTTTATTATTTTTGTGAGAATAACATATTTGCATGGATCTGAAAATGTGATTCAGTGAAAGAAGCACTTGCCAACATGTACAGGGCTCTAGGTTCCATCCCTAGCACTGCAAAGCGTTGAATAAAAATGAAGCTCCAGGGACACGTTGGTGCACGTCTCTAATCCAGAGGCAGGGAGAACTCTGTGAGTTCCAGGTCAACCTAGTTTACATAGGGAGTTCAAGGCCAGCCTGGTCTACATAGGGAGTTCCAGGTCAGCCAGGGCTATTTAGTGAGATTCTGTCTCAAAAAGCAAACAAGACCTGTGAAGTGGTGAGATGGTCAGCAGGTAAAGGTGCTTGTTGCCAAGTCTGATGACCTGAGTTCAATTCCTGGGCCCCACATACTATAAAAAGAGAGTCAGCTCCCTCACTCTGTCCTTTGACTTCCACAGGCTACTATGTCACACACTTCCTCCCAGACAGAAAGATAGATACACAGATAGATAATGATATACACAGGATAGATAGATAATAGAGAGATAAGTGATTGATAAATACACAGAGAGATTGATAATAGATGACAGAGAGATAGATAGATGATAGATAAATAGACTATAGATACACAGAAGATGATAGATACACAGATAGATAGACACATAGATAGATAGATAGATATTATAAAGGAACAACAACAGGAAAAATCTCAGTTAAACAAAGTTGCTATATGACTAACAGATTTTCTTCTGACCAAACTCTAGCCAGGCTCCTTTGAGTCTTTCTTTTCCATATCTTGACCTTGAAAATAATGACCCCCCCCAAATTAAACATAACTGTGCAATAGCTTATCCCTTTGATGAACCCAGCCTCCCTTTCAGAGCCTGACTGAGAAAACCTAAGGCTGGGAAACAATTGATTGTCTGTTGCAGGCAATGCAGAGATAGGGCCTTATCTCCCAGCCTTGGCCGGAGAAGCCAGCCCAGCATCTCTAAGTTTCCCTGTGGGACTCCCCTTATAAAATGGTTAGAAACGTCTCTTTCCTTTTTGTGGAACGCTGTATCTGTTTTGCTTGTCTGCTTGGTTTTTGTGTGAGTGTGTGCATGAGTGTATTGCATGCATATATATAAGTGCACCTGTTATCACGCAATGCCCACAGAGGATAGTAGAGGGCATCAGATCCCCTGGAACTTTAATTATAGACGGTTGTTAGCCACCGTGTAGGTCCTGGAATTCGAACCCATGTCTTTTGCAAGAATAGCCAGTGCTCTTAACTGCTGAGCCATCTCTCCCGCCCTTTAGAAACTTCTTTTTCCCTTTTCTGGAAAGCTATATCTGTTTTAGTTGTCTGCCTGTTTTTAAGCTGCTGGCAACTCTGTATCAGTAACTGACCCAGCAAATGTTTTCCTGTGCTTGGAAACTGTATAAAGCTGTCAGCAGGCACCTGCCATCCTTGAACAGGCTTCATCCTCTCCTCTTGCACTTCCCTTTGGAGGAGGGGCAGCCTTAGAAAGGGCTCTGATGTTGTAGCACTCAAGTTATTCCTCAGCTCCCTCACAGTGGACTCAATGCAGTGTTCTTCCTAAAAATAGAAAAGACTGGAGAGATGAGTCCTTAGGTAAAAGTATTAGCTGTACAAGCTGACCACAGGGGATCCATCCTTGGAACCCTCGCTGTGGTGCACATCCGTAATCCCAATACTCCAACAGTGGAACTCTGTAATCCCAACGACGGTGAACAAAGGCAGAGGCCAGAAGCTCTCTGAACACCTAGCCTGACAAGTAGAGGAGCTGCAGAAACAAGACAGATCCTGTCTCAGAAAAGGTGGAAGGAGGAACCAGCTCCAGAAAAGTGTCACACACACACACACACACACACACACACACACACACACACTAATAAATTTTAAGTATATATATATATTTTTTTTATGTGTATGAGTGTTTTGCCTGCATGTAGGTAGGTGCACCTGTGTTGTGCAGTGCCGGCGGAGGTCAGAAGCAGGCATCAGCGGCCCTGGAACTGGAGTTACAGATGGTTATTAGCCACCATGTAGGTGCTTGGATTTGAATATGGGTCTTCTGCAAGAACAGCCAGTGGTCTTAGCCACTGAGCCATCTCTCCAGCACTCCAATAATAAATGTTTTAAAACTTAAAAAAGTCAGAGCAGTGGCACACACCATTAATCCCAGCATTCCAGAGACAGAAGGAGGTGGATCTCTGTGAGTTCAAGGCTAACCTGGTCTACATATTGAATTGTAGGTCATCCAGGGCTACATAGTGAGATCCTCAAACAAAACTCTAGAGTATGTATGCCCAGAACACCCTATCATTGAATTTGACCTAACTCAGGGGCATTTTAAACAACAGAACACATATTCTTTTCTGGAGGATATGCAGCATTGGTCAAGAAAGACCGCATTCTGGCCCACAGAACAAACCTCAACCAATGCAAAATAATGGAAATCATCAAGTGTGTTTTCTACCTATAACTGATTCCCTTGTAACAAATGAGGATTAATACCAGGAAGATGTTTGGGTATTTGAGGAAAAAAACAAAAACATTTGCAAATTAGGCAACATGTGTCCAAATAACCCTGGCTCAACCCAAAAATAACAAAAGAAATGGGAAAATATTTTTAATTGACTAAAAAAGAAAGTAGAGGCGGGTGTGATGGCGCACACCTTTAATCCTAGCACTCAGGAGGCCGAGGCAGGAGGAGCTCTCTGAGTTCAAGGCCAGCCTGGTCTACATAGCAAGTTCCAGGCCAGCTGGGGCTACAGAGAGATCATGTTTCAAAAATAAAATAAAATAAATAAAGAAGATAAAAAAAAAAAAAAAAAAAAAAAACAGGTATGGTGGTGCCCACGTGTCCTCCCAGCACTCAGGAGTCAGAGGTAGGAGGATCGATCCACCTACATCTGAGGGCAGCTTTGTCTATACAGTCCCGGGCCACCCAGGGCTATATAGTGAGAAGCTGTCCATAAATCAGTCAGTTCCAAGCATAAAGGCAAAATGAGTTTAAAATGCGGCCTCTTACTTTTTTTAACCACAGACTGAGATATCATTTGCATACAAAAAAAGAAGTATCTGGAGGGGCTGACAGCCCAGAAGGCGGAGGCTTAGGGAAGGCGGAGGCAGGACCGAAAGCTCAGCATCAAGGCCAGGCAAGACCAGCATTCCAGAGGCAAACAGAGGCAAATGCAGGCTGATCCCTGTGAGTTCCTGGCCAGTTTGATCTCATAGTCCATTGTAGGCCAGCCAGGCTACATAGAGCTTTGTCTCAAAACAAAACAAAATAAATATAATGAAAAATTTTAAAGAAAAAAAAAAAAACAAAAAACAAAAAAGCGCAGCACTATGTTCAGTGAATATATGCCAATAAAAAAAATATATTTCTGCAGGGGGGTGGAGTGGGTGGGTATGGTTGCTCAGTAAGATGGTTCAAGGGCTAAAAGTGCTGACCATGCAAGCCTGACGACATGAGTCAGATTCTAGAATCCCAGGTTTAAAAAGCAACGCCTTTCATCCCAACACTCAGGAGGTAGAGTCAGGAGGACCTCTGTGAGATGGAGGCCATCCTGGTCTACATAGCAAGTTCCAAACCAGCCCAGTCTACAGGGAGACCCTGTTTAAAAAAAAAGGGGGGGTCCAATATGGTACATGGATCTGTAACCTGAGCACTCCTATGGTCTGATGGTAGGTAGAGACAGGAGAATGCCTGGAAGTTTCTGGGCCAGCTGGCATTGGAGTACACAGCACAACAGAAACGAGAGACACCCTGCCTCAAACACAAGGTACAGGGCCAGCGAGATGGCTCAGTAGGTTAAGGTGCTTACTGCCAAGCCTGATGACCAGAATTTAGTTCCTGCAGACCACATGGGGGGACGGAGTAACAGCAGTTAATGAGTCATCTGCTAACTGGGTTCTGGGTCATCAGTGGCATGCCGTAACTTTTTTGTTTGTTTGGTTGGTTGGTTGTCTTTTTTTTTTTTTTTTTTTTTTTTGAGACAGAGTCTCGCTGTGTAACCTTGGCTAGCCTGTAACTCACTATGTAGACCAGACTGCCCTTGAACTCAAAAAGATCTTCCTGTCTCTAGCTCCTGAGTGCTAGGATTACAGGCACGAACTGCCATGCCTGATTTTTTGTTTTTTTAAAAGAAGAAAAATAATCCAAAAAATTCATTACATTCCTAAGGCATGGAGTATTAGACCCCAGGACAAGTACTGTTTTCAAAATAGCAGTAGCTGTGTCACAAGATATAAAGGGCAGAACATAGCTCAGTAGTCCATACAGAATCCCAGCACCCAGGAGGCTGAGGCAGAAGGATTGCTTTGAATTCAAGGCCAGTCTATAATAGACAAAGATCTTGTATCTCTAAGAAACAAAACGAGAGACAGAGAGACAGAGAGACAGACAGAGAGAGTCTCAGTCTGGCCCATGGCGGACTTTTCACCCCTCACACCCTGTTGCTGTGACAGCTCCTCCCAATCTCCCATCTCCCTTCCGTCTGACACTTGCATTTCTGAGAAATAAGATCATATTTCATATTCAGTTTTCTCCTTTGCCGTTGTTTCCCCACCCACCCATTTGCTTGTTTGTTTATTGTTTGAGACAGAGTCTCCCGTAGTCCAGAATGGTTTGGAACTTACTATATAAAGGAGAATGATGTTAGGATTGGAGAGATGACTCAGCAGTTAAGAGAGCACTGACTGATCTTGCAGAGGACCCTGGTTCTAATCCCATATGGTGGCTAACAACCGTTCCTCCAGTTGCTGGGAATCCAACACCTTCTTCTGCCCTCCGTGACATTTATGTATATGAGTGAACTGCCTGCATTGATGTAATGTACCTGTGTTGTCCAATGCCCACGGAGATCAGGAGAGGGTGCTGGATCCCCTGGAAATGGAGCTACATATAGTTATCAGCCGTCATGTGGGTGCTGGGAACTGAACCTGGGTTATCTGGAAAAGCAGCCAGTGCTCTTAACTGCTGAGCCCTCTCCAGACCCAATATTGTAACTTCTTAATGGTGTGTCTGCACTCATCCGTGTGACCTATGTATGTGCCTGTGGAGGCCAGAGGTTGACTTTGGGTGTCTTCCTCTGTTAATCTTCACCTTATTGATTTGAAACAGGGCTCTCACTGAACCTGGAGCTTGAGATTTTGGGCTAGACTGTCTGGCCTGAAAGTTCCTGGTATTTGCCTGTCTCTGTCCATCAACCCTGATGTGACAGGAGATTTTTATGTGGATTCTGTAACCTAAGTTTGCCTTGAACTATTGGGCTCAAGTGAGTGCCCTGCTTCAGCCTCCAGAGTTGTTCAAGGTCATCCTTAGGCACATATTGAGTCCTAGGCCAACCTGACTTCATATGCTTACGGAAGGAAAGGAGGGACAATCTCTAAATATTAGACTTTAAAATATTAAGTAAAGAAAAGTAGATCAGGACTTTAAACCCAGGGTCACCTTTATCCTAGGGCAACACTCCAGCAACTTAGCCCAGTACCACGCCCCAGCTGACCTGAAATTCACTGTGTAGACCAGGCTGGCCTCAATCTCACAGAGATCTACCTGCCTCCACCTCCAGAGCGCTGGGATTAAGGGTGTGTGACACCATGCCTGGCCCTTGTTTTTTAAATAGGAAAAATAGTCCATGAAGGTCATTATATGCTAAAGCATGGAGTATTAGACCTCAGGAAAACTGGTGTTTTCAAGATATCAAATGCAGAACACAGCTCAGTAGTCCACACATACCCCATCCCTCAGGAGGTGGAGGCAGAGGATTGCTTTGGATTCAAGGGCAGCATGTGATAGACAAGAATCTTGTCTCTAAGAAACAAAACAGAGAGAGAATATGAATGTGTGTGTGTTTCACTTCTGGCACATGCTTTAAGTTTTCATTTCTCACACCCTGTTGCTACAACAGCTACAACAGCTCCTCCCAATCTCCTGTCTCCCTTCTGACACTGTTGCATTTCTGAGAAAGATGATCATATTTCATGTTTAGTTTTCCTCTTTGCTTGTTTCTCCATCCACCCCTGCCCACTTATTTATTTATTTGTTTGTTTGAGACAGAATCTCCTGTTCTCCAGGATAGTCTGGAACTTGCTATGCAAAGAAGAATGACCTTGAACCGCTGACCCTTCTGTCTCTGTGACCTACCCCTTTTCTGACGCCTCCTCCACCTCCCTGATTACCCTGCTCATCCTCATCTTTGTGTGTGTGTGTGTGTTTGCACTGTGCATGCAGTGCAAATGGATGTGTTAATAGACATTTTAACATAGGCAGATCCTAGAGCTTGCTGGCCAACCAGTGTAGGTAACTGTTGGATTCCAGCTTCAGTGAGAGCCCTGTTTCCAAAACTAAGGTGGAAAGCCACAGTAAAGATACCCAAAGTCATCCTCTGGGCTCCACATGTATACACACACACATGCACACACACACACACACACACACACACACACACATACATACATGCACACTCCCATCCCACCACATCCATACTCATAAAAAAAGTAAGCTGGCATGTAGGCACATGTCTTTAATTCTAGGCCTTTGGTGACAGAGGCTGGTGGATCTCTGTGAGCTCAAGGCCAGCCTGTTCTACACAGGGAGTTCCAGATCAGTTAAGGGTTCATAATGAAAACCTGTCTCAAAATAAATGAATAAAAATTTAAAAGAAAAAGTAGAAAATCAGGTGCTGAACAAAAAAAGATAAAAGCAACCCAAGACCCTCAGTGCAGGCGTGGAACTGGAGTTAGAAATAGTGAGCTGGCTGGTGTGGGTCCTGGAATCCAAACTTGGGTCCTCTGCAAGAGCAGCAAGCCCTCTTAATGCTCCACCATCTCTCCAGCCCCAAGTTGCAATTTATTAAAAAACCTTATTTTTGCTTTTTTGAGACAGCTGTAGCCCCAGCTGGCCTGGAACTCACTATGTAAACCAGCCTGGCCTCTATATCACAGAGATCCACATGCCTCTGCCTCCCAAGTGCTGGGATTAAATCTGTGCATCACCACGCCGAACCTAAAAAAACATACTTAACATATCTTTTTTTTTTTTCTTTGATCTTTTTGAGACAGGGTCTCCCCGTAACCCCAGCTGGCCTGAAACTCACTATGTAGACCAGGCTGGCCTTGATCTCACAGAGATGCGATCTGCCTGCCTCTGCCTGAGTGCTGGGATTAAAGACATGCCACTATGTCTGGACTTAACATACATTTTAAAGCACAGGGGTTAAGAGAGAAAGATGCTCAGAAAGAACAAGACTAACCCAAGTGTGAGCCTGGGCTTCTCAGTGGAGCGCGCAATTAAATGTCTTAAGCATTAGCCATATGTGCTGCTTTGGCAGCTCTCAGATTACACCTGCAAGGCTTGCTAAGAAACCTCTCTCTCTCTCTCCTCTCTCTCTCTCTCTGTCCTTTCCTCCCTTCCTTTCTCCCCTCTTCCTTGACACAGGGTCTCACTGTGTATCACTGGCTGGCCTCTTTCAATATGGACCAGGCTAACCTTGAGCTCACAGAAATCTGCTGGTCTCTGAATCCTGTGTGGCAGGATTAAAGGCATCACCACCACACCGGTCCTCCCTGCTTTCGTTTGGATACATTAGATTATAGGGTGCATTTGGAAGTAGCTTGGATGAGCTTGGAATCTGATAAGCAGAACCAGGAGCCACAAAGATTGTGCAAGGGCTTTCTGTCGATTCCTAGAAAATTACAGGTGTCCAGCTGGGATGGGAGAAAGGTCTTAAGCAGGTGTTCACTATGGCTGAGTTCTGGATTGGCAGCTGGTGAGAGACTTCGGACTCCAGGAGCGTCTTTCCCTTCCCACGTCCTCATCATTTTCCCTTCTATGCTTCAAGCCAACCCTGCTTCTTCAGAACTGGGGGTGGGTGTGGTGAGACTCAAAATATAATCCCTTTAAAGTCAGACTCCACACACACTCTGTGGTATATACATATCTGCACACACACACACACACACACACACACACACACTTTAAAAATCAATAAATAGCCAGATATGGTGTGGTGGCAAATCCCTTTAATCCCAGAATTCAGAAGCCCAAACAGGTGCATCGCAGTGACATCAAGGCCAGCCTGGGATTGTCTGTACAGAGAGTTCTGGGCTAGCTGGGGTTGTGTTGTGAGAACCTGTCTCCAAAAAAATCCAGGCCTGGTGGCACATGCCTTTAATCCCAGTACTTTTGATGCAGAGGTAGGAAGATCTCTGTGAGGCTGAAGTCAGTGAGTTCCGGGCAAGCTGAGACTACAGAGAGACCTTGTTCCAAACAAAAAAGCCCAACAATAAATAAATAAACATCCCGCAAAATCAGAGCCGCCCCCCCCCCCCCCGCACCGTGCTGGAATTAGGGTCCGCTTGGCAGGTGCAGGCTCATCACGGCCACGCCTCTTAATCCTGGCAGTGCTGAGCCAAGCCTTCCATCCCAGTGCTGAGCCTGACAGCTGTCAAGCCAGGGGGTGAGGATGGCGGCAGAGGAGGAGGGTGGTGTGGACCAAGATGACGTGTTCCTAGCGTTTGCCCAGGGTCCCACTCCTCCCAGGGGGCCTCTGCGACGCGCCTTGGATAAGGTTTTCCTCACCTTCCTGGTCCTCTTCCTGACTCTGCTGATGCTGGAGGCTGCTTACAAACTGCTGTGGCGGCTGCCATGGGGGAAGATTGGGGACTGGCTCCTGAGGACACCTCCGGAGGAGGAGGCGCTGGAACTGTGACTGCCTTCCCAGAGAACCCCTCTGCTTGCCATGGAGGTGAGACAGAAGGGAGGTGGGGGGGTACAGCTTAGGCCAACACACTAAATTGCCCATGTCAATACTCAGAAATAATCTTAAAAAGGTATGTACTTTGTTTGCAACAGGAGGTACCTACGTAGCTCTGTCAGCCTCGATCTGGCTATATAGACCAGGTTGTAGCCATCTTCCTGCTTCTCCCTCCAGAGTACTAAAGCTTTATTCGTTTATTTATTTTTTGAGACAGGGTCTCACTATGAGTAGCCCTTAACTTACTGTGTACACCAGACTGGCCTCAAACTCACAGAGCTCCACACGCCTCTCCCACGTGTGGGAGTTAAAGGCATGTCGCCCCACAGTGGAGTCTACCTCGACTTCCTGAGTCTACCTCAACTTTACACTATGGGTGTAAACCACAGCCCTGGTTTTTTTGTTTGTTTGTTTGTTTTTTTTTTTTTGATTGAGAGAGGTCTTGCTAGATAGCCATGGCCAGACTGGAGCTCAATATGTAGACCAGATTGGCATCCACCTTGCAGTGATCTTTCTACCTCTGCCTCCTGATGTGCTACCATACCTGGCTAACATTCTTTTTAAAATATTTATTTTATTGGAGCTGAACAGATGGCTCAGTGTTTAAAAGCACTAACTGTTCTTCCAGAAGACCTGGATTCCCAGCACCCATATCAGGCAGTTCACAACTGTGTATAATTTTAATTCCAGGGGATCTGGCCTCTGTGAGCACCTTTCACAAGTGTGGTAAAACACACACAAACACACACGATTCATTTATGTGCATGTGTGTATTTGTGCATGAGCTTGGCCTCCTACAGAGATCAGAAGAGGGTGTCAGAGTCCTTGGAGTTAGGGTTACAGGCGGCTGTGAGCTGTCTGATGTGGGTGCTGGAAACCAATTTCCAGTCCTCTGATAGAACAGTGGCTAAGAACTCTTAACCACTGAGATGTCTTTTTAGTTCCTAAGTTGTTGGGTTTTTTTTTGTTTTTTTTTTTTTAAGATTTCTTTCTTCTTTTTTTTGTTCTGAGACTCGGTCTCCCTGTGGCCCCAGCTGACCTGGAACTATCTAGAACAGGCTGGCCTTGAACTCACAGAGATCCACCTGCCCTTGCCTCCCAAGTGCTGGAATTAAAGGTATGTACCACCATGCCTGGCTTTTCTTTTCTTTTTTTTTCTTTAAGATTTCTTTTTTAAGATTATTTTTATTAATGTGTATTTGTGTGTGCCTATGTGCACATGAGTGCAGGTTCTGTGGAGGCCTGGAGCTGGAGTTACAGATAATTGAGCTGCCTGACTTGGGTGCTGGGAACTGAACTCAGGTCCTCTACAAGAATAGAAAGTGCTTTTAACCTCCTAGTGTTCTCTCTCTCTCTCTCTCTCTCTCTCTCTCTATATATATATATATATATATGTATATGTATATATGTATATATATATATACACACACACATACACATACATCTCCTTCTATATGCATATGTATATATATATTATTCTTTGAGAATATCATGCATGCATACAATGTATTTTTGTCATATTCGTCCCCCACTCTTGCCCTCCAACTCCTCCTGGATCCCCCCAAATCTGTTTTTTTTGAGACAGGATCTCCATGTAGTTTCGTCTGGCCTAGAACTTACTGTGTGGACCAGGCTGGCCTCAGATTTCACAGAGATTTGTCTGCCTCTACCTCCCAAGTGCTGGAATTAATCAAATGAGCTTGTCATTCACCCAAACTTTTTTGTGTTAACTTTTTAGTTCGTGTGCAAAGTGATGGGTTTCATTGTGACATTTTCATTCACGTGTCATTATAATTTCTTTTTACCTATTTGCCTCCCTATTGCTGGGTCCTGTTCTACTGTGTTCCCTCATTCCTCTCTCTCTGTTTCTCTTTCCTTCTCTTTCTTCTTTTGAGACAGGATTTCACTGTGTAGCTGGCCTGGCCTGGAATTCGCTATGTAGACCAGCCTGGCCTGGAACTCACAGATATCTACCTGCCTTTGCCTCCGGAGTGCTGGGATTGAAGGCATGTGCCACCACATTCTGCCTGAGTTATAGACGGTTGTTAACCACTATTTGAGTGCTGGGGACTGAACCCGAGTTCTCTTCAATAGCAGCCAGTGCTCTTAAGAGCTGAGCCACCTCCGTGATATATAAATTTAAATCTAGAGACAATATAATGATCTCCAGTTCTTTCTGTGTTCCTGAAAATGCCATGATGCCGTTTTTCTCATCTGCATCCCCACCAGCAGTAAGCCTGGAGCAAGGGCTCCGCTTTCCCACATCCCATCGGCACCCACTGCTGCTTGTCTTCTTTCCATTCTGACAGATGAGATGGAGTCTCAGTGTACTTCTTATTACAGTGGGGAGAGAAAGCGGTCTAGACGGGAGGGCGAAACAAGAGGAAGTCGCGGAATATGTCTGCTTGTGTTTTAATTTGTATTTCCCTCATATCTAAACATGTTGAACACTGGAAATTACTGACAAAGAAAAAATGTTTAAAAGTTAAACATTGGCTTTAAAGATATTTGTATGGGGCTGGGGATGGTGCAGTAGTTAAGAGCACTGGCCGCCCGTGCAGGCCACCCGGCTTGGTGCAAATGTACAGGAAATATGCTCATACACATTAAATAAAATAAAATAAGAAATACAGTATTTTTTGAAAAGAGATTTTTATTGCTCCTTTGAGAGCGCAGTGTCTTTTGACCATACACAGCCCTCCTCAAGCTCTGTGCCCACCTTGCTCTATTAGCCACTCCACTGCATGTCTTTTATTATTTGATTTTTTAAAATTTTTAATTTTTTTTAAATTAAATTTTTGCAAATTTCATCCCATATATTTTGATCGTAAGGTTTGGTCTCCAAACGCCCTTTGGTGTGGCTTCATCCACTGGAGCCTTGTCAACCTACCATATTTGTTTTTAGAGGCCTGTCGAGTATAATTTGTGTTCCCCACATGTTCTTGGGTGTGGGTCCCTCCCCAGGGGCCTGGATCTTCTATCTGGCATAGTAAAAGAAAACGGACTCTCTTTCCCTAGCCGATATCAATTGCCAATAGCTGCGCACCCATCCTGGATGTTTGTCTGGCTCCGGCTTGTACATGCTGTGGGTTCACATGTGCAACTGCCCTGTGTGTCTGGAAAACATGGTTTCCTTGTGTTCACGCACCACCTCTGGCTCTCACCCTCTTTCCATTTCCTCTTCCACAACGACCTCCGAGCCTCGGGAGGTGCGCCTCCCAAACACAGGTGTCCCATTTAGGGCTGAGCACACTGCAGCCTCTTAGCCCCACACATCGACCAGTTGTGGGTCTCTGTATTGACTGCCATCTGGGGTAAGGAAAAGCCTCTCTGACGAGAGTAGACAGCTGCAGAAATCAGACCCGCAGGTGCACTGGGCTTGGCTTTTTCTTTTCTTTTTTTTAAGATAGTGCGTTATATAGCCCAAGCTGTTTTCAACTTGCTGTGTAGCAGAGGATGATCTGGAATTTTCTAAAATATTACTTTTTATTTTATTTTGACATAGGGTCTTCCTATAGCTCCAGCTGGCCTGGAACTCGTTACATAGACCAAGCTGGCCTCAATCTCATAGAGATCCACCTGCCTCTGCTTCAGAAGTGCTGTGATTAAAGGCTGCCTGGAATACTTAAAATAAAACAAATAACAAAACCCCCAGAACAGGGTGTCACTCTGTACCCCTGGTTTCCCTGGAACTCATTATGTAGACCAGGTTAGCCTCACACTTTCAGAAATCTGCCTGCCTATACCTCCTGAGTGCCAGGATTAAAGGTGTGTACCACTATGTTTGACTTATTTGGGGTTTTGGTGCTGTACTTTGGGTATGTTAATCACTGATTACACCCAACAGATACTAACCTGACCCTGAGTTTTTCACTAACCATTCTACAATACTTTTCCTTCATGAACTTTATACATTCAGAAGAAAAACACCTTTCATGATTTTAAGACTTGTTTTCAAAGATTCTGCTGAGAAATTCTAATTGTTGAAAGAACAGAATTGATCAAACAGTAAAAAAACTTATGTCAATTAAAAACATTTTTTGGTCTTTTTGAGACCCAGCTGGCCTGGAACTAGCTAAGTACACCAGGCTGACCTTGAACTCACAGAGACCCACCTGCCTCTGCCTCTCGAGTGCTGACGGCTTTATTTTCATTGTATGTGTATGTGTGTATTGCGTGTATGTATGTGAGGGCACTTGTGTTGTGCCATGCCCATGGAAGGCAGAAGAGGGGGTCAGATCCCCTGGACTAGAGTTACAGACAGTTGTTAGATGATATGTGGGTGCTGGGATTTGAACCTGGGTCTTCTACAAGAACACCTAGTGCTCTTAACCGCTGAGTCATCTCTCTAGCCCCCAAACCTTATACCAGATTTTAATGTTTCTTTTTATGGCGGATTGTAAGGTCTTTGGGCCATTTTCACCTCCATCACCCTCTCTTACCCCCTTTCACTCCTACTGGAAGGACTCTTTCTTCTTCCCAAGTGCCCCTCCGACGTTTCTGTTTCTTTTGTGATGCACTGAGCTTAATCAGTATTATTTGTTTGACAATGGGTAGCAAGTTAGTTACACTTATTATAATGGGAAAACAGAGCCTAGAGATGGCTCAGTGGTTTAGAGCATGGACTTCTCTTCCAGAGGACCTAGGTTCAGTTCCCATTGTCCACATAACAGCTAACAGCCATCTGTAATTCCAGTTCCAAGGGATCTTATGCCTTCTTCTAGCCTCCTTGGGCACTGTATGACATGGGTGCACTCACATGCAGGCAAAATACTCAAACATGTAAAATATTTTTTTTTATTTTAACTTTTCTTTATAATTATCAATAACTCCTGGTAATGATAAATGACTTCTCCCCTAACAAATATTTTGTTTTTATTTTTTATGTATGTGTGTTTTTCTTGCATCTATGTAAATGCACCAGAAAAAGGAGTCAGATCCCCTGGAGCTGGAGTTATGGTCAGTTGTTAGCCACCATGTGGGTGCTGGGACCTAAACCTAGGTCCTTTGCAAGAGCCGTCAGTGCTCTAAACTGCTGAGTCATCTTTCCAGCCCTTCCCCAACAACTGTTAACTGAGGATAGCCCCTCCCAAATCCTAAAGGGACTGTAGGCAGGCCCCCACCTGTGCAGTTCTTTAGCAGGTAACCACAGTGCTCCTCACCGTCTTCCGGCTCTCCCATCGTTCTTGCCCGCTCTTCCGTATTTCCTCCATCTGGTTTGGACTTAGGTCAGGTTTTGTGACTGTTTAAAAAAGGATCTTTGTGCTGGAGAAATGACTCAGCGGTTAAGAGCATTGACTGCTCTTGCAGAAGACCCAGGTTCGATTCCCAGCACCCACATGGTGGCTCACAACCGCAACCACATGTGACTCCAGTTCCAGGGTGTCTGACACCCTTATCTCTCTAGGTGCTGTAAGACACAGGTGCACTTACATACATGCAAGCAATACACTCATACACATAAAATAAAAATAGCAAATTATTTTAAAAAAGGAATCTTAATAAGATAGTGTTAATGATGACTTGATCAAAGAAATAGTTCTCTCTCTCTCTGAGACAGGGTTTATATATAGCCCAGGCTGGCCTTGAACTCTATGGAGCTGAGGATGAACTTGAACTCCTGATTCTCATTCCTGCACCTTCCAAGTACAGCCTAGCTAATCTTACTCAGCTTAAATACACAGATGTGTAGCCATGCCTGACGTTGAGGCTGATGCCTGTAATCCCATCATTTTGAGACATGGAGACAGGAGGATCAGAAATTCAAAGTCACTTAATAATTCCAGGCCTGGCCAGGGTACTCACCATATCTCAAACCAAACCAAAAGAAAATGGTAACATTACAGCAGGGTTTTTTATTTTTGTCCTTCCCCCAGTTAAAAAATTTTATTTTATATGTATGAGTGTTTTACCTGCATGTATGTAAATGTATTATTTGGATGCAGTGGCTCAGAGGCCAGAAGAGGACGTAGGATCCCATGAAACTGGAATTATGGACTGTTATTAGTTGCTATGTGGGTGCTGGGAACTGAACCCAGGGTCTCTTCAAGAACAGTCAGTGTTCTAACTGCTGAGCCATCTTTCCAGCACCCCTCTCCGTCCCCAGTTTTTGAAAAATCATTCATTTTGTGGGTGTGAGTATGGTCGCCCATTTTGGCTACGTGGGGCCTGGTGGAGAAGGAACCCAGGTGCTCGGGCGGCTAACTTGCTAATGCCTAATCCGGCTGAGCCATCTCCCAGTCCTCCTCAGGGATTTTTGTGATTGAGAATTATACCTTTAAAATTTTTAAATATATTTTTAGTTATCTTACAAATTAGCAGGTTCTTTAAGACCTTCCCTTTTTTTAAGAGGAAGAAAGTTCATTGTGAAAAGAAGGGGAACCACCTTTATTTCAGGCGGTTTACTCAGACACACCCCCTGGTAACATTTTAAGAAACCAGAGGCTCTGGAAATTAAGTCCCTTCTCTCTCTCATGTCTCATCAACTCTCTGGAGAGTTTTCCTTTTCCCCAGTTTGAATGCTGTAGGTTTAGGCGACTGGACAGAAGCAACGTGGGGTTCTTTAATAGAAGGTGAGGTTCTGAGGCTCTTGAGAGCCAGGAGAGTAAAAGGGTTTTTTGGTCCTGCACAGTGACAAGACGCCCGCCACTTGTGGAATGCGGAAGGTTGCAGGAGGTGGTAGCTCTGTGGCTCATCTACTCACCTGAGCACCAAGCCTCGCCTCGGGAGCCTCCCTGCACTAGACAGGGCGGGCTCAGTCGACCTCCCGTTCCTTCTCTCCGCAGAACTCCCGGAGGCGAGGACCCGCGGGATTTGATGAGGCTCGTTTGGCTTCCCAGCGCTCACAGCGGCAAGTGTGCTCAGCTTCTGCCCAAGCCCGCGCCGGGTTATCCCGCGCCCCCAGCGCCAGCCCTGCAAACCCCACGATGACGCACGGGCTCTCGGTCAGGACGACCCTCGGAGAGCAGAGCGCCACAGTCCTTATCAGCTGGCTCGGTCCTTAGCTCCGTGGTGGAGCTCCAACAGCGGGTCACCTACAGCAGTAATAACAATACTCCGCTTGTGCCGCGCGCTGTGCTCATTTGTATGCTTGGGTGTGATTCTGGATGGGGAAGCGTTGCATCTGCCAGCACAGGCAGCTGCTGGACAGAGACAAGGAGAGCGCCGCGCCTGGAAGGGAAGGCCGAGCGCAGGTGACCAGGCGGTGGAGACCGAGACCTGGGAGAGAAGGGAGCAGGGTCGGGCTTGCAGCAGCCTAGCGCAGGACAAGCTTTTATTCCGTCCTCTGAAGCCCTGCACCGCTGCAGACAGCCCGGTACCCTGTGTACCCTGCTAGGTCGCCCTTCCTAGGCAAGGTGGCTCGGTTCACCCAGCACGCGATCAGTCGACAGGGGGAGAGAGGGGGGAGGCGAGGCAGGAAGTTTTTCCCTGGCCGAGGGGCTGAAGCTCCTGGTGAAAAAGAGTTCCTGAACCTGGCCACAGGAGTCCTGAGCAAGCCAGTGCCGTACGGCAACATGGCGCGCCCCAGTTACCTCAGGCTCAAGCCCCGCCCCTTTCGGATCAGCGACCACGGAGCCGCCGCTTAGGCCGGCGGGCCTACGCCACTTCCGGTCGCAGGAAGACTGGGTTCCGTATGGCAACATGGCCGCCCTCAGGTGTAGTAGGCGGAAACTCCGCGGCTTCCGGTCCGTAGTGGGGCCTGCGGTGGGAGGGGGAAGGAAGGCGGAGGGAACCATGCGAGGTTCTGAGACCAGCCGAGAGGGTCGCCTCGAGAGACCGTTTCTGAGGTGGGGGCGGGGTCGTGCGCGGAGGGGCGGCGGGGGCGGTGTTGTCGAGGGACCGAGATTGGCGGAACCCGAGTGCCGCGTCTGAGGGGCACGCAGTGTGGTACCTTGCCGTCCCTGAAGGGGAGTGGGGCAGTCTGGGGCTGCGCTGGGGGAGGGGGCACTTGGCGGGAAGCTTAGACGCGAGACTGGCCGGACTGGGGCTGGGATCGGGGAAAATCCGGAGAGTCCGGGGGGGGGTCTCCCGGTCGGTTACAAGTCACCAAGAGAACGGGGGAAGTCGGGGTGCGGTGAGAGGGAGGGGAGCCGAGGGCACCGACCTCCAGGCTACAGTCCCGGGTCGGGGGAACCCAACGGAAGATGAAAGATGGAGGGGAGTCGGAAGGTGGTGTTAGGGATCACACGGGAGGGGTGCATCGTCCTGCTTGAGGGCAAGAGGGAGCAAACATGTGATTGACGGGTGTTATCTGTAGAAAGGGGTGCCCGGGAACTTGGAGTGCCATGTGGGAGCTGGGACTGGGACTGGGACTGGGAGTAACAACTAACTTGCCAACTGTGACAGATAGTGGGGAAATGCAACCAAAAGACCGGAAATAAATGGACTGAGGGGTGGAGTTCAGGGTCAGGACTTAAAAGCCCTCAGTACCGCATAAAACTGGTAATTGCTGAAGATAGGCAGTGAGGACACATTTGGGCAGAACTAAGCTATCCCAAACCAAAGGTGATGATGGGAAAGGTGTAGGCTGAAGGGGTGGGATTATGCTGAAAGGGCTCTTTCTGCAGGCCTCATCCCCTTCCAGCAGGAATTCTGAAATTTCCAACACTTCTTCCTTCAGGGGGATTTGATCTTCCATGGCCACCGATGACAGCATCATTGTGCTGGATGATGACGACGAAGATGAAGCAGCGGCTCAGCCAGGGCCCTCCCACCCACCCTCCAGTTCACCCTCACCACGCCCAGAAGTCCCTGGCCCCTCTGAGCCCCATGGGGTGGGAGGAACCAGTAGCTCAGGTGGCAAGAAATGTCACAAGGTGGAAAATGAGAAGCTGTTTGAAGAGGTAAGCTTTAGGGAAGAAGATCCAAGGAGAGGGGTGGCTGATGGGCTCTACTGTCCTGGCTTGTCCACTAACCCCATCTCACCATTCTCTCTCTTGTACCTTTCTCTCCTCCTCCCTTCCCCTGAACCTTCCAGTTCCTTGAACTGTGTAAGACACAGACATCAGACCACCCTGAGGTGGTCCCATTCCTCTATAAACAGCAGCAGCGTGCCCAGCCTCTGTTTCTGGCCTCAGCTGAGTTCTGCAACATCCTCTCCCGGGTCCTGTCTCGCGCCCGGAATCGACCAGCTAAGCTCTATGTCTATATCAATGAGCTGTGCACTGTTCTTAAAGCCCACTCAGCCAAGAAGAAGTTGAACCTGGCGCCTGCAGCCTCCACTTCCGGTGAACCCACTGAGAATAACCCTCCCACAGATCCCTCCTCAGACCCCACAAATGCTGAAACCACTGCCTCTGAGGCCTCAAGGACCCGTGGTTCCCGGAGGCAGATCCAGCGCTTGGAGCAACTGCTGGCACTTTATGTGACAGAGATCCGACGGCTTCAGGAGAAGGAGTTGGATCTGTCAGAATTGGACGATCCAGATTCAACTTATCTTCAGGAAGCCCGCTTGAAGAGGAAGCTGATCCGCCTCTTTGGGAGGCTGTGTGAGTTGAAGGACTGCTCTTCACTGACTGGTCGGGTCATAGAGCAGCGCATCCCCTATCGGGGCACTCGCTACCCAGAGGTCAACAGGCGCATTGAGCGGCTCATCAACAAGCCAGGGCCCGATACCTTTCCTGATTATGGAGATGTGCTGCGGGCTGTGGAGAAGGCAGCAACTCGGCACAGTCTTGGTCTTCCCCGACAGCAGCTCCAGCTCATGGCTCAAGATGCCTTCCGGGATGTGGGAGTCAGGTTGCAGGAACGCCGCCACCTTGACCTCATCTACAACTTTGGCTGTCATCTCACAGATGACTACAGGCCAGGTAGGGAGTTAGTGGAATGCCCATTAGAGGCCCTTTAGGTTTACTGTGTGCTGGAGAGGGAGGTGTCCTAATCCCTTGTAGGATTGGAGCTGAGCGCTCTAACCCTCTTTTCCCACGTAGGCATTGACCCTGCACTATCAGACCCCACATTAGCCCGCCGCCTTCGGGAAAACCGGAGCTTGGCCATGAGCCGGCTGGATGAGGTCATCTCCAAATATGCAGTGTTGCAAGACAAAAGTGAGGAAGGCGAGAGACAGAGGAGGAGAGCCCGGCTCCAGCGCAGCTCTTCCTTCGCCGGCTCCCCCAAAGCCTCCTTGGATTCTGGTGAGGTGTGGAAGGGGTAACACCCACCAGAGACCCTGTCCACCCCTATGCTGGCCACCAGGGATTCCAGGGTGACTGGTGTGCAGGGTGCAGAAGTACAAGAACCAAACCCTCATGTTAGGGGGATGGAGGTAGTGGAGCGCGTGCCTAGCGTTTGTGAGGCCCTGGTTGAATTCCCAGTACTACTCAAAACTCTCTAGGGCAAGAGAGTCCTTACCGGAGATTCCTCTGTCCCCCAGGGTCCTAGTGGAATGGCGTCCCAGGAGTGCCCTACTACCTCCAAAACTGAGACTGATGATGAAGAGGATGAGGAAAGTGATGATGATGATGATGAGGAGGAGGAGGAGGAGGAAGAGGAGGAGGAAGAAGAGGAAGAGGCCACAGACTCTGAAGATGATGAGGCTCTAGAACAGTCGCAGGAAGGTCGGGATGATGAAGAAGAGGAAGAGAGAGGAGGTATGTTAGTGGACATTTTCTTTAGGTGTTCTGCTCTGTTGGACTTGAGATATTTGTTGAAACTTGCTTTCCTTTTTAAATTTAGTTTTATTGGTGTGAGTGTTCTGCCTGCTTGTGTGTTAGTGCGCCGGTGTCATGCAGTGCCTACAGAGCTCAGAAAAGAGATCAGAACTGGAGTTACATCAGAACTGGAGTTACGGATGGGTCTTACCTGCCATGTGGGTGCTGGGAACGGAACCTGGATCCAGTGCTCTCACCCACTGAGCCATCTCTCCAGCCCTCTCTCCTCTTCTTATTCCTGCTTTCTCCCATTCCTCAGGCCATCCTTCCTTTTTTCTTTCCCAGGTAATGAAGGAAATATGAGCCCTTTGTCCCCATCACACATCTCCACTAAAAAGACCTCAGAAGCCACTACAGAGCCTAGTGGGTCTTCAGGGGAAGAGCAAAACAAAGGGCTGCCAGTGACGCCAGCTTCCCCGGAAGAAGCCCCTAACCCCCTCAGCGTAGATGCCGGAAGTAGTGGAGAACAGCTAGAAGAGTTGCCCTTGGAGGAAGAGAGTCCCTCGTCCCAGGTCTTTGAGCTAGAGATTGAAGCCTTGCCAGTGGATATCACCCCTTCCCCCGAGGAAAGGGACATTTCCTCTTCCCGGAAGCAGTCGGAAGATTCCTTCCCTACTGTCTTGGAAAATGGGGCAGCTATGGTCACCTCCACATCCTTCAATGGGGGTGTCTCTCCTCACACCTGGAGAGATTCCAGTCCCCCGTGTAAGAAATCTCGGAAGGAGAAGAAGCAAACAGGATCAGGGCCATTAGAGAACAGGTAAAAGCAGGAGGAATGCGGGGGCCTGGGAGGAATATTGAGGGACTGAGTTTGTTGAAAGCCTGGATAGCTCCCTGCACCTCAGGCGCCTCTGGTCCATTCATTCGTCTTTTGTCCTTAGCTGTGTAGAAAAGCAAATGGTGGAGCGGAAGAACAGGAAGAAGATTTGTACCCTACCTTGTCCATCCTCCCCTTTGGCTTCCATGGCTCCAGTTGCTGATTCCTCCACAAGGGTGGATTCTCCCAGCCATGCCCTGGTGACCAGCTCCCTCTGCACCCCTTCTCCAGCCCTGATCTCCCAAATCTCCCAGATCTCCCAATCTCAACCTCCCCAGCCTTGTGCTTATAAGGTAAGAGGGGGTGCTGTGTTTCCCTGACAGTGCATTCTCTTGTTTCCTTTCCTTGGCTCTGTTCTTTGGGTGAATACTGCACCTGCCACATCTCTCTTTTCCCCATACTAGTTTTTGCATTTTTTGATTGGATTTTTGTTGTTGTGTTGTTAATTTTTTTATTGAATTTTTGTGTATTTCATATAGAACATCTCAATTGATCTTAATAACCTTTTCACCCTACCCACTGGCACTCTTCCACAGCCTCTCCTCCCCCTACAATTCACACACTCTGTCATTGTGTTAAGATCTATTGTGTCAGGTTAGTGTCCTGTCCATTCTTCAGTGCAGGTTCATCCACTGAGGTCTAGTCAGTCTGTCCGGAGTCCCTCATTTTAAGATTAGTTCTTCTTCACCCAACAGTGATCAGCTGCCAATATTTCTTTAGCAATGATTGGGGTCTGCTGCCCATTCCCCAGTTCCGTGCTGGGTTTCATCTGCCTGAGTCATGCACCTCCTCCCTGGCTCTTTCCTGCTCCTCTTCTGCAGTGGTCCCTGAGCCTTGGGCTAATGAAGCTTAAATACTGGAGTCCTGGCCAGGGACCCACACTCTGCAGACTCCTGATCTCCATGCTTTTGCCATTTGTGACTTTTTGTATTCCTGTCCCCGTTACAAAAAAATATGGAACACTTCACGAATTTGCATGTCATCCTTGCCCAGGGCCATGCTGATCTCTCTGTGTCGTCCAATTTTAGTGTCTTAGCTGCCGAAGCAAGCATTTGATTTTTAAAAATTTAAATGTATTAGTGTTTGACCTGCCTGTACATAAGTACATCCTTGTTGTGCAATGCCCACGGAGACCAGAAGAGGGCATTGGGTCCCCTGGAACTGGAGTTCAGGATGGTTAGGGCAGTTACCATGTGAGTTCTGGGAACCAAACCCGGGTCCTCTGAAAGAGCAGCCAGTGTGCTTAACCGCTGAGCCATCTCTCCAGCCAGTCCCTCTGCTTCTCCACCTGTTCTCCAAAATGACTCTTTTCTCACTCCTCTGCAGATGAGTGTGGCCACACAGTGCGACCCAGAGGAGATCATCGTGCTCTCAGACTCTGATTAGCTGCCTCCTGTCCTTCCCGAGTCCAGAAGGTTTTGGGGATAGTGTTTGCAGCAAGGATGGACTGAGATTCCCTTTTTGGTGGTGTTTCTTTTGAAAAAAAAATCAAAAGTTTTAAGTTTTACAAAGACACATTAATAAACAATAAAATTCTTTTCTTACTGTTGTCTTGTATTTTTACAATGATTTCCTGTAATGAAATCCTGTGTATGAGTATTTTGTGTGCATGTGTATACATGGACCAGGTCTGCAATGCCTGTGGAGGCAGGAAGAGGGCATCAGATGCCCTGGAACTGGAGTTACAGGCGGTTGCTGGCCTCCATGTGGATGCTGGGAACCGAACTCACGTCCTCTGCAGAAAAGCCAGTGCTCAGAACTGCTGAGTCCCATCTTCTCGTCTTGCCCTTCCGCTGTCAGAGTTTGCATCAGCTGTCCCCTGGTTCAGGGTTAGCCCAAATCTCAGGATAGCCTCGGATCTGTCCTTTCCGGCTTGGCCTTCGCACACTCCCTTTTGGAGCTCCCCGCTTCCTCAACCTTACTTGAGCTTTCTGTTAGACTGAAAAATACGTGCTTCAGTCTCCTTAGGAAGCTTTATTTTCTCACTTTGAGCGGTATGAGTGAAAAGGCCAATCAGGGGCTGACTCAAGGTTATTTGGCCAATCCAGGCCTGGAGGAAGGGGGCGGGGCTTCTGGGGCTGTGAGATGCTAGGAAGAGGGATATTAGATCCCGCAAACCGGCTAAAGGCCACAGCTCAGGGGTGGAGCCTGAGGAGCGAAAAGCCTGTACCCATCTTTAGTGGGAAAAGGCAGGCTTGGAGAATTAAAGGGGAATGTAGGCATCGGCCAAATCAAGTCCTGTACCCTCCGCGGCAGACGGGCCTGGTACCTTTAAGGTGGAAAGCGGCGACAGTTCGTTAAAGGAGAAGTAGCGTAGTCGGCTGAATATTGCCCAGCGGCACGGGCGGGGTGCCTGCCTGTGCCTTTAAAGTCGCCGGCCCGGGAGGCGGAGCGGAGGCGGAGGGCGGAGGGAGTCGGCGCAAGATGGCGGCGGGAGGGGCCCGGGCTGCAGCTCTGGTCGCCGAGTGAGGGCGGGGGGGCCCGGGGGCGCGCGGCCCGGTAAGCGGGGACGCGCGGGGGGTGGGGGCGCCCCCCGGATGGGGGAAGAGACGAACAGAGCGCGGGCGGGGGAGCGGGGGGGGGGGGGTCGGGGGGGCGGGGGCAGGCGCGGGGCGGGGTCGGAAGGACCCGGGGGGCGGAGCCGGGGGGACGGTCTTTGCGGGGGCGGGGCTAGGGGTTAGTTGGGGGCGATGGGGGGGCTATGTGAGAGCTAGGGGGTGCGATGTGAGAGCTTGGGGGGCATTGGAGCCAGGGTTAGCTTTCAGTAGCGAAGCAGACTTACCTCCTTCCTGCAAGGAAAGGGTGCAAAACACCAAGGAGGTGAATTTTTGAAAGTGAGGCTCTCCAGCAGTTGGGGAAGAAGGTGAACTCCAAGGGAGTTCTCATTCTCTGAGAACTCCTTAGTTTTCTACCCTTCAAAGAAAAAGCGCTACATTTGGAGTTGGAATACTTCCTTTTGCTAACGGCGAAATTTAATAACTATGTTCTCGGCTAATTTACCTAACTTTTCTGAGCCTCAGTTTCCTCAACTGTCCCATGGGGTTCAGAGGTATCCTCCTATCCCAGGGTTTGGGGAGTTATTAAGACTGGCACTAATGTTTTTATATTGTAAAGGGCTGTTTTGTTTTTTTTCAAAATGTCATTATCCTTTTTTTTATTTCCTCAGAGACCCCCCCGGCCGCCCTCCTCTTCCTTTGTTCCTGTGGCTGGGGGGGTATCTCCTCCTTCCACAACATGGAGCCATCTTCTCTGTCACCCAGTGGGGCGGCACTCCCACTGCCTCTCTCACTGGCTCCACCACCACTGCCCCTGCCAGCAGCTGCAGTGGTACACGTGTCCTTCCCAGAGGTGACCAGTGCCCTCCTGGAGTCCCTTAACCAGCAGCGGCTGCAAGGCCAGCTCTGTGATGTGTCCATCCGAGTGCAGGGACGGGAGTTTCGGGCTCATCGGGCTGTCCTGGCTGCCTCTTCTCCTTACTTCCACGACCAAGTCCTACTCAAAGGCATGACCTCCATCTCACTTCCCAGCGTTATGGATCCCGGTGCATTTGAGACTGTCCTCGCTTCAGCTTACACAGGCCGCCTCAGCATGGCTGCTGCAGACATTGTTAACTTCCTCACAGTGGGATCCGTGCTCCAGATGTGGCACATTGTGGACAAGTGCACTGAACTCCTCCGTGAGGGCCGGTCCTCAGCCACCACCACTGTTACGACTGCTGCAGCCCCCTCTGTCACTGTCCCTGGTCCCAGCGTCCCATCAGGAACTGGGGGCACTGTAGCCTCTGCCACCATGGGCTCTGTGCGCTCCCATGCCTCCAGCCGGGCCAGTGAGAATCAATCTCCCAGCAGCAGCAACTACTTCAGCCCCCGGGAGTCCACTGATTTCTCTGCTTCCTCCCAGGAGGCATTTGCAGCTTCAGCCGTGGGCAGTGGGGAGCGCAGAGGTGGTGGCCCCGTGTTTCCAGCCCCCGTGGTTGGCAGTGGGGGGGCCACCTCAGGGAAGTTGCTCCTGGAGGCAGATGAGCTATGTGATGATGGTGGGGATGGGAGAGGGGCAGTGGTCCCTGGGGCTGGGCTCCGAAGGCCTACCTGCATGCCTGCCAGTGCTGTGCCACAGAAACACTGGGTATATGTGAAGCGAGGTAGAAATTGCCCTGCACCGGCACCTCTGGTTCCCCGAGACCCAGATCTGGAGGATGAGGAAGAGGAGGAAGACCTGGTGTTGACTTGTGAGGACGATGAGGATGAAGAACTGGGGGGTGGTTCTGGGGTTCAAGCAGGGAGAGAACCTGAAGCTACCCTGAGTATCAGCGATGTGAGGACCCTGACAGAGCCTCCAGACAAGGGTGAGGAGCAGGTCAATTTCTGTGAGTCCTCCAATGATTTTGGCCCTTATGAGGGTGGGGGCCCTGGGGCTGGGCTTGATGACTCTGGAGGGCCCACTCCTTCCTCCTATGTCCCCACCCATCCTCCACGACCCCTCCTTCCCTTGGACATGCAGGGCAACCAGATCTTGGTTTTCCCGTCCTCCTCTTCCACCTCCTCACAGGCTCCAGGCCAGCCACCTGGGAACCCGGCAGAACACGGGGCAGTGACCCTGGGGACCACCTCTGCCGTAGGCCTGGGTGTGCCAGGTGGCACTGGTGGGACTCCTGGAGGGACAGGCAGTGGTGATGGGAATAAGATCTTTCTGTGCCACTGTGGGAAGGCTTTCTCACATAAAAGTATGCGGGACCGGCATGTGAACATGCATCTCAACCTGCGACCCTTTGACTGCCCAGTGTGTAACAAAAAGTTCAAGATGAAGCACCACCTGACCGAGCACATGAAGACACACACGGGCCTCAAGCCCTATGAGTGCAGCGTCTGTGCCAAGAAGTTCATGTGGCGAGACAGCTTCATGCGTCACCGTGGACACTGTGAGCGCCGGCACCGGATGGGCGGAGCCGGGGCCGCACCAGGACCAGGACCAGGACCGGCTGCACCCAGTGGGTCAGCTTTGCAACCCAAAAGAGAGTCTTCTGGATCTGGTGGCGGCAGTGGCGATGAGACGAGAGGGGCCACGCCCCCGTCCAACAGACCTGTCTGGTCCCCACCCAGCGTGCACAAGGTGGAGATGGATTTCAGTGGGGGCGGAGGAGCGCCCTGAAGGGCAGGCGGTTGGGTAGCTTTGGTGGAGGAGGGACAGAGAGCACAGGCCCGGGGCTTCGTGGCCTGTGGGGAGCTTTCCCACCACTGCCTTTAGTCAATGGACTTGTATATATACTGGAGCTGGCACGTGTACCATCACCAGCCCCTTCCTCCCTCGGTATCCCCAGAACTGAGCCTTTCCTTCACCTCCGATGGGTACACCGAAGCCCCTGCTCCACGGACTAGGGCTAACGTGGGGCGCGGCGGGGCGGGGCGTTTTGAGCATCCTCGAGTCACAGGGTCAAGGGTCAGGTTGTGCTAGTCTGTGCCTGAAGTCTGTGTTTGTGTTGTGGGACGAGGCCTTTAAGTCTTACCACTGTCCTTTCACCCTCCTGCAGGATGCGCCCCTTATTTCTTCTGTACTACCCCACACCTCACATGGGGATCCCCAATTCGGTTTTCATGAGAGTGGGTGCAGACAGAAGGGAGTGATTCTCATAGTATAGGCTTTAAATTTTTTAACAGTGATTAAAATATTTATTGGTCACTTCATTGGCTCCCTGGCAGCCCCTCTGTGTTTGCTGGGCTCCCGGACCAGGCAGGGGAACGCGCGAGCTGTGGTTCTTAGGGAAGTGTCTCGGGACGACCCCGGAGGGGGAGCATAGGTTTGTGGACTCCAAGCTGGCCCTGCGGGGCGGCAGGGCCGGGAGGGCTGGAGAAGACAGGGCGTGGCGGGATCTCTGCGCCGCCTCCTCCCCTCACCTGCCCAGAGCTGGGAGTTCCCCTGCCCCTCCTGCCGGCCTGGGCTGGAAAATGAAAGCGAAAGGGGGAAGCCACTGGGGTGGAGGAGATCGCAGCGCCATGAAGACTCTCCCTCTGCTCATCGCTGTGGCTTTGGGTGAGCCAACCCACCGACCTGCTGCCCAGGAAGGGGTCGCGGGGAAGGAGAGGGAGGTGGTCCTCCCGCGCGCCCGGGGTGGGCCGGGTCTCTGGTCACTGGAGCCCCTCTCCCCAGGCCTGGCGACCGTCTCGGCAGGGCCAGCGGCCATCCAGTGCTGGCTCGTGGAAGATGCAGGTCGGGGTGGCCTGGCCAAGAAACCTGCCACGCTGCTGCTGCGCCAGGGACCCGGGGGACCGCCGCCCCGGCCAGACCTTGACCCTAAGCTATACCTGAAGGTGGACGGTGAGTCTTCCACGACTCGCTCGCACCTTCCACCTCCACAGAAAGCCCCTCTTCCTTAGTTCCCGTAGTGACCCCGGGCCTCGGTTTCCCCTTTTGCATTTGAGTCCCAAGTTTCTCACTACTGCAGCAGTATGTAGTAGCACTACGGTGCATGTGAAGGTTCCCGAATGCCGCCCTCCCTAGCCGGGAACTACAGCTGCACCCTTTGGGTCTGCAGACCCCGCGGGCGCCCTGCTGGCCGCCTTCAAGCGGTACCCCGCCGGCGCCCCTGCACCGCATTGTGAGATGAGCCGCTTCATCCCGTTCCCCGCCTCGGCGAACTGGGCCAGAGGTCTGATCCCGGAGCAGAGCTGCCCGCGGGCCCTGGACGGGGATTGGCTGTTAGTAAGCATGACCAGCACCGCTCTCAGCCTCTCCAGCCTGCTTCGACCACAGCCCGAGCCTCAGCGGAAGCCTGTCCTCATCACCATGGCAACAGGTAGCTGGGGAGGGGAGATACAGATGGATGGATAGATGCTGATAGTCTAGATCGGTCACTGGTGACTCGCTGTGTGTGGCTGAGCGGGTCGTTTCTCCAATTGGGGTTCAGTTTCTCGTTCCTTAAGCGAGGCAGCTAGGTTAGAATTTATCTCCAAATTTCCATGTAGGCCGACTGCAGTTTGGGGGCGGGACTTTGCGGAGACCATGGGGTTGAGGTGGTGGCGCGGGTTTCCAGACACCAAAGTTTGAGGAACTTGTAAGGTGCTGGGTAGGGAGTCCTGAAAGCAAGAACTTTTTCTGCACCCTCCCAGGTCTGTTGGTGTCTAGACACCCCACCTACAGTTGACCCTGTTTTCAGAAATCAGACTTTGAGCTTCCCGTGAGTCTATACCAGCCTCCCAGCACTTAGCAAAACAAGGGAAGCTTTGGTCATTTGTCAGGTGTACCTTCCCTGATCGCTGCTTCCCTAGGGCTCCTCTGCGTGGACTGTGGTCCATGAACAGTACCCCTAGTGGACTGGAAGGCCAGAGTCCAGACAGTGGTTTTCTTCTGTGAAGACAGACAGACACTTCTTGCAGCTTGAGTTCCCAGGGGTCCAGCACTTCGTGGGGCTGGGGTAGGAAGACTGCATGGGTACATATGCAGAAATGGGGTAGATCTGATCTAGATAGCTGGACCACTTGCTTCTGTCTGTGGATACCAGGTAGTTGACAGGTAGAGAGAGAGAATCCTTGGCTTCTCCCAGTTTCTGGTGTTTTCACCCAAACTCTCTGACAGGCAGGGTAACTCCCTCCAAGCCCCTGCAGTTTTCCTTCATCACTTGGAATCACCCAGGGCCTGGGGGGGCAGTTCTGTTGGCACCTCCCTCCTCAGGCACCCACCCTGTGCAGGCTCAGGGGAAAACTGCTCATTGTGGGTGCAGTCACCCCTCCCGAGGCCCCTTTCCTAGCCTGCTAGTCTTTACCCTAGGTGGTAGTGACGAGCTCTGTTCCCCAGGGTCTGTTTTGTACATCTGTGAAAGGCAGACATTATTTTCACAGCTGCCTTTCCTTTGTTGTGACAGTCAAAGGAGGCACTGTATTAATTTATTTGCTGATCTGATAAATATTTATTAGCATTAAGAACAAGTCAGGGCCCAGTAATTGTCAGATCAAGCTCCAGATAACTCTTGTTGGAAGCATCTCAAAGCCTTGGCCAGATGTGGTGGCACATGCCTGTAATATTAGCATCAGGGAAACTAAGGCAGGAGGATCAAGAGACTGAAGCTAGCCTAGGTTGTAAAGGGAATCCTGGGCCAGCCTGTGCAACATAGCAGGGCCCTGTCCCCAAAACAACATAATACCATGTGGCATTCCTAACACATTATAGCTAGTAAAAGATAGCTTGACTCAGTATCCATTTTTAAGGCTGAGGACCTGTTCCTTCAGAGTTCTCGTGGCTTCATTCACTTTATTGAAACAGTATCTTCAGCATGAAATGGAGAAGTAAGCATTTTGCCCTTGGATCTCTAGATCTAGAATACCATAGTCTGCAGTGTGTAGTGCTCTAATATGTAAAACACGCATATGCAAACTATCCTGGGTGGAGGGCCAGGAAGAGTCCTGAGGGGTTAGTGATAGACCCAGGTTACAAGAGCACAAGGCAGAGCTTGTCAACATTATGGACAAACCATATAGGCTTAACTTTTTGGTTACAAGGTTATATAAAGGTAATCTGTCCAGTCTTTTCTTATTGTAAAAGTCAATACCAAAAATACCAAAGACTAGGTCCTCCTCCAGGATATCTGAATCACAGCTTGTGTGACCCCAAGTTTTTTGAAGTTACAAAGGTCATCAGATGGATACAGCCCTCAATGTGCTTCTCAGATTTGTCATAATCCTCATGTGACATGTGTAGGGCTAGAGGTGTGGCACAGTAGTTGTGTGAGTTCTTAGCATGTGCTCTGAGCCCTGGGTTGATTCTATAACTGAACAGGAAAGTGGCTGGCGGACTATGCCTAGGAAGGAAGGGTAGGAAGGGAGGGTAGGAAGGGAGGGCAGGAAGGGAGGGCAGGAAGGGAGGGCAGGAAGGAAGGGCAGGAAGGGAGGGTAGGAAGGGAGGGTAGGAAGGAAGGGTAGGAAGGAAGGGCAGGAAGGAAGGGCAGGAAGGGAGCTGCAGGGCTGCCCAGGTGGGAAGACTGTTCCTCCCAAGCCCAGTGGAAAAACTTCCTGCCACGTTGTCTTCCTCATCAGGCTCTACTGTTACCATTAAGAAAATGGTTCTATTTGTTGTCACTCCACACATATACAGAGGACAGAATCTGGGGCCTTCCTTGCCCATGCTAAGCAAGCGCTCTATCAAGCTTCATGCCCAGTCTTTAAAAAAAAATTTAAATTATTTTATGTGCATGAGTGTTTTCCCTGCATGTATGTTAAGTGTAGCAAGTTGTACAATGCTGGCAGAGGTCAGAAGAGAGCACGGGATCCCCTGAAACTGGAATTATGGACAGTTGTTAGCTGTCATGTGAGTGCTGGGATCCAATCTGGGTTCTCTGCAAGAGCAGGCAGTGCTTTTAACTGCTGAGTCATCGTTCCCCCCTTCCTCCAGCCTTTTTAAATTTTAAAGTCTAAGTTGCTCAAGGTGACACTGAGCTCACTATGTAGCCCAGGTAGATTTTAATTTTGTGATCCTCTGCCTCAGTTTCCAAAAGCCTGGTGTTACAGGCTTGGGTCACCTCACTTGAATTGTTCATTTTTTTTGGTATAAATTAGACATGGGGTCTAGGGTGCAGGAAATCACTGATTTCAGTAGTATACTAATGTTTTTAAATAAATACACTTGTTTGCAATGCTTGGGAATCCAATGCTAGGCCTCGCCCATGCTGGGAGCACTCTATGGAGCTACATGACCAGCCCCAAGGAGAGACTTTCCTTACAGACTTTATGTGGATAGTATTTAATTCTAGCCACTCTTTTAAAATTTTTTAAAATTATTTTTATGTGTATTGTCTGCATGTATGTAAGTGTACCCATGTTATGCAATGCCAGTGGAAGTCAGAAGAGATCCCCTATAACTGGAGTTAAAGACAGTTGTTAGCCACCATATGGGTGGTAGGACTCAAACCCAGGTCTTCTGCAAAGGCAGTCAGCACTCTGAACTGCTGAGCCATCTCCCCAGCCCTTCTAGCCACTCTTTTTATGTGTGTGCATGTGTCTCTCTGTGTGTATGCCACATGTGTGCAGGTACCAGTGGAGGCCAGACAAACGCATCTGGTCCTCTGGAACTGGAGTTTCATGCAGTTAAGAGCTGCCTGGTGTGGGTGTTGGGAACCAAACTTGGGTTCTTTGAGAGAGCAGGTAGAGCTGTTAACCACTGAGTCATTTCTCCAGTTCTCTAAACATTCTTATTTAAGAAAAAATTTTGGGAGGGTCTTTTTGAGACAAGGTTTCCCTGTAGCCCCAGCTGGTCTGGAACTCACTATTTACCTGGCTTATGTAAAATAATTTGTAAAATATTTTATATTATTTTTATTTTACGTGTATGAGTGTGTTGCCTGTATGTATGTAAGTGCACTTGTGTTGTGCAATGTGCACAGAGGTCAGAAGGAGTAGGATCTCCTGGAGCTTGAGTAGCACATAGTTCTACTATGTGGGTGCTAGGAACTGAATGCCTGTCCTCTGTAAGAGCAGCCTGTGTTCTTAACTGCTGAGTCATCTCTCCAGCCCCTAAAACTGTTTTTAGATTTTATTTTTCATTATCTTGAATCTCTGTATGTGTACAGGTCATGTGCACAAGTGTGCCCCGAGCACTCCCCACCCCTCAGAAAGGAAAAGGAGACATTTGTGAGGCTGACTGAGTTCTAGGCTAGCATGGCCTACATGCTGAGTTTTAAGACAGCCTAGGTCAGTATGAGATCTGTCTCCAAGAAAAGATATGCAGGGGTGTCCTGGAGACTTGGCTAAGTGGTAGAGTGCTGGCTTGCCATGCACAAGGCCTTGGGTTTGATCCCCAGCACTTAGAAAACCATAAAGTGAAAATGTTTAAATAAAGTATCCAGGGGGGAGGGCCTAGGGAGGTGGCTCAGGAGAGAACACTGGTTGGTTGCCAGCACTCAAATGGTAACTTCAGTTCCAGGGGGATCTGATGCCCTCTTTCTGAATCTCTGGGCCCTGCATGTACCTGGTATGTTTACATACAGGCAGGCAAAACACTCATGAACATTAAAAAGAACAAAAAAGTGTTCTCAGCAGATCCAGTCATCTTAAGAGCTTGAGAGCTGGAATGGACAGTGCTGAGTGCAGATTTCAAGGGCTCCTCTGCCCTAATCACCCCTAGGGCTCTCAGCTTACTCTCAGCTGGCCTAGACCCAGAGCTAAAGAAGAGCTTGAAGGTAGCATTCAAAATGGAGGCGGCCTCCGAAGGGGGGCAGACGGGTCTGGACCACCTTTCTGTGTCTCTGTTCCTTCCCCTGTCTCCCCCAGTGGTACTGACTGTCCTCACCCACAACCCTGCCCCTCGAATCCAGCTGGGAAAAGATGCAGTGCTGGACCTGAACTTTGCCTACATGCCCCCCATCCTGGAAGATGCCACATCCCTGGCCCCAGGTCCCCCTCCCTTTGGGCTGGAGTGGCGACGACAGCACCAGGGCCAGGGGCACCTGCTCCTGGCCGCAACTCCTGGGCTGGTTGAGCAGATGCCACCAGCCCAAGAGGGATCTGTGGCATTTGCTGCTTGGGATGACAATGAGCCCTGGGGTCCATGGTCTGGCAATGGAACCTTCTTGCTGCCTGCAGTACAACCCTTTCAGGAGGGCATCTACCTGGCCACTGTACACCTGCCATACCTGCAAGGGCAGGTCTCCCTGGAGCTCACTGTGCACAGTGAGTGGGGACAGAAATCCAGGGGTGGTGGATACTGGGGTTGAGATACTGTGGCAGAGGAAGGGCTGATGGGGAAGAGGGTGCGTGGATAGTTCAGTGGAGACAGACAGAGTTCTGGGAGGGGAAGAGTCCCAGGAATCTGAGGGGCTTTGACATGCAATGTAGCAATGAGGAAACAGCAGGCCCCCATCCTCAGAGCTGCCTGCCTTCGGGGTTAGGGAGCCAGAGGCCATGCTGAGGGAGGGGGTGGACTCCCGCACTCTTCTTTCCTACTCTTTCCTCAGAGCCCCCCAAAGTGTCTCTAACACCAGCACCCCTCATATGGGCTGGCCCAGGAGAGGCACCTCCAGAGCTGCTCTGCCTTGTATCCCACTTTTATCCTCCGGAGGGCCTGGAGATGGAGTGGGAGCTCCGAGGTAGCCCAGGAGGTTCTAGGAAGGCTGAAGGGCAGAGGTGGCTCTCTACCCTCCGCCACCATTCGGATGGCTCTGTCAGCCTGGCTGGGCACCTGCAGCTGCCCCCAGTCACCGCCAAACACCATGGAGCACGTTACGCCTGTCGTGTCCACCACCCCAGCCTGCCGGCATCGGGGCGCAGTGCTGAAGTCACCATGCAGGTGGCAGGTAATTGTTGGGAGGGTCTCAGTGCCAGGGGGACCCTCGGAAAACACTAAGCTCACTTGTACCCTTCCACCGGCTAGGCCTCTCCGGGCCCTCAATTGAGGATGGCATAGGCCTGTTCCTGTCAGCCTTTCTCCTTCTCGGATTCATCAAGGTGCTAGGCTGGGTGGGTAAGTGTGAACTCCACCCCTCCAGACATTTCCTACCTACTGTCTGAAGCCGGCACCCATCCTTCAGCTCCCATATCCTACCTCTCTCCATCTTTTTCCACAGCTGCCTACCTGACCATTACCAAAGACTCAAAGAAGTTAACAACAGCTGCCGGCCTGACCACTGGAGAGGACTCAGAGAAGGTAAGAGCAGTCCGCCCCCGACCTTTCCTTATCATCACCTTCCCTGTCCTCCACCTCACTGCCTGTGGAGGGGGCTGACTGCTGGTGTGGCAGGCAGTCCCAGACTCAGACTTCACAGAAGTGGGTTAAATCCTGTCCTCATCCTAACTAGCTCAACTAGAACATTGGCTGTTTCCTTGGGTGTAGGAATTGAAAAAAAAAAAAAAAAAACTATACAGGCAATTCTGTCCAATAGATGTATAAGTATAATGTTCAATCACACATACACATGAAATAAAGTAATAGCCATGTTAAAAGAAGACAAGGCTGGGTCTGGTGGTGCATGCCTTTAATCCCAGCACTCAGAGGCAGAGGCAGGCAGATCTCTGTGAGTTCAAGGCCAGCCCAGTCTCCATAGTTCCAGGACAGCTAGGGCTACAGGGAGACCCTGTCTCAAAAAGGACAAATCCTGCCCCCAAAACCCCAAAAGCCAAGAAGCCAGGTGTATTGGCCTGTGCTTCCAATCACAACTCTGGAGAGGCTGGGGCAGGAAAATCCTCCTGAGTTCCAGGTCAGTCATGTGCTACATTAGAGACATTGGCTCATGGGGGAACAAAAAGTAAAGCGAAAGGTGAAACTTAACAATACACTTTCTTTTGTTTTTTGAGACAGGGTCACACTGTGTAGCCCCAGCTGGCCTGCCAGTCAAGAGATCTACCTGCCTGAGTGCTGGAATGAAGGCATGTTGCACCATGCCTGGCTTGTTATTGTTGAGGCATACAGGGTCTTGTGTAGCCCAGACTGATCTCAAACTTACATATAGCTGAGTTTTACCTTGTGACTTTTTCCTTTGAGACAGGGTCTCACTATGTAGCCCTGTTGGCCTTGAACTCCAGATTCACCTGTCTCTGCCTCCTGATTACTGGGACTATTTTTGTGTATGAATGTTTGCCTACATATTATGTTAACCATAACTATGCAGGTGCCCACCAAGCCAGAAAAGGGCCTTGGATCCCTCAAAACTGGAGTTATAATTTCGATCTGCCAAGTGGGTGCTAGAACCCAACCAGGGTTCTCTACTAGAGCAACTGCTCTTAACAGATGGACCTTGAGCACATTTCTGCCTCTGCTTCCTGAGTGCTGGGATTATTGGCCCGTGCCACCACCATGTTCATTTTTTTCCTTTTTTGAGACAAGGTCTCTCTGAAGCCCCAGCTGGCCTGGAACTCACTACGTAGATCAAGCTGGTCTTGAATGCACAGAGATCTGCCCGCCTCTGCCTCCCAAGTGCAGGGACTAAAGGCACATACCACCACGCCCAGCATCTTTAACTTAAAAAAAAAAAAAAAGTACATTCATTTGTGTGTGTGTATGCACATACCATGGTGCATTTTTGGAGGTCAGAGAACTTGTGGGAGTCAGTTCTCTCTTTTCACCATGTGGAACCTGAGGTTCAAACTCACATGCAAGCTGGCACGGAAAGCTCCTTTATCCACTGAACCACCTCATTGGTCGACCTTTCCTCCTTTTTAAACGATCTGTTTATCTTGTGTGTGTGTGAAGGCAGACAGGCACATGACACTACATGTGTGTTGATCTTTGAGGACAACTCCTGGGAATCAATTTTCTTCTGCTACTTTGTAGGATCTGAGGATCCAATTCATTGTCCTGCAAGTCCTTTCACCTGCTAAGCCATATTGCCAGGATCTTTTTTTTCAATGCAGAAGATAGGCAGTTTGTTACAGAATAAAGTAGGGTTTCACCAAATGTCAGAATTGGGGAGGAAAACACCCTCATGGAGTGTAAATAAACCACGACCACAACCACTGTGGAGCCTACACTAAGTCTAAATCATGTCCAGAATAGGTAGGCATATAAACAATATAAGAAATAGGGCTGGAAAGATGGCTTAGCAGGTAAAAGCATTGTCTGCTTTTGCAGAGGACCTGGGTTCAACTGCCAGCACCCACAGTTCCAGGGGATCCGATGCCCTCTTCTGACCTCCACGGGCACTATACAACACAGGTGTACTTACATACATGCAATAAACTCATACATATAAAATAAAATAAAAAATAAAGAAATGGCAGCCAAGCATGGTGGCACACACCTTTAATTCCAGCACTTGGGAGGCAGAGGCAGGGGAATCTCTGTGAGATCAAGGCCAGCCTGATCTACACAGTGAGTTCCAGACTGCCAACTAGAGCTCAGGAAGGCCCTATTCTCAACACCCCCCCACCCCCCCCAAAAAAAGGCAAAACAAGGCAGGGAATACAGCTCAGGGGTGGAGTGTTTGCCTAGCACGCAATTAGGCCCTTTAGTTTGCTCACTAGCAATCAAAACAGAACAAGAAATAGTCTTCTTTTTCTATCCTTAAAGCAGGTGCTTTTGTAATACTGTCTACACAGCTCAAGCAGGCAGAAAACGCTCGCCCCTTCCTTCTCCCGACCTGTTAACTAGATTAACCAGGAACAACTCTCAACTGCTAACCCTAAATTTCCTTACTTCCTTTTTCTTTTCCAGAAAACACGCTGAAGGCACTCACCAGCATTATATGGAAGCGACTGTCATCTTTGTTCCAAGAGACTGCAGTAGCTCCCTTACACAGCACCTCTTATTTTCTTCTCCAACTCCTTCCATTGAGAAACTGGGGTTATTATTATTTTTTAAGACATATCTGGAATTCGGAAAGCTCTAGGCCAGTGGCTCTCAAAATTTTCAGTCTCAGGATTTCAAGAATTATCAAAAAGTCCGAAGAGTTTTTATGTGGGTTACGGCTATTGGTATTTATTTTACTAAAAGTTAAAAACGAGAAAAAAAGGTAGGTATGTGATGAGACACGCCATTAATGCCGGGAGGTAGAGGCAGTTGAATCTCTCTGAGTTCCAGGTCATGGCGAGACCTTTTCTAAAATAGAAAAAAGAAAGATAAGGAAAAGAAAAACAAAAACCAAAATCTTAACACAAGCACACTCTAGTCGCCGAGAGTCACAGGGTCAACACACAGCACTGGGGTTCTGGGACGCTTCACTGTACACTCAAGAGAATTAGAGCGGAGAGACACTTAGCATCTTCACGTCTTGGAGACCCCTGGGACAGAGCAGACCTTGAGAACCAGTGCCCTAGAGCCACCTGCTGCCCCACCCTACGTGGTGGACTACAGCTTAGTAGTCCTGTCTAGCGCCCGGCTCTCCTCTCAAACCCCAGCTATTCCTTTCCTCCAGTGAACCTAACGCTCCATTCCCTCTGCCTGGTCCACCATCGCCCTCCCTGGGCCCTGGGCCAGGTCGACCTCGTCCTTCCGTGCGTCTCTTTCCTATGGCTCACCAAATCTGCTTTCCCTGGCCGGAACCATCTAGTCCGTCCTCCGTTGTCCCCGGCCGGGAGGAGTGAAGCGGCAGCGCCGCTTGCGGCCTACCCTGTGGCAATAAAGTGACTGAGTTCCCAACCTGGTATCTCATTCTGCCCTCTTCCCAAGCACCGTGAACCTTCGGCTCTCTCCTCCAAGACACCCTGGAGACAACCTAAACCCGGAGGAACAGCGTGCGCGACCCGGCGCAACTCCCGGGGCGGGTCCGCGGGGGCCGGAAGCCTTCCCCACGCCTGTTCGGAGCCGGACGTGGAGGCTTCCGGCCCGCCCCCCCACGAGTGGGCGGGCCCGAGGGCCTCTCAGAAAACCCGGAGCGGAGTCGCTCCGCTGCACTCGCGGGCTGCGTGGGCAGTGTCACCCGCGGGCTGCAGTGACGGGGTCTCGCCCCAAGTCGGGCGCTTTCTGCGGGACTCGCAGCCTCGTCTAGTTGGAGAAAGGACTTACATTCTGCTCTTGCCAACCCCCCCCCCAGTTGGAGTCAGGAACTTGTTCCCCCCCATTCAGAGCTGGGCGACTTGGGCTTAAGAAGCCCCGAGTTGGGGTGCAGGGGGCAGCGGAGGGGAGACTCGGCCTCCAGGTCCCGGCCCCCGGCGCTCCCCGCGTCCACCGCCCTGGCTCCTGTCTTCACTTCCTTCCCTTTTTGGCTCCTGCTCTCGGAGCGGGCGGACGCGGGGGGAAGCGGAAAGGGCGGGAGGGCCTGGGAGCCCGGCGGGGTGCTGGGGGTGCGGAAAGGCCAGGGAGGGGACTCGGTCGGGGGCCGGAGACCGACGAGAACAGCGGCCCGGGACCCACGCGCTGCCCCCACCCCTCCGGAGCAGGTCAGAGCCGGAGAGCCGGGTGGCCATGCCCTATCCGCACTCGTGAGCCCTCCCTCCTAACATGGACCCAGGGCCCCGGTTCCCCACCCGCGTCGCCCTTCCCCACGGCCTTCCTGCAGGACCCCCCACTCGCGTCCCGTCCCCGCCCGGCGCCCCCACGCCCTGCTCCCCACGCCTGACTCCACCCCCACCCACCCGTCTCTCCCCAGGCGCCCCCATGGCCCGACCCCGCTGATTCCTTCACCCGGCCATGCTCCCGCGGCCCTTGCGGCTGCTTTTGGACACGAGCCCCCCCGGGGGAGTCGTGCTGAGCAGCTTCCGGAGCCGAGACCCCGAAGAGGGTGGGGACCCAGGTGGCCGGGCCGTGGGCGGGGGGCAGGAGGAAGAGGAGGAGGAAGAAGAAGAGGTGAGACGCGGGTGGCGGGCGGCGGGGCGTACATGTTTCGGAGTCAGTTCTCTCGCTGTCTCCGGGTCGTCTCTTCCTGCCCCGCATCTGCGCCTGTCGTGGGCTGTCTGCCTGCCCTCCAGCTGCGCGGTGCTGGCGCCCCAGCAGTCCTCCCTGCGACTCAGGACCCACCCGCAGGAACCTGCCTAGTTCCTGCCTGGAACCTCCGGCGGGCGGGCTGTGTCTGCGAGCTCGGGCCCTCGGCCCCTCACATCTGCTGCCTCTGGGCAATTGTTTCTGAGTCCCTGTCTCTTCCAGTCTTTGTTTGACGGGGAGGGGTTTGTTTCCACAGTAACCAGCTCCTCTGACTGGGATTGGGGAGGGAGCCCTCAGATTTCGACACCCCTCCCCTTACCCTCTTGGGCTTGATAGGTGGCAGGAGACCAAGGTTTTGGTACCTGGAGAGAGGTTCCCAGACTCTGTGAACTGTGGTCATCTGCGTTAATGGTCGTGGCCAGGAGCAGGATTTGGGACCTCAGGAGGGGCGAGAAGTTACATTGAGGGCCCAGAGGCCTGGGACTCCTGGGTTCAGACTTTGGGTAAAGTTAGGGTGACTGGCAAGGCTGGTTTTTCGGGATCGGTCGGGGGAGGGGCTAGAGCCACGTGATGCTGAGTCTACCTCCCCCCAATCATCCCCACTTCCCCTTCTCCTTCCTGTAACTGGGATTGGAGCCGCCACCTTCAGGGGGTCCCCTGGGCCGAGATTCACTGGAGCCGCACCTGGGGACTTGGGGGATAGGGGACCGAGGGAAAGGACTAATTTTAGGTTCCTCGGGTTCTGACGGTTAGGGAGGGGCATGTGACTGCCTCAAGTTTCAGTCTCTCAAGGTCTTGTTTTGGCACTGTGCCTCTTCTGCCTTCCCGCTCCTGCCGTTTGCACTCCGCTTTTCTGCTGTGTTAGGGTCAGCTCTGGGGGGGAGGGGATTCGGAAGTCTCAAGGAGAAGGGGACTTGCATTCAATCAAAACCCTCACTGCAACCTCCTCGTCGTCTCCAACGAGCTCTGAGGCGGCTGGGGGGGGGCTGTCTGGGCCCCAGCGGGGGAGACCTGGGGTCACCAGCACCCAGTACCTCTCCTGCCCCTCGCACTCGCTGGTATTATCCCCCGCCATCACAGGTGAGGGGTACAGAGTCTGGGGTGAGATGGCTGGGGACAGTAGGGTGGTGCGGTGGACTGACGCCCCCCATTTCCTTGCTCCTCCAGGCTCCTGTGTCTGTCTGGGATGAGGAGGAGGATGGTGCCATCTTTACTGTCACAAGTCGTCAGTATCGGCCTCTTGATCCCTTGGTGAGATCATGGCTTTAACTTCTCACCTCTGACCCCTCACTTCCCAGTTCTTTCTCTTGATTTTTTGGCCAGAGCATGGGGTTAGATGATGCTGTGTGACTTAGGCCAAATAACTTTTTCCTCTCTGAACCTTGGCAAAATGAGTGGTTTTCATTTCGAGGTCGGGGATTATTTTAGATATCCAGCAGCAGAGCCAAGGATGTCAGTGACCCACCCTTCTTGTCCTCCAGGCCCCCATGCCTCCCCCTCGTTCCTCCCGACGTCTCCGAGCTGGCACACTGGAGGCTCTGGTCAGACAGCTGCTGGATGCCCGGACATCAGGGGCTGACATGACCTTCACTCCAGCCTTGCTGGCCACCCACCGGGCCTTCACTTCCACACCTGCCCTGCTGGGACTTGTGGCAGACAGGTCAGGGTCAAAAAGACCAAGGGTCGTAGAAGCTTCTGGACTTTCTGAAAGTAGGAATGTACCTCTGAAGCACTCAGAGCACCTCCCCCCGGAGGCTGGAAAAGATGCACAGGTAGATCCTCTTCCCTATCCCAATCCCTAGGCTGGAAGCTCTTGAATTGAATTCTCCTGGTGAGCTAGAGAGGACCACAGGGTGAGTGCCCCCCCCCCCATCTCAACCTCAGCTCCTTCTGCACAAGCTGCAGTTTGACCTCTAACCCTTGGCTGGTCCTCCTTCTCTCAGGGTAGCCATCTCTGTTCTGTCAACCTGGCTGACCTCTCACCCTGAGGATTTTGGCTCTGAGGTCAAGGGTCAGCTTGACCGGCTTGAGAGCTTCTTGCTTCGGACAGGGTATGCAGCAGGGGAGGGTGTTGGGGGGGGCAGCGCTGACCTCATCCGAAACCTTCGGGCCCGGGTGGACCCCCAGGCCCCTGACCTTCCTAAGCCCCTGGCCCTCCCCGGCGATTCCCCTGCTGACCCCACGGATGTCCTGGTGTTCCTCGCTGACCACTTGGCCGAACAGCTGACCCTGCTAGATGCGGTGAGACCCTGACCTTTGACCCCATGCCCTCTGACCCCTTACTAACTTCTCCTTGCTTCCAACCCTCCTGGTCCAGTTCCCAGCCTCTTCCAACTACTGTTCTGACTAGTCCCTTCTGCCCTCGGCTGTTACTCCTCAAGCCTAGTGCCCTGCTGGTTCCCTAGCTACCTCAGGCCCTTAGATCCCTGATACTGGAAACTTGCACCACTTGACTATGAACTTTAACCTCTGCCCTCTGCTCTGCAGGAGCTGTTTCTCGATCTGGTCCCCTCTCAGTGCCTGGGAGGCCTGTGGGGTCACAGAGACAGGCCTGGGAATTCTCACCTCTGTCCATCTGTCCGAGCTACTGTCACACAGTTCAACAAGGTCGCAGGGGCAGTGGTCAGCTCTGTCCTGGGGGCCACCTCAGTTGGAGAGGGGCCAGGGGAGGTGACCATACGGCCACTACGCCCCCCACAGAGGGCCCGGCTCCTGGAGAAGTGGATCCGAGTGGCAGAGGTGGGAGAACGGCACCTCTGGGGACCGTGGTAGAGAGGGTTCCCACAGCTCTGACGTTATTCTTGCCCCCATCCCAGGAGTGCCGTCTGCTCCGGAACTTCTCTTCAGTCTATGCTGTTGTGTCGGCCTTGCAGTCCAGCCCCATCCACAGGCTCCGGGCAGCTTGGGGGGAAGCAGCCAGGTAGGAAAATGACACTGAGGCCTAGGGTGGGGAGGCTGAGCCAAGCCTGTGCCCAGGGCCACTGTTCTCCCTCCCTAGGGACAGCCTCAGAGTGTTTTCCAGCCTGTGCCACATTTTCTCAGAGGAGGATAATTATTCCCAGAGCCGAGAGCTGCTCATGCAGGTGAGGTCAGTCCCTGGCTTTCCTCCCCTTCCCGGCGCCTGCTCTCTGCCCATCACCTTGTGTTCTCAGCACCAGGAAGTGAAGCTGCAGCCCCCTGTGGAGCCTCAGTCCAAGAAGGCCCCAAGGTCTGGCACCAGGGGTGGGGTGAGTGACCAGTGGGACTGGGAGAAGGGAGGCTCAGATGTGGAGGATGAAGACAGTTCTGGGGGGAAAGTGTGAAGGGCTAGAGAGTCTCACACACCCTGACAGGGGTCTGATCCTGATCTCTGCCCACAGGGTGTGGTTCCATACCTTGGAACCTTCCTGAAGGACCTTGTGATGCTGGATGCAGCTTCCAAGGATGAGCTAGAGGTCAGTGTAGTATGTGTGTGCGTGCTTGCACGCAGGTATTGTGTTGCTTGCACTGTGATGGCTTGACAGGTGCATCTCAGGGTCAGGCCAAACCCCTTTCAAAAAGAGGCTGAAGGCAGAAGCAGCTGATGCAATTTCTGAGGCCAGATTCTGTTACCATGGCAAGCGAGTACATCCTCTTTGTACCTCAGTGGTCTGTCAGTACCGGTCTGACAGTACCTCAGCCTGTTGTGAGGGATAAAAGGACCCGATATTTGTCAAGTGCTTTGAACTTACCTGAAATGTTGACATACATGGTTGGTTAAATATACAAATACTGAGGGCTTGGGTCTAATCTCAGCGGTACTACAAGAAGTCCTGGGCCTCCGTGAGTTCCTTCGCCTCTGTGAGCCCCATTTCCTCATCTATAAAGATGTTCTCTACTGAGATGGCACTCTAAAGGGTCAAAAGGAGAGTTTAAGATAAGAAAGATGGCGGCCCCGAGGTCTGGAGTGGTTGGTGGTCTGGCTCTGACGTGTGTTTAGGGGGCCCCAGGCAGGGTGGGACTTTGACCCCTCCCCCTGCTGTCCTTGCAGAATGGCTACATCAATTTTGAGAAGCGGAGGAAGGTGAGGAGCGCAGGGCTGGACTTGGGACTTCCCTGCCGGTGTCTCTGGGAGGGGAGGAGGGACAAAGTCGGGGGTCCCTGAGTTTTGGCTCCTGCATTTGAGGGCTCCTTCCCAGGAGTTTGCTGTCCTTTCTGAGCTGCTACGGCTGCAGGATGAATGTCGTGGCTATGACCTACGACCTGACCCCGATATCCAGCAGTGGCTCCAGGGCCTCCAGCCACTGACCGAAGCTCAGAGGTGCCTGCCAGGGTGAAGCTGGGTTCTAGGAGTCTGGCTGGGTGCGGGTAGTTGGTGGCATGTCCTGACCACTCCCTGTTCTCCTGCCCAGTCACCGTGTGTCCTGTGAAGTGGAGCCGCCCGGTACCAGTGACTCTCCTGCCCCAAGGATGCTTCGGCCCACGCTAGTCATCTCGCAGTGGACAGAGTGAGCAGACCATTGGCTGAGAGCTGGTTTCATGGGGCCTTGCTGCCCTCCCTCTCATTCTCTTAATTTTCTGTCTCTCCAGAGTTCTGAGCTCTGTTGGGGGCCCCACCCCTCTTGTGTCGTGGGACCGGCCCAGTGTAGGAGGAGAAGAGGTACCTGGAACTCCTGCTCCTCTTCTGACCCGGCTAGCCCAGGTGAGCCTGGTCTTGACCACAGCACTACCTGACAGTTCTCTTTGCCTCTCTGCCTTCATGACCACACCTGTGTTTTCCCCTAGCACATGAAGTGGCCATCTGTCTCATCTCTGGACTCTGCCTTGGAAAGCAGCCCCTCTCGGCACAGTCCTGCTGACCCCAGCCACCTCTCTCCCCCAGCCTCCTCCCCAAGGCCTCCTCGAGGTCACCGCCGCTCAGCCTCTTGCGGCTCCCCGTTAAGTGGGGGCACAGGAGAGGGGCTCTCTAGGGCTACTGAATGTGGGGGAGGGGGACCTGGACCAGGGTCCTCTGATTGCCGAATCATTCGTGTCCAGATGGAACTGGGGAAAGATGGCAGTGTCTACAAGAGCATCTTGGTGAGGGGCCTGGGCCTGACCAGGACTTTGCCTTTCTAGAGAGGAGTGTTGTCTTAGGTTTGGGTAGCCAGATGGACTTGATCGCAGTTTCAGTCTGAGCAGTTCTGTTTGGGTTGATGGCAACCCTGCGTCAACAGCTGCACTTTAAGTTTGGGGGAATGTAGAACACCTTCAGAACCAAGAGTTTTCCCAGGGAAGCAGCCTTGTTTCACTAGGTACCATGTGGCCTGACTTATGGGATACTAAGAGTCACTATATTAGGTTTTCTGTTCATTTTAAAGCATTGCGTACAGGTAACCTTTTTTGGTTGGAAGTATGAGAAACAGGTTCTAACAGTGGATTTATTCCTCTTTTGGTCTCCTGTACCAGGTGACAAGCCAGGACAAGGCTCCAAGTGTCATTAGTCGTGTTCTTAAGAAAAACAATCGAGACTCTGCGGTGGTTTCAGAGTTTGAGCTGGTTCAGCTACTACCTGGGGCGCGAGGTGAGAGGCCAGACTCCAGGGAGTGCCCCACACCCACCCCACACCCGGCGCTTGGGGAAGGGATGCTTGACACCCATCTCTGAACCCCACAGAGCTGACCATCCCACCCTCAGCTAATGTCTTCTACGCCATGGATGGTGCGTCCCATGATTTCCTCCTGCGGCAGCGGAGAAGGCCTTATGCTGCCACACCCGGCTCCCATAGCGGCCCTGGCCCCTCTGCCTCAGGAACTCCCCCAAGTGAGGGAGGTGGGGGCTCCTTTCCCAGGATCAAGGCCACAGGGAGGAAGATTGCACGGGCACTATTCTGAGGACAAAGTCCTGTTGGTTTACAGAAATAATGGCCTTCACACCAGTTGTGGGCAGCCATTACATTACATTGGGATAGAAATCCCGAGGTGGCCAGCCATGCTGGGACAGTGAAATGCCACTTGTTTACCAAACCACTGAGAAGCCAGCCCTGTGGGAGCTGGTGATCATAGAACCAAATTGGACGCCTGTGTATAGCTGCCAGCCCTGAGGAGAGAGCACACAGGGTGCTAGAAACGAGCACTAGTTTCTGCCACATCCTAGCCTGGGAAGGGCCAAGGAAGGGCCTGGAGTGGAGTTGGGAGAAGAAAGGCCCAGAGGCTCTGAGCCCCAGGGCAGAGGGGAATGACAAGTATGTTCTGTGGGGAGTTTCTTTTCCCACTCTGGGGGCTCTTGTCACGGTGACAACACTAAGGTAATAAACCAAAACACTACCTGAATTGTGCGCCCATCCTTGGTGCATAGGGACTGTCTGGGAATGGGGAGTGGGTTGAATGTAGAAGAGGCAGTGTTTTTTACTCCCATGAGAGCTGGGGTGCAGCTCAGTGGTGGAGGAGTGCTTGGTAGGGTGTACAAGGGCCTGGGCTCGATCCCTGGAGCTGAGAGGAAGGTCTCTGGAAGTTTCCCCAGAACATTTTATTCCTCCCCAGTGACCCTTTCACTCCTGGCCCCTTTATTTACTCTTAAACTTTCTCACTTGTCACAAACCACAAGCATCAGTAGCAATCACTATGAAGAACTTCCCTGAGGCAAATTTGTGAGGAACAATTTTAGGACAGAGATGAAAGAACAAATTTGTGGGCCACACATACAAATTTGGAAAGTTCAGATTGTTAAATCAGGCTGGGCACAGTGGTGTGTGCCTTTAATCCCAGCAGGTGGCTCTCTGTGAGTTAGAGGCCAGTCTGAGCTTCATAGTAAGTTCTAGGTCAGCCAGGACTACATAATGAGACCATCTTAAAAACAAAGAAAGCAGCAAACAAATCCATTAAATCTATGTTCAGACACATTCTACGAAGACAAAAGGCTAAAAAGAACTAAGGTTTCAGGGCTACTGAAAACATTTGTCCTGAGTTAACATGATGCATCTGGAGCTCTCAGGTTAGATAACTGAGTTCTCAACAACGACATGCTGTATGGAAAATGCCATATTCTTTTTTGTTATTTAAAATTTTATTTTTATATGAGTGTATTGCCTGCATTTGAGTGCACCTGTATTATGCAGTACCCAAAGAAAGCAGAAGATCTCGTCAGATTCCCCTGGAACTGAAGTTATGGATGGTTATTAGCCACCATGTAGATGCTGGGAATTGAACCCAGGTCCTCTGCAAGAGTGGCCAGTGCTCTTAACTGCTGAGCCATCGCTCTAGTCCCTCTTTGTCTTTGTTTTTGAATTTACCTCTATGTGCATGAGTATTTTATCTGCACATATGTAACTGTATCATGTGTTTACAATGCTTGTAGAAGCCAGAAGAAAGTGTCAGATCCCTGGAACTGGAGTTAGGGATGGTTGTTAGCCATGTGGGTGCAGGGAATTGAACCCAAGTCCTCTGCAAGAGCAGCTAGTGCTCTCAACTTCTGAGCCATCACTCCAGCCCCTTACGTCACTTAAAGGGTCTTGCCAACCAACATAGGGAAACGAGAGTTTTATGTAAGCAGAAAACAGCTTTGAGGCATTTAGTTTCAAGAAAGAAGGCGCATGGGGGAGGTCGCAATTCAGTCCTCAGCAGCGGAGAGTGGACAGAATGCCCCAACCTGAAGAGACTCCAGGTAGAGGACCACGGCTTTAGAGAACGTAGGTGCTACATGTGGAGGGGGAAGGAGTCAGGGAACGAGACGGACCACTCTGAAGTAAGGGCTGGGCAAGAAACCGTCTTGGGGTTTCACATTTTATTAACTACTATAGTACAGGACTAGAGCTGCCTCGGGTACCCCCCATCCCCAACCCCCCACCATGGGGTCAGGCCTTTCCAGGAGCCCCTGCCTTTGCCGCCTGGGCCCGCTGGAACTCCTGCTGCAGCTGAGCCAGGGTTTCCCTCTGTTGCTCTGACTGTTTCTCAAGGTCCCGAAGCTGGGATTCATATCGTTTACTGTAAAGGGAGAGGAGCAGAAAGGAGAAATTAGTGGCTTATGGCTGAGGGGCAACAGGAGCCTGGAGGAAAACCGATCTAAGGGACAGAGAGAAGGCGCAGGAGTTAAAAGGTAAAGGGCAGTGAGACGGCTCAGTGAGCCATGGTGCTTCCTCCAAGCCAGCCTACTGGAGTTTGATCCATGGGACCCACATGGTGGAGAGAACGGATTCCTTTAAGTTGTACTGACTTCTGCACTGGAAACCACCCCCTCCCGGTATTTCCACAAAACAAATGAATAAAAGAATGTACTTTAAAAAAAAGAACTTGGCAAATGGACAAAGGGTCTCCTGTGGAGAGCCACCCTGCACAGGTCCAACACATCTACTCGGAAAAATGTCAGCCCTATCTCAGGACAGCCCAGGTTGTGTGTGGAACAGACTTACATTTCAGCTGTGATGTAGTCTAGCCTCTTCCCCACTGTGGCTCGAGCCTCCCCCAGCTCTTGTTTGACGAGCACGGGACCCAGCAGTTTAAAGACCACATTGGATCCATCCAGCAAGGCTAGTTCCTGAACAAGGGAGGGGATATTTGAGACCACCATACCCAGTGCGAATCCCTCCTTGCCTCCCAAGTCCCAGTCTCTCACCTCTTTCACGATATTATTTTCTGTTAGTTGTGCCTCGAGCTTCTGCCTCCCTGACATGGATTTACTCAAGTCTGGGGGAGGGAGGGGATGAGACAGACATGATTAGAAACACCAAACGGACCACACAGTCTCCCCAGAGGAGGAGAGCGAGGATGGGGCCAGCAGATAGCAAGGAGCACTGAGGTGGGGGCGCGGCTGGCTGCCCAGGGAGCCCGGATGGGCAGAGACCTTATCGTGGTACGGCTCAGGGTTGCGAGTGGGTGGGGCGAGGTCTCAGCGGCTCTGCGCCCTTACCCTTCTGCAGCTGTTGGTACTTCTCCACTTCTCCCTGCAGCTTCTTTTGGATCAGTTCAGCCATGGCGAGGGTGAAAGCCTACCGGGAGTGGGGGACGCTGGGTCTCAAGCTCGGGAAGACACCTGAGCTCCCCTTTCTCTGACCCTGCAGAAATGACAGTACTTTCGACAGGCAGTTCTTTGTGGGCACCGCAGCGTTCCTCGTCCAGAATGTCCACGCTCTCCCCTCCTTCGGAAAAGGAGAACGAAACAAGACCCCAAACCCTTCAACCCAAGCCCTCACCTATTCACGCTCTCCCCTCAGTATTAACGAACCCGGAAATAAATGAAGAATGCCGGGAAAGAGAGGCATTCGAAGCTTCCTTCTGACGCATGCTGGGAAATGTAGTTCTGATAATCTGAGACACGTTCCATTAAGACTCGACTCGAGAGGCTTTAGCAAAATAAAGACGTTAATATAGGAAAACAAAACGATTTGCTACCTGGATCCTGGGCCCTGACTCGGCTTTTATTCGTCACGCAGTCGTAGACTGCACTCGGGCGAGTCTACCCCTCCCGCAGAGGAGGCGTGCCCTCACTCAAGATGGCGGCAGAGGCTTCAGACCCGATAGTGCTCTGATTGGATGAAGGCCACAGGACTTCCGTAAGGTTTCCAAGAGTAGGACCGCGGCACGGAGCTTCCCACGTGAGTCGTTGAGTGGCCGAGATGGAGACAGCCCCCAGGCACGGTGGGGCTGTGCTACCGAAGAAGGGCAGACCTCCGGCCAAGAGGAAGGTAGAAGCCCGGTGGGAGGCCTGGGTCGCGGCTGGGGCTCGCCTCGGGCGGCGAGTGCAGGACTTCTCCTCTGCCCCTAGAAGCCGCGGCGGTACTGGGAGGAGGAGCCCACCCCGCCCGCTGCGGGCGCCTCTCTAGGGCCGCCTCGGAAGAAGACGAGGCACGGGGAGCTGCGCCCCGCGAGGCCGAAGAGCGCGCGCGTCTCCCAGACGCGGCCCCCCAGGAAGCCGTGGGTCCCGAAGGCCGCGGAGCGGACGGTGTCTGGGGTGAGCCTGGGACCTGGCCCGGCAGCGGGCAGGTCGCCCCGTGCTTGGCGGAGGAGACGAGCGGGGTCCGTGCACGGCCGCTGATGGCCTCTCCGTCCCTTGCCAGGCCCAGGACCCCTTCCCAGGCCCCGCCCCCGCCCCCGTGGAAGTGGCCCGGAAGTTCTGCCGCATTGACCGATCCAAAAAGGTGAGGGCCAGCTGCACTGTGGAAGGGATTGGGGCGCGGAGGCGTGTCTTGGTGGCCTTGCTGTGACCTCCCTCCCCCATTGTCCTCCCACGGTGCCCTAGCTCCCGCCTGCAAAGACCAAGACCCGCAGCCGACTTGAGGCGGCCGAAGCGCAGGAAGAAGAGGCGAGTGTCAGAGCTGCTCGTTCGGAGCTGCTGCTTGCTGAGGAGCCTGGGTGAGTGGACCTGATCTGGGCCTACCCCACCCCATCTTTGTGAGGCGTGCTCGTTTTTACGTTTGTGTGCCAGCTTCCTAATGGGAAGCTTCACAGTAGGTCTAACTGGGCCTTTTCAGGTTTCTGGAAGGAGAAGATGGGGAAGACACAGCGAAGATATTGCAAACGGACATCGTGGAGGCTGTGGACATTGCAAGCGCGGCCAAGGTGAGTGTGAGGAAGCAGAGGGTCCAGGGGTGGATGGTGCCGGGCAAGAGAGTAAGGAGGACTAGCAGAGATTTGGGGGATACCCATTCTTTATGTTTTTACCCCCCACCTCCCAGCACTTTGACTTGAATCTGCGCCAGTTTGGACCATACAGACTAAACTACTCTCGAACTGGGAGGTAGGTTGAGTTACGACTACTTCTCTGTCTCTTTGAAAAAAAAAAAAAAATCGGATGTGTGTGCATGTGCATGTATGCACACCTGAAGGCCAGAAGAGGTGGTCTGGTGTCTTTGACTGTCACGTTCTATCTGTTCTTTTGAGGCAGTGTCTCAGGATAGACTCCCCCAAAGGTCCTCTTGTCTCTTCTTCCTTTGGAGCTGGGGTTCCAGGAATGTCTGGGACATCCAGCTTATTACATGGGTGCTGAGATCTGACGTCCTCACGAGTAACTACTGAGCCATTTCTTCAGCCTCCCACCTTTTTGTTTGCTTGCTTTTATTTTTGTTTTGTGTGTATAAGGGTTTTGCCTGCATGTAAGTGTACCCATGCATGCAGTGCCTGTATAGTTGTGAACGGGGCATTGGCCTGGAATTGGTGTTATAGACAGCTGTGGTGCTGGGAACCAAACCTAGGTCCTCTGGAGGAGCAACCAGTGCTCTTAACTGCCGAGCCATATCTATAGCTCTCACCTTTGGTTTTTTTAAAGGCAGGGTTTAGTTTGGATTACAGTTCCAGGGTAATGCAGTCTGTGACTGTTCGGAAGGCGTGACTGCAAGAACAAGAGGCCAGAAGCTCTCACTGTATCTCTATTCAGGAAGCTGAGCTTTCTTTTTGTTTGTGGTTCTTGATATGGAGCCCAGAACCTTTGCATGTGGTCCACCAGCCCACAACCTCCACTGACTTTTTATTGAATGTATATTCGGGGAGGGAGTTCATGTGTTCATGGAGGGAGGCCATAGCTCGTGTGGGGATCTTCCTTTCTTGCTTCCCACTTTTTTTCTTTTATCACCACCACCAGCAGCATTATTTATATGTTTACTTTTGAGACAGCCCTGGCTGTCCTGGAATCTGCTTTGTAGACCAGGCTGGCCTCAGTCTTAGAGAGAGATCCACCTGCCACCTGAATGCTGGTATTAAAGGTGTGTACCATCACACCCAACTACCCATCGTAATTATTGTATGTTCACAGGATGTATGAATGTGCTTGTGCATGCCACAATATGTGTTTGGAGGTCAGGGGTCTTGCTGGCCTTCCATCTTTGGTGGTTATTGTTTTGAGATAGGATCTCCCAGTAGTCCCAGCTGCCCTGGAACTTACTTTGTAGACCAGCTCATCTCAAATATACAGAATCTTCCTGGGTGTTGGTATTAAAGGTGTGTGCCACCACACCTGGCCCTCTACCATATTTTTTGAGATAGGGTTTCTCAACAGAACCTGGAGCTTCTTGATTGGCTAGACTTGTTGGGCAGCCAGTTCGCCTGAGGGATCTTGTTTGGTTTGGCTTCCCCAGCACTGGGATTACAGGTGTGCTAGAAATCCAAACTCAGATTATTATGTTTGTGCGGCAAGCGCTTTGCTGACTGAGCCATCTCTACAGCTTCCTCTGTTATTCCTGACCTCAGATGTGATTGTGTTCCCGTGGCTGCACCAGCTGTCCCTTCCTCAGTACTGGGTTGCTGCCATGTCCAGCATCGTGCTTCCTCTCATCTAGCGAGGAGCTCTGGTGGGGCAGACTTTGAATTATTTCAGTTGGGTGCTTCCTTGCATTAACAGTCTGCTTTTCCTTCATCTCCTACAGACACCTGGCTTTAGGAGGGCGTCGGGGTCATGTGGCTGCCTTCGACTGGTTGACAAAGAAGCTCATGTGTGAGATCAACGTCATGGAGGCAGTGCGGGACATCCAGTCAGTATTTTCTCTGCTGGCAGTCCCTGGAAATGGGGCAGGGACAGCCCATCCCAGCTGGATGACAGCCTATGATCCTGTTTCCCATGAAACCACCCCTCCCTTCCATCCAGGTTTCTTCATTCTGAGGCACTGTTTGCTGTCGCTCAGAACCGCTGGCTTTACATCTATGACAACCAGGGCATCGAGCTCCACTGCATCCGCCGCTGTGACCGTGTAACCCGGCTTGAGTTCCTCCCCTTCCATTTCCTCCTGGCCACAGCTGTGAGTGACTGTGGAGCCCAGGGTTGGGAGGCAGTCCTTGGGAGGAGCTTTCTACTGAAGGACCCCAGTAGAGGGAAGGCAAGACAACCAGAATTCAGTTGTTCTCACTCTCAGTCAGAGACAGGGTTTCTGACCTACCTGGATGTCTCCGTGGGAAAGATCGTGACAGCTCTGAATGCTCGGGCTGGCCGGCTCAGTGTCATGGCTCAGAACCCCTACAATGCTGTCATCCATCTTGGACACAGCAATGGTCAGTTCTTGGCTTTTCTTTTATTCTTTTGAGACAGGGTCTGGTACTTAGGCCAGGCTTTAACTCTGGCTCCAGCAGCCCTCCTGCCTCACCTTCCCAAGTAGCAGAACTACAGATGGGTGCCAGCTTCTGGCTTAGCTGGTTCTCTGGCCTTTTATTAATTTACAGGTTAATAAATTACTTTTGGTGGTGCTGGGGATTGAACCCAGGGTCTTGTGCATGCAGGACAGCTGGTCCTCCATGAGCCATATCTGTAGCCTGACAAGTCTTTCGAAGTCCTTCATCTTGAGTCCTGTCTTTCCTTACTTACTGACCAAGCCAGGTTTGCATCAGTGACTAACCCCACTGCTCTTGCTTCCAGGCACTGTGTCTTTATGGAGTCCAGCCATGAAGGAGCCGCTGGCAAAGATCCTGTGTCACCGAGGTGGGGTGCGAGCTGTGGCAGTAGATTCTACAGGCACGTAAGTCACATTTGGGGTGAAGGTGTTGGTCGTGGCTGGGCAGACTAGGGCTTAGAAACTGCCACCACTGGCCATGAGCTAAGTGTTTCTAAGTTTTTTGTGTATGTATATGGTGGGGGGAGGGGGAGGAAGGTGGCGCAGAGACCTGCCATGTAGCTCAGGCTAGCCTGGAATGTGTGATATTTCTCCTACCTCAGCCTTACAGGTGCTGGGCTTACGGGTATGTACCACCACAGACATCTACTTTTTGATCCCAGCACTCAGGAGGCTGAGGCAGGAGGATTGAGAGTTGAAGGCCAGTCTGGGCTATATAGTGAGACCCTGTCTTCAAAAAGCAAAAGACAAAGCACTGTCTGCAGAGTGTTTTCCAGTACTGGCTTAGGTGGTGCTACATTTGATCTTAGAAGTAACTGCTTCTGAAGTCCCTTTGGGTCTGTCCTCTCTGTCCTTGGCCTCTGCTATGAACTGGTGTGATACAGCCAGCTCCCAGGCTCCACTCTTTCTTGGCAGGTTATAGTGCTGTTAGATTAATTTCCCACAAGCTGCTTTCCTCTTTCACTGCTGCTCAGGAATTTTCTGCATGAGATATAGACGACATAACTTTCAGCCTAAAAAATCTTACTGATTTTTAAAAATTTTATGTGTTTTGCTTGTATGAATATAAGTGCACCCACGCCATTCTTGTAAAGCCCAGAAAAGGGTGTTGGATCCCCTGGAGCTGGAGTTAGAGGTGGTTGTTAGCTGCCATGTGGGTGCTGGGAACCAAATCTAGTTCCTCTGCAGGAGCAGCCAGTGCTCTTAACTGCCAAGTATCTTTCCAGTTCCTTGTGTTTTTTTCAGTCTAGTTAACAGGCAGCTGGGCTAAGGGGAAACCCGGGAACTTCCAATTTATGAAAGCTTCAGGATGCTTTGCTCCCTTTAGCTACCAGGTAGACAAATGATTTGGTTTTGCCCTTCTCCTTATGTGCCAGCCTGGCTCTGGAGAGTTGGGGAAGCTTGTCTGAGGCCCTGGTGCTACAGAGCTACTAGGCATGAGCTGTAGCTTGCTGTGCCTGAGCCAGGAACTCTAGTGCCTAGGGCGTGGGCCGCAGCAGCCCTGGATCTTCGTCCTATCCTGTGTGTCTCCACTTCCTCTCAGGCCACAGAACTCTAGATGAAGTCGACCTCTTCTTCCAGAGGCTTCTCTGCAAGCTTGCATTAGGATTGCACTGACTTGGCTTCTGGCTGCTGAACTGCTTCTTGCAAGTTTAGTAGTACAGCGGTGTGGCCGGGACCCGCACTTGGCTATGAGCTCTTTACCTGTGGGATCCTATGGATGGTTATGTGCCAGGGAGAGTAGCCTGCATATGACTTTTTAATATAATTTAATTTTTTTAGACATGGTCTCATTATGTAGGCCTGGAACTTGTATAGAACAGGCTGTTGGCACTACCACATCCAGCTCAGTGGCTTCTTTGTCTAAGTAGGCCTCTGTTGGGTTCTGTCACAGGATGAATCTATGCTCATGGAACTTTTCAGTTCCCTCCTGGATTCGCAAGCAAGGGAAGTTATAAGGCAGAGTTGTGACTGTGACGGGGTATTTGGTGTGACTGTTAACTAAGTCTTTCCTCCTTATCTAGATTTGACACTTGGGGCTTAGCAAACACCTCCTCAAGATGAATTGGTCCATCTTCCATGCAGGTACATGGCCACTTCTGGTCTGGACCACCAGCTGAAGATCTTTGACTTGCGAGGGACATTTCAGCCTCTGAGTGCTCGGACTCTGCCCCAGGGAGCAGGGCACCTGGCCTTTTCCCAGCGGGGACTGTTAGCTGCAGGAATGGGTGATGTTGTCAGCATATGGGCAGGGCAGGGCAAGGCCAGCCCGCCTTCCCTGGAGCAGCCCTATCTCATCCACCGGCTCTTGGGCCATGCGCATGGACTCCAGTTCTGTCCCTTTGAAGATGTGCTGGGTGTGGGGCACAGTGGGGGCATCACCAGCATGCTGGTCCCTGGTGAGTGGGCGGGGGGGTCAGGGCATGGGTCGATGTTTGAGTGGGTCTTAGATAGCCAGAGGCAGGGCAGTGGGCCTGGTCAGTCCAGAGCTGTAGGCCTGAGTTGAGCTTTCCATTCCTCTCCCTCTAGGGGCTGCTGAGCCCAACTTTGATGGCCTGGAGAACAACCCGTACAGGAGCCGGAAGCAGCGCCAGGAGTGGGAGGTGAAGGCTCTGCTGGAGAAGGTGAGCTCTGCTGGGGAAGGTGAGCTCTGCTGGAGCAGGTGTCTGTGGAGCTGGAGCCTCGGGGGCGGGGGCTGCTCCTCAGTGCTCTTGGGAAGAGCAGGGTTTGGCAGCCTCCTTTTAGGTGTCTCCTTTCTTTGGCTCCATGACCCATTCCTGTCCCGTGACACCCCCAGGTACCTGCAGAGCTCATTTGTCTAGACCCCCGAGCGCTGGCAGAGGTGGATGTGGTCACTCTGGAGCAGCAAAAGAAGGAGCGGATAGAGAGACTGGTATGGAGCAGCCCGAGTGTCCGGACCCTTCACCCCTGTACCCCCTTTTTGAAGTGCAGCTTGGCAGGCAGGTGCCACCGGCCCCTTACACTGCTGATTTCATTCCTGTCCCTTCCTTAGGGCTATGACCCTGATGCCAAGACTACCTTCCAACCCAAGCCAAAGCAGAAGGGTCGCAGCTCGACAGCAAGCCTGGTGAGGAGGAAGAAGAAGGTCATGGACCAGGAGCACAGGGTATGTGAGCATTGGGGGTGGGCCGGGCCTGACCTTGCACCTCCTGACCTTGCCTTAAGCCTTGTTAGCATCTGCTCATCTTGCCTGTGTTCCCCCCATCCTTGTCCCCAGGACAAAGTCCGGCAGAGCCTTGAGCAGCAGCAGCAGAAGAAAAAGCAAGAGAAGACCAAGCACACTGGAGCCCGGCCATCTGCACTGGATAGATTTGTACGCTGAACCAGGGATATCCCCCAGGGTGACTGTTAGGAGGCTAGAGAGGTGGCTCAGCATGCAGAGGCATGAACTACCAAACCTGAGTTTGATCCTCTAACTGACTACAAGTTGTCTTCTGGCCTCCACATGTTGGAAATGCAATGACATGCCTATGTATACATACACATACATGACAGACAACCCATGGAGGGAAAGGACTATTCCCTGTATACTTTTTTTCAGCTGGGGGCAGGCAGCCAGCCCCTTGGATAGGTTGGTATTAAACTAGAAGTGGATAGGTTGGTATTAAACTAGAAGTTCTGGAGAACCCGTCAGTTTCACTCTGTAGATCTGTTCCCTCCCTTTACTCTAGACTAGCTCACTGTTCTGCCTCTAGCTCCCACCCCATACACCTCTTTGTCTGGCCTTAGCCTTGGCTGTGACGGGCCTGCCTTTATCCTGAGAGAACTCTTGCCTGTCCCCAAGGCATCCTTCGAGCCAGCAGTATGGAGCCTCTGGGCAGTCCAGAAGCCTGGTTTAAGACACACTGTACTTGAGGGGAGAGACAAGTTTATTGAGGGCTCTGCCTCCGCCCTGTCCTGGCTGGTGAAAATGGCACAACCCTATTTTTTCCCCTCCTTTGGAGCTGGCAGGCCAGGCCCCCATGTCTCCCTGTGTGCCCTTGCCTGGTGGTAGACTGAGAGACACCTGTGGGCAGACAGCCTGTGCACTGGACCTGTGGGAGACCTTACTCCTCCTGTGGCCCCAGGCTCTCAGCCATTGAGCCAGGCTATGAACCGGCACCGTGAGATGCCCAGGAATCCCTGGAGCCACGAGCAAAAGGGTGCAGTCCTCTCCCCCTTGAGTCCGCTCACCAGCTTCCAGACCTCATGCATCTTCCAGGGATCTACCTTGTGGGATGTCAGCAGGAATTTTCCATAGCAGCACCGGTCCAGGGGGTAGTGGGTGGCACCAGCCAGCTTGACGCAGTGTGTGGGGGCCAGGCCTCCTCGACGGGCACTAACTCCCACAAAGACATCCTCCAGTGGCAGAGGGGGTGTCCGGCTGGCCACCTTGAGGATGAGCTGCACAGCAGAGGTAGACAGTACATACCCTGTACCAGACGCATAGGGGGGAAATGGGCCCCAGGTGTCAGGCCACAGTTCTTCTGACACTTGGTGCCGGCTGCCTGGTGTGCGGGAGGGGCTCACCCTCCAGTGCACTCTGCCCAGGTACAGAAGTGGTGCTTCTTTGCTCCTCAAAGCCAGTCTTTTCCACTCTCTGCTGGCAGCTGTGGCCCCCCTCTGGGGTTCCTTGTCCTTTTGCCATCGCTCTGAAGGACCTCCTCTCAGGATCAGCTCGGACACCAGTTCTGGGACGTTGACATACACATCATCGTCTGTCTTGAGGACATAGCGGGCCATGGGGCAATATTTGTCCACCCAGTTGAGCCCGCTGAGGGTCTTGAGGGTGAGGTTGCGGTAGGAGTCCTGGAAGGAAGCCTGCAGTATGTCCCCATGTGCTGCGGACTCCGATGCCAGGTCTGCAAGGCGCTGTCCTATGGGCTCTCCCAGCAGGAAGAGCGTCTGCACCCTGAGTCCCTGGGCCTCACGGATGGCACCCCAAGACCCCCGAATGGCGTTCCTTTGGTTCAGGTGCTCCGGAGCCGAGGACACCAGGATGAGCAGGAAGGGAGGGGGGCCGGGGCCACCGCAGGCCTCGGGGTTGGGGATCAAGAGGTGGGGCAAGGCCAGGGGTGGCCCGGGTGAGGCGGGGGCAGGCAGCAGCGACGCCAGGGAGAGGCTCAGGAGCTCCTCCCCCAAGCCCGAGGGCCCAAATAGGGTCCAGATGATCACCAGCAGGAGGATGGCCAGGAGGAGGCGCCGGAAGAGGCTGAGGGGCATGGCGAGGTGCAGAGATCTGCAGGCGGGGAGGGCGGGGAGGCGGTTGGCGTGTGCGGAGCTAACCGGCTTGCAGCTGCAGCTGCGGAGGAAGGGCGGGCGCGAGGCTTGCCTCGCTCCGCTCCATGGTGAGAGACCGGCCCGGTGCCCCTCCCCCGCCTCCTTCCCATCATGCCACTTTAGGCGGAAGCAGCAGCCTCGTGCATCCGCGCCTCGCTCCGGCCTCGCCCTTCCCGTAGAGCAGATCGCCTGGGTGTGGGTCCGCGAGGATTTATTCCGGCCCACCATGCCCTTCCTGAAGGGTTCCCTGTACCAGCCCCAACAGTGTCTGGGGCAGAGGTGCCCATCTAGGACTCCAGCCGAGGAAATGGGGCAGTGCAAGCCTCACTCACCCGAGCCGCATCTCGTGCTGCAACCCACGCACTCTTGCCCCAGGATCCCGAACTCCTTGGGACCAACCTAGGCTCCCCCTTGAGGTTGCCACCTCTCCGCCTGTGCCAGGGCCAGCTGTACCCGCCTAGTTAGGACCGTACCAGCCAGTGGGGAGGCGCGTTACCAGGGGACAAGGCACCAAAGGAGGGGAGAAAGTCCAACTGGGCTGGAGCTGGAGGCTCCACACCCTAACTGCTCAGCTGAGAGCAGTTTCCCAAGAGGTGGTGAAGGGGCATTCCAAGCACACCACCGCCCCACAGGAGAGCATCGCCTCCTCAGCCACAAGATTAAGGAAGCACAAATACAAGCCATCGGTATATAAACTATTTATTAACAGAAAAGGCCTGCAGACTCATTTCTTCTTGGACACACCCACGGTGCGACCCCGACGGCCAGTGGTCTTGGTGTGCTGACCTCGGACACGAAGGCTGCAAGAAGGCAAAAGGTCACAGGTCACACATACATGGCACTTAAGGCGGCAGAGGGCAGGTAGCACTGGGAACCGCTAGACCGGGCAGGCCCTCCACTCACCCCCAGAAGTGGCGCAGGCCCCGGTGGGCTCTAATTTTCTTCAGTCGCTCCAGGTCTTCTCGGAGCTTGTTGTCTAGACCGTTGGCCAGAACCTGGATTTGGGGGTGGGGGATGTCTGTTTCACTCCCTGGCCACCGGCGCCCACCCAGTTCCAGCCCACAAACTCCTCCCTCTCAGCTTCACACCTGGCTGTATTTCCCATCCTTCACGTCCTTCTGTCTGTTCAAGAACCAGTCTGGGATCTTGTACTGGCGTGGATTCTGCATGATAGTGATCACACGTTCCACCTGGCAGGCAGGATAAGGTCACATCTAGTTGTCAGTTCCCAGAATGGTCCACCCACAAACCCCTTCCTGTCCTCACCTCGTCCTCAGTGAGTTCTCCAGCCCTCTTGGTGAGGTCAATGTCAGCTTTCCTCAACACCACATGAGCATATCTTCGCCCCACACCCTGAGGTGAAAAAGTTTTGGAATTAGGTCTGAATCTGACCTTCTCCTCGCCCCTTATTCAAAAAGCTCACAAAGCCAGGCTGTGGCGGCACTGCGTCATTTCCCGACTCAGGATTGCAGTTTGAAGTCAGCCTAAGCAACACAGGACCCTGTCTTGACGCACTCAACCCTACAAAAGGTAGAACCTGCAAACAGGTAAACAAGCACCTTGCGATTTCCTGGTTTACGTATATGGTTTTAAAATTTCTGAATTTTAAAGCTCTAAATTTTTTCAATTATTTTATGTGTTGTAGGTTTTGCCTGCATGTAAGAACACCGTGTCTTGCACTGCCCTCAGGGGCCAGAAAGTGTCAGATTCCCTAGAACTGGAGTTATGGATGGCGTAGGCTGCAGTGTGGCTGCTGAAAACTAACCCTATGCCCTCTGAAGAGCACCTCTCTTAACACCGAGATCTCTCTAACCCCAACATATATGGCTGAAATTTCTTCAAACCCATGTAGCGAAATCAGGGTCTTTTGGGTTGATCAAGGACTGTGGACCTCTCACTCCTAGCACTGTGGGTCACAATTTTTTTGCGATACTAGGTCCAGTATACCCATAGAGTTCAGCCTGTCACAAGCAAAACTCACAATGATGCTCACACTGGAACTAACAACAGTACTGCCACCTTTGGTCCCTGAACTCACAACCAATAACTCTACTACTGAAGGACAATGAACCAAGCAGGTTTCCCTCTACCCCATTTGCTATCTGCCCAAACTCCCAGACCTTATGCCCTTACAGAAATCAAATCCAGTTACAGTGGACCCTAAATCCAATGACTGGTGTACTTATTGAGACTGAGGAGAGAGCATGCACGGAACCATGCAGCTATAGACAAGTGCCAAGTGCTACAAATGGCAGGAGAGCAGGGGATTTGGGGCAAAACGTGGCACCTTGATCTTCAGAACCAAGTGAAGAAATTTCTGTGGTTCTAAGTTTGTAGTAACTTGCACCCTACAAGCTAAAACAAATGGCACCTCTTAAGAAAGTGACTGATGATCAAATTTATGTCTGACTCAGATTATTTTAAGTTATGTGTGAGATTTACCTCAAAATGGGAATGGGCAGATTGAGGGGCTAGAGATCCATGTCGGTGGCTAAAAGCAATGGTTCATAGCATCTATATTATATGATGTCTAACAAGTGTCTCTAACTCCAGTTCCATGGGTCAGATGCTCTCTTCTGGCCTTCCTGAGTATTACATGTATCGGTGCACTTAGAAGCAGGCACAACACTCACATAAGACTCTGAATATTTATTGAAAAAGTCTACATATGTCCCCCAGGCTAGCCTTAAACTCATGATCCTCCTATCTCAGCTTCCAAAATGTATTTATTTCTCTTTTGAGGCAGTTCTGCTATTAGACCAGGCTAGCCTTAAACTTGGGTGATGTGATCCTCCACTTCTTGAGTGTTATGCTGGGATTCCAAGTATGGTGCCATGCCTAGCTTATTTTCCAATTGTAGAGACAGCGTCTCACTACACAGTCCGGTCTGGCTGTGAACCCACAGACTCACATGCCTCTAAGTGATGGACTGTAGGATCTCACAGAACCTGTGCTGCCTCTCCATAAGGAATACTCCCGTCTGTGGAGACTTCCATCTCTTCTTACCCTTCCTGGGTTATTCTGCTCAGCACTGAACGTCAGCCACCTCTGGAGGAATTTACCACACATAACCTCTTTCCTGCCTAATCACCTTCAAATTACCCTCCCCCAAATCTTCCACAGAAAGCTAGAAAGATCTCAACCAGGGATCTTCACTGGCTCTACACAATTGAAACCCCCAGCGCTAAGGCACCAGGCTTCCCAGACAGCATCTCCAGGTGCTTGAGTATGCTTTGGTTAAATCGACTTTCTGAGCTATAAATTGTCTGTAATCATCCTTCAAAGTAATGAGTAAGACGCTGGATTCTGAAGTGGCAGAAGTCAAAAAGCGTAAGCATCCTCCGAACCACACACAACTTTCGGGCTTTTTGAGACAGGGCCTCCCTGTAGTCCCAGCTACCCTGGAACTCCCTATGTAGACAAGGCTGGCCTCCACCTCAGAGATCTGCCTGCATTTGCCTCCCAAGTGCTGGGATTAAAAACGTGTCACCACACCCAGCTTCACACCACAGAATTTTAAAAACAAACGTAAATCTTCTAAAGGTAGGACTTCTTCCATAAACACTGAACTACACAAACTCCCTTTATAAAACTTTACCACTTTCCTTTAAATTCTTCAGAATCAGCTGTCACCCCAACATCATCCACTTTAACACCCTATGATAAAGAAGCTGGGATGGAACGGACAGGTCTAGTCTTGGCTTCCACAGAGCACACATTAATGATTGGCAAGACACTGTTATTTCCAAGACTACACTTGTTGATAAACATTAATAACGTCCCTGTCTAGACCAGGAACCCATTAGGTCTGCAAAGAGGACTGTTCAAGGTCCCTTTCACCATTTGAATTCTTGTCACAAACCAAAGACTCGGGTTGGCTTCCACTTCAACAAACACAGCCTTTCACTTCGGGCATCTCTGTGTATGCTCTGCACACTACTCCCACTCAACAGCTGGGTCATCACTGTGGGTGCTACCCGCCTTTCAAGTTGTACAGAAATCACCCAATTTTCAGGGAATACAAATTTCAGATGGGTTGTTGCTCCAATGCACTGGACAAAAGGATCAAGGAAAACCTTAGGACGAGAGAGTAGGCAACCCGCCCCCCTCCTCAAAGTGAAATGTCTGGGCCTGCCTTTAACTGTCCTCTGGCTTTTATTACTTTTCTTGGTAACTGTCAGGGGATTTAGATGCTGACCTTAGTCTTCTACCAATTTATTCCCTCCGTGTGCCTTTTCCTGAACCAGCAGCAGAGGTGATCTGGACAGAACTTGTCTCCTCAATCTCGCCTTTCACAACACAGGCCTTAACTGCTTTCAACTGCAACCTCTGCCCCTTCCCCTGCTTTACCTTAATGGCAGTGATGGCAAAGGCTATTTTCCGCCGCCCATCGATGTTGGTGTTGAGTACTCGCAAAATATGCTGGAACTTCTCAGGGATCACTAGAGACTGAAATCAGAGTATGGGGGACAAGTCAGATGCCACCCACTATTTATCAAACCCAAATGGTCCCCACGACGGAGAACAACTCTTTAAAGGCCCGTTGCCCTCCTCTCCTAAGTTCTTAAACCACAGCTCCTCAGCCCTCAGCAGGAACCGCAAACGCTCAAGCGCGGGAAAATGCAACCTGATATGAGGGTGCACACGGGCCGTGGCCCAAAGAGCACAGGGTAGGGGAGGAGGGTGCCCCCCACAGTCGAGTTTCTGCCAACTCTGGTGTCCGGGGAGTGACCCCTTCTCGGGCCGTGCTCCCCGGAATTCCAGGTCTCGGGTCCTCCCCTCTCGGGGAGGCGAGCCATCTCTGCACACAAAGCTGCGGGTCCCCAGCAACAGGGCGTTCTCGGAGTTCTGACGGCAAACTCTCCCTGCCCTGGCTCCGATGTCGCCGGATCCCAGCACGGACTCCTCTCTTACCATGGCGGCGGCACAAGCGGCGGCGTGTAGGCCTCCTGTGGAAGAGAGAGCGGAAGTGACGTCCCGTTCTTATATAGCTTCCGGGAGGAAGAGGCGGGGCTATCTTGGAGAAGCGCTTCCGGAAATTGCTTTTTCCCCCGGGAGTTATATTTTGAGATTTTTGGATTGGGTACCATGACTTCCGGTACAGCTGTCTTTGCAGTCCTTAAGGTTCCTAAGTATCCGAGCGATGAAGGTTCCGGAGCGGGCTTGCGCTTGGGATTGCCTCTGTTCAGTGGGCACTTCCGTGTAGAAGTCACTGCCTTAAACTGAGGGCTGGATTGATATCTGGAAACGCTTCTGCGCGGTGTAAGATCTCCGGGGACTGGTTGTTTTACTTCCGGGAACAGACTCCCCGAGACTGACAGCTACCGGAAGTGAGGTCCAGGGGAATGGCCGCCGCGGCAACCTTGGCAGCGGCTGCCCGGGAGCTGGTGTTGCGGTCTGGGGCCTCGGATATGGAGGAGGAGGAGTGCCTGCTGGTGAGAGCGCCGGGCTGTTTGTCCTCCGTTAGTGTAGTCAGGGTGTCCCTCGCCTCAGAAAAGCGTAGGGTGGATTCAGGCCCAGGGGTTGGAAGCTGCCTGCTACCAGGATGGTACCGGTTTTGCTCCCCACACCTTGCTTGGGATAGCACCGAGCCTTAGTACCGACCAGAGTGACTGAAACTCAGGTTCCGGGAGCACAATTTCAGTTTCCTATTCACGTTTTTCTCTCTCTCTCTTTTTTTTTTTTTTTTTTTTGAGACTATAGTGCGAAGGGTTAGAACCTGGCGACTGGAGACGGTTGCTGGGCTCTAATTCCACCTCTGCCAAACTTGAAAGCTGGGTGTCCTTTCCACATCCCTAAAGTGGAGAAAATATTAGGACCTACCACATAGGTCGTCGTTAGGATTAGATGAATGAATATGGGTAAGATGGCACCTGGCGCACAGGTAAACACTGTGTTAGCTGATAATTCCAGAAAGCTGGGGGCTCCCCGACTGTGTAATGATAGAGCACCTGCCATAACAGGAGTCTGGGGGGTCTTAAAAAGCAGGCTCTTTCATTCTTGATTTTACTCATTTGGACACCTCCAGTGCCTTCATGAATTGCCTGACTTTGTCCTATTCCTTACTACTGGCCCAAAGAAGTAAAGATTGAGTATATTGTGAGAATTAGAATCTTTGACTCAATACCTATGGCTCCCCAGTAAAAGTGCTTTTCCCTTCACTGGAAGGATTTGGGATATCCAGTTACATTTTGTTTCCTATCTCCTCTTTTTGTATCCCACATCCATCAACTTGTCTTTCTCAAGGCGGGTGGTCCAGGAGTCCAAGAGCCCCTGCAACTTGGGGAGTTAGACATCACTTCTGATGAATTCATCCTGGATGAAGTGGATGGTAAGTGATGGTGTGGGATGGGGCAGAGTGTAGTAGCCTCCTTTATCTTTTAGGAATGTGTTACAAGCACCCCAGTAGATGCCCCCTCCCCCAGTACCTGCATGTGTTTTTAATTATACATAAAGTTTAATTTATGAATTGAGACGTTTTCACTTATAAGTTAGGCACAGTAAGAAATGAACAAATAAAACTAGTGTAGAATAATTATTACAACATACTATAATTGGCAACATAGCTACTTTTGTCCTTTGGGACTCTTCTTAAATAAAACCAAGGCTTATTTGAGTATAAACACTTCTATATGCAGACAGTGAATCTGATAGCTAAGACAACTACTGAGTGACTAACAGGCTAGTACTACATGCAACATGGATTCACCAGGCAAAGGTGATTGCTAACCTAGGGAGGGTGGGAGTTTTAAACTGGTCAGAATTTAAAGCTTGCACATTATTTCTGAAAGTTTCCATTTCATACTTTTGGTGCACGGTTGACTGTGAATAGTGGATACAGCAGAATGTAAACTGTGTCTAAAGGGAATGTTCCTGTCACGTGAGAGGGACAGGGGCTGGAAGGAATAAGATGGGATTGGTGTGCACATGCTCAGTGTGGGCAGAGGGAGCTGTGCGACTGGATCCTAATGGTAGACTTCTATTTCCAGTTCACATCCAGGCAAATCTGGAGGATGAGTTAGTAAAGGAAGCTCTCAAAACGGTGAGGTTCTCCAATGTGTTTATCCCCGATGTCCCCTCTGGGCCCTTTCATCCCCTAAAAGAGGGGAAAATGTCTTGTCTGGTGATGCTACCTTGATTTCTACTCTGATCCTTCACTGATTCTATTCTGGTGTCCCTTCACTATTACTACTTGTGACCTCTTCTCTTTGTGTCCCCCAGGGTGTGGATCTCCGGCACTATTCAAAGCAGGTAGAGATGGAGCTGCAGCAGATTGAGCAGAAGTCCATCCGGGATTGTATCCTCTAGCAGAAGGAAAGAATGGTGGTATTGACATGGGCTTTGTGAGGTGCAATGCAGGCAGCCGTGCTAGGGAGGCCATTTTCTCCCTGAGGTTTCTGTCACTTCAGAGAGGAACCACAGGTCTGAGGATCTCGATGATCACTGTGAAGCCCTTGACATTTTTGGCTCAGATATCCAAGAGAGTGAGAACATAGCATCTCTGCACAACCAGATCACGGCCTGTGATGCTGTCCTGGAGGTTAGTGACTGTTGCCTGTGGTCTCTGATCACTCTGAATCAGGTCATGCCTTCTGGTGCTACTCTTTAGGTCATTAGCTTCTGGAAGGGACAAGTGAAGGTCATTTCAGCAGGACCTCGTCAGGTCTTTTAAAAAAAGATTTATTTTTATTTATGTGTATGTACATGTGTGTGAGTGTATGAGTATATGGCATATATGTGTTGGTGCCTGCGGAGGCCAGAGACTGTCAGTTCCCTTGGAATTGAACTCAGGTCTTCTAGAAGAGAAGCAAAGAAGTGATCTTAACTGCTGAGTCATCTCTCTCACGCCCCCATCGGGGGTCTTTTTGAGACATGGTCTTCTTGTAACCCCAGCTTGGCTTGGGAATCACTGTGGAGACCAGGCTGGCCTCAATTTCACAGAGATTGCCTGCCTCTGCTTCCAAAGTACTGTGACTAAAGGCATGGGCCACTATACCGGAAGGAGTCCTTTTTTGTTTTAACTGCTGTTAATTAATGTTATTTCCCTGTAACATCTGTGGACTCTCACTATCTCCCACCCTCCTGGATTGCTAGGTACTGGGCTACTCACTCAGAGACTTGGTTGCCCACTAGTCCTCTAGTAACCTGTGACACACCTACAACATCTTCTGCCTTCCTCACAGCGCATGGAGCAGATGCTGGGAGCTTTTCAGAGTGACCTCAGCTCCATCAGCTCTGAGATCCGGACCCTGCAAGAGCAGTCAGGAGCCATGAACATTCGACTTCGCAACCGACAAGCAGTTCGGGGGAAACTTGGGGAGCTTGTAGATGGACTGGTTGTGCCCTCTGCTTTGGTCACGTGAGTCACTGGTTTGAAAGGTCATAATGTCCATAGCAGATGGTTGGGCTGGGTGACCTGTGGAATTTATAACATGGTTTTCCAAGCTTTGATTGTCAAATACCTTCTAGAAGCCTAGTGTGGTGGCTTATGCCTGTAATCCCAGCACTTGAGAGGTTGGGGAAGGAACACTGCAGCAAGTTCAAGGCCAGCCTAGGGTGCAGAATAAGACCTTGTCTTTTTTAAAAAAAAGGGCGGGGGGTACTGAAGAGATGGCTCCATGGTTAAGAGTGTAGTTAAGAGCACTGGTATCTCTTGCAGAGGACCCGGGGGTTCAGCACCCACGTGATGGCTAACAACTGACTAACTCTAGTTCCAGGGAACCCAATGCCTCTTCTGGCCTTCATGGGCATTGCTTGAATTTGGCACACTTACATACATACAGGCAAAACACTCATACACATGAAATAAAAATAATGTTTTAAAAGTACGTTCTAGGAGTTAGTAGGTGGGCTAATCGCTCTTAAATCTGCTTTAGTCATCATAGTTAGGATGGAGGTTAGGAGTGATCCAGGGTCAGGTGTGTAGTGAGGGGCCCACAGTTTAGAAAGTGAAAACTTTGTATGTATGTCCTGATTTCATAAGATCTTGCAAGAACTAGTGATGACAAACACTAGGTGTGAGCGTGTGGTGTGGGTCTCCTTTAGGGCCAGTGAGTTTTCCTTCTAATCAGTCTCCTCCTCACTGCTCCTCAGAGCAATTTTAGAAGCTCCAGTGACTGAGCCCAGGTTCCTGGAGCAGCTGCAGGAGCTGGATGCCAAGGCGGCCGCAGTCAGAGAGCAGGAGGCACGAGGCACAGCGGCCTGTGCTGACGTCAGGGGCGTCCTTGACCGGCTCCGGATCAAGGTGGGGCTATAGGGGGACACTCAGGGAATGCTCGAACTCAATCCCCAGGAAGCCCACCTCTTCCCAGTGCAGCTCATCTTTGCCCCTTTGGCCTTCCCAAAGATCTTAAGACATACTAAAGAAGGAATTGGGGACATGACTAGCTGGTAGAGTGCTTCCTAGTATGTGTGAAGTTCTGGGTTGCATCCTAGCACTGCATAAGCTGGGCGTGGTGCCATGTCTGTTATCCCAGCACTCAAGATGGAGGCAGAAGGAGCAGAAGCTCAAGGTCATCCTCAGTTACATAGAATTTGGGGCCAGCCTGGGATACATGAGACCCTATCTAAAACAAAAACAACCCCCAAACAAAAAAAACTGAAGTAGTCTGTACCCTTCCTTGTGTTGTTTCGTTTTGTGACGGGGTCTTCCTGTAGCCCCAGCCCCAGCTGGCTTAGAACTCACTACATAGACCAGGCTGTCCTCGAACTCTTAGAGATCCTCCTCTCTCTGCCTCCCAGAGATTGGGATTAAAGGGGTGTACCATCACTCCCAGCTACCCTTTACCATAGTAGTCCTTACTGCCCCTAGTTCCTTCCATACAGGAGGAGGCGGCATCTTCATACCTGTGTTTGGTCCCTGCATCTAGGCAGTGACGAAAATCCGGGAGTTCATCCTCCAGAAGATCTATTCCTTCAGAAAACCAATGACCAACTACCAGATCCCCCAGACGGCCTTGCTGAAGTATAGGTCGCCATGCCCGGGTGGGCACAGGGTGGTCTGTGGGAAGTCCAGGGTGGCATCCAGGAAGTCTGACTTGCCCTGGCTCTTCCAGGTTCTTCTATCAGTTCCTGTTGGGCAACGAGCGAGCAACAGCAAAGGAAATGAGGGACGAATACGTGGAGACTCTGAGCAGGATCTACCTGTCTTACTACCGCTCTTACCTGGGGCGGCTCATGAAAGTGCAGGTAAGGCCCAGGAAGGAGGATGTTCCTAAGCATGTGGGCTTGGAGGAGAGAACAGCTCTGGCTAAGAAGGGATGGGGCCTCCCCTGCCCTGCTTCGGGAAGAGTGGTTCAGCCTCTCATTTCTCTAGTATGAGGAAGTCGCCGAGAAGGATGATCTCATGGGTGTGGAAGACACAGCCAAGAAAGATATCCTGGAGCTGGGGCCTTGCACCAGGCTGGGGTGGAGCGCCTCTGACCTTCCTCTATGGGATGAAACCTTTGAAAAGGAGAAAGCTACAGCTTCCCTCCCAGAAGAAGGCACACATCATTCTGACAGCAATGCCCATTGATTTCAGGGTACACAGTCACCCCGAAGCCCACTCTCAGGTGTCAGGTGAAGTGAGGCTCTGGTTCGAGAAAGAGGGGCGTCTAGGCGCTGAACGACTTCTTGGCATCCCCAGAGATCTTGGGTTCTTGGTCCCTGTGTTGTTTGTCTCACTGTTTTCCCTGACTCAGACTCTATTCACGATTCTTCTCGAAACCATCCCTCCGCAGCAGGAACACTATCTTTACCCTGGGCACCCGGGGCGCTGTCATCTCCCCCACCGAACTTGAGGCCCCCATCCTGGTGCCCCACACCGCCCAGCGGGGAGAGCAGAGGGTATGACAAGGCACAAAGTTCAGTCATGAGAGGGACTCAGTGCGAGGAGGGGAGTCCCCACCTCTGGCAGAGCATCCCCTTAGAGTGGGCAGGCTTCTGGGGCCCCTGGCCTGTTGTGGTCGTAGAAGGGTTGGGAGCTGTGGACTTCTGGTGTGCTGCCAAGGGAGACTAGCTGGGAAGTGGTGGGGAGGGCAGTTCTGCATCCTGGCCCCTCTTGATGTCCATGCAGGGTGGGGGTGGTCTGCCGAGCTCCCAGCCACATTCAGGGGGAGTCAGTTGGAGTTCATCTGTCTCTTTGTCCCTCCTAGTACCCGTTTGAAGCTCTCTTCCGCAGCCAGCACTACGCCCTCCTAGACAATTCCTGCCGTGAATATCTTTTCATCTGTGAATTTTTTGTTGTGTCTGGCCCAGCTGCACATGACCTATTCCACGCTGTCATGGGCCGAACCCTCACCATGACCCTGGTAAGCCGCCTCCCACTGCTTTCAGCCCTCTTTGTCTTCAGGGCTTACTGCACCCAGTGGGGTCAAAACTAGTAGCATTGAAAGCAGGATTTTCTCACCCTAAAATGACCCAGCCTTTTACTCACTGTGATGACTCCCCAAGGAACCCGGAGAACTTGGGGTTTCTAGGGCTACCCCTAACGCTGATACACAGGTAGGAAACAGAGAGTTCTCTAATTCTCAGCACTTTGACTTCAATTCCAAGCTCAGCCTGGGCTCTGCTGTAAAGGAACTGTAGTAGCAGCAGGTAGTGAACAAGAGAGGGGCTACTTGGGCCTGTGGGCTGGAAGGAAGGGGCGTCTTCCTGCCTGTGCCTTGTCTCTGGGAAGTGTGCATTTATTTGCCCATAGCCACTCAAACAGCAGACTGACGAGCACTCTCTTCCCATCCCCTGCCTGTTCTACAGAAGCACCTGGAGTCCTATCTGGCTGACTGCTATGATGCCATTGCTGTTTTTCTCTGTATCCACATTGTTCTCCGATTCCGTAACATTGCAACAAAGAGGGACGTTCCTGCCCTGGACAGGTCACTGGGTTCTATTCCTTGTCCTGCAAGCTTTGGTCTCTTTGTCAGACACAGATAATTCCATCGGGACCCTCGGGCTTCTCCTGACCTCACGTTCTTTACCTTTATTCCCATCTGTCTGCTCCTGATTCTGAGCACAAACACACATGCACGCACGCAGGCACACATGCACACACTTACCCTTGATCCAGCCGCCCACTATTCACCTGATGGATGCTCCACGCCCACTCACGGGCATTCCTTGCTAGCTGACCTCTGATTCTGATTAAGCCTGCAGGTACTGGGAGCAGGTGCTTGCCTTGCTGTGGCCTCGGTTTGAGCTGATCCTGGAGATGAATGTCCAGAGTGTCCGTAGCACCGACCCCCAGCGCCTCGGGGGGCTGGACACTCGGCCCCACTATGTGAGGGAGGGCACGCATGGTGGACTGGGCACTGCTGGAGGAGGGACTGGAGGCTGGAGTTGCACAAAGGATGCTGGGAGGTCTTTCCTGCTGCTGGGGCCTGTGTGATTCTTCTCCCCACGTTGCTTCTAGATCACACGCCGCTATGCCGAATTCTCCTCTGCTCTTGTCAGCATCAACCAGACCATTCCCAATGAGCGCACCATGCAGCTGCTGGGACAGCTACAGGTGAGGCTGGGCGGGACGGACCTGTGAGCGCAAGGAGGGATCCTGTGACCTTGCTTTTTCCTCTCCTCTGGCTTTTCAGGTGGAGGTGGAGAATTTCGTCCTCCGTGTGGCTGCTGAGTTCTCCTCCAGGAAGGAGCAGCTCGTGTTCCTGATCAACAACTATGACATGATGCTGGGTGTGCTGATGGTAATGCCTGCCCCTCCCTGGAGGAGTCCTCAAGCTCCTCACTGTCCCTAGCTCTATAAGGTTTGGGGTTCTGCAGTGTGTGCATGGTAGGATGCAGGGGATGTGCTGGTGTGAGGGTGGCTCTCCCAGACTCCGCACTTGCCTTGTCTTCCTTAGGAGCGGGCCACAGATGACAGCAAAGAGGTGGAGAGTTTCCAGCAGCTACTCAATGCTCGGACACAGGTAGGGCCCAGGCCGGGGCAAGCCTGGGGATAGGATGTGATGCTCATTGCTCAATGGAGTGTGTTGCAGGGGTGACATGGTGAGGCCTATGGGGAGGGGACCTCGGCTGTGCACAGTCCCATGTTACAACTCTGGACTCCTGACATGCTGCCTATAACTGGTCCATTGTGTTTAGTTTTTGTGAAAATTCAAATAACTTAAAAGCACAGTAAAAGTACAGCTGTGTGTATGGGGGGCTATGATTTTTATTAGTGCGGCGGGGGGCGGGGGGGGATGCGTGCTAGTCACAGCACGGACATGGAGGCCAGAGGACAACTTTGTGAATTCACGTCTTTGCTTCCACCTTTATATGGGTTCCAAGGATTGAACTCAGGTTGCCAGGCCTGCGTAGCTGAGCCGTCTCATTGGCCCTACGTTTTGTTTAGATTTATCTTTTCTATTTGTGTGTGTGTGTGTGTGTGTGTGTGTGTGTGTGTGTGAGAGAGAGAGAGAGAGAGACAGTGTGTGTGAGTGTTAGTACATTCATATGTGTGCGGGTGTCCAGGGAGGCCCGCTGGGGTGTTGGATTCCTTGGAGCTCGAGGTGGAAGCAGTTGTGAGCCGTGTGCACCAAACTCCAGTCCTCTGCAAGAACAGCAAGTGCTCTTGGCTGGGCCATCTCTCCAGTGCCGTGTGATTTTCCTTGAAAAGACCTCTTAGAAGTTCCTTAGTTAGTAGGAACCTTGTTCTTGTTCTTATATAAATGTCCATATTCCATGAATGTTAGGAAAATGTTTTTCTGACTTGTCAGATTCTAAGTTAACAATAATATATTCTGAACCCTGGAAGATGATTTTCCACTGTCTTCTGGTTTAAATTGTTGCTCATTCTTGGCTACATATTTAAAGTTCAAGGCCAGCCTGGATAATGTGATACCTCTGTCTCTCCCCCCCCCCAAAAAAAAATCCCCAAACAAGCAAAATAATAATAAGGAAACAAACTAGAATATGTCTAAGGTGGGCGTGGTGGTGCCTGCCTGTAGTCCCCAGTGCTCTCCCTCTCAAAGAAGAGGCAGGAAGATTGCTACAAATTCAGGCTGGTCTACATAGACCTTGTCTCCAAAGAGAGAGAAGGGGTTGAGGGGAAAATTGAGTCATGGAGTTGTTTATTATGCAGAGGGATTTGTGTCTGTTTCTCTGACTTCCTTTCATGCTGTGGCTACAGTGTTCCTGTGTCTGCTGTGTTTCCCAGAAGGCTGTCCTTGGGTGGAAAGGGTGGGAGGCTGGAGGGAAGCGGCGTGTACTTCCACCAGGGAGAAGGAACGTAGTGTCTCTGGGTGATGTCAATGTGTCGGTGATCACTGTCAAGACCCACTAATTAGATTGCTGTGTCTCGAGCTGACCAGACCCCTCCTTATCTGGTGCTGTGTTCCGAGTCATTTCTTCTGTACCAGTTCTGTTCTGTGTGTCATTCTTAGTTATCTTAATTATACCTAATCTGTTTGTTTAGTATGTTGATTTTGTTTTCATTTCTAAAAATGTCATTTTTCAAGTGTGCCCACCCTTGATAGTCTTGTTATCTGGTCATCTCTGTGCCTCTTAAACATTTCGTACAGACAGTTTACCTCTCAGAAGTCCTTGCAGGCTGGGTCCATTGCTTAGCCTGTTTGTTAGCACTCCTGGGAACTGACTTCCTCAGGTGCCTGGTGTGGTGAGTTCATTGTTCAGCTGTAATTGGCGTGGTTGTGTGTTAGACCTGATGGTACTTTTTTCCAGGAGGATTTCCTTCTGCTTTTGCAGTAGCTGAGGATATTAATGAGTCTCCCCTGGTGCCTCTGTGAGGCTCTCACTAGACATAGGATCAGCTTCTTCACCCAAGGCTAGAATCAGGCTCAGTTTCCAGATAACTGAATATTGTGTGTGTATGTGTATGTACAAACATACATGCAAATCCATACATAAATATATAAATAAATAATATGGTCACTGGCCCTCCTAGGGCCTGTTCCAGCTCAGCCCTTGGACTTCAGTCCTTTCTCTTTTATCTTTCCCTCCCTCCCTCCCTCTTTTGACAGTGTCTCCTGATGTAGGCTTGGAACTCAATGTAGACCAGGCTGGCCTTGAACTCACAGAGATATGTTTCCCTCTGAGTTCTGGAATTAAAGACATGCACTGCCATGCCCAGCTGCAATTTCGTTCTTTCAGTGTTTGATTGTTTATTTGTGTGCACATGCTGCATGCTGTGTGTGCCTTTGGGCACGCTGAGGCAGAAGAGAGGTCAGGTGTCCTCTTCAGTGCTCTTCTACCTGGTCCTTTTGAGGCAGAGTCTCTGCTTGAATCTGGAGCTGCTTCTCTACTGCACTAGTGATCCTCCTGACTCTGCCTGGCTTGGAGCTGGGATGTTATGGGATGCCCAGCTTGTGTCCTGTTTACTGGGATTTGATCTCTAGTCCTCATGATTGTGCAACAAGTGCTCTTAACTACTGAGCCATCTCTTCAGCCCCTCTGATTTCTTGTTTGTCTTTAGAAAGTCTCATGTAGCTAAGCTGGCATCACAGTTGCTGTGTAGCTAAGACTGGCCTTGAACTCCTGATTGCCCTGGCTCTGCCTTCTGAGTCCTGGCTGTGACCCCAATTTCTTACTGCACTTCCCCAACTCAAGTTCAGCGCTAGTTTCGTTTTATTGAGTGGATTGTGCATGGGCGTGTGCGAGTACCCACCATGAAGTCCATGTCAGAGAACGACTTCCAGGAATCGGCACTCTTCTTCTGGCCTGTGTTCTAGGACTCAGACTCAGGTCATCAAGCTTGCGTGGCAAGTGCTTTTACCCAGTAGGCCATCTCACCAGTTCCCCTTGTTTTGTTTTCTGAAGAGGAAATCCTTGGAGATCTCCACTTCTTGTGGACCATCTGAAAGAGTCAGGCTTTTACCAGTTTAGCTGTCTCTGTGGGATTATCTATGCCTAGCCAGAATGGTGCCAGAGTTGGGAAGATCTTTGGTTCCAGTCCCAGAACTCCTGCCCTGCATGAGTGCTTGTATGTCTCTCTAGGAGTTCATTGAAGAGTTGCTATCCCCACCCTTCGGGGGTCTGGTGGCATTTGTGAAGGAGGCTGAGGCTTTGATTGAGCGTGGCCAAGCTGAGCGCCTTCGAGGGGAGGAAGGTATGAAGATGTGGTCATGCTGGGGCTACTGGGAAGTGCTTGAAAAAGAGCAGTGGTAGCATGCAGCGTTCAGGGTGACCCAGTGCAGAAGACCTGGCTGGAGCCGCGCCAGGAGAGGGACTTGATGGGAAGAACAGCTGTGCCCTGTGCAGGGCTGGCTGGTGAAGTCGGCCTGGCCTGGCCCTCTCTGACATGCTTTCCTTCTGCTGCCAGCCCGGGTAACTCAGCTGATCCGTGGCTTTGGAAGTTCCTGGAAGTCCTCGGTGGAGTCCCTGAGCCAGGATGTAATGCGGAGCTTCACCAACTTCAGAAATGGAACCAGCATCATCCAGGTGACATGCACTGCCAGCCCCAGCCCCCCCCCCTTGTTTTCCTGCTCTTTTCCCCTGGGTTAGCATCGCATAATTAACCCTTGATGGGCAACTGCCAGCCACACCTGAAGTCCTGGCAGAGCGCCACCCTGATTCCTAGCACCGTCAGTCTGATCCCTCCCTGACTCTCCCCTCTGTCCAGGGAGCACTGACGCAGCTGATCCAGCTGTACCATCGCTTTCACCGGGTGCTGTCCCAGCCACAGCTCAGAGCCCTCCCAGCCAGGGCTGAGCTCATCAACATTCACCACCTCATGGTGGAGCTCAAGAAGCACAAGCCCAACTTCTAGTGTGCTGGAATTCACCCCAAGATCTGCCAGCCTACCCTGTGGACACTGCACCCCATCTCAAACCTTCTGTCACCTGGGGTCCCCCTTCCGGCTTCCTGTTGTTTCCCAGACCTCTGATGTACCTCGCCCAGCCTCTGCTGCCAGGACTCTGCCTGAGGCTTCTGAGTCTCCGTGTGCCTGCAGCCACTTCTCCCTGGGTTTCTGGAGTTCCTCTGTTATCCCCCTTCTGCGGCCTCCTGCCTGTTCGCACACTCCTGGGAAAGCGTTCACTGTCCCAGTCTCTAGCTCACTCAACCCGCGTCTCCATGTTCTGTGGCACGAACCCTTAGTTCTTGGGACTAGTGGCAGTGCTGGCTGCCTCCAAAATTCAAAATAATTATTTCCTGCAGCTTCTTGATCTATACACTCTTAACAACTTGAACACTAACCCTCACCTGGCAGGAGACTACTCCCAGGTCAGGCTATAGGCAGTAATAAATATTTAAAATGGTGTGACGTTTTCTGTCACTTCCTGTCTCTTTCCTCTTGGGCCTTCGTGTTTCTCCAGCATCTTCTCTCAGACTACTTGAGTTTATACCCTGACAGCATCTAAAAGTTGCGGCACCAATAGAATCCTGCAGTCTGTTGCTGCTTCAGACCCTAGAGGTGGGCATTGCTTAGGGAAGGGACTGGTTTGTAATTCTCCTGGAAGCTGGCCACCAGGCCGGGAGCACGGGCAGCAGCTTCAGTTCTGCTCTGAGAGACCTTAGGAAGAGCCCAGGCTGACCGACTGTCATCTCTCCCAGCCCCTTAGTCCTCTGCCTGGCTGTCACAGCTCCTCGTGAGATTGCTGTGCATAGGGGCTGGGGATTGGTAGGTAACACCTGTACCCACACTTCTGGGTGAGGGACCCAGCTCCCCGGGATATCCATCTTGTCCATTTGCGATTGACTTCCTGCTGCCCTCCCTGGCCCCTCAGTGAGACTCCAGTGGAGGAGCCAGACCTATAATCCCAGCTACTTGGGAGGCAGAGGCAGGGGGATTGCAAGTTCAGAGCCTGCCTGGGGCCAGCCTTGGAAACAATGACCGTGTCTCACAAAGTAAAGGGCTGGGGATAGGGTGCTTGCCTAGTGTGCCCGAATTCCCAGGTTCCATCCCCAATTCAAAAAAAAATCTTCAGCGAAAGACCCTGCCAAGAAGCAGCTGGTGTGAGGTTGTTTCCTCCCTGCCCAGGGCTTCATCATTCCGGTTCCAGATCACAGCTCTGCGTCATCCGGTCAGGCTGCCGCTGCTTCTCCGCTCCCTTTTCAGGGTTCTACCCATCGCTGAGAGCGGCTCTGATTGGTTTCGGAGCTGTATCTCAGCCCTTCTCTGAGCACCTGTGCCCTGAGGCCTGCATGGGGAGGTGTGGTGGAAAAGGAGGGGAGAGTGGCTCTTGATTGGCTCATATGTCTCTGAGGCGGAGCCAGGCTGCGTCCTTACCTGACCTCACCCCGCCCTCCGCCTCTTCCCGCTGGTCTTGGTGAAATAAGTACCTGCTCTGCCCGAGGCCTTCCAGGCTCTGTGCTAGGCTGGGTGGAGGGCCACGATTCACCCCAGACCCCATCCCGAGGGTCTTCCACCGTCCCTTCTCTCTTGCCTCATCCACCACCCCTCCCAGATGTCAATATTGGGAATCCAGATGTTCTGGTGTTTGATGCCAGCCTCGGCACCAGACAGAAGCGACAAAAGTGTTTGCTATTTGGAACAGGGAGAAACCTTAGGCTGCTCTGCTGAAGGGGGTGGTTTCCCAAAGAAGGGGTCCTGGATACATCCCCCATCCCCGGAAGTCTACTGAGACAGATAAGTGACTACTCCAGTTCAGCTAAGGCTAGGGTGGAGCTCAGTTAGAAGACACTGAGCATGCAGGAAGCCCCTGGTTAAATCCCAGACGGCAACAACAGAAAAAAAGACTTGGGGAGGACACCGTGGCCCCTCAGTTCTCCATCTTTCCTTGCCCTGCCCATCCGCAATCCAGAATAAGGGTTTTCCACACCCTGAGGCTGTCAGTGCTAGAGAGTGAACGGCTGCTTAGGAGGTTCATGATCCTAAAACCCAGGAGGCCTTCAAATAACGCTGCAGCATGCAGTTTGGGGGACATTTAACACATCCCCCATCCATCCATAGGGATCCTCTGACTGAAGGGCCTCTCAGTAAACTGATCCAAAACTGGAGGAGCCATAGCTTGAAAGGGAGGCTCGGCACTCATGAAAACGCCAGGGGGCAGCATGACTCAAGAGTTGGAGTAGGTCTAGCCGCTACTGGGTAGAGGCAGGCCAGGCAGTCCTCCAATACTGCTGAAGTCCGGGGAATTTCCCTTCAGCCCCAAATCCTCTTTTTGTGGTTTGCATGGGTCCTTGTGATCTCCAGGTTGACACTTCACTCCTGAGGAAGATGACACCTCCACCTTCTCCCCTTGTGCTCAGAACATCACACTTGCCAGATGTGGTGTAAAGACCAAGCCAGAGGATCAGGAGTTCAAAGCCAGCCTGGACTACAATGAAACCGCGTCTCAAAACAAAACAAAAACAGCCACTGAGTGCTCTTGCCCTGAGGAAGCCTACATGCTTTCTTCCCGTCTCATATGTCTAGTCCTGCCTTCCCTCCTTTTGACCAGCTATGGTGATATATGCCTTTAATCCCAGTTGTGCGTGTGAGGCCAGCCTGGTCTACACAGTGAGTTCTGGGCCTGCCAGGGCTACATAGTGAGACCCTGTCTCAAAACACAAACACACAAGCAATTGGGCATTGTGAGAACATAATTTGGACTCCAAAAATAAACTAGTCAGACATTGTGAAGATTCAATGAAAATATAAGGAAGTGAGACCACGAGAAAACTTAGAAGAAAGGCTGGTGAGACGGCTCAGCAGGCAAAGACACTATACCCAAGCCTAAAACCAAAGTTCAATTCCTGGAACCCACATGGCAGAAGGAGAGAACCAATTCCAGCAAGTTGGCCTCTGACCTGCACATGCATGCACTGCCTGATGTGTGTGGTGCTGAGATCTGAACTCTGGTCCTCATGGTTGCAAGTGCTCTTAACTGTAGAACCATCCCTCTACCCCTGTTTTTGTTTCTGTTTTATGTTTTTTTGAGACTCTTTAGCCCATGCTGGCCTAGAACTTGTGTAAATCCTCAGCATCTCAAGTGCTGGGATTACAGGCCTGTGCCATCTCACCTGGCTTGAAGGTAGATCCTCAGGAAGGACAGCAGTCTGGACAGTTCTGGTGTCTAGGCAGCAAGGGTCAGTATTTCTTCCTTGGAGCAAAGAAAACTGATTGTCTTAATGGAGCTCACACTCCTGAGGAAGGCTGCGTCCTCTCAATAACAGTACCCCAGGAATATCCAATGTTGGAGGTTAATGACCCACACACAAACATGGGATCTGTTCCCAGAAGATTGGAGAATAATACCAAGCATGGTGGCTCATGTTTGTGATCTGAGCACTTGAGAGGCTAAGGCAGGAGGATTGTCTCAAGTTCAGGAACAGCCTGGGCTACAGTATGAGATCCTGTCTCAAAAAGATTAGGAGGAGGAAGAGGAGGAGGAGGAGGAGGAGGAGGAGGAGGAGGAGGAGGAGGAGGAGGAGGAGGAGGAGGAGGAGGAGGAGGAGGAGGAGGAGATAGATGCTAGGTGACAAAATTTAGGAAGTCCACATGTTCAAATCCTAACCATCATTAGTATCATTAGTAGACATGCCAGACGCCTTTTCTGTCTTCTCTCTCTCTTTCTCTCTCTCTCCCTTCTCTCTCTCATGCCATGGTGCAAGTGTGGTGGGGTGGTCAAATGACAACTTGTGAGAGTTATTTCTCTCCTTCTACCATGTGAGCTCAAGGGATTGAATTCACGTCATTGGGTGGCACTTAACTCACCAAGCCATCTTGCCTGCCCCTCTTTTTCTTAAGGCTGGGTGGGAAGGGGGTCACTCATTCTTCAGCTCAAACATTGGGGTACCCTTTCACTGAGGACCAGGTCTTCCCTCCATCTTTTCTCCAAATGTCACATGGTTGGTGACTCTGGGTAGAAGAACCTTTTACGGTGCTTCAGGTAGACACACGATATCTGTATGTGGGGTCAGCATCCCTGAGCCCTGAGCAAGGCTGTGGTAGAGAAGAGGCCTCTGGGAGGTGGACTCTGACTGGAATCACATGCAGAACACTCGTGATTAGGGAGCCATATCATCTCCTGATCTGACTCTTTTGCCCTCCGAATATCACTAACTTGAATGCAAGACTCAAGTCAGTATCCCAAGGTGGCTCGTAATGAGGATGGGGAAAAGTGAATTTTATTTTCAGATTTTCTAATGGCTGGTTAGCATTTTCTTTGATGATAAATGTAGGTAACAAGCCTACGTAGGTATTACAGTGTTGGTGATTATCATCAACAGACTTATCAAATGTTGTTCGTTTGTTTTGTATTTTACGTTTTTTGATTCACTTTTAATTTTCATTTTTACGGGTATGAGTGCATTGCCGGCTTGTATGTGCAAGCACCACGTGCTTTTAGTGCCCACGGAGGCCAGAAGAAGGCGTCAGATCCTCTGGAACTTAGTTAAGGATAGTTGTTTGTTGTCTTGTGGGTGTTGGGAATTGAACCTGGGTCCTCTGCCAGAGCAGCCAGTGCTCTTAACCGCTAAGCCATCTTTCCAGCGCCCCATCTCCATCCCCCACCCCACTTGTTTTGGTCTCTTTGAGACAGGGTTTCCCGATAGCTTCAGCTGGCCTAGAACTCAGGAACTCACTATGTGGACCTCACTGTGCTGGCCTTGATCTCTTAGAGATTCTCTTCCCTCTGCCCCTGAGGGCTGGAATTAAAGACATGTACCGCCATGCCCGGCCCTTGGTTAGTTTTTTGAGCAGCATATCCCATAGTCCAGGCTCACCTCAGACCTGCGTGTAGCTGAAGGTGACCTTGAACCCCTCACCCTCTTGTCTCCACCACCTCCCAAGTCCTGAGATCACAGGCCTGCAACCACCACATTCAGCTTTGTTTTTCTCTGTAATTTTATGTATTTTATAGGGCTGAAGACACCACAGAATTCACTCGAAAGCCACAGGCCTGTCAAAGGCACCTCTAAAGCTACGGTCAAGTTTCCTGTCTCCTGTAATTTCACAATCATGGTAATTGGGAAGGATTTCTTTGTGCTTACACCAGCCAGTTGCTTATGTAATTTCTGCCTGTGTTTTCTTTTCTCTCCCATGACTCAGTTCAATTCCTCACCAATTCACCAGATATGTAGGAAATGCTTCTCTTATACAAACCTCTGCTGCCCCTGAAGGAGAGTCTCACCTTCTACCTGCCAGCTCCTTGGCTTTTGTGGCTCTGGTGCTGCTGCCCCGGCCAAGCCCTGCAAGCCAACGTCTTTGTTTTGGCTCTCCTTTACACTCCCTGCTGAGCCTCGATGGTCACTACCTCCAGCAGTGATTTCTGTGTCTCCTCTCCAGGCTTTTCACTCTTCCCCAAAGCCCTGGATTTTCTGATCACAGCAACTTCATGAACTGGCTGAAGCCTTTCCTGCCCCTTCCTTTCGGAAGACTTCTAGTTGGTTTTTCTCTCTCTTTCTTTCCTTCCTTTCTTCCTTTCTTTCTTTCTTTCTTTCTTTCTTTCTTTCTTTCTTTCTTTCTTTCTTTCTTTCTTTCTTTCCTTTCTTCTTCTGTCTTGTTTTGTGAAAAAGGATCTCACTCTGTAGACCAGGCTGGTCTCAAATTCATGGAGATCCACCTGCCTCTGCCACCCAAGTGCTGGGAGTCAAAAATTTTTTTAATCTATTATTTTTATTTATATGTATGACTGTTTTGCCTGCATGTATGTATTTGTACCAATGCATACAGTTCCCACAGAGGCCAGAACAGGGCGCATCAGCTCCCCTGGAACTGGAGTTACAGGTGGTGGTGAGTCACCTAATGTGGGTGTTGGGAACAGAATCCTAGTCCTCTGCAAGAGCAGTATGAGCTCTCAGTCACGGAGGCCTTGCCAGCTCCATTATTTTACTTAGAAGTGTCACTACCTCCATTTTATACCTGGATTTTCTGTGATTTCTTTTCTCTGCAGACACAAGGCTTCATCGCAGACCTGCACCAGCAGCCCATCTTCCATAGGGGGTTTGAATAGAACGTCTGGGTTCCTCAGGGTCTGAGTCCCTGCTATGTGCATGCCGATTAAAGACAGGGAACCTCCTAACCTGTCCCCATTACATACACTCTACCCTGGGAGCTTCTCTGATTCCCTACAACACAATGTAGCGTCATTAAAACAACTCACTCATGGAGCTTTCCAGATGGCCCAGCTCTCCTCTCACCTCCAGCTCAACTGGTTCTGTGGCCAAGATGCTTCTCGAAGTCTTTCCTCGTCTCTTAATCTCTACGGTAATCCCCCTTGGATTGAAATGTTGCCACCTTGACTTAATAATTTGTAGCTCTAATGTCATGCTTCATTCAAAAACTTTAATAGGAGTCTCACAGATTCCCGCTTCAAATAACAGCAAACCATGTCCTTTAAGTTTTGTTTGTTTGTTTGTTGAGTGCCGGGATATTAGCATGACGGGCAGAATGCCCCCCAGTGCTGTGCACCAAAGGCTCTAGGTTTGATTCCTCAGCACCTCCTAAACCATGGAGGTGGCACACAGGTTGAGCTGGTGAGAATACGCCCAGTACCTAGGAGCACTTACCACCAAACCCGATGACCTGAGTTCAGTTTCCGGAACTCACAGTGGAAGTTGTCGTCTGACTTCCACAGGAGCACCATGGCGTGCGCACCCCCATACATACATAACACAATAATAAAAACACATTTTTAAAAAGATTTCTTTGATTGTCTTTTCATGGCCTGAACTTCTAAGAGTTTCCTCCAAGAATTTCTTACCTGATGTGGGATTTGGACACATGCAATGCAGATTGGTCCTCTGCAGTCTTTGAAGTCAGCCACACACACAGCGCACGTGTAGTTCTATGCTCCTCTATCTAAATTGTCTTGCTTCCATTTTTAAACTCCATACACTTATTTTATTTATTTATTTATTTATTTATTTATTTATTTATTTATTTAGAGAGTGTGTGTGTATGTGTGATAATGATGCTTGTGTGGAGCTCAGAGGACAACTTTTGGGAGTTGGTGCTTTCCTATCATGTGGATTCCAGGGATCGAACGCATGTCTTCAAGTTTTGTGGCAAGCAGCTTTACCTGCAGAGCTGTCTTGCAGGTCGTTTTTCTTTTGTCTCACCTCTTCTTTGGAAACCAGTGGGTTTTTCTTTTTGGAAGTTCTTCTTGTTTCTCACCTGGGTGTGTTTTCAGGAGAGCTAGATGTCCTGACATGAGCAAAGCCTTTCCTGGCCTGGTGTGTAGCAATGGCAGTTTGGGTGGCTCTGGGGAACCACGCCTTCTTGCCCAGGTCCCACTTGTAGTGGGTATCAGCCAGTTGCTACCTGGGAGAGTCCTTTTTCTTTTCACTGAGGTCTTGGGTGGCACTCTCTGTATCTACTTTTTTCCATTGTTGTGACCTAATCTCTGACAAGAAGCAACTCAAGAGAGGGAACATTTGCTCTGGGTTAGGGTTCGAGGAGATACAGCCCACCATGGTGGAGAAGCTGTGGCAGTTGGACAGAGATGTGGCTGTGCAACTGGTCACATTGACTCTGCAGGAAGCAGAGAGAGATGCTGGTGCTCAGCTGGCTTCTTCCCTTTGATCTAGTCCAAGACCCCAACCGGTGGGATGGTGCAGCCCACGTTCAGGGTGGCTCTTCCCTCTGCAGTTAAACCTTCCTGGAAACTAATTCATAGACATACCCAGAGTCGTGTTTCCTACATCCCATCAGGTTGGCAATGATTAACAGTCGTACCATCCTTGGCCTCTCGACATTCAGCCACATGTCACTTAATAACAAGGTATGTTCTAAAAATGATCATGAGCACATCGTATCCTGTACTTACATGCACCTAGGCCATAGGTTACATATGTAATTGGATGTTATATAAAATCTGTATGTCAGTAGAGTATGATATAATAAGGAGACACAATAAACATACATGAGGGTGCTCTGTGTGACTCTTACAGCAAACTTCTCTGCACGGGAAGGTTTTTGAGGCAGGGTCTCTTTTTACATAGCAGGGTCTGACCTAGAATTCTGGATTCTCCTGCCTTAGCCTCTGGACTGCTGGGATTACATTCATGTGCTGTCATACCACCTATCATAAATTCTGTGTGTGTGTGTAGAGTATGGGGGATTGAACTCAACACCTTGAGCCCGCTAGCCAAGCATTTTACCACAGAGTTATATCCTGAACCCTTTTTGTAAGTTTTACGTTGAGACAAGGTCTCACTAAGTTGGCCAGGCAAGCTTTGAACTCACTCCAGCTCAGGCAAGCCTTGAATCGCCCTCCTCCTGCAGTAACCTCCCGTTAGGTGGGATTGTGGGTCTGCTCACCAGACCTGGCCCTGAGCTGCACTTTTCTATAACTGGTAGACCAACTTTCACAAGCAGCAGCATAGACTCCCATGAGCACTGTGCCGTGCTAAGTACTTGATGATAAGACTTCCTTTCTTCTCTCCCTCCCTCCTTCCTTTCCTTCTTTCTTTCCTTCCTTCCTTCCTTCCTTCCTTCCTTCCTTCCTTCCTTCCTTCCTTCCTTCTTTCTTTCTTTTTTTTTTTTTTAAGACAGGGTTTCCCTGTAGCAGGAACTTTCTATGTAGACCAGGCTTGTCTTGATCTCACACAAATCCACCTGCTCCTGCCTCCCAGGTGCTTCAACTAAAGGCCTGTACCAACATGACTGGCTTTTTTTTTTTGAGACAGGATCCCACTATGTAACCCTGGCTGATCTTGAACTCCCTATGTAGACCAGGCTGACCTCAAACTCAAATTCACAGAGATCCACTTGTCCTTCCTCCTGAGTGGTGGGATTAGCTGAATTGCCACCAAGTCCTGTGTTATTATTCTCTAATGGAACCACCATCATGGTTCCTCATGGACCGAAACCTCATTACGCTGTGCTTGAGAGTAATCCTGGCATCCATGGCAACTGCCCATCAAATCATTCCTATGTCTGTTGGTTTTGCCCATGTTTCCTGCCTAGTGAGGGCCAGGGTTGCAGATAAGTGAAGAGGCTGCCCTGTCTGAGTGCCCACAAAGGGTCTTGAGATGACTGCCAGGTATTGGTTTAATAATTTAAATTTTTGGTGGTGATGTTGGGTATTGAACCCAGGACCTCACATGTGGTACAGCAAGTTCTGTTCCACTGAGCTACATCCTAGCCTGGTTTAATCATTTACCACACTAACTCTTTGAAGTGTCCCAGGAACCTTGTGGATGAGTAACTACTGTTGTACCCATTTATAGAAGAGGAAATCAAGGCCCAGATACCTAGCCTAAAGTGTAGACAGCTAATGCATTAACAAGGCTGGGATCTGAATACAGGTAGGTCTACCTACAGTTTCTATTTTTATGACTTTTGGGGGTGTGGGGCAGACTGGCCTTGAACTCATGATCCTTCTGCCTCAGCCTCCTGAGTGCTGGAATCACAGGTATGCTGTACTGTACCTGGCTTGGGCTGCTTTTGGGTCATATCTTTGGCCACAATTAGAAAAATTAATTTCTTATTTTTATTTTATGTTCATGAGTATTTTGCCTGTATGTGTGTAAGTACACCGTGTGCATGTAATGACTGTGGAGGCCAGAAGAGGGCATTGAATGCCCAGGAACATGAGTCGTGGACTGTTGTCAGCCTCCATGTAGAGGCTGGGACTCAAACCTGGGTCTTCTGCCAGAACAGCCAATGCTCTTAACTGCTGAGCCGTCTCTCCAGCCCTGATTTATTATTTTTATTTTACGTATATGAGTATTTTGTCTGTGGTGTACTACGTAGATACAATGCCTGTGGGGGCCGGAAGAGGGTGTCAGATTCCCCTGAAACTAGAGTTAGGGATGGTTTTTAAACGCAATAATGGTACTGGGAACTGAACCCAGGTCGTCTGCAAGAGCAGCCAGTGCTCTTAACTGCTGAGCCATCTCTCCAGTCCCCTTCTTTTAAGGATGGAAAGAGTTATCTTGGCTCGCCATCTCAGGGCTTGCAGCACATCACTGGCAGCAAGGCACGGTCTGTGGGGATGGGAGCTTGCCCCTCACCTCCTCACACCTCCAAGGAACAGGAGCTGAGTGGCCACACTTGAGCACGTCCATCAAACACACTGTGAAAGCCAGCCTGCTCCTCTGTCATTAACTGAAAGCCTAAGCCAGAGCCTTCCACCCTCCCACACCACTGCCCCAGAACACTCCCTCAGTGATTTCTGTCCCGCCTGTGGGCTTGTCCCTCCCTGTCCTGCCTGCCAACCCTCCAAGGGGCTGTAACCCCTCACAGCCTTAACTAACCATCCTCAAGGCTTCCCTCCTAGTCTATCTTCCTCTGAGATTGAATTCTCCCAGGGGCATCACCGCCCCTGCCGGCTTCTGAAACTGGAGCTGTTGATCGTCCTAGTGCGCAGAGTCCCTGCTTTTGATCCCTGCTTCCAGCCTTCCTTCTCCTCCCCAGGCCGCAATTCCCCTTTAAAACAGCGGCGGCCTCCAAGACAAGGCACTGCCCTAGATGCTTTCATCTGGCACCTGCCCTGCTCCTCCATGGTGGACCCTGGCCCCCTGGCCAACTGACCCCCTCCCCACGGAGTTCTCCCACAGGGTAACTGCGTGGAGGTTACATTTCCCGACCTGGCCTTTCGGCAACTCCGTGACTTCCTTGTCCCAAGGAAGGATCTGCGCCCCTCCAGCTTTGCCACCCAGCCTGGACCACACCCCTGACCCTCTCACTGGAAGGAGCCCTGCTGGAGAAGCGTGGAGGGCTGAGAGTGGCCCTCGACTCCCAACCTCCCATCCTGCAGTTTGTCACTTACTTCAGAGCTATGTATTTTTGTTTGTTTGTTTTTTGTGGTCATTGTTTTATGACCGGGTCTTCCCTAGCCCAGGCTGGCCTTGAACTCATGATCCTCCTTCTCTTTCTACTAAGAGCTGAGATTATAGGTGTGTGTCCTGCCCACTCATAAAAGACATTTTGAGGTGAATTAGTGGAAATCTGAGCACATTTTTTAGAATCCATGGCGGTTATTTTCTTTTTCTGATTGTTACTTTCTTAGCTGTGGTTACTGTATTGTGGTTTTGTAGGAAAACGTCCTTTTTTTAGATACTGAATGCTGAAATATTTAGATGTTTACTTCCTTTGTTTTCGTTTTGTTGGGACATGGGGTCTTACTGTGTATCCCTGGCTGTCCTGGAACTGGCTATGTAGACCAGGCTGGCCTTGAACTCACAGAGATTCATCTGCTTCCTGAGTCCTGGGATTAAAGGCATGCATCTGGCTGAAGTATTTAGATGTAAAGCATCATGTTCACTGACATCTTCACAGCTTAAAGAACTCTGGGGCACAGGCCTGCCATCCTTGCTGCTTGAGTGGCTGAGGCAAAAGGATTGAAGTTTCTAGGCCTCACAGAGTTCAAAAAGTGAGATCTTATTGAAACTTAGCTTATCTGAAGCAGAAATCATGATCTCTCTCCTAATGTAGAACCTCCTCAGACCTGGAGTGAAGGCGCCTCCATGGCTTCCAAACGCCCAAGAGCCTTCACCTGTCATATACAACATTTATTGAACGACACCTCACCTGAGGTCAGCCCTCAAGGCTAGCACAGCACAGCCTGAAACTTCGAGCATCTGCTCTGGTAATTAACTCTGTGCAGGCCCCAAGGAGACGTTTCTACAATCCCCTGTGCTGTGTCTTGGGAACAAAAGACAGCCACAACCAAATTCTGTGCAAGTTTTTGTGTGTGTGTGTGTGTGCTGGATGCTGAGGCATGCTGCTTTGGAAGGGTAGAGGGCTTAGGAGGGCATAAGTGCAGGTGAGAGAAAAGACAGCTTAATGAACTTTTCAGATATTACCTCTGGGGTTGGAGAGATGTTTCAGCAGCTAAGAGCCCTGGCTGCTCTTCCAGAGGACTTGGGTATAGTTCCCAGCACCCACATAGTGGCTAACAACCATCTATAACTCTGGTTCCAGGTGATCTGATGCCTTCTTCTGGACTCCAAACGAATTGCAGGACACAGGTGCACTTAATTACATATAAGCAAAACACTCATGTACATAAAATAAAAATAAATAATTTTTAAAAACAACGAAATAAGTTGGGTGTGGTGGTGCTTGCCTTTACTTTGGAGGCAGAAGCAGGCAGATTTCTGTGAAACTGAGGCCAGCCTGGTCTCTAGCAAATTCCAGGCCAGCTGGGGCTACAGAGAGAGACTTTACTTCAAAAACTAAATAATTTGGCTGTGGTGGTGCTTGCTTCCAGTACCTAGGAGGCAGAGGCAGGAGGATCTCTGTGAGTTCAAGATCAGCCCAATGTAAATAGTGAATTCCATGCCAGCCAGGGCTATGCTTGAGACCCAGTCTCAAAACAAACAAACAAATAAAATATGTGACATAGCAGGTGATATAAATGAGTAAATTAGTGGAAAAGAATGGACTGTTTGTTCAATGGTTTTAACTGCCTAGCCTCCCCAAAGGCAGATAGATCCTTGAGCTACAACACCCTCCAGAATAGGTTATGTCTATAAAAAGCAAAACCCAAAACTGTTCAAAGAAAATATAAGATAATACAGTCATGATACCAGAATTGAGAATGTCTGGACGTTCTTAAATTCCTGCCTTAAACTCCAGCACTCGGGAGCTGTGGGCTGGTGGATCTTTGTAAGGATGAGTTCAGACTGGTCTACACAGCAAATTCCAGACACGCTGGGGCTACAAGGAGATCCTGTCTCAAAAAACAACAACAACAACAACAACAACAACAACAACAACAACAAAAACAACAGCAACAAGGAAAAAAAATACAGAATAGAAAACAAACTATCGTTTTGAGACTGGGTCTCAGGTAGACCAGGCTGGCCTGGAACTAGTCAAGGATGACTCCAAACTTCTTATCTTCCTATCTCCACTTCCTGAATGCCAGGATTACAGGTGTGTGCCACCACATTTGTTTTCTCTTTCTCTTTATTGTTTTTGAGACAGGGTTTTACTCTGTAGCCCGAGTGACCTGGAACTCACATTCTTTCTTCCTCAGCTTCCAAGTGTCAGAGTTACAGACATGTTCCACCACTTCTGGTTGTATTTGGCTCTGTCACCTCTGCTTTATTCCTTCGAGACAGGGTCTCACTAAACCTGGAGCTAGGCTGTCAGTCAGTGAGCTCCAGTGATCCTCTCCATGCTGGAATTACATGCCAAGCGTTCTGAAAGGGGTGCTAGGATCTGAACTTGGGTCCTCATGCTTGTGCAGTAAGCGCTCTTACCCACTGAACCACCCCACTGGCCCCTTACTTTGAATTACTTTTACATATTTAATTTTATGTGTATGTGTGTTTGCCTGCACGAATGTGCACCATCTGAGGGCCTGGTGCCTGACGAGGCCAGAAGAGGGTGTTGGGGACCCTGGAACTAGAGTTAAGGACCTCTGTTATCCACTATGTGGGTGCTGGGAACCAACGCCTGGTCCTCCACAAGAGCAGCTAGTGCTCTTAACTGCTGAGCCAGCTCTCCAGTCCCAATTTTTTGTGGGAGTTTTTCTTGTGTGTTTTGTCTTTTCTTTCTGTCTTTTAAAATTAATTTTATTTGTAATTGTGTGTGTGTGTGTGTGTGTGTGTGTGTGTGTGTGTACGCCCATGTGAGTGCTGGTGCCCATCGAGTCCAGAAGAGGGCACTGGATGGAGATGAAGTTACAAGCTCTTGTGAGCCACAGGACGTATGCTAGGAAGCAATCTCTGGTCTTCTGCAGAAGCGCTGTGTGCTCTCGAGCTCTCTCTTAGCCCCTCTTTTCTATTCTTTATTTTTTTTTTCTTTCCTTCTTGTTGTTTTTGTTTTTGTTTTGTGTAGTCTGATGTGATGATTATTGTTGAGTATAAAATCTAGAATCCCCTGTGAAAAGGGCCTCAGCACGTAAGTTTGAGATTATCTAGATTAAAGTTAGCCTCTGAGAAGACGTCGAAGGATTATCTTGATTGCATTAATTGATATGGGAAGACCCATCTTTTAAAAAATTTTAATTAATTTTTATTTCACATATGAGTTTTGCCTGCATGTATGTAACTGTACCACATGTGTGCAATGCCTGAGAAGGCCAGAGAAGGCATCAGATTCCCTGGAACTGGAGTTACAGATAGTTGTTAGCTGCCATATGGGAACTGGGAACTGAACCAGGCCCTCTGGAATCCCAGCATTTGGGAGGCAGAGGCAGGTGGATCTCTATGAATTCAAGGCCAGCCTGATCTACATAACAAGTTTCAGACCATCTGGGGCTACAGGGAGATCCTATCTCAAAAAAAAGAGAGAAATTTATCTTACTTTTAATTGTGTGTGTGTGTGTGTGTGCATGCACATGCGCATGTGCCTGAAAATGCCAGAAGATGGTGTTGTATCCCTAGAGGGAGAGTTACAGACAGTTGTGAGTCACCCAAAGTGCGTGCTGGGAACCAAATTCTGGTCCTCTGGAGGAATAGTTTGAGCTCTTAACTGATGACCCATCTCTCCAACTGGTATTTATTGAGTTTGTGGATCTGCGTGCCATGACACAGGTGTGGAGGTTAGAGGACAACTCTTGAGAGTTGAAAGTCAGTTCTCATGTTCCATTATGTGGGTCCCAGGAATCAATCTTAGCTTGTCCGGCTTGGCAGCAAGCCCCTTTACCTGTCATGCCATCTCACTGGTCGCTTTTTTTTTCTGAGTCCAGGCTGCCTTTGAACTTATTATGTAGCTGACTTGTTCTGGAATTTCTGATCCTCCTGCTTCCATCTCCTGAGTGTTGAGATTCCAAGTGTGCACCACCACGCCCAATTTATGAAACGTTGAGGATCAAATCTAAGGTTTCATGCACGCTAGGCAAGCACTCTATCAACTGAGCCACATCCACAGCCCGGGCCTTGACTAGCCTGCTGAGTAGCTGGGATGACAGGCCTGTGCCACCACACTGACCAGATTTCCTGGTTCTCAGTCTTGTGCTTTTTGTTGCATTTTCCCATGCTGCTTTGTGAGGCTGATGAGGCAAAATCAGAAAGGTGTTGAAGGCGGGAAGATGGAGGTGGCCTGGGTGAAGGTGGGGCCTGGGGGCTGTATGTCACTAGGAACTGTGGAGTAATTAATGGGGTTGAGGAGATGGCATAGGAGACTCGTTCCTGAGCTCCTGGATGGAGACTCCAGCGTGAGTTTTGTCCCGTCCATCCCTTCTGAATTCTGGAACTATCCAGATTCCCCAACTCCGTATTCTGGCCCGCACAAATTCCTTCAGCCAATATTTGCAGCATGCCTGTTACTAGCTCCAAGGAAGGTCGAAGGTGAGCACCTGCAGTCGCAGTCCCCGCCCTCAGGGAGCTTACATTGTACAGGGGCGCCGACATCAATCAAATAACCACCTACAAATACAGAAGTGCAGTTGTGCCAAACGTCTCCGTGGAGAGGTGCCCTTTGGGGTGGGGCATCTGAAGAGAGAATCAGAGCCTGAGAGGGCTTCGAACCTTCTCCGAGGATCTGCAGAGGCAGCCGAGGGCTCAGACGGAAGAGCCGATTAAGGAAGACACACAGGCAGGCGCCTTTCAGGCCTTGGGTCAGGGAAACCAGCGGCCCTTTGCAGGAGGAAGCACGATGGGACTGGAACTGGAGCCCATAGGGTGGAGGGGAAAGCAAACTGTGGGCAATGGGGCTGGAGAGTGGGGCCACCCCTCACAGGGCCTCAGACACCGGGTTAATGACTTGGGTCCTTAACGTAAGATTAGTGGGCGACCATTGGATGGGTTTACGCAGGGTGAAGGAATCAATCAGATTTTCATTGAAAAATTTTTTTTTATTTTACTTTATGTGTGTGAGTGTGTTGCTTGCATGTATGCACCTGTGTCATGCAGTGCTCGTGAAGGTCAGAAGAACGTGTCAGATCCCCTGGAACTGGAATTACAGATGGTTGTAGCTGCCATATGGGTGCTGGGAACTGAACCCAGGTCCTCTGCAAGAGCAGCCAGTGCTCTTAACTACCAAGACATCTCTCCAACCCCCAGATTTGCATTTTAAAAAGATCACTAGGGCAGGAGAGGTGGCTCAGAGCACTGGCTGCTTTTGCAGAAGACCCCCCCCACCCCCACCCCGCATTCGATTCCCAGCACTCACATGGCAGTTAACAACCAGTTCCAGGTGACCCGGCGCCCTCTCCTGGCCTCCGTGGGCACTGCACGCATGGGTGCTCTTATGCACACAGGGAAAACACTCATACACATAAAATAAAAATAAAATCTAAAAAAAAAAAAGATCTCCAGGGTGGCAGGCACAGGAAGAGAGGTGGGCACCAGCCTGTAATCTCAGAGGGAGATGAGGAGGATCTCAAGTCCTATGCCAGCTTGGGATACATACCAACACCTTCATTCAAACCAAAACCCAGAGTCTGGAGAGATGACTTAGTGCTAAAGAGTGTATACAGCTCTTCCAGAAAACCTGATTTGGTTCTCAGCATCCACATTAGGTGGCACACAGCTCCCTTTAACTCCAGCTCCAGGAGGATCCAGTGCCTGCCTCTGACCTCCTTGGGTACCTGCACACCACAGCTCAAATGTAAGATCGCTCTTCTTTTAAGCAAGCAATGGTTATTAGGGAGAGAAGACATTCCCAGTCTCTTCGGCTAATGCACAAATTCAGAGGAAAGCCAAATGGTCCAGATGGTGGTGGACCAGGGAGACAGAGGAACCCAAAGGACTGACTAGAGCTTTGTGACAGCAGATAAGATTGTAGGACTAGTTGTGTGTGTCGGCACAGGCCTATAATACCAGCAGGTGGGAGGTGGAGGCAGGAAGATGAGAAGTTTAAAAAAAAAAGGCTGGGATGTAGTTCAATGGGGCACATGTGTGCATGGCATGTGTAAGCCCTGGGTTCTATTCCCACTGCTGCATGAGTTGGACGTGGTAGTACATGCCTGTGATTCCAGCCTTAGGAAGGTATAGGCAGGAGGATTAGGAACTCAAGGTCATCCTCCACTATGTAGTGAATTTGAGGTCAGCCCCGGCTCTATGAAACTCTGTCTCAAAACAAAACACCCCCCCCAAACGATAGAATTTGACACTAAATTTGATACACAGTTACTAACCCCACCTTGTCCTCTACCAAATCTTTGGAAGGCAGGCTTTCTTGTCTGCCCCCGTATACTTCCCATGTTCTAAAATAGTGCTTGACTCTACACTAGACACTTCTTGAAAGGGTGAAGGCGGAGTGGTCTCTCCTGTGATCTTTCACCTCTAAATTCTTTTTTCTGGCTTGGGTCAATTATCAGCCTCTGATACAGCACAGAGAAAAATGTTGCCAAACTCCAAAGAGTATCTTTGGAGCCAGTTGATACAAGAACTAAGGTCTTCTGTAACCTGCAACAGAAACAGTAACAAATCAGCTTTGGTAGTCGCCTGAGCCTGTAACTTCCCTGAGGAAAACTTCTGCCAAGGTGAATGATGGCAGTTCCCTCTTGGCTGGGTGGAAGGGGCCATGTGGAGGGCACACTCCCAAGGGAACTGCTAGCTGAGTTTTTGTTTAGAGCCAGCATCCCAACAGGTGCAGAAGACGCCGAGTTCGGTGTTTTGTGGAAGTGCTTAGGGTGGTAACTCAATTCTTTAGCACCACTGGGGAACTATGTAACTGAAGGAAAAGTAGGTGGTCTGGTGGGAATGTTTCCTCCTAAATTTATTCTGAGATTTCCAGCTTCCCCTTTTTGAGACAGAGTCTCATGTAGCCCAGCCTGGAGTTCAGCGTGTTGCCAAGGATGATCTTCAACTTCTGATCCTTCAGCCTCCACCTCTAAGGTCACGAATGTGCCTCCATACCTGGGCTCTTTGCCTGTCTTGTGCAGTTTTCCCCTCCACGTTCTCCTCCACCCTCTCTTTCCTTCTTCCCCGGAGCTCGGCCTCCACTCCTACTCTTCCTTGAACACCCATTCTTCTAACCAAGAAGCCTCCGGTATGGCAGAAGACTTCCATCGGGGCTTTATTCCTAGTTGGACTGAACAAGGGTTTTAGAAGTCAAGGACGAGGTGAAGCAGGTTGGAGGGGTGCATGCAAAGGCGGCCCCAAGTGAGGGTGATGGGAGGCCTCAGCTCCAGGGTGGAGGGACCAGCAGTCTGGGTGAGGTGAGAGAATGCTGGATTAGTGGAGAGCTAGGCTTTGTTTGTTTGTTTGGTCTTTTTTTTTTTTTAAACAAAGTCTCCCTATAACCACAGCTGGCCTGGAACTTGCTATGTAGACCAGGGTGGCCTTGAACTCACAGAGCTCCACCTGCCTCTGCCTCTGAGTGCTAGGATTAAAAAGGCATGTGCCACCTTGCCTGGCCTGATATTTTTGTAAATTTTATGTCTATGAGTGTATTGCCTGAATGTATGTAAACTTACCCATGTTGTACAATGCCCTTAGAGGTCAGAAGAGAGATCAGAAGAGGGTGAGGAATCCCCTGGAATTGGAGTTGTGGATGGTTATTAGCCACCATGTGGGTACTGGAAATCAAACTCGGGTCCTCTACAAGAGCAACCAGTGCTCTTAACCACTGAACTGTCTCGAGCCCCTAGGACTTTTTAAAATTAATTAATTTTAAATATTATGTGTATAGATGTTTTGCTGCATGTATATAAGTGTACCATGTATATGAAATGCCCACAGAGGCCAGAAGAGGACGTCAGATCCCCTGAAAATGGAGTTAAAGATGGTTCTTAGACCCCTGTGGGTCCTGGGGACCAAACCCTGGGTCCTCTGCAAGAGCAGAGCTATTTCTCCAACCCTGAGGACTAGGATTTGATGGAGGGGTTGCCATGGATAGGGGATGGGTTTACTTTCTTTGCCTTTTCTTCCTCACCCCCTGCTTGGGCTGTTCCATGGGTTCAGTCCGGATCAAGAGTTTAGGGGAGTGGATTCCCCCCACCTTTCCACGGTTACAGGGAGAAGCTGCAGCCCGGCTCGTTCTGCCCTCCTTATGTTAGCTCCTGATTGTACTTGCTGCACAGTAACCCCACGGCTCCCAGAGGCTCTGCTGTGGTCACCCCAACATAGCAGATGGTGGCTTCCAAGGACCCTGACCCGAGTTTGGGACCAAACCCTCAAGAGCTCCACTGTGGCAAAGCCCTACTTGGCCCCCTTTAAAAAACATTTTATGTGTACAAGTGTTTTGCCTGCAGGGTTGGAGGTGGACCTGCGCCCATGGAGGCCGGAAGAGGGCGTCGGATCCCCAGGAACTGGAGTTTGGACAGTTGTTAGCCACCATGTACGTGCTGGGAACCAAATTAGGGTCCTCTAGAAGAGCAGCCAGTACTTTTAACTGCTGCATTCTCTCTCCAGCACCGCCCCCCCCGCCATTTACAGTGTACGTTTTTAATTTTTTTGAGATAGGGTCTCCCTGTCACTCCAGCTGGCCTAGAACCACTATGTAGATCACGCTGGCCTCAGACTTCCAGAGATCTTCTTGCCTCTGCCTCCCAAATGCTGGGATTAAAGTCATGCGCTCAGCCAAGTATGCTTTCTCCTTTTTACACAGTCCAGGATCCCCTGCCCAGGGAATGGTCTCACTCACAGCTGAGTCTCTCATATCAATGAACATAATTAAGACAATTCTTCAGGGGACTGGAGAGATGGCCTTCTTGCAGAGGACTGGCGTGAGGTTCCCAGAACTGACATGGTAACTAACAACCATCCTTAACTCCAGTTGCAGGGGATTGGACGCCCTCTTCAGACCTCTGTGGGCATTGCACACATGTGCTGCACTTACATGCAGGCAAAACATTCATACACATAAAATTAAAAAAAAAAGAATTCTTTAGCAGGTATAATTTTCAACTCTTGTTGAGATTTTTTAAGACTTTGCAATTATCAAAATGCACGAGTCAAGTTTTTTAGTTTATTTTTATTTTATGTGTATGAGTGTATTGCCTGCATGCATGTAAGTGCACCTGTGTTATGCAATGCCCAAGGAGAACAGAGGGATTGTTGGATCCCCTGGAAATGGAGTTATGGATGGTTGTTAGCTGTCATGTGGGTGCTGGGAACTGAACCTGGATCCTCTGCAAGAGCAGCCGGTGCTTTTAACTGCTGAGCCATCTCTCCAGCCCCATGATTCAGGTTTTAAAACACTGTGTGATGGCTGGATAAGTCTGTCCATTGTACCTTTTCTTTCTTTGGATTCTCAGGCATGGTTTGGCAGTGTAAGAACTCTGTAACATTAAAAAGTCAATAAAAAAATATATGGATCATTAAAAATTAAAAAAAATTCTACATAGTGAGTTCCAGGCCTGCTGGGGCTACGGGAAGACCCTGTCTCAAAAAAGACAAAGACAAAAAAAATCTTCACAGACATTTTAAGAGGGTAACACTAGTCTAGACAATCTTTCACTGGTGAGCCCTCAAGGCTTGTCGTGAGGTGATTTGAGATTCTGTCAAGTTGACAACACACAGGGTCTCACGTAAGTAGTTCAGACTGGTCTTGAACATGCTACACGGTCAGGCCTGGGATTGCAGGCTTGCAGCCACCTCATCTAGTCTCCCCAACTTGCGTGCCAGGACACCACAGCAAGACGCCAGTGGCTTTTGCAGGCAGAGTATCTGACCCCAAAGCCATTGGCTCCTCTCCGTGTCTCCTGGCTTGGCAGAACAAGCAGGTTCTCTGTGTGTACTTTGTGTCTTTCACCTGGCTGAGGTCAGTCATGCAGGTAGGCTGAGGGAAGGAAACACCCCAGCGTGTGTCAGGGAAGAGGCACAGACCTGGAGCCCCACTCAAATGCCCCTCCTATGTGCATGGGGGGCTGGGAAAGCATGGCAGGGTGGGGGAGCCTCCTGCAGGCCCCCTCTGTGGTGTGCCCTGAGTTAAGGAGTCCCGTCTACTCAGTTCAGTCACATGGGGGCCTCTGAGGGAGAGCAGAGCTGGGTGGCAAAGGCGGCCTCTGGGGAACTGAGAGTGGGGGCTGCCATTCCAGAGTGCAGTGACCCAGAAAGAGGCTGTGAGGTCGGCTGGGGATGAGGGACGCCTCCTCTTGCGGTGGTGACCCAAAACCGAAGCTGGACTCCCTCCCTCCTTTTGGGCCTCCACTTCCAGCCTCCAGGGACAAGGCCCACAGGTCTCTCGAGCAGCTGAAGAGAAAAAGTGCTTGGTCATGGAGGTCCAATGCAGAAAAGGGCTGCTGCCAGGGGCAAGTGGGTGCGATATGCTTCTGCAGGACCCGGGACGGGGGATGGAGGATCCCTGTCTGTGTGGGACCTGCTAAGAGGCAGGGAGCTGAGCTTGGAGCAAGCTGCATCCAGGAATAGCCAGATCCCAGTGCTCTATTATCCTGGAAGAGCTGAGAGTTAAATCCCAGGAGGCCCCGGACGCACTTCTGGGAGTTGTCCCAGCCTTCTCCATCCCCACATCTTCTGCACTCAGCTTCACACACCAGCTCTGGCGGAGACAGGAGTGCTTCCCCTTGCAAACATCATCACCCCCGTCTTCAGCGAGCATCCTTCAGTGTGGTCACCCTGCTCTGTACGTCTGGAAGCCGGGCTTCGGTCTCAGCTATCCCGGCTCTGTGCGGCAAGCTCGCTGACCTCCCCCGCTTCACAGACTCCCTTCCTATTCTCCATTCTTCCCTCTACTCTCCTTTGGTTTGCAGAGAAAAAGTGTAACTCTGCAGTCAGGATGGCCTGAACTCGCTGCATAGACCAAGTTAGTCTCTTTGCAGTCCTGCCGGCTCTGCCAACCAGGCCTAGAACCGTAGGCGTAGGCTGCCACCAGTCCCTCCTCATTTTCCTTTGTATTTTCTACCTGGGGTGGTAAGGGAGTTAACCTCTGACATCACCCCCACACTTCCCAGGCCGACTCCGTGTCAACTCTGGGCCTCTGGCCCTGCCCGGTCTTGTTTCTTGTATACCTGATAAACGCACACAGAATTGCAGACCTCAAAGAAGAAATAAGGAAATTTGTTGGTAGAAGGGTGGGAGGCGGAGCTTGTTCACCCCCATCACCCAGAACAGACGTGTGGCTGGGGTCCATAGAAAAGGCGGTGGGCGAGCACAGGTGCTGCACAATATAGAAGAATCTGATACAGACACTTTGTATAAAAGTCATTTGCCCTCATTGGTGTGTCCTCTTGCTGGCTGGCTGGCTGGCTGGGCTGGGGAGCATCGGGAGATGAAGCTGGCAGGGTCAGTTAGGACACAGGGATACCCTGTGGTCCCCATCCTCTGGCTGTCCCCTTGTGGGGTTCACTTTGGATCCTTAGTGGGGGCATAGCAGAGCTCCAGCGGCCTGGACACCTTCCAGAATTTCTCATTCACCAGCTCCAAGGTGAGGGAGCCATTCAGTGTCTAGGGAAGAGAAAGAGAGAGGCAGAGAAAAGCATTAATATAAAAAAGGATGGAGCCAAGAAGAAGCCCATGGAGGGATGGGACAGGGAGGGACGGACCACCCTTCCCTCTGGCCTCCACCATTCTGAGCCCTCACCGTGAACGCTCCGCCCCCAGGGGCAATGTAGATGGTATACTGCTTTTCGCTGACACCCTCCAGGCTGGGCAGAGCAGGCTCTTCAGGAGCTTCGCCTCCTCCAGCACCCCCACTCTCCCCACCACCCCCGTCAGGTCCACCAGTGTCAGAGGTGCCTCCTCCGGGGCCCCCAGGCTCGCCCGCCTCTTGCTGCTGCCTCCGTTCCAGAGCAATGCGTAGGGCCAAGTACTTGGAGAGGTGGTCCACTGTGGCATTCCCAGTGGTCTTCACATACCTGGAGATTAGGATGGAGAGAAGCTAGGACACAGGAGCAGGCACTTTCCTGGGGCACTTTCCAGAAGGGCTGGTGGGCTGGCTGGGGGTCTAGGTGAAGCCCACTGTTTTTAGACAAGCCTCACGTATCCCAGGTTGGCCTCCAGCTTGTTATGCTGCAGAGGGGGACCGTCAAGGTATGGTCCTCCTGCCTCTAGGATTGCAGGTGCATGCCACCCGGGTTTATGGAGTGCTGGAAAGCAAACTCAGGGTTGCATGCTAGGCAAACACTCTACCAATTGAGCTATATCCCCAGGCCTGAAGCCCACTCCCGGCAGAGATCTCTGTGAGCTGTGGTTTCTTGGTGGTTCAGAAGGGAAAAGCAGGGCTGCTTACCTAGTCTGGCAGTATTCTCCTTTCTCCACGAGCAAGGGATGGGGCCGGAACACAAGCTCGATCTCTCCACCTGGCTCGGGGGGACTGGGGGCCCCAGGAGGGCTTGGGGGCCCCAGGGTTCCCCCTCCGAGGGTGCCTCCCCGGTCACCAGAGTCTTCAGAACCGGCACCACCACCAGCACCGCCAGCACCACCTCCCCCCGTCCCTACACTGCTGCCTCCTGCGCCGCCGCCTCCTCGGGGTCGCTTGGGAGCGGGACCTGGGGCAGAGTCAGGGGCGGAGTCTGAGCTCACATCCTCTCCGTCCCCTTCTCCCTCCCCAGGCTCTCCTTCCCCCCCACTCATCGTGGTGGTCTGATCTGATCCAGGCATTGGCCGCCTCACACGCTGGGCCCTGTAGAAGCAAGTGGTCCAGGTTAGAAATTACTAGGAATCAAGGTTTTCGATTCTAAGTTTCAGAGAATTCAGAGGTCAGGGAAACTCTAACCATGATGCCAAATACTTATTACACGTTGACAATGTACCAAGCACACTCTCGGTGTTTATCTCTACTTTATGTTTGAAGGAACAGGCTTGGAGAGGGTTAGGACCTTGTTTGAGGCACTCGACCTCAGAGCGGTCCAAGAACAGCTACATAATCTGTACCTGGCAGCATGTTAACATTTGAGACAAGGCAGCTCTTAGGATGCTGAGGTCAGAGGCAGCAAAGACCCGCCCCTCCAGCCCTGTTGTGAGTGGCCGTGTTCCAGACCTCCACACCTGTGCATGGCCTGCATCCGCAGCCCCTCCTCGATGCTAGAGCTCAGCGCCTGCTGGTTGTGCAGGCGGCTGAGGCGGATGAGCACTCGGTCCTGATGGGCCTCGTATTCCTCCCGGCTAGGATAGATCTTAGAGATCAGGGCATCAAAGTTGGGGTCTGGTCGAAGAGACCGCTTGGAGACCAGCTTTTTTCGGCAGGTAGGACACTCCTTGTTGCTGGGATGGGAGAAAGAAAGCCCTAGACGGTGAGTGCCCCCTCCTGAAGACCGGGGCCCCTTCACCCTGTCTCAAGCGTGTCCCTCTTGTTACCCGCTCCGCAGAGCTGTGACGATGCAGTCAGAGCAGAAGCGGTGGAGGCACTCCTTGGTGGTCATTGTATTCTTCAGCATGTCCAGGCAGATGGGGCACATGAGCTCTGAATGCAGCGATCGAGGGGACACCGCAATCTCTGTGCCATCCATGATGGCTTCCTGCATCAGTCAGCGGAAGTGTGGGTCAGGAGGAGGGGAGTCCTGGATCAGTCAGCGGAAGTGTGGGTCAGGAGGAGGGGAGTCCTGGATCAGTCAGCGGAAGTGTGGGTCAGGAGGTGGGGAGAAGGGATTTAAGAAGCAAGCATTCCACAAGAAAGGAATTTTGGGAAACACAGTAAGACTGCAGAATCTGGGCGTCCAACTAGCTGACCAACTGACAAAGATGAGAATTCTGGGATGGAGAGGGACCACAGAGTTGGAGAGAACTGAGAGCAGAAAGAGTGGGGGCTCATTAATGAGAGGTTTTAGAACAGGAAGACCAAGGTTTGGTGAGGGCTGGGGACTGGGATGGCACAGTTTGTGGTTTGGTGAAGGTTTATTCCAAAGACTTCCTTCTTTATATAATTAATTAATATTAATAATTATTATTTTGGTCCTTTTGAGATAGGGTTTCCCTGTAGCCACAGCTGGCCTGGAACTCCCACTGTAGATCAGGCTGGCCTCAGTCTCACAGAGATCTGCTTGCCTCTGCCTCCCAAGTGCTGGGGTTAGAGGCGTGAAACACCATGCCCAGCTTTATTTTTAATTTTAGGTGTATGAGTGTTTCCCCTGCAAGTATGTAAGTGCACCCATGTGTGCAATGTCTGTGGAGGCCAGGGGAGGACGTCAGACTCCTGGAACTGGAGTTACTGGAGGGTTGTTACTGCCATAGGTGTGTGGAGAACTGAATCCCATCCTCTCTGAAGGCAGCCAGTGCTTTTAACCGCTGAGCTCTCTCCAGCCTGGTCAACAGACTTTCTTAAAACTGTACTGCCAGTTCTACTTGTACCAGGATTTTAGAGTTCCTGTTAAAAACAGACCCTGAGGTCCTGCAGCACTGAGTCAGAAATTGAGGTGGGGGATTTGTGAAGTTCTGTTTAAACCCCTGGATGAGTCTTGTGTACCCTGACCTAGGACACTGGATGAGAAACTGGGAAGGTAATTTTGGCATGTGTTCACTGTGTTGCAAATTAGGATAGCAATATTGGCACTACCTCTCTGGCCTGACTGTTAAGAGGGATGAAATCTGATTACATGAAATCAATGTAAAAGTGCTTTAAAAAGATGAGAGTGATTCAAAGGCAGAGTCGGAAGATCCCGGCAGAGAACAGTGTAATGGGGTTGGAGGGAGGGGGCCGGCTGAAGAATTCCTGTCACCTGCGGGGTCCGGTGCAGCTCGTAGAGACTCAGTTCCCACGTTTTGCTGGCATTCTGGGCATTCGCCGGCGTCGTCATGGTGACCGGGCACAGACCCCCAGCAGGGTTCCGGGGAGAGGAGTCTGCGCAGGGGGAAAGGGGACACTGTCGGGGCCGTCCCTCTGCAGACCCCGCCCCCCGGGCCCTGCGCGCGTCGCGTGGCCCCTCACCCAGCTCCGGCCGTCGCGCTCCCCCGTCGCGAGTGTCTCTCCCTCGGGCGCCCAGGCTGTGCGGCCGGGTCCGCTCGGCCCGCCGCCGCCGCTCACACCGCAGCTCCCGCCGCCGCCGCCGCCATGGCCCGGGCGCTGCGGCCCGACGTCACTTCCGCCCGCCTGGCACCCCACCCCGCGGCGGAGACGTCACCGCCCTCGCGGCGCGCGTGGAGCGCGACGTGGACCGGGCTTCCCCCCCCCGCGGGGCGCTCGCCGCGGTCGGGCCCCGGCTGGTGCACGTGGGCACGGCGGTCCGCGCCACCTGCGCGCGCTGGGAGCCCGGGGCGCGCGGGACTCCGCAGGGCGGCCTCCCCGTCCGCGGCCCCGGGACCCCCCAACTTCTCCGCCAGCCGGGCCGGGATCCCCGGGAAAACAAGCCGCCGAAGCGCCTCTGCCGCCGTGCGCTAGCCCCGAGGTCCCGCCGCTGCAGCGGGGGGTCCCCGAAGTGCCCGGGATCCCCCCGCGGCCACCCCGGGGCGCGGCCCGCCCTCCGCCAAGCCTCTCGCCCTGCCCCTCCGACCCCCTCTCCCTCTCGAGGTTTGGGGGCGGCGGCTCGGGACGTCCAGACCCAACTCTCGGCCGGAGCCAGAGACTCGAGAATTGCGTTTGGACAATCAGGAGCCGCAGCCCGGGGCGGGGAGGGAGGCGCCACGAGGAAGCAGGGACGCACCAGATGGGGCCCCCATGGGGAGTGGGGGACACGGGCGGAATGTCTGGCAGAGCCTCTCCAGGACTAGGGAGGAGAGGAAGCGGACGGGGAGGAGAGAGGAGAGGAGAGGAAGGAGCAGGGCCATCTCCATTGAGGGCAGGGAATGAGAGGGGCACCGGGAAAAGAGACGGTGATGGGCGTTCGGTCCCCCTCCAGCCTGAGCTGGGGCTCCGGGACTGGGGCTGCGCCTGCCAGGGAGGTGGCCTGTCTCTGGGACAAGTCAGCCGTGGGTCCCCTCGCCCCCCCATCCAGTTCCCTCCTACTTCTCTGTCCTCTCCTTCAGTCCGTGGCCAGTCCTTATGTGGGCGCCAGAGTCGATTAGCGCGGACCCCCTCCCCTTCCTCCTCCTCTTTCTCCAGCCCCCTCCCTTCTGCTCTCCTCCAGTCCCTTTCATCGGCTGGTCCATTCCCCTAATCCTGGCCCCCTCCCCTAATCCCCCCCATCCGACCCCAGGCCGGCTGCAGCTATTGTAAGGTGGAGAGAAAGGGGGAGGAGGGAAACTGAGAGAAAGGAGGGGTAGGGGAGGGCCACCTGTTCCAAGACCCCCTTCCAGGGCCAGACTGGACACCAGGATGGGCCCAAGAACAAATCACCCTTGGGGGCCATCAGGACCTGGAGAGTTGGGGGGGAGGGTACTGGCACTACCGGACCCGTAAAAGGGGGTGCGGTAGAACCCCCTTCCTCTGAAAAGACCCAGAGTGTCACGCATACACAGTGACATACACTCTTTGCTCTCACACCCGGCGGCGGGGGTTGCCCTGGGAGACCAGGCAGTGAAAGGGAACAATCCTTCGGGAAAGGGAGAGAGGGGGAGGTGGGGAAGGGTCTGAGGGCTTGGACACAAGAAGAACCGGAGGTGGCAGGGAAGAGGATTTGGAATTTATTAGGGTCACAAGCACCCCTGCCTTCCATATTCAGCATTCCTGAGCCACACGGCCACTCCTTTGTAGCCTGGGAACTTAGCGTCCTCATCAGCAGGAGGCCAGGCGGAGTGGTGGGGGTGAGTCCAGGGTCCTTAGGCAGTTACATGAAAAGACCTCCTGGGAGGGGCAGAAACATTCGGACAGGTGCTCGGGTGGAGAAGTAAACGGCTAGGGGGCACCCACTTCTGTCTCTGGCCTAGGTCACCTCTCGCCCTTCCAGGCTACAGGCTCCCCTCACTTTCTCATAGAGTGTGGGTTCGCCACCCTTCCCGCGCAGGCCTCGTACCAGTGACTTCCACTGAGGCCCCTGTGATGTAGCTGGCGTCTTCAGATGCCAAGAATGCAACCACATCTGCCACATCTAGGGGATAGTGGGGAAGGGGCGGAGTCCCATTCAGTTCCATAGAGCCAAGGTAGCTATGCTCCCGCCATTCCCCCCAAACTCCTGAACCCATACAGTCCACTAATCCCTGTGAGACCTCAAAAGTACCACCAATTTGTAGATTCTCTTCAGGTCCCCTCCTAAGAGCCTTCCCCCATTCATGCTCACCCTCAGGATCCCCCATGTGCCCCAACGGGATCATTCCGGTCACCTGTAAGAAAACACTCAATCGGTGAAAGTTTCTTTTGTGAATTGGTTTTTTTCAAGATAGCCTGTGGCTTTTTATTCCTTTGTCTTCGTCCCTCATACGTACTTGAACACTTACTGTTGGCACTGTGCCTGACAGATCCTGTCCTCCACCCACAGCCTACCTTGTCCTTCACTTTCTGTGGCATTTTCTGGGTCATGGGTGTTGCAATGAATCCTGGGAGGACAGCGTTACAGCGGATCCCATGTCTGTGGGAGGGAGACTGGATGGTGACCCTGAAGAGGGCATTGACCCTTCCCTCAGACCCTTGCATTCCCCAGCAAGTTTACCCTGGTACCTAAGCCACCCCCCCTCAACCTGTCTGACCCACCGTCCAAGCTCCCGGGCTGCAGTCTGAGTGAGCCCTATCACTCCAGCCTTGGACGCAGCATAGTTTGTCTGCCCAATGTTCCCCACCTACAGTGAGTCAGAGACCCAGGGTGAGTCAGGAAGTCTCCAGGGGGAACTTTTTCTCAGTGCCCACGTGGCTAGCTGGCCTGCCCCAAGTCAACCTGACCTTTCCAATGATGCTACTGATGTTGATGATGGACCCCGGACAACCACTGGACACCAAAGCCTGGGCTGCAGCCTGAGTGACTAGGTAGATGCCCTGGCATGAGAGGGTAACAAGGCTGGCAAGACCAGCAGGGGTGGCCGCCCTCCTCCTCAGGCGGGGGTGGGGTGGGCAGAAGTCGCAAGTTCACAGGTCACCACCTTGAGGTTGACAGCTATGACTTTGTCCCAGTCTTCCTCAGACATGTGGAGCAGAAACTCATCCCGCGTGATGCCCGCACAGGACACAATGACAGATGGCGGGCGAGAAAAGCAGGCCTACGGGAGGGAGGGGGGCTCAGACCACGCGGCACAAAGGGCCGGCCGAAGGGCAGCGCGGCGGCCACCTGCGGTTCACCTGCGCTTGCTCCAGCAGGCGCCGGGCCGCGGGGGCCTGCGACACGTCGGCCTGGAAGGCGGCGTGCTTCCCGCCCGGAGCCTGGAGTCCGGGCGCCCGGTGCTCGCTCCCCGGCCCGCGCAGCAGCCGCAGAGTCTCTCCTGCCGCGGCCGCGTCCAGGTCACAGGCGGCCACGGCGGCACCCTCCCCCGCCAGGCGCACGCAGACAGCGCGGCCGATGCCGCTGCCCGCACCTGGGTGGGGAGAGAACCCGCCGCGGCGGAGAGGACGGGCCGAGGTCAGGGGTTACCAGCGCCAAGTTGGCGGAACTCGGACCAGAGGGCCGGGGTCCGCGGGGCCCGAGGGCGCGCGCGCTGACATCGCCCCAGCACCCAACCCGCCCGGCGGAGGACCCTCAACCTGTGACCAGGGCCAGCGCGGAGCGGAGCCGGAGCTGAGACGCCATGGCGGTGGCGGGCGGGCGGGCCCTGGTGCCCGAGCCAATCCGAGAGCCCAGGGGGCGTGGCGAGGGCCAAATCACGCCCAATGGCATCTCAGCAGCCTAAGCCATCTGCGGCCACCGCGCGGACAGACCTCCCACCGCGGAGGCGTGGTCACCCACTACCCCTTGAGGGCCTAGGGAGTGTGGGGGGAATAAGGGGCCCCATTGCCCCCCAAAGACAAAGGCTGCGTGTGGGGCAGAAGATCCAAGTACTTTATTTCTGGTCACCACTCCCCCCCCACGCCGCCCCATTCAAACAATGATACAAAATGAATTACAAACAACAATCAGGCCATGAGATTTTACCAACTACCCCTCTCTCACTCCCGATCAGGACACAGGATTGATGTTTACCCAAACTCTCCTGGTACCCCCTCTGCCAGGTCTTCCCTGAAGCCACCACAGGCTGAGCCCGTGGGAAAGAGGGTGGTGGCCCTTGGAGAACTCTGTGCAGCAGCCTGGTCCTCTAGAACAAGTGGGACCAGGACCACCAGGTAGGCTAGCGTCAGCCCAGCCTTCTTCAAGGTCCCTTTTATCCCTCCAAAACTAACAATACTGCTGGGCAGTGTCCAATGCTTTGGTCCCTCTGGCCTCCTCTGTATGACTGCCAAGCCCTGAAGGCCCCAATGCCAAAGTCATCATTCTCCTAGGCTAAAACTCCTTCCTCTGGCAAGTATCCTTGGCCAGAGCCCCCAACTGCCTTTTCCTGGAGTTAGGGCTGGAGGTATAGGGCAGGGGTAGGCCAGTTTAGCCCACCCCTCACTCAAGGTGAGCAATCAGCACCATCATGACAACTCCTCCCAGCAGCCCCAGCACCTCCAAAAGTGACTGTAATGGGGATGCTTCCCTCAACAGCTCAGGCAGCACAGACACTGTGGCTACGTAGATGAAACCACCTGCAGTGAATGGCAGCACCCAGCCAGGGCCTGTGCCTGCCACTTCACTGCCCACAGCTCCTCCTTCTGTCAGGAGGGCACAGGCCGTGCCTGCCAGGGCTCCCACTGCAGTCAGTAGCTGAAGACGCATCGCCTGGTGGGCAGAAAAGAGAGAGAGGGATTCCTTCATCAACAGCTAAATATTATCAGAAGCTTAGATGTGGCTTAGGTGCCATAGTTTTGGAAGGCAGATGGCTAGCTAAGGGGTTAGAGACGGTTGGTAAAGTGTTTGCCACACAAGGACCTGAGTCTGGGTTCCAAGCACCCCACAAAAAGCCAAGTGTGGTGGTGCTGTTTGCAACCCTAGCACTGGGAAGCAGAGATGTGCAGATCTGGGGCTCACTGGTCAGCTGGCATAACCTAAACAGAGAGCCTCAGATCCCAGTGACAGACTGGGAACCACACCCAAGGTTGACCTCTGGCTTCTACATGTGCAACCATCCCCATAAACTAGGTAAAAAGGGGTGAGGAGTGATAGTTCCAGAACAGACATTTCTGAAAAATCTTAAGCCACTCAAGAGGTCTTTTCGACAGACCTGATTTATGAGGCTGTATGTGTGTGTAGACCACAGCCCAAGAAACACTGAGCTACAGGCGAAGGAAACCACCTCTCCCTCACTCTTACGAAGATTTGTTGTTGAAGTAGTGTAGCTTGTTTGGAATGACAGGCTGGCAGCACCAACCTGTTTTTTGCTGCAGCCAGACTGGACCAAGATGGCAAAGTCCCCAACCTCGTGGGGCACTTCATGAAGCAGGACTGTCATTGTGGTCAGGATCCCCAGCCCTCGGCCCCCTCGGAAGGAAGCACCAATTGCCAGACCATCTGTGAAGTTGTGTGCCAAGTCAGCAGCCAGATTCAGGTACCCAGACACACGCAGGTCTTTGCAAAGAGAGGAAAATAAAACTATCACCACCAGTCCTTGTCCTCATCAGTTCCCCTCCTGTGTCCTCAGGGGCCACTTCCAGGCACGCCATTACCTACAGCACACACTCTCTGAGATTCACAGTGACAATCCTCACCAAAGCTGTCACAACCCTGTCCCTTACCTGAACCTGGTTTGTCTTCTTCAGGGTTCTGAGGTCTCACTGGTCCATCTTTGGACCCCAGGTTCCCTCCTCTCCTCTTCCGCAAACCCCCTGCTTCCTTTTCTTCCTCTCCTGAGCTGGGCTTTTCTTTGGAAGGACGCTCTGAAGGAAGACAGGAGTTGGTCGGAGTGGAGACGCTTATGCCATTGGACCCTCAGTCTATTCTGAGGCAGGCAATGCGGCTCACCTGGTCTTCCATGTCCGTGACTTCCATGTGTGTGACCATCTCCATGACTGTGCCCGTGTCCTCCTTTCACGTGTCTCACAAATTTCTCCACCACCAGGAAGGCAACAATTCCACTGAGAACCCACAGTCCCACAGACAGAATGGGTCCCTGGCCTGGGGATGAAGGGAGATGTGCATTCCAGATCCCTTCTCCTCAAGGGCAGGAGGTGAAGAAGAGGAGGCAGACTATTCCCAGCACCATAATCCTCACACCCATCTCCTTACCACTGTGGGAGTGTCCATGTCCTGGCTGTTCCAGAGTGTGGTGAGAATGAGGTTCTACAAAATAGGAAAAAATGCTGAGTGAGAAGGAATACCTGACTCGAGGGACAAGTAATTGGAGAGCACTGGGAAATCAGAGGTCACAAAGGAGAAGGAATCCTTTTCTTCCCCCCTCAAAATAAAATAAGCTAAACTTAAAAGTTGTTTTGGGATTTATTTTTATGTGTTGTCTGCATGTGTGTAAGAGCACCTATGTCATGCAAAGCCTGCAGAGGCCAGAAGAGGGTATGAGATCCCCTGGAACTGTAGTTACAGAGGTTGTTAGCTGCCATGTAGGTGCAGGGAACTGAACCCAGGTCTGGAAGAATGGCCTGTGCTTTTAATCACTGAGCCATCTCTCCAGCCCAGGATAAGCTTTGGAGGGAAATCCAGAAGTTACTTACCCAGAGCATGGGGGATAAGGTGCAGGAAAGCATCACCCAGGAGCCCCCCAGAAGCAAAACTGAGCAAAATCTGGAGCAGAGATCGGTGTCTGGGAGAGTTTGACTCCACTGGGATGAGGAAAAGGACGAAAAATGGAGCTGCAGAGATGAGCACTGTTGCTCCCAGCGCCTGGCGAGGGAGAATCAGGAGTCAAATTCATGGAGTTTTCCAACAACCAAGAACCAGTTTCTGCCCCACCTCCCCCCAAGCCCCTGGGGACTCACATAGGCCCAGAGGGTTACAGTATCCAGGTCCTGCTTGATGCCTGGAGCCGCAGTCTCCCTAGAGGATCCATGGCTATGTTCATGGTCCTGTCTATATCCATGTCCTCTGTGGTCCAGGCTCTCATGGGAATGGCCATGAGTATGGCCACGGTGCACATCCTCATGTGACTGTCCATGGTCGTGGCTGTGGGCATGCCCATGCCAGATGTTTTCGTGAGTGTGGCCATGGCCATGAGCATGGCTGTGTCCATGGTGGAAATCCGCATGTGAGTGCCCGTGGCTGTGGCCATGGAAGTCCTCTTCCATGTCCTTGTGCGGGTCACGATGACCCCCGTGTCCGGCCACCAGTAGCCCCAAAGCTGCCCAGGTCAGCAGTCCCACAGCCACCCAATGGGGGACCCGTAGGTCCCTGGCCATCACGCTGACCAGAGGGAACAAGGACTCCAGTTGATTCTCAACTCTACCTACACGGGGTCCGCTTTACTTCACTCGTGCCCTCAGTCCACTTCTCTGAGCTGCTCCCGCCTCCAGTCTGTCCCCCTTTACATTGTTCCCAGGACGCCTTCTCTTTATCTTGAATCTCCTTCCCGGACGAGGCCCTCTCCGACACCGCTCTGACCTCTGATCCTCCACTTTACGTGCTCTCTGAACCCTCGTCTCTAAGACCCTCTAGATGCGGGGGGGGTCTGGAAAGCACTGGAAGGGAAAAGCAGACAATTCTCACCGGCTCCGGGATCCCCTCCGTTCCCGGTTTGCTCGGACGTGGCAGTCACGCCTCGAGCTCGCGCGAGATCAGCAAGTTCCGTTCTGCCTCCGCTCCGCCGCCTTTACCAACATGGCGGCGCTCCCGGGCCGGCCGCGGCCATGGCGGCAGCGCGCATGCGCAGTCGCGGGGGTTGCTCGGAGGGGGACAGCCGTCCCGGCGGCTGACAGGCTGGTGGAGGCGCCTCCCGGGTTTCCACCTCGGCGAAGGGGCGGGAGCTCGCGACGAGACTTCCCGTCTGTACAAAGATGGCGCCCGCATCGGCGCTGTCACTTCGGTCCCGGGCGGAGCGCGGCGCCTGATTCGCGCTGAGCCGGGCCCGGGCCGGCTTCCTCCGCCGCCTCGTCGCGCTGCCCGCGCCCCGCGGCTGGCCCCTGGGAGTCCCTGGCGCCTCTCCGGCGTCCCCACGCTCGGCCCGCCGGCATGTCCTGGGCCGCTCGCCCGCCCTTCCTCCCGCCTCGGCATGCCGCGGGGCAGTGTGGGCCGGTGGGGGTGAGGAAAGAGATGCATTGTGGGGTCGCGTCCCGGTGGCGGCGGCGGCGGCCCTGGCTGGATCCCGCGGCGGCGGCGGCGGCGGCGGCCGGAGAGCAGCCCAGCCCGGAGCCCGAGCCGGGGGAGGCCGGCCGGGACGGGATGGGCGACAGCGGGCGGGGTGAGTGTCCGGGCGCGCCGGGGCGGCAGGCCTCCGCGCCCCGCGCCCCCTCCCCGCGCTCCCGCCCCCTTGTTTGTAAACACGCGCCCTCGCCCTCCCGAGGCCCTGCGCCCTCCCCCGGGGCGGGGCGGGGCGGGGGAGCTTCCGCCCTTCCAGGTGTCCGAGGCTCGGGGCCTGCTCTCGAGGTGTCGGACGCGGGAAGGACACCCTGTCCCCCTGGGCTGGGGACTCCGGACACCTCCAGGCTGGGCTTGTGTCCTCGGAGGGGGTCTCGTCCACCGCCTCTTGCCCTTGCAAGCTCTGGCTCCCTGGACGCCGGCCGCGGACGGAGGGCTTGACCGGTCCACCCCACGTGCTTGCGGTGACCCAGTAGTCATTCAGATGCCTAGCTTTGAAACTCTTCACCCGGACTGCCCTCCCTTGCCTCCTCTCAGACCATTGGGAGTGAACAATTTGTCGTTTGACCGCTTGGTGTTTCTGACCTAGGAGCCTGTGGGGTGTGGTGGGTCAGGAGACGGGGGAGGGGAAAGGTAGGAGATTAAAGTGTCCACTTGGATGATCAAAGACTCACTTTCTCTTTTGGTCTCTCCTGTCTGTGTGTCTGCTTGTGTGTACCTTTCTCTCAGACTCCAGAAGCCCAGACAGCTCCTCGCCAAATCCTCTTTCTCAGGGGATCCCTCCCACTTCTCCTCCCGGCCCACCTCTTCCCGCTTCAGTACCCCCACCCCCAATGCCACCCCCTCCACTGGGCTCACCTTTCCCAGTCATCAGTTCTTCCATGGGGTCCCCTGGCCTGCCCCCTCCGGCTCCCCCAGGATTCTCCGGGCCGGTTAGCAGTCCTCAGGTGAGAGGTTGTGACCCACTTACTGCCTCTCTCCTTTCGTTTCCTTGTTTTCTCCGTATAGCCTCTCCTTCTACCCTTGTGTAAAATTCCCCATGACCCACTGACATTTCTGGTCACCTAACCCTAGCCCGTCTGTGGTCTCTGTGAGACCCCTTGTCTTTCCTGAGGTGAACTGTCTTTTGGTGCATGCTTCCTCCCTAACCCCCTTTAAAAAACCAACCAACCAACCCCAGTATTCTTGATGTCCTTTTCATCCTACAAGGACTTGCTGCCCTTTTGGTCCCATGTGCCCTTTGAAGACACATGCCCTTCAGGGTGGTTGCACTGCACAATTATAGGATGGTGGATATCCATTCTGGGATAGTGTCCAGGGATGGCCCTTTACATGGACCACAGTTACTGGTGCTCTCTGGAATTACTGGTGCAGCCCCTGTCTAGTCTAGGGAACAATTTCCAAGACGTGAGAGAGTCTCCCTCCAATGAGTCTCCTTGACTTCCTTATTTCCCCATCCCAGATTAACTCAACAGTGTCGCTCCCTGGGGGTGGGTCTGGCCCTCCTGAAGATGTGAAGCCACCAGTCTTAGGGGCCCGGGGCCTGCACTGTCCACCCCCTCCAGGTGGCCCAGGGGCTGGCAAACGGCTATGTGCAATTTGCGGGGACCGAAGCTCAGGTACGGGGCTCTGCACAGGTTGGGGAAGAAAGCACATGCGCTGTCGACCGCTGCCTGTAGGGTTCTCAGGGGCTCCTGGGGTGGTGGGAGCAAGGGGGGCCTGTAGATCTATGTCAGATGCAGGAGGGGCAGTCCAAGGGAAAAGGGAATAGTACAGGGTTTCTGGTCCCTGAGGGGAGTGGACTGGGTGACCACTCACCTTCTGGGTGCTCATCTGTGTTTGGGAAACAGGAAGGATTTAGACTGTTTGCTGGGAGACCCGAGTAGGGAGGTCTCCTGCAGCTTTCTTGCCGCCATCTTTCTCTCTGTGTAGGCAAGCACTATGGGGTTTACAGCTGCGAGGGCTGCAAGGGCTTCTTCAAGCGCACCATCCGGAAGGACCTGACCTACTCTTGTCGGGACAACAAAGACTGTACAGTGGACAAGCGCCAGCGGAACCGCTGTCAGTACTGTCGCTATCAGAAGTGCCTGGCCACCGGCATGAAGAGGGAGGGTGAGGCCGTGCCCGGGGCTTTCCAGTCCCGTCCCGTGTCTGTCCCGTCCGTCCCGTGTTCCCTGCCCCCCTTTCCCCCCTCCCCCAGAGCTGGGAGGAAGGACAGGGAGGACAGAGACCACAGCCTTTGTCTTTCTGTCCTCCAGGGGGCGATGCTTGATTGCGCTTTCCCCTTCCTCAGCCTGGTCCTTGGTACCCTGCTTTGGCCTGAGTTTCTGTCTTAACAGTTCTGCCTCTGGGGTTGTTCTGTGTGGTGTTTGACCCCTCCCCAGAATGGTCCGGTCTTCTGGTAGGATAACCATTTCTTACCCACAATGGCTTCTGTCTCCTCCTTGAGCAGTGCCTTATTCTCTGATCCTGTGCTCCTCTGGTCTCCGTCTCTCTGTTCTCTGGTCTCTCTGACCTCTGAGGACTGCCCTGTTAGGCTACAGGTAGCTTACTGAAGAGTTCAGAGTTTGTCTTCCCTCTCCATCTTCTTATGTCTTAGAATTCCAGGAATTCTAAGAGACACTTGTAATATCGTGGTCAGATCCCCCGCCTTAGAGAAGATGAAACCCACCTGGCTTCCCCAAGGCCACAGAACAGCTGTGTGGCCAGACCAGGATCAGAACAGGCACTTCCCAAGACCCAGGCCAGGCTCATTCTGCTGCTGTTTAACATACTCAAGTACATGTTAAAACCTATTTGGAAGCCAGATATGATGGCACACACCTTTAGTCCCAGCACTCAGGAAGCAGAGGCAGGCATACCTCTTTGAGTTCAAAGCCAGCCTGGTCTACATAGGGAATTTCAGGCCAGGCAGGGGAGCACAGTGAGACCCTGTCTTAAGAAAAAAAAGAGTTTGGCATGTTTCTTAGCACATAGTAGGCCTTGTTTAAAGTTAGATTCTACCCTGATTCCTTTACCCTCTTCTTGCCTGTTTGACCTGCCTGTCTGCCTGTTTATTTACCTACATGTATGTAGGTGCTAATGGGGATGCAGCCCTGGGTCTTGCGTGTGCTGGGCAGGTGCTCTCCCACTGAGCCACACACTCAACCCTTTTCTGCTCTACACTGCCAGACCGCTCCAGACTGTGCCAGCCTCCCATTTCTAAGAATTTCTGTAGTTACTCTATCTCCCAGGGATAAGGTCCCAGGCCTCCTGAAACAAGGTTCCGGACCCCTGCATGGCTGACTTCTGACTCTCCTTTTTTTTTTCCCCACTCCACAGCGGTACAGGAGGAGCGTCAGCGGGGGAAAGACAAGGACGGGGATGGGGAGGGGGCTGGGGGAGCCCCCGAGGAGATGCCTGTGGACAGGATCCTGGAGGCGGAGCTTGCTGTGGAGCAGAAGAGTGACCAGAGCGTCGAGGGTCCCGGGGGAACTGGGGGTAGCGGCAGCAGCGTGAGTGATGGGATTGATCCTTTCTCTTCTACGTGGGGGCTGTGGGAGGGGGTCGAGGTGTGCTCCTCCTTCCCTCTCCCTCCCCTTCCGTCCCTCCTCACTTTGCCCTGGACCGGAAGTGCCGTCAGACAAGGGCCTCTCATTATCCAAGGTGAACCAGGAAGAGTGGCCCATGCCTGTACTCTCTGCTCTTGGGAGACAGAAATAAGTGGAGCTCTGTGGGTTCAAAGCCAACCTGGTCTACATAGCAAGTTCCAGACAGAGCTCCCCCCATGTCTGCTCCCACTGGAAGGTCCAGATCAACACTGGTTTCCATGAGTGCCTGGGGACGCCGTGCCTACGCTTCTAGGATGGGTTTAGATGGGCTCAAGAATAGGTGATGTGTGACAGTGTCACAAGCCTCCTACAAGGTGTCTCCTAGGGTATCTCCATGCTTTTCTTAAATCTTACCCCCGTCCCTGCAGCCAAATGACCCGGTGACTAACATCTGCCAGGCAGCTGACAAACAGCTGTTCACACTTGTTGAGTGGGCAAAGAGGATCCCTCACTTTTCTTCCTTACCTCTGGATGACCAGGTCATACTGCTACGGGCAGGTCAGTGGCCTTGAATCCCTTTGACCTGTTGACATTTGACCCCTTGACTCCTGACCTTCCGTGACCCCAGTGGCCCTCCATTGCATCTTCAGGGAGCCAAGTCTGCTGCCCTCCCCCTCTTTTCTTTGTGCTTTGACTCCCATAGCCTGCTGCCTGGCTGCTGACTCTTGGTGCCCTTCTGCCCCCACCCAGGCTGGAATGAGCTCCTCATTGCCTCCTTCTCCCATCGGTCCATTGATGTCCGAGATGGCATCCTCCTGGCCACAGGTCTTCACGTGCACAGAAACTCAGCCCATTCCGCAGGCGTGGGAGCCATCTTTGATCGGTCAGTGGCCCTTGGCAGGGCTGGCCTGTAGGCAGAAGGGTGGGGCTGTAGGCTGGTCCGTGTCCAAGGCTGGCTGAGCTGTGACCTTTGAGTGACCTGCAGGTCCCTCTCCAGGGTGCTGACAGAGCTAGTGTCCAAAATGCGTGACATGAGGATGGACAAGACAGAGCTTGGCTGCCTGCGGGCAATCATTCTGTTTAATCCAGGTAAGAGGAGGCCATCCCGCCTCTCAGCCCAAGGCAGCCCTGGAGCCTCCTCTTCTCCAGCAGTCCCCCTCAGTAAGACCCTCATCCCGGAAATCTCTTAGCTGACCCAGGGAAAAGCTACCTCACTGATGCAGTGTCCCTCTGACCCTATCCCGCACACCCAATGAGCCTCGTTTCCTAAGGGGCATCTCGAGGGCTTTGTCTGCATGTGTGTCCTAATTTGATTTGCCTTGTATTCTTCTTCGTCCCTGACATCCCAGATGCCAAGGGCCTCTCCAACCCTGGGGAGGTGGAGGTCCTACGGGAGAAGGTGTACGCATCACTGGAGACTTACTGCAAGCAGAAGTACCCTGAGCAGCAGGGCCGGTGAGAGGCGCTTCAGGGCTGTGGCCCCAGGGGTGCATGTGGCTGTGGCTGTGGCTGTGGCTGTGTGTCTGGGGCCTGGGTGATGCTGGCTCTCATTCCTCTTCCTGCCCCCACCTCAGGTTTGCCAAGCTGCTGCTCCGTCTTCCTGCCCTCCGGTCCATCGGACTTAAGTGTCTGGAGCATCTGTTTTTCTTCAAGCTCATTGGCGACACCCCCATTGACACCTTCCTCATGGAGATGCTCGAGGCTCCCCACCAGCTGGCCTGAACCCAGATGCACACGTTACTCCTCCCGAGTGGAGAGTGCAGTGGAAGAGGACATGAGCCTGGGCACGGAGGGAGGAAGGGGCCATGGGCCCAGCCAGAGCCATGGACGAGAAGCACAGAACAGAAGGGGACCTCCCGGACTTCCCAGGGGTTCTGTCAGCCCTTTGCAGGGTGTGCTTGATCTCCAAGTCAGAGGGGACCCCTGATCCCTGTGATGACTAGACGTCTACCTTCAGTGGCCTTGAGTCTCTGAATTTGTTGGGGTCTCCCATGATTTGCAGTGATTTCTTGTCCCCTGGCCCTCTCCCAGCACAAAGCACTGGCCTTGCTTCCGGGACCGGCTTCATTATCTGGAGTGGAATTGGAGCTCTCCCAGAGAGGAGTATTGGGGGGCAGGCCCCCCAAACTGATGGACATGGGAGTAGGGCTCTGATAGCCCTTTGTCCTCCCAAATCTGGTAACTGGGGCCACTGTCTCCTGTCCAGAGTCCCCTTTTACACATCACCTCCAACAGTCAGACTGAAAAATAAAGGGGTAGTGCTGAAGGGGCTGGTGGAGATGGAGGGCTGAACTGCTATTTTTAATTTCCCGTGAGGATAGAGACTTACAGTTAGACTCAAAGAAGTACTGTACACCCCAGGTTGACTTAAGAAATGCCGGCGGTGGTGTGTAGGCAAGGAGGCCTCAGGGGGTTTGTCCTTGGGGCTCTCAGGCACAGTCTCCCCCTTCCTCACCTAGCCTGGGGAAGGGCTCTGGGCTGGCTTGTGTGGCCCTGCCCTTCGCAGCTCCAGGCACATGTGCAGCTAGGCTGGGAAGGGGATCCTCACTGAGAATCGAAGGGGGTGGCCCCTGCAGAGATGGGTGCTGGACTGCATGGTGTTTGCCCTGGATCTCCTCTTTGGGGTCCTTTACTCTCTCGCACATAAAAATTGCTTTCCAGTTAAAATTGCAATTTTCTGGACTGAGGCGGCTGTTTGAGGGGTGGGCACCATGGCTTCCACCAGGTGTGGGGGTATTGGGCGGGGAGCTGAGGACGCGCTCCCTGGTCAGAGGTTCCCTGGGGCTGCAGGGTGGGGGACACAAGGCGGCTTTGTCGGGAGGGGGGTGGAGAGGGCGTGCCAGGCTCGGGGCGGAGCCACCGAGGAGGAGGCGGAGGAAGAGGGAGGCCAGCGCTTCTCAAAGGCGCCTTGTTTGCGGGTGCCCTCACCGCGCCAGCGGGCGGCGGCGCCTCTCTCTCGCTCCGGCCGCACCACGGGCTCCGGGCAGACCCGGCGCCGTGCCCACCCGTGGGGGCAGGCTGGGCGGTGAGCGCCGTGGCCTCCCCCGGTACCCTCCTGGGGCGGCCACGTCCCTGAATGACCCCTTTTCCAGACCCTTCCAGCCGCATCGCCCGCTCCCCCTCCCCCACGTCACATCCCCGTGTTCTTTTCCACCTGGGCGCCCGGGCTGCCTTTCCCGGTCCCCATTACTCCGTCTCCTTGGGCCTACTGGCCGGTTTGCCCATCTCTGGCCTCCCTCCGCCGCGCTTGGCCGGACCCCCCAGCCCTCCCCACCGGTCACTATCTATAGCTTGGTCTATAAATACTTTGCCCTGGGCCGCTCTGTAATTACACGGGGCAGGGCAAGGGAGGTAATTATGGAGACCTGATTACGAGTGGGCGTGGGGCGGCCACCCCGAGTCCCGCCTCTTCTGCCCACTGTGCCCTGAGTCCCGCCCAGGACTCTGCAGAGGGGCTCTGGGCCCCCCAGGGCGGGGTCCTAGGAGTGTGTGACCGGACCACGGCGTCCTAGCATAGGACGGGCTAGAGAAGGTAGGCTGTGTTCACCCAGAGAGTCTGAGGGCGCATACAGGCCACCCAGCCCCTCCGGGGGCGGGATCCCCGTTCCGGGGTCAGCGAGGGAGGGTTTTCACCCCCACGCCCCTCTGCCCAGGTGGAGATCTGGAGGTGGGGTTTCCCCTGGGTGGCAGTGGGCGGGCGGCTGGAGACGGGGGCCGGGCCGGGGGGCGGGGGCGAGGTGGGGGCTCTGAGCTGCCGGGGTGGCCGGGGACACACAGGAGCAGCGGCCACCGAGGAGTGAGCAGCGGCGGAGCCCCGACGGCACCTTGCTGCATGGAGCTGGGCTGCTGATAGCCGCTGGCGTGCGACGCCTCTGACCACCGGGGATCCTGGTTCTGAGGCTCTCCGCCCGCTTGCTGTCGCCTGTCAGCCCCAGGTCGTGCCGGGGTCCTTGGGACCCGGCGTTCGATCGCCCAGCCATGGAGCGGTGCAGCCGCTGCCACCGCCTCCTCCTTCTCCTACCTCTGGTGCTGGGGCTGAGCGCTGCCCCGGGCTGGGCAGGTAAGGGGAGGAGTCGGGTTTGGGCGTCGGAGTCAGCTGGAGCTCAGAGCATCTGCCGGGAGGGGACCACTGATGCCTGGAGCTTCAGAGTCTAAGGGGATTTTGGGAGTCCGGGGTGATGACGGGCGAGACTCCTGCGTTCCTTGGAGCCAGTCTAGGGACCTCACCCTTCTTGAAATGACTGGTGAAGGGCAGGTAACGCCAGCAGGATGGGGTCCACAGTGTAGAGCCCCCGAGTAGACTGGCTCACAGAAAGCACTGAAAATTGACAGGAAGAAGTAGTACAGGGTTGGGTCCTTGGAAAGACCTGAGGATGGTCAGGGCCGGTCTGGTCCAGGCTTTGCCGGTGTGAGGGCTCTGGATACCACAGCTGACTGGTGAAGGATGAGGGTGAACATCTGTGGGTCAGAGCAGAGCCTAGAAAGTTGGGGGAAGTAGGGATGCCTCAGTTGTCCATCCTCTTCAGGTCCCCCACCCCCTCCCTCTGCCCTGGATGCTGCCACGCGGCTGGCTCTAGGGAGCACCAGGGCTGGCTGCCAACAGGACGGCCGCTGGACAGGCCAGGATCAGGTGTCTGAGGCCAGAGCCAACGCTTTGCATTCCTGCCCCGCCCCTCCCCCTCTGGCGGCCGGACTCCCCTGGGACCCCGGTATCCACAGGCAGGATCTTTTTTTTTTTTTTTCTTTTTCCTCAGATGGGAAAGGCTCCTAGGAAAGGGGATATGATGTCAGTATAAGGTCCTGGGACCTTATACTGACATCAAATCTAGGCAGCCCGGAGCCAGCACCTCACTCCTGGAAGCTCAGTGGACTGATTTGTAATAACCAGACTATTCCTTTCTTCTCTGGAGAGAAAATGGGCAGAATAGTAGCTTAAAAGATGCAGATTAGATCACAGAAAACACTGAAAGTTGACAGGAAGAAGTACAGGCTGTTTACAGAGTGTAGGGGCCTCTGTTAGAGAAGAGGGAATGTTCTGCATGGAGGCAGGGGGATGACCAAGATGACTGTCTTATCTGGGGGTGGAGTGGGTTGAGGAGGAACTCCAGGGAGATTGGTTACTGTGGAACTCCTGAGAGCAAAGGACAGGGCTTTGGGGGCTCTGAGGATAAGTGATGGGGCACCAGTCGGTCTGAGACAGCGGGGTGTGTATGTGGTTCCAGGTGGGCGGGCCTGCGGGCAGTCAGCACAGGATGTAACTATCTTCCCTTGGACTCTGGTGGAGGGTGGGGGCCTCCAAGGTCTCCCTGGCCTGGGGTCTCTGTGAGTCTCTGTGTCTCTGTCTCTCTCACCTTGGTCTCTCAAAGCCGCCCTTGTGTGTCGGTGTTTGCCGAGCTTCCACACTCAGGGGCCAGGCTCCGCGGGGGCGGGGGAAGGCCGCGGTTTCCGAGCTCCTGGACTCAAAGGGCCTTTTCTCTCCTGGCTGCCCCACCTCACCCACTCCACCCAGCCCTGCTCTCCCGAATGCCCTGGCCTCTGCCCTGCCCCACACTTTCACCAGCGTTTTGCTGGAACTCTCTTTGGGAATTCTCCAGTAGATGGTGTGAGAAATGTGCTCTCCTGGGGAATGAACCTGGATTGAACCAAAGGGCAGTGGCCTTCACTCTCCAGGGAGTTTGGGCCCAGGAAGCAGAGGTTTGGGGAAACCTGGCTGCTGGTCTGCATCTTGAATTTTTGGATTCAGGGTGTGGGAGGGGGACCGGGAGGGGGGACTGGAAGGGGAAAGGAGAAGGAGCTGGAGGGGCAGGGCAGGGTTGAGGTTCCAGGTGTAGGGAGCTTGCCTGAGGTCTGGGCAAGTGCTCTGATGGGATCTACAGATGTGTGGCTTGGGGCCCTGGACCTGCTTCTGCTCAGCGTGGCTGCTTCAGCTCCTCCTTCCCCCTACTCAAGCCCATTTGCCAAGTTTGGGGGCACAGACTCCTGGGACACTTGTTCTTCTATCACCTTCCTTAGCACACACAGAGTCGACCCCACTCTTCTCCCAGTCTCCTCAGCAGCTGGACGCTCCCTCTCATACAGCGGCCTTTCTGCTTCTCCCTGGCAGCCCCTGCCCCTCCCGTGCCCAGGATGATCGATTGCCCAGATGTTGTTTGTGCTGGAGATGGAACAGATGCCAGAAAGCTTAGACTGGGAGATACGGAGAAGGAGTGAGAGAACGAGAAAAATAAAAGGATGGACAGGGAATAAAGGAGACAGAGGAAGACAGAACAGCTCGTCAGGGAGACAGACAGGTGCAGAGACTGGAGAACAGAGGCAGAGACGGAGGGGCCGATGAAGGCAGGGAGTGAGACAGGCGATCTCAGCAGAGTGACAGGATCCAAGACAGAGATAGCGTGAGTCCGAGAGAGACCCGCCGAGACAGGGTGGGTCTGAGAGACCTGCAGAGACAGGGTGGGTCTGAGAAACACGTTGTGGGGGCGCAGACATGGAGCTGCATGTCTGGGAAGGCTGCTTTTCTCTCCAGGTCTCTGTGCTTCCCATCCATAGCCCCCTTCAGGAGAATGCAAGGGAGACATGACCTTTTTCTTCCAGAGAGCCTTGGGAAGAGGGGAAGCAGAGTTCTAGATCCAGGTATCTTCTAATTAAGCCCTCGTGGGGGCATGTTCTGTCCCCCAACCCTCATGGACTCTCCCAGGTGCACCTCCTGTGGATGTGTTACGTGCCCTGAGGTTCTCCTCCGTCCCTGATGGTGTCCGGAAGACAAAAGGGATCTGTCCAGCTGACGTGGCCTATCGAGTGTCACGACCTGCCCAGCTCAGTGCACCCACCCGCCAGCTGTTCCCAGGTATGGTTGCTGAGGCAGGGGAGCTGGTAAGGTGGGGTCTGGGTTGGTGTCACCAAGATCTCTGCCTCTCACTCCATCTGTGTTTCTCTCCTGGGCACCAGGAGGTTTTCCCAAAGACTTCTCTCTGCTGACTGTTGTCCGAACCCGCCCCGGCCTCCAGGCCCCTCTCCTGACTCTGTATAGTGCCCAGGGAATCCAACAGCTGGGCCTGGAGCTTGGCCGACCTGTCCGCTTTCTGTATGAGGACCAGACTGGACGGCCACAACCCCCAGCTCAGCCGGTCTTCCGAGGTCTTAGTTTAGCAGATGGCAAGTAAGTCAGTTTGTCCCTTTGGTCTGCCTGACCCACACTGTCAGCAGAAGGTGTCTCACAACCCCCATTTTGTAAACTGGGAAACTCTGCCAGTCCTTTGGCACACTTACCCACTGCCCAAGCTTGCCATTTCTTGACCAAAGTTTGGGCTTTTAGAGTCTGTGTCCTTGCTCTGAACACAGTGCTTGCAGTACTTTGATTTCTAAAATAAGACCAAGATAATAGACCCACGACAGTCCAAGGAGAAAGTGATTGTGCAATGCGCATGCGTTGCATGCACTGAGCAAACACCTGGGAGTCTTAATATTATCTGTTTCAACTCTTCCACCGACCCTGCTGACTCCCCACTTTCACCCTATCATCAGGTGGCACCGTGTGGCTGTGGCTGTGAAAGGACAGTCCGTCACCCTCATTGTGGACTGTAAGAAGCGAGTCACTCGGCCCCTTCCCCGAAGTGCTCGGCCGGTGTTGGACACCCGTGGGGTGGTGATCTTTGGCGCCCATGTCCTAGATGAAGAAGTCTTTGAGGTAAGCAGAGCAGCAGTCTGAAGATGGAGTGGTTCTGGCTCCTGTCTTGGGTGTACACCTCTTCTGGCTCCAGAGCTCCATCTTCCTGATCTTTAGGCTTTTGTTTTCCTTCCCATTAATTTTTATTTCCATTTTGTATCTTTCGGGTTAATTTTCCCAGTGGACAGCTAGAGAGCCACTGATGTGGGTTGACTGTCAACAGCTACTCACCCCATCATCTGTTCTTCACCTGTCTACCCACTGATCTAGCCCGTCCACCAGTCTACTTGTTCATCCACCTGCCCACTCACCCAGCCATCTTCCTGCTCATTCTCTTAGGCTTATACAGAGCCATTCATTCGTCCACCCCTTGTGATTCCACTCCCTCCTTCAACAACACCCGTTCAGCCACTCATCCTGGTCAACAACCTTCCCATCCACCTGTTCACTCCCCTCTCCCCTCTGCCCTTCCATACAAGGATGCATGTAATCATACACCCATGTAACCACCTGTCCTTTACCAGCTCAACTGCTGCCCCTCAGTTTACCAATCAACCCATCACCTCAGTACTTCCTGCCAGGCATTCCTTATACCCACACAGTGACTCCGTCCATCCAGCTGCTCAGTGTGCGCTCTCTGCTCTGTGCCTCGCATTCACCTAGAATTTACTCATTCGTTCACTCGTTTACCACATTTCCATTTAGTCATGAACTTGAGCCACTGTTTGCCCATCTGCATTTCCACCCAATCTACCCATTCATCTATCTACCTGCTCCCCCCGCTCCCACCTAGTCAATCAATATTCTGAATGCCTGCTGGCAAAGGGAAATACAGAGGAATAAACACAAGGTCTCTGTCACCTCAAGGAGCTCCCAGTTCAGCTTTGAGATGAAGCATATCCCCTGAATTTGTGTAAGGCCAGGACGCACACACCTCGTGTGGGTACAAGTACTTGCTACTGAGATTCAGAGGTCTGGAGAATTCCCACCACATTGCTTCTGTAGTCAAGACAATTAAGGTTGGCTCTCGGTCTCCAGAAGTCATCTTGGAAAGGCCCATACAAGATCACGAGAAACAGGAATTAGGCAACGTGCGTTGAACATCAAGTTGGAAGGCCTGAGTTCTATCCCTGACCTGCCACTCTGAATGATCTTGAGCTGGTCATTGACATTTATTTATTTTTATTTAACATGTACAAATGTTTTACCGGCATGTATGTAAGCACACTTGTGTGTGCAATGCCCATGGAGGCCAGAAGAGGACGTTGGATTCCCTGGAACTGGAGTTAAGGACAATTGTTAGCTGGCATGTGGGTGCTGGGAACTGAACCTGGGTCCCCTGCAAGAGCAGACAGTGCTCTTAACTGCTGGGCCATCTCTCTCCAGTCTGTCACTGATTTCTGAGATATGAAACATAGGTATAAAGATCATTGGAAAACTGCAGGGTTGTGCTATGGGAGGCTGACAGTGACCTTCCACTGCAGAGCTTTGTCTGGGACTGGCCTCCCACACCTCGTCCCAGACTGTCCCCATCTCTCTGAGTCTCTCCACGTCCCTCTCCCTCCTTCCTCACATCTATGCAGGGTGATGTCCAGGAGCTTGTCATTGTCCCGGGAGTCCAAGCTGCCTATGAATCCTGTGAACAGAAGGATCTGGAATGTGAGGAGGCCCAGAGGGACAGACCTCAGAACCAGCAGCCTCACAGAGCCCAGAGATCTCCAAAGCAGCAGTCATCAAGACTTCATAGGCCACAGAACCAGGAGCCCCAGCGACAGGTGAGGGAGTCTGACAACCTGGAAACCGCAGCACGCTCTAGGGGGGCAGACGTGGGGCTTCTCCAGCATGTTTCTCCTAGTGTTCCAGACTGCTCCAACCAATCCTCTCCTTAGTTTCTCACTCCAGCCATACTACTCTGTTCCCATCATGTCCTCCTCCCAGTCCTCAGTCATCAACCTTTTTATTTTCATTTAAAAATAAAAAGTTACTTTAAAGAATCCTTGGCTGGGAGCTATGTGCCCTGCCTGTCGCACCCTCTTCCTGTGTCCTTGGGCTTCCCATCCCTTTCTTGAATTAAGAGATTGGGAGACAGGAGGGGACAGGTGAACCCTGGGGAAGAAGGTGCAGGAGACAGAATCAGGAACAAGAAGTGCAGACGGTGGGACCAAGTAGGAGTTATAGGGAGGGGGACAGGTTCGGGGAGACTTAAAATGGGCTAGCCTCTGGAGACACAGGGCAGCAAGCAGGGCACGGGGAGTGCAGTGGGTATGGGGAAGAGAGTCTGGGTGAGGCGGGGTCCGAGCGTTGGGGTGACAGGTATGTTCTGAGGACAGTAGCCTGAAGACTGGAGGGTCAGTCTCTTAATCGCGTCTGCTTTTGTTCACACGGAACCGTTCCCTCTTTCTCCGCCTTTCCCACTCGTCTCCTCGCTCCCATCCCCATCTCCACACCCCATTTCCTAACACCCTCACCCTCTCCTTGTGTCCTGCCTTCCCCTCCCCGCTCCACTTGCCCCCCACCACCCGCTTCCTACCTGCTCCCACTCCCTGCTCCCAGCCTACTGAGTCCCTCCACTATGACTACGAGCCCCCCTCTTATGATGTGATGACTACTGGGACGACACCTGACTATCAGGTAAACCTGAGGGCCCCCTCCTCTCTCCCCTTCCTCCCGGCACCTCCTGCCCACATCTGTGCTGAGTCCCCATCACACTTCAGTTTCTAAGAGACACCAGATGATAGAGGCTCCTTTACTTATTACCCATTCCCCATCTCTCTGCTGCAGCATCCTCAGAGCCCCAACCGCAGGGCTCCCCCTCCCCCCAGGGGGCATCAGACCCCTTCCCGAAAGCCTAACCCACCTGCCAAGAGGTCAACGGCCGGGCAGGTGCCCCTCTCGCCAGCCCGGAGGCCCTCTCCAGTTGGAGGCTCCGGCAAAGCCCGAGGCCAGCCTCCCCCTTCCCGACACCCAGCTCGACGGGCAGCTCCCCCCACTGCCTGGGCCCCCCCCAGGACCAGAGACAGCGGTTACCGGCAGGTAGAGCGGGGCATCCAGATCTCTGCTCCCGCAACTGCTAGATGTTGGAGAGTGTCTCTCCTCAAGTTGTCCCCCTCAAAGGGGCTGCAAGATCTGAGATTTCCTCCCATCCCCCAGTGCAGATTCTGGCCGTGGTGGGGCAGGCACAGCTTTGCTTTCTCTCCTGCTGACTTCTCATTTTGTCCACTCCTCTCCCCTTGCCTTGGGGTTAGTACCCCATCCCAGGTGAAGAGGAAGGTGTCCTGGAGTCAAGCCCCTTGCCATTCCCTGAGGAGGTAACTCCAGCCCCCAGCCTCATCCCAGCTGGAGGCCCCACTTTGTCTTGATGAACCAGCCCCCTCCCTGGCCGGAGGGCTCTTTGGGCCTGTCTTCCGTCTCCGCAGACCTGTGATCTCTGTGTTTAAGTGTAGCTGTTTCTGTGTTCCTGTCTAGGACGTTTTTCTTTGATTCGGTAGCAGCTGCTCATGTTGGTGTCAATTAGGCTGACTCTCCAGAGTCCCACTCCAACATCCATTTTCTGTCTAACACTGTCACTTTTTTCTTCTCCCTGTCTTTCTACCTTTGGTCACACCTTGGACTCGACTATCATTATGTCCATGGACTGTCCACACTGTGTCTAGCCCTCCGGCCACGCTTCCTGTTCTCCACCATTGTCCCTGCCTAGGTCCATTTTCTGGATGTCCACTTTGTGGTTGACGGTCATTCCCTCCCCTTGCTCTTTTGGGGGAGAAAAATTCTAGTCCCAGTGATCCTTGGGCTAGAAGTTGTCAAACCTTGGGGTCGGGGAAAACCTCTCAGCCCTAACGCCCCGGTCTACCCTCTCCCTCCCCATCCTCGGGAAGGAGCAGACAGATCTCCAGGTCCCCCCCACAGCCGACAGGTTCCAGGCAGAGGAATATGGGGAGGGTGGCACAGACTCCCCAGGAGGGCTCTACGATTACACCTATGGCTATGGGGACGATTATCGTGAGGAAACGGAGCTTGGCCCTGCCCTCTCCGCGGAGACACCCCACTCAGGAGCCGTAAGTGAAAGGAGCTCCTCTTGAGTTCTCGGCCACCAGGGGGAGCTACGGGGATGGCTTCCTGTTTTGGTCTTTGGAGGCTGTGAGCTACCTCTCCCTGGTTGGCCATTGTCCATTTCTACGGGATGTCTGTGTTGCTTGCAAAGACCCTGTCCTGCTTTTTCTTGCCAAATGTTTTTGCCTGTGGCAACTGAATTTTTAAATTATTCAATCATGTGGTCATTTCCTGTCTTTCTTAGACACTTCCTGTCTAAATCAGGATAGATTTCATCATTTTTCATCAGTAAGCAAGCATCAAGTCCAGTTTCAGTCTGTCTCGCTTAGTTTTTCTTGCTTAAAGCGGTTTCTTGTCCACATTGGTACTGAACGTTCCGACTTCCTATGTGACTACTAACCTACAGGCTACTTTTGATCTGGTGTTTTATGTTGTCTTGTGGCAACTTTCTTGGACAATAAGGTACTTCCTGTGTGCCTCAGAGTATCTAAATCATCAAGTTAACCATTGTGGACCTAGAGATTTTTCATGGCCGTTTCCTGTGCACCAGCCTTCATGTTTGTGCTTTTGGAAGACAGTCTTTCATCCCTTGAACCTCTTGCACGAGATGCTTTGTATTTGATCTGTGGCTTTCTTTTCTCTCTTGGTCTGGTAGCCATGTTGCTGAAGGTCCGCTTCCTGGATCTCTTTATTCTGGGCTGTTTCCTGTCTCTCTAACCACTTCCTGTTTGTTCAGTTTGTTTCCCAGCCATCTTGGCCATGTTTAATTTTTCTTGGCCCCGGCTGTGTCGCTCCGTTTTATCTCTCTTAGTGGTTTCACATGTCTTCAAACATTCCCTGTCTGTTGAACTATTTCCTGTCTGGTCCACTCGTCTTTTGTGTGCCTTGCAGTCATGGCTGCCCCTTCTCCCCTGCCGTCCAGCTCCTTGTCTTGCTTCTCTAATGCCGCCCTCCCCGCCTTTCTCTGATGCTGCTCTCTGGGTGTCGGGGTGGAGCTGGGATGTGGGAACTGATGGTGATCAGCTGGCTAAGATGGAGGTGTCGGGGGGAGGGGATTCCAAAGGCTGGGAGAATTGGGGTGGTGGCAAATGCCTCTAGTTCCCTCTGTCATCTTTGTTCTGGCCTAGAGCCTGAAGTGGGCTTTAGAGTGGAGTCGGGGCAGGGAAGAAACCGGTCTTAGAGTACCCATCACGAGGGCAGGGAAGGAACCGCAGAAGCTGCGGAGATTGGTTTTGAGGGTTTGAGAACTGAACCCAAGAGCTGTGTTTTTCCAAAATCCAGTTAAGAGGCCTGGATTTGTGACACCGGTGGGGACAGCTTTCTAAATCTTCTTAAAGTTTGGATGTTTAATCTCTGAGAAGCTTTAAAACTTGGGAATTCCTTGAAATTATGGCTAGAACTGGGTGTGGTGGTATATACTTGTAATCCTAGCACTTGGGAGGTTGGGGCAGGAGGATTTTTGATGAGTTTGAGGCCAGCCTGGGCTACACAGCAAAACTCTGGAAGAAAACAAACAAACAAAAAAAAGATTGTCTTAAAAACAAATGACAAACAGAAAAAGAAAATATAGGTAAGCTTCAATGCATAAGGGCATAAGCTTTTACTTTCTGGAGAGTCACATCTCTCCAGATTCTCATATGGCTCAGGCCTTCCTCCACCCCCAAATGAAAATCCCCTTCAATCTCAGATTCTTATTTGATGGGTGAGGTAAGGATGAAGAAGTAGATGACTTCTTAAGATTCTAAGGATTCCTGGTGTCAGTAGGGACAGCATGAGTTCTTTAAGAAGAGGAATGCTTGGGTTTGAAATTCCAGAAAGGGAAAGAGGCTCCCGGGGCAGTGTGTGTGTTTGCTGAGGTGGGTTGGGGAACTGCTTTGGAGTTTGGGGGCAGCATTAGGGAGGTTTCTGAAGGACCTGCGTTAAGGTTGGGGTCGGGAGGGGACCGTCCTGGTGTCCTGGCTGCTCACGGGCCCCACTGGGGGTTACATGTGTGTCTCCTTCAGGCTGTCCACGGACCCCGGGGACTAAAAGGAGAGAAAGGAGAGCCTGCGGTGCTGGAGCCTGTGAGTCATGCTGGCTGCGGAGCTGAGGGAGGTGGATGGGGAGGAGGAACCGATGGGGGGTACTGGCCCTCCGGCCTCTGACTCTGGATGTCTGATTCCACAGGGTATGTTTGTGGAGGGACCCCCTGGTCCAGAAGGCCCTGCGGTGAGTGTCGGAGTCACCCTGGCCTCCATTCTCTTCTCAGAGGCTTTTCTAGCCTGTGTATGTCCAGGACTCTCCCTGAGAAGCCTGAAGAGTCCTTCCAGTCCAGGCTTCTAGATTCCCCATCTCTGCTGTACAGATCATCCCTAACCACATGCCTCTCTTCTAAGGGATACCTTCATTTGACTTTATTTCATTTATTCCTTAGGGATTAGTTGGACCCCCTGGTATCCAAGGGAACCCAGGCCCAGTTGGAGACCCTGGCGAGAGGGTAAGAGAATGCTCCTGGTGTGGATGTGGGTAGAGGGAGGGCAGCCGCAGAGGAAGCAGTTGTCCCTCAAGGGGACAGATGATGTCATGACTGTAACATGGACCCATCTTTCTCATTCTTTTCTACTCAGGGCCCCCCTGGCCGGGCAGGGCTCCCTGGGTCAGATGGAGCCCCGGGTCCTCCTGGTACATCCCTGATGCTCCCTGTGAGTTATCTTCTGGGCTCTGGAGATGGGTTGTCAGGGAGTACAGAGGACTTGTGTCAGGTTACTACTCAAGAAAGATGTGGAGGAGAAACTGATGACACACACCGGAAATCTCAGCACACGGGAGATGGAGATGGGAAGATCGGGAATTCAGGGTCATCCTCAACTACATAGCGAGTTCAAGGCTAGCCTGGGCTGCATGAGACCCTGTCTCAAAGCCAAAACCCAAACCAAAAACCAAAAAAACTCACTTAAAACAAGAACACTCTGGAGATCCCTAGAGTCCATCAACTGAAGCAATCGATCTTTAGGGGTGGGGAGACTGGGGCCTCACTTGATCTGGAATGAATGTGAGTCTTCTAGAAACAAACTCAGAGGATATAAGAGCCAAAGGAGACTCTTGGGAAGGGGGATGAGGGTGGTGGAGGTGAGATTCTAGGAACTTCTAAGTGGCTATCCAGAATCTGGGGGACCTGCTGGAGGAGGCTGGACTGAGATGTTGGATGGGTCTCTGGATGGGAAGGCCATGTGGATTTCCTAGAGGAGAACTTGGGTCTTCTCTTGACCCGCAGTTCCGGTTTGGCAGTAGTGGGGGTGATAAGGGCCCCGTCGCGGCAGCCCAGGAGGCCCAGGCGCAGGCGATTCTGCAGCAAGCACGGGTGAGCCAGGATGGAGGGGACCCTGGTGAGGGAGGTGTGTGGCGGGAAGGGAAGATGCTGTGAGGGGCTCCGGGGAAGGCTGGGTGAGGAGGAAGAGAAGGCATGAGCTGGCTGAGCTGAGGGGAGGTTGGGGGTTCAGCGCGTGGGATGAGGATTGGGTGGAGAAGAGTGAATCTGGGGTATGTGCTGGGGCTCTCCAGCTGCCCCGCCTCAGCTCTACTGTCTCTCTTGTTCCGCTAGCTGGCACTTCGTGGACCCCCTGGCCCCATGGGATACACAGGCCGCCCCGGACCCTTGGTGAGTGAGTTGGGCGATAGGGCAGAGTTTCTTTTTGTGTGTGTATGGTTGTGAATAGTTTGGGAAAATAACCACATTGGAAGTGGTTTTGCTTCTTTTGTGGGGGTGACTTTGGGGTTGTGTTCAGGGCGTCCTTCAACATGGCTGGCCACCCTCTCTTCTCTCTCACAGGGTCAGCCTGGAAGCCCTGGCTTGAAAGGAGAATCTGGAGACCTGGGACCTCAGGTGATGACCCCACATTTGATCTGCAGCCTAGTGCCTTCTCGTGTTTATGCCCATTAATCCTGCCTGTCTCTCCCCTCCGTAGGGTCCCCGAGGGCCTCAGGGTCTCACAGGCCCTCCTGGCAAGGCTGGGAGAAGGGTGAGTGCTCTGGGGAGGAGTGGATGTTGGTGGGAAAGGGGCTTGGAAGGTGGAGGACTGAGTCCTTCCTTGTGCCTCCAGGGCCGAGCCGGTGCTGATGGAGCCCGTGGAATGCCTGGAGAGCCTGGGGTGAAGGTAACAGGCTTTTTACTCTCCTGCCAGCCCCGCTTGCAAGTTTCCCCGGTACCCTGGGGTATAATCTCTCCCTACTCGGGACTTAGTGGAAGGGTGGGTTGGGAGAGGGCTGGGCCCTCACTTTGGCTCTGTCTTCCTTCTAGGGTGACCGAGGTTTTGATGGACTCCCAGGGTTACCTGGGGAGAAGGGACAGAGGGTGAGTGTGTTGGAGGTTGGTGGTAGAGATGGGGCGGATGTGTAGATGGGAGGGGATCTCAGGACAAGTCGGGGAGGCCGAGGGCTCAGCGGTCAGTGAAGGGATCAGTGTCTGCCTGGATTGGGAGTCTCTGAGGCCCTTCTTAGCTGTTCCCCTTTTTTTCAGGGTGATACTGGTGCCCAGGGCCTTCCTGGCCCCCCTGGGGAGGATGGAGAGCGGGTAAGTGCCATGGCCAGGGCAGGAGCTGAGCTCAGAAGTCTAGAAGGTAAGATTGCCTCAACATGCTCTCTCTTTCTAGGGCGACGATGGAGAGATTGGGCCCCGGGGGCTGCCTGGAGAGTCGGTCAGTGTCCTGGGGGTGGACTTGGGGGGTGTGCAGCAGCCACGGGAAGGATATGGAGACACAGAAGACACACTTTCCTTCCCCCGTTCATGCTGCCCTGTCCACTCTGCATGCAGGGACCTCGAGGACTTCTTGGCCCTAAGGGACCACCTGGTATTCCTGGGCCCCCGGTAAGTGACTCCCTGACTTCCAGCTTACACCTTACCGCTGACCTCTCCAACTCCATCTCTGACTCCCTCCTTCCGCCCTCCTTGCTTCCCACTCCCGGGCTCACGTATCCCTGCTCCTGGCTGCCCCAGAAGCACTTGGAGGACCACATGGTGCTGTGCACCAAAGGCTCCGAGAGTAGCCAAAACAAAACAAAAATCTTCAAGAAAAAGAAAGCAGAAACTCCCGAACCCACAGCCCCACGCCCTGCGGATCTGGGCTCGCTGTGTTGGTTGTGGTTTGAGATGAATGAGCCGTCTCATCGGCCCATCCACCCTCAGCATGACCAGTCCTTGTGCAAACCACAGCTCTCCCCGGCCTGCCTGGCCTTGGGTCTGCTCACACCCTCTTGTGTTTCAGGGAGTCCGAGGCATGGATGGTCCAAATGGTCCCAAAGGGAGCTTGGTGAGTAATGGGGTACGGGGACCCTGCCCTTAACACTGCGGCCCCCACCACAGTCCTCTTGGCTGCCATTTTGAGTCCCGTCCTTACTGCCCCGCCCTCTTGGCTGCCGTCTACCCCTCTCTTCTCTGTTCAGTCATGACTCCCTTCTGACCTCTGATTCCTTTCTGACCTTTCTGGCCCCTCTTCTGGCTGCCTGTTTCTAGGGACCTCAAGGAGAGCCAGGACCTCCTGGACAACAGGGCACTCCTGGGACGCAGGTGAGTGGCCCTGCTGACCCTCTCCCCACCCTTAGTGACAGTGACTGCTACCTGGCCTTTACAACAGGTCACACTCTGGAGGGGGACAGAGCCTTAGGGTCTTGGGCCTTCTTGTTCATGCTCTTAATGGGGGTTTGAGAGAGAATGTCCAGGCCTGAGGCCCCTGAAACTTCTTTCTCCCTCTGTGTAGGGTCTCCCTGGACCTCAGGGTGCCATTGGTCCTCATGGAGAGAAGGTCGGTGACTAATGCAGTGCCCGAGGGATGGACAAGGAGGGTTTGACCTTTAACCTCGAAGACCTGACCACTCTAGTGACCCCAGTCCTCCTTGTACTCCTGCAGGGTCCTCGAGGGAAACCAGGACTGCCTGGCATGCCTGGATCGGATGGGCCCCCGGTGAGTATGTCCACTCCGTGTTCCCCAGTATGTCACCGCAGTGTGTCCGTTGTACTGGAAGGTCACTTGTGTTGCCTGCTTGTGATTCAGCTCTGTTGGGTCATGGAAATTTGGGTTGGAAGAAGTGTAACAAGGACCGCAGGTGAAGTGACAGGGCCTAGAAGTCACATTGTCGATCTCCTGCTTGCAGGGTCACCCGGGGAAAGAAGGGCCTCCTGGAACCAAGGGGAACCAGGTGAGATCCTCCATATCTCCTGCAGGTATCTCCATTCAGACGTGGGGGTCTCAAAGTCTTGGGATTTCCGTTTCGTGTCGTTCATGTGGCTTGTCAAGTGTTCTGTTTCTGTATCTGTAACTCTCACTAGCGTGACTGCTGTGTTTCCATTTCTCCCTCTCTCGAGACCCTTACTGTGCCATCCTAAGGACTCTTTATAGGTCCCTCTCTTTCTTCTTCCAGGGTCCCTCTGGACCTCAGGGTCCTCTAGGATACCCAGGCCCTCGCGGTGTCAAGGTAACTGAGCGTGGAGAATGAGATAGTGGTCTGAGAGCTCAGTTCTTCCAACCTAGCTGATTACTCCTTCTCTGCTCTCCTGATTCTAGGGCGTGGATGGAATTCGGGGCCTAAAGGGTCACAAGGGTGAAAAGGTAAGCTCTGTGTCCATGGCTTTCCGGTACCTCGGAGCCTCGGTCAGCCGTCCTCATGCCCCGAGCCTGCTCCTCACTGCCGTCTAGTCCCTTTCACCTGTTCCTCTGAAGCCCCTGAAGCCCACCTTAACTCCCAACCCTCACCCTCTGTGACGTCCTCTCACCTCCATCTTTCCCAGGGCGAGGATGGCTTTCCTGGCTTCAAAGGTGACATAGGCGTAAAAGGAGACAGGGTGAGTAAACCCCCACCCCGCCCGCTGGGTTGCCAGCCCCATGTCCCCCCAACTCTTCTCGAGTTTGAGCCCTTGTATGAGACCCCAGAGTTTTTAAAGCCTGGTCCCAGTGGGATGACATCTCCATGGTCAGCCACACTAGCCTTCTGGTCACTTCCCCCGCCTGTGGGAATCTGTCCTGCAGTGGCTCCTGGGACTCCCGCCGACCCCAGTCGACCTCCCCGATGCCTGTCTCTCCTTTGGGGTCTCAGATCCATCTCTAGTCCCCAATCCTCACCTCCTTACTCTCTTCCCAGGGTGAAGTTGGAGTCCCCGGTTCCAGGGGAGAGGATGGCCCCGAAGGGCCCAAGGGACGCACTGGACCCACTGGAGACCCTGGGCCCCCTGGGCTCATCGGCGAGAAGGTGATAGGGACTAGGCACCTGAGGACATGATGAGTAGTGACCTGGTCATGGGGCAGGCTGGGCATGGGAAACCAGTTGAAGCCAGTGAGTGAATCAAAGATAGATATGAATGAGTGAATGAATTATGCCCCGATATGATGCGCCTCTTGGGCCCTGGTGGGTTAAGGGGGTTACGTACAAAGTCAAGGCAAAGTCCTTGTTATAATGAGTTTGGTTTGGGACCTCTGGCTTTGAGTTGGGGTGAGATCTGTGGCCCGGACCTGTCAGCCCTGTAGGTAGGCACACGATAGCCCGGCGTCACAAATGAGGTTTTGTGTAGGCTCCATGAGGATGTGAAGGTGGCTGTCAGTGGGGGCTGGTGAGGGCTGAACCAGGCTGTGAGCCAGGCAGGCTGCCTGCAGTGCCCCTTCTCCCATAAACCCTGAGGCGCAGGAGGAAGCGGGTGCTCAGGGAGGAGTTGGCTGGTGCGCCCCCTCAGCACAGGGGCGAGGCCTGTGGGAGGCCTGGTGTGGTGATGCGGGGGAGGGGAGGGGAGGGGAGAGATGAAGCCGAAGATGCCAGGGGCCCGGGGCTGGATCACAATGATTCTGCAGATTTAGTCTGAGAACATGGAGGAGATGAGATCCCAACACTCAAGCTGGGATCCAGAGAGACCACAGCAGTCAGGCAGCCCACGGGAGCTTGGTGCGGGTGTTGCTGGCACTGGCTCCTACCTCAGAAGGTCGAGGTCTTTGGGACGGAGGGGGTCTGGCTTCTTCATTCTTGTCTGTCCTTTCACAGGGCAAGCTGGGTGTTCCTGGTCTGCCTGGCTACCCCGGACGCCAGGGTCCCAAGGTGATGTGATGTGACATCCTGTTTGTGTCCCTCTTCCTTGTTCCTTCCTTGAACTCTGACCCTAGGAAGCACAAACTAGTATAGCATGGGGATCCTTAGATAGGACTTAGTTGAAGCCTGTTTTACAGGTGAGAACATCAGGGGATTGTCCAAGATCACCTAGCTGTAGGCAAGGCCTGGGTGTCCCCTTGCTTTCTACACCTCACTCCTCACCCGCTTTGGCCATTCCCGAGCCCCCTCCCCTTTCATGAAGTCTCATCATTCTTCTTCCTTGCTAGGGGTCCCTGGGATTTCCTGGTTTTCCTGGAGCCAGTGGAGAGAAGGGAGCCCGGGTAAGCCAGGGGAGGGGAGACGATGCGTGGGAGGCGCGGGAGGGTGGGCAAGCCTCACCCTGAATGATATTCTCTCTACTTCCTTCCACCAGGGCCTGTCTGGGAAGTCAGGACCCCGGGGAGAACGGGGCCCCACGGTAAGTACAGGGGACAGATACCGGCAGCCTGAGATCGAAGAGGTGGGCTGGGCACGCAGCTCAGTCGGTAGAGTGCTTACCTAGCACGCATAAAACCCTGGGTTTGATTTCCCAGCACTGCATAAACCGAGTGCTGTGAGACACGTTTGAAATCCCAGATAGAAACAGGAAAATCAGGAGTTCAGGGTTATCCTCAGCTACATAGCAAGTTCTAAACCAGCCTGGGCTACATGAGACCATGTCTAAAAACCAAAAAGATCCAAAAACCTGCATTAGGTTTTTGACCCTCCCTTCCTCTTTCTCTAGGGCCCAAGGGGTCAGCGGGGACCCAGAGGTGCCACTGGGAAATCTGGAGCCAAGGTGAGTGGACTCTGCGGGGCTCCATCTGCCTTCACTGCCGAGCCTTCCATTCCTTCCACCTCCTCCCTCAGGGTGGTCCATAGGCAACTGTGTCACTCCTTGACTTTGTTTCCCTACAGGGAACATCAGGTGGTGATGGCCCCCACGGGCCTCCCGGAGAGAGGGTGAGTGCTCTGTTCTCAGTGCTCCCCAGGGAAGAGGTGGGTTCCCCTGCGCAGCGCCTTTCTCTTACCCCGTTTCTGGCTCTAGGGTCTCCCTGGACCTCAGGGCCCCAATGGATTTCCTGGCCCCAAAGGCCCTCCAGTAAGTTGACCTCCGACCCACTTCACTTCCAAGTCCTTCCCCATCGCTCTTCCCAGTCAGGAGGTCATCTTACACCTAAATGCCTTTCAGGGCCCCTCTGGGAAGGACGGGCTGCCGGGACACCCAGGCCAGAGAGGAGAAGTGGTAAGTGGTTCTGGGATGCTGGGCGAGGGGCTCGGATCCTGTTGGGCAGGGTGCGCGGTGCCCAGCGCTCAACACGATGCTGCTTCCTGGGGAGCCTGCGGTCTGCCTCACTGTCCCGATCTCAGGCTCATGCCTGCTCTGACCTCACACTGTTGCCTTCTTTCCTCAGGGTTTCCAAGGGAAGACTGGTCCCCCAGGGCCCCCTGGAGTTGTGGGACCTCAGGTAGGTCTGCTCTTAGAAGAGAATGAATCCCAGATTTGGAGTTAGGGGCGAGTCCTAACTCCCCAGTCACTCAGCCCTGCTCACAGTTTGCCTGAGCAGGGACCCTAGGGTCTGGGATTTGGGGCCTGGGGTTCCAAACTTTAGTCCCTTTCTGGGGCAGTTCTGACTTTGATTCTCAGACAGTGTCCCTCAGTGACACAAGGTGGTGCAGTCACTGCACATGCAAGAACCCTGGCAGTGCTTCTGGGAGAGCCTCAGCAATTTTCCAGCAGCTTGGGGGCAGGATGAAAGACTTTGGGGGCAGCCAGGGTGGACTCTCTGGGCAGTTGAAGGAGCTGAGCTTGGGGATTCTTGTCTTTTCTCAGGGAGCCTCAGGGGAAAGCGGTCCCATGGGGGAGAGAGGTCACCCTGGACCCCCTGGACCCCCTGGAGAGCAAGGATTGCCTGGCACTTCTGGAAAGGAAGGGACAAAGGTCAGTGAGGGGCTAGCTGAGGGGAAACGGGAGCCAGAGGTTTGAGATTCTGCACAGAACCGCGCTGTGGGTCTGAGGGACCAGCCTTCTCTCTGCCTACTTTGGGAGTGGCATTGTGGCTCATCACTTTCTTTTTGTAGGGTGACCCTGGTCCCCCTGGAGCCCCAGGGAAGGATGGTCCTGCTGGTCTGAGGGGCTTCCCAGGAGAGAGAGGCCTCCCAGGGACTGCTGTGAGTATAACTCAAAGCCAACAGCCTGCAACAGGTACCCCATATCCTGCCCCGTCCCTGCTGGGTGTCGGTCCTCTCTCCCATTTCACTAAGCCTGGCTCCTCCCACAGCCCCCACCCTCCCAGCATGTCCCCTGGGACCCCATGCCCCTACCACCTTCCCTTCCAATCTCACTGTTGTCCAAATCTGGTTCATAGGGTGGACCCGGCTTGAAAGGGAACGAAGGCCCGGCTGGCCCACCTGGCCCTGCAGTGAGTCTGGGGCCTCTGGGGAGCCGTGGGCAGGGACCAGGACCGGGGTGGGTGAGGAGGGATGTGGGGCAGCATCCCACATGGGGCCATGGGCCTGGCAGAGGGAGTTTGGGATCAGCCAGGATGCATCCAACTGTATGTTCTTTTGAGATCTGTGATCAGGGGGCTTAAGGTCTCCTTCCTGGGGGGTCTGACTCCAGCTCTCTCTCTCAGGGCTCCCCTGGGGAGCGAGGTGGAACAGGATCAGGTGGTCCCATTGGCCCCCCAGGGCGCCCAGGCCCTCAGGGTCCCCCTGGAGCAGCAGGAGAGAAAGGTGTCCCAGTGAGTATAGGGGTGAGGTTGGGAGCTGTGAGCTGAGGGTGATGGCTACTGAGGGGCTCTGCAGGGACACTTGAAGGTCAGTCTGTGTCCAGGCCATGACCCCTGTCCTTGTTCCCGCAGGGTGAGAAGGGCCCCATTGGTCCCACTGGCCGTGATGGGGTACAGGGTCCTGTGGGGCTTCCTGGTCCTGCAGGACCTCCAGGTGTGGCTGGAGAGGATGGAGACAAGGTAAGTGACCTGCAGACATGTCCCTGTGAGACTGCTGACCTGGCCGTGACCTCCGACAGCCATTGTGTTCTCCTCCTCTCCCTTTTCTCACATCTCATCCGTCTCCTCCAGGGTGAGGTGGGAGACCCAGGACAGAAGGGCACCAAAGGGAACAAAGGCGAACACGTGAGTGTCCCTGACCTTGACCTTTGACCCCTTGGCCTTTAACCCAGTCCCATCCTGATCACTCCCCTATCTGGTGCTTCCAACTTGACTTTCCTTTCCTCCCCAGGGCCCTCCTGGACCTCCTGGCCCCATTGGTCCTGTGGGGCAGCCTGGAGCCGCGGTAAGTGTCCCTCAGTCCCTCGACTCTAGCCTGCCTCAGTTCCCTTCTGCCCTTGGGGTTGGGGGCGGTGGGGACTCTGGACCAGCTCAGCTCTGTGTGGGGTTTATGATAGAGGATACCCGACCCATTGCCTATCATTGTATCCTGTCCCTGCTCCAGGGAGCTGACGGGGAGCCTGGAGCTCGGGGACCCCAGGGTCATTTTGGAGCCAAAGGTGATGAAGGAACAAGAGGATTCAATGGGCCCCCGGGACCCATTGGCCTACAGGTGAGCAGGGGTGGGGACAGGGACTGAGAGGTAAGTTCAGGATGGAGCTGGTGTTTGAGCCCCCTGGCCAGCCACCTTCTGATGAAGACTGGAGAGGCAGACACAGAGGAGTGTCCCTCCTGCTGTGGGGATGAGTGCCCAGGGCTGATCACCCGGGTCTGTGTTTTATGTACTCGCACAGGGCTTGCCAGGACCCTCTGGGGAGAAAGGCGAAACAGGAGACGTGGGGCCCATGGTGAGTGTGAGCCCTGCTGACCCTGCTGACCCTAGCCTGCCTTCTAGTCCCGACACCCCGCCACCTAGCCTGCCTTCTAGTCCCCGACACCCCGCCAGCCTGTCCCCCACCGCGGACATTGCTGCCTGCACGCTGTCCCCCATTTGCCCTCTGCCCACCCAGCCCTTATCGTCTCTCTCCTCTCACCTCCCTTCCCTGTCCTGATGAATCTGTACCCTCCCCCCAGGGACCACCTGGCCCCCCAGGACCCCGAGGCCCAGCCGGACCCAGTGGTGCTGACGTGAGTTCTCTTGTCCTTTGTCCCTTCAGATCAGTGTGGCCAATCCTCTGCCTCCCTTTCCCTAGACTCTATCCCCTAACTCTGGTCCTGGAAGGGCGGCCGCCACCTTGCTGCTGTGACTCTGGCTTTCCGCCAGGCCTCTGCCTCTCTTAGGCAATGACTTGTCTACCTCTTGTTCTTCCAGGGCCCGCAGGGTCCCCCTGGAGGTGTTGGGAACCTGGGTCCCCCTGGAGAGAAGGTAACTGGGAATTCTTGGTGGGGATGAGAGTTGGCCATTTTTCATGGGCGTACCAAGCAGGAGATGTGGGGAGAATGTGGCGCTGGGGAGGAAGGCTCTGATGGGATCTCTTTGTAGGGGGAGCCAGGAGAGGCAGGGTCTCCAGGAGTCCCGGGCGAGCCGGGTGTCAAGGTCAGTGCATTCCCGAGGCTGCGCGCTGACCCCTCCGCCTCTCACCTGCACCCTCAAGGCCGGGTCTCTAACTCCCTCACCCCTCAGCCACATCCCCAAGACCCTGCCCTCCAGATCCCTTTACTACACCCCCATTTTTCCTGTGACTGAGTTGGGTCCTTCACAGTCCCAGAGTCTGCTACTGGCCCGATCCTAAGGCCTGAGTGGAGCCTCTGTTTCCCTGAAGTGGAGAGACCAGAGGGCTCCTCATAAGCTTGACTCCACTCTGTGGAGGCTGAGGGTGTCCTGAAAGCAGGGGCCTTATCCCTCATCTCAAGACCCTCTTGAGAACATCTGTGCCCTCCACTCATTTCCAGGGTCCACGTGGGGAGCGTGGCGAGAAAGGAGAGTCTGGGCAGGCGGGAGAGGCGGGACCACCAGGGCCTAAAGGCCCCACAGGCGATGATGGCCCCAAGGGGAACCCTGTGAGTTTGCGGGGGGTGGCGAGAGGAGGGGCCTGTGAGTGGGAGGCGTGGGGATACTGATGTATGTATGTGTGAAGACCCTGGAATGTGGGGAGCCCAAGGTGGGGGGCTGCCTGGGAGGGAGGCTGTGGGAACAGGATCTCCAGGGAAGGGTGTAGAGGGAAGTGAGTTGACTCCTAGTTTTAGAAGCATTAGAGGGTTTTAGGGCTCGGAAAAGAGGCGCAGGAGACGCTCTTAACAGGGGTACCGTGGACACTGCCTTTGCGATTCTGTGTTGGCTCTGGGTGGACTTAGAGAGCTGTGACTCTTTCTTCTCTCTCCATCAGGGTCCCGTTGGCTTTCCGGGGGACCCTGGCCCCCCTGGAGAAGGTGGCCCTCGGGTAAGTTTTATCCAGGAAGAGGAAGAGGCAAAGATGGTGGTCTTCTGTAGCCGATGGGCCTGAGCGTTGGGACACTAGGTTTCGGCAAAGTGTGTGGAGGGACGGCAGGGGTGCCAGTCTTGGTGGGAATGCCAGCTGGGTTGGGGGCCCTCCTCTGACGTCGTTTCATTCCTGCAGGGTCAGGATGGTGCTAAGGGTGACCGAGGAGAAGACGGTGAGCCAGGACAGCCTGTGAGTGACCAGCAACTCCCACTTCCCGCTAATCCCAAGCCTTCAGGCTGCACCCCAGCCCCCAGGGTGCCTTGGCTGGACCCCACTCACCATCTCCAAATCTTTTCTGCCTAGGGATCCCCTGGTCCCACTGGGGAGAATGGACCCCCGGGGCCCCTAGGAAAACGGGTAAGTGGTGGAGATTCAGGTGGCTGCCCTTGGGTAGGGTGGATGGGGTGGGGCAGTGGCAGATGTGGGCAGGGACGTGCTGCCGTCTGGGTTCTTTGCGCACACAGCTATCCATCCTTAGGGGTACCTTGGGTATTTTTGTCAGAGTTTTGGTTTGTGTGACTTTGCCAGGCATGGTGGTACTTACTGACCTATCAGAATGGACACAGGAGGAAGGGCTTCTTTCGAGGCCCCTTCTGGGCTTAACCTCTTAGCTGCTGGTACAGGAGGTGGGAGAGAGCCTCAGTGGCTCTTTACCATGTGTACAGAGGTGCTCCATATTTTAAGGAGTGCAGCCCCACCAGTCCTTACTCTCTGCATGGTTCCCCCTTCCTGTGTGTGTGTGTGTGCATGTGTGCGTGTGTGCAAGAGAACAGGAGTTCCCCCCGTCAACTCCTTCTTTCCTTCTGCAGGGACCTGCTGGCACTCCAGGTCCAGAGGGACGACAGGGAGAGAAAGGAGCCAAGGTAGAGGCCGCCCTGGGTGCTGGAGCTTTCCCTTCGTCTCTTCCCTCAGAGTCCTGTCTCGGGCTGCCTTCCCCACGCCCGCCCCTCCCATGCCGAATCCCCTTCGGGTCTCTACTTGTTCCTACCCCAGGGCTCCTGAGATCGGCACCTTCCTTCCTTCCTGCCTGACCCTGTCCTTTGGACCCCTCCCTCCACTCCTCTTTGAGGACACATTCTTTCTCTGTGTTTCAGGGTGACCCTGGTGCAGTGGGTGCCCCAGGCAAGACAGGTCCTGTGGGTCCTGCAGGCCCAGCAGGAAAGCCTGGCCCTGACGGTCTGAGAGGGCTCCCAGGCTCAGTGGTAAGTCACGGCGTGGAGTAGCTGGGGGAAGGGGGAAGGCCATGGGTGGTGTGTAATGTAGGGTGCTTCTCCTGACCTTGAAGCTTCCTTCTAATCTGTAGGGTCAACAAGGACGTCCTGGGGCCACAGGCCAGGCTGGACCCCCAGGCCCTGTGGTGAGTAACAGAAACTGGGAGGGTAGTTGGATGCTCTGGGGCCAGGGAGGAAGTGGAAAGTGAATATGTGTGTGTGTGGAGAACTTGGTCATATCTCTGAGGAGAGTGACTTCCTGTCTTTCTCCAGGGACCCCCAGGGCTTCCTGGTCTCCGAGGAGATGCTGGAGCCAAGGGGGAGAAGGTGAGTGACGTAACGCGGGGATAGACACCTGTCCCTCTGTCTGCCCCTGCCATGTGGAGATAGGCAGTGCTGCTGCCCTGCTTCGGGCCCAGCACCCAGTCCTCGGGGCCCAGCACCCAGTCCTCGGGGCCCAGCACCCAGTCCTCGGGGTCTGTACTCAGTGGGGACCATTCCCAGCTGCCTGTCTTTCCCCAGACCCTGTCTGTCTCCCTCTCTTCTTGTCCTTCTCCATCCATGTGAGTCCACTGTGCATCCCCGTGACCATCGGTCCTCTTCTCCAGGGTCACCCGGGTCTCATTGGACTGATCGGGCCCACCGGAGAGCAAGGAGAGAAGGGCGATCGGGGTCTTCCTGGACCTCAGGGTTCCCCTGGACTAAAGGGAGAGACGGTGGGTGCAGAATGTGACCCTGGGAGATCTGGGCGCACGCTGGGTCCTTGCTGGGGTGGGAAGGGCTGGGAATGGGGACTGAGCTGTGGGGTGGAAGGGTTGAGGGAGGACTCAAGTGAACGAACCTTTCTGTCTTAGGGTATTCCAGGAGCATCGGGTCCTATTGGTCCTGGGGGGCCTCCCGGCCTGCCCGTAAGTACCCCATCTTCTCCTCTAAATCCTTTACACTCCCCCCAGTGACCTACCAGTACCCAGGGCTTCCTGTTCTGTCTGCCTCCTTCCGTGTGCCTTACGGAGACCCCTCCCATAGAAACACAGGGTCCTTGGGACTTACGACCTTGTCTCTCCATGCCTCTGCCCTTTCCCTGTGCTGACGCCTTTTTGTTTCTTTCTCAGGGACCCACTGGCCCCAAAGGAGCCAAAGGAGCCACTGTGAGTGACAGACACATCCTCCTTAGTCTTTACTCTCTTTCAGCTGGCCTTAACCCTGTTTCTCCAAGGCAAACACATATATTCCCTCTCCCACACTGGGGTATTTTTATCAACTTAAGCCTTCTGTGACCTTGATGCTTGGCTTCTTGGTTTGTCCTTGACTCATTAATCCTTTGATAGGGCCCAGCCGGACCCAAGGGAGAAAAGGGCGTCCAGGGCCCTCCGGGACACCCGGTGAGTGAGGAGGCAGCGTCTGCCTCTCTGGCTGTGTCCCCTCTGTCACAGTCGCTTGCTGCCTTACTCTCACCATCACCTCATGGCACCCTCTCTGTGTCCACCCAGGGTCCCCCTGGTGAGGTGATCCAGCCACTGCCCATTCAGATGCCCAAGAAGACCCGCCGCTCTGTGGACGGAAGTCGCCTGATGCAGGAAGACGAGGCCGTGCCCACTGGGGGCTCCCCCGGCAGTCCTGGGGGGCTGGAGGAGATCTTTGGCTCTCTAGACTCACTGCGAGAGGAGATTGAACAGATGAGGAGGCCGACAGGGACCCAGGACAGCCCGGCTCGTACCTGTCAGGACCTGAAGCTGTGCCATCCGGAGCTGCCCGATGGTCCGCGCTAGTCTCTGGCTGGGGCACTACCAAGTGGCTGTTGGGTGCGGGGAGGTTAGAGAAGGTGCTGGGTTGGGGTGAGTGACTTGGAACAGAAGCACTTCTGGGTTTCAACAGCTGGTTCCACCCGTGAGTACCAGATCATTACAGCAGCACCATGGAGTCCATAAACACACACAATGTGCACACACTCCTGCGTTCACACAGGGCTACGCACACCCATTTAAATCTCACATTGATTCCAGAATGAGTCCTCCCCTCAGAGGAGCCTGTGGTTACTGTTGGGGACCCAGGTGTAGTGATTGGAGTGGGCTGGAAGATGATGAGGGAAACTGAGGCAGGGCGGGAAGTATGACAGAGTTGAGTGGAAGAGGACTGAGAGACCATATTGTGGGCGGAGGGAGGGAAGGGATGTGGATTGAGGAGTATCTTTGAGTCCAGAACCTTGGTGTCCCTGACCTCCCTGTCCTTCACCCAACAGGAGAGTATTGGGTGGACCCCAACCAGGGCTGTGCTCGGGATGCCTTCCGGGTGTTCTGCAACTTTACAGCAGGAGGGGAGACGTGTGTGACACCCAGGGACGACGTCACACAGGTGCGTCCTGATTGGGCCTCCCTTGGCTCTCACGACCCCCTCAGGGCCTAGGGGCATCTAGGTTTAAGTGACAAGGTCCCTGGCCTTGTCCTGACACAGTCTGCTGACATTCCTGACTCCCTCCTGTTCTCGTGTCCTTGGGTGCCCACGTGTCTCCTTTTCCTTCCTAAGGCGGAAGTTTGCCTTTCATTTCCTGCCCTTCGCGCCGCTGTTGACCTGGGTCAGTTGCCCTGGCTCAGTGGATGCTACGCAGACCGACTCGCACATCTCCTGACTAGCTTTTCCTTCTAGTTCTCTTATGTGGACTCTGAGGGATCTCCAGTGGGTGTGGTCCAGCTCACCTTCCTGCGCCTGCTCAGCGTCTCTGCCCACCAGAACATCTCCTACCCTTGCTCTGGAATATCCCAGGATGGTCCCCTGAGACTCCGGGGGGCCAATGAGGATGAGCTGAGCCCCGAGACCAGCCCCTACGTTAAGGAGTTCCGCGATGGCTGCCAGGTGGGAGTCAGGAATTCTGGGCGCTGAGTCCCAGGCTCGGGCTGCAGAGGGAAGTGGGGAGAACCTTTGAGCAGGATCCCAGGGACAGCCCAGAGGAGTCCAGCCTCTCGGTGATCTCGGATGTGCCTGAGGGAAGTTAAAGCTGATGAAGCAGGTGGGGAGGGTGGAGCCAGACTTAGGCGAAGCATCCGGTGGCTCCTGTGCGTAGGCGTGCCAGGGTCACGTGGGGTCACACAGGCTCTTGTCCTTGTGGATGTTCGGAGGCCCAGCAGAGGCACACAGGAGCAAACACACACGTACACACAGGAGAGCACGTGTGCCCGGACGTCCTAGTCCACACATCCTGAGTCTTCTGCGTGAGGTCAGATGCTCAGAGGAGAGCTGAGCTTTCGGGCGCACAGAGAGGAGCCCCCTTGCTTACTTTTCCTCTGTCTCCCATCAAGACCCAGCGAGGCCGAGCGGTGCTGGAGGTGCGAACGCCAGTGCTGGAGCAGCTGCCGGTGCTGGACGCCTCCTTCTCGGACCTGGGGGCCCCTGCGAGCCGGGGAGGCGTGATGCTGGGGCCTGTCTGCTTCGCGGGCTAGCCTTCTCTGATCCTGTTGGTCAGAACCAGGCCGACCAGGAATCATACAGCATGGGCTCCTCGCCACCTCCCACGAAGACTCCTTGTCATCTAGGGGGCCTTGAGCCCCAAGTTAGGGGCAGTCAGGGGAGGGGCGAATAGGGCTGGGACAGCCCCGGGGAAGGGTAGCATCCAGGGCTCTGATCTCTCCCACCTGGGGTCTGTGTCCCGGTAGAGAGCTGAGACCTTTATTTAAAACACTTCCCAGTTACCCCAAACAAGTGGAAGAGAAAGGACACTGTGTATTTTGTATTTAAAGAAATAATTATATTAATTATTTAAAGAGTGGAAAAACAAAATAACAAGATGAAGAGAGAAATGTCAACCCCCACCCCCAGCAGATGTGGGGGCAGGTGCTGCAAGAGTGGGCCTGGCATCCTGTCCTCCCCTCAGGGTTTTCCTCAGTGCCTGTGGGTGTGCCTTTCCGGGCTGAACCTCACCACACCTCCCCCCACCTGGGGCACTAAGAATGCCTCAGGGCTCCATGTCTCTCTCTCCCCAAGGTGGAGCTCTGTGACCCTTTTGCCTGCTGTCCTCTCATTAGCTCTGGCCCTGACAGGAGCTGCCAGCTGCTTAGGTTCAGGCCACATCCCCAGGGGGAGACCAGACTCGAGGGGCTGGGTGGGGCCTGCAAGTCAGCAGCTTATTGAAATACAGATGTTCTTCCAGTGGCTAGAAAGTTACCATGCCTCTGAGCACCCTGAGGATCTCACTGCTGACTACAGTGGTCCCTCCTCTGGGCACCTCCTTATGGTCCTTAATGCTGGAAAGAAAGTTACCATCCAGCCTTTGGCCAGAAAAGACTCCCAGGACTCCTCTAAGCCCTCTACCCAAGTCCATTCTGCCTGATGGTTAAATGATGTGATTGTCTCCTCCTGGGTATGTGTTGTTCTTTCAGTCTTCCCCAGTCCCGTCCAGTGCCGCTGTCCCCGACAGGCTGGCTTAACCTACATGGAGGGCTCTCCAGAGGGGCCCAGTGCGCGGCCTGTACAGACTCCCACACGGATGCCCGGCAGCATCGTGTAGGGGCTCCGAGCCCCTCTGGCCCCGGACTTTGTTCTGGTGCAGGGTTGCTGCCTGACGTGTGAGCCTTCCTCCCTGACTCCCCTCAAATACAGCACCCCAAGATCTTCAGGGCTAAAAAGAGCCTTCTAAAACTCCTTGCAAATGGGAAGGCTCAGCCTACTTCCCAGACAAGGTTTTCTGTACCTGCCTCTCCAAGGCACATTGTGTCCTCAGCCCTTAGGTCTGTCCTGCTGTGTCGTCAGAAGCCAGAGCAGAGCTCCACTCTTCCGTGTTTTCACACGCGCGCCTTTATTCTCCCGGGTTTGGTGTGTATGTAGACTCAAGCCCCTCCCACTCAGGACCTGTCCCACCCTCCTCCTTCCCAAACTGCCCTTCACAGGGTTTGCTGACCAGCTCTGGTCGGCTCTGGTCAGCTCTAGTCGGCTCTGGTCGGGGGTCCCCAGGCTGCTGGCCGTCCCTAGTGGGCCTCCCTTTCTCCTGAGTCTTCCTGACCTATGCTCCTTGCTTGCTCCCACCTGTCAACGGGGGTGCCCCTTCCTCCCAGACACCTCAGAGGTAGAGGCCTGGAGGCAGACAAGCAGATATGTACACACTTCCCTCTGGTGGGTCCCAGTCAACCACCCAGACTCTTCCTGCCTGAAGGACAAAATAGTGGGACTTTGACCCCAGGAGTCCCTCAGGGCAGGTGGAGATCCCAATGCAGGTAGATACCCCAGTGCAGTGAAGATCCCAGGGCAGGTGGGGACTCAGGGCCGGTGGGGACTCAGGGCAGGTGAAGATCAGGGCAGGTGGAGACCCCTCCTCTGTTGGTGTGCCCTGGGCGCAGCCCCTTCTCTCTGCCTCTGCCGCCCTCTACTGCTGTGGTAAAGACCTCCATTCACACAGAACAATCAGGACAGTCCAGTCCTTAGGACCCTAAACCTTTGTTCCTTCTTCATCCTTTGAGTTCTCATCTTCTCATGCCCAGTTCCCCAAACCACAAGGAGACTGTGTGTGTGTGTGTGTGTGTGTGTGTGTATTTGTGTGTGAGTGTGTGTGTGTGTTGTGTGTGTGTGTGTGTTCATCTCCTCTAGGGTCAGGATGGATGCGGTTTCTGAAATCACACAGGCCCTTCATGTGCATCACCCAGGCCTGAGGAGACCCCCTCCCCCACCCAGGTCTCAGCGACCATCCCACTCTCCCTCCCACACCCGTTCCCGCCAAGTTGAACCAGAGCTGAGGTTTCCCTGGTGCTCTCACACTTGGTGCCAAACCACCGAGGCTGTCCCCAGAGCGCAAAGGAGTGTCCCCAAAGGTCACTTTTGCTTTGCGCTCATACAACTTTTCTCCATGGAAATGATGCCACACGGTCACTCCAATAACGTATTTGGTGGTTAGGTCTCTGGGCCAATCCACAAAAGTCCATTTCATTAGTGTGCCAACCAACCCCATCTAACAGTTCATGAGCGACTCTGCCCGTGACTTTGGGGGACATGAGGAGCTCACCCTCCCTTGCAGCTGGCTTTTCCTTCCTCTCCAGAAAGTGGGGGCCTGGCTCTCAGGAGGGACCGGAGGGGTTGAAGGGCAGGGTTTCTGAGGTGGGGGCTTTGGTGGGTGCCCTGGCATCTAGGCCTGTGTGTGTTTGCAGTGGCTCTGATAGCTTGTGCCAAAGAAGACTGGGGGAGGGGAGGGGAGATAAAGGAGAGTCAGAAGAAGAGGAGGAAGCAAAGGCTTCGGGGACCTACCTTGGGTTTGATTGGGGACAGAGCATATAAGCTCTTGTTGGCGGTGTTAGAGTCTGAAAAATGCGACCATCTCTCTGAGTTTAACTAAACTCCCAAATATGAGGGAGCCATCGATATTGTTGGACCAGGCAACTGAGAGCACCTGGACTGCTGTGGGGTGCGGCACGGGTGGAGACGCAGTCACAGAGCCACCCGCCTGTTGTCAGTGGCTCAGGAGAGGAGGGCTGAGAATGAGGAGCGAGGGGAGGGGAGTCAAAGAGCTGAGCACCTCTGGTCGTCACACCCTTGCACCTGCTTTCTACTGATTTATAGTTGAGAAAACATATTTGTAAGCCAGATATGGTGGTGCACATCTGTGACTTTAGCACTTGGGGAAACTGAGGCAGAAGGATTGCTGTGAGTTTGAAGTACATAGTGAGTTCCAGGCCAAACTGAGTTACAATGTGAGACCCTGTCACAAACCATCCAATCAACCAACCAACCAAAACAAAAACCAACCTGAAAAGTACACACTTAGCTCATTGTCCTGGAAATACTACATTTCCCAGAAAGCCACGGGTTACATGCTCTCTTCCTAGCCTGGGCTGCAGGTGAGACTTGTACTCTTGGATGGACCGGGCTAGGTGGGAAGGGAGACGAGAGTGGAGCAAAGCTCTGGCTGCCTCAGAAGGAAGTTCCTGTGCGGCAGGGTGGAGACCCAAGTTTGAGGTGTGCCTCCTGTTCTTGCGTCTGGTGAAGCAGGACCGTCAGGGTCACATGGAGACTTCCTGCGGGTAGCACAGGCTTCGGAGAACCTCCAGTTTCCCCTGGGCGCTTGTGATTGGAGCTGTCTCTCCCCTTATATTCAGGGGAGTTTTATGGGAAGTGGCGGCTACCTCTTTCACTAGTCCTCGAATATATGAACAGGGACACTCCCCTGAGCCACCCAGACGCTGGAATGAATGGGTTCTCAGCTTTTAAGTCTTAGCAAGTCTTACCATTTTTCCTGCAAAGTGCGCAGATGCCATAGAGACTCTGGCATGCGTGGGGCTCGTGGTGACATATTCTCTTGGGGGTTGTGTTCACGTCTCAGGTGGGCCAGTCCTCATTAAAGTATTACCTCAATCACCAGTGCAGTAGAGATTTCTTTCCTTTCTTTCTTAGACAGGGTCTCACTTTGTAGCCCAGGATGTCTTCAACTGGTAGGTGATCCTCCTGACTCAGCCTCCCAAGTATTGGGATTACAGGTGTGAACTGAAAGCCCAGGTATGGAATTCTTAAATATTGTCCTTTGTCTAAAATGCTTTAGCTGCAGTGTGAAGTGTCTCCAGACACCATTGCTACAGAGGCACTAGGAGGAAGGACCTTGGGGTTTGTTCCACCTCGTGAGAGGACCTGACTTTTTAAAGCTCCTTGAACTCAGAGGAGGAGTCAAAGGAGGCACTGAAGTAATTTATTATTTACACATACGTGTGTGTGCCTGTATGAGTTAATCTGCGTCATGAGATGCAGGTGACCTTGGGGTCCAGAACGGGGTGTCAGATCCCATGGAGCTGGAGTCACAGACGGTTGTGAGCCACCATGTGGGTCCTGGGAACTGAACCCAGGTCCTTGCAAGTAGCCAGTGCTCTTAGCTGCTGAGCCACCTCTCCAGCCCCGGGAAGCTTGTTCTTAGATCTTATACATTCTGTGTCTGGCTGTTTGCATTGGTGATTTTTCTTGTTGCTGTGGTCATGAATCTGGTGAGAAGCAACTTATGGGAGGAAGGGCTGATTGCATCTTACCAGGGACTGTGGCTCATTATGGCAGGAATGGCCTATCTGCAGGGGCATGAGGCACCTGGTCACATTACCTCCGCAAATGGGGAAGAGGGGTTGGGTTATAAAATCTCAAGCCTCTCCCGCAGTGACCCCTTCCTCCAGTGAGGATCTACCTCCTACGGATTCCACAGATTCCAAACAGCATCATGGGAGCCTGTGGGGAACATTGTTCATTCAAACCACAATGGCGATGTCATCCCTGAGGTGGTTAAGGCCACAGAAGAGTTGTGGCTTCTGTGGCTACCAGAACTGGACAGCGTTTGGTGCTTTGACAGCTTGGTGCTTACTTCTTTTGTAACTTTTTTAACTTGATAATGGGTCTGTTATACTTTTGGGATTCTGATACCCTGAGAGTTGATGAGCCATGAAAAGACACTTCATCTCCAGCTGCCCTGGCCTCTCAGGTCATTCCTCTTCTAGGTCTCCAGCCCAACCTATTAAACTAGGCTCTCTTCGGAGAAGGTTGGGTTTTGGTTTCAGGGTCCCCTCTCCACTTGTGGAGAACTTCATCTTTCTGTGCGTGTGTGTGCATGCGATTATCTTCCAATAAAAGTTTGTTTACCTCTTGCCCTCTGGGAGTCTGAGATTTTTCCTGCCTTTGAATTCTTCGACTGAGAAAACAAACTCAACAGTACCCCTAGACAGATAAGATGCCAACCACAGCAAAATTTGTAACTATAACGATACAAACCAGCCAGTTAATGATTCAAAAGGCATAGCAGAGACGATGTGATGTTTTAAGAAAACAGACAATAGTCTCGGCTCTTGCTAGTTTATGGGACTAAGGGGAAGGAGCGTGGTTGGAGGCCTCAGGGAGGCTGCACTGAACCACAGCGCAGACTGTACGCACTGTCTTCGGAGCGCCAGTGTCCACTGAGGAATCTGGGAAGTCAGGTCCTGAACCAGCCACTGTGCCCAACATAGAGACATTCTTGATCTGAGATACATACAGTCAGATCAAATCAGGAGCTCTGTGGAGGTAACTTATGTTATTCTAGGTTGCCGACGCCTTTTCCTCTAAGACCCAGGGCAGAAAAATGATAATCATATAAGACTGAGTGTTTGCTTGGTAAAAATAACTTATCTTGTCTTCCTTCCTCAGTAGAGAAAGTAGTGTTCTTTCCCCTAAGTCCCCTAAGAGCTACAGGCTGAAGGGGAAGCCAGACCTTGACTTTCTGACAAGCAAAGAAGTCTCTGCCACCCACCCCTCAAAACAAAACGCAGCAGGCCTCTCACCTGCTTATCGAGATCTTTGAGATCTTCTTGGAGCTGGAATGAAGGGAGGAACGAGAATGTATTCAACCATTATAATCCCTACAGACAGTAAGAGACCTTTCCCATCCATCCCCCTCCATTGCCATCACTACCTGGGTCCCGCATGAGCCGAGGCATCTGGGGACCTTGTATGACTGATGGCACAGGCTGGGGCTTTCCCTCCCCTGTACGCTGACTATGCTCCAACTAGAACTCTCCAGCATCACTGCTTCCTGTCTCAGTCCCTCATAGAGAAGGGTGAGCACACTGGGGAGAGACAGGGAGAGGCACCTGCCGACCTTCCTGATCTTCCTTTTCTTTTGGGTAGGAGTTGGGACAGGGTCTCACTATATCAGCCCAGACCGGCCTCACCTTGTGATTCGTTTGCCTATGCGGGACTACAGGCTGCCTCTCCATACCTGGACTCCTCACCTTTTAAAACTAATACTTATTACTTTTTAATTTTAAATTGTGTTTATGTGTGTGTGTGTCTGTATGTGCAAGTGGGAGCAGAGACAAGAAGGCATTAGATCCCTGATATGGCTACTGGGATCCAAACTTGGATCCTTTGCAAGAGCAGTACACAACCCTAACCACTGAGATATCTCTCCACTTCCCCTCCTCACCTTTCTTGCTCCTCTTGTGAATGATGATGCCCACTGCCAGGAAGATGAGCCCCAGCACCAGGCCCCCAACTCCAGTCAGGGTCTTGTTTCGGGCAGAATCAGACTGGGCTCCTGGGTAGAAAATAATCCAGGGTTAGAGTCACCCAGAGGGCTCACCATCCTGAGGGCCTGTCTGGGATGGATGTGGACATCGGTGTGGGGGACAGTGAGAGGGACACACTGTGGAGGGCGAGCAGGTCTACAGGATCAGACCTGACTTCACGTGGGGACAAGGCTGATTCTGCCGGCTGCCTCTCAATAAAACGGAGGGGGCTGAGGAAGACTCGGCTCCCCTGTGCATCTGTCCACCTCCCCAGACTTCCTGACAAGGGCGGGGCCTGAATCTAGGCTCCCAGCATGGTGAAGCCTGTCCCCACCACCTCCAGCTCAGAACCAGCCCTGGGGGCCCGGAGGAAGCACAGGGACATCTGGTCCCAGTGTGTGGACACCTGGGGCGGGATGAGTGGACGTCCCAGCCAGGGCGCTGCCTGCTTTACAGAACGTGGGTCTGGAAGGGTCACTGGGGACTCACTCCACTCCACGGTGACTGGGCTGTCCAGGCTGGGGTGCTCCACGTGGCAGGTGAAGACATCTCCCTGCTGAGGGATCATTTCCAGCGTCACCAGGATCTGGAAGGTCCAGTCTCCATTGCGGATCGAGTTGGTGGACACGATCCCAGATGTTTCCTTCTGGCCGTTCCGGAACCAGCGGACTTGGATGTTCCCTGGGTAGAAATCTGTCACGTGGCAAACAAGCAGGTTGTGTTGGTTCAGGGCCCCCTTCCTGGAGGGCGACACGTGTACCTTAGGTTGAGCTAAGACAGGAGGAGAAGGAGAGACACAAGAGAGTGTCATTGCTTAGGTGTTTTCATTAAAAAGGTGTTTTCTTAGGATTAGGATTTAAGCATCATATTAGGTGACGCGGTTGTACTGGAAAGATGGGAGTAGAACACATAAGACCTTTATTTTAAAATTATTTGTATGCGTATGAGTGTTTTGTGTCCATATATGTAAGTGCACCATGTGCGTGCAGTACCCACAGAGGCCAGAAAAGGGGATCGAATCCCCTAGAACTGGAGTTACAGACGGTTGTTAATTGCAATGTCAGTGCTGGGAATTGAACCCAGGTCCTCTGCAAGAGCAGCCAGCCTGCACATGGATGGCCTCTCCACATTCATAAATTTAAAAAATTGGTTACAGAGAAAGAGTGTTTCTGCGCTGTGAACATTCCTGTCTTTTCTTTTTAAAATTAAAATAAATTTAATTAATTTATTTTGCAAAGGTATTTCAAAATTAAATTTATTTTTTAATCATCAATCTACATGATCAACAAAGTCTTTAATGACTCTATTGAGATAATTCATATGCTAAAAGTTCACCCTCCTACAGTATATAATTCAGTGTTTTTCATACATTCATGGAGAGTTGTGCAATCAATCACTGACACCAAATTCAGGAGTGTTACTCTACCCTCCACACAAAGAAAGTCCATACTCCTTAGGAGCCATCCCCAGCTCCTCGGCCCTGGAATTGATGATCTGTTACCTGCTTCTATGGATTACTTACATTTGACATTTCATAAAAATGTCATAATTAAAAATATTTTTTTTTAACTTCTAAGAACTGAAGAGATGGTTCAGTGGTTAAAAGCAATGGTTGCTCTTTCAGGGGACCTGGGTTTGGTCTCCAGCACCCACATGGCAGTAACAACTGTCTACAACTGTAGTTCCAGGGATCTGGTGCATGTGGTACATGTACATACATGCAAACAAAACACCCATACACATAAAAAAAACTTTAAAAATTGTTGTTTTCTTCTAATTCAAAATCTAACTAGCTTTCTAGAGACAAAATATAACAATGAGCTGGATTTTAAAAGACTGTGATACGCTGGGTGTGATGGCATCTGTTTTTAATCCTAGCACCTGGAGGCAGACACAGGAGCATCTCTGTGAGCTTGAGGCCAGCATGGCCCACATAGTGAGTTCCAGGCCAGCTGGGGCTACAAGAAGACCCTGTTTCAATAAAAAAATATAAAAAGACTGTGCTATGTCAAAAGGAAACAATACTAACCTCAACTGAGTTCTTTACTAAGTCTGTAGTTACAAAGTTACAGTCTAAAGCAAGGTCAGCACCTCACTAAGAAATCCCAGCCGTCGACATCTTAAATATCCAATATCCAATAAGAAATGTTGCCAGAGATTCAGTAAATGACATCTTCCACCCCCTTTAGCCACCCAGAAGATGCAGTCTAAAAGAATTAAACATAAAGCACTCCACTGCAGGCCCAGCCACAGTTCAGGGGGTGAAGTGCTTGCACTCAGCACCACATAAACCAGGTGTGCTGACTCACTCCTGTAAACCCAGCCCTTGGAGGGTGCAGAAGGAAGATCAGAAGTTTGTGATCATCTGGCTATACCCGGAGCTCAAGGCCAGCCTGGGCTACGTGAAACATTTCAAAAGCAAACAAAAACTTTCCACTGCAATGTTTCAAAAACCAATTTAAGATGCTGAATCAGAAAGAGCAACTATCAATATTCACACTGCGCCTCTGGGAAGTGCACAGCGAGTGAGCTATAATGCAATTTTTAGACCTCCAAAATTCCAAGTACCCCAAATGACATAGTGGAGCTCAAACAAAAACAGACTGAAAAATTAATTTCAGATGAGCTGACTACATACTAGGTACATGTTACTGTGACAGTCAGTATGTTAGAGGTCAGCCATGGTATCTCATTCATCGCAAACATCTCAGAGTTAGCACCCAAGTGGAAGTCTCTCTCTGCTGCCCCATCCTCTGTGAGCACCACGAGCCAGTGGCTGGTTGGGTGGCCACACTCAGGTGCCCTTTGAACGGTGGCCCCGACAGCATGACCAGGACCTGGGATGAGCCACAGCCTGAGTGGCAGCGGCAGTGGCTTTAAATTTCATTTTTATTTCATGCGTGTGAGTGTTTTCCCTCCATGTATGTAAGTGTACCACATGCATGCAATGCCCGTGGAGGCCAGAGGAGGGAGTCAGATCTCCTGAACTGGAATTATGGACAGTTGTTAGCCGCCATGTGGGTGCTGTTCACATGGTCCTCTGTGAGAGCAGGCAGTGCTCTTAACTGCTGAGTCATCTCTGAAACCCCTCTAAATCTAATTATATAACAAAAATTAGAAGAACAGGAGACAATTTTGACAGTAACTTACAAACATAGTGTATATATTTCATGGCCTCTCTTATGGATAAAATCCCAAGATCTGCATATTTACAGTAATACCCCCAAACCCAACACTCGGGCCCCTTCCTATTCAGAATACATTTCCCAAAGGTGAACGACTTCCCCACGTTCTAAGGCTGCGTGTTGAAGGGCTACTAAGGATCTACTTGGTTATTTCTAGAATTATGTAAACTATTCATTTTAGAGCTTTCCCTTCTTAGATGGGCTTGGCCGGGCACACCTGTCAATGCAGGCACTTAGAAGGCTCTGAGTAGGACAGTCTATAATTCAAGGGCAGCCTGAGTTACAGAGATTCTTTTAAAAAAATTTCATAGCTCAATGTCATTTCTCTTCCTTTGTTTTCTTTTTATCATTTTTTATGATTTGTTTTAATTTTGTGTGTTTGAGTGTTTGCCTGCACGTATGTAAGTGCACCATGTGCATACAATACCCACACAGGTCAGAAGAGGGCATCAGATTTCCTGGAACTGGGGTTACAGAGGGCTGTTAGCCACCATGTGGGTGCTGGGGACCAAATCCAGGTCCTCTGCCAGAGCAGCTCGTGCTCTTAACCACTGAGCCATCTCTCCAGCCCTGCATTGATTTATTTTAAATTATTTTTTTAGGTTAGAACAAGGGTTTCCTCTGCTCTCATAATCCACGCCCTGATTAATTTCCCCAGAATGAGAATATTTTCTTATCCTATTGCTCTGGCTCCAGTCTTTCCTCTTCCAGCTCACTGAACACTCTGAAAACGCAGCTCTAACCTTGACATTTCCTTCTTTAAAAACAATAACAGCAGCAACCACAACCACCTCCAAGTGTGGTGCATACCCAACTGTAATCCTAGTGCTTGAGCTTGAGGGAGGGGATGGAGGACTTAGTTCAGCCTGGGCTACATAGAGAGACAGTCTCAAGAACACCTCCTATCCCCCACCTCCCGGCTCTGGTGAGGGGTCTGGAAACACTTACCTAGCTACCTGAATCTCTGGGGAGCTAATTGAAAACAGATTCCAGACCTCACCACCTGCAGTCAAGGAGGATCTGCTGAGCAGAGCTGTTTGGGATGCTCTGTCCTGGGTGATTAACCCAGACTCAGGCTGGAGCCCAGGGCTGTCTGCAACCAGGCAGTGGCTTACACTAAAGGGAAAGATGCCATATAGCAGATTTGTGTACAGCCTGCACTAGTGCCCAACACTCGGACATCGCCTCATCTAACTCAACTTTCTTATACTTGGGTCACCATCCTGATTGATTTCTTTGCAGTCTGTCTGGATTCTAACTCATGGCTAGGAGTCAGGGCTTAGGAGATGACCTGGCCTCCCACTTTCCAAAAGGAGTTTCAAGGGTGTGTCCCCCATCACACTTTTCGCTGTCTGTGGAAGCGGCACGATCCCCCCACTGCGCAGTTGAAGGGAAGAAGCCAGGCTCCTCTCCCCGGACTTGCACAGCGCGCCTCCTCTGCACGGTTCCCCTCTCCTCTGTCCTCACACCCAGGCTTCCTGAAGGAATCCTGCAACCCGGCCCAGCACTCTTACAGCTATCCAGGGGTCCAAGACAGAACGCTCTCAGTCCCCGAGTGCCTGTTCCCCGAGCCTGCCCCGCTCCTGGTCCAGCTGGTCCAGAGCTCCTGTTCCCTCAGCCCCGCCCCACCCCAAGCTGGTCCTCCACTGCCTGTGAGCTCTTCCTGTTTTCCAAACCATCTTTCAACTTCTACTGACTTAGCCTCTGAGAACGTGACGCCACTGCTGGCTGTCCTGTCTGTCACCCTCTCTTCCTCGGCTCCTGTGACCTCCCTGCCCCACTTCTAAAGCCCTGACCTTACCCTGGTCTCTCACAGGCAGGCTCTGCGGGCTGCAACATCTCACGGTCCTCTCCCGAAGGGTCAGAGCTGCGCTCTCTCCTCTCTGGCCCACCCTCCTAATGACCTCACCTGGCAGACCCTCCTCTTCACCTCCACAGCCCCCTACACCCGTCCTGGAGCCCGGAGCTCCCACCTCCCACCCTCTTCTGCGGCATGGCCCGCCCTGCGGGGAGGTGGTCCCTGCTGGTCATGCCCCCGCGCCCGCTGCGTTCTCCCCTGCCCTCCGTGGCCTGGATCCCCTGACTTCACAGCAGGCTGGGGGCCAGGCTGGACAACTCCTGCCATTTCCCTGTCCGTCCTCTCTCAGCCGTCCACCCTCGCCCTCCCGCCCCGGCCCCCGTCCAGCCTCCAGCCCCACGTCCCCTCTCTGTCCCCAGGGCCGTGGCCGTGCGCCCCCGGCCCGGGCGCGGAACGCGGCGCGGCCTCACCTCGGCGCTTCGCGGTGAAGCCCTGGTTGAGCTCGTAGTTGTGTCTGCACACCGTGTCCACCTCGGCCCGCCGCCGCTCCATGTAGTCCTTCTGCCGGTTCCAGGCCTCGGCCCAGGGCCGCCCCAGCTCGGTCAGCGCGCGGAACTCGCCCACGTCGCTGTCGAAGCGCATGAACTCCTCGCGGTCGAAGACGCACCTCATGACGTGCCGCTGGGTCCCGTTCCGCGCGTAGCACTCGTGCAGCGCCCGGAGCAGGTGATTCTCTGCGGGAGCGAGCGGAGCTGCGGGCCCTGCGGTCGGCCGCCCCGCCCGGATGAGCGCGCGGGCCCGGCTGTCCCTCCCCGGTTCCCACCCAGCGCTGCGTCTTCAAATACCCAGGTTTTGATGACTTTATCTTCATTTTTGAGAATTTAATATACGCATGCAATCAAACGCGACCATGTCCAACCCGTTTCCCCCTCCAATGCTCCCCAAATCCCTACAGCGATGAAGCTGCGGGGCCCGGGGCGTGGGGCCCGGGCCGCCGGGACCGGGAGGTGGGGACTGGGGACTGGGGTGCTGCGCTGACCCCTCTCTCTGTGGGGGCCCCTGCCTGACACAGCCACCCTGGACACAGTCAAATGTCACCTCCTCCAGGAAGCCTTCCCTTCCTTCCTTATCGTGCCCACAGCAAGCGGCTTTCCCTTCTGTGCCAATGCCTTGGATACTATGTTTTGCTGGAAATGTAGAAATAAATTTATAAATATAAGATATGAAATAAAACTTCCTAGCCTGAAAGCCAGAGAATTGTTTTACTTTTCAAACATCAGTGTAAGGAGACTTGGTCTCAAAGGTGTGAAGTATCTGTATGAAAATACCATAACGAAGCCCATTCCTTTGCATGCTAACTTAAAAATTAACTTGAGCTGGACATGGACACACACCTTTAATCCCAGTACAGAGGCAGAGGCAGAGGCAGGGAGATCTCTGTGAGATCAAGGCCAGCTTAGTCTCCATATCGAGTTCCAGGCTGCCTGAGACAGACCCTGTCTTAAAAAATTATTAATTTGAAAGATGACTCAGTGGTTTGGAGCACTTGCTGCTCTTGCAGAGGACCCAGGTTCAGTTCTCAGCACCCACACTGGGCAGCTCAGAACTGCTTATAACTCCAATTCCAGGGGATTGGATGCCTTCTTCTGGCCTCCATGGGCACCACACGTCCGTGGTGCTCACACAGACAAGCAGGCACATGCACATGTACATAAACAAAAATTTTTAAAAATTATAAAACGTACGTAGTGGTAGCACGGTGGCCCCCCTCACTGTAATCCCAGCACTGAGGAGGCTGAGGCAGGAGGATTGCTGCAAATTTGGGGACAACCTGGGCTATTCAGTGAGACCCTGTCTCAAAAAAAAGTTGATTGTATCTTAATCACTGAAAATCACCACAGCCTCAACCCTAGGGGACACGTAGAAATGCCACTGTTGTGCAATTCTCGTAAAAGACATGGCAGCCTCTTCCCTGTCCTGGGAGCCAGCAGGGTCTGGCATGCGCACACCCACATGGCGGTTTCAGTCAAATGTGTGTGTCTCCGGATGTCTCTGTTCTTACCTTTATCGGGGAATTTAAGTTGTCGGGGTTGTTTTTCTTGTTTTAACTTCTATGAATTAACATATCGAAGCAAAAACCTACTGTCCTGTTTTTACTCCAACATCTAGGTCTACTAGAATCCTCAGTAATCTTCCCAGGTAGTGAATGAGTGGACCATTAGATAAACTGAGCCATGTATTTGCAAGAGTGAGCTAAGCTGGTTTAATGTGCTTTATGAACAGCACTGAAGAGCTGGGATGCAGTGTGGTGACAGAGGCTTGTGAAGCTCTGAGATCCATTTGCAGCATGTAAATAGCAAAGAAAACAAAACAAAAATAAACAATGTAGCGCTGGAGAGAAGGCTCAGTGGTTAAGAGCACTGGCTGCTCTTGCAGAGGACCCACGTTCCGTTCCCAGCACGCACTTGCCGGTTAACAATCATCCAGTTCCAGGGATCTGATACCCTCTTCTGACCTCCTCAGGCACTGCATGATACGGGTGCACTTACATACATGCAGGTAATACGCTCATGCACATAAAATAAAAATAATCAATAATCAATAAAATATTAAAAAATAATCTATAACTTCATTTTAAAAGGATCCCAGATTTTAGTGTGGTGGTGGGTGTGTAATTCCAGCACTTGGGAGGTTGAGGCAGGGAGACTACGGAGAGTTGGAGGCCAGACTGGGCTGCAGAGCTTCAGAGGCTGCATTCAGCACTGCTGGGCTCCTGATGAGTTTCACAGAGGAGGGTCACTTGTTATTATTATTATTATTATTATTATTACCATGTCAGAAGGAGAACAAGAAAGACCCAGAGCCTTAGATGAGGCCGTAGTGTTTCCTCTAGCTCTAAATATTGGCGATCCCTCCCAAGGGGAGAAAACAAGCCTAGAGTTCCAGTAGCAGAAGAGGTGGCTGTAGGGATGATGCAATGTCTCCCTTTGTCACTGTGCTGATGGCTCATCACAGAGGACACAGGGAAAAGGGAGGTCAGGCTGGCCGTAGGGGTGCCTCGGCACAAGAGCGGCCACCTGCCTCCTCTGCGGGCCGGCGTCTTCCTCTTAGCCTGAGTCCCCCGGCCCTCCACTCCCACCCCCTTTAGTGCACAGTCTCTTTGGCTACCTGTTCTTGCTATTTACCTGCCTTGCCATGAATGTGTAATTTTAATTCATTAGTTCTTATTTCCCCTCCTCATTTATCAATAGGCAATATTTTTCAGTCTAGAAAAATAATTTTGAAACTTTTCTTTGGCAATACTTAACTTTTGTTACTTCACTGACCTGTGGAGTCTCCGTCACCTGCTGTGGCCATCACTGAAGTGTCTCAGACCCACCTTCAGGCTCCTCCTTCCCCAGCCATATCCCTCTCTGACCCCCGGGAGTTTGGATGCACGGTTCCCAAGGCTGGGCTGTTTGCATGTTGGGTCTCACAGCCTCTGAGACTAACACAGCGCTCCCTGTTTTCTCAGCAGGCGCACCTGATGTCATGAGAGACAGTCCCTGGGGTGCGAGGGGCTGGACTCGGGAGGATTAAATACAGCTGTTCCAGGAAAGATGGGGACCCAAAATGAGGACGCTGTGTCCTAGGTCTGTCCCAGGAGAGGGGCGGAGGGTCTGAAAGGAGAAGAATCTGCCAGGGAAAGATGGAGTCAGGCTTCTTTACAGCTCTTCCTCCCAGTGTTGGGTGTAAATTTGGATTAGAAATTTAAGAGGTCCCCTGAGAAGCATGTGATTCCTTCACAAACCACGTTACAGGAGCCACAGGAGCAGCAGGAGGCAGAGGTCTTCCCCTGGCTGCTCCCCTGGGCTGAGCTAATCTGTACTCGTGTTCTGTGTGCCCAAACAGCCTCATTCCTGTTCTTCCCATAAACTTCTACTCGAAGACTAGCGAGATTCTGGGGATGTTAGGACATCCACCTTCCACAAGGATGCCATGGGATCAGAGCCACAGCCCATCCTTCCCTTTCCCTCTGCCTGTTCATCTGTCAGGGGCACAGGCTCCTGCCCCACTCTGGGAAGCAGAAGGCACTCTCTCTGAACACGGAGTCAGCCAGCTGATCTGAGTCCCTTGAGGCTGTGATCATGTGGGGGGATGCGGGAGGCTGACCCTGATGACCTCTCTCTGTCTGGAAACTTTGTCCTGCAAACTTATTCCAAACTGCTTAGCTGACTGTCCGCTGAATGCAAGCATGCTCTTTAGTGACTCGGCCCTGTCGGCTGTGTCCCGGGAGAGGGAACAGCAACGAGGGTGGGCCTGATCCTCAGCTGGAAAAGAAAGATGTGTGATGTGGCAGGAGACCCCACTGCCTTTCTCAGATTGTTGCTCCAATAGGGAAAGGCATTCATAGTTGCTTCCTGAGCCAGGTCTCCAGAAATAGCCTGCTCTTACCTGGAGTGGCCCCGCCTTGGACCACCTGCTCTTACCTGGAGTGGCCCCGCCTTGGACCACGGGGCTGCTCAGCACCATCACTAACACCATCAGAGCCTCTGTCCCGGGGACCACAGGGAGCTGCAGCACCATCGTGGAGCTGGAAGAGGCTGGTGGGATGAGGAAGTAGCATCCAGGGACTGGAGGACCCCAGAATGGGGCTTTTGGGTGACTATCAGACTGTGGCTGATGTAATCTCCTATGACCCCAGAATTGGACCGACTCTGAGGGAAGAACCAATAGGCACTGAGCTCTCTATGAGTCATCACTCGCTGAGCAGACTGTTAGGGGGAGAGGTCTGGCAAGGTAGTACTCGATGCAGGTGAGATGACAGAGGAGGATGGTGATGCTCACTTTGACCAGCTGGTGCGTCTTGAGGTTTTAGGGGAGTCCGTGTTTTTTCACTCTTAGCATACTCGGCTATGCTGCTGGCTAATCTACGGGACTGTCATTCCTCCAACCCTCTCACCTCCCACAGACCCACAGGACTTGGGATGGAGCCAGTGCCACCTTGGTGTGTAAAAAGTCGCTCACTGGCATGATTTATCTACAGTTGAGAGGCTATTGCAGAGTCCTAGTGTCTGCCTTACCTCTGCCTACGGGGCTGTTCAGGAGAATCACTAGATCATATTTTTCTCCTCAATGTCTGTTGGTTCTGAGAGACACAGAGCCCCAGGGTGCATCCTAGGGCTGTACAGGGTCAGCAGGACTCCTCCCAGGGTCCTCACACCTGTGAGCATGTCCACAGCTGGGCAACCTCCTGACAATGCGACTTTAAGGACGTGGCGTTTTAGGGACTTCATTTCTGTCTTCAGTGTGGGGCTGACGTGGCAGCAGGCTCTTAAGTTCAAATGAGGTAAACAAACCTGAAACTGCTTCAGAATAGGAAAGCCCCCAGGAACATGAACAGAACAGTAAACAGTGAGAATGTACAAAACAAAAACCACCAGAGCCCAGCTTCCTACAAAATATGCTATTATTTATGTTTCTCACGAACATTTTTACTGACTTTCAAAGGACGCTGTTCTTTATTTTACAACTTACCTTTGGACCACAGATTCTGGTAAAGGAGATGTCACACTGGCGCAATTTCTTTATGTAGACAGTGAGCTGTAAATATAATGTTACCATACAGATTGCAAGAGAAGGACAGAATTACACAACAAAAACCATCTACTAGAAATGGAAAGTCAACCGCCAGGCACTGTGGCGCACACCTGTAGTCCCAGCGCCTGGGAGGCAGAGGCAGGTGGATGCCTGTGAGTTCAAGGCCAGCCTAGTCTGCATAGCGAGTTCCAGATCAGCTGGGGCCCCAGGGAGACCCAAAACACCAAAAGAAAAAAAAAATGCCTGGATTACCTTGGTTGAGAGCCTCTGAGTCACTTATCTGCCTTGGCCACTTAGAGATGTGCTTGACGTCTGAGGTGATTTGTTTACAGAGCAGACAGTAACGCATGTTTGATGTAAGGATTAAATACAGCCATGTTTGTGAGACGCGGAGAATAGCATCTCTGAACTATCCTGTTGATTCTGTATGCACGGCATACTACTGATATAATATGCTTCCTTTCCACAGTCATTATATTTATACATTTCCTTGTTTTATCATGTCTGTGTGTGTACGCACATGCCACAGAATGCATGTGGAAGTCAGAGGTCACCTCGAGGGAGGCCATTCTCGCCTTCCTCCGTGTGGATCCTGGGGATTGAACTCAGGTTGTCAGTCCTGGTGGCAAGCACTCTTACCTGAAGAGCCATCTCGCTAGCTCCTATTGCACGAATTATTAAGTGCTTTGTAATCTTACCTATGAACACCAAGGGAAGAATTCAAATTAAAACTCTTTAAAATAAGAATTTATAAGAAATTCCTTTGATGTGGTAAACTCTCTCTCTCTCTCTCTCTCTCTCTCTCTCTCTCTCACACACACACACACACACACAAAATGAACATTACCTGAAATAGGAAAACAAAGAAATCATCTAAAAAAATCAAAACAGGAGCCGTTGTTGCCATCCTTATGTGAAAATGAAATAAAATGTGGAGTGATTTTAAAGAGAAAGTATTGTGTCAGAAGTCTCATCAGCAAAACTAACTATAAAGAAACCATGAGAATATGAATCATGTCGAAATCTCACTAACTGGCCTGGCAAGATGGCCCAGCTGGTGAAATTATTTATCACACAAGACTCATCACAAAATACAAACAAACAAATAAGGCAAGCAGAAGGGACAGTTTTCAGATCAGCAGGCCTAAAAGACTATTATTATTATTTAAAAAATTTTAATTTATTTTTTATGTGTGTAAGTGTATGGCCTGCATGTGTGGAAGAGCACCTGCGCCATGCAGTGCCTGTGGAGGTCAGGAGAGGGCGTCAGATCTCCTGGAACTGGAGTTAGGATGGTTGTTAGCCCCCGTATGGGTGCTGGGAATCAAACCGTGTCCTCTGCACGAGCCTCGGCCATGCTGCTCCTGAGGAGTGTCCCTCCTCTCTAGCCCCTTCCAGTCTTCTTTCCTCCCAGCAACAGTGAGCTCAGCTCTCCTGTGCCTCTGATTGGTCAAGCCTGGCCATGGCGCGCTCTTCACTGTTCTATTCAGGCACAGAAGCCACAACTCTTGTCTGTCCCCGTCCTGCCTCAGGGCCTCATCCCTGTTCTATGTCCGTGGTCATCATCTGTACTTCCCTAACATGAGCTCTACTGAGAGAATGTTCCAGATCAAGGCTGTGGTCCTGAGAGCCCTCTTCCTGACTTTCCTGCTGAGTCTCTCAGGAGCTGAGGTCATCAAGGGTGAGTGAATGGTCAGGAGGATGTGGGAGGGTGGGGGACACAAGGTGGGATGGACGACCATTTAACTTCTTTAGAACGAGAGACTCTCCAGCACACATTGACCCCATTTCCTCTGCCCTTCCCCTTGCCTTTGTTTCTCCTACTCTAAAGATCACCGTAGGGGCCATAATTTGAAAGACTTAGTTTCTTTCACTATTCGCATATCACGGAAACTTCATGAAGATATTTTCACCTCCAGCTTAGAGAGGAAAAGACCAAAGCTCAAAAAATTGAAAACTTCCCAAAGTTATTCACCCAAATAGACAGAGACCACTCTCGCCCCAGAGTCCACACGGTTGTGCTGGCTGGTTTTTGTTAGTGATACAAACGAGAGTCACCTGGGGAGAGGAACCTCAGCTGAGGAGTGTCCTCCATTGGACTGGCCTGTGGCCATGTCTGTGAGGCATTTTGCTGATTGATGTAGGATGACCCAGCCCACCGTGTGGCCCTGGCCCTGGGCAGGTGGGTGTAGGCTATATAAGAACAGCAGCTGAGGGACTGCAGAGACGGCTCAGTGGTTAAGAGCACTTGTTGCTTTTGCAGAGGAACCAAATTTAGTTCCAAAAAGTCACATGGGGCAGCTCACAATGGCCTGAAACTCCAATTCCAGGGGATCTGACACTCTCTTTCTGGTCTCTGTGGGCATTGCACATACACAGTACGCTTATATACATGCAGGCAAAACACTCATACATGTAAAAACAAAAATAAAAAAAAGATCAAAGTAACCGGGTAAGCCAGAGGAAGCGAGCCACTCAGCGGCGTTCCTCCGGGGTCTTGCTTCAGCTCCTGCCTCCAGGTTCCTGCTCTGAGCTTCTGCCTGCCCCTTCCTCAAGGATGGACTGCCGTGGGTAAGCTGACGTAACCCTCTCCTCTCCTAGTTGGTGTTGGTCAGTGCTCTCACAACAGCAACAGAAAGCTACGTGCGTAGAAATCGGTACCAGGAGCTGGGTTGTACTGCGACGGGCCTCACCATGCTTTTTTGTTTTAGTTTTTGTTTTCTTGAGGATAGTGGAAGCATTTGGGACGTTAACTCTGGAAAATCCGTTGAGTATTCGGTTTAATGGACTGTGCTGTGAGAGGAAGAGTGCTGAACGAAGCGCAGATAATGGAGGCCCGGCTCCTGGAGTGTCAGAGTTCAGGAGTCCCTCAGAGGCTCTAGCTGGGCTCTGTGGTGATATCTTTGAATTAAGAATCTGTGGAAGTGAAATCTTTGCTTTACTGGGACTAAATTAGAGCTGAAGAATCGGCTGTGATTACTAAGCCACCAGCACCACTGAGGCAAAAATCTTCTGGGCGGTGGGCTCAGGGTCAGCGGGTGCTGGGGCTCAGTGTCAGCATGCAGAAGCTGTGCTCGGTGGGCAGCGAAGCCACATCTCAAGCTGGACATCAAACCTGGCAATGTGGAGGTCTCACGTGGTACTGGTTTTGAAGGTGTGGAGAGGTCCTGGAGACCAGCTGAGCCTCGGCACCATGAGAGAGACCAGGAGAGACCACTGAGAAGCTACAGCCTCACCTCAGTGGAGAACAGGGTCTCACTGTGTAGTCCAGGCTGGCCCAGAACAACTCACAGAGATCGATCTGCCTCTGCCTCCCATGGGCTGGCGTGAAAGGTGTGCGCCACCACGCCCAGCGCACTGGTCTTTTAAAGGAGCTTTTAAAAGACTGTGGGAATTTTCAAAGTTAGAATGGTTTTTCTTTTTGACACAGGGTCTCCCTGTAACCCCAGCTGACCTGGAACTTGCTATGTAGACCAGGCTGGACTCAATCTCACAGAGATTCTCCTGCCTCTGCCTCCCCTGTGCTGGGATTAAAGGCCTGCGCTACCCATGTTTGGCATAGTGGACATTTAAGTGATGGAAGTTTAAAAAAAAGTGTGGAAAATTTCAGTTAGAATGCACTTTATATTATATTAACATGAGATCTTGGGGACAAGAAATGAGAAGGTTGGGTTTACAGTGATGTTTATCTGTCAGGTTGACGAGGGGCCAGTTGTGCATGTTAAGTTTTGTCAGTTTGATGCAAACTTGAGTCTCCTGGGCAGGGGAGACCTCGGATGAGGAATTCCCTTCATCAGAGCTGCCTGTGACCATGTCTGGGAGGCAGTTTCCTCGCTTTCTATAGCCTTTAACAGACACGTGCATTGTGTTAGAGCGCACAGAGCATCCCTTCCTGTCTCCCAGGACCCTGGGACCTTTCTAGGATCTTCGTGGGGGTTCATGCTTTCCTCTCTCAAGGGGTAGTGTTTCTTGTTTTCGTTGGTCTTGCCGTTCGGGTCCTGAGTGGTGCAGGGAATTTCTGCTTCACCGAGAGGTGTAGACTTTGACAACCACAAGGACTTGGCTAGAGACAACAAATTATGGAGATGGTCTGTTTCAGACATATGCATGAATATCATCCAAAAATGCAGTGATGGGAAGGACTAGAATTCATAACCCAGGGCAGGTGTGATGGTGAATATCGGCAATCCTGGCCCTTGGTAGGCTGTCTGGAAGTTTGAGAGTTTGAGGCTAGCCTGGGCCCTCTCTTAGAAAACAAACAGGAAATACAAGCAAAGCTCAAAACAAACAAACGAAACACGATTTTACAGTGCAATAAACGTGTTCAGCCCCTGTTCTTGTTTCATTTCAGTTTCTGGGACAAATGCCTTCAGTTCTAAATCACAGTCCATCACTTCAGGGAAGTCCAGACAGGAAGAATAAATGTACGCCTGTTTCCTGGCCCTCAGTGGGCTTTCTCTTCCCTTAGCGCCGCTCAGGGCCCCCTGCCTAGGCAATGGCTGCTCCAATAGGCTGAGCAACTAGCCATCAAGACAGCCACCCCATACATGCCTACGGGCCAGCCTGATCTAGACCGTCCTCCACAGACACGCCCACGGGCCAGCCTGATCTAGACAGTCCTCACTGAGACACTCTTCCCAGGTGATTCTAGGCTGTGTCAAGTTGACAGTCTACCATCCAGGGCAGTGTACCGCTTGTCAGCTCAACACAGAAATACATCACTTTAATGATTAATCCTAACCCTTGTTCCCCAGATCTCATGATAACATCATAATTTAAAACCAGTCCAACTCCAAAAGGTCACCAAAGTCTTCAAAAATTCGAATACTTCAAACATCCAAAGTCTCTTAACTATGGACCTCCTGTAGAATAAAAAAAGATAACATACTTAAATATTCTTATTCCAAAAGGGACGGACAAAGGGACAAGAAACCCCACGCTAAAGCAAACCCAGAATCCATCAGTGTGAATCCCATCTCGGTAGCTCATCTGACAGCTGGGACTGACTCAATGTGATCGTTGGGGCTCTAAAGGGCTTGCGTGGCCCTGCCTCTCCAGAGCTGCCATCCACAGCACACACAGCTTCTCTCTCAAGCCAGCTCCAGCCCACATTTGTCACTGTCCTTGGCAGAGGCCCCGTGATATTACCTTTCCAGTATCCTGGGATCTCCATTACAACTGAGGTTTCATCTTCACCGACGACTGAGACTCCACTCTGCCACACAGCGCCGAGCCTCAGCTCCTCTCTGTGACCCCTTCCTTCTCGCCTTCTAAACCAGTACTATGTGGGTAACTCTTACATTGCCGTGTTCTGGTGCAAGCTTGGGATGTAGCCTGGCCTGCATCGACCACAGCTGTGCGAGCGTCTGGGCACCGACCCTAGTAAATGCTTCTCTGTTGTCACAGCTGATTCTTCAGCCCCAGCTAATCAGCATTTGTAGTCCAAATGTTACACAAATAGCCCCTGGCCCACATCCTAATAGAGTCTTTCTTCCCCTCTGAAACCTCGTGAGCTGGACCTCCACTGTCCACCTTCCTCTCAGCACCGCTGCCTTCCAGCCTTTTACTGGAATGGCTTATTAGGCTCTGCCAACAGCATTCAGTGGTCCAAAGCCTTCCGTAGTCCCCCAAACAGCCTGCTCAGTTCATCACCACAAACCCCACTTTCTCAGTACCAGTTTCTGTCCTCGTTTCTTTTCTGTTGCTGTGATAAAATACCCTGACCAAAAGCCACAGAGGGGAGGAAGGGCTTATCTGGCTGACACCTCCAGGTTCTGGTTCATCACTGGGTGGGAGTGAAACCAGGAACTTCAAATAGCTAGTTATACCGTGTTCACGGTCAAGAGCAGAGAGCAATGAACGAGGCTGCTGGCTCTTGTGCAGGCGTGCTCAAGCGTGATTCCTTCTCTCTTAGACCGCTCAGGACCCCGTGCCTCGGGAACGGTGGTACCTACAAGGGGGTGAGTCCTCCCACACCCCTCACCAGTATGCCCACAGGTCAACCTGGTTTAGATAATTCCTCATTAGCATTCTCTTCCAGGGTGATTCTAGGTTATATCAAATTGACAGTTAAACCCCACAGCCCTGGGATAGTGGCAGGTAGGAATCTAGGGGTGGCTGGAAGTGAAGCGGGGGTCAGTGTGGGAGAAACAGAAGCACCTGGCGCTCTTTTGATTGCCATTTGGCTTATTTTACTTTATTGTATCTACCACAGCGAACACATCTTCATGTCGGTATAACATTAACGCATCACCTTGTGTGTGTGGCAGTTCTGGGGACCGGAATGAGGGCCTCACTCACACTAAGCAAGTATTCTACCACTGGGTTACGGCCCCAACTTTCATCGCTGTGGTTACTGCCCCCTCGTCACCGGCTTCTCCTCTCAGCTTTTAAGCATGTTGTATACAAACCCACCTCGCCTGCATTCAGTGCCCCACCCCGAGATGCTGTCTCCGTGGCTCTCTCGTGGTCAGGCTTCTGATTTCTCTTTCCAGTGTATCTTCCAGTGTACCTGGTGCCCTCGCCTTGGACACCCATTGACTTCACATGAGATCATCCCAGTGGGTACTTCTCCACATCTCTTTGATTTGACTTGGAGTAGAAGGGTTGGATATGTAGCCGGAGCTTGACTGCTCAGTCCTGGTGCCTCAGGCTCCTGAGTGCTGCAATGGCCGCTGTGCCACTCCCGACTTGACTCTACTCGCTATTACTGAAACTCAAAGATTCTCCTTTCACGTGCCTGATTAACCCTTTGTTTCTCTGTACCTTCTTCGTCTCTCTTTGAGTTGATGGCTTCATTTCATGTTCTCCAGAGCTTTGCCCCCAGATCTTTTCTTATTTCACATGATCTTCCTGAAACATTGCATCTCACCCCTCAGGTTTCCTGCCTCCCCTTGCCCCCCACGAGAGCAGTGTGAAGTGCGACTATCTCCCTCCCGTTTCTGCCTAGATGTCTTTTCTATTCTGTGTGTGGTACCCCCGGAACTCACTGTCAGACTGTCTCCGTTCATCCCCCCATTTTTTTTTGTCGTTTTGAGAAAGGGTCTCCCCGTTGCCCAGCTGGCCTGGAACTCACTGTGTAGAGCAGGCTGGCTTCTGTCTCGCAGTCGTGCTCCTGCTGACTGCGGGTGTGCTTCTGCCTGCTGCTGCGGACCGCGGGCGTGTTTCTCTCTGCTGACCACGGGCGTGCGCCCCTTGCCAGGCTCCTTCGTCACTTATTTTTATTTTTTAATACTTTATTTATTACAGTTTTATGTCTGTGTATGTAAGTGCACCCGTGTCGTGCAATGCCCGCAGAGGTCAGAGATGGTGTTGGATTCCTTGGAACTGAAATTACAGATGGTTGTTAGCTGCCATATAGATGCTGGGACCCAAACCCGGGTCCCCTGCAAGAGCAGCCAGTGCTCTTAACTACTGAGCCATCTCTTCAGTTCCCGTCATCCCTTTTTAAACTAATGGAATCAAGGCTAGCCTGGGCAACTTAGTGAGACCCTGTCTCAAAATAAAAAGTCCAGAAAAGGCAGGGAGGGGCCCAGACATAGCCAGTGGTCAGATGCTGCATGGGATTCAGTCGTCAGTACTTTCTCCATTAAAAATATCATTTTCATTCAGAGAATAAAATGTATTAGAAAGCTACTTACTATAAGCTAAGATAAGGTAGCTCAGGCCTATAATCCCAGAATTTGGGAGACCGAGGCAAGAGGATAGCCCACAAGTTCAAGGCTATCCTTGGGCTACAGAGTGAGCCCCTATCTCAAACACACACACACACACACACACACACACACACACACACACACACACACACACACTGATGTTGCCCTGGCTGGCCTTGAACTAGAAATCCTCCTGCCTGAGCTTCCAGAGTAACTAAGATTATAGGCTTGTGATACCTGGCTCAGATGAATATGTTTTTCAAAGGAAAATAATTTGTCTCATATCTGACTGTTCGTTAGAACTCAGAATCTGTGGGGAAAAAAAACCACATAGAATGTATAAACTAGTTCTAAAAGGCTGTGGGCTTTGCTTCACTCTCTTTCCTCAAAGTGATTCTTCTGGGTTGAAGAGGGACCTCGAATCCCGTGAAAGGACATCCTCTCTGTCACTGTGAGCGTCCTAGCACAGGTCCCATCTGCCAGCGTTACGCACTCACAGGAAAACCCTGAGTGCGGACATGAGGCTGGGCGGCCCTGCCGTCCTCGGCGCTCTGGCTCGTCTGTCTAAGCCGGGAGCTCATGTGCTCATTATCTTATTAATATTGGTAGTTCCCTTTGCCTTTATTATCTTATTAATATCTTATTATTATCTTATTCATATTGGTAGTTCCCTTTATTATTGCAGACTAACAAAGATAAGAGAAACAACATTACATACACAGATATTTCAAACTCAGCAACTCAGCCATTTGTGCTTTCATTTAAAACAAGAACAAGGACTGGCGAGATGGCTTAGCAGGTAAGGGTCTGTGCCAAGGTCTTGACTATGATCCCTGGGACCCACAGAGTCGAAGCTGAGAATCGACTTCCACAAGTTGTCCTCAGACCTCCACCTGCTCATCAGGGCGTGCGAAACGCCATAGATAAAATAAATATAGTAAAAATATAAAATGATGGCTGGGGAGACGGCTCAGCGATCAAAAGCACTGACTGCTCTTGCAGAGGATCCGGGTTTGAACCCCAGTGCCCACATGGCAGCTAACAGCCGTCTTGGGATTCAACACCCTCTTCCAACCTCTGTGGGCACAACATGGGTGCATGTACCTACATACAGGCAGCACACTCGTACACGTAAGACACAAATAAAATATTAAAAACTCTAAAATGAAAATAAGAACAAAAGTGAAGACAGGCAGTTTGAAAGCGGAAACCTGATGGGTCAACACAATGGGGCCTACGACCCAGACACAGCTGCTACATTAACATAGACGCCATCTGGCGCTCATGAGCTCAACAGAAACGTAAAGACCATAAAGAACACTGCAAGTCAGAGTGCTTTATCCTCAAGTTTCTATTTTCTGCCTTTTCTATAATAAGAAAGATAACATTCCCACTTCTGCACCTCCATGAGTCTAGCCTCAGTTTCATACTTCCATCCTAGACCTGAGAGCTGGGACAGGGACGTCTCTCTTCTGGCTGCACGGAGCCACGTGACCTGACACGGTCCCCGCCCCTCTCTGTAGTTCCACGCTTGCTTCATAGGATTACTGTGACAATTAAGTGATAAAGAGATAGAGACTACTACAGTGCCTGGCCCCTAGTAAGGGCTCGGTGGGTGTTCCTTCTTGCTGTCACTCAAACCTCTTCAGAGCTAGTGAGATGGCAAACGAACTCCATTTCGCTCTAGCTGACTTGATTTACGCTGTGTTTTTGCCCAGCCATTCCCACTACAGCGAGCCAGGCAGAACGCCTCATGCAGGCAGTGTTGGGGGGACCCTGTTCCCACAACACTGGAAACTTACAAGCAGTCAGGAGCACGTCCAGCTGCACGTCCTCCATCCCAGCTGCACCTTCTCCACGGACCCCATTGTCTCCACAGTTCTGAGAACCTTGTTCTTTCCTAATCAAAATGTTGTTAACTGAAAACCTCTTTGCTAACGGACCTGTCCCTGGTCTGCTGTAACTGTGGTGGTCTGACGTAACTATGGTTATTGGCTTTGCCTTGCTTCTCCTCAGGGTGGGGAGTTCTTTGGGGCATCAGCCCCCTCTCTGGCTGCAGGCTATTGATAAAGGACTCCTAATTCGACCATCACTATGTGACGCTCCTCTGTGCATCTCGCTAGGTGCTCAGACAGTGAGGGACAGCAGGCAGCAGGACTTCTCATGGATTCTTTTCTCTCTCCCTCTCGTCTTGTGATATCTCCTGCTTGGTGTAATCTGCTCTTCCCCCAGGATCCCCTCCCCATGGCCTCCTCTGACTTACTCTGTTAATAAATCTGGTCATTCTCCGGCCTCCATCACGTCCACATTCATCCTCCATTTGTCCCTTTGTCTCTGTTTTCTTTACACAGCCGACCATGTAGCAGTTTATGACATATTTGTGCAGATGCAAAAACCGTCTGGCGACTGCACGTATGAGTTTGATGGGGACGAACAGTTCTATGTGGATTTTGACAAGGAGGAGACCGTCTGGGGGCTGCCGGAGTTTAGTAGAGTCTTCTCCTTTGATGCTCAGGGAGCGCTCCCCTACATCGTCAGTTTGAAGAACAACCTGAAAGCCTTGATCCAGCGCCCCAACATCACCCAGGCCCCCAATGGTACTGCTGCCCAGTGGGAATAGATGGGAGGGTCCCTGCTCCACACTCAGATTGGGAGACCCAGGTGCCCTCTGCTGAGTCACCTCTTCCCAGGGGGCAGTGGGCTCCCTGCAGGACAGTGGGGGGCTCCTGTCCTCCTGTTCCAGACCAGCTCAGGAAGAGAGGTTCAGCAGGGCAAGTCTGATCAGTGAAGCAGACTTCTAGCTGTTAGAACTCCAAAGGTGTCATAAAAGTCTGAGCCTGAGGTAGAGGACACCCCAGGGCGAGATCTTTGTGAACCACCATAACGGGGAACTCTGTCTCCTCCCAGAGCCACCGGAAGTGACCTTGTTTCCCAAGAGCCCGGTGGAGCTAGGCCAGCCCAACATCCTCATCTGCCACGTCGACAAGTTCTTCCCCCCAGTGCTCAATGTCACCTGGCTGAGAAATGGGCAGCCCGTCACTGAAGGAGCCTCTGAGACTGCTTTTCTGCCCAGCACAGAATTCAGATTCAGCAAGTTCTATTACCTGACCTTCATTCCCAGGTCCGAGGACTTCTATGACTGCCAGGTGGAGCACTGGGGCCTGGAGGAGCCGAGCCTCAGTCACTGGGGTACGTAGGGAGCCTTTTCCCTCCAGGACTATGCACCCTCTGCTCCCAGGACCTGGAGCGCCAGCATCCTGCTGTCCTTATCCCAGTAGCCTGTCAGTTGACCCGCGACCTTCACCTCCTCCCACGTCAGGCTAACCCACACTCACTGCACCTTTTGACGCCTGTCTCTTCACTTTTACCTCAGAGGTGCAGGAGTCAGTCCAGGTGACCGAGATGACGGAGACTGTGGTCTGTGCCCTGGGCCTTACCGTGGGCCTGGTGGGCATCGTCGTGGGCACTGTGCTCATCATAAGGGCTCTGTGCCCCAGCCGTGACCCCCAGGTCCAGGGACCCCTGTGAGTAACTGTGGAGGTGGGGATGTTAGGTGCAGTCGGAAGAAGGAGGAGGGAGCCTAGCCCCTGGGTGCTCAGGAAGAGAGGAGACATTCAATGCTGCGGTGTGGGCCGAGCACCCCATGGCTAGGTGCGCAGAGCCGCTCCGCTCAAGCCGCACAGGTAAGGGCGCCGGGAATTCATTGAGAACGTGGTATGCTCAGGCACCGTTCTGAGCGTGTATGCTTACTAACTTCTTTTATCCCAGTAACAGTCTGTGAGGTCGGTATTGCTACTGTGGCTTTATCCCTGAGAAATATGGATGTCACCTTACATACACAGGAGCGTTAAGCACCTTGGCTGCCATCACACAGCCAGGATGCAGGATGGCTCTGTTCGTAGCATATAGACTAAGTTGTTTGGAAAATAAGATCTAGATGACACCATGAAAGAGAGGAAGTCTGACGTCAGAGGTGACACCTGTGAAGCCGTTCCCTGCTCCGTAGCTTCTGGTCACGAACTACACCACCAGGGGTGTCTGCAGTGCTGAGACAGTAAACCCAAGAGCAGAGGCGGGTTCAGAAGAGCAAAGAGCCCGCTTTTTAAAGCCTGTTGAGTAAGAGGTTTCCGTGAGGTAACTCGGCAGGGTCCTTACACAGATGGAAATGGGGTGTGTGGGGCTGCATGGGGAGACTGAGGCTCAGATAGCTTTGGTGGGACCCACGTCTCTGCGGGACACTGTGCATGGTGTAGGAGGAGGACAGGAGATTGTTTAGAATCAGAACATAATAGAGAATAGAAGATGCCTCTGTCTAGGGAACGACACTGCCCACGGTGCGCAGGTCTTCCCACCTCGATTAACAATCACGACCATCCCCTAAATACATGTTCCTGGGACAAAGCTGTCTAGACAGTTCTTCAGTTAAGACTCTCTTCCCAGATGATTTCAAGTTGTGCTGTTGACAGTTAAAAACTCACCATCACAGTTGGGTTTGCCCAGTGTAAGCAAGGATTCTCCATTCCCGTCACTCTATAGTTGAGCCTCTCTGGGGTTGTAACATGGCCCTTCTTCCTCAGCTGTTTAGGAGACTATTGTATGTGGGATGTCTCCTGAGTCAGGTGGGGCTTGGGGTGGAATTTGCTCCCCTCAGATACTCCTTGCTCTCTAGATGCTGCTGATGTGGAGAGCCAGGATGTGTGCACGGGGGACCACCACCTCCCTGAGACTGGAACCGGGCAGAGAAATTGGAGGCAGGGCAACATATACAAAGAGAATGGGGAAGGTGGGTCTGAGCTCAGCACGCTGAGCCCCAGGCTGATGGTAACTGTGTGTCTTGCTGCAGGTGATCATATTCCTGAAAAGAGGATGGACTTGGGCCAGATCTGAATCCGGCTGCCGCTGAGCTCCCCTCCGCGTCCCTCCCCAGTCACTGTGTCTCTGCCCCACTGACTGACCAGCTGATCTTTCAAGTCCTTCTTATGACCTTCTAGCACTCGGTCCTGAGTAGAGCTCCCAGTGAACAGGAGGTGATGAGGAAGAACTGCTGTGCTCAGCCCCGCCCCGGAGACAGCCCCGCCTGGGCTTCACATCCCTGCCTCTCTTTGATGAGCCCTTTGCTGCCCCCTTCCTCAGAATACCCCGAGGCCAAGGCCAAAAAATCCTTGTGTGTTTCAGAGCTGGGAGACTCTGGGATCTTCTTGCTGGTGTCTGGGACGAGGTCACACAGGACTGATATTTAATAACAGTGTGGCTTTAAGCAGGGCTGGTTCTGACTCCACCTGAGTAGACCTGAGCATACTGACCCGGCTCTGGGTTAGTCCCTAACTGCGGGACAGGGTGGGGTGGAGAGAGGATGATGGTGGACACAGTCTGAAGACTGCAGTAGTTGGAGTCCCTAAGGGAAGGGATTCGGTTGGTCTGGAATAGGATTTCAGGCATATCTAGATTTTTACCCACAATTCCCGAGGTTCCTTCCCATGGCTCCACTGTGACTGCAGTGATTTCCTGTGGACTGTGTTGTTTTCATTTGATAAACTAACATCCAAAAAAGACAGAAGAAAGTGCTCCCATTCATTCTAATAGCACCTGCTGTGGCTACTCCATGCAGGAGAGCTTATATAATTATCAGCTTGGGATCAATGCCTTGAAAACAGTGTTGACAATGAATATAAATCAAATGTATGCTGTGCACATGACTCCCACTTTATATATGAAGGAGAAGACAGAAAGTGATGCGACCATGGTGACGGGTGGCTGTATTAACACCAGAAGTAATGAATTTCAGAATTAGAACTATCACCACAATGTCAGCTGTGGTGGCACACACTTTTAATCCCAGCACTTGGGAGTGAGCGAGCGGATCTCTGTGAGTTCAAGGCCAGCCTGGTCTACATAGCAAGTTCCAGGCCAGTTGGTGCTACATGGAAACCCTGTCTCAAAAAGACCAACAAAGAAATGACCTTAATAAAGAGGGATGGATCATGATAATACAAGGTAAATTATTAGAAACATATAACAATGCTAAACTGCATTTGTCTGATAAAAAGTTCAGAGCACTCAATAAATGTTGACATCTGAAGGATGACCTCCATTCTGAATGGTCTCCATGTCTGTCTCTCTACCTCTCCCTACGCTGCATTCTTTAGAAATCCAGAGACCAAGAAATACCTGTTTAGACCAATGCTGGACATACTTGGCTCTGTTTCTCTGCAGCGCAGGAAGCTTTATCCATCTCCTTTGCCCCAGTTCCCCTGAAACACATGACTTACACATGTAACGGCAGCGTAGGAGCAAAGTTTCTGATCTCACGAGAGAAGTTTCTCTTTTTCCTGGGTCCTGCCCTTGCCATGGCATGGACCACACTGGGCAAGGATGGTTGGCCAGGTGTCTGGTTGGATATAGCTGTAACATTCAATGCTTAAAGTGTCTGACTTAATGTGGCCTACATTTCAGGTTTCCAGGATTCTCATGACCCTTTTACCTCCTTGAGTGGCTGGAACATAGTCATCAATGGCTGTATCACAGTCATCAATGAGGGATCACAGTCATCAATGGCTGGATCATAGTCATCACTGGATGGATCACAGTCATCAATGACTGGATCACAGTCATCAGAGAATTTCCTGCTGCACAGACTTCTCATGTGTTGACTCTGAATCCAAAAGCAAAATGCCAGTGATGGAGGGTTGTCATTTCCCCCTGACCGCCCTCCTCACCTCGTTATGAGACCATACCAAACAAAGCAGCAGCATTTTCCTTTGTGGACTTGGAGGGAACCAGGAGGCAGTGCAGGAGAGCATTCCAGGGCCAAGCCTGTCTATGTTCTCTCAGCTTGAGGAGTTTGAAGCGCATGTGCTCAGGAACAGATCTGAACTTCAGCTGTGACTTGTCTGATAGTGTTGCATGATTGCTGTGACCTCTCTCAGGTTTGGTTTCCAAAGCTTGTTTTTGGGACAGGGTCTTGATATGCAGCCCAGGCTGGCCACATGATCCTCCTGCCTCAGACTTCCAAGTGCTGGGTTTACAGGTGCACATCATGCTTACGCTCAGGTCTGTGTCAGGGATTGTACCTTCAGCCCCAGCTCCTCTGGAATGGGTGATCTATAACGAATGTGCGGAAGCCTTTGCTTGTCTTTATTCTTGACAATTTCATGAAAAGATTCACAGTTAAGAGAAACCTATGACGACAAAGAACAACCTGTTCCAGGGATTCAAGCAGATATAAACAGAATGTAAACTGCGCGATATTAAAAGTGTGCAGGGGAACTGGGCAGTTCATTTCTAATGCATAAATGGAATCACGTAAGAAAAAAGAAAAATAAACACCCGCTATGAACGTAAACTGTGCGGCCTTCAGGCTTTTCAGTTGGTTCCAAATAGAAGAATTGTACAGAGTAGAAGCTGATTGATAAGTAGAACACATTCAGATTTCTTGGTTTATTTCTTTCTTGTGAAAAAACTCATGCTGGGGAGGAAATTGTGCATGGAATATGGGGTCCTTTCCCTTGTCACTCAAACTTTAATTCAGACACAGGTGTGTAAGGCACAGAATAGCCACACGTGTCCTACTGGGGAGACTCCCCTGTCATCCCAGTACAAACCACAGGAACTAACACTGTGCAGACGTTCCAGCGGTGGACCTAGAGTAGCCCATGTCCTGAAACAGGAGAACACGTGGTTTCAGAGCTATTAGGTTAAAATGTTGTAAGAGCTTTCAATATTAGCAAAGATTGTGTTATAAGGAAATTCACTGGAGAGGATTTTATAAATGTAAATATTTGAAAAATCTTGAAAACCGAGTCATTAGTGGGGCTCTAAAAACCACAGCAGGAGAGGCTCGGGATGTACCTCAGTGGCAGGCACTTGTGTTAGGTGGCCTGGCCCTGGTTTGATCTCTAGCACCATGAAAACCGTAAATAAACAAACTATCCTTAAAAATCAGAAAAGAAATATTTTGAAAGTATATATGTATTCATCAGTGGTCCATATTTATGTGCCTCTATATACATCTTTTTTAAACACAAGGTCTTCCTATGTAGCCCAGGCTTGCCTCCGACTTACGATCTTCCTGTCCCAGCTGTCCGAGTGCTGTGGTTATAGGCATGGCCACCTTTCATCTGCATACATTTCACTTTTACAAAGATTCATTGCGTGAATCACTTTTGGAAGGACATTTTAAGCAGTGGTACATGGCTAGGTAGGAGGAGCTTCTCTTAGGCGAGTTGACACCATTTTTCTCTTTCCATTTTAAGGCAGAGATGTCAGAGTGAGCGGACTGTGTTTCCAGCATGTTAGGTTTAGTTTCTATGTGGTGTGCTGTGGTGTATGAACTACTGAAAAATGGATCTGTTAACTGCTGGCATCTCCTCCTGTGTGGAAGGTACTGTGCAGCACTTTGTTTCTCACGGAAGCCCCCACTTAAAAAAATAATTTGGGGGCTGGAGAGATGGCTCAGCGGTTTAGAGTGCAGGCTGCTCTTGCTGAGGATCCAGGTTCGGTTCCCAGCACCGACAAGGTGGCTAACAATCACCTGTAACTCCAGTTCCAGGGGGATCTGATGCCCTCTTCTGGCCTCCTCGGGCATTGCATGCACATGGTACACATGCAGGCAAAACACTCATACATGTAAAATAAAAACAAATTTAAAAACGCCATGTTCTGCTCATGATGCAGCCATTAGGATCATGAGCTCACAGCCCCTTGGGCCTCCCTGAGGAACTATTGGCTATTGATGGATTCTGCCAGAGGGGAAGTCATTATCTTCAGATATGTGCCTTCTGGTGAGCCCACAGGTTTACATGAGAGTTTCATACCCATGGTGACACAGAGGGTCCTGGTTAAACGCAGCAGATCACAAAACAAAAGAAAAAGACTGAGTATGGAGACAGGACCTGTAGGGGGAGGGGTGGTTAACCGAGGGGGGAGGGCCATAAAAGAGGCAGGAGATGAGAGCAGTCAGGATGTACATCTACGTTTGAAATTGTCAGAGAACGAATTTAATTAACAAAGAAAGCAATGGTAGAGGCGATGTGGTACACACTCTTTCTAACAAAATGTCTTATTCCGAGTATATGAGTGCTTTGCCTGCATGTATGCAAATGTGCCTCATGTATGCAATGCCTGCAGAGGCTAGAAGAGGGTGCTGGAACCCTGCAACTGGAGTTACAGACCATTGTTAGCCACCATGTGGGTGCTGGGGACCGAACTCAGGTCCTCTGCAAGAGAAGCCATTGCTCTTAACACCAAGCCATCTCTTCAGCCACATGCACATTCTTAAAGGATTGATCTTGACTGTTTATGGAGCGGGAACTCGTTTGGAAGCCTCAGGAGAGCGAGCTGAAGACACCAGCCTCAGAGCAGGCGCTTCGCAGCAGCGTCCCCTGGGCAAGCTGGAGACTGGACCAGACCAGCCTCTGGGTCAAACACGGAAGGATCCTCGTAGTAAGGCATGCATAGTCTTTCAGGTCAGATCAGGAGCCAAGGAGGGAAAAGAAGTCACTGCAGGTTGCTGATGCCTTTTCTTCTAAGTCGCAGGACAGAAAGCTTGTGATCGTATAAAAGTGAGTGTTAACCTGTAAACACACGCAAGCTCTGCCCCTAACACGGGCTTGAAACTTCCCGACAATGCTAAGCAGCCTCGCTTCCTTCGGCCACGCTCCTGGCTGTAGAGCGCTGTCATCCACTCTCGGCCATAACAACCATTGCCGTCTTCACAGGTGAGGCTGACTGTCAGCAAGGACTGCGCCTGCCGATGCTCTCTCAGAAGGAGGGGTTGAGGGGGGTCATCAGACCCTCCTCTGAGCTGTTCCAGGCTTCGCAGCCTGCTCTGTGGGATTCTGTCCCCACTGTGTGTGCTCTTGTAGTCTTGGGAGATGCTAGAGCGTAGACGGTGGAAGGTTAGCTGACGGAGACTTCATCTACGAAGCTGTGGGGATGTCGTCTGTGCTAGAGCGAAACTTTTCAGGGCATGGCTGTTTGGGGTCCCCTACAATCCCGTCAGTAATCTCCCAATTCTCCGTAAGAACATTACAGTCACTGGCTCCCTAGGTTGAACTTCGGTAGAACTGTACTTGTGTCTATTTCGGGAAGCAGATGTCTCCCCAGGGAACAGTTCACAGTACACGTTTCCTGTGCACTGTGAAAAGCAGAATGGACATCTCACCTGTTTACTGAGATCCTCCCTGAGCTGAAACTGAAAGAGAAGGAAACACTTCCACGCATTAAAGGCTTCCCTAGACTATGAGAGACACATTTCCATCCCTCCACTGCCGTCACGGCGTGGACCCCACATGAGCCTGGGCACCAAGGGCGGCTAATACCCCAGCCTGGGTTCGCTCTGTCCCTGCAGGCCAACCTTGCTCTGATACTGGATTCTGTGTCCTCTAGAACCTTCCAGCGTTACTTTCCTGTTGGTCCCTTATGGAGAGAGGTAGGCACATCAGGGCAAGGCTCTGAACTGAGTCCTCACACATCTGGTGGCTGAGACGTCAGCCTGGGGATTCCCTCTCCTCAAGGGCCGACTTTGTGGAGATGCTATTCTCTGCCTCTTCTAGAACCTTCCAGCATTACTGTTCTGTCTCTGTCTATTGTGGATGAGAGAACAGGTCAGGGAAAGGCAAGGCTCATCCACACGCCAGGCTTCCTTATTTTCCTTTTCTTTGGGGAAGAGTTGAGACCTGGTCTCACTATGTAGCCCAGGTAGGTCTTGAACTTGTGACCTTCCTGCCTCAGTGTTCCACATGCAGGCGTTACAGACACATACCACCACATTTGACCTCCTCACCTTTCTTGCTCCTCTTGTGAATGATGATGCCCACTGCCAGGACGATGAGACTCAGCACCAGGCCCCCAGCTCCAGTCAGGGTCTTGTTCTGGGCAGAGTCAGACTGGGCCCCTGGGTAGAAAATAATCCAGGGTTAGAGTCACCCAGTGGGCTCACCATCCTGAGGGCCTGTCTGGGATGGATGTGGACATCGGTATAGGGGACAGTGAGAGGGTCACACTGTGGAGGGCGTGCAGGTCTACAGGATCAGACCTGACTTCACATGGGGACAAGGCTGACTCTGCCGGCTGCCTCTCAATAACACGGAGGAGGCTGAGGAAGATGCGGCTCCCCTGTGAGGCTGTGCGGGCGAGCATCTACCTCCCCAGACTTCCTGACTGGGCTGTCCAGGCTGGGGTGCTCCACGTGGCAGGTGTAGACGTCTCCCTGCTAAGGGGTCATTTTCAGCGTCACTAGGATCTGGAAGGTCCAGTCTCCGTTGCAGATTTGGTTGGTGGACACAATCCCAGATGTTTCCTCCTGGCCGTTCCGGAACCAGCGGACTTGGATGTTGTCTGGGTAGAAATCTGTCACGTGGCAAACAAGCTGGTTGTGATGGTTCAGGGCCCCCTTCCTGGAGGGCGACACGTGTACCTTAGGCTGGGCTAGAAGAGGAGAAGGGGAGACCGGAGAGTGACTGCTTAGGTGTTTTCCTTAAGAAAGGGTTTCCTAGGGATGGAGAGCCGGCCCAGCAGTTAGGAGCAGGGTCAGCTCTCCAGAAGGACCAGGTCTGTTCCGTACAACCACGTCGAGTAGATCACAACCTCCGAGTAGATCCTCCAGCTCCTGGGGGATCTGCTCCTCTGGCTTTTGTGAAAACCTGTAGACATATGTAAGGATCTACGCATATACACATAATTTAAAAAGAAAAATAAATCTTAAAAGTATTCTCTAGATGTTTAAGATTGTCATGATTAGGAGAGTAGATATGTGTTGTATAGAGAAGATGGGAGTAGACACTCACCCAAACCCACAGGACCTGAATTCCATACAAAAAGCCAGGCCGGGAAGATCAGGCGTGAGACAGAGCAGCACTTTGTGGCTTAGCTGGCAGGAATTCACTATAAGGCCTTATTAACAGATTTTGACAAGGAATGTTTTCAGCAGTGAGGCCTCTCATTTTTGATGCTCTGTCCCCATGGGAAGGACGCAGCATTCATTCAGACAAGTTTCTGAAGCTGAAACATATGGACAGAAGCAGTTCTTAGCTTTTCAGTCTATGCACGTTTTTAAACTGTATTTACTTTTATTTTATGTGTATGTGTGTATTGCCCACATGTATGTAAGTGCACCCGTGCTGTGCAATGCCTGCAGAGGCCAGAAGAGGGTGTTGAATTCCCCTGGAACTGCAGTTTATGGACGGTTGTTAGCTGCTATGTGGGTGCTGGGATTTGAACCCGGGTCTTCTGTAAGAACAGCCAGGACTCTGAACCGCTGAGCCATCTCTCCAGCCCTGGTTTTCTAGTCTGATAAACTTATAACAAAAATTAAAACTCTCTGAAATGAGTTTGACAGTGACTTATGAAAGTAGCATGTGTGTTTTATGGTTTTTCCTGTGCATAACCCCAAGACCTTCACATGTGTTGTGAAATCCCAAACCAAACACTCTGGCCCTCTCTGATGTGTAGGAATTCCAGTCCGCCCCCAGGTCCCCTCTGGTTTTTCTGGGTGCTCGAGGAGCCACCAGTAGGTGTTGGCTGAGCCTCTGCATCTCTGACCGCCTTCCTGTCGTCACTCTGCTAAAGGTCAATGCACATTGCTGCCCCTTCCTGTGACTTCCCCACGCTCCCCCTGGCTACGTCTAGGCATTTACCACTAGGCTATCCTCCCTCCAGAGACCAGAAGAGAGCCACCTGCTTTAGACAAAAGCACCTCAGAGGAATTTACACACCAGAGCGTCCAGGCCCTTAGGAACCTAGTTCTTTCTTTTCAGGTTTCTTCACACACACCCCGAGGGCAGGGGGCATTCCTGAACAAGCCTTTCTTTGCTTTAGCAGGCAAATCGACCTGGGAAGCCTCTTAGTAGAGCACCCTGCTGTGGTTTGTTTCAAGTTAACCTTAAATTCACATGACATCTGAACTAGAATTGGAGGCCGAAAAGAAATGTAATAGTGGCCTTGATGACTGTGGATGAGAGAGAGAGAGAGAGAGAGAGAGAGAGAGAGAGAGAGAGAGAGAGATGAATGAAAGGGAGTCTCAGTGACAAGACCCACCTTGTCAGAGACCCAACATCCTCCTCCCTCCTCCCTCCCTCCCTCTCCCTCCCTCCTCCCTCCCTCCTCCCTTCCTCTTTCGTCCCTCCGTCCCTCCCCCCTCCCTCTCTTTCACTCCTCTTCCTCCTTTGTAAAAACCTGGTTCTATTGGAGCCCAAGATGGCCTCCAACTCCTTATGGAGCCAAAGCTGACGTTGAACTGCTGCCCTCCTGCCCCGCACCCTGGGATGATGCGGCTGCCCCAGCACACCCGGCTAAAGGTGCTCTTTAGAGCCACAGCTTTCTGGAGCTCCAACAGCCCCTCGAGCTTTCTTGGCGGTCTTGGACCCCTCTGCTCTCGTCCTCTTTTGTCGGAGGTACAAGAAGGAAATGGTAGACCAGTCCCAGCTTGTCTGAGCCAAGTGGCCGAGCTCCGTGTGGTGTGCTGGGATCTGGGCTGTGTGGCGCTCTGCTCCCTTCTCCCCGCCCTCCAGTCCTACATGCTGAATACTCAAGCGTTCCTCCTGATGGTCACCTGACCATCTTACCGGCTGATCTAAGTGGCCTCTCCACACCTCCCAGCACCTGCTCCCTCTGCTCTCCATCACCCCAGAGAAGCCCCAAGACCTGGTCTCCAGGGGGATCTTGTCAGCTTCTGCATGTCCTCTGCTCCTAGGAAGACCTTCCCCCTGCTGGCCTGTGATCTCTCTCCTCTCCCTCCTTGGGACATGGCACCTTCTCACCAGCTGCTTCCTCAGCCCCCTCCCGCCCTCCACCCCCAGGTCTACTTCTCTGTTCCTCTGTAATGTCAGCTGTAATGTCTCTCTGGGTGAGAAATGGGTCTATTGCAATGGAATCTGGGGAGAGGAACTTGAAGATGCGGTTATCTTGCAAATTGGGGGTGTAGGGGCGCAGATGCTTAGGAAGCAGGGCTAGCTTTTTGCATGGCGATTAGAGTTGGTGAATTTACATAAGCATCACCTTTCTATTTCAGGCTGGTCTTGGGATGAACTGAAACTAGAAACCAAGAGTTGCTTTGGGGATTTGGTACTGAAACCTGGGAATCACATTAAAATACCTACAAGGGCCAGCATAGACAGAGGCCATTTCCTGTTTCCACTTCGTGTTTCAAGGTGTTATGTGTTCTGATCAGGTTCTGGGAAGGAGAGACAATCAGCAGCTCTGAAGATCCCTTTGGTCTATATACCTGGCCCTTAACGCCCTCCTCAGCCATCAGTCTTCACGGGATGGGTCCGGCTGGTGCTGTGCAGCCTGACTCTCTGCCGCTTGATCTTCGACCCTGGACATTCTACTCAAATGTCCTGTTCCAGACTGTTGATATAAGGAGCAATCATGATCTTGGTGACCTTTACCAGGATCCTGTTCCTCTAACATAACTGGAGACCCTGACACACCATTGGTCCCAAGCTAACCTCACCTCTCCGGTGGGTCCTGCTGTGAGCTGGGCCTAGCAAGAGAAAGAGCTCAGCGCTTAGCTGGCATGTCTCTGTGTTGAATTCAGCATCACCAGGGCCATCAGAGCTGCCATGCGGGAGGCTCCAGTGACCCCCAGGAACACTCTCCTGAATCCCTTGAAAGGATAGGGGTGGAGAGACTCGCAGTTCATGCAGCTTCATTGGAAGGTGCTTTCCTAGAACACCAGGGCACGCATCCAGGAGAGCCCCCTGCGTCTGCTGGGGGGGGGGCGCAAATTCTGAAAAAGGGAATAACAGCAGGTGTCACTCACAGGGAGAAGTTGGTGTAGAGCATGTGGCACTCTCAGGTGGATGAGTCACTAAGACGCTATGGGAAAGGGATTCACATTTGATCTGCTGAGGTTTTGTTTTCCTTGCCTTAAAAGAGATCATGAAGATCTCCTGCCCGTCCAAGGCGATTGTCATCATCCTGTGTAAACATGGTCTCGCACACAGACAGAATGTCTAGGGTAATTGCATGAACCCAGCCCAGGTCCATGAGCGCATTCTGTACACGGAGTCAGAAGTGCTTCTCCTCCAAGAGTCGAATTGAGACCAGGAGTTATCAACGGTGTGGAACAGCTGTACCCGGGATTTCTAACACCAGATATAGCAGGAAAATGAAGACACAGCTGGGAAACCTCCTCCACGGTTTCATTCTCTTCCCTCTCCCGCTCTTTGTCGTTGTACTCCTCCCCCTCTTCCTCCTCCCCCTCCTTCTCCCCCTCTTCCTCCTCCCCCTCCTCCTCCTCCTCTTCCTCTTCCTCCTTCTCCTCCTCCCTCTTCCTCCCTCTCTTCCTCTTCTTTTCCTTCTCCTGTTCTGGGAACCAAATTGGGACCTTGAACTTGTGATCTAACACTGAGTTTCACCCAGCCCATGGTTCTTCATCCTGCAGACAGGGGGAGCAGAACCCGCCTTCTCAGTAACTGGGTCTGGGACAAGAGTGTGCATTTAAAAATGTCTTAGGAACTTAGAGACCAGAATGTTTCTGGTAGATTGATAAAGTTATCCAGGATCATCCTTTTATGAATATTGTAAATTCAATATTTATTTTTCAGAGTGGCTTTTCAATACCACACAACCTTCAGAAAACAAGTCCACAGGGAATTTTTTTTTTTTTTTTGAGACAGGGTCTTGCTAAGTGTCCCTGGGTGGCCTGAAACTGGATGTGCAGCCCAGACGTGGGCTGCTAGCTCCCTTTTACCTCCCAAGGGCTAGGATCACAGGCATGTGCTACCACGCCAGCCTAAGGTAGGTTTTAAAGTGAGGTAATTTACTCCTCCTGAACATAAATCCTAAGAAAAAATGTGCCACAAGAAGTATATTAATTAATATTTAATTAAAATGTTGATAACCCAAACAAGAACATATACACAGTTATTTCACTCAGGTTTCTATCAGGAACCAGGATGCTTTACAGTGAGAATGTCAGAGCACATGTGTGGAGTGGGATCTGTCTGGGAAGCGCCTCCTGTTACAGGCTGATTTCCGACTAGACAAGTGTGACCTGCTATGTACTCCTCTTCTGTAGAACAGAAATTATCGCGGGTCACAGACTATTTAGGAAAAGAAATCGAGGTAATATTCACTATTTAAAAATCTCTAAAAGAGGAATCTTGTAAATAATAAACTATCCAGAAATACTGGTTATGAAGTCAGGCAGCTTAGAAGACGGATGGGGTTGATGGCAGGAGGCTCGGAGTTGAGGCCAGCCTGCGCTGCATGGTGATCTCCATTCTTGAGAATCCAAGGGCTGGCGATGTTGCCCAGGGGCACAGATCTCCACCCTGCACAGACCCTGAGATTGATCTAAAGCACGACACACAATGAAAAAAGTTAATTATTACAATGCAAGACTAATTCAAAACATGAAAACTTTATGCAAGATGATACCCTGTCAAATCCAATACTAAGCATCTTATCACATTAACATTAATACCAAGAAGCTCAGTAAACGTCACAGTTGAGCACATGATGACACGTCATTCCCTCCACGTTGTATTTTGGAGACAGTCTCATGTAGCCCCAGCTGGCTTTGAATTTGATGCGGAGTCAAACATAATCTTGAACCCCTGACCATCCTGTTCCTGTCCCCCAATTCTGAGATTACAGCTGTGGGTACCACATCTGGCCCCAAGAGATTGTTCTTAGCCACTAAATCAAGTTTTGTGTCTCCACCTTGATATATATAAAAAAGAAAAAGAATACTTAGAAAGAAGGGCCTGTGAGGGGCTGGGAGAGGAGGGCCTGCAGGTAAAGTGCTGCTGTGCAAGCCCGGCAACCCGAGTTCAATCCCCTGCAGTCACATAAAGGTGGAGGGAGAGAACAGAGTTCACAGAGTTATCATTTGACATACACATCCTGGGTCTCACTATGTAGCCCTGACTGACCTGGAACTTGCTATGTAGACCAGGCTGACCTGAAACTCACAGAGACCCACCTGCCTCTGCCTCCTGGTTACTGGAACTGCAGAGATACTTTCCAGAGGGCAAACCATGGAAAATTCCTACCTTTGTCGTTCTATTTTCCTCTTCATTTTTGTTATTTATTTTTAAATTAACTTTTACATTAGAATAAAGGGTTCCTCAATTTTCTTCTTTGTAATTGATGCTTTAATCACTATTTTTGGGACAATAAAAACTTATCTCTTTGCTTTGAATTCCTGTTGTTGCTCTTTCTAACTCATTTAATATTCCAAAAACACAGGCCTAACCCTGACATTACAACAGCTGTGTGCTGTGCACATCCATCTGTAATTATAGCGCTCCAGAGCTTGAGACAGGTGGATGGTGAGTGTGAGACCAGCCGGGGCTACATAGCAAGACTGTCTCAACAACCACCACCTTTGGGATCTGGTGACTCTTACCTGGCTACCGAGGGTCCCTGGGAACCAATTGAAAGCAGATTCCAGACCTCTCCTGATGTTGGGTCTCTCGGCAGTGGTTCTGGAAATGTGCTGTCGAGGTCTCCAGGAGGATCTGCTGATCTTTGGGATGCTTTGTCTTGGGTGATTAACCCAGATTCCTGCTGGAGCCCAGGGCTGTCTGCATCCGGGCAAAGGATCACAGCACAGGAAACGATCTGTGTCCCCCCGCACGCCTACTGGTGCAGCCTGTAGTTGTGTCCGTCACCTCACTGAATCGCCTGGTCATCCTTGAGCTTCCGGCCCACTCTCTCTTAGCCAAGGATGGTGCTACCACTTTCCACCAGACACACACACACACACACACACACACACACACACACAGAGCATCTAAGATGTGCTCCTCGGAAGCCTCTTCCTTCTCCTACCCTTCACCCCACTTTAAAGTTCCATCTTTTTTGTTTGTGTATATGTGATGTGTGTGTTCACGTGTGTGAGTGTGGGTGTGTGCATATGCAGGTGAGAAGACATCCTCGTGCGTTGTCCTTGCTGTTCACTTTGTTTGAGATGGAGTCTTTTGTGAGTCAATGCGTACACCAGGCTAGCTGGCCTGTGATGTGTGGGGACTGTCTCCACCTCCCATCTCGAGGCAGGACTTCTGGGATTATACATGTGTGCTATGGTAGCTTGATGTGGGTGCTGAGGCTTTGAATTCAGGTCCTCATGCTTGCAGGGCAAACACTTTACCTACTGAGCCATCTCCCCAGCCCCATCCTGTCCCATGTCCCTGTGACGAGGATCCCTGTGTTTGCAGAAGGCTCATCACCCTACTCTGGCTACTGCTTTGCAGGGAGCTGGTCAACGCCATTACAAGATGGCGCCGACTTCCTGAGCTGCCTGTCATAAATTAACTCCATATATACAATGCCTTGGCGCGCCAGCCACCCTGGAGGGCTGCACATACGTTAACTCATAATGTCCCTAGCCTATCCCGCGGCACTGTCTGTGGCAGGCTGCCCGCATCCAATCCTGAGTAGACACATTGCCCTCCATGCTATATAAGCCATTGAACAGTCCTGCCCCTCGCCCCCTGCCTTCATCGCCCATCTGTTAACCGAGAGGCTCTCCAATAAAGTGTGATTTGAGAAGATTCCCCGTTGTGGTGTTTTTCTTCCTCTGCTGGTCAGAGGCTGCTCGCCGCACTGCTTTAGGAGAGATCCGATTTGAATTCTGGTGAAGAAGGAAGAACTGATCTTTGACCTGTGAAGGAATCACAACTTGACGTAAACACTGCAAGAGAGCAGCGGAAGGTGGATGCGCTCTGTGGGTATCGGAGACGTTGACTATTACACAAGTATTTATTTCTCTCAGCACAAGGCACCGGGTGGACGGTTCACTGAGAAAACAAGAAAGAAAGAGAAAAATGGGGGAGGGAGAGTGATCCAAGGGCAGGGTGAGGGCTCGGGCAGGCGGGGCTCAGCAGGTGAGGGCTCAGCAGGTGAGGGCACTTATTGCCAAGTCTGATGACTTGAGTTTGATCCTCAGAACCCACATGGTCAGAGAGAACCAAGTCCCAAAGTTGTCCTCTGACTCCCACACGTGGGCTGAGGCCTACGCGCCTACACACACACACACACACACACACACACACACACACACACACTGTTAAAGAGGACCTGGGTTCAATTCCCAGCACCCACACGGCAGCTAAAAACTATCTGCAACTCCAGTTCCAGGAGACCCAGTGACCCCCTTCTGGCCTCTGTGGGCATCACCTGCACAGTGCACTTACACACATGCACACAAAACACTCATAAAATAAAAATAATACATAATAACTATTTTAAATAAAAGATGGAAGCTTGAAGAGATGAGTCAGAGGCTGGGTACTTGCTGTTCTCACAGAAGGCCCGAGTTTGGTTCCCAGCACCCACACTGTGGGGCTCATCACTGCCTGTAACTATGGCTTCAGGGGATCTGACACCCTCTTCTGGCCTCCAGGGGCACCTGCACTCACACACACACACACACACACACACACACACATCCACATACACATCCACATAATTAGAAATAAGTCTTGAGAGTTAAGAGCTGAGCTTGCACAGCGTTCTTGAGAGCTTCACTGCTGAGGGAGCACCTGGTGCCAGGCCTGGGAGGAAGGGGCTTGTAGCTTCCTGTCCACACCCTCCGTCTTTGGGGAAGACAGCGTGGAGACCCAGAGGGAGTGGACCCCATGGTGTCATCCAGAGTAACTGGAATGAGACTGTCGGTAACTCTGATGATGACTTTAAAGGAGTCTCTTCTTCGAGGCATCCACACATAGTTCTTGAGAGCTGTCAGGTATCCACAGAAAGCCATTGTTCCTTGTATCAAAGGACATGTTGTGATGGACCAAGCTCAGTCCATGACTGGCAAGACACCCACATTTCCCATTCCATCCTGCAAAGGCTGGACACTGAGTTCAAGGCAGCCCAAGCATTAATATTGACCCCCACTGGAGAAATGGGTCAACAGATCCAAAAGGTGATTTGGCATTTGGAGACTATATGAAAGCACCTTGTCATGTGGGCACTGGGGAAGAAATGTTTGAATGAAATGCAGATCTTACAGGCCTACATGTTGTTGGGGACAGTGTTTGATATGTTAAACAGAAGATTTCTTTCTCCAAATTGGATCAAAATGCTTGTTTGGATGAAGAGGATCAAATGTTGAGCCTCGGGCTCAAGGATCAAATCTACGAGGTTTTCCAAAAGTTAAACAGAAATAAAAAGATGTCAGCGTGAGGGAGTTCTGATCAGCTCTGCCAGTGGCCTGTGACCTGCGCTTTCTGCGGGAGCTGTGGAGAAGACGCCAGGACACTCTGGGAGATGGAAAAGGACGTTATTCTAAATGTTATCCTGGAGTAGTAGATATTACAAGATACGTCACAGAGGAAACTAAGCAGAAATGTTATATGGGAGAGCTCAGGGAAAAGAAGCCGTAATATTTTAGAGAAAGTGCGTGGGAATGAGGAACATCATAAAACTACGGAAAAGTTGTTATCCAGGTTCCACATCTCTATTCTATCTAACCTTTCATCTATCTATCTGTCTTTCATCTATCTTCTATCTATATCTAACCTGTCATCCATCTATCATCTATCATTTATCAGTCATCTATTATCTATCTGTGATCTACCATCTATCTGTCATCTACCTATCATCTGTCACCTATCAATCAATCATCTATCAATCATCTATTTATCTATCAATCGTCTACCTATCGTCTATCTACCTATTATCTATCATCATCTTTATACTACTAGAGTAAAACCATACGGACGTGGTGTTCCTGGAACGCTGCTCAGCCACACTGTCCTAGCAGATACAAGTGCTAGATGTTGGGAAAAGGAAAGAGCCCGTCTGGTTGTCATCCGTGTGGGCAAACCTGCCATCACTCTCCTTCAAAGACGGTCACGAAAGGGTGCACCCTGGTGAGAGCTCTAGGGACGTAAGGAGTGTGAAAATCGCTTCGTTCTCTCACAAGTCTTAGAAAACACAGGAGAACGCACACCAGTGATGGACCTTGCACACAGCAGCTATGTGGAAAAGCCTGCTGTGCTGTTCTAATTCACGTCTAACACACGAGGTGACTCAGGACACCCCATGACAGTAAAAACTGTCCGTTTCAGTTTTTACACGGAAATGGCTGACACAGAGAGCGACTCCGTGAGGGGAAGGACGGTGAAAACACAGTTTGTATCAGAGGGATTCAAAGACAGGACAAATCACTCTAGCAAGATCATGCAATGTAACACGTGTGTGGGGTCATCTCTGACAGGCCAGTTCCTTCCTAATGCAGGATTGGATCCACCCAGGAAAACAAAAACACTACAGACTGGACGGTGTGACTGGTCTTCCGCCAGTTTCAGATGGAGGTCCTCTGTACTGGAAGGAGCCTGACAACTAAAGGGATTAGGAAAACCCTCCGATTCTGTTCCTTTCCTTCTCAAGAAGGAACTCCCTACAGGAATGATAAGGAAGGTGCTCCTGACCCGGAGCCATCACTCCTCGCTCTCTGGAGTTTCCTTCACGCAGCAGCAAATGGATTTAATGACTGGATGCTTTTCTTCAGTGAGTCGGTACAACTTTTCTCTCTCCATTTTGATGTTTGTGGTATATAAGTGAGTTCAAGTATATTTATTATGTGTTAGGTTTACTTTGTTGTAGGCTTTGAGGTTAATGTGCTGTTGTAGTGGCTCCTGATGGCTGGCATGTCCTACTGTGTGGCAGGTCCTGCATATCCCTTTGCTTCTCACAGGAACAAACACTTAAAAAATAGCCTGGTGGCTCGGGAGATGGCTTAGGAGGAAAAGTTCTCGCTGCACAACCATGAAGGCCTGAGTTTGAATCTCCATGGCACACCTAAAGTCGTGGCCGAGCACATGTAACCCTAGCGCTCCTGTGGGATTGGGGGGCGGAGATAGAAGTCCTGGAAGCTCATTGGATGGCTAGCCTGGTGTACACAGAGAAACAGGACAGCACATTTCAAATATGGGGGAGGTGGGGACTGAAACCTGAGGTTGTCCCTGACCTCCACCTGTGTGCAGTGACATGTGCACACCTGAATTTACACACACAGATGCACACACACACACACTGATCGGGTCATAAAAGCTATGCTTATTTTCCTTGCTGGCAAACTGTTAGCTAAAATTTGTAATTATAATGAATAAGAACCAGGTTAATGATTCAGGAAAACACGGCAGAGACAGGAGTGTGGTATTCTTGAGAGGGACGGACAACGTGGATTTTGGCTGTTTATGGAGCTACGGAGGGGACTCATCTGGAGGCCTCAGGAGAGTGGAACCACAGACACCAGCCTCAGAGCAGGCGCTCGGCAGCAGCGTCCTCTCGGAAGCTGGAGATCAGACCCAGAACCAGCCTCTGGGCCAAACACAGAAATGTCCTCGTTCTAAGGCATGCGAAGTCTTTCAGATGAAGAACCCTGTGGGGCGGGAAAGAAAAAGTGACCACAGCTTGTCTCCTCTTCTGCTAAGGACAGAAACTTACAGTCATGTAAGGTTGAAAAATACAGTTTATCTTGGCCTCCTTCCTCAGCTGAGAAAGGTGGTGCTCTTTTCCCACACGCCCCCGAGGGCCGAGGCCGAAAGGGAAATTCAGGCCTGGGATTTTCCGGCTGCAAAGAAGCCCTGCCAGCCTGCCACCCATTCCCTTAAGAGAAGCGCACCAGTGACCTTACCTGCTTATCGAGCTCCTCGTTGCGCTGAAACGAAGGGAGAACATGCTGTTAAACCCCCTAGAGCACGAGAGACACTTCACGGTCCACGCCTTCACTGCACAGCCCCCGCACAAGCCTGTGCACCTAGGATCACGGATGTGCAGTGGCCGAGGTGCCGGCCTGGGATGTCTCTTCCTGCAGACCAGCTTTGCCCCAACACTGGTTTCAGTGGCTTCTAGAACTCGCCAGAATTACTTTTCTGTCTCACTTTCTAGAGACAGGCGCGAGGCAAACCCCAGCCCACCTGCCAGGTCCACTGTGTCTGAGGCAGGCCTTGAACTCGTGACCCTCCTTCCCCAGCATGCCACCTGCCAGGATACAGGCTACCCCTCCACACCCAGCCTCCTCACCTTTCTTGCTCCTCATGTGCATGATGATGCCCACTGCCAGGAAGATGAGCCCCAGCACCAGACCCCCAACTCCAGTCAGGGTCTTGTTCCGGGCTGAGTCAGACTGGGCCCCTGGGTAGAAAATAATCCAGGGTTAGAGTCACCCAGCGGCTCACCATCCTGAGGGCCTGTCTGGGATGGATGTGGACATCGGTGTGGGGGACAGTGAGATGGACACACTGTGGAGGGCGAGCAGGTCTACAGGATCAGACCTGACTTCACGTGGGGACAAGGCTGATTCTGCCGGCTGCCTCTCAATAATACGGAGGAGGCTGAGGAAGACTTGGCTCCCCTGTGAGGGGGTGCAGGTGAGCGTGCATCCATCCGTCTCCCCAGACTTTCTGACAAGGGCGGGGCCTGAATCTAGGCTCCCAGCATGGTGAAGCCTGTCCCCATCACCTCAGCTCAGAACCAGCCCTGGGGGCCCAGAGGAAGCACAGGGACATCTGGTCCCAGTGTGTGGACACCTGGGGCAGGATGAGTGGACGTCCCAGCCAGGGCGCTGCCTGCTTTACAGAACGTGGGTCTAGAAGGGTCACTGGGGACTCACTCCACTCCACGGTGACTGGGCTGTCCAGGCTGGGGTGCTCCACGTGGCAGGTGAAGACATCTCCCTGCTGAGGGATCATTTCCAGCGTCACCAGGATCTGGAAGGTCCAGTCTCCATTGCGGATCAGGTTGGTGGACACGATCCCAGATGTTTCCTCCCGGCCGTTCCGGAACCAGCGGACTTGGATGTTCCCTGGGTAGAAATCTGTCACGTGGCAAACAAGCTGGTTGTGATGGTTCAGGGCCCCCTTGCTGGAGGGCGACACGTGTACCTTAGGCTGAGCTAGAAGAGGAGAGACACGAGAGAGTGGGATTGCTTAGGTGTTTTCACTAACAAAGGGTTTCCTAAGTCGGGTGTGGTGTCATATGCCATTGATCCCAGCACTCAGGAGGTGGAGGCGGGTGGATCTTTGTGAGTTCAAGGCCAGCCTGGTCTACTTAGGGAGTTCCAGGCCAGTTGAAGCTATAGGGAGACCCTGTCTCAAAAAGCCCAAGAAAAAAAAAAGTATTTTCTAGATGCTTAACATGTAAATTTCACAATGAGGAGAGTGCATACTGGAACCCTCCCGTAGCGCACAGAGGACCTTCACTCTACACAAAGGTTGGGAAGATTAGGAGGAAGACAAAAAGCAGCTTTGTGGCACGTCTAGAAACTTAACTCTGAGTCACTGTTGACAGTTATCTGACAAAGAACATTTCTCAGCTGCGAAGGCCCCTGTCTTTTCAATGTTGTTAGGATAAGGATGCAGGATTTACTCGGATAATTTCTTGAACACAGACACATGAAAGCATTCTTTGGAGTCCTAACAATATTATAAAAATAATTCAACGTATATTAAGGAGGTTTGACTGTGAGTTATGAAGTTCACCCGTGTATTTCATGCACCTTCATACCCATAAAACCCCAAGATCTTCGTATTTACAACATCCTTGGACCCAACACTCTGGCCCCTTCCGCTTGATGTGCAGGAATTCTAGGCCATTCACGTTTTGCTCTGGTTTTTCTGGGCAGGTGCTGACTGAGTCTGTGTCTCTGTGGCACCTTCCTCTCCTTCCTCTTTTCTTGTCCATCTTCCCTGCTTCCCATAATGCATTTCTGGGCATCTCCCATCATGCCTTTCTCTCCTCCAGAGTTCAGAAAAAAAGCCACCTGCTTGTATAGAAAAGCCCCATTCCCAGGAGTTTCTGCACCAAAGCATTGCGGTTTTTAATTAATTTAGTTCTTTCCGCTCCAGTTTCTAATCCCAGAGAACACAGTGCCCTGAGATTGGCAGTGTGCTCCTCGACAATACCCACTGCCTTGGCCACACTCCTGGCCGCCCACCACTCCTGGTGACCGAGGAAAACCTTTACTTTGGTCACTTTTATAAACTCACAGCTCATCGGATGTCGATTCCTTTCTGAGTTTCAATGTTTGAATTAGGTTAAATTCTCTCCCCAGGTTCAGGCAAATCAGGAGTATTCCTGCCTGTTTTAAGGCTGTTTTAAGGAGTATACACTTGACCTCTAGAGGGTGCTTGTGGCCTCATTTCTCATTTTGCTCAAAAAATATTACACAAAGAGGAATCATTTCTAGATGTTCTAAGACTCCTGTTGAATGGCCACGAAATAGCTATGTAGTTCTAGAATTCTGCCACTTATTTACACTGGAAACGTCTTAGCTTGGGTGGGCGTGGTGGCGCAACCTGTAAATCCAGCAGTTATGGAAAAGGAGGAGGAGCCACAATTTAAGAGCAGCCTGAGTTACAGAGTCTTTCTTAAAAGAAATTTAAAAATTTCATAGCGGCCAGGTGTGGTGGTACATGCCTTTAATCCCAGCACTTGGGAGGCAGGCGGATCTCTACGAGATCAAGGCCAGCATGGTTTATATAGCGAGTTCTAGGCCAGCTGGGGCTACAGCGAGACCTGTCTCAAAATCAAAACAAAAAAAACCCCAGCCAAACAGCAGCCCCTGTCATCCCTCTTTGCCGCCTTTTCCTTTGTTTCTTATTCACTTAGTTATACATTAATGTTTTAGGTTAGAATACAAAGCTTTCCTCTGTTTCCCGCCCCCCAACACTTCATACCCTAGTCACTATTATCACGACGATGGTATTGTCCTGTCCCCTTGATCTGACTCCAGTCTCTCCTTTTCAACTCAGCACTCTGAAAACACAGCTCTAACCTTGGCATTTCAACTTTAACAATAATAACAGCTGGGTGTGGTGCACACCTGCCTGTAATTCCAGTCTGAGGCAGGTGAATGGTGAACTTGAGTCCAGCCTGGGCTACAGAGTGACACTCTCAACCCCCTCCCTGCTGGGGTCTGGCAACACCCTACCTGGCTGTGTGGGATTCCTGGGAGCTAACTGAAAACAGAGTCCAGACCTCACCGCCTCTGCACGGGGATCTCTGGGCAGCAATTCCGAGGAATCTGCTGTCAAGGTCTACAGGAGGATCTGGGGAGCAGAGCGGTTTGGGATGCTCTGGCCTGGGACCCGGAAGTTGGCCGGAAGCCTGGGGCTGTCTGCAAGCCGGCAGGGGCTTACACCGAAGGAAACGCTGCCATGTGGAGGATGCGTGTCCCCACACGCCGTTGGTACAGCCTGCAGCCGTGGCCAATCGTTTCGTTTCATGGGTTACTCTCACCCTTCTGACCCGGGTCTTCTCCCTCTCCACCCCCTCCCCCTTCCCACCCTCCTCCTTCCCTGGATCCTTCCCCTTTTTAATTTTTATTTTTATTCGGTGTGCAGGATGCATTTTGTGAGTGCAGGTGGTGTGTGCTGTGGCACGTATGTGGGGTCAGAGGACAACCTCGGGAACTGGTCCTAGCTCTCCACTTCCTTTGAGACAAGGCCTTTGGTTAGTGAGGTGTACACCAGGCTAGCTCACCTGCAAGTTTCTGGGAATTCTGTTTCTACCTCCATTTCAGTGTAGGAATGCTGGAAGTACAGGCACGTGCTACGGCAGCATTATGTGGGTTCAGGGATTTCAATTCGATTCTGGCAAGCTTTACCCAGGGAGCCATCTCCCCAGTTCTTTCTCTTTGCTCCGTGACAAAGGTTCCTGAGCTTGTGGAAGGCTCCCCTCCTCCCTGGCTGCTCCTCCCCCAGGTCTCCTCAGGGTGATCACCTGGCTCCCCACTCCACAGCTGAGGGGAATGCAGGGCTCTCCTCCTCAGCCTTGCTCAGCTCTCCTCCCCTCACACTCCTGAAGGAATCGCACAATCCAGCCCCAACTCTGACAGTGAGGGGGTGTGCAAAACAAAAGGGCATCTCAGCCTCGGGCTCCTGTCCCCCTCTGCCTGGCCCCGGGCCTCGCTTCCCGTAGGACTCAGCTTCCCTGACTTCCCTGCGGGTCTCTAACCCCTGGGGTGACTCGGGTCAGCTCCAGGCTGGCTCCGAGCGGACCCGCCTCCCGGGATGACGTCCCCCTCCCCGCAGCTCCGAGCCCGACACCTCGGGGCACAGCCCGGCCGTCCTGACCTTCCCTTCCCGACCGCGCAGCTCGGCCTCCCCGCCCGCTCGGCCCGGCTCGGCCCCGGTCAGCCCCGCTCAGCCGCCAAGGCTCTGCTCACGTTGGTGTCCTCCCGGCTCCCGGCCTCACCTCGGAGCTTCTCGCTGACCGGGTAGACACCCTCGTAGTTGTGTCTGCACACTGTGTCCACCACGGCCCGCTTCCGCTCCAGGATGTCCGCCTGGCCGTTCCAGTACTCGGCGTCCGGCCGCCCCAGCTCGGTCACCGCGCGGAACTCGCCCACGTCGCTGTCGAAGCGCACGTACTCCTCCCGGTTGTAGACGTATCTGATCACGTAGCGGTGCGTCCCGCCGAGCTCGTAGCACTCCTGCGACCCCTGGATCAGGTAGTTCTCTGCGGGGAGCAGGACAGCGCTGAGCCGGGACCGACCCGACCCCGCCCCCGCCCCCGCCCCCGCCTCCGCCCCTCGGGGCCCAGACGCCGGTCCGCGTCCCGCCGGGGCTCCGCTCCGCTCCGCGCGCGAGCTCTGCCTCCCGCGGGTCCCAGTCTAGGGCTCCGCCCGGGGTGGGGGATGGAGGATGGGGCTGGGGGGTGTGCGGGGTGTGCGGGGTGTGCCAGGTGTCACACACTGACGCCCCGCTGAGCCCCGGGAGCGGCGAACCAGGAGGCCGGGGGAGCGGCAGACGCTCAGCAGAGCCAAGTCTCCGCTGAAGAGCAGCTGCGGGGCCCGGCGGGGCTGGAGCCTGCAGGGCGAGGCCGCCCTGTCTCCCTGCCCGGACGGACACGGACGCCGCGGTGCAAGCGTCACCTCCTCCAGCAAGCCTCCCTCCTTCTCCTGTTCCTAGCGAGCTGTCTGTGCCCGCGTCCGTCCTGATCTAGCCCTGTCCCGAGTCTCCTCAAATGTTCTTAGAGCCAGGTGTAAGAAGAACTCCTGGGCCAGCCAGAACCTGACCGCGCAGGACCCACACGGCGGAGGCAGAGAATCAGCTCCGGCAGGTTGTTCTCTGACCTCCCCGTGCTGTGGCTCACACGCACACACACACTAAAATGTAAAAAAGAGAGAAAAGCTTCTAAGCCTGGACCTTAACGTGCTGTTTCACTTTTCAGACAGGGCTGTGGAAAGACTCTCTCAAAAAGTGTGGAGTGTGTGTGAGAGTGCCACAAAACCCATCATTGAGTATGCTTAGGTAAATAATTTGCATGCTAATGTAAATAATTAATGCATCACTCTGTATGATAATGTAAACTACACTCTGTATACTAACGTAAATGATACATCTATATGTTAATGTACATAATTAACCCATCACTGAGTATGCTAATATAAACAATTAAGGGAGGAGGAGGCCTAAAGGGAGGGGCTAGGGGAGGAACTGGAGGGAGACAGGGAAGGGGTGGGCGGTAGCGTAGCCCCACATCTGTAATCCCAGCACCAAGGCGGTAGAGGCAGGATTGTTCCAAGTCACCGCCAGTCTGGGCTACAAGGCGAGACCCTATCTCAAGAAAGCAAACCCAAACCAAACTAAACAAAAACCTTCAGAGCCCTACAGCACTCTTGTTCTTGCACTGATGACATCATCGTCATAAAAGAAACATGGTGGCCTTTGCTCTTTTCCTGGGGAGCCAGCAGCGGGGTCTGGCAGGTCCTTGTGGGCTTGACGACAGCGGCTTCCTGCTCGTTCTGTTTGCTTCTCTGGGTGTCTGTGGACCTGCTCTGCTCTCACCCACATCAGGGAAGTAGATGGTAGATCGTAGATGGTGTAACCGGCTTTCATGTTTCACCCTCTACAAACTAACGCCTCAAAGCAAACATCTGCTATCATCTTTTTATCTGCAAAGTCTGGAGTCCTCATCAATAAATTTTTCTGTATCAGTAAACAGATGAGGTGAATGATGAGCTTGGAGCACCAGAGGGCGCTCTAAACAAGTTTATTGAGTTTTTGTTTGGTTTGTGATCCCATCTCCCAGTATAACCTTCCCTGGCCTGGAACTTGCTATGTAGCCCATGCTGGCCTTGAACTCAGAAATCCTCCTGCCTGTGTCTCCTCTGTGCTGGGATTATAGGCGTGTGTCACCATGACCAGCTATTTAGTGTTTGTTAACAAAACTCAGGAGCTGAGGACCCAGAATGGTGATAGAGGCCTTACCAGGCCCTGGGTCTCACGGGCTGCCCTGCAAACAGTAAACTAAAATAGAATAAGCAATATATTATTTCATTAAAAAGGATATCAGAGCTGGGTGTAGTGGTACAGACATGTGATCCCAGCACTCAGGAGGCAGAGGCAGGTGGATCTGTGTGAGATCAAGGCCAACATGGTCTAAACAGTGACTTCCAGGCCAGCTGGGGCTACAGGGACACTGTCTCAAAAACAAAACCCGCCCAAAACAACAGCACTGAAAGGAGAACTGGATATCAAAAATGTAAATGCTAATCAATCAATCTTACGACTTCTGAGACCACAATGATGCTGGAGGGACTGCCAACGTGTTTTAAAACAGAATGCCCCTCTGCTCAGCTGGGGAGGGACAGGAGAAGAGGAAGGTGGGGCTGACCTCAGTCCGCAGAGTCAGCCTCAGGCTTGATGCTTGCAGCGACCTGCCTCCTCCACGAGCCTGTCACTCCCTCTAGGGCACATTCTCTCTCCCTCCTCAGCCTCTCCCTGTTCACCTGCTGTGCTCCTAACCTGGTCTGCCGATTTCAATGTGTGCTTCTTTCCTCTCATTTGTTTATCATTAAGGACGGCTTTTCTGTGACGGAAAAGAATTCTGAAACTTTTCTTTAGCAAGTCTCAACTTTTAAAAGTAGAACTTGGGTCAGGTGTGGTGGCGCAGGAGGCAGAGGCAGGTGGATCTCTATGAGTTCCAGACCAGCTGGGGATACAGGGAGACCCTGTCTGAAAAAGATTAGCAACAACAACAACAACACACACAAACACACAACTTGGGGCTGGAGAGATGGCTCAGTGGTTAAGAGTACTGGCTGCTCTTGCAGAGGACCCAGGTTTGATTCCCAGCATCCACATGGTGGCTAACAACCATCTGTAACTCCAGTTTTAGGGGATCTGACTCCCTCTTCTGATCTCTGAGGACACTGCACCACCCGGGTGCACTTACATACATGCAGACAATACACTCACACACATAAATAAAAATTATAAAAGATTAAAACATAAAGTAGAACATCACCTGAAAAGCAGGCATTAATTGATGTGTGGGGCTTCAGGTACAACCTGGGACATCCGGGTCTGTTTATGAGACGCTAAGTGACCTCCTTCATTGACTGCTCAGAGCACAGTTCGAGAACCACAGTGTAAAAGTGTGTTTAGCTCTCTGAGAACAAGGCATAGTAAAACGATAACTGCGGAGGATCAATGGGGTACCAGGGTGCCCAAAGGATGCTACCGGTGTGGACTCTGTGTCTACCGGTGTGGACTCTGTGTCTACCGGTGTGGACTCTGTGTCTACCGGTGTGGACTCTGTGTCTACCGGTGTGGACCTGTGTCTACCAGTGTGGACCTGTGTCTACCGGTGTGGACTCTGTGTCTATAGGTGTGAATTCTGTAGTACCATTTCATTTTGGGCAAGAAACAACCTTCTAGTCTCTATTCTTGATGGGTGGAACATTAATAACAGCGTCTGCTCTGAAGAACTGTTGTGAGAATGCAGGCACATCGCAGAATGGCAGCATAGTGTCCACTGCACTCAGTCCACACCAGTTCTGTTCTTTTAGTGTGATCTGTTCGCAGACTCACAGGGGGAGGAACTCCTTCAGCTCTCGGCTGCTTGGATATCTCAAGGCGGCTGCCTATGGACCAGACCCTAATGATAAAGTGTTATTAGCATTGACGACCACGTTTCCCACTCTCAGTTTCACTTATCCTAGGTTTCTGGTGGTTTTTTCTTTCTAGAGTCTCTCCATGTTTCTCACATCCTGGACTGAGCAATCCTGCTTCAGCCTCCTGGATATCTGGTGTCCTGGGGTAGAGGGTGTGGGGTGAGGGAAACCAAGCCACGGAAGCACCTACTAAAAGCCTGTTAGAGCCAAAAGGTTGCTACCCCAGAATGTTGTCCCTTAGAGCCCATCCGCTGTGCATTTCTCCCTCCTACAACCTTTCTGCCCCAGCACAGGCCAAAGCCTGCTGCCTGTGCTTCATGTCTTCTGTCCTGTTTGAGCTCGGGTCTGAAGAGGGCGGGGCTCTGTCCTGTCCATTCTACCAGTGTTCCCTCATGGCTCCTGCAGTTTTGATCATCTGTTCTGGGGAGCGGCCTGCCTTCAGTCCCTGTCACACATACACACCCTCATCTCACTCCGCCTATGGATCTCAGCCCGCCCTTTGCCTCTCTGCCCTTCCCCTTCCCAGGTGCCCCACAGATCAGTTCACCCCACTTCTGACATGTCCTCAAAGATGTCCACTGTCCTTCATCCCAGGAATAGCTTTCTACAGGGTGCTGGTACTGACCCCTCACCGCTCTGGGCTGCCTCCAAGCTCTTCCCCTCCACATGGGTCCCCCAGACAAACCCCTCCATTTCCCAGAATTCTGAAGGCTCAGCTCCCACAGGCAAACTGCCTCCAAGGCTGGTTCTCATAGCCCTCTGTGACTAACAAGGGCAAGTCCTCCTTCCCGGCTCAGGAATCTCAGCTCACTCCCAGACTCTAGTGAGGAATCACCTTCAACAGGTACATGATTGGAGCAGAACACCCTTTCTCTCCAGACTCCTGCCCCACATGGGATGCAGAAGGCACTCTCTCTGAACAGTCAGTCAAGTATCCAAGTCCTTTCAAGGTTGTGATGCAGACAAGGTGAACCCGGGGCTGACCCTGCTGACCTCTCTGGAAACCCCGTTTGGCAAACTTATTCCAGAACTCTGGGTCCACTGTGCACAGGATGCAAGCTGGCTGCCCCCCAGCACCTCTGCCTTGTTCACTGAGGCTCTGTCCCTGGCAGAGGGAGTAGTTGGCTGAAGAGCAACAAGGAGGTGAGGCTGGGCCTCCAGCTGGGAAGGTAGGACATGGGCTGGGGCAGGAGTCCCCAGTGTATTTCTGAAAGTCTGGTCCAACAGGGAAAGGCTCTGCTAGTTGCTCCATGGGTTGGGTCTCCAGAAATAGCCCGGTCCTCTGCTCTTACCTGGAGTGGCCCCGCCCTGGACCACAGATTTGTTCAGAATCATCAGCAACACTGTCAGAGCCGCTATCCAGGGGATCATCGTGGAGCTGGAAGAGGCTGGTGAGATGAGGCCAGTGGCAGTCAGGGAATGGAGGACTCATGGAAGGGGCTCCTGCATGAAATATGATGCCTGAAGTAATCCCTGTGACCCGGGATTGGGCAGACTCTGAGGAAGGAACCAATGGGCATCGAGCTTTCTACGAGTCATCTCTCACCAGGCAGATGGCTGGTGTGCGAGGTCCTGATGTGGCGCGCGGTGCAGGGGAGATGAGAGAGGAGATGGTGATGCTCGCTTTCACCAGCTGGGTACACCTTGAAGTTGGGAGGGAGCAGGTGTTTTCTTTGCTCTGAATGAGATCTCAGATACTATGTCGACCCATCTGTGGGGACTTCCACAGCACTGCTATCTCCCATGTCACTGCCAGCTCCCATACGACCACAGGGTGTGGGATGGAGCAAGGGCCATCTTCGTGTGTGAGTGGTCATTCGTGAGCATGATCTGCATAGAAAAGTTTAAGTTAGAATGCCCATAAGTCTGTCTGCCTCACCCTTGCCACAGCACGTGTTCAGGAGAATCACCCGGCCACACTTTCTTTCTCCTAGAGGTCTGTTGGTGTGGACAGGCAGAGGAGCTCCAGAATGCCTTCCAGGACTGCACAGGCTCAGCAGGGCTCCTTCCAGAGTCCTCACGCCTGGGAGCATGTCCACAGCTGGGCAGCCACGTCAGTATGTGGCTTTAAGGACGTGGCCTTTCAGGACTTCAGTTCTGTCATCAGTGTGGGCTGACATAACAGCCGCACTGTTAAGTTCAAATGAGGTAAATAGACCTGAAACTGATTTGGAACAAGAAAGTCCACAGAGAATATAAGAAGACTGGTAAATTAAAAACATATACCCCACCCCTAATATCAAAGCCCTACCTCCTCGAAAATACCTGATTATGTTGTGTTTATCAAATATGTTTACTGACTTTCAGAGGCTTATTCTCTGGTGAATAACAAATTCTGATGAATGGAAGTCAAGCTTTCTGTAGCAGAGATCAGTTACTGACGTGGAGTCAGCACGGAGGTCAGACGTGTCTGTGCTGAGAACCTCTGTCATCTGTTTGCTACAGACAACTGGAGAAATGCCGAACTCCTGGGCGTCTCGGGTCACTTATTTAGTGTGGACACTCGTGATGCTGCTTGGATGTGATGTTAAAAAGGCAGTGTGACGAGACACCAGAAACAGCCTCTCTGAATTAGTTTGCTAATGCTCTGCTGTTTATGCCAAGCAGGGGTACCACAAATCAGAAAAAATTTATACAATATGCTTCATTAGTGCATCAGATACTATGTACTTTGCCATTTTCCCTATAAGTAAAAAGGAAATACTTGAAAATAAAAGTATTTAAAATAAGATCAACATGGTTATTTCTCTAAAAGTTTTTTTCAATTTATTTTTATTTTATGTGTGACTGTTATATTAGCATGTGTGTAAGTGCGCCCACGCCATGCAGTACCAACAGAGGACGGAAGGAGGCATCGGATTCTCTGGAAGTAGAGTTACCAAGGGTTGTTAGCTGTCATGTGGGTGCTGGGAATTGAACCCGGGTCTTCTGCAAGACCAGCCAGTGCTCTTACCACTGAGCCTTCTCTCCAGACCCATAAAAATGGTAGTTTTTAAGTGTGGTAAAGAAAATCATTAAACAAAAATGAACATTACCTGTAATAGAAAATACCAGAGAAAGTCGTTTTAAAAACAAGGTCCAGAGGCAGGCAAGATGGACAGTGGGCGAGCAGTCCTACCAATACCAGAGCGCAACTCTAACTCTGACGACGGCTAGCTGACCTCGGCCATGCTGCTCCTGAGTCTCCCTCCTCTCTAGCCCCTTCCAGTCTTCTTTCTACCCAGGAACAGTGAGCTCAGCTCTCCTGCCTCTCTGATTGGTCAAGCCTGCATGCCGCTCTCTTTCCTCCTTTAGTTATATTCAGGCACAGTAGCCACAGTGTCACAGCTCTCCTCTGTCCCCGTCCTGCCTCAGCTCCTCACAGGGTTCTGTGGGCAGTCATCAACTGTAGACTCCCAGCATGTGCTCTGAGGACAGAATGTTCCAGACCAAGGCTGTGGTCCTGAGAGCCCTCTTCCTGACTTTCCTGCTGAGTCTCCCAGAAGCTGAGACCATCAAGGGTGAGTGAGTGGTCAGGAGGATGCGGGGGAGTGGGGGGGGGACACAGGTGGGATGGACGACCAGCTAGCTGCTCTAGGAGGAGTGGTTTCGGGACTCACTGACTCACTTTCCTGTGTCTTTCCTCCCGTCATTCCCTTACGTGAAGTTCACCTTTGCTCCTTCTTGCTGAATAAAAGCAGAAGCAGCTGCCATTTGCTAGACGTAACTTCTTTCACCATATAAATAGGAACCTTCAAAAAAAAGTATGTTCACCTCCGTCTTATGATGAAAGAGGTGAACAGACGCTCAAGAAGATTAAAAATTTCCCAAGTTATTCACCCAAAGAGCCAAGGTTCAAATCCAGATCAGTTCATTCTGATGACCAGACTGCACTCCCCAGATCTGCACACAGATTGGGTGCACTCTGCTGGGACCTCACAGCCCTTATCTCTCCAGGATCCCTAACCTCTGCTTAGTATGGCTACCTTTAAGCAACTGAGCGCTGTGGGCTCTGTGTTGGAATCTAAGAGGGAATTCTTCAGTCTCCCAGGATCCTAGGACCTTTGCAGGACCCTGTGGGTGGTTCATGCCTTCCTCCCCCAAGGGACTAGTGTTTCATGGTTTTGTTAGTTTTGAGTGACCCAGGGGACTGGTACTTTACTGAGAGATATAGACTTTGGATAACCAAAGATCTCAGCCAGAGACTGTAAATTCTGATTTTTGTTAGGATTATAATAGTCTTTGACCTTGCTGCCTACATCACTGAACATCAGGCCTGGACATGATGCAGTTACGGGAAGGATTAGAATTCATAACACAGGCAGGTGAGGTGGTACATGCCAGTAGTCAGTCCTGGCACCTGGGAGGATGATGTCCAGAGATTTGGGAATTTGAGGCCAACCTGGGCTACATAGCAAGATCCTGTCTCAAAAAACAAACCTAAATTTAAAACAAAACCATGGTTTTATAACAGGACAGATGTAACTTGGCCCTGAATAGTTTAAGGTGGGGATCCAGGGGTGAACGAAGTAAAGAGGTGAGATGGGGAGAAAGGCATGCTGGTGTCCTGCTGATGGTCACTGCAGTTATTCTAAGTGCTGCATTATAAGAAATACCACAGCAAACACATCTCCATGTAAATATGGAGACTTTAGGATTCCTGACAGATAGTAACATCAGTCTTTATGGATTCCTTCATAACTGATTCTTTACTCCAATATATAAACATATTCTTTAGCATAAAAACAAACATGGACTAACAAGTAAAAAACAGTCTGGACGTCACTCAACACTCTGCCCTAGGGATGCTCTGCATTCTCACCCTCGAATCTGGCTTCCGACTTCTGTCTCCGGGGTATCTGAGAATATTCTGTGCTTACCTTGGCTTCCTGTAACCACTATATGAAATCAACTCCAGGGGGTACTTGCCACTGTCCTTTGACTTGATTTAAGATGTGAGATAGGGTCAATCCTCCTGGCTCAGCCTCTTGAGTGTTAGGGTTGATTACAAGCATGTATTACCAAGCCCAGCTGATTTGAATTCAACCCACTTTTTTCTGATTTATTCCTGGAACATTTTTTTAAACATTTTTCTTTTAAAAAAATCATTTTTATTTTTAATTGAGAGAGAGAGAGAGACAGACAGACAGACAGATGGAGAGAGAGATGCAAGTGAATTTATGTCCCCTCGGAAGCCAGAAGCATCAGATCTCCTGGAGCTAGAGTTGTAGGCCCTTGACACTGACACTGGGATTCTCTGCTCGAGCAGTGCAAGCTCTTGACTGCTGAGCATCTCCAGCTCCTAGGTCTTCCTTATCGCAACCCCACTTCCTGGCCCGTTCCTCACCAATTCCTCACTTTCCTTTGAACTGACTTCGTAATTTTCACGTTCCCCAGAGCTGTGCCTGAGATCTCTGTGCTTCTTACTCTCCACACATCCTAGATCAAGTCTCAGTTCTTAAGTAATCTTAAGTAACGTGTTATTAAGAACACTGGCTGCTCTTGCAGAGGACCTGGGTTCAGTTCCAGCACCCACATGGCTGCTAACAACCATCTGTAACTCCAATTCCAGGGGATCTGACACCCTCTTCTGACCTCTATGGGCACTGCACAACATGGTGCACTTACATACACACAGACAATACAGTAATACTCATAAAATAAAAATAATAAAATATTTTTAAAAAGAAAAAAATTATTTCATTAGGCAGCCTAAGAATAAGAGTTATTTGAGTTTTCTGCATCCCTCCCCACGCCCCTCCCCACATCCCTCCCCACATCCCTCCCCACGTCCCTCCCCATGTCCCTCCCCACGTCCCTCCCTACATCTCTCCCTATATCCTATCCCTCCCTGTGACTCACCAGGCCCTACAGACTCTAGTCATGTCTGTCAATCACATGGACTTCCTGACTCTGGCCACTTCCTCTTTTATCCTTCAAGTGCCTCTAGTCCCGCGCCTTATGTTCACCTTCCTCCATTCAGGCCGCACACTTTGCCAGCCTCCCAAGTGCTAGGGTGACAGGTATGAGTCCCCACACCTGGCTTATGTAGTACATAGGGTTTAAATTTTTTTGTCTCTCAATGAAAAATTATCTTTAGTTCTGGGGATTGATCTCGGGGTCTAAGGTATGCTGACCAAATGTCCTATCACTAAGCTACATTTCCAGCCTTTTTCTACTTTGTATTTATTTTGAGACAGGGTCTCACTAAATTAACTAAGCTGACCTTGAACTTGAAATCCTCCTGCTTCAGCCTCCTGATTAGCTGGAATTATGGACCTTGTTACATAGACTTGTCCTTGTTAAAATTCTTTTTGAGAGGTCCTCCTCTCTAGGTCCCCAACGACAAGTGAGGTACAATTTTGCGAAACTGCAGTTTGGGAACCAGTTTGTCTGGGCTTACGTACAGAGCAATGGGTGAGGGCCATACACAGAATTCTATATTTCGACAGGGGCCCTGTGACCTGCTGCCAGGTGCCCAAGATGGTGATGGGGCCAGTCTCCCAGCTTCCTCCGCTCACACCCTTAGTCCCTCCCTCATGTACAACTCAGTCACTGGTTGGTAGGGAGGGGTAGCGGACTCTCCGACTCCGCTTTCTTGCAGTAGGTTTACAGTCCTGGGTAAGCAGGTGTCCCCAGGCTTGGGATGAATGCTTTGTCCATAGCTTGCCAGTCCAGCTTTCCAGGCAGAGGACAAACCCATGGAACAGACCTGTGCCACTAGGCCCAGACGAAAATGATTTATGATGGAAAATTGGTCTGATATCTGACTTCAGAATTTTTGAAAATGATTTTAAAAGAATCAGAAAATATAAACTGTGGGCTGGAGAGATGGTGAGAGGTTAAGAGCAAGTACTGCTCTCCTAGAGGACCTGAGTTCCATTCCAAGCAGGCACAACCGGGCAGCTCACAACCGCCTATAACTCCAGCTCCAGAGGACCCAGTGATCCGTTCTGGCGTCTTTGGGCACCTGCACACACGTGAACATACACAGAGATACACAGATTTAAAAAGAAAATAAATCTTTTCCTATTTTTTTTAAAAGAGTAGAAGCTAGCTGCTACGAGGGTGAGTCTCTATTTCACCCTGTTCTGAAAGTGGTTCCTCAGGAGGGTCCTAGAATCCTGTAAACATTCTGTCACTGTGAGTATCCGAGCACAGATGTCTCTCCTGCCGGGGCTCCCAGCTCACAGGGACCTGTGAGTGCTGAGTGTGGAGGTGAGGCCAGGGGTTCCCTTGTCTATCGTCCTGAGCAGAAATCTCACATATTCATTACTTTCTAAAGATAATGATAGTTCTTCTTGCCTTTACTATTTCTTACTATGATGGTGTGCTGGAGAGCTCTGGTTTCAACTTGACACACCCTGGGTAGAGGGGACCTCAGTTGGGGAATTGCCTCCATTGGACTGGCCTGTGCCCATGTCTGTGGGTATTTTCTTGATTGTTGAGTGATGTGGAGGGCCCAGCCCACTGTGGGCAATGCCATCTCTGGGCAGGTTGTTGTCTATTGTATAAGAAAGCAGGCTGAGCATGGGCCAGGGGAACAGGCCAGTAAGTAGCGTTCTTCCATGGCCTGTGCTTCAGCTTCTACCTCCAGGTTCCTGCCCTGAGTTCCTGCCTTGGGCTCCCTCAGTGATGAACTGTGACCCAGGAGATGTGAAAGAAATAAACTCTTTTCTCTCCAAGTTGGTACTGGTTAGAGTGTTTTGTCACAACGATTGAAGGCAGACTAGAACAGATGGTTAGTTTTATTCTCAACTCCACATAACTTAGCGTTACCCAGGAAGAGAGTCTCAAGGAGACTTGTCTATACTAGGTTGGCCTGTGGGGATTGTCTTAAGTTAATTGTTGTGGGAAGACCTGGCCCAGTGTGTGCATAGCACCCTTCCCTAGACAGGGAATCCTGAACATCGGAGAAGTCAGCTGAGCACAAGCCAGCAAGCATGTGTGTGTGTGTGTGTGTGTGTGTGTGTGTGTGTGTGTGTCCGTGTCCATCTCTGCTCCTAACGGTGGATGTGGCTGGACTGGCTGTTTGAAGGTCCTGTCTTGACCTCCCCACAACCATGGACTGTAACCTGGAGCTGGGGCTGAGATAAACTGTTCTTCCTAAGCTGCTTTTGTCCAGACATTTTCTCACAGGAGGAAGGGAACTAGATCTCTTACCAACAAATAAAACTAAGAAACAAAAAATTAAACCCCACAGACATTTCAACCTTAGCAACATTTATAGTTTTATTTAAAACAAAAAATTTCAAAAGAAAGTCTGAAACCAGCACCAAAGCATCTGTAGCATACTGTCAGGTGCGATGTATCTAATATGAAAAATATGGAAAAACCCGCTGTGTTGACACACACCGTGGTTTTATGTTCATGAACTAAGAAACATAAAACGGTAAAGTTCACTAGAATTTAAAGAATATTTTCTTCTCAATTTTTGCAGTATTTTCTCCCTTTCTTTAAATAATATTTCTGCTCCTCCCCCATAAGTCAACCTCAGTTTCACACTTCCATCCTAGACCTGAGAGCCTCTGGGACAGGCTCTCTCCTGGCTGCACAGAGCCACGTGACCTGACATGGTCACTGCCGCTCTCCGTAGTTCCACGCTTGCTTCATTACTGTGACAATTATGTGAGAAAAAATATATAGACTACCACACCTCCTGGCTCTTAGTAAGGGCTCAGCAGATGCTCCTGGTCACTGTCACTCAAGCTCTGCAGGGTCAGGATGCTCAGAGTGGCAGGAGGCCACTGGGCTGCTCCCGGATTCCCTTCTTCCCGTTGGCCTCTGACTCTGTTAGATGCACTGTCTTGGGCCTTCTCCACTCGCACATGAATTCTTACATTTCTGTCTCTTTTCTCCATTTCTTTATACAGCGGACCATGTAGCAGTGTTTGGCATATTTATACAGACGCAGAAGCCAACAGGGGAGTACATGTACGAGTTTGACGACGATGAGATATTCTTCGTGGATCAGGACCAGAGGGAGACCATCTGGCGTCTGCAGCAGTTTGGCAAAAACTTTGCCTTTGACGCTCAGGGTGGATTGGCAAACATTGCCATAATGAAGACAAACTTGGATACCTTGATCAAGAGGAGCAACCACACGCAGGAAAGAAGTGGTACTGCCTACGTCGTTCCTTCCTTCGCTACCCAGTGGGGAGGGTGGGAGGCCCTGCTCCACACCAGGAACAGGGACCCGGGTGTCCTCTGCTGAGTGACCTCTCCTGCAGTGGCCAAGGGCTTCCTTCAGTGCACTGCAGAGCCTGTGTCTTCCTTTTCTTCCCACTCACGAGAAGTGGAGCCAAGGGAGGTTGATATGTGGAAGGGGACTCCCGGCTCTCGTTCAGGACCCCAGAGGTGCCATGGAGTCCGAGCCTGAGGTAGAGGACATCCCATGGTGGGACCTCTGTGAGCCTCTCAGAACAGGGGCTCACAGGTTCTGCTTCCTCCCTACTCCCAGAACCCCCCGAAGTGACCGTGTTTCCCAAGAGCCCCGTGGAGCTGGGCCAGCCCAACGTCCTCATCTGCCACGTCGACAAGTTCTTCCCCCCAGTGCTCAGTGTCACCTGGCTGAGAAATGGGCAGCCCGTCACTGAAGGAGCCTCTGAGACCGTGTTTCTGCCCAGCAAGGAATTTACATTCCGCAAGTTCCACTACCTGACCTTCATTCCCACAGCCGAGGACTTCTATGATTGCCAGGTGGAGCACTGGGGCCTGGACGAGCCCAGCATCAGTCACTGGGGTACGTAGGGAGCCTTTTCCCTCCAGGACTCTGCACCCTCTGCTCCCAGGACCTGGAGCCCGGTCTCCCCTGCCCGGTCTAACCTGCCCGGTCTAACCTGCCATCACACTGTCTGGGCCCCTCCACACCCACTCTCGGTACCTTCTGACGCCACCTCTTCTTTTCCTCAGAGGTGCAGGAGCCAGTCCAGGTGACCGAGACGACGGAGACTGTGGTCTGTGCGCTGGGCCTGGTAGTGGGCCTGGTGGGCATCATCGTGGGCACCGTGCTCATCATAAGGGCTCTGCGCTCCAGCCGTGACCCGAGGGCCCAGGGACCCCTGTGAGTAACTGTGGGGGAGAGGGTGTCCCGCACAGCCAGACGAGAGAAGTGAGTTTCGCATCTGTCACACAGAGAGGAAACGCTGTTTGACTAAGTGCACACTGATCTCCTTATGGTTAAAGCACAGGCTGCCGAATGACAGCACCTCGAGGCTGTGGAGAATAGTGTACTCATGAGCTGTTCTGAGCATTTACTGTGACATTTACCATCTCATTTACACCGTGGTCTAGGGAACACTCATACTGAGCATTGTACACGCGATACACTCACATCTTCCGGTCTACACGAGAGCATTGAGCACCTAAACCGAGTGCACACAGTCAGGAGATAATGAACAGTGCAGTTACAGGAAGGATGGATCCAAATGATTCAATACCGTCCTCTCTTCCCTATTTTATGAAGAAAAACATCAAGTTCAAACATGGTCTAGTCATACATCCAAATCAGTTCACACACAATAACACACTGTGTCCTAGGTGCTGACATACTGTCTCTGCTTGGGCCCACTTATGGAAAAGCTCACACAAAAATGTCCTCTCTGAGATTCCATAGTATGTATTTATCATAACACCATTTCAAATATTAAGTTTTCTGTAATCCTCTTCTCACATGATGATGATTCCTGTAATTCTCCGTCATCATCATCATCGTCATCGTCATCATCATCATCATTGACCTCAGGGGCAGTGGGTTAAGTCGGTCACCCCGCTCGGTCCCTGCAGACTGTCCTGGGCACTGGAAGTTCTGGCTCTGGGTGGGTTTGTTCCCTTCTTCCTCCCCCACCCAAACGTAACCTTTCTAATGGACTTAGGAGTTTCCACCGCTGTCTCCATGTAACACGTAGTAGTCTTCACGTCCGTGCATTTTTAATGAACTGAGACGGTATTGAATTGCACATCTAATCCTGAACCTCTGGTCAGTAGCTCCCAGCTGTTCCCCAGGGTTCATCTGTGACATCCACCTGTCCACGCTCCCTCTGGGACATCTGCGTGTCCTGGTTCTCTAAGTACCAAGCAATGCTGTGTTCTCATGTGGCTCTGCGTCTCTGGGTTCTGGGGATGCCACCCCTTCCCTTGACCGAGTGCTGCGTGAGGGAAGGGCGTGACACTAACATTTATTGAGCTCCTAACCACATACCAGGAACAGCCCCACAGTGTCACGTAAGTAATGCCACTCGGTGTTTTCAATCCGACTTTGGGACTGGTTCCATTCTTCCCAGTGTACAAAGAGGAAACACAGGTGGACTTGAGAGAGGTCTGAGCTGCAGACAACTTAGGTTTGTAAGATCACAGATCTAGTGACACATGGATTTGGGGTCCGACTGTGAGGCAGCCAGACGACTCCACCGCTTCAGCAGCCCAGACCGGATTTCACCAGCCCAGACCGGATTTCACCAGACCAGACCGGATTTCAGCAGCCCAGACCGGATTTCACCAGACCAGACCGGATTTCACCAGACCTGATCGGATTTCACCAGACCAGACCGGATTTCACCAGCCCAGACCGGATTTCACCAGACCAGACCGGATTTCACCAGACCAGACTGGATTTCACCAGACCAGACCGGATTTCAGCAGCCCAGACCGGATTTCACCAGACCAGACCGGATTTCACCAGACCAGACCGGATTTCACATGAAATTATGACTCTGTTTGTAGATATAGAATAAGCCAGTTGAAAGTAATAAAATACAGATTACACAGATGAAAGCCTGGATAAAGGAGAAGACAGACCAGAGAGAGACATCGGAGTTGAAGCTACAGAGTCGTCCACTGGCTGTGCGTTTCCTGTCACGTGATAGACTCAGTGGTCATACTGCCAGTCACTGGGATGAAATTCAAGGGCGGAGATGGGTTTGGGAGAATAATATATAGACACTGCCGAATCAGACCGTCAGCGAGACAGCACAGCAGGGCCCTCAAGAGCTGGAAGTGGGTGTGGGCCGCCACTGGGCAGGCTGAGGCTGAGACGGCTTCGGTGGTAACTCATGTCTGCATGGGCCACTAGGGAAGGTGTAGGACAAACCAGAGACTGTTTGGAATACCACAGTGAAGAGAATGGGGATGGTCAGCTGCAACAAGGACATACAGAAAGGAGGGTCAGGGTGGGTGATGTGAGGGGTACACTGACCTAGGGGCAAAACTTACAAGAGTGACCCCCAAAGCGCAGTTAATGACGTTAGTGAAATACCTTAAAAATAAGCATTAATGAAAAAAATACATGTGTCACAAAATATGAGAACTGTTTAAGAGGTGGAGAGAAAAAACAGGCGCAGAATGAAGAGCTAGTGGTCGCAAAGACAAAGACAGCGAGCTTCTCAGGAGGAGGAAGTGCCGCGGAGCTCTGGCTGCTGCCGGTCAGGTGAAAATAGACCTTGGCTCAGAAATCGCCTCAAGGATTGGTTTTGCACAGCGTGAACAGCTCTCCTTCATTCCCATCATTCCACAGTGGAGCGTCTCTGGCCTCAGAGTCTCCTTTCTGGGTATTCTGGAGTCTGCCATGTGGGATGCCCCGAGTCCACCCGAGCTGGGGTGGACTTTGATCACCTGGGGCACTCTTTTCTCCCCAGCTGCTGACATAGAGAACCAGGCTGTGCAGGGCCACCTCCTCCCTGCGACTGAACCCTGCAGAGAAGGGAGGCCTCAGAAATACAGGGAGCAGACAAGGTGGGTCTGAGCTCAGCACGCTGAGCCCCAGGCTGACGATGACTGTGTGTGTCTTGCTGCAGGTGACCATGTTCCTGAAAAGAGGATGGACTTGGGCCAGATCTGAATCCGGCTGCCGCTGAGCTCCCCTCCGCATCCCTCCCCAGTCGCTGTGTCTCTGCCCCACTGACTGACCAGCTGATCTTTCAAGTCCTTCTTATGACCTCTAGCATTCGGCCCTGAGTAGAGCTCCCAGTGAACAGGAGGTGATGAGGAAGAACTGCTGTGCTCAGCCCCGCCCTGGAGACAGCCCCGCCCAGAAGATATCCCCGCCCAGGAGACAGCCCTGCCTGGGCTTCACATCCCTGCCACTCTTTGATGAGCCCTTTGCTGCCCACTTCCTCAGAATACCCTGAGGCCAATAAATCCTTATGTTTCAGAGCTTGGAGACTCTAGGTTCTTCTTGCTGGTGTCTGGGACGAGGTCACACAGGACTGATATTTAATGACAGTGCGGCTAAAGCCGCTTAAAAGCAGGGCTGGTTCTGACCACCTGAGTAGACCTGAGCATACTGACTGGGCTCTGGGTTAGTCCCTAACTGCAGGACAGGGTGAGGTGGAGAGAGGATGATGGTGGATGCAGTCTGAAGACTGCAGTAGTTGGAGTCCCTAAGGGAAGGGATTCGGTTGGTCTGGATCAGGATTTCAGGCAGATCTAGATTTTTACCCACAATTCCAGAGCTTCCTTCCCATGGCTCCACTGTAACTGCAGTGATTTCCTGTAGACTGTGTTGTTTTCATTTGATAAACTAAGAACCGAGAAAGTAAGAATGTACCCACCTTCATTTGAGTTACACCTGCTGTAGATTCTCCAAGATGAGAGCTTAAATTACAATGGGCAGAGCTCGCAACTGGTGCTTTGGGAAGGTCAAGAAAGCCCAGCACTAGCCAGGAGGAAGGAGTGTGCCTGAGCACACCAGCCAGGAGGAAGGAGTGTGCCTGCGCAGGGATGGGCTGGGTTCCAGCACCGAGTGTGGGGAGGTGGCAAGGCTTGCATTTGTCACATGACACAGTATCTGAAGTTAAAGTATATTAAGTTAAAGATGAACATTTTGAATGCCACAGCAGTGACTATAGAAGAGGACTTGCTAGGCAGCCGATGGGGAGGAGAGCAGAGGATGGCAGGGGCACAGCTAATCCAAGTCAGGACGTTAAAGGGAAAACGTGGTAGATTTGTTTAAAGGATAAATTTTAAAATAGCGGTGTTAAATCCGACCATAGCAATAATTGGATAAAATGCGTACAGTACAATCATTCTGAGAGAAAACATGGTCCTAACACATAGAGGGTGGCCAACATATCATGTACATATGATGCCACTTAGATAAGAAGACAAGGAAAAGGAGAATAAAGCCGCTCTAAGTGGTGAGAGGAGGCGAATTACCAAGAATGAACAGGGACTGCTCCCCTAGATGTTAGTGTGGGCCAAGAACTTTGCGGACAGACCTCCAGTAGCGCAGGGACCAGCTCCAAGAACCAACGGGGGGGGGGGGGGACCACATGAAATGGAAGTTTCTGCGTGGCAGGAGAAACTAGCTGCAGAGCGCACACAGCCCAGAGAATGGGAAAATGTCTTTGCCACCCACACTTCAAGCAGGAGCTGACATCCAGAATTTCAAAGAACTGCAAGAATGAAACACCAACCCCCAAACTTCCAGTCAACAAATGGGCTAATGCAACGAACCGTCAGCTCTCAAAGGAAGAAGCACAAATGGCCTATTTTAAATTTTAAGTGTTAAACACCCTTCCAAAAATTTAGAAATTAAAAGGCAGATTTCTATATAGTAACTGCGTTAAGGAAGAGCAAGGTGAAATCTGAACCGGATAAATATGAAAACACTCCATCAAAGGCTGTATGATGCTTAGGCATGGTGGCACATGTCCGTAGTCTCAGCACTGAGAGGCAGGAGGGTCGCATGTTCAAGGCCAGTCTGAGGAACATGATGAGTATGTGATCATCCTAGGATACACAGCAGAACCCTGACTCCAAATGAACCTGTAATACGGTAAATGGAGTGAGCTTTTAGCTTTGCATCACTAGAAGGAGGGACCAGAGATCTAAGTCCCATTCTTCAGATTCTAGAAGAGCAGACTAAACCAGGCATTAATACATGTTCTATCACTGTGACAAACTACCTGAGGCTGAGTACTTTATTTAGTTTAAATCCAAGTCCTCTGCAAGAGCAGCCAGTGCTCTTAAGCCCTGAGTAATTTCTCCAGCCCTTTATTTAAAAGTGTAGATTACATTTATTTATGTGTGTGTATGCGTGTGTACACATGTGCCACAACACACATGCAGAAGTCAGAGGACAACTTGCAGGAGTCAGTTCTCTCCTTCTACCGTGCAGGTCCTAAGGAATAAACTCAGGTCATCTTGGCAGCAAGAGCCTTTATAAACTGAGCCATCCCTCTAAATAGGTCCACATAGTTTATAGTTTTGAAGGCTTCTAAAAGTCTGGCTGCGTGACAGTCTGGCTGCGTGACCCCACCTCTCCTCCCTCTGGTCTAAGCTCCCCTGGCTACTTCACAACATGTGGGGAAGTGGCCAGGGAATGGTGTGAGCAGGAGGGATCACAGAAGCCAGAGCTGCCGTTGTATGATGCTATCCCTGGGGAGACACCAATATACATCACTCACCCCGACGGGGAACAAACGACAGACCTAAGCAAGGGAACCTCCAGAGGCCGGCATGGTGAGTCAGGGAGGACTGAAAGTCGTACTTCCCAAGAGGCCAGAGCACAGTCAAAAATTAAAGAGAACGTTGGCTATTGAGAACTAGGCAGATGGCTCCATCAGTAAAGTGCCTGCCAAAGGCAGGAGAGGCTGAGTTTGATCCCCAAAACCCATGTATACAAAAACAAAAATAAAACTGGCCATGGCGGTATGTGCTTCTAATCCCAGTGCTGGGGTGGCCAAGACAGGCAGAACCTTGGGACTCCTTGGCCGCGCAGCCTAGCCGAATGGGCTGGCTACAGGCAAGGAGGGAACCCATCTCTAAAAGAAGATGGACTCCATTCCTGAGGAGACACCCAAGGGAGTCCTCTGGGCTCCACATGCACAGGGTCACACATGCATGTGCACTTGCACACACATGAACACACAGAGAATTACTCAAAAAATAAAACGAGGGCTGGAGAGACGGCTCAGCAGTTAAGAGCACCGACCGCTCTTGCAGAGGACCTGGGTAGGTGCCGGCACCCACACGACAGCTGACAACCGACAATCACGCCAGTTCCAGGGGACCCTTCTGAGCTCCATGGGCATCACATGACAAGGATGCACTTACACACCTGCAGGCATGCACTCGTACACATAAATAAAAGAATAAATAAAATTTAAAAATAAATGAAAAGAGAGTATTATAAAAATCTTGTAAAAAGTGCCGAAAATTTTGTAGTTTACATTCTTGAATTAAATGTGACTAAAGATATCTCCATATTTTGAGTTCAGTCAATTGAAGCTTCAGCATGCAAATAAACTACAAATTAATAGTATATTCTTGCTGGGTATAGTGGCTAAGGTCTGCGAACCCAGTATTGAGGAAGCAGAGGCAGGACGTTGAGGTCAGCCTGTGCCACATAGTGAGTCCAGGCCTACCTGTGCTACCAAGCAATATCCTGTCTCAACACCCCCACCCCGTACACACTGTACACCTTGGTAACAAATGTCTTCCACATGGACCTGCTAACTGATCAGATCCTGTGCATACAAGGCAAAGACCTCGTCACACCATGCCCAAATAAGTCAAACACTGAGTTATAGCTGATCAAACTGAATCTTCCTCTCACTTCCTGTCCTGTCTACAAACATTCCCCGCCCACGGAGCGCACTGGACCCTCTCTCGGTCCTGAGGACTGCCCAGATCACAAGCTGTTCTTCGATTAAATAAGCCCCTCTATAGCTCGACATGGTGGTCCATGCCTGCCCCCAGCACTTGGGAGCTGGGACAGGAGAACTAGTTAGTAGTTTAGGGTCATCCTTGGCTGCATAGTGAGTTTGAGGCAAGCCTGGACTATATTAAATTTCCTTTTAACAAAAAAACAAATAAAGAAATGAAAACAGCGCAAAATAAAACAGACTGCTAAATTAGCTTTTCTAATGGATTTAGTCACATGAAACAGAAACACCCTTCATCTGAAAGGCCAGAACTGACTTGAGAAGAAACCTGAATCAACCTAGAAATAAGCTTTTTTATTTCAATATTTTGAGACAGAGTCTCACTGTGTAGCTCAGGCTGGAACTCACAGTGTAGCCCCACACAGCATCAGACTTGCCGCGATCCCCTGCCTAAGCCTCCCAAATGCTGGGATTGCACTGTGCGTCATCATACGTGGGGACAGTCCCTGTTTGTAAGATCGCCATGGGCCTCGGGAGATGGTTCTGTCAATAAAGTGCTTGCTGTTCAGGCGCGAGGACCTGGGTTTGTACCCTTAGCACCCACACATACACAGACACACACACACGGGCACGCACACACACACAGACACACACACATACACAGACACACACATGCACACACACAGACACACACATGCACACACATACACAGACACACACATACACAGACACACACACAGAGACACAGACACACACATACACAGACACACACACACATACACAGACACACACACACGCACACACACACACAGACACACACACAGACACAGACACACACACCCAGACACACACACACATACACAGACACACACACACACGCACACACACACATACACAGACACACACACAGAGACACAGACACACACATACACAGACACACACACATACACACACACACGCGCGCACGCGCACGCACACACACAGACACACACACATACACAGACACACACATGCACACACACACAGACACACACATACACACATACACAGACACACACATGCACACACAGACACACACATACACAGACACACACATACACAGACACACACACAGAGACACAGACACACACATACACAGACACACACACAGAGACATACACATACACAGACACACACACACACACAGACACACACCCATACACAGACACACACACAGACACACACACACACGCCACACACACACCTCATAAAGGATATTCTTAGCTATATGGTTTCACTATTCAACTCTACTATGCATTTAAGAAAGAAATAATCTCATTGGTTGGAGAGATGACTCAGCTAAGAGCACTTGCTCTTGCAGAGGACCTAAGTTCAGTTTCAAGCACCAGGGTCAGCATCTCACAACCACCTATAACTCTAGGTCCAGGGGATCTGATGCCTCTGGCCCCATGGCACATATCCACACAGAGATGCACAGAGACACATAATCACAAATAAAATGAAAGAAAGAATCTCAATTCTACACAAACTCAGAAACAGAGAAGTGAAAGCATCCCAGTAATTTATAAACCTAAGAATATTCAACCCAAACAATCATTACAAGAAAACTACAGACCCAATCTCTCAAAGACAAATTTTAAAATTATTTTTATTTTACGTGTATGAGCATATTCCTGCATGCAGGTATACCCGTGTACCCGTGTTGTGCAATGCCCATGGAGATCAGAAGAGGACATCAGATCCCCTGGAACTGGAGTTACAGGCGGTTATTAACCACCATGTGGGAGCTGGGAATTGAACCCAGGTCCTCTGCAAGAGGAGCCAGCTTCTCAACCACTGAGCCATCTCTCCAGCCCCCTCAAAGACAAAATTTTAAAACAAAAATCTTATAAAATTGAATGCTTGGTATAGAGGTTCATGCTTGTAATCCCAGCACTTGATAGCCCAAGCAGAAGGACTGCCATGAGTTCAAGGCCAATCTGGACTACACAGTGAGCTTGAGGTGGGCTAAGAGTGAGGCTTTGTAAAAAAATACCTAAATAAATAAAGAATAAATAAAATATATTTTAAAAACTAATGTAACAAGATGATACAACTTCATGCCAGGAGTGGAAGGTTTGTCACTAACAATATATCAATGCAGCTTTCCATCCTAATGGAATAACGCAGAGAAACCCTCTTAAAAAATAGGAAAGAAGGCGAAGTTCTTTAACTGGATTAAACAGTGTCCATGAAAACCAGCATGTGGGGTACGTTTCACTTCCCCACAAGTTTCCTAGTCCTTAGAGGGGACTCAGGAGACCTGTGACAGATCGTCTGCAAATAGCATCTGTGTTTTCTGTGTAGATGAGACTATTAGCTATATAATACTTTTATCAAAGAAAAAAGATGGTATTCTTGAGGTCGGGGGCCAGGTAGGTTTGCAGAGCAAAATGTCTCTAAAGAACAATGCGAGACAAGCAGCTGAGGTGACGCTGGTAATGCCAGAGCCTGACAACTGTCCCCAAAGGAGTCTGGAGACCCGGGCTGGAGTTTCTCTGGTGTGCAGACTGTCCTCAGCACAGTGACTGTGCAGAGGGCGACGATTAGCTCACGAGCAGTCTCCTCCACAGGCCAGGAAGAGAGGAGCTGCAGGGGAGACTGCTTGTCCGCAGTAGCCCCTCCCCCTCACAGTAGACCCGGGTGGGTCTCTGAAAAGAGAATGCAGCTATCCTGTACTTGACGACCCCTTGGCTCAGGACTCAGAATCACCTCTCCACGCTCCTCAGAGACCCACGCTTTTATAATTACAGCACTTCAAAGAAATCCCCCAAATCTCCAAAAAACCAGAGGCAAGTTTTCTTTCAAGGAAGGAAGGAGGATGTACTGCGGCGTTTACAGGGAGGAAGGGAGCAGCTGATTACTACTTGGCTGATATGCAAGTCCATGGCTATCCAGGGGACAGCCATGCAGATCAGAAGAGACTCGACGGGGGAAAGCATGTTTCCCTTTTAAAACTGATATGTGTGCGTGTATGCACATGTGTGTGATGTACAAGCATCTCCTCAAAGGCCAGAAGACAGCATGCATCCCTGGAGCTGGAGTTATGAGCAGTTGTGAGCTGCTCTATGTGAACCCTGGGAGTTAACCCCGGCTCTCTGCAAGAGCACTGAGCACTCAGCCACTGAGCCGTCTCTCCAGCCCAAAGCATAATTCAGCATTGCCCCCGACTCTCCTGCAGAAGTTGACACTTGAAGAGTTTTAATTGCTTCATGAGAGGGAGAGAATGAGAATAGGAGCACGCGGTGGTCAGACAACTCGTGGGAGCTGTAGGGTTGGTTGTCTCCTTCCACCATGTGAGTCCCGGGGACTGAACTCGGAAAATCAAGCGTACTTGGCAGCAAATGCCTTTACCTACTGAGCCATCTCAGTGGCCCAAGAAGTTGACACTGTTTAAGAAATATGCACCCAGCGGGGCTGAAAGGCCCAGGGAGATGAGGACGCCCTTCCTTCACAGCTCCTGTGGCTGCTGCCTAGGCTGTCCCTTGGTCGTCTCTGCTTCAGACTGTCCCCTTGTGGGACATGTAAATGAAACCTGCTGTCTTTCCTATCAAATGGTTAGATGAGACTCAGAAAGTACCGTCTTTGAAGAAGTGTGTGTGAACTCCACCTGTGAAACTCCCTCTCTCATCAGTACCTCGCTAAGGCTTCAGTGTGTTCGAGGCTCGTCCTGCTCTCAATCGCTGCGCTTTGCGGATCAGCTCCACCGTAGCAGTGTGAGGTCAGGCTCTGACTACTCACAGAGAAGCACAGGGTCCCCTCGCGTTAGGGACAGAAACCCAGTGGGACCCTCACCGGGTGTGCTTGCTTGCTGGCTTGAGAGCAACTTCTCACCCTTCTGCAAAACTTTTTGCCTTGGCAGAATTCTTTGGACTGTGTGGTCATTTTCTTGGGACTCCAGAAGCATTTCTGACACCCTGAACCTGATACTCAAGCCACTGTGAGATACGTCTCTGATGGGACAGTTAGGGAGGGACTCCAGGCTTCTGAGCAGGACTGGGGACAGAGGAGGGAGGAAGGACAACGGATGTGTTTCGATGCAGGAAGCAGCTCTGAGAAAGTTCCTTTCTGCTGACATATCCCCTGGCCAATGAAAGCCCAGTAGAAGGTAGGATCACTAGTTTCCGGCAGACTAACCCGGGAGAGGGTCCAGCATGAGAGGGTAACAGCAGCATGCACAGTCAAGGCACCGCAAGAACAGAGGGACGGGGACTTTCACAGCATCAAGTGCAGAGGTGGAGGAAGGGGAAATCCAGACGTGGAAGCTGGCGTTTCTCTGGCATATCTGGGAAGTCCCTGGCTGGCTGCAAGGGGTGGAATGTGGCTAGACCAGAGTCTGCTGTCAGAGTAGGACCTGACAAGGGAGCTCGTGTTCAGGCTTTACATCATGAGCTGATGGAGGAGCCACAATAAGAGGAAGGGATTCAAGGTCTAACCTCTCACAGGACCACCCATCTACTGCCATGGACGTTTCCGGGATGGGCAAGGCGTGTATTCCTCTTCTCCTTCCTCACGTCCCCCCTCTCCTCCTCCCTCAGTCTTTGGTGCTGGAGGTGGAACCCAAGCCTCTGTATATGCTAAGCAAGCCCCTCCCACTCAGCTGTATCCTCGGCTTGGATATGGCTTGGATATGAATGAATCTATGGGGTTCTGGATGGTCACATTTTCGATTGCTAAGGCACTGAAAGCTCGTGTGTGATGCTGGCCAGGCCTGGCCCAGCGTAGGCTGTAGGAGATAAGGATGCTTACACAGGTCATTAGAGAGGGCTGGGCAGGCTCTCGCAGGCGCACCCTGGACGGCCCCTTTTGGAACAGGCTTCTCCTGCAGCTCTCCCTGGCATTACCTGGGTAGTATGTCCTCACTACAACAGGCAGGGGCGGTAAAAGCCCTTGGGGAAAACGGACGCTCACCGTCTGCGCCAGGAATTCCCACCACCCCCACTCGGGGCTCACTAGTACCTGTGTCATCGATTCCTCCAGCTTCATTGGTTAGTTTGCTTACTTTTTGAGACAGGGTCTCCCTGTAGCCCCAGCTGGCCTAGAACTCACAGAGAGCCACCTGCCTCTGTCCCCTGACTGCTGGGATTAAAGGTGTGCACCACCATGCCTGGCCCTCATTGTTTTTTTTTAGTTAAAAGTTTATTTATTTTTAATTTTTATGTGTGTGAGTGTTTTGCCTGCGTGTATGTAAGTGCACCTATGTCGTACAATGACTGTGGAGGTCAGAAGAAGGTGTCGGTTCCCCTGGGACTGGAGTTACAGAAGGTTGTCAGCTGCCATGTGGGTTTGCTGGAAACCAAAACCCTGGTCCTCTGCAGGAGCAGCCAGTGCTCTTAACCGTTGACCCATCTCTCCACTCATTATTAAACTTCCCATCACTGTTGTCCGTAGAACAGACATCTGCATCAGGACAGAAAACAGTCAGGGGAGTGTTTGGAGCAAGGAGGACACATGGACCCTTTCTACTGGAGCTAGACTCCGTAAGGAACAGGAGACCAGGAGCAGGCAGAGATGGTCTGCCACACTGCGGGGGGCTGATATTACCACCTCAGATAACCGGCTTCTCTGAAGGCAGGGCCTGGATTCTATGATGTCGACATGCTTACTGCATGTGAACTGTAACGTTAGCTAGGGACGTGCATAGAATCCCCAAAGCATGCTCAGGGTACGGAAAGAAGAGAAGGGCAGTGAAAGGATGTGATGCCTGTCCGCAGTGGAAAGCCAGGGGCCCCGGGCGGGGAGTGTGTGATCACTGACATCACCATGCTGGCCCAGTGACAGCATCTGTGGTTAGGGAGCTGAGAAGTGAAAAGAAAACCCACGCTCAGAGGGAACACATTTCCTAAAAATAGCAGGAATAGAGCATGCTGACGGCCTGGGGAACAAGTGCTCGGAGGCCCTGAGGGCACTGGGAAGTCTAGCTTCAGTGTACTCCACCGGCCTGCTGCCCTGGGCCGCCGTGTTCCACCGGAAAGGCTCCGCTGCTGGGAACGTACTCTGTTAGTGATGACACTGAAGTGCAGCATCTGCTAGTCGTGCGCGCGTGCCTGGGTGCTGGTGCACGTCTAAATCAGAGATCTTGGGAGGCAGAGGCAGGAGGACTGTGATTTTGAGGCCAGCCTGGTCTACATAGTAAGACCCTGTCTCAAAATACCAAAAGGAAGGAACATAAGAGCCATCCACATCTGCATCCTACACAAGCCACAGTGACACTGGACCAGACATATGCCAGAGTTACGGCAGCCGAGGCGAGGTGTGAGTCACTGAAAACTGGGGAAGGGGGAAGGGCTCGTGGCAGGCCGGGCTCTCTTCTTCCAGTCAATCGAGTTGGACGAGTGAACAGATGAACGGATGAGTAGGTTCCTGAGCACAGGTTTTGTGTTCAGGGGCAGAAAGGATTCTCAAGGTCAGTGGGATAAGTGTTAGAAAGTCTTTTACTGAGAGCAGACCCTCAAGCACTCTTCCTGTGCTGCGTGGTTCTGGGAGCTGTGGTGTGGCTGTCGTTCCAGTCATCCACGCGGTGAATGTGAACTGACAATACTATGTCCTTGCACTTGCACAGGCACTGGGGACGTGACGTGAAGAGTGGACTCTGACCCTGCCACACTCCACGTGCTGTACCTAGACCGTCCCCAAAGCCCATGTCAGACTGCGTCCTCTACAGCTTGCCCTCTCTTTCTCCATTTCTAAGCGAATATACACTTCTCAAAGGGTTTTTAAAGGTTGTATGCCTCATGACTTTGGGTAAAAAGCTAGAATTATCAAAAGAAAATAGTCAAGTTTTAGAAATAGGAAAAAAATCCTAAAAGTGCATGTGGAATCTCAGGAGAACCTGAGAAACCAAAAAAAAAAAAAAAATCTTAAAGAAGGTAAATGTGTGAGGATTCACAGTTTTTTGTTTCAAATGTAGCATACAGCTACGTGAATCAGAACAACACACAAGCATAACGACAGGTTAGCAGAGCCAAACAGAGTCCCAGGTAAGTGTGTAGGAGTGTGTGCTGTGAGGAAGGATGATCTGTTTGGGACCTGGGTCCCCACATGTAAAATAGTGAAGTGAATCCCTTACCTCACACCACACACAAGAATTAACCCAAGCTAGACTAAACGAGACAAGTGTGGGACTCATGGGCTATTCAGTGACTATGGCTAATGACAGGGCACTATGTCTTTGAAAACTGCCAAGACAGTAGACTTTTAAATGTTCTCTCCACCAAAAAAGCCTAAGTATAATATGAGGTAATGCATATGCTAATTAGCTCAACTTAGCTATGCCACAAAGTCTACACGTTTCAAATCATCATGTTGTACTTAATGAATATAGATGGATTAAAAACATCAAATTAATCTGGTTGTGAAATAGGTGAAGAACTAGAATAGTCAGAAAAGATGAGCCTTGAGAGACGGCTCAGCTGGTGATGTGCCTGCCCTCAAAAGCTGTGCTCTGATCTCTACATGTACACCATGGCACACACATGCCCACACACAAAATAAGTAAAACACAATTTAAACAATATAAGACAGGGGCTGGACAGATGGCTCAGCGGTTAAGAGCACTGACTGCTCTTGCGGAGGACCTGGGTTCAATTCCCAGCACCCACATGGCATCTAACTACTGTCAGTAACTCCAGTTCCAGGAGATCCTATGCCCCCTTCTGACCTCTGTGGGCACTGAACGACCTGGGTACACTTACATACATGTAGGTAATACACATAAAATAAAATAAAAATAAATTTAAAATACGTAGGCTAGGTGTGATGGTGCACACCCTTATCCCCAGCACTTGGGAGGCAGAGGCAGGAGGATCTCTGTGAGTGAGTTCCAGGCCAGCTGGGACTACAGGGAGACCCTGTCTCAAAAAACCAAACACACACAGACACACAAACAAAGTAAAGATAGATGATTGTCAACAGGCACATGAAAAGATACTCCACACATCACTCATGATTGGACAAGTGTGACCCCAAACCACCCTGAGATGTCTCCTCACATCACTAGGAAGCTCACTGTAAAGCAAACCAAACCAGTGACAAGCACTGGCGGGCTGCGGAGAAGCTGGATCACTTGCACTGAATCCGTGGCTCTAACTCTGGGATTCGCTCCTCTCCTGCACCCTCGGTTCCCCAGAAGCAAAGTCCTGGACCTGGAATGTGACGGCCTCTCTGGGTCTTGCCCTGGCCTATAGCATGCAGCCGGTGGGCAAGGACGGTGGCAGAGACTCTGGATGGGTATGGTTTGCAATGTTCAGTGCTTGGGTCATTCAGACTCTGAAAAAGAAGTTTATGTGTTCGCTGATGGGGACTAGCAGCATATATTATAAGATTCCATTCATAAGAAACGCTCAGAAGAGGGAAATTGACACAGACAGAGAAGAGTGTGCTGACTGCTGGCAAGGGCAGGTGGTGACTGAAGAGGAGCTTTTCCCCTTGAGAGTTCAAATGTGCTAAAATTGTGGTAGTGACTGCATGTATCTGTGGATACAATGAATGTCATTGGATTGGCTGGGCATGGTGGCACATGTCTTTAATCCCAGGACTCAGGAGGCAGAAGCAGGCAGATCTCTGTGAGTTCAAGGCTGACCTGGTCTACATACTGAGTTCCAGGCCAGCCAGAGCTACATAGTGAGACCCTGTCTCAAAACAAACAAACAAACAAACAAACAAAATCATTGGATTGCACACTTGAAGTGGATAAGTTGACTGGCATATGAACTTAATGAAGCTGTCAAAAGGGAAGGTTAACAAGTGTAAGGTTGTAAAGCCATGGCAGTCTCAAATGTCTTACCCAGAGCAGGGACGTCTACAGAGACAGAGCTTGAGTTTGCTGTGTGTAATGGAAACTCCAGTCACTGACGTTAGTGAAAAGCAGCACGTGTTTCCAGCAGATGAACCCACTGCACCCGGACGGTCCTAGACCTGAGCATCGGTAAACAGAAGAGGGAGAGGATGGAACGGAAGTCAGGAAACCCCTGGGCTCTTCATCTAGGTCTGAAAACATGACCTGTTGCACTTGGAGGAAACAGAATCAAGGTTTTGAAGGGTCCTTCTATGGTGACAGATGGGAAGACCTGAGGGTCGGACCAGTGTCCTGGGAAGATCTTGAATGGGCCCAAGAGGAAGGACACAGCTTCCTAAGATGGATGTAGGCTTAGAGCTGCTGGAATCCATCCCTGGGCAGTCAATGGAGTCACCACGGCAGAGATCCCAGAAACACCACAACTGGCCATTAGTTAAAAGCAAAGACGGGAAACGGAAAGCCGCGGTCTTGGCCCAGGTATGTTGGTCAGCACCTAGATAACACTGAAGACTGAACCGGTGAGGGAGAGCTAGACCAAGTGAGGGGGCCACCATAACTAAACGCCACAGGCTGTGTGACTGAAACGACAGAAATGAATTTCTCACAGTTCTGAGGACTGGAGTCCAGGCGTAGCGGGCGAGGCTGGACTCAGACTTTTACACAGTCCATGGCCACCCGGCTCTTTTCTCAGACCTGTGGGCATTGCTTCCCACTCAAACTGGCCTGACCTTCGGTGGACGGTCTGGGATTCTCCAGGGACCTCGCAGCTGCCTGGCCTCACTGCGCTGCTAACTGTGAGCGGGATAAGGAACTCTGAGATTCATGGACTTGCCATCTGATGACATGCTTAGCTTTGGGATTAGTCAAGTTCTGCTAAGAACACATTCTACAGGTCACCAGGGTATCAGATGTGACCCAGGGCTGGTCAGTGAATGGCTTTCAGAGAGTAAAAACAGCTCAATACAGTGTGGCTGTGGCCTGCACCATTCTCAATGTAACACTGTCTCTACGTTCTAGTTAGTCCTTCAGCCTTGTGGAATCTTCTACACAGAAACAACTGTAAAGATAACTGTAAAGATAACAACTAGGAAAGGGAAGGGCTGCTTCCTCACAAAGCTTCGAGAAGCTGGAGCCCTGGCCAGAGAAGAAGGGAGAAAGTAGGCTTTTTGGGGTGGGAGGCGGAGGGAGTGGGCTGCTCTTTTCTGGGCTACTTTGCATTTGACAGGAAATGAAAGCAGAAGTACGCGACTCTGTGGAAGGGATTTCTGGGGAACCACGTGCTTCTCCGCAGAGAACGTTCCCTACCCACTGGTGGGCCAATGGGCTTCATGAATTTCGGCACATCATCTGTGTCTGGCAGACTGAGATCTGCAGAAGGGCCTGGCGGTGCCCCGGGGCTGGGAAAACTGCTCTGGTGGAAGATCTTTTATTTGGCGGCTTGTTTTTGTCAAGCAAGCGCCGCATACAGGCAAAAAGCAATTTTACATGAACAGTTTTGTTTCTGAGAGGGGACAATCTTGTAAAAGGTTTGCAAATCCACAATAACAGAGCAGCTAAAATATATCAATATTTTCTATAATAAAAAAGACAGACTGGAATATCTTTTCATTTCTAATCCAATCAGACAAGGAGAGCCAAAGCAGAAAATGAGTATCTGGAACGAAGAAAATGGGGACGTTAAGGGGGCAAAGAGACACCTAAAAGAATAAAATGACGGCCTTGGAAGGGCTGGTAGAATCGTTAACTCGATCCGTACCAATAGTGGGAAGTCAGGTCACTTCACTTCTAAAATCCTCTGGACTTGGTGCTGGTGTCTTAGTTCATTGTGTGTTGCTGTCATAGAATAGGTGAGACAGTGATTTATAAAGGAAAAAGGTTTGTCTGGGTTATGGTTCTGGAAGCTGGAAGTTCAAGCTCATCATGCTGCAGGGTCCTCGGACTGCTTCAGTTCCCGGCAGGAGATGGAAGGGGAGATGAGGAGAGGAAGAAGTGAATTACAAAGGATGCCTGCTTCGTGGGAACTAACCCAGTCCAATGTGTCAGAGAATTCACTCATTAGAAAGGCACTTAGCCCTCCTAATGGTCTCTTAAAAGTCCTGTTTCTTGATGTGGTTACAGTGGACATCAAATTTCAAGAAGGGCCCAGAGGCCGCATGTGTCTGCAATCCCCCTGGGGAGGTACGGGCAGGAGGGTCAGGGTCGAAAGTCAGCGCTGGCTACAGTGAGTTTGAAGCCAGCCTGGGCTACATGAGACCCTGTGACCCCATAAAACTTTTTTCAACAGGAGTTTTGGAGGAGGCAAACTGTAATGGGCTGCAGAAAAGAAGGTATGACAGCTTGTAAGCACCTAGAGAACCCGAGGGTCATGCTACCCTACGACTCGAACTGAGTGAATGCCTGGCCAAGGAGAAGTCACTAAGAAGCCGACAGATGCTGGAGGGATCCTGGGCCTGTCGGTCCTCAGAGAGCAGACACCCCAGAGCCAGAATGGATGAAGGAAACTGGACAATACGGAGTACTGAAGTTCAACTAGGGATTTTTCTAGAAGGTGGGGTGGTCAACTGTAACAGCAGAGATCCAGGACAGGCTGGGCCTCAGCGAAGCTCTCCTGCTTCAGCAGAGTGACAGGCAGAAAGTCAAGGTGTGGCTGGGAGGTGAGAGGGGGTGGGAGAAATATAGTTTCCTTTGTGGAAGAGGACAGGGTGGACGCGGAGTCAGAGGTGCATCCAACGCTGAGCTCTGACGGAAGGCAAGGCTCTGCAGAGAGGAACTGATCAGAGATGGAGGAGACGTTAAGATGGAGGCCGGAGGGACAACTGCAGGCAGAGCGCTGGGTCAGACTATCTAGCAAGATCCCTGCCTCTGAGACGGAGGAAGCAGGGGCAGTCAGGGAGTCAGCGTGGTCAGGACTGTTCACAGAGGGCAGAGCACACCCGACAGCGACGTCCTTGCTGAAGTAGGTGGTGAGGGTTTCTGACAATAGCTGAGTGGAGTGTGGAGGGTGAGAAGTTTGGGTGAGTCACAGGGGAAAGGGTTAATAAACTAACTGACCAGCCAGACAGTCTGTCTCTCCCGTCGGTTCAGTGTCCCCCGTGCTTTCACGAGGCTCTGCTCCTAGATACCTTTTAAGTCCTAACTCTGTGGCTATCAGCAGGACACCCAAGGCTTCACATAGTGTCACACCAGCCAGTATTTCAATCCTGGGTTCCGAGTGGGGGCAGATGGGGTGGGGTGCTGAGGAAGGAGGATTGTGAGTTTGAGGCCAGCCTGGGCTACATAGTGAGACTCTGTCTCAAAGAGCAAAGCAAAACAAAAAGCCAACAACAAACCCAAATGACTTATACTATAAAGGAAGAGTGAGTCTAGCTTATAATTTTCAGGATTTTTCCTAGGAGACAGTGGTCAGGGTCTGGAATTAGAGAAGTCAGAAGACAGAGGAGGTTTGCGGGTAGTGACTCACACGAAGGGCCTGAAAAGTGCAGATGATCAGGCACCTGCTGCAGTGAGCGTTGCTCGTGTCAGGAATTCTGACGTTCTGGGGAGTACACTGGACTACGCGACTCCCTGCAGTTGTGTGGGATGGGCATTGAAAACTTTAATTAGTTGCTAAGGAAAGGACTCCCTGGAACAGCAACGACCTGCCAGTATTGTGCATCAGATTGATCAGATCACGTGCAGTCTGTGCAGGGCGTGTGAGGGCATGGAAAATCCTGAAGGCGGGACCAGCATGGCGTCTCCAGCCTAGCGCAGCTTTTAGGGAGAAACAGATAAATGTAGACACAGTCGTGCAAGTACACAGTAGCCGGTTCTAAGGCTGGCAACCAAAACAAGGAAAGGTAAGATCGCCCTCTAGGGGATTCTCTAGGGCTAAGGAGAGGGAAAGGACTGGCCCATCATGTATGTTGTGTGCAAGATCCTAGTTGCAAAAAAGAAAGAAAAGAAACTGAGAGAAAAGAAATATCTAGACATAGTATTGGAAATGTATTCAGAGGTCAACAAAGCACAATAAGAATGACCAGAGTAAGGCAAGGCAAGTGTCCGAGGCACCCCACAATCACATCTTCCTCAACACACACAGCTAGGCTATGTTTCAGCACCCTGCCCCTTGGTGAGCTCATCCTTTACCTTAGCCAATGGAAGGCGAGCAGAGCCGGCCTGCAGCCTTGAGTGCAAAGCCACTGGAACAGGAGAGCCTCCCCAGGCTCTTTCCTGCAATGCTGGAGCAAAGTTCTTTCCAATCACGGAGGACAAGGTGGAGCTAGACAGGGGTCGCATGTAGCCCAGGCTGGCCTTGAACTCCTGGTCCTCATGCCTCTACTTCCCTAGTGCTGGGATTGTAGGTGTGCTCCACCATGCCTGGCTCAGGAGGCACCTTTTGGAGAGGAACTGCCGAGGGCCCGGCCTGCCTTGGATTGCACATGTATAAACAATGTCTGCGTTCTGTCAAACCACTGAGGTGCGTGAATTGAAAGCCAGTGAGAAGAGAGGACATCAGGCCGAATCAGAAACAGAATGTACCTTTGAACATTCATGAGGATGACATCTAAAGCAAACGTGGATAGGAAGTAAGAACAAAGGGTGGAGAAGGTTAGAGCGGCCAACAGCAGCAAAGAACGAGGTGCAGTTGTACTAATGTCACAGGAGACAGAACTCAAGACATTGACAGGGCTAATTGGGGGAAATCTCAATTCACCAAAACCATAAGAAATCCATGAAGTAAGTACCTGTTAACCTAAATGGACACAGGAAGAAAAAATGGTTTCACAAACAGAAACAAATTAAAATGTTAGAAATTTAAGTAAATCATCTTGGTTTTTCTAAGAGGCCCCAAACAACAGACAGGACAGGACAGGACCGCTGCATGGAGGTGAGCAAGCGCACACGCTCCGAGGCCTGCGTCCCGCAAACACTAATCAGAGGCCAGGCCACAGCGCAGCACTCAATAAAATCCCAGGAAGACGTGTCACACTAGCAAGGTCCTTGAGTTATCAGTAGTTAAGTTTTAAGTTAGTTAAGAACAAAAACATTAAAAAATAACTGTAGCTGGGCATGGTGGTGCATGCCATCAATCCCAGCACTCAGAGCTCTGTGAGTTCAAGGCCAGCTTCGGTTATATAACTAGTTCTAGGCCCCAGCCAGGGACACACACACACACACACACACACACACACACACAAACACAGCTCCTATTTTTTAACTTCTTTAAGACAGAAAACAGAATCATTGAGTGTCCTGGAACAGTCCGCAGGGCAGCTGGCTGGGCACTAAGAAGAGCGCCACCTGCAGACCATTCTTATTTTCATCTTTTGATATTTTTGAAGCCACGTCTTATACTGTAGCCCAGGCCATCCTCAAACTTGAGCCATCTTCCTGCCTCAGCCTCTTGGGTGCTGAGGTTGCAGGTGCGAGCCACTATGCATACCTCCAAAACCCTGTCTCAGAACAAAAGACCTCCATTCAGCTCTTCCTGAAGAGAGAGGCCCCCGCGTCCCTCATGATTTCGAGACTTACCCATCTCTTGTGTGGTTGTCCCAGGCTCCGGCTCTGGCTGCTCTTGACAAGAGACAATGGCAGTGAGGGGACTGCTCAGGCCAGGACCCAGGCCATGAGGAGACCCGTTCATTCTTGCACAGCATCTATGGAGAGCCCACTGTGTCGCTCTGGATACTGGGGAAAGACAAGGAGCAGAGGTGAGAAAGGGGCCCCCGAAGCCATGCCAGTGCCCTCTATGGGCTCTAATCTGCAGTCAAAAATTATGGTCTGCTCCCCTCAGAGCAGGAGCCACCTATGTCTGGAGGAGGGGCCCAGGGTGGTTTGTACCAGATGAGCCACATGGGCTGCCCAAGAACCACCCTGGGGGACTCTCAGTCAGATTAGGATGAAACCCGGGGATGTGTATTTGTTGAAGAGCAGAAAACTGAACTGATATGGGTTCTTTTCAAGAGTTAATTTGACACATATTTGTGTATACTTACCGGCTGTGGAGTTATATTTTGTGTGTACAACATGTAGTGATTGACTCAGACAGAATAAGCCAGCGTTTCCATCACCACAAACGTCTGCCACTTCTTTGTGCTGGGAGCACTCAAAATCCTCCCAACCAGCTATTCTGAAGATACAATCAATTGCTGTCAGCCAGTCCTCCCACTGCCCTGGAACATCAGCAGTTACTGTGGGGGTCCATCAGCACCGTGTGCAGTCGGCCATCTTCTCTCCACCCCTCCTTCTCCTCATCTCCAATGACCACCACTCTACTCTATTCTTACCACATCGGCTATTGTAGCCTCACACAGGATAATGTGTGGTGTTGTCTTGTGTGTCTGATTTATCTCATTTAACATACTGTCCTTCAGGCCCATTCATGTTGCCCAAATGACAGGATTTCACTTTTTTGTGGCTGAATAATATCTCATTGTGTGTGTGTGTGTGTATTTCATTCATCCATTTATTATTGATGGGCACAAGTCCATCAGAAATTTACATTTGTGTGTCTATCTGGTATATGCATGTATGCATGTTTATGGGTGTGTTCGTGCACATGTATATGAAGGTCTCTCACTCTCCACATTACTTTTTGAGACAGGGTCTCTCACTGAACCTGGAGCTCACCTATCTGGCTAGACTGACTGGCTGAAGAGCTTCAGGTGTCCCCATCTCTGCCCTCCCAATGCTGGGGTTATAGACACGTGCCACCATGCTCAGCCTTCTATGTGTGCTGGGACTCCAAACTCAGGTCCTCCTGTTTGTGTGCCAAATACTTTACCCACTGATCCATCTCCCCAGAAAATCGTTTTTGTAACAAACTCCATAAATAACTCAAGCTTGGAACCACAGACCCAGGTGATTTCATGGATCCTGTTCAGACTGAAAATCTTTGGGATCTTTGGCAAATGGCCCCGGAGATTCGGCTGGAATGCTCTCTATCTGAGCAGACAGTGACCTCTGCATTTCTAAGCTGCACTATGTCCTTCCTTCCATCACCACCCACTTACAGAGCGCGTCAAGAGGCAAAAGCTGGAGGGGGCGTGGTACACTCACATGGGCCAGCTCTGGGGACCAGAATGGGACGGACAGACGCAGAACATAAGCACCCTCCGCCTGCCTCACAGCAGTCCACAGGAGCTCCCTGAAGCTCCTCCTCAGAGGGAGCATCTCTACAATTGCATATTCTTTCTTCCAGGGTGAAACAATCTTTAAAAAACGATTTACAGATTTATTCTATTCTGTAAATTTATTCTATGGTCTAATGCTTTCCTTTGAAAATTTCTTAGTAAAATTATTTCTTTTTTTTAATACCTCAAATCTGTCCATAGGAACTCATAGGGAAAGTAAAGTTCCCTGTATCACAGACTGGACAGAGGCTCTGTCCCAGTCAAGCCGCTCGGTGTTCTGAGTTCTCCCTTCTTTCTCACAAAGCCTCTTTGGAGGAGGGCACGACTGGTGAGCCAGGGTCTCCCTTCCGCCAAGCAGGAGCGGAAGCAGAAGCTTCCTCCACTTTCCTACCCAAACTCTTTACCTCTTTACCCAGCGACAGAATCGTCAGCTCAGAACTGCTCTGATTGGCTACTCACAGCAAGGGTCTCCCCTAACGTAGACTCTGCTTCTTTTACCCGTCTTGCGCTCTTACTCCCCGTACAGACACTGTTAAAGCCCCCGGGGCAATGGCCCTCCGACTGGGGTTAGTTCTGGGACTCCACATCCTGGTAACCTTCCTGAGCCCTCAGAAAGCATGGGCCATCAAGGGTAAGTGCCGGGGACATCTGGGCGCAGAGGGGAACGTAGGGTGACAGCACACGGGAAGGCCGTTCCTCTCCGAGTGCCTCTGGTTCACCGACATATTCCTGCACCTACGTGCGATCCCGCCACCTGTCGCCTCCACCGTGGACCTAAATACAGGTGCAGCTCAGTTTGGCCAAGCCAGGTCTCCTCTGGGCATTTCTCACACGGAGCCCTCCGTGTCCCTTCCTCTTTTCTGAGACCCAGACCTCCACCAGACACTCACAGCACCCCGACTCCTCTTCCACTTCCTGGCTTGCAACATGCCATTCCAGTCCAGTCCCTTCTCCGCATTAGGACGTGTCTGGACCCGAGCTCCCGGCAAGCATGTGCATGCCACAGAGTTGTACTTCTTTGTTTTGGCACCATGCTGGGCACATATAGCCCCTTGGCATTGGCCATATTACTAAACAGTTCTAAATGGTCTGGCCAGTTGAAATGTAGCCCCCAATTCCCAGGAAAGCAAATGCTCCAGTGTGGAGTGAGGCCTATCCGGTCATCACTCTTGGATGAAGCTGGGACATGAACCTTTATGTCAATGTCTGTCTGTTTTTTTCCTTCTCTTGTGTGTGTATCTGTGAGATAGAATCTAATGTGCCCCAGGCTGGCCTTAAATTTCTGGTCCTCCCGCCTCTGCGTCCTGAGTGTTGGGATCACAGGAGTGCCCTTCTGAACCGCCCCCTTTTCCCCAGGTCTCTGTCCTCACTCCACCCTACGCTGCCTCTCTCTGCCTCAAACCCACTGCCGTCCCCCTCTTAATCACACTTTCCTCATTCCACCCCCAGCTCACCATCTTATACACAAGACTTGGCAGAGAGGCCACAGCTACTGCAGACGATGGCAGCAACCCGAGGCGCCGTCCTGGGCAGCCTCCGCTCTTCGCAGCCTGCCCCGTCAGACGCCCCCATGCATGTGCTGGTCACTGTGTGCTGGCGCAAGCCTGCTTCCTCTGTCCTCTCCTGTCCATCTCTGCAATCCTTGTGCTTCCCGAGGGCCTGGCACGTTAGCACAGGCCTGTCCCCTCACATAGCCCAGGATGGGGCCCAGGCTGAGACTCACCACACACCCTGGATGAGACCGATGCCTTCTCTTCCCTCCTAACACAGCTGACCACATGGGCTCCTATGGACCAGCCTTCTACCAGTCTTACGATGCCTCTGGCCAGTTCACACATGAATTTGATGGGGAGCAAATGTTCTCTGTGGAGCTGAAGAGCAAGGAGGTGGTGTGGCGTCTGCCTGAGTTTGGCGACTTCGTACACTTTGATATTCAGGGCGGACTGGCCAGCATCGACAGGATCAGAGCCCATCTAGACGTCCTGGTGGAACGCTCCAACAGAACCAGAGCCACCAGCGGTACCTGGCCTCCCCCTGCCCTTCCCAGCCTGGCAGAAGAGGTCCAGAGCGGCCTCTCCCCCACCTGGCTGCCCTCATTCTGGCACAAGCTTTCTTAGCTCTTTTCTTTCCCTAGAGACCCTAGATCTTCCCAGGCCTCTCAGTACCTTCTCCTCCTTGAGGAGAGACCCTTTACTTGTTCATCCTCTCAGAGACTAGACAGGACCCCCACCCCTTCCTCTTCCCTCCTTTCCCAGCAGGTCCCGCCCCAGAGCGCCCCAGCAGTGGTTATGGGGAAGGAACGGCCCTTTACTCCTTTGGAATTCAGGGTTCATTCCTCCTAGTGCCTCCGAGTGTGATGGTACTCCCCAAGTCTCCTGTGGAGCCCGGCGAGCCCAACATCCTCATCTGCATTGTGGACAACATCTTCCCTCCCGTGATCAATATCACCTGGCTGCGCAACGGGCAACCCGTCACCAAGGGAGTGGCCCAGACCAGCTTCTATTCCCAGCCTAACCACGCGTTCCGCAAGTTCCTCTACCTGACCTTCGTGCCCTCGGCCGAGGATGTCTATGACTGCAGGGTGGAGCACTGGGGCCTGGATGAGCCGCTCCTCCAGCACTGGGGTACGGTCCAGACCCTGTCCATGCCCACGTCTCCTCTTCTCCAGAGCCCTTTCTGTGCTCCCTGACCCTTGCTTTCTCTGCCAGAGCTCCAGGTGCCTACGCCAACACCAGACACCACAGAGACCCTGGTCTGTGCCCTAGGCCTCGCCATTGGCCTGGTGGGTTTCCTCCTGGGCACTGTCCTTATCATCACAGGCTCGTGTCTGCCCAGTGCCCACAGGTACAGAAGCCCTGGGAGTCCAGGGGTGGAGGGAGGAAGGTGACTACTCAGAGCAGAATGGGGGTGGAACATCAAGAGATTCTGTTGGGAGGCAAGGAAGGGGGAAGAATGATTTAGACAAGCAGCCGAGTAGTGGACAGGGAGCAGAAAAGCAGCAGTTTGAGGCAAGGTAGACATCTAAATTTGAACAAGCTTGGTCATTTGGTTTTTGCTACTTTAGGTAATGACTGCAAAGAGAAATGGGTCATGGAGGATGCACTGCAGATTCCCGGAGCCTCTGCACGCCCAGCACCGGCCTGCTCAGCACATCCCCATCGTGTTCACTTGAGCGGCATCCTGTCCTACACACCCCTTATTTTCTGGCTACAGTACTTCTGGTAGGACGTTGTGGTGCACGAGTTTCCCGTCCCACGCCAACGCACCCTCACCCCTCTACCCAAAGCTCTGGTTAACTGCACTAAATTTTTAAATGGTATTTGCAATGAATCCTTTTTACTGGGCCAGGGTTGATACTTCAGGTACGAGGGATGCCTGGGCATGAGGAGTTCTAGGCAATGCCCACCCAGTAGTAGCACATTAGTGCCAGTCCACCTGCAAACTGTTTGGCCTACTGTGTGTGTCAGGGGGCCATTTCACAAGGACTCACGAAATTTACCTCCTGAATTCTGGTTCCCATGAAAGGGATGCAGAGTATCCTGTTCTATAGAGCTCTGGAGGCCCACGGGAGTCCACTCCTGAATGAGTGTAATCTCTTTTATGGACATTCCCTGGCATCCTGTCCTTGACACAGAGATGTCTGAGCTCTGGATAAGAGGGCTGCCACCCTCATGGGTGTCAGTCACATTAGGCAGAGGTAGCTCAATGGGTCTGCGGGTACCTAGTAATATCGAAGGTCCAAGTGATCCACCCCAGCTCTCTCCAAACACGTGGCCCAGAAGATTAACGTGAATGAAATTAAAAACAAACAAGGCAGTGAGTGATCATACAAGGTAGTCCATGTCAACAGGCAAACAGATACACAGACCTTCTAAACTAGGATCTTGGAGGTGGGAAAGTAATGACAGGGACTCTACTTTTTAACATACTCTAGAGAATTCTAATGTCACCATCCTGGCCCTAGGATATGCTCTGGTAATTGGGAACCCCAACCGAGGTGCTACTGGAAGCCAATGGCAGGGGAATCCCAAGGCCTGAGTTGGGCCAGGTTTTCTGGAGAACCTGGGTTTGCTAGGGCGTCAGAGTTGTTCAAGGTGTAAGTAGGGCCAAGACTGAGGTTTGAATTGTAAGTTTGGTCCTGGAAGGGAACGCCACCAAGAGTGGATAACAACTCAGTGGACCTCCCAGGGGAGAAAAGCTAGAAGCCAATGGCCAGAAAACACTGAGGATATGGAGAAGGCTGTCTCAAGTTTAAGGTTTTTGTCAACAACACCTTACAATGCTCACATACAAAGTAGAAGATATTTACCACAGAGACACAGGGGCGGTACACAGAATGGAAGGTGGGTTCAGTTGGGTCCCCTGGGAACAGAACCGGGACCTGAAAAGCCAACTGAACCCAACTTGCCTTCTCGCTGGGCCACGTGGTTGTGTGTGCAGCTGTGTATGGACTATCCCTGGCACACGGTCTACCTGCAGTTCTGTGGCTGCCACCATCAGAGGCTCTCTCTTGGTCACAGTTTCAAATTCTTGGTAAAATAATTATCCAAACCTGGGGTGGATACTCATCCCAATTCAATGTACTTAGAACAGGGGACAAGGTCCCACACTCAGATGTAGTCATCGTCCCCCTACCTCTGGGATGAGGGAGTTGGGTTGTGGCAAGAGGGTAGGCTTGTTCTCAGAAGACATCACAGACTTCTGCTCCTAGCAGACCCTCATCCCACTGGTCTTTTGCTTGTGATGCATCACTGATAGACAGGTGTGGCTCTCATCTCTGTCCTGAGGCTTAATAAAGTCATAAAGTGTCCTCTTTTGATCAAGATAAGTGTTTTTTTTTTCACTATGCAAATACCCAGAAGTCACTGGAACATTTCTTAACCTATTTTAAACAATTTATGTTACTGTTTAATGTGTGTGTGTGTGTGTGTGTGCAGGTATGTGCATGGAGTTGGGTTGCCAGTGGAAGCCAGAAGCCTTGGGTCCCCTTGAACTGGAGTCACAGGTGGTTATGAGCTGCAGGTGTTGGTGCTGGGAACTGAACCATGATCCTCTGCAAGAGCAGCGTGCTCACGGAGCCGTCTCTGCAGCCCCTCCGGGTCTTGTAGACCGTCCACCCTTATGCTCACAGCTTTTGCTTCCAGGTGCAAGGCAAGTCATCCTTCACTTTAAAATACTTTGTTTTTAATTTAAATTTATTTTTTAAATATTTTACATTTTTTGTGGTTGGAGAGATGACTCAAGAGTGCTGACTTCTCTTGCAGAGGACCTAGGTTTGATTCCCAGCATCTACATGACAACTAACAACCACCTGAAACTCCAGTTCCAGGGGATCTGACACCCTCTTCTGACCTCCACGGGCACTGCACTTACGCACATGCAGGCAATAATACATCCATACACAAAATAGTAAACAACATATTTTGAAAGCATATACTTTATTATTTTTTAACTGTGTGTGTTGTGCTTGTGAGTACAGTGCTGGAGATACAGGCTGTTGTAGGTGCCAGGAATCAAACTCAGGTCCTCTGGAAGACCAGTATACACTCTTAACAACTGAGCCATCTCTCCAGTCCCTCCACCCAAAAAGAATTTTTCTCTTGCATTCATGCACTGAGTCCCTTTGGATTCCTTCTGGGGCTGGGAAGACAGTTCAGCGGTTAAGAGCACTGGCTACTCTTGCAGAGGACCTGGGTTCAGTTCCTAGCAACCACATGGCACCTAACAACCATCCATAACTCCAGTTCTAGGGGATCCTACACCCTCTTCTACCCTCTGTGGGCATTGCACACACAGATGCACTTACATTCATGCAGGCAAAATATTCATATACATAAAAATAAATAAAATTTAAAAATGAGTGAACAGCACTGTCCTCTTCTGCGCCCTTCAAGCTCTCCCTTATTACAAGGTGCCTTCTAAAGGCAACAAACTTGTCACCTCTCCAGGATGATGGAACATCCTGGAGAGGGAACATCGATTCCCTTTTCCATCTGACACCCAGCACCCCTGAGGTTTCCCAGTTTCTTGGCGTTCTGAACCGGCTTGGATCTCTGTGTAGAGCGTAAAAAGTCATGCAGTGCTGTAAGATTTGCTACAAACCCTTCCACCAGCCCTTTTCTTACCATGTCCTCATCCTCAGAGACTGTGACTTTCACCTATTTTAGCAGATGCTGTTGGTGCTGTGGTTTGTCCTTTTGTGGTTGGTGGTGCTGGAAGCTTGGTCCTCAGTGTTGACGAGACTGAGGTCACGGGACTTTTAAGAGGTATAGTCTAGGGGAAGTTCTCAGGTCTTTGGACCCACTGCCCTGAGAAGGGATTAACGTAGCTCTTGGGAGTGCGCTGTAAGAGCAGCCTGACCCCTGCTCCCTGGTGCTGTGCTCCCCTTCCTCCACACTCCTCACCAGTCGGGCGTCACATCCCGGAATCTCCAGAACTATAAACTGAAGAAGGCTTTTAAAGTAGCTTGTTAATGACACGTGGACTAAACAGTTAGCACTGCTCCCATCCCTATATAGACACGTTAGTACTTGCTACATCTTGAGTTTCCAGCTTTAGGTTTTTCCTAAATGGACAGGGAGGTTCCATTCTGCTTTCTTCATCCTCAGAGCTCACACGTGCCCCCTCTCATAGCCTTCTTTTAACAGTTTTCCTTATCTTGACTAGCTCAGTGTTCACTGTTTACACTATTGTGTCATGTGAGGCAAACCGCAGAGCGAGCTGGAGTTAATGTGGTTTTCTCTGTGCTTGATTTTAGTTATACCTATTATTAACAGATCATAAACTTCTTCAAAAATCCAGGTGCATCAGACATTCTGCCAATTCTAGGATCAGACAGAACTCTCCCAGAAGTCTGCTCTTACACACTAACGGTGCTCAATGGTGCAGCATCATCCTGGTGTCACTCCAGCATCTGGTCAGAGTTGTCCTGTCCCGTGTTGTCTTGTTTCTTGTCCATCTTCCTACAGTCTGCCACCCCACTCCAGTGAGGCATTCGCTCTGGGCTTCAGGGAGTGTGTGTACAGGAGGCTGTATGTGCTTCCAGCATCAGAAGAGGCTTTAGCTCCACGTTAACACCCAAACAGTATTGTGAACTGCTATAAAACTCAAGGTTGGAAATAATTCCCATCAGGACTTCTTGGGTATTTTGCCAGTCGCTTAGCTCCCAGTTGATGAGCCAATGGATATTCAAAGCTCTGAAACTTCCAGTGAACCAGTTGTTTCATCCCTGGAAGCTCCACAGGATATCCTTTCTGCTTCCTCCTGCTTTACATCTATGTGTACAAGTGCTCCCTCACCCACAGGGTGATGACTGTTCTGAATCTGTCAACTTTAACTGTAGTTCTACTAGTTCCCTGGACACAGTCACAGTTTAAGTCACACAAAACTTTCCTTTACGTCTATTGTTTGACTTCGCATTTATCACTCTCTATGCCAATCTGTGACGATTCTGCCTGCCCTTCCCCAAGACCAAATTAGATGTCGCTACTGTGAAGCCTTCCATCCCAACCCCAATACTGTGCCCATTCTCTCACTGTGGAACAGAACACTCCGCCGCAGTGCTCTGTCACCAGCCCTCTTTACTTTTTGAGACAGGGTCTCACCATGTTGCCCAGACAGACCTTGAACTTGCAGTCCTCCTGCTTCAGCCTCCTGAGTGGCTGGGATCACAGGTCTCTGATAGCTTGGTAAAGGCTTTTCCTGTGTAGTGGTATTGCATCTTAGTCACAAAATCAAGAGTACGATATACCCAGTGCAAGAAAATGGAAATTTCTTTAGATCTAAAGCTGGCTCCAAACCTACCCTGCCAGGAGGCTGGCTTTACATTCAATCTCATTACTTGGGAATCTTTTTCTCATGATTATTGAAAGGATCTGTGTCCCAACCCATGCTGAAGCTCTGGAGAAGTCCCTTTCTCCCTCTCTCTGTGGATGCTTACTCCAAGCAGGGGGCATGCTGTGCCTAAACCCGTATGATTCTAAATGGCTGATCCTCCTAGACAAGGGGCAGGGGAAATCTTTGGTGAAATGAAGTTCCTAGTGTCTGCGAAGATGCACCCAGCAGCCTCTGCCTGCCTCGTGTCCCCCGGGGCCTCCCTGTCTGCCTTGGGTGCTGAGAGGGAGCAGGGTTCTTAGACCAGTGCCCTCTTCCGTCTAGGAGGAGCTCTCTTCTGCCTTGCCTTGCTGGATTCCCAGGCACACCCACTCATGTTTGGGGCACCTGAGGTAGTATTAAGCAGGTTTTGGGAAATTCAAGTCAGAAGAGGAAGGGTCTCAGAGGTGACATCTGCTGTCGCCTTGTGTCCAATCCCTGAACACAAGGAAAGATCAAAGAAAAGGATAATTCTGCTGTGTGTGCACCATTTCTTTGCAACCAGTCTGCAAGTTAAATATTATTCCACTTTATGTGGGAGAAACTAGGATTCAAACCACTTAGCCCACCCGAGGTCAGACAGAGTGTGGCTTGGAAGGTCTCTGTGGTGCTAAAAGTCCATATTCTTTCCCTTACACCACCACTGCTCAAAGCAGAGACTAGCTGTGAGCCCAGGCAGATAGCAGTGCTGCTGGGAAATGTCCATTAAGTTTGCCCCCTTCTGGAAATTACTTGAGGTTTTCATAAGAGTGACTAGGAAGACAAGGGGAGTTGGGAAATGGCTGGGCTCTGGGATCACGATGAGATTTTAACTCCCTTCCCTCACCTGTGTCCCCCACACTGTTCCCCTTGTTCAGACTTTCTTGCTTACAATACAACCTAAGTCCCGTAGTGGCCAAGAAGGCTGCATGGTCTGGTCTTGTGTGGCTCTCCCCTCCCCTCCCTCTCCTCGCACTTCTTAAGCTACAGACACCTTTCCTTGGGACCTTCCTGTCCAAGATCTTAATATGCACTTATTCTGTGGTTCTAATTCTTAGAGGCTTCCCCAGCTAAAATAAATCACCTGCTTTCCAGACACTTGTGTTATTGTATTCACCTTTGTAGACAGAGATAAATGTTCTCTCCTAGAAGGTGGTCTCTCTTCACAGGCTTCCTCTTCTTTAACCTCCTGGAAAGGAAGCAGGGCCTGGTAATACAAACCTGTAATGCCCACAATCAGAAAGTAGAGATACGGGGATCACAAAATGGAGGCGAGACCGGACAAACTATCAACACTGTCTCAAAAAGGCAAGCCTACCAGGGAAGTGATCACTCACCTGGACAGACTTCTCACTCGCTTGGATTTGCACATCGTTTGTAATTTGGCTCTACCTTGTGGTCATGTTCACTTTACGTGCTGGCTCCAGAGATGAAGCCGTCTCTCAAGAGGCATTTCTGTCTCCTAAGGACGGTCTGCTGCCTGTTCCCTAGAGGGCCCACAGCACCCTAGACCTGATGGAATTTCCAGTTGTCCTTCCTTTATTCCTCCCTCAGGCCTGGAGCATGCGGATCTGCTCCAGGTATAGTCCTTCCATGCCTGGAACATGGAAGCCACAGCGGCTGTGGGCTCATGATCACATGCACCATGTCACATCGAAGGACAGCGTTTCAGAACACTCCCTCCACCCCATCATCCAGCTCTCACAATCTTTCTGCCCCTTTTCCATGATGTTTGTTGGGTCTTGGAGGGGATGATATAGATGTCCTTTGGGAGGAGCCCTCCGCACTTTGATCAGTTAAGAGTCTGGATTTACTGCCCACTGCAGAGAGAAGCTCCTCTGGCCAAGGCCGAGAGCAGCATAGCCTAAGGGTGTAAACATATTTAGAAGGTGGGATATAGCTTGATAGCACTTCCTGATATTATGAATGCTGGCCAGCAGGGAGAAGCTTCCAGATGAGTTCCAGCTTGATTTATCTATATGCTGGATCCAAAGTGTGTGTCTTCAATAGGGTCTTACCATCTAGTTCTAGGATGGGGTATGGCTGTCCTAGTTAGCTTTAATTGTCAACTTGACACAGTCTAGAGTCATCTGAGAGCCTCCACTGAGAACCTATCCAGATCAGACTGACCTATGGGCACATCTGAGTAATTGACTTGTTAACTGATGTAGCATGGCCCAATCCACTGTGGGTGGTATCAGCTGTATAAGAAAACCAAATAAGCACGAGTCTGTGAGAGACATTTCTCCATGGTTTTTGAATCATGTTCCTGCCCTGATGTCCCTCAATGATAGATGGCAACCTGGAAGTGTAAGGCCCACCTCCAAGTAGCTTTTGGTCACTGTTTTATCACGGCGACAGGAAGGAAACTAGAGCAGAGACCAAGCATAATGACAACAGCCACTCTTACCTTGGGAGCCTTTAGAGGCTTCTTGGCTAACAGCTCATAGGGAGAGCCCACATATGGCACTGAAATTTTAATAATCCATAGCTTTGGGCTGGGCCCGGTGCCTTATACTTTTAGTCCCAACAATGGGGAGGCAGAGGCAGGTGAACTCTCTGAGATGAGAGACCAGCCTGGCCAACATGGTAGGTTCCAGACCTACTGGGGTACAGGGAGACCCTGTCTCTAAAGGATCCAATTGAAACCGAACCCATAGCTCCTGGGAGCAGCATTACCACCCATGCAGGACACCTCCATTCAAACTTTTCAAAATCAAATATTTGGGGAGGACAGATAAAGGTGGCAGTCTAAATTTAATTAAGAACTGTTGCATGAAATGTATGAAACTCAGTAAAAAATTAAAAATTTTAACTAGCTTACAAAGTTTTCTATCTGGCTTTTCCATACCCTTAGTTTCGGTGAACTCTCCCAACCTCGCATTTCCCCACTGTCCCACTCCCTCTCACTTAACCCTTTCGAGCCCTAGTATGGCCACTACTTTCAAATCACGTGTCTTATTAACCCTCTCTCCTCAAGACACCATCACTCCCACTTTAACACAGAAATCAGGGTCTTGCTGTATCCCCAGCTGACCTGGAACTCATTATGCAGACCAGACTGGCCTCTAAGTCACAGAAGACCTCTGCCTTCCAAGTGCTGGGATTAAAGGCCTGCACCACCACAATTAGAGTCATTTGTTTTCTTGACAGCCATTTTGACTGAGGCAAGATGAAATGTCAAAGCAGTTTTGATTGGAATTTGATGGCTAATGACATTGAATGCAGTTTAAAAATGTTTATTAGTCATTTATTTCTTCTTTCCAGAACTGTCTGTCCAGGTTCATTGTTGACTTCTTATTGGCTGTTTTTTTGATGCTTATGTGTTTTAAGTTATATATTGTCTTTAAAACATTTTTACTTGATTTTATGTACCTGCATGTATTTAAGTGTACCCATATTGTAAAATACCCACAGGAGTCAGAAGAGGGCTTTGGATTCCCTGGAACTGGAGTTACAGACAGTTGTTAGTTACTATGTGGGTGCTGGGACCCGCAGCCAGTGCTCTTAACTGCTGAGCCATTTCTCCAGCCCCCAAGTTACATAGTCCAGATATTAACCCTATCAGATTATGTATAGTTTGTGAAGATTTTTTTCCTGTTCTAGATTGCTTCTTCACTTGACTGAAAATTTTTTTCCCATTTGTATGTGTGTGTGTGTGTGTGTGCATACACACAAGCATGTGTACGGAGGTCAGACAACTTGTGGGAGTCAATTCTGACTTTCAGTCATGTGGGTCCTGGGGACCAGACTCAGGTTGTCAGATCTACCAGCAAGCACTGTTACCAAATCAATGTACTGGCCCACTTTAAAAAAAATGTGTATGAGTAGTTTGCTTGTAGCACACAAGAACTGTAATGCCCATGGAGGCCAGAACCGGGTAGGAGATGCCCTGGAACTGGATGGTTGTGAACTGCCATGTGGGTGATGGGAACCAAACCTGAGTCCTCTGCAAAAGCAGCCAGTGCTTTTGACTCCCGAGTCAATCTCTCCAACCTTTTTTTGTTTGTAAAGGCTATTTGTGAGGACTGTTTCCCTAATTTCATTTCTCAGTATGCTCACCATAGGTCTGTAGGAAGGCTACTAAATTTTGCATTTTTTTTGTATCCTGACACTCTGCAGAAGTGTTTCTTATGAACAGAATTATGCCACCTGCAAAGAAGGATACTTTGAGGTCTTCCTCTCCTATTTACATTCCGTGTCTCCTTCTCACTCTAAGACTTCAAGCACTGTCTTCAATAGTAGGGACCGTTTTGTCCCTATTATTGGTGACACTGCTTCAAGGGTTTCTCCACTTAGCGTGTTGGCTGTAGGTCTTAGTTTTACTTTGTAGTTTTTCCTGTGAAGGGATGCAGGATACTACTGAAGGCCTTTCGTGTGTGTATGGAGATGATTGCATGGTTTCTGTCCTTGAGGTCATTTATATGATGAATTACATTTATTATGTATGGTGAATCATCTTTGTTTCTCCTGAATCCAACTTGATTATGATAGATGATCTTTCCTGAATTCAACTTGCCAGTTTTAATGAGAATTTCTACAGTTATGGTCATCAAGAAGACTGGTATAGAGTTTTGTGTGTGGGACTGGAGAGATGGCTCAGCAGTTAAGAGCACTGGCTGTTCTTACAGAGGACCCAGGTTCTGTTCCCAGCGCCCACATGACAGTTAACTCCAGTTCCAAAGCTCTGGTGCCCTCTTCTGGCCTCCCTTGGCATTGCACGACACAGGTGCACATGCAGGCAATACATTCATACACATTAAGTAAAAATAAGCCAAAAAATCTTTTTTAAAAGTCTGGAAGTATTTCTTCTCTACTTTTAAATACTTTTGAGAAACACTGGTTTTCAGTTCTCAAGGGTATGGTAGAGAGCCAGCAAGAGAACTCAGTGAGTACTGAGGCACTTACTGCCCAAGCCTGGTGAGCTGAGCTTGATCCTCAGAACGTACAGAAAGGTGGAAATCTCCTGACCAACCAACACATACATGGCTGTGGTATGCCTTCCTCAGATAACCATGTACATACCTACGACAGTAAATATTTTTAAAGGTCTGGTATAATCTATCTGGTCCAGAGGTTTTATTTTTTGAATTACAGCTTTAGTCTTGTTACACATCCCCTTAAGCTGTTTATCTTAAATGCATCAAGAAATTAATCCATTTCTTTTAGATTTTTCTATCTTGGTGGAACATAAGTTTTTATATTATTTTTTAATGATTTCATGTGTAAGAGTGTATGCCTGCACACATGTAAGTGCACCTGTGTTGTGCAATGCCCATGGAGTCAGAAGAGGGTGTTGTCGGATCCCCTGTGTTGGGGTAATTTACAGTTTCTCTCTGCCTCAAGGAACATCCACCCAAGAATGTGAGAGACACAGATGAAAACAACTTTCCAATCAACCAGCGACTTAGGGGGGAGGATCCAGCCAGAAAGTAGAAAAAGCTGGGTAGGAGACTCAATTAACTGCAGGTCTCCAACTTGGATGTGTGCCCGAGGTCCACCAGACTTTCTGATCAGGATGCTGGCTTGCCCCATATGAAATTTCTCTCTCCCGACAGGGCCGAATCCTTTGTAAGTAACTCAGAATAAACTGGTTTCTCCAACTGGAGAGCATTCTGTTCCCTCAATTCAAACCTGGGGGTGGGGCTGAATGCCTGGCCTCACTGTGAGAGAATTCCTAAGACACCCTGTAACCGGAGTTTTGGATGGTTAATTGCCATGCAGGGATTGGGAATCAAAACTGGGTTCTCTCCAAGAGCAGTCAGTGCTCTGCTGAGCCATTCTTTTATTCTTCTCTGTGTGTGTGTGTGTATATAGACGCCCAAGGAGGCCAGAGGCACCAGATCCTCCTGGAGCTGGAGTTACAGGGAATTGTGAGCCATCTGATCTGGGTGTTGGGAACTGAACTTAGATCCTCTGCAACAGTATGCACTACTGACCATCTCTCCAGCCCCAAATACAGATTTTAAAAACCTAGGTCCTTGGGGCTGGAGAGATAGCTCAGTGGTTAAGAGCACTGGCTGCTCCTGCAGAGGACCCAGTTGAGTCCCAGAGCCCACATGGTAGCTAACAACCATCTGTAAGTAGTTCCAGGGCAACCCAACACCCTCTTCGAACCTCCATGGGCACTGCACATGGGTGCGCTCACATCACGCAGGCAAGATATTCATACACATAAAAGTACTTTTAACAGCATCACCTTATGGCTTCCTGAATTCCACTGGCATCTGCTGCACTAGCTCTTTCACTCCCTGTTATAAAAACTGGATCTTCTTTTAGTTAATTAGGTTAAGAGTTTGTCAGCCTTGCTTATATTTTCCAAGAATCAATTTTGTTTCAAAAAAAAAATTTTTTTTTTAAAGAACATCTAGCCACAGCCTTCATTGTGTCGTGTGTTTGTGTGTTGTCATTTTCATTCAGTTCTGGGAATTTCTTTTCCACTTCTCTAATGACCCATTCATCCCATCTCCACATGTATTTCCTATGCTTTCTCTTGCTGTTTGTCATGTGATTAGAGTACTTAGTTATTTCCATTTTACTGCATTTGCTGAGACTTTGCCTCCCGGTTGTGATTTACTTTAGAGCAAGTGTTTGCGTGGAACATTCTTTAGCTGTCCATTTGCTTTAAGGTGTCATTTAACCTCAATTTCCCCCCCCCAGGATTTTTGTCTGAATGACAGATGGGTCTCACCAACTATTGCTGTCTGGAGCTCAGTCTACCTTCATATCTAGCACTTGCTTTTTGCTTTATGAAACTGGGAGCATCAGTCTTTACAGTTCATCTATAGAGCTGTAATGTCTGGTTGATGGATTATGAGGTGGCCTTCCTTGTCCCTTCAGATTAATTTTAGTTTGAAGTCTATTCTGTCAGGTAGTAGGATGGCAACTTCTGTTTAGAATACTTTTGCTTATCTTTTTAACCTCAAAGTCGGATCTTATCTTTGATAGTGGATGCTTATGCTACAGAAGGGATCCCGTATTCTGATCCAATCTCCTACTGTGTTTTTTGGTTGGGGAATTCAGACCACTAATACTCAGTTATTACTGAAAGGTATTGTCATTTTGATTTTGTAGTATTTCCTAATCTTCATTTGTTTAAGTACTTTAAGTGCTGTTGTAGCATCTTTAAACTTTCCTGCGGGCTCTTAGGTGTGTATGCTTTCCAGCCTGCAGTAGTCCCTGTCCTCTGTAGTCTTAGTGGTCAAAAATTCTTTCAGTCTGCTTTCATTAAGTATTTGTCTTCACTTATGGTAGCTATTTTTGCTTGATATAGTTTGGGTCAGCAGCTGTGACCTTTCAGAACTTGAAATACACCTTCCCAGGCTGCACTGGCTTTTCATGTCCTAAAAGTGGTCACTGTGGGCCTGCCTCCTTGTGACCTCACACCTGTCTTGCCACTTCCAATAAACAACCAACACAAGTAATGCTTTCCTCCTAAACATGTATGGAAATGCAAGCATATGTACCTTTATAATAATCTACCCTCTGAAAATAGAACTAGTATTTTGTGATGGCCAAATACTGGAAATACATCTGAGTGGGAGGGTTGGAAAACTGCACATCAGAGTTAGGCAAAGCTGTTATGAGGATCTTTTTTAACTGATTTGGAGAAAATCTAAGCTACAGGGAGAAAGGCACAATGTAAGGATGACTGTGATACTTTTGGAGTAAAAAAGGAGGGAAACCAAACACACCACACTAGGACAACCAGAAATTAGTCAAAATGATGAGGCACTTGATGAGGAGACTAGAGACAGCACAGGGAGCTGCATCTCCTGGAAGTGCAATTACAGATTGTTGTTAGCAGCCATGGGAGTGCTGGGAGGTCCTCTGCAAGAACAGTGGGTGCTATCACTGAGTCATCCCTCCAGGCAAATGAAACACCCAGAAAGGCTATTTTAATCACAACACCATGCATTCTTAGTGGAAAACAGAAGTACAAAAACATCAGCAAAGTCTCAAATGTGATTTAGTAGTTTTACAAGTTGTATTATTTGAGACTGTATTATAGGAAAAAACATTACTGTAGTTAGGAGCTAAAACTTGTAGTGTAAAAAAATAACAGCTAAAATTAAAAACCTTGTATTAAATTTCTATTGTCATTTCAAAATATTTTATGTGTATGTGTACTCCCTGTGGAAGTCAGAAGAGGGCATCAGATCCCCCAGAAAGTGGGGTTTAGGATGGGTGTCACCATGGGGGTGTTGGGATTTGAACCTGGGGTCAGTTCTCTTAACCACTGATCATCTCTCTAACCTGGACTGTCAATTTTAAAGCCATGTGTAGTGATGCAACATGCCTAGTCTCAACACTTGGGAGACAGATGAGGCATTCAGGGTTAGCCAATTTTACTGTGTGATTTCATGCACTGTGCATGTGGAGTCAGAAAAAACCTTTAAGGAGTTGGTTCTCATTCTACCATCTTGGCACAGCAAGTGAATTTATCCACCAGACCATCTTGCTGGTCTCAAAGTGTATGTCATACCTGAACATGCCAGGAAACTGAGATCAGCCGAACTCCTAAATCTCTAAGCCAATGTCACCACTGTGAGCTATTCCTGTTAGTTGCTATTTTGTAATTTACACATGATGAAATGCCTTTTATTCTTTTCCCATTATGTGGTTATTAAATGTCTAGATTTCTAACATTAAAAAAAAGTCTGAGCCTAAAGCACAAATCCATTTTATCTTGGCAATCTTACAGTTCCTTCATCAGTTATCTTCTGAAACATCATCCTGGTCCAAAGTTCCTCTGGGGGCCCCTCTTAATTAAAATTTACATTGTTTTGCCTGCATGTAAGTGTACCCATGTATGCATAGGCCCAGAGACAAGGAGAGGGGGCTGGATTCCCTGAAACTCGAATTACAGACTGTTAGTAGCTATGTGGGTGCTGGGAACTTTGGTATTTGGGGGATGCCAGGAAACCATGTTGTAACTTTTTAACAAAGACTTAGAAATCAAAGATACTATAATATAGGCTTAAGCAGGAAGGTTAAGAGACCCAAGAGGCACACTGAGTGGGTTTCTCAGAGTGGCCAAGGGGGTGGAGACTGCTCAGTAGTTAAGAGCACTAGCTGTTCTTGCAGGACTCTATTCAGTGCAGTTCTTCATACAGCCAAAGCCATGCCTGGGGCTCTCCTCCCTCCCCTGTAATCATCCCACTTCTTCCTAGTTCTTCAGCAAAGCTCAATTTGTGGGGCTTAGCTTAACAAAAACAAAACAACAAGAACAAGAACAAGAACAAGAAAACTGACAGCACACCACAATCCTGGGAAGATACTGTAAAGAGATGGAGGGCTGGCAAGGTGGTTCAGCAGATAAAGGTGCCCACTGTCAGTCAAACTTGAAGACCAAGTTGAATCCCTGATGTCCACATGGTGAAAGGAGAGAACCAACTTCTGTAAGATCTTTCATATTTAGGTTGGAATTCCCTGGTCTCTGAAGTAGAAACCAACAGAATGTACAAGATAACGTAAATAGAGAACGTGACTGTTAAAAAGTCTGGCCAGGGCAGGCCTGTGTGCTTGACAAAAAAAATTTTTTTATAGCAACTTGACACAAACCTAAACATAACCTGGGCAAGGGTAAGCTCAAATGAGGTATTATACCATCAGATTGGTCTGTGGGCCTCTATGGGCATTTTCTTGATTGCTATTTGATGTGAAAGGACCTGGGCTGTGTAAGAAAGCTGAATGTGCCAGGGGGAGCAAACAAAGAAAACAAGGTTCCTCTGTGGTCTGTTTCAGTAGAATTCTTGCCTTGGCTTCCCTTGATGGACTTCAGCCTGTAAGCCAAGTAAATAAATCCTTTCCTTCTGGTCATGCTTAACACAGCAACAGAAAAACCTGGAATATTACATGCTCAGGAGGCTGAGGCAGGATGATCACAGCTTCAAAGTGAGCCTGGCACCTCAAGTTCCTACTTCAAAATAGATGGCATAAGGCGGTTATGTACTTAGCAGTAGCTCCTCTTTAATATATGAAATTCTTAATTCACCCCCACCACCCAAAGCCCTAGCAGACAATGGCACACATACATGCAGTCTTTCCCTGGCTTTCTCTCCTTTCATTGGGATTTCTACTGGACTCTCACGTTCTGGGCAGAGGTTGTGGGTTGCAACATGAGCTACTCTTCCCTTCCACGTGCAGAACTGCTCTCTGAACCAGTCTCACGCCCAGGCAGCTGTCTGGGTTGCTTATTATCCTCTACTGCTGTCTTCTGGACACTCCTTGGTGAAATCATGGCAGGGTTCTGCTGTGCTGGAAGAGCCTGAGAGTACTAAGGTCAGCCTGATGGACTCAGCAGACCTATGACTGGGTCACTGTTGGTGGAAACAAGTCAAGAGCAAAGTGAGTGTGGGCAGAGACTCAGCAACAATTTCAGGACTTGGTCTCTGATTTGATACCAAGGACTGAGGGGCCAAGTATAGTGAGTTACTTTTGGAAGGTCAGGGACACAAGAAGCCAGACACAAAGGCCAAAGAAATCTGGGGACTGGACAGCAGTGCTTTCTTAAATCATAGCACAAACCAGGAAGCGCACAGGTCAGTAATCCCAGCACTTGGGCCTGGAGGGTAGGAAGAGGACTGCTGTTCTTCCAGAGGACCCCAAGTTTGATTCCCAGCACCCACAATAGTGATTCTGTTGCCCCTGCCAACGCTCCTTCCCAGGCATTACACACCTGCTAGAAGTATATACACCTGTACAAATAAATCAGTATTACTTTGTCAATTACTTTTTAGTCCCCTACTTGGAAGCATATAAACTGAAAAAAACTAAAACTACAGTACCATTCAACTTTTTTCTAAAGCAGGGAGAAGGTACATTATGAACTGTCTCCTGCTTAGCAGCAACTATGGGTTAAAAACAAAGAGCTTCACAAGGCAAGGAAACAACCGTTCTTGCAAGAATTCTTGCCTCTACAACCTACCTTTACAGGAAAAGCCAATTCACTACAAGCATCGTAGAACATAAGGACTCATACAGTGCCACCTTCTTAGAATACCAGCCATCCCAGCAGTTGAATCTAAGGTGTTGCAGCTAATAGAGCAGCACCTTTAATTCCAACTCAGGAGACAGGCAGCAAGCCTCTACACAGCAGAGAGCCTGTCTCAAACAGCACTTTTATTAATACTCCTGCCCAACTGCTGCTAAAAACAGCCCAGTGTGCAAGTCAATTCCTTTTCTCCCCTAACCTCAAATCAAATACTAAGTTATCTGAGAAGATTAGCAATACCCTCATTTGGCAAATAGAAATACGTATGCATATTAACTTATATGAAAGTCCTTGGACTTCTGGAGTTTATCAGTGTGTTAAATATCTAACTAGGGGAGTTTGTTATCTTGACCATGTTAGATTAAGACAGCACCTCAGAAGTCTTAACTGGCGTGGCAGGAATGAGAAAGAGGGTGGTGGGCCCCAAAACATTGTGTATGTTAATCAAAAGACCCAGTGTGATAGGAACTCAAACAGAAGCAACATAAAGGCTCAGCCAACCTCAGTGGCTGAGCAGGGAAGAGAATCAAATGGAGAATCAGGCAGGACTGTGGCTCCCATGATGAGTGATAGAACTCGGACCTGTCTAATGCAGAACACTAAGTATCTCCAAGCTTGTTTTCTTCACCTATGATGAAGAAAACAAGTGCTCACGTGTGTGTAGCACACATAAAGGCTGAAGTGTTACATAGAGAACTTGCTAGTTAGGGATGTATCTTAGCAGAGCACTTGTGGAGCTGGGGGTTTGGCTATATGACACACTGAAACTCTGTTTGGAAAAACGGTCTTTTTTGGATATGTCGTGAGTAGCCTATGGAGAATAAATACCATTATGTAATTGAAAAGTAGATGGAACCCCGTGTAAGGTAGGAACTGTCCAGATGAAAAGTTGTTTGGAAATACTCCAAGAGTTAAAATCTAGGGACATATTACCAGAAGGTTGAAGCTGAGTTTTACAGCTAAGGTCTGTCTGAAAGGCCTGTGTGCTGGCAGCACCAAAGCAGGAAGGGAGAGGAGATAGTGGGATGAACTGAGGTAGAGACAGGGCTCTGATCTTCTATAGTCCTCTGCTCACAGGTCAAAAGCTGAACCGTATGAAAATGTTAGGAATGAGATGGTCCCTAAGTGTGGGGAGGGGCGGGGGGAACAGTCTTTCCCTTCCAATGTAGTCACTGAATCTTTTCCTTCACAATTTTCAAGCTGCTGCCTGCCCAATCCAGTACTCACTTGCTGGGACTATGACTCCTGCTTTCTAAATCACCCATTCCCCAACAACCTGTAACCTTAACTTGATTCTACTCAATTTATTTGTGTGATGGAGTCAATGTTGCCAAAGCTGATCTCAAAGTTAGGGACTAGAGATACCTGCTCTCCTCAAATGTGAATTGTCATCTGTCTCCTAGCTCACTACCAGCCCACAGGATAATGCCAGTGCAGCAGTTTTAACATACTACTTTACTTGGCTCAAATCACTTCACTACTCAACAGCTACGTTGATTAAGGGGAGGTTGCCAACTCCTGTGCCTCCCTTCCATGTATTAAACAGCAGTTAAGACTTACCTCATGACTCCCATGATGATCAAATATAGTTGTTTTGGGAGTAGTGCTTGGCACATGCTAAATGCTCCGTGTGAGCTTTCAGTATTTAGGAGAAAGCTTCCAATCCTTATGCATTTAACTTGGTTGCACTGCTCTTGACTGAGCCTTTTTGGCCTGTGGGCAAGCACTTCCCTTCCATTCTTGCTGCTTTGACATCACCTGCATTAGGAAAGTCATCCTCTGTAGCAGTTTCTTCTACAGTATTTAGCCCCCTCCTGATTACAAAACTTTGTGTTTTACCATCCCACAACCATATTTAAAACAAAACCAAAAACAAATATGCTGAGCACTTGAGAGACAGAGGCAGGGGCATCTCTGAGCGTTCAAGACCAGCCTGATGTACCCAGCAAGTTCCAGGCCAGCTGGGGATACAGGCACACCCTGTCTCAAAAAACAACAAAAAAACAAACCCATAGAAAAGAAAAGCAGGCAGATTTTTTCTCCCACTGCTGGAGACTGGACCCAGAACCTCAACTGAATCATAACCTTATCTTAGAGGAATGATCAGTATTAGCACCCAACTGAAAGGTCTTTTTAATGCTAGTGTGTTCTTTTTGACACTAGGCCAATTCCAGAGAGAAGGCTTATTTTTTTTAAATCTCTGTAGCTTGTGGGCATACAGACCTACTGAAAAATAATATTAAAAAATCGTCCCCAAAGGACCTTCAATTAGCAATGAAGGCCTCAGACAGCAGTATGAAAGCACCACAGATGGGACTCTGGGAAACAGCATCAGCAGTGGGGTACATGATGCTCAGAGGTCCACTGCTGATCTAAGACCCTTGACTATATTAGAAATGCCTCAGTAACCAAGATGGAATTCCATTCTGAAACCCACAGTGCCTATGGAGGGACAGCATGGATTAGAGCTGGAACTGAAGATGTTAACTCAGAAACCAAGAACCCCAAACACAACAGCAACTCTCTGGAGATCCTCCTCTTGGAGATCTGGGGTGCCATCCATGATGAGCCAGGCCTACTGAGAGCACTTAAGCTTATCTCAGTTTAATTTTTAAGGTTTCCAAAACTGTAACTAAGCCAAACTTTTGATAGTTAAAAATCAAAGTCCATGAGCAGACTATTGACAAGACACTAAGTAATGGGTCTCTTTCCACTCACTCACCAACCCTGCAATCAAACTACTCCAGCCACACTTACAATTAACTTCAATGCTCATCTCTTAGCCAGAGAAGTCTGTCACTGATCAGGACGCTCCCTCCAAACACTTAAAGTACTTCTGAACTCTTTTCAAAACGGGACCAAAGCTCAAAGGGCTAGAGGAGCACTCTCATGGGGTAACTTTACTTCTTGGCCAAAATAAAAGCCCAAAGGCTTCCCTCCCATTGTAAGTATGCAACAATAACAACTATTCTTTTATCTCACCACCCCCACCATAAATTGTGGCCCTGGACTCAATCTGATCAAGATTTTAAAGATGGGAAGTGGACAGTCATTACTCTACAGCTGTTCTGAACTCTGCAATTTCAGGGCATAGCCTTTGTTCTACGTTCCTCTATACTCAGGGTTCTCAGCCACACTAAGCCAAACTCCCTACTACTTTTACAGTATTAAAACCCTGATTTCCAGAACTCAGAACCCATCTAACTCTTCCTGAACAGGACCTGCCTAGCTACCTTCCCCATCCCTTTCAGTTTAGTTGTTTGGAAAACAATTCACACACATGGTACCAGAGAGAAGTGTTATATTGCCTACCTCATCTTTAGTTTTAAACTCTTGATTAGGGCATGAGTCAGAGGGTTTGCTGCTTCTTCATCTATACCAGATCAGATAAGATTGGAGTTATTTCAGATCAATTTCAATTTTTTAACAAGGCAATGCCAATTACTGTAATACATCAACAGACTGAGAAGTGACTCAGGGATAGTCCTTGTCTAGCACTTTTACAACTAAGGGACTACACAGCTAATAGTGGAACACCTCCCTAGCACATCAACTCAAGATCCAAGCAGTGTAAAAACACAATCCTTCCACCCTGACCTCCACAAAAAATCCAGTGAGATTCTTCTAACCACATTCCTTCCCTCTGAGGCCCTACATGAACAAATCTCACTATGATAGCTAACTCCAAACTTGAATAATATTTTCTTTATTTACAAGTTAGAAGAGACAAAGAAAAGACAGTCCAAGGGGTCAAATGGGGCATGACGAAAATCCCCAGGCCCCAAATGGAACAGAAGGAAAAAGGGAAAGAGTAGAAAAAAAGGTTAACGTTAAAAAAAAAACCAAAAAAAAAAAAAAAAAAAAAAAAAAAAAGCAGCTCCCCCTCCTTCCCCATGGAGGCCGAGGGGAGGACCATGGTGCTACCCCCATAGTCTTACCTAGCTTAAATAAATTAAAACAAACAACCTCAAACAGGGCCCTTTGAAGGGAACAGGGCAGCTATGGCCTCAGGTAGCCTTGTGCCGGGCCTTTGCCCACTCCCACCAGTACCCTTGCCCCAACGCTTCATCCTCAACAGGGGATCTGTGCCCGAGAAGTCATCCCCATAGGGCTGGGAACTCAACCTTATTATTTTGTCCATGTCCCTCCTTCAGTGAATGTCCCTGCATTCCTCCCCCCTGCAGAGCCAGCTCTCCTATGGAGGGGTGAGATGAAGAAGTATCACAGCAAGGGGGAAGGCGGTGGGGCAGGGTGGTACAGGGGTCCGGTCCTGCGGAGCCTTCCTGCCCCTCTGGCCTGGCCCCTTAGCCCGAGTCAGAATCACTGGTGTCTGAAGAAGATGAAGATGATGATGAGGAGCTGGAATCTGAGCTGGAGCTGGAAGCGCTGAGACGTGACACCGCTACTTGCTGTGCAGATGATGGCTCCGTTTTCTCACTCGCTGAGGAACAAAGTTAAATGTTACAGATGTAGAGTCTATACCTTCACTTGCAAAATAGTAAGCTGGAATGTAGTGACACAAGGCAGACACACCTGAGCCCCAGTAGTGAAATTAAGAGTGGAGAGAAAAATTTTGCCAGTCTGAAATACCTTTCTTAGGTGGCTTTTTGGTGGAATTGAGCTGTCCACTGACATCTTGTAGCCGCTTCTCTAGTTCCCGTTTCTTCTCCAAAGCTAGCTCCTCCTTTGTCTTTCCCACAGGTTTTTTAATAGCTACAGGGAAAATGTAAGGTGATTCACAGAAATGCTCCCTGCCCCAACCCGTGAGGATAGCTGGTGTCACCAGCGGACCTCGCCTGACACTTACTGTAGGGCTTCCGAGGTTTCTTTCGCAAGCAAGATAAGACGTAGCGCTCAAGCTCTCTAAGTGTGGATGGTTTGAGTGTTTCAAAATCAATCTCAATTTCTTCTGGATTTGAGTCACGTAGCGAGGGCTCTCTGGCTTGGATGATATGTACCACTCGACCAAGCTTCTCCCCAGGTAACTTATTGATATCCAGACTCAACTGCCTCTTCTCATCATAACTCATGGGCCTACTCTCTTCTTCTTCCTCTGAATCATAACCAGTAGGTAGGACAGGTGGGGCCATCTTCGGGGCCTTTTTGGGTAGTCTATGGGCAACAGAAAATTTTCAATGGGTACTGAACTTCTCCCAGTGTTCAGTTTAGTAATTCTAAATCTTGCCTGGAAAAGTCTAGTGAACAAATCCACATTGTTTACACTGTGACTTATAGCTGCTTTTGCAAATATAAGTCAAGGTAATTATCTCAGAGAACTGTTACCTGGTCATTTAGAAAGCCTGCTAACCTCCAAGAATGGCATGGCATCTCTGGAGAGATAAGCAAGTCAGCCTGGGGTACCTAGTAAGATCCTGTTCTCAGAAAACACTCACTTGCTACTTCCCCCAGAAGGTCCAAAACCAGGAGGGCCCAGCGCAGCAGTACTGCCACTCCCACTCGCTTTCTTGGACTTCTTGGACTGAGGTGGACGAGGTGCCCGAGGTCCCTTGTCATCTTCATCAATCCCGACTCGGCCCCGATGTTTCTCTGCCTTCCGTTTCTTCTTTTTCTCTTTTTTCTCTCTCTTCCGCTTGGGTTTAGATATCGGGCCCTGGGACAGAGCCGCCAGTTGTTCATGTACTGCCCGAAGCTACACCAAAAAAAGCCGAAGTGAGGAAAGTAAATTAAGACCAAGGGGAAAAAACAAAATAGCTAACACAGATGAACTCCCTACCAGCACAGAGCCAGTAACAGATACCTGCTCCTGGAGTTCTGCCAAGCGATGAGCCCGCTCTTCCTCAGAATCTGAGCTTTCACTCTCTTCTTCCTCATCATCTTCCTCATCGTCCTCCTCCTCTTCCTCAGAGGAACTCTCACTGCTACTCTCCTCACTGGAGGATTCTGAAGATGACTTGGCCAGTCCAGGGGGCAAGGCAGTAGAAATTGGTAAAGGGCCTGGTTCCAGTGGCTCATCTGGCATCTTGGCATAACGGAACTCAAACACATCCTAGAAAAAAAAAGAGGTGGATTCAAAACTAGATGTGCAGACTGATTACATCCAGTCACCCAGCACAGGAGCCCCACAATCGGGGAAGATTCTATGCGTTAGAGATGCATAGTACAAACGACAAAATTTCTCCTTAGACACTAAACTGCTGTAACTTCAATTACACTCACCTGTAACTTCCGGGCCATGGCCACAACATCGTGGTCTGGGGGATTGTACTTATAGCAGTTGGAGAACATAAGCCGCACATCAGCAGCAAACTCCTGTGCATCCCGGTAATCACGATTCTCCATCTTTCGCTGCAGAAGGAGGCAGCATCAGAAGCTGCACAGGCAGAGACTCACCTTTCCCTGCCAAACCCAGACACAACAGAAACCCTCTCTTTAAAGCACAATGGGGATGACATTAAGGATCTGAACCTGTGGTTCAAGTCTGAAGTCAAAGAATTTGGGGTGGGTTTCTATGTCTAGAAAAAGTCATTTCTAAGTGACAGAGATGGCTTACACCACTTGTTTTCCTAACACAATACTCTAAATAATTTAAAGTAACCTCACCCATACAGTACAAAGTACTTAACCCTCTGCTTCATGATTTTGTAAAAGCCAGACACCAAGAATGAAAGACTGCTGTGTGCCCATAAGACATGAATATTGCTTTATTAATCCCTAGGCTCCAATCACTGCCTGAGCATCCCATCTGCCCCATGCAGTGGGTACCTTGACAGTGCTGAGGTCCATAGGGTGCTTAATGATGTCATGATAATCATGAAGGCCAAGGGCAGAAGCATCCACTGGTTTATAGAAAGGCCAGGCATAGGCAGCATGCTTCTTAGAGAGCAATTCCTTCAAAATGCCATTGCAATGTTTTAACTGTTCTGACAGCTTTCCTTTTTTAGAGCTCTGGTGCTGCTGCTGAGAGTCCGGCAAGTCTTTTCGTGGGGGCTTGATGGGGCGGCCACTCTCTCTACGCATAGGGGGAAGCCGCGCTGCCTTTGGCTCAAGGCCCCCAGGAGGGCTGGCAGGGGAGCCAGGAGCCAGGATGGCTGTAGGTGTAGGGGTAGTAGTATCTGCTTTCCGTTTAACACCTTTTTTCTGCAGAAAAGAAAAAAGAGCCCATTATCCCAGGTCCGATTCATCTAAAACCTTTCCATCCCCATCAACCCATACAAATCTACTTATGCATACCTTGGCAAGGGGTTGAGCTGGAGGAGCTCCTGAGACAGCAAGGAGTGGGGGTCCAGCAGAATGCAGAGACTTAAGAAGGGGAGAAGAGATGACGGATGGATGGGGAATGTTTAGGACAGTGGTAGGTATCTCAGGCGGTGGTGTGTACAGGGCTGTGTGTGACACAGAAGAAACAGCAGGCACCTGATGGGCACTGGTAATACTGCCCTGGAGTGCTTAGAAAGAAAAACAAGTTTTATAAGTTTGGTTTTATTCTCCTTCTTGTAGTTATCTGTATAAATCCTCCTTTCTTCCTACCTGCCAACTTGGCCCCCTTCTTATGGCTGTTCTTAGGGATGGTCACCACAAGCTCCTGTTCTTCCTGGGGCATAGCTGCTACTTTCTGTAAGAAGATCTTTTCCAGTGTTTGTGCCATTAGGACAATATCATCGGTGGGCTACATAGGAATGCAAACACAAACAAGGTTCAAACTGCCTGGATACAATAACACCATCTCTTCAAGGAATTCCCAACCTGAGCATCATACCCACCCCTTAGATTCCTATCACCAAGTGCTTAAGACTACCAAACTAATTTCTCCATCTCCTCCCCCAATCCATGTCAAAATACAACAAACAGTAGAGCCGAGTTAAATAGATTCTGCTCTTTTCAGGTCTCTAGAGCTTTCTGAGAAATAGGGTCACCATCCCCAAATATGAAATGTGCTCTACTTAAGTAATCTTTAATTATAGGTACAACGAAGACTTTCTCTCTGTTCAATAGCACCATTTGGAGGTCAGGCTCTAAGACCTTGACTAGCTGAAGACAAACTTAAAATGGTTAGTCTTTTCGTGTTATCAGAAAGGAGTAAAAGTGCTGTCTCTTGCCATCTACTAGACATAGAAAAAACTTACCTTGTTATAAATGTAGCAATTGGTGAACATGGTATTGAAATCCTGCATACATTCCGAGGCAGCCCAGTAATAGTTGTTTTCAAGTCTCCTCTTGATAGTACCCATGTCCATAGGCTGTTTTATAATTTTGTGATAATCCTAAACAAAGAAATGTTCGGCAGTCAGAGCCACAGGAAAAGGTCTGTTGTATGGAAATTACTGACCAGAGAGCGACACACACACACACGAACCCCCTATGCACACTCCCCATACTGCGGCCCCAACTAAACTAACATATAGAAAAAGAGGAATAGGATTTAATACCCACTAAGCGGTCCCTACTACCTTTCTCTAAACCACCCACCTCCCACCCACTCTGACATCTTCCCATCCTGTGATATTACCTCTGGGAATGACTATCCATGGGCTGCATGAGGGAAAGAAGCTAAGAATTTTGGCCACCGTGGTCCTCTCCCAACCCGGGGTGGGAATCTGTAAAATGGAGCCAGGGCACAAAAGTTAAGGAAGGACACTTGGAGGGCACGAGAGATGCCAAGACAAAGGTAACAGTTGGGTCAACCACAAAGGACCAAGAATCCAGAACTCGGGTGGCTATTTGCCCTGCAGATAATGGGAACTCCCTGGGGGCCGCAGCACCTATCCTAGGTAGCCTACTTGACTCTCACACACTCTTGCATTTTGTCCATTTCTCTCCTGCCTCAACTGCACAGTTGTTCTCTACTCACCGGCAGACCCAGTTTCACAGCATCCACAGGCTGCCGGAATGGCCATGCAAACTGATGTTTCCACAGAGCCTTCATCACCACCTTGTGCAGGTATTGCAGCTGGTTTGTGACCCGTCCAGGCTTTTTGGGATTGGACACCTCAGGGGGTGGCGGGTTGGCAGGAGTCAGTTGCAAAGCTGGCACAGAAGCCATTGTGGGGCTCTCAAATCCCTCATACAACAGAGAAGGTTTTCGAATCCTTTTCCCTGGTGCTGCTGCCTCTGGGCCCAGTCCCAGTAACCCAGCATTCCCTTCCCCAGGGAGCCTGCAAAAAGGGGAAGCAATATTAGCTGTGGCATTATCGTCTAAATCAAATGCTAACTTGTACGACACAAACCCATTAAGACATGCATTGGACATAAAAAGAAGTAAATGCCAGGTCTCCAACTGAACAAGCATCTCCATGTTCTTGCCCCCATCTGCCATTTCAGAGTCTGATAAACCATTTGGTTGAAATACATATACAGAAAAGCTCCAAGATGTCACATGGCAAGTAACAGTCCTATGGGGAGAAATCTTCAGCAATATGGGTGGAGCTGAGAAAGTGAAGCTTCTCACTAGAGACCTGGTGGTTGCCCTGGGGGTTTCGACCGCTAGAAACCAGTGAATGAGCCAAGAAACTCGGGTGAAAAACTTCCCAAGTACAGAGACACCTAAGAATTCACCTCGGAAACCTTGCTAAGCTCAGATGAACTAAAGCCACAGTAGGAAGCGACTAAACCTAACTAAGAAATCACAAGGTAAAACACAGCTCCGACAAGGGAATACTTGTCAGCCTAAAAACTACCAACGCTCCAACAACCAAAACAAAAATGCCTGGAGCCACACAGCAGCCAATGTCAAGGTCAGCAAGTCCCAACTGACAGCGCAGTCTGGTAGAAAAATACAGCCGCACCGATGGTTGCAGAGACATTCTGCATTCCCAGAGCCCTAGTCCTCCTCTGGCCAGATGCTGGCCACGCCGCAGACCTGACATTAGACCCGGACCTCCCTGTTTACATCTGTAGAGCGGCTTAGCTCCACCCCCTGCCTCAATTAAACTCTCCCCACTACCCCGCACGTCTCCTACGAACACCCCCATCCCTGTCTGCACCCCGGAGGGAACGACTGACCCCCACTGCAGAGGCAGCCGCGGAGTGAGGGCGCCCCACGCCAGTCTGGGAATCCCCGCTTCCAGGCCCAGAAGCCGTCGCCATGGCAACGCCACAGCGCACTGTACCGCTCAAGTAGTTACGACCCCCCAACCCAGGCCGGGCCTGCGCGCCCACCCCACCAGGCTGCCCGCCCGGGCCACTGTGGCGCCGACACGGCCCACCTGCACCCTCTCAGCCGCGCCCGGGCCGCGGCCACCACTCCAAAACCGTCGCCACGGCGCCCGCGAGCCGCGCCAACAGCTGCCGCCCCCCGCCCCCTCCCACACGCCGCGGGACCTACTTGTGGGGAGTCACGTTTTGGAGCATCTTGGCCTCTGGGAACCCGCGCTGCTCAGCCGCGGCACGTCCGGGTGGCCTCCGCTCCCCTCACCGCCGGATCCAGCATAACCCGGGACGTGGGGGGCGGCCGCGGCCCTCGACCCTCCAGACGACCACCTCCTCCCGGGCCGGCGCGAACGGGGTCTCCTGCGCCGCCCGCGGCGGAACTCCGGCAGCTTGGCGCGGTCCGCGAGCGGCGACAGCAGGAAAATGGCGGCGGCCTTCGCCGGCCGGTGAGCCGAAGGGACAGAGTCGCCGAACCCCGGTCGTCCGCGATCGCAGACAGCGTCGTCAATTCCGACGACGGACGCTCTGCGGGGGTTCCCTCTTCCAGCCCGGCCTGTCGGGACGTCTAAAGAGCCCCTCTTCGACCTCCGATGAAAGCGGATTAACACCCAAAGTGGTCTGAGGGAGCCGGCGCCTCCATCTTTGAAATCCTCTTGAGGGCGGAGTAGAAGGGTGGACAGACTCCGAGAATTGGGCGGGGCCCGAAAAAGGGGCACTCCGGGGGCTTCTATAAGGTCTGTACTGTCCGCCGGGGCCGGTCATAGGCCGAGACGAAGGCCATTTCCAAGCGGATGGACGCGGATTGTAATGGCGGCCCCTGAAGACTCTTAAGCTCTGAATCGCTAGGCGGAATCCTCCGGCTGATCCGAGAGGCTGCTCCACTCTAGCGCGAAATGGCGCCGCGGAGCCCCGCGCCAGCCCTTTATATATAGCCAGAGGGGCGGAGCTTCGCTGCTCATGCGCGCCACCCGGCTAGAGATTGTCCCCGCCCCTCCGCGCGCGCCCGCTCCCTCACGCGCGTGCAGGATCAGGGTCCGGGAGGGAGGACCACCTCTTCGCGGGAGCCGTTTCTATTGGTCCGCTTGAAAGGTGACGTCACAAGCTCCATTTCCTAGGAGTCGGTCACCAGGCAGAAGAGTGCCGCAGAGGCCCCGGGCAAGGGGCAATTCTCCAGGCCTCCGAGTCAGTTGGCGAGTTTTGGCGAGTCCCAGGCGAGAGCGGGACTGGAAGGCGTGGGGGCGCCATGTTCCCCGGGCCCACGGCCGGCCTGGCGTTCTGATCACGTCCTCGCGGGAGTCCGGGCGCGGTGCGGAAGCCCCGGGCCTGCGGCGGGCAGGTCGCGCCATTCGCCGCGCCTTCATTGGCCGGCCCGGCGGGGCGGCCGCTCGCAGGGGTGTGGCCGGGGGCCGTTGTTCTCTGGCGCGGCCGCCGCAGTGGAGATTCTGCAAAGAAGAAAACAGACGCCATCTTAGAAGCCGCGGCCTGCTCCGGGGCGGTCCGCCCCGCGGGGCTGTGTCCCCCGAGGGCACTGGCGCGGCTGTGCGCAGACCTTCCAGCACCCCGAGCTCCCAACGTGCCCCCAGGCCAAGGCCATGCGGCTACCTAGTCACCTGGTCGACCCAAAAAACGAAACGACCGGAGCGCACTCCAGCCGCGGAGCCCCGTCTCCCAGTGATCCCCCCCACGCACCACCCTCTCCGGCCACACCCAGGCCGTTCCAACCTCTTCAACGCCCGCCCGCACCCACCTCTGGCGGTCTGTCCCGGCGTTGGGCAGCACCCTCCCGGGCGCAGCGGAGCCCAGCGTGCTGCTCCCCGCCCCCTCGAGCAGCCCCTCCGCCGTCCCCGCCCCCACCGGGTCCGGAGTGCTCCCCATGGAGCGTCGCATCCGTCGGTCAGCGCCTGGGAGGAGGGCGAGCGAAGAGGCGGCGGCGCGCCTTTCCAGCCCTCCCCCTCTCCCCTCCCCCCGGGCCGGCCGCCTCCGAGGAGGGGCTGAAGCCATTTTGGGCGCCGTCTCGCCCCCTCCCCCCCACCGTGTTCCCAATTTGTCTGAGCAGGAGCCCCAAGGCAGGTGGCTGAGACCCGCACACTAGAGCATGCCCGAGCTTGGTCCTCCCCTACTGCCTTCTCTCCCTAGGCTCCTGGAAACGTCTGGGCGAGGGTCTGAAAGACGGGCGCCCCCGCCCCCCTCATAGGGCTAACTCGGGTCTTATCCAGGAGCTGCAACCGGGCCCACCCACCCTCCGCAACAGCCCTCGAGTTCGAACCTCGGTTCACTGCCCTTAACATGGCGGCCAAGCTCCTGTCTTCTGGGCCAAGACCAGGGCCAGGCCCACGGAGGGGAAGTGCGCCTCGGGAAGCCGGGACCCGCCAAGTCCCCGCCAGGGCTCAGGCCGGGGTCGGCCCGAGTGCGCGCGGCCCCGCCCGGGCGGCTGCGGCAGGCAGGGCCATGACACAGCAACTTTGGGCTTCTCCCCTCCCCCCCAGGGGCCCTGCCTCCAAGCAGGACTTTCTGCACCCGGCCTCGCGGGTCAGGACGGGGGCCGGCGGAGACCTGACACTTCGAACCCACACTGCCCACATTGCCGGGCCTTAGGATGATAAAAGGCAGCCAGACGGGACCCGCCAAGGCCTGCATTCCGGAAAATCACTGCGCCCTAGTCTCCCCCACCCCCCCATGACTCACTGGGGAGGCTGCAGTTGCTGTTGCTACTTAGTAATTTGGAAAAGTAACTTCCCTCCTTTCCGCCCCCTCCCCCGCAGCACACAAGGAGAGAACTGTTCGCGGCTGGGGGAGGGGGAGGAAGGCGGCGACAAAGCAGGCCACCCCGGGCAACCCGAAACCTCAGGAGCTGGGAAATCATTCCAGGTCCCCCCCCCCCCATCCCAACTGTGTCCCAGAGTCCCCTCCCCTGCCAGCACCCACTGCAGATCTAGACTCGGCTTCCAACACTCCCAGGCAAACCCCAAGCTTTCGGCCTGGAGGCCTGCCCAGCCTGGGCTCGACGGGCGCTCAGCGAAGCCTGGGGAGGGGCTCAGTAGGCCGTGTCCACGTGAAATCACACAAATTCGATAGGAGTCGAAGCAGAACTTCCAGCGCGCCATGTGACCACGCGAGCCTCCTACCCGACACAAAGCGCCGGCAGAGTCGTGCTGCCCAGAGTCCCTGGGGAACTAGGGAGTCGGCGCCTGGGAGCGACCTCGGTACAAAACTTCGGTGCACCACCTGGGCTGCCAACTCACAGAGCTCGCACCCCAGGCCGCCACTCACATTCCCGGCCGCCAAGATCCCTGCTCACCTGACTGCAGGCTCCTGCACCCCAGGGGACGCACCGAGGGGGCCACGCCACCCGTCGCCCCTTTGCCCTCCAATGGGTACCGAGGCACGAGATGGGCTATTCCCCTCCCCCACCAGTGGCCCTCTCCGGCTGGCCTCCGTCCACACTCCCATTGGTTGTCAAGAGTTTGAAGGACAAGTCTTCCTCCTCGGGATATTCTCCTGAACCCCAAGAAATTCCCCCATTCCCCACCTTTGGTAACGCATTTAAATGACCGACCGCATACCCGCCCCAGGGACCTCTGCTCACCTGGATCCAGGAGCCAAAGGGGGGGCGGGGGGGGCTCACCGTCCACCTCAGCTCGGCTCGGGGGGGAGCTTGGAATCCGGGGTGTCAACCCCCCCGGAAGCCGAGGCGGTGTGGGGGAGGGGGTGTCTCCCCCAGCCCCTCCCTTCCCCAGCCGCTGGGGGTGGGGAGGGCCTCGGGGCCGCGCAGCCACGTCGCAGCGCCTCGATTGGCTGCTCCGGGTCACGTGCACGCCCCTCCCTTCGGCCCCCGCTGCCAGGGCGAGTTTTCCGGACGTTCCTGAGGGTCGCGGGTGGAGTGGCGGGGGCTGCGCGGCCAGGCCTGTGCGCCGAGACCCTGGACCTCGCCGCTGCCGCCGCTTCTCCGGGTCCCCGGCCTCCTACGCGGCCGCTGTCGACCCCGTCCCCCCCACTCGCTTCTCGGTACGAGTTCAGCATGGCTGCCGCCGCCCGAACACGCGCGCTGCGCAGGCGCGAGGATGCACCCGGCCTGGGGGAGGGGAGCGGGAGGCCGCGGGCGGCGCGCGGGGCCGCAGTGCGCAGGCGCGCACGCCGTGGGGCGGGCGGGCTCGCCGCGCGCCTTGGGTGGGGCGGAAGCGGGCGCAGCCCCGGGCCGGGGGTGAGTTCCTTCGGTCTAGGCGGGGCCTAGCTGCGCGCTGTTCACATTCACAGGGCTGTGCTGAGGCTCTCGGGTTTCGGACCTACCGTAGATCCGTCTCCGGAGACTTGCTGCGGTTTCCCACCAGCTCCCTTCCTCCGGGATCTCTGGAAGACCATTTAATTTAAAGTTGCTGCTGCGCACGCTCTGCTCGCCTGGTCCCGATTCTCCACTGTCGGTGTCCGTGGCTGATGTATTCCCTCACGATCTGGAATGCATTCCATTAATATTTAGGCAGACAGCTTGCCAACTGAGGCGCTCTTGTCTTTCAGAAAGTCTCAAAGTCGTCCTTTAGAGTAAGGTGTGGGTTTCTTCTCTTCACCCACCGACGTCACCTCCGAGCAGGACGGGCCCACTTGCAGGGCTGCCTCCGCCGACATGCCGCTGCGTTGTCTTCCATATTTTTTATTTACCGAACTGTTTTTTGTTTTGTCTTTTTGAGACAGGGTCTCTCTGTAACCCAGCTGGCCTGGAACTCACTATGCAGACCAGGCCTGCCTGGACCTCAGAGATCCGCTTGCCTTTGCCTCCCGAGTGCTGGGATTAAAGATGTATGCCGCCACACCCGGCTTTGTTTTTCGGTTTGTTTATTCGTTTATTTTTATTTTATGTATCTGACTTTTCCCTGCTTGTATTATAAGTGCACTCATGTCATTCAGTGCCCTGTAGAGAGGGTTTCCGATTTCCTAGAACTGGAGTCACAGATGGTTGTTAGCCACCATGTGGGTGCTGGGAATCGAACTCGGGTCCTTTGAAGGAGCAGTCAGTGCTCTTAACCGCTTATTGGTCTGTTCAGCCCGTTTGTATTTTTGATTACATGATCAGATTTTTGAGGCAAGGTCTCACTCTGTAACCTTGACTAGCCTGGAACTTACTTTGTAGACCAAGATGGCCTCGAAGTCACAGAGAGCCTCCTGCCCCTGCCTCTAAAGTGCTGTCCTGCACCACTAAACCTGGTAGTGTCTCCCATTTTATGAAGGTGTTCTCTCAGTTTAAGGAAATTGCTTTTGACCTGGTCACCTTCCTGTTACCTGAGACTCTTCATTCCCTGCCCTTTGGAAATTTTAATCATCCATTCTGGTTTCTTAGCCAAAAAGAAAACCCCTTCAGAATCTGTCAGTAAGCTCTTAGGTCTCAGTTCCCTTACCAACCAGAACTGGAAACAAATACTATTCTCCTGCCTCCTCCCCTCCCTCCCTTCTGAAGCCGGCACTCTGCTCTTATCTGTAGGTTCCCACCACCAAATCAGTGCTAGCTGATGTTTCAAGGTCGTCCTGACTGACTTCCCAGGGCTCCCCTTGTTTGACTCTAGGTCATGATTCCTCCCTGACGCTGTCCGCCCGCCTGAGTTCTGTGAGAGTTTCAACTGTTGTAGTCCATCACTCCTTGTATTTTCAAGGACAGGGCTTCTGTTGCTTTTTCGTTATCTTGAGTTCACTCCTCTTCCGTGCCTCAACGCCTTTCAAATCTGTGGCTTTAGTTCAGACAGTTCCCCTAAGCTAACCTCCCCTCTACGTATCTCTGCTTGGATAACCCGAAAACTGGGGCACATGGAAAGCTGATGCCCTGCCTGCTCTGTTCCAGGGATGATGGCAGCCTTTAAGTCACAAAGCCTGGAATCCGGGAGCCAGTCCCTCATTTCCTCACAACCTTATATCCACAGAATCTTAGCACTTCCCCTCCTCACTGTCCCTTGAGCACACTTGTGTGTCCTGAATATCCGGGGAATATCAGTCTGTCCTGTCCAATCACCTGGCTTGTTAGAGCTCTGGTTCATGATCCCTTATCATGTAGCCCTTAGCCATGTGGCTCCTTGAGTTTAAATCAACATTAAATGTAACTTATTTCACACTGGCTTGCTTGCTTCAAGTTCTCAGTGGCCACATGTGGGTAGTGGCAGCTCTGTGGAGCAGCGGAAGCTGTCAGACATTCCTCTCATCCACTGCAGGAAGGATGTGCAGGCTCCGGGGGGGTTCTGCTCAGGAGCTCTCCCACCAAGCTTCACCCAGCCCCTAGATGTCTTTTGGACAGTGCTGCTCTGAGCTTTGCTCTTGGTCTGTGCCACAGAACTGCCAAGAATGAGCTTTTCCCCAGTCTAGCTCTGGTCTTGTGTGAATCCCTGCATTTTCCCTTCTGCACAATAGAATTTAAGTTCCTGGTCAGAAAGTTCTGCTTCCCTCAGCCAGCCTCACATTAGTTCCTCTTGGGCCCTGTACCCCACTCAGGGAGCCGTTTTCCAGACGTGCCACTTTGGTTTGTGCCTTGGTGCTTTACACATATGTTCTTTCTATATGGGGTAAGCTTTCCTCCCATTTAAACCCAAATGCCAACATGTCTCAGAAGCCTATTCTTCCCTCCTACATTGAGCTGACTTCTTGGTTCTTTGGATTCATTTTTTATTGCACCTTTTAGAGTTACATGATGACTGCTTTACTACTAGACTTTATCCTCAAAGCAAGACTATGTTGACATCGTCATCATCGTTGTTTTAAATGCAGCTTCTGGCTTAGTATCCAGATAGCACAAAGTGCTCCCAGATTGAGCAGATGTGGAGGGGACTTGATGCAGAAGCCAGTTGGTGGGAGTAGACTTGCAGTGCACTTCTACTGTGGGGCACCATGCATTGTACTGGGGAATCCTCACACACGGGGCCCTTGCCATTGGGTGTATACGTGAGGTGGTGGGATAGTGTGAGTGAAGCTGAAGCAGGACGGCACAAACTGTTTTCACAGAGCAGTGGGCTCCAGTCTGACCAGAGTATAAATTACATTACCTAAACAGAAAGGAAAATCAGGTGAATTTATCTGTGGAGGCCATTATGGAGGGTGAACCCATCAGGGAGACACTGAAAGTTTTTTAGCAATGACCTCATCAGAATTATGTCATCAAATAGGAACTCTCCTTTCCAGTGATTAGTGCTATTCACTTTAATAAACATCAGATAAAATGCGAGCAGTTGGAAGGAAATGCGTTTGGTGGTAGCTCGGGGTACTCAGTCAGGCACTGTTAACACATTCCCCTGGTACTCAGTCAGGCACTGTAACACATTCCCCTGTTCCCTTTAACCCCAGAGCCAACACTGTAACTGTCCCCTCCGCCTTCAGATAAACAACTGAAGCAGAAGATGCCAGGTTACTGAAGGCCACACTTGGCTACGTAGACTCAGGCAGTCTCCAGAGCACAGGGCTGAGCAGTGAGTTTCAGGTCTAGACTTGACATTGGAGAGGGAAAAATTAGGAGAGGGGTTTTATGAGTGAGTGTCTTTGAGCTGATGTTTGAATTAGCTGTGAAAGTAGGTAAGCTTTTTAAGGAAGGAAATACAAAACAATTCAGATTAGGTCAGGGATCAAATCAAGCTTTGGGTGAGCACCTCAGACAGGGAACAAGAACAGGAAGTAGAGTTGGTGGACCAGCCTCAGGTCAGGAGTAGGAGCAGCATGTGAGGAAATGGAGTGGGAGGTGTGGCCAGTGACAGCTCATGTTTAGTGTATGAATGCCTAAATCAGATTCTGGATCCTTCTGCCTCTTATCTCCGAAGTGCCAAGAATACTGGCCTGTGGGACCAAAACCAGCTAATCACAGGTGCTGAAGCTTCTTTGTGCCGTGGACTTTTTTGGGTCGGTTTGGGCAAGTTTTTGGACTATGCCTGACAGTATTTGTAAGTGAAGAAAATAAAATGTAAAGATCAAATTTACAGGAGTGATGAACTAATAGAATGTGGATTTTAAAAAAATGTATGTGTTTTGCCCACATGTATGTAAGTGCACTCATGATGCAGTGGTTCTCTGCAGAGGCCTCAAGAGGGCATTGAATCCTCTGGAACTGGGATTACAGATGGTTGTTAGCTGCCGGATGGGTGATGGGAACTGAACCCAGGTCCTTTGCAAGAGAGCAGCCATTGTTCTTACCTACTGAGCCGTTGCTCCAGCCCCCTAGAATGTGTTTCTAATTTAATGTAATATAGTGTTTCTTTACTAATATACAAATAATATGATTTTTTGGCATGTTTGCCAACTCCCAAATTATAGAAATACTTTGAGATGTCTAATAACTATACTGCAATATGAAAAAATTGATAGTAATTTCTAACAACGACACTGTCACAGGTGCTGCTAGTACTACGAAGATTTGTCTTGTATATGCTCATCAAATTATATTTCAGTTAGTTCTTTATTATTATTTTGCAACACTAGGGATTGAACCCAAGACCTCATGCATGCTGGGCAAGCAGTTTACCACTGAGTTATATCTCCAGCCCTCTTTTTTACTTTCTATTTATCACTTAGCCTTACTAAACTACCCAGACTGAACTTGAGCTCACTCTGTAGCCCAGGCAGGCCTTGACTTTGCAGTCCTGTTGCCTTCAGGTGGCTGGGACTGCAGACTCATGCCGCTAGGCCCAGGTCAGTTAGAGTTTATTGAACATCAGGCTGACTTTTAAAAATTCCACCCGTGGTCATAGTGCTGTCAGCCCGGAGTTTTGGGAGGCAGGGTCAGATGAAGCAGCCTCTGCACAGTGTTGGAGATGTAAATGATAGCTGGGTGTGGCAGGAGGTGGTACCTTCCTTAAATCCCAGCACTGCAGAGGCAGAGGTGGGTGGACTCTGTGAGATCTAGGCCAGCCTGGTCTACTTAGGAAGTTCTAGGCCAACTGTGTTTATAGGGAGACCCTGTCTCGAAGAGACTGAAAACAGCACTCGGAAAGCAGAGGCAGGTGGAACTCTGAGATTAAAGCCAGCCTGCTGTACATCGTTAGGTCCAGGAGGGCTGGGACTAGAGAGACCCTGTCAAAACAATAAAAAACCAAACCTCCAAACAACCCAAACTCCCGGGTCGGAGTTTAACCCCCTTGTGAGGGTTAGAGGCAGGCCAGAAGGGCTGCACTTGGGAATGACTTAATCCATGAACGGAAGGGTCCTGGGTTATCAGGGAAATGATACTGCACAGGCACACTCTCCCTGCTCCATTCCTGTCCCGCACCCACACGTGGTCATGATGTGTCCAGAGCTGTGAGTTCAGTAAGCCACTGCTCTTTGTGACCTGCCCAGTCTTGCATATTTAGCTATGGCAACAGAAAACAAATGAGACGGTTAAGAGTTAGGAGGTTTTCCTGGTGTTGGGAGCAGTGTCTGTAGTCTGGGGGTAAGACCTTGGATACACAGGCCAAGTAACTCAGATGACACAGGAGAAAGCAGAGGGAGACATGAGCACTCTGAGAGGAAAGTGAGCTATGTCTGTGGGAAGACTTACAGGAAGGTTTATCTGCTTGGTAACGGGATGTGTAGAGAGCCTGCAGGTCAGTCTGAAGCTAGCATGCCCAGGAGATGGGGACGATAGACACCCCTGCGCCATTCCTGTGCCCCACAGGGGCAGTGCTGTCTGAAAGGGCCGGTGTCTCCGCGCCTGCCCCTTCTGGCTCGTCAGCCTCACTGGCCTGCTGTTGTTTCCTTGAGGGACCTCGGCCACTGCCTGCCTGTAGGCACTTACTGCCTGGAGACCACCTCTCACTCTCCATTCTGCTTGCCCATCAGCCCTTACCCCAGTATCAGGCTGCTCCCCACTCCAGTCAGTCTCTTACTGATCCCAGTTCCTGTTTCTGTTTTTGTTTTTTTTGGACAGGATCACATGTAGCCTGTTCTGGCCTCACGTGACCTGCGAGGCAGGCTGGCTTTGAACCCCTCCTCCTGCCCCTGCCTTCTGAATGCTGGAATGACAGTTCCTTTGAAGATTCTTTCCCAAGCTGGGTGTGATGTCGCGCACCTGTCTTCCCTAGCGTTCGGGAGGCTGAAGCAGTAGGGTCACCAGTTTGACACAAAGCTAGGTACAGTGTGACCCTGTAAAACTAAAATTAAAACATCTGTTCTCATTAGACTGTACACTGACGACAACAGTCATCTGATTAAGAAAATTCAACTAGGCGCATAGAGGTAGCTAATAGCTATTTGCTAAATAAACATACATACATACATACATCTGTGCATGGTTGCACATGCCTGTAATCACAGCACTTGGGAGGTGAAGGCAGGAGCTCAGGAATTCAAGGCCAGCCAGGGCTATACTAGTGAGTTTGAGGCTGGCTGTAACTATAAGAGATCCTGTATTTAAAGCAAATACATAAACCCTTTTGAGCCAGCTTTATTCATATAGGATAATTCCACCTGGTGGAGTAGCTGTGAGGCTTACTGCTTACAACAATGTAGGTAAAAGAGGTGGATGATGTGGACATGGGGAGGTCACTGAGCCTGGCCTGACAGCAAGTGTGGGGCCTGAGTGGCCCTGTGAGAGGCTGTGGAGAGAAATGAAAAGGCTGCGGGTGCTGGGAAGGGCCTCAAATGGAATGATGCCCGTGGTGACTAGTGAGTGCGGCGGGGTGAGGATGTCTGTGGTCCACAGTCGGGCCTCGTCAGACTCCTTGTGTGAGGATTGTGTTGTCACCATCTGGTGCTTGAAAGTGGCTCCGATCCCAGCTTCCTCACCTTCAATAACTGAGCCCATTTTTTTTTTTTTTGTTATAGGAGTAGTCACTTGATCGGTACTATAGTTTGAATGTAGTTTGTTCCCTTGAATTTATGCAAGAGTTTCATCCTCAAAGTCATGTGGAGGTGGTACTAATAGAGTAGAAACAGAATTGGATTGTGTTGTTTAGAGATAGAGCCTTTGGGAAGTGATTGGACTTGGGTAAAGTCATTGGGGTGGAGTCAGTCATTGAATCCTGATGTTTATAAGAGAGCGAGTGGAGTTGGAGGTACAGCTCAGTGCTAGAGTACTTACCTAACATTCACAAAGTCTTGAGTCTGATCCTAGCACCCTCTCTTAGGGGTGTGGGGAGCAAATCCAGAGGCTACAAGTAGGGTTGGTAGGACTTGGTGGGTAGCTGTTAGAAAGGGTTGAGGAAGCTGGATTTGTTATGACTCTCACTGGTGGCTTAGGGAATTGGATGGACAACTGTATGATTGACTGAGATCTTGACCTCAGGAATTGAAAGATTTTGAAAAGGGAACATGGTGGGTTTGAACTCCACGGTAGCAACCTGAATGTATTAGCAATTCTGAAACTGATTTGCCTATGGAATGCTTAATTAGAATTCATTAGTGAAGCATCAAGAGGGCTCTATTAGCTATAATGTAAAATAGAACACTCACAGGTTTTTCTTTAACCAGAGGGCATTTTGAAAGGAGGAGGCACTGCTTTTCATTTGAAAAGTCCTTTTTCAGACCTTTTTGAGATAATTGGAGAAAATGTGCATAGATTGGTTAAATGAAGTTAAGCAATTTCTTTTAATTTTGTTGGTTGAGACGACGATGGTGTTATAATTATGTTGAAAAAAAGGTTATTATCCATTATAGGTATGCTTTAATCATGGACCCAAAGGGCAGAAATTAGTAAAATGTAAAATTTTAATAACTAAATCAACACTGACTCCTGCAGCTGATAGAAATGCAGTCTGAGCTTCAACACACACACACACACAGAGAGAGAATAATTCAGGATGAGAAGACAGTGTGATGAAGTAGAAATAGACTCTGATGTTCAACGGCAGCAGATCGCTTCATTGGCTGTGAAGAGACAGGAGGAAAGGAGGCATCAAGTCTGGGATTTGTAGGTTGGCCTAGAAACCCCAGAAAAAGGGGTCCTGTCTTCCTGGAATCCCAGAAGGTGGGTGTCTTCCTAGTATCGCAGAAGGCAGGGCACACCTTCTTGGGTGTCCTGCTCTTTCCTGGGATGGGGTAGGAGGGATGGGGAGTTCTGATAGGAGGTCTGATAAGGAACCAGACCTACTGGAAGGCTGAAAAGGAACTGGATGTCTCTTGCTAGGGGCCATGTGTTCTGAAATAGATGCAGCTCCCTCCTAGAGTTGTGGGGGTGGGGGCAGGTTGGGCAGCTGGTCAGTTCCTTCAGCCATTTGTCAGACTGATTTTCCTTCACTTACTCTGTAGGACATGTAGGACAGGCTGTGCCAGCATTTGATATGTAGACTATGCTGGCCTAAACTTGTGGTAATCCTCCTGCCTCTGCCTCCCAGGTGTTTGGATTATAGGAGTGACCCACCACACCCAGCTAGTACACAGATTTAGCCTTAACTCTGAGACTAGTGATCTGATGCAGTCAGGTATCCAAGCTATACTGAGAAGGTTATTTGGTTCATGATTGTTAGAGATAAAAGTTGAGGTCCCAGGACCCCACCCACTCTGCACAGAGAACACTTGGACAAAGCGAAAGCACAGCTTTTACTTTTGCCAAAGTGTGTGTTGTTGTGTCATCTTTCAGATTAAGCGAGCACATCTGACCCAGAAAGTTGGATTGGTACACAGAAGTACCATGTCTTTTCCCCATTCAGTGGGGTCGGCAGTCTTCCCCCTTGGCTAGTGTAAGGGAATGGCTGCACAGGAGTGGGCAGAGGGTCGGCTAGAGCGAAGAAGGACTTTGCCACCCTGGCCATGGAGTCTAGGAAATGTTTCTGGACCTTTTGGTAAACAGAAGTCTAGGGGAGATTAAAAGAGTTCCTTCTTAGCTGGGCATTTAATTTAGTGCCTTTAATTCCAGCACTCTAGAGGCAGAGACAGAGGCTAGCCTGGTCTACATAGTGAGTCCCAGGCCAGCTGGGGCTTCAGGGAGACCTTGTCTCAAATACACATGCACGCGCACACACACAAAGAGTTTCTTTTCATAAACAAGTTTTACAGGGTTTGAAAGAAAAGCCTAATATTGAATATGTCTTACAGTGATGATTCTCCATCCTCCAGAAATAGCTCTCATACTAAGAGGTGACATTGTGCTTGACCATGACTGATGGGCCCAATGGTGCACACCTAATTCAAGCTGAGCCAATCGAATCTTCTCTCCCAAAAGTGTGAAAGTTCAAAGACAGTCTGAGAGTTGCTGTTGCTCATTGTCCAGTGGAGGTGGCCATAAGCAGCTGGGGAGATGGGTGGACTCCAGAGCCAGAGCTGAGCCAAGGACGTGAGTTTGGAAGACAGCAGCAAACTGATGGTGACTGTCAGCACGTGGGAGTAAATAAGACCACAGATGCCACCATTCAGGCCGGTGCTTCCAGTGAGAGGGGCAAAGGCTAAAGACAAGCACCAGGGGACGGGAGGACTTGACGGTGTGGGGTGTGGTGCCTCATGCCTGTAATTCCAGGGCTTGAAGGATCGAGGCACAGCTGTCGCAAGTTCAAGGCCTGGGCTGTGTAGAGTTCCGGAACAGCCTGAGCTACATGAGAGAGGAAAACAGTCAGAAAGCAGCTGAAATGGAACCCATGAAGCAACCAAAAGGGAACATTAGAAAAGAGGGAAGAAAAACCAGGAGAGAGTGCGGAAGGGACGCCACAGCAGATTCCAGTCAGGAGAGAGGACACAGCCCGCTGTGTCGAGTGTTTCGGACTGCTGAGGAGCCACTTGATTTAGCAGCGCAGAGACGCTGGGGAATTCTTTTGTTGTGGAGGGTAAAGGGTTACATGGCAAGTATAAAAGTGGGGCCCACAGCTTTTCCTTTTTAAAAATTGATTTTATGTGCGTGTATGCATGTGTGATGGGTATGCTATGTGACACACATGTGGAGTCTGTTCCCAGCATGGTGCTCAGGTCATCAGGCTTTACTGGCAAGTGTTTGGTTCACCCTCTGAGTGATCCGGCGGCCCTTCCCTCAGCTTTTCAAGAGGTTTGGCACTGTGGAAGGTGAGGAGGCGGAGTTAGAGGGCTCAGGGTGTTAGGCCCAATCGTATCCTTTTTAAAATTGCTGTGTGTGTGCGCGTGCATGCGTGTGGGTGCGTGTGTGGCGTGTCTGGGATGCGTCTGGAGGACAGGGGACACCTGTGTGGAGTTTGTTCTCTCCCTCCACCACAGGGTTCCAGGGTGGAACGCAGGTGTCAGGGTTGCCTGTCCTGTGCTTTAGGGCCCAGCAGCCTTGCTAGCCCTCCTCCTCCCTCCACCTGGGGGAGTCAGTTCTCTCCTGCCAGCATGTGGGTCTCAAGGATCAAACTCAGGTCGGCAGGCTTGGTGGCCAGCGGGAGACATTCATATCTAGTGACGAGTAGGTGGTCGCTGCAATGCAGAGCCACCACCCTGTTCTTTTGTCTGTGCATGCTTCTTACTCCTTTAACGATTTCTGACATGTCTTTGACAGCACTTGTTTGGAGCCCCTCACAGGATTCCATGCAGGGAAGAGGTTGTAAGTGTTCGAACCTGTTGCAGTTTATGCCAGGATTACAGGAAGAGAGGAAGGAGCAGAGCAGCCCTGGCGGTCCTGGTGATGGCGGGTTACGCGTCTCCTCATCTGTCTGTGCCCCGCTCTGCTGTGTGTGGAGGACTCGGAGCCCTTTGCCTGGTTCCTCCTACCCAGAGTGCCGGCGGCCTGCGCGCGGCACCTGCTCCTCGCCCTTCCACGCAGCCCGCTTTCTTCTGTTCTTTCTCTGAATTCTTTGTGTCACTGGATTTGGTCACCATTCACACATGTAGGGAAGAGAGACTCTTCTGGAAGGTGGACTTATTTAGGGCTCCCATCCCAATTCTGACCTCACACAGAACAGCATTCCACAAAAATGTGGGCCTTTGAGCAAAACCCAGCTCACTGCTGTTTTCACCCAGCCCTGAGTGCTAAGAATGGTCTCATATTTTTAAATGAAGAATGCTTTATGACACATGGAAATGGTGTGGGATTTGCATTTTAGTATCCACAAATAAAAAGAGAGTTAAGGACAGAACTGCCAGGAGCATCAGTGTTCACGGAGCCGCTGAGTGGTGGGGCTCCAAGAGGGAGGGAGCCGAGCAGGGGCGCGGAGCCTTGTCCTGTCCCTTTTGCCAGCACTGCCCTGGCCTGGTCTCCGAGATGTACCCTCTAGTGCTTACAGAAGAGTTGCAGTCCTTGCTTAGATTACGGGTGGGTGGCTGGGGCTGTGGTAGAGTGCTTGCCTGATGTGCACGAGGCCCTGGGTTCCGTCCCCACACTACAGGTAAAATAAGGTATAGAACTGCAGGAGGCTCTATGCCACGGGACCTAAATCTCCCCACTGGCAGAGCTACTGGTGGGGTGGTCCACAAGGCTGGGACCCTGGATACTTGTTTTATTTGGGGAAGTGTTAAAATCATCTCCAGACCTGCCCCTCCCCCAACAGCTTTTCCTCACCACCAGCCATGCATAAACAGGCCCACTGCTGCTCCAGTACCTTCAGGAGCTCACAGGGCTGAGTGTTTGCTGGTTTGGCTGTGACTGCTGCTGTGATTAATGAAAGGGGTTTGGATTCCGTGTCAGAAGCACCAGTGGACTGTATTCACACATTAATTTCTCAGATTGCTGAACTGCCACGTTAGATCTTTCTCATTGCCTTTTCCCTCCCCGTCTGTCTCTCTCTTCTCTCCCAAACTTGAAGCATATACACCAACAGTTTCTTCCTCACCTCCCACTCCTCAGCCCACCACAATCTGGAGCTGACTCCCACTACAACACAGAGCGCTCTCAAACCCAGCATCTTATAATCACCAGCTCTAAGGATAAGCTGGAAATTCAGGCAAGAGTTGGTCACATAGGCCTTGGCACAGCAGGAAGAGGGTCTGACTGACTTAGACAGTGATAGATATTAAAACTTGGGGGTGTCCTGAGATGTGGCTCAGAGGTAGAGTGCCTGCTTAGCATGTGCCAGTGTTGGGTTCCATCCCCAACACTGCAAAAACTAAACAAAGAAATATAAAGTTGGGGTGGCACAGGAATCTCAGCATCTTAGCGAAACTTTTGACAGCTTAACACTCGCCCGGAGCTGGGAGAACGGAAGCATCTCTGGTGTGATTCGTCGAGGCAAGTTCTTAGACCAAGAGCTGGAGAAGGGAGATCTCAAATTAAGTCCTCACCGAAGGAATGCATGAATGGAACCCTAACATAATTAGGAAGTAGACTCTGGAGGGTTTGGCTGCTGCACACCTGTGATTCCAGCTTCTCGGAAGCCTGAGGTAGGAGGATTGCAAGTTCAAGGCTAACCTGGGCTACAGAATGAGCTGAAGTCGAACTTGAGTAAATAAGATGCTCAGTCTTTTTAACGTGTGTGTTGGGGCGTAGCTGTAGCTCAGTGGTGCTGCACTTTGTACAGTGTGGGGCCCTGGGTCTGAGGAGGAGGAAGAGTTGGAAGGTGAAGAGATGGGGGACACCCTGGTTGTAATGTGGTGGCTGGGAGGGTGCTCAGTGCTAGACTGATCCGAAACAGAAAAGAATGCCACGACCACAGGTTCCGAGACAAGGGCGGAAGCGTGTGCTATGCCTGCGGTTGCCCTGCAGAGACACAGGTGAGGTCAACAAGCACAGAATCCTTAGAAGGCACTTCTGTCCAGATGCTGGAGTCGAGTCACTCTTCTTCTCACTCCTCCCTCCACCACCAACGGCCACAACTGCCAGTCACCCTGTTGGAGGTTGAAGCTGGAAGTTTCCGGGTTTCTCCAGCCTTCAGACCTCTGGCCAGTGCCTCCTTCTGGAAGAACCTAACAGGAAGTAGGCTGGCCAGGAAAGCGGGAAGGTACACCCCGGCTGACTCCTGGCTCAGAACACAGTCCTGCAGGGTGGGCATGGCACTGCCAGACAGGAGGGAATAGCCAGTGCTGGAGTATGCCAATGTGGAAGGACCCGGAGGTGGCAGGGGATGAAGAGAAGGACAAGGAGGGAGCAGGAGAGGGCACAGAGCCTCTGCAGGAAGTGGGCAAGGCTGGCATTGCTGAAGGCTGCTCCGAATCAAGGAAGAATCAATCCACTCCCTCACCATAGGAACACACGGGTGACCTTCACCGAGCATGGGCACCAGGACCTCCAGACATTTTGAATTTGCAGTAATGAGGATCAGCCACCAGTAGGGTCCAGTCGTAGTGGAGGAGGACTCTGATCTTCTTCTGCACAGCCTCATCCACATATTTCTGTCAATACGTCCCTAGGACATTGGAGATGGACTGTTGGACAGCCCAAATCCGAGCCATATGACCACCACACTTCACATGGACCCAGATGTCCCTGCCAATAAACCATTTGTTCAGAAGCAGAACATTATTGCAATGTGTGAGGCTCATCTTGATGGGGCTGTTTTCCCATTTGCAGTGACCATGGCTGTGGCTGTCCTGATAGGTCTGGAGCAGACCCTGGAACAGCATGATTTTGAGCACAGACCCAAGCCTCACTGCAGGGGCAGCCTCTGGAAGTTAATCTTAATTCTCCACATGACTAGATTTGTAATCACCATGGAAACACACCTCTGGGTACGTCTGTGAGAGTGTCTCCAGAAAGGGAAGAGGGAAAGCCTACTGTGGATGTGAGCCATACCGGTCCATGGGCCGGTGTCCCCGATGAATAAAAGGGAGAAAAGACTTTCTAGGAGGGTAGAGGAGGGCGTGCGTCTGAGCACCCTGGCGGTTCGCTAAGAGGTTCAGGCCCATCAGCCTTCTGCCACCAGGCAGCTCTGCTCTAAAGAGTCAGACCTCGCCCTACTTCCTGACGCGATGCAGTGTGGCCTGATGTCTCATGCTCCTGCTGCCATACCGTCCCCACCACGGCCGTCTTCTGGGCGGAACTGAAATCAAACCTATGTTGCTTCTTTTAAAATATATTTTGCTTGTTATTTTTATTTTATGTGTGTGGGTGTTTTGCCTGCATGTGTGTAGGTGCACCCATGTCTTACAGTGCCTACAGAGGTCAGAAGAGGGCATCAAATGCCTTGGAACTGGTGTTATGGATAGTTGTTAGATGACATCTGGATGCTGGGAATCGAACCCAGGTCCTCTGCAAGAGCAGCCGGTGATCCTAACTGTTGAGCCATCTTTCCAGCCCCTCACATTGCTTCTTTCTTGTCAGTCATTTGGTCACAGCAATGAGAAAACTGTGTGTATGCACACACACATATGTATGTTTATATTACATTTTTCATATATGTGAAAAAGCTTATATGTCAGGCACAGTAAGAGACTTAAGAACAGTAATGATAAAATAGAACGTTAATAACATATGCTGTTATAAAGGTTGAGAGAGGGCCAGTGAGATGGCTGTGAAAGCTTGGCAACCCGAATCTTACCCCCCAGAGCCAACAGCGGAGAGTCAGGGCTGGAGGAACTGCTCAGCGGTTGAGAGCACTGGCTGCTCTTGCAGAGGACTCACATGGTGGCTAACAACCATTGTTAACTCCAATTGCAGGGGACCTCACGCCCTCTTCTGGCCTCCCACGGTATTGCACGCACACAGTGTACTGTATATACAGACAAAACATACACATAAAAATTAAAAAGAGAACTGACTCCTGAGAGCTGTCCTCTGCCCTCCATGTATGTGCTGTAGCACGTGTTTGTCCGTACTTGTATGCATGCACACACTAATGATAAAAAATTAAGAGGATGTCCTCTCTCAGTACCTAACATTAGCGTTTTTTTTATGATAATGCACCCACTTTTATTTCTTTACTAAACCAAGAACTTTCACCTTTTCACTTTATAGGTAGCCTTTGAAGATTTTGAACTTGAACTTGGTGTTTCTAAATCACCACCTCTACTCCTGCCCTTTGGGACCGTTTTTAGTTAAGACAAGGGTTACTGGAACAGAAGCAGTGCGCTGCAGTGGCGGTCTAGCAGGCCACGCAGGGGCCGCACCGGCAGGGGCGTGCACAGAGGCCCCCTGGGCAAACAGAGGATTCACGTTTCAGTCAGAGTGGATTAAGGTGGGGAAAGGTCTCACTACGCCCCTCACATTATTCTGGGAGTGGCCGCTCGTGCCTATAGTCCCAACACCAGGGAAGCTGAGACAGGAAGAGCACTGTGAATGAGTTAGAACTGAGGCCGAAAGAAAGCCTTCCTCGGAGGAAGGAGGCGGCCCTGGGGGTTGGTGGAAAGGATTGGAGCCCGTCACACATCCTGCCGCCAGGTGGCACTGCTCGGCAGAGCCCGGCGGCCGCAGGCTGGAGCCGGGCTTCCACCGCGAGGAGGGCCTCCACCACCAGGAGGCTCACGCTCCTGCCAGGCCTTTTCGGTACAGGTACTCAGGAGGTGGCTGGCCCCAGGGACTCTGCTTAGCGACTGATGATGCCAAACGCCACACTTCTGCCATTGGTGTAGCCTAAATGACAGGGGCGACTGTTGGAAATGCTCGTGGAACGTGATCTGAGGATCTGGAGGAGGAAGTTGGGGACTGGGTCCGGGCTGGCAGCTCCTACAACTGCAGAGTGTGAAGATATGGATCATGGACAGAACCCGGGAGCCGTGCTGCGGCGGCTGCTGCAACTTCTGTGGCTGCTGCCCCACTCCTGGGCGGTGCCTGCAGGTGAGCAGTGGCTTTCCCTTGAGAGTGGGAGAGCCCAGGGAGCGTGCCCGAGCATCCAAGAGCCCCGGCTTTTTGAGTGCATGGGAGGATCCAGCGACAGAGCTGGCATTCGTGAATGGCAGGCAACGCCAGGTGGTCTCGCCCGCCCTCCGTTTGTGTGCAGAAATTGTTCTGCCCCCTGTGCAGGTGAAGAAAACGAGATTCAGCTGGTTAAAAAAATGTTAGAACTGGGCTTTGAACAAAGGAGTTATTTTCAAGCCAGGTGTGGCGGTGAAAGACTAAGCCCAGCACGTAGAGAGGGTGGAGCCAGCTTGATCAGGCCTTGAAGGCCGGCCTCAGCTACTTGGCCATGCCTTGTCTCAAAAGTCCACAAAGTGAGTTATCTCCATTTTTTCTCTCAGGAACCTGCCCCAGTCTGTCATCCACCCACTGTGAATTTAGAAACCTTCTCTGTGACGGCTGGGCGGTGTGGATGGCCTCTCACTCCTAAGGCTTTGTTATTCTGGATGTTGGTTGAAAACTTTCCTGCTGTCTGGGGGATTCGAGTCAGGAGTTTCAAAGAGGAATATTATTTCCTGCTGCCAGGGGGTCACTTCCCTTGTTCCTGTCAGCTCAAGGTCTGGAGTAGAGGGGAGTCCAGAGACTGGCTTTCGATCTGTGTTTCTGGGTATCCTTGGGTGGTGTCATTATGGCTCAGGCAGCTGCTGACCCTTCTTTGCCCTCCCCTCCTGAGACAGGAAACTCTTCCGAGGCTTTTGAGAATCCATGTGGCTGTGGCCTTATTAAAGTAGACAAAGTCATCCCCCCCGGGGGGGGGGGGCTCTGCTGAAGTGCTTGGCTAGGTACTGAGAATGTAAGCTGGAGTTCAGTTTCCACCTGCCCCCGTGGCTGGTACGTAAGTACGCGCCAGCAAAGTGAGCCTGAATCTGTTGCTTCCGTCAGCAAACTTGCTTTTTTTGTTTGTTTTAGACAGGGTCTCATATTGCCCAGACTGGCCTTAAATTCTCTACATAGCTCAGGATGACTCCTCTTGAGTCTACTTTCCAAGTCCTGGAATGACAGTCACGACACCTTACATTTTTTGTCCTTTTTTTGCTTTTTGCTTCTCTAAGTATTGTGCAAGGGAGGGGGTTTAGAGATTCCTTAATTTCTTCTCCCCACCTTCTTGAACAAGCAGGAGATGAAGAGGTTCTACCATGTCTCTACTGCAACCCATGAAGTAGACCTTGGAGTTTTCTAACCTGAAGAGAACTTGGGAGTCCTCCCCCTGAGCCCGCTCCTGTCTCTGCAGCTCCTGCCCCAACCTGGAGAGCTGACCTGCAGAACCACACATTCCGGCACACGCTGTTCTGCCAGGATGGGAGTCCCGGCCTGGAGCTCACCGAGACCTACGACGAAGATCTGCTTTTCTCCTTTGACTTCTCCCAGAACATCCGAGTACCCCGCCTGCCAGAATTTACAGACTGGGCTCAGGATCAGGGAGATAGCCCTGATATTTTATTTGACAAAAACTTCTGCGAGGTGTTGACTGGGCATGTGGGCCCTCAACTTGAGGGGAAAATCCCAGTGTCCAGAGGTCAGGGGATGTTCAGGGTGTCGGGGGGCCGGGGGCTGTGGTCTCACCCCTCAACACTTCTTCACATCCTCTCACCTCTCTCCTGTCATGAGCTGCTTGGCACTTTGCTTTTCTGCCTCAACATCTCTTTCCCATCAGCACTCTGTGCTTTGCTGTGGGAAGGATACAGTTCAGAGCAATGTGCAGGCAATGAAAAGCATCTATTGAACTTGATGAATTTGACGGGTTGGTTGATCCTGTTGAGTCAGCACTTGTGTTACTGCGCTTAGCAACTAGAAGGGAGCAGAAAAGAATCTTGCCGTGAGCCTACTTTTTAAAAACGTTTCTTTGATTTATTTTTTTTCTATGTGTATGAGTGTTTTGCCTGCATGTTTGTAAGTGCACCCCTGCATTCAGTGCCTGAGGAGGTGAGAAGAGGGCATCGGATCTGGAACTGTAGTTAGTGATGCTATTGGGCTGTCACATGGGTGCTGGAAACACAATTTGGGTCCTCTGCAAGAGCAGCCAGTATTCTTAACTGCGGAGCTGTCTCTCCAGCCCAGACCTGTGTTTTTATGAAAAGCCAGTGATTAGAATCCTGCCTGGGTCTAGACAGGAAGTACTGCTGGAAGTCAGGGCAGCTGAGTCCCTAGTGGCCTCTAGCTGCAGATCTTGGCTAGAAGACCCCTCCCACAGCCGCAGATCCTTCTTCATCTCTATATTGACTCCATCTCTGCCCTCTCCAAGCACAATGGTACTATCTATACTTGTCCTTTCTTTCCCTGTTCCCCCAATCCCACCAGGTTTTCCAGCCGCTGAGGTATTCACGCTGAAGCCCCTGGAGTTCGGCAAGCCCAATACACTGGTCTGCTTTATCAGCAATCTCTTCCCACCGACCTTGACTGTGAGCTGGCAGCATCACTCCATCCCCGTGGAGGGAGCCAGGCCCCCCACTTTTGTCTCAGCCATTGATGGGCTGACCTTCCAGGCCTTCTCCTATTTAAACTTCACACCGGAACCCTATGACCTTTACTCCTGCATCGTGACTCACGAAATTGACCGCTACACAGCAATTTCCTATTGGGGTGAGGCCCTTCCCCCTGGAAGTCTAGTCCCTCGAGGGACAGGAAGGGACAGGCCCATGGCAGGGACATGATTCAGTCCATTCTCACTTTAGCCAGCTCAAGCTTCCACACCTCAGTTCTCCCTCATTACCTCAGTACTCAGGGAGCCCCGGGTGGAGGGTTCCTCAGGCAGGTCTCCAGGCTGACCTCCAGACCTCTGCTCTAGTGCCCCAGAACGCCCTGCCTTCGGACCTCCTGGAGAATGTGCTGTGTGGCGTGGCCTTTGGCCTGGGAGTACTGGGCATCGTCGTGGGTGCTGCCCTCCTCATCTGCTCCCTAAAGCCTTGCTCAGGTGGTAAGTCCTCTGGAGTGGGGAGCCGGGTGAAGGTGTGCGAGTGGGCGTGTGGCAGGATTGCATTGCGCCATGGGGGGTGTGCAGTGGTATACAGGTCCTTGGGTGTGGGGGCCTGTTTCCAGCATGATGGTCCGTATCCTGCTATCTGATGGTCCAGTCACACCCACAGTCATGTGTCACAGAAATGACTTTCAGTACGGGAGGTACGACCTGAGCACTTGTAGGAAAGATGCTTGGAGATGATTTGGGAATGAGGTTGATCTCAGTTGGGTGTGCTGTAGGCAGAGGGGGACCTTTGAGGGGGAAGGCGGTCCTCCTGCTGACCTGCCTCCATCTCAATCTCTTCTCAGACTGATTCTTCCTGACTAGAGCTTGGAGAGGCTCCAGCCAGCTGAGCAGGGCATGACCAGGCTTTGCATGCCCTGCCAGGATCACTCATCCCAGCAGAAGTCCCCGGGGCTCTTCAGGGTGTGTGTGTGTGGGCCTTGCAGGTGTCAGAGCTGAGGTTCTGCTGTCCCTGGGCTTGCCTCCAGAGAAGCCCAGATCAAGACAATAAACCTCGTTTCTTGATACCAGCACAACATTCTCTCTCTTCCTCCTCCACCCCAGCAGGCCCTCTATCTGCCCCCCAGCCCAGCGTAGCTTCTTTTTAAACTCCTGGCATTTGCTTCTAGATACCTCGACTTGATTAGATTGTTATTTCAATCAGCATGCCATAACCTGGACACAGCTGGCCCTCATTAGAGGGGAGACAGGGAAAACCCCTCAGTCCCCAGCCAAGCTCTCATTCTCTGGTCTCAGTCCAGTGATGACTTTTTATCTCCATCAGCTTGTGCAAAATTCTGGAGGAAGGCAGAGCTGTTTTCCAGTAACCTGCTCCCCAAATATTTGAGGAAGCTGCGTGTGTTTGGGGTATTCTCCCCACCCCACTTTTCTGTGACTGGGAATATGTATGACTTCTTCCTGCTTCCTTGAGGAATACCTAGCTCTCTCCAGCCCCTAGGTAGATGGGAATCTAGGAGCTCAAGAGTGGGAAGCATCCACCCCCAGCTCCTCTTCTGATTGGCTGAGTCAGTCCTTTGCAGACTTCCTCAGTGAGTCCCTGAAGTGAGGTGGGAGTAGCCTGGAAGGGCCGGGAATCCACGTGTTCCACGGTCTGTTCAGTGGCCTCAGTGAACTCTCCTTAGGAGAGCTGTGTGGTCTGTCCTGGGCTGATGGTGGGAGCCCGCAGCACGCACCCACTAGTGGTAAACAGCCCTGAATGCACTTCGTTCTTGCTGTCCGTGGGGTGTGGGGGATGGCTAGCATCAAGCTTACCAGTGAGATTATTTTGGAATTGGCCGGGCAGTCTCTGTTTTTCTCATGTTATCAGAGTCTAATCTGGGGAAAAGCATCCGGTCCCTCCCAGGAGTTGGCTCTATCTCCGGACTGTTCATTAATAAGACCTGCGTGTGTGGATGAAGATGTGAGCTCCGAAGCTGGACTGATGGGGGTTCAGTCATGACTGCTAGTCTTTTCCTGTGAACTCTTGGAGATGCTGACTGTCTGTGCTTTGCTGTCATTAAAAGTAAAGTACGATAATAAAAACGCCGTGTGCCTTAGAGAGTTGATGTGAGTGTGATGTTTATAAGGTTTTTTTTTTTTTGTATTTTTGAGACAGGGTCTCCCTGTAGCCCCAGCTGGCCTGGAACTCACTATGTAGACCTGGCTGGCTTTGAACTCAGAGAGATGCGCCTCCCTCTGCTGCCATGTCCCACCTGTTAGTTTGTCTTTGTAATGCTGACTTTAAACCCAGGACCTCTTGCATGTTAAGAAAGTGCTCAGTTACCAAACTACATCCCCAATTCTGTGAATTTCAAATAAGTTAACATCTGTACAATGCTGAGAACAGTGTTTGGCACACAGGAAAAAGTGAATAATAATGCACAAACCCCACAGAGCTTAGCCGCGCTGGTCACCTTTGCCTGTGCGTGTGTGTGTGCGCACATGTGTGTCAGAGAGAGAGAGAGAGAGGAGAGAGACAGAGAGACAGAGAGAGAGATTTTGGGCGTGTGTGTGCTACGGAACTCGTGCGGAGGTCAGAGGACAGCTTGAGGAAGGCTGGCTTTCTCCTTCCACCACAGAGGTTCTGAGGATTGAACTCACCTTCACCTGTTTGTCATTTGTCAGCCCTTTTCTTTGAATTTTTAGAGAAAGCCTTATGTAGCCCAGGCTGGCCTCAAATTCCTTATGTAGCTGAGGATGACCTTGAATTCCTGCACCCCCTGGTCCATCTTCTAAGTGCTGGGATTACAGATGTGCACTGCCGTGTTGGGGTCGGGTACCTTCTTCTAATCCAGAAACGTTACCCACCAGGAATCCCAAGCTTGTGGTCTCATTCCTCATTCTGCCATGATGCTGTGCCGCTGTCCATTTCACTCCAGAGCACTTGGCCCCGTTCTTCCCTGTCTGCTGAAGGATTCTACTCTCTTCAGCTTGTCCTCATCCCAACCAGCTCTAGGTCCAACTCGCTTTCAGCTCCTTGTAGGAATCTCCCCAGACCCTCCGACTCTAATCCATTTTTCTTTTTTGTTTGTTAGTTTTGAGACCGGATTTCCCTGTAGCCCTGGCTGATCTGGAACTCAGCTATGTAGACCAGGCTGGTCTTACCCTCATAGAGATCCACCTGCCTCTGCCTCCCAAGTGCTGGGATCAAAGGCATGCACCCCCATGCCTGACTCATACAATATATTTTGATCATATTCAGACCCCCTCCTCCATCTCCTCTTAGATACACCCCTACCTCCCTATATGTCATTCATGTTTTCTGTTATTTTTAAAGGCCTATGAGTCTAATTTGTGTTTCCCAGATACTTTAATCCACTTTTCTTAAGCTTTTGAAAGATAGAGAGCTGAACTGGGATGCTCAAGGTATGTTGTCTGATCCCTCATATTAATTTATTGGTCTATGCTTCCGCAGTTCATGGATCAGAGAGAGTTTGTGCTCCCACCAACAGAGTGAGAGAGCTCTCATTGTCCTCTGTCCCCACCAACGCCTGGAGTCACCTGCCTTTCTGATGCTGGTGGCGAGGCGGGCGTGGGCTGGACTTTCATCTGCTCGTCTTGCTGAGTTGGTGAGGCTGAATCTTTTCGTGCGTTCCTTTTCCTGTGAGCTGCTGACTGATACACTTGTCAGTCTTTGTTTTGAGATGGAATCTCATGTAACGCAGGTGGCCTCAGACTCTGTGTAGCTGGGGATGACCTTGAGCCCGATGCTTCACCTCCACCCTGTGTGCTACTAGGTGGCACATGGCCATTTTGCTAAAAGAATTTTGGTCTTTTTTTGAGATAGGGTCTCCCTGTAGCCCCAGCTGACCTAGAACTTGCTATATAGACTAGGCCTGCCTTAATCTCACAGAGATTTGCCCACCTCTGCCTCCTCCAGAGTACTGGAATTAAAGTTGAGCACCATCAAGCCTGGCACATTCTGTAAGTTTTTAAATTATACTTTCTTTTTTTTGCGTGTGTGTGTAACTTTGGGGGACATGTGCATTCTATGCAATAATCTCAAGCCAGAAAAGATACCAAAAATGCCTTCTTTTGAGCAATCCCAGCACTGGGAAGGCTGAGAAGGAAGATCACCACAGGTTCGAGACCAGTATGGGCTATATGTGAGAACGTGTCCCCCCCCCCAAAAAAAAAAACCCAAAACTAAAAAAGAAGATTATTTTACCTTCCAGCTGACTGCTTACCAGTGAAATTTGCATACAATTTATTCCTTGAATAGAATTATTTAACTTTGGCTGTCAAAGCCCTGTGGTCTGGTCTCCTGATGTCAGCTTAATATTACAAGAGGCAGAGTAGCCAGGCAAGTTTCTTTCCGTTATAAAATGGAGGCTTGAGTGAAGACCATCTGACCGGAAGAAGAAACTGAGAACTTACACAGAATGAATTTAGGAAGTGTCTAGAAGAGATTCATATTGTTATGGCCGCACCCCAGGAGAAACACAGGGCCACACGGTGACTTCCTTTAACGTGCAACTTCAGTGATGGTATCAGGATCTAGCTTGTTTCTGTTTTAGGCAGCCCTGGCTCCTTGCAGACCCCGAAAGCATCACACAGAATTGCCAGGCTTGGGAACAAAGCAGTGTGCAGGGACTGCCAAGGTACTTGAACTGACTGGAGGTGAAGATGGCGACATTTTAACAATAGTGAGGACGGTGTCTCCGGGGAGAGGAAGACAGTGTGGTGCCGAGCACAGGTTTCCGGGTTTCCTGTTCTGCCTGATTCTAAAAATCTCCCTCCACGTTCACACAAATACAGAAGTGAGAGCCTGTGCTACCATTTCCTGCCATGTGTCACGGACTTTCACATCTCCTTTGACTGCTGGAGCAGAGAGCTACACTCCAGAGCCAACTCTGCTCAGTCTCCCTGCTGTGGGCCTGGGCTATGCCTGAGAGGGCTCGGGACTGCACAGTCCAAGCACCTTTCCCCTGGCTGGGATTGGTAGGCACAGAAAAGGGTGCCAAGACCTGGTTCCTGAAAGAGAAGGGAAGGAATGCCAGGGAGTGGTGGGTGGTGGGTGGTGGGTAAAGAGTCACATAGTTTTGAAGCTGTCAAAACACAAGTAAGTGCTGATGAGAGGGCTAGCAGGCACAGGTGACTGCCACCCAGCTTGACAACCTGAGTTCAATTCCTGGAACCCACATGGTGGAAGGAGAGAACTGACTCCCTAAAGTTGTTCTCTGACTCCACATGTGCACTATGACGTGCACGCATGCACACACATATACACACACACACAGTGTAATAAATTAAAAGGATGGAACCCCAGAAAGTTGAAGAGAGTGGTTCTGAGAGCAGAAAAGATGAGTTTGGTTTTAGGGTTGTATAAGGAAAAGTATTAAACCTTGTGTATGAACAATCAAGTCTAATATTAAATGAGATAGCTTATAAAGGACCCACCGAGAGCTGAGTGTGCTGGCCCATGCCTGTAACCCAGCACTTGGGAGGAGGAAGTAGGAGGATCGGTGTTCAAGGTCATTCTCAGTCTCACACACACACACACACACACACACACACACACACACACACACACTTTTCTAAAATAGTGCCTACGACAATTGATGTTCAGCAAATTCTGGATCCACACCCCTTTTCTTTGCTTCAGAACACTTGACAGTCCCTTGGACCAGTTAAGGAGTGCACGAGAGCCGGCAGCTGGGGACTGAGGGTGGAGCTTTGGCTGACGCCAGTTGGTTACGCAAAACAAGCGTCGCGCTCCTGATACTGATCTTTGACTTAATTTTTGGCATATGCTTTACCTTTTCTTCATAAATTCATCTAGTGTCAGAGACTTTGGGGAGCAGCAGGCAGGTGTGTGGTGTGAATGACTCCCTCCCATCCCCCTCCTTTTAGTTCACTGTTGTTAAATCACATCTACAAGCTGTTAGAAACCAAGGTGAGAAGAGGCAGTCTCAGAGCCTCTGCCGGGGGCAGAGGAAAGTCATTTTAAAGTTTATGTGTACGATGGAAAAGCTCATCAGTTGTGTCAATTGCCACTTAAAATCTGTCTTCCCAGGGCTGGGATGTAATTCAGTGGGCGAGTTCTTGCCTAGGGTGTGTGAGGTCTTGGGTTCCATCTTCAGCACTGGAAACGTTAAGGACTAGAGAGATGGTTCAGAGGCGAAGAGTATTGGCTGCTCTTGCAAAGGACTCAGGTTCAGTTCCCAGCATCCACGGGGCAGCTTACAACTGTCAGTAACTCCTATTCCAGGGAATCTGTCTGTCACCCTCTTCTGACCTCTGTGGGCATTGCACAACATGGGTACATTTACATATATGCAGGTAAAACATTCATATACATAAAAATAAATAAATTTAAAAATCCAAATGCACACACACACACACACACACACACACATGCAAACAAAAATGCAGTGTGTGGTTCTGTGCTTGTAATCCCAGCTCTGGGGAGGCCGAGACGGGTGGATCTCTGGGGCTTACTGGCCAGTCAGCCTAGCCTACTTGGTGAACTGCAAACCAGTGAGAGACCCCATCTCAAATAAAAAAAACCAAAACCCACCAAAGAGGAAGGCTCCTGAAGAGCACCACCCAAGGTGACCTGCCCTCCATCAGCATGTGTGCACGCATACCTGCACACACACGAACGTGCATGCACATGCACACATGCACACACAAATTATTAAATAAAAGCTGCTTTTTCTGGGAGAATAGTCGGGACTCCCCATCTTACTGTTCTAATTCAGGGACCTGCCCCTGACGGAAGGAACCGCAGGAGAACCATTCAAAGGAGTTGAGAGTTTGGAAGAGACAGATGAACTTTACCAGCTTTTTGCCAAGAGCTTTGGGGCTGCCCTGTGGTTTGCCTCAGGGGTGACTGAGCACGGGAGGGTCAGGTTTCCTGGCCCCAAAAGGAGCTATTTATTATAGCTGAGCAGGAAATGAAGCTTGCCGAGGAGGGGAGCCTGCGAAGGGATTTTCCAGAGCTGTGGTCTCTAAAGTGGAACTGCTTCTGACTTCTGCAGTCATGCTTTGACATGAGGCAGCTGTGGACAAGGTCCGCGCTTCCCTCCGCCCTGCCCTGAGTCTGCCTGTGTCCTCCCGAGTGACCCGCAGGCTGAGGGTCTATGCACTGTCTTCCAAGGAGACTTCCCTTTCAGGAACGAAGCAGGTTGTGTGGTCTTTGGAAAGGGCAGGAGAGGAGAGAGTTAATCCAGTGGGCAGGCCAGGCTGTGTGCCCTGGGGATGCTGTAGTCATTTCCCCTGCTGACCTCAGGGAATCACAACACAGGAACCAGAAAGTCCAGTCTCCTCATCGAGGCCCAGGCAGGATGAGGTTTACCTAGTAATTGGTGACGCTGGGTTGAGACACTCTGTGATTTGTCTATACGGCTGTCCCCGCCTACCCAGTGAATCTGACAACTCCCTTGGGACACTTCGTTGAATTGGTAGGGTGTAGGTTTAAGATCTCAGGGCTGAGTAACCCCAAGTCACTCCTGCAGCGAGGATCAAGTGATCTTCTCAACATCACATTCCTCTCAGTGTGTGGGGATCGTTTATTCAGGCTGGGGCAGGCAAGGACTCGAGGCTCCTGCAAGAGCTGGTCCAGGGGCCTGAACTCGGTGTGCCTTTGCAGAACAGAGCATGGTGACACTCCTGCCACTGCTGCTGGGCCTCAGTCTGGGCTGCACAGGAGCAGGTAAGGACGTCTCTTCTTGGAACCTTTTCTTCCGTTGCTCCTGTTTTGGGTTAAAGATTGGTTTTGTTACTCCATGGACAAGCTGGTTTCCTTACTAGGAAATTCCTGTGGCACTTGGTACTGCATTTGGTGGCAACTGTAACAGTAGTCAGTCTGTGTAGCTATTTGTCGCCTGCTGGAATGTAGGCTGGAACTTTGCTGCTGCATCCGGGCTCCCAGCACAGTGCCTGGTATGCAGCAAGTGCGTCATGAACGCATATGCAAATCGTCTAGACTGTTCCAGTACAGAGCAGGATGATGCTTTCTTTTGACCCCCTCCCCTTCCCGATCCTTTCCCTGTCTTCCTTCCTTCCTTCCTTCCTTCCTTCCTTCCTTCCTTCCTTCCTTCCTCCTTCCTTCTTTCCTTCCTTCCTTCCACTGGAGATGGGGTTATACTGTAGCCCAGGTCTTGAACTCATGGCAGTCTTTCTGCCTCAGTCTCCCGTTCCTGAGATTACAAGCATGATTACCACAGTGGCACTGAGTCCTTACCTCGCTCTCAGGACTTTGCCTTCCTGAAGATCTGTATTTGGAGTAGAGTGTCGTACTTAGACTTGCATGTAATCTCAGGCTGCTTCTCTCCAGGGACTTAGCCTCGAATAACTAGAATGAGGTTGACAGTTCTCAGGGCTGTGCTCATAAACCTTTACCTTCGTTCCTAAGCTGGGTGCTTCTGAGGAACGTGAAAGTCAACCAGACTACATTGTCCTTTGGTAGAAAAGTGGAATGGACTTAAAAATGTCTTTTATGTTTTATTTATTTATCTATTTATTTATTTTGCTCAAGAAAACTTGAGAGAGTAAGTCCTTGAATGCATGTCATTACAACCGATCACTGTTGGAAAGGAAATTTAAATGAATGTATTTATTACTAAAACTCAGTTTGTAGATTGAAAAAGAAAAGGAGGAAACTGAGTCTAAAGTTTCTCTGTTACTGCCTACCTTTCTCTGTCTCCCCCTCTGGGGCCCTCAGAGCCCCTGGCATGTGAGGGTGGTCAGGAGATGCCGCCTGACATGGGAAAGTCTCTGCCAGACTCTGCCAGAATGTCACGGACGCTAGGGACAGGAAACGACCACTTCTGTCATCTGTGTGATCGCTTTCATCTTCCATGACCGGATGGGCACAATGCCCCTGTACTGGCTAGAAATCCCACAGTCCAACTCAATAAGACTATCAGCTGAAGTTAACCTAAGTCACGCAGGCTAAAGACTCACTCCCACAAGACTGTCCCCACATCAGACACCAGTCGGAAGTTGTAGGTACCAGGGTTACCCACATCATCTGCCCTGCTTAGCTACGAAGCAGAACTCTTTGGCTTGGATAATTTCTAGTGACTCAAACAAGCTAAGAAGAGAGTTTATTTACTACTGCCCGTGTATTGCAAGGGTTTAAAAAATAAATTTAGAATTTTTATTTTTACAAATGTGCATGACGTGCATGCAGGGCCCATGGAGACCAGAAGAGGGAGCTGCATGCCCTGGAACTGGTATCTTAGTGCTGGGAACCAAATTCTGGGCCTCTGCAAGAGCAGCTAGTGCTCTTAACTGTTAAGATATCTCCTCAGCTCCCAAAGGGATATTTTTGAAGGGTTCAGATAAAGGGATTTGTGGGTTTACTCCAGATGGGCCTTAGGTGCAGAAGCCCTTTGCCTCTTTGGAGTTTGGGCATGCACCCCCACAACCCTACACATGGATGTGTTTAACAACTGAGAACATCTCAGAACCCCTAAGTTTAGGGATTTTTAGGCTTCATCAGATAGACATGACTGGTTTTTAACTCGGTCCCCAGTTCCCCTCCTCATGGTTCCTTGGAGGATAGATGATGAAGATAAAAGTTCCAGGCTTGCTGGGCATGATGGCAGATTAAAAACAAAGAGGACACCAGATCTAAAAACTTCTCTATTAAGCTGGGCGTGTGGCACACACCTTTAATCCCAGCACACAGCAGGCAGAGGCAGGCAGATCTCTATGAGTTCAAGGCCAGCCTGGTCTACAAAGTGTGTTTCAGGCCAGCTAAGGCTACATGGTGAGATCCTGCTCAAAACAAACAAATAAACAAAAAATGTCTCAGGCTTCTGACCATGACTTGATCTTTCCAGGAACCAGACCCATTCCAAGGTTCCCCCAAGAGTCACCTCATTAGAACCAGAGTCACACAGTTCTGAGGGATTTGGGGCTCTGAGTCAGGAACTGAGTTAAAGACCACATCTTAGAACAGAAAGCATATCCCACCCTCATTACTCAAGAAATTACAAGGGTTTTAGGAACCCTGTGTCAGGACTTAGGAGGAGAGACCATATTTTTAAGTGTGCTGTGTACAAGCAGATACTGAGCTGTCCTCTCTTTTCTGACTCCTTCAGGTGGCTTTGTGGCTCATGTAGAAAGCACCTGTCTGTTGGATGACAATGGAACTCCAAAGGACTTCACATATTGTGTTTCCTTCAACAAAGATTTGCTGGCCTGCTGGGATCCAGAGGAGGAAAAAATAGCCGTTTGTGAATTTGGGACACTGAATACGTTGGCCAGTTCCATTTCAGACTACCTCAACCAAAATGACAGGCTGCTTCAGCGCTTGAGCAGTGGGCTCCAGGATTGTGCCACACACACCCAGCCCTTCTGGGGGTCACTGACCCACAGAACACGTAAGGAGAGAGGATTCAGAGGGGCTCTGGGGAAGCACGGCCGGGACAGCAGGGGGCTGCCAAGAAGGTCCACATCCAAGGAGGAAGGAAAGCAGAAAGTGTGTGTGGACCTGGAATGTAGGAGGAGGCTGAGCACTGACTGGAACAAGGGGTAGAAGAGGTGTGAGGAAGAGGTGCATTAAGCAGAGAGCAGGCAGAAGCCACCGCATCTCGGGATACAGACCCAGGTCCAACCAGGCTGTGCCGAGGTGACCACGGCGAAGCTTGGTCACACACCTTTAGACACAGCACTCAAGAGGCAGAGGCAGATAGATCTCTGTGAGATGGAGGCCAGCCTGGTCTACATAGTGAGTTCCAGGCCAGGAGGGGCTACAGGAGACCCTGTCTCAAAAAACCCAACTCCTTTGAGGGCTGGAGAGATGCCTCAGCTGTGAGCCGTGCACTGGTTGCAGAGGACCTGGGTTTATTTCCCAGCACCCACGTGGCGGCTAACGACTGTCTGTAACCTCCAGGGGCTATGACGTCCTCTTCTGACCTCCGTGGGCATTGCACGACACGGGTGTACTTACCTGCATGCATTCATACACATAAAATGGAAAAAAGAAATAAAATATTAAAAAAACCCAGTTCTCCCCAAAGAATAACCACAGTGGCTTTCCCTAAAAGTTTGTTTCTCCTGTTTTTATTTATTTTATTTAACTATATTATTTTTCAGTACTGAGGATTGAGTTAGGGTCCATTCAAGCTAGGCAACTGTTCTGCTATTTAGTTATGTCCTTGGACCCTTTTTTTTCTATTTATTTTGACTCAAGGTCTCATCAAATTGCCCAAGTTGGCCTTGAACTCACCCTGTAGCCCAGGAAGACTTTGAAATTGTCCTGTTGCCTCAGCCTCCCAATTATCTGGGATTACAGGCCCGAGTCACAGGCCTGGTTCCTTCATTACTCTTCAGCTCGGATTTTGATATTCTGTATTTGGAGTGGGCCCCAGGGATGAGGATATCTGGAAAGGTTTCCAGGGATTCTGATAGTCTCTCTCTCTCTCTCTCTCTGAATCCTTTGCGACTGGTTTACTATGTAGTTTCCAAATCACACTTCTCAGAATTGCCAAGTCAAGGTGCTTATTAAAAATGCAAGATTCTGGGTACTACTTGACACAGGGAGAAAATATCTGGGGTGAAGGAATCTGTATTTTAACATAATTTCTTAGATTTTAACTTATGATTTAATTTTTAAAATAGGTAGAGGCAAACATGAGTCACCTAAGAGAGTAAGCCAGTAAGAAATGGCTGTCTTAATAATCTCCTTGCCAGGCATGGTGGTGCACACACCTGTAATCCCAGCCCTTGGGGGGTAGAGGCAGGATCAGGAGTCAAAGTTATCCTCAGCTAAATAGTGAGTGCGGGAAGTCAGCCTGGGCTACTTGAGACCCTGTTTCAAAAAACAACCAACCAGCTGGGTGTGATCCTACAAGACTTTAATCCTAGCATTCAGGAGGCAGAAGCAGGCAGGTCTTTGCAAGATCGAGTCCAGCCTGGTCTATATAGGCCAGCTGAGGTTGCAGAAAGACCCTGTTTCAAAACAAAACAAAATCTAAAACAAAACCCACCAGGAAATCAATCTCATCAGCTTAATCTACATAATTTCAAATTTAAGAGAATTAGGCCTGTTTCTCTAAATTTTCCAAGCAGAAAAGTCTTCATTTAGCAAGTTAATTTGCTATTAATAAAATTTGGAGAATATTTTTTCTGTCGATCTAAATCCCACTTTGCAATCTTTCTTTATAGAAAAGATTAGTTTTTTATGTGTATGAGTGTTTTGTCTGCATGCACGCACACATACACATATATACATATACACGTATCTACCACATGCAAGACCAGAAATGGTGTTGGATCCCCTGGAACCAGAGTTGCAGTGGTTTTGAGCTGCCAAGTGTGTGCTGGGAACTGAACCCGAATCCTCTGCAAGAGCAGCCAGTGCTCTTAACTGCTGAGCCGCATAGTCCCCACAGCTGCAATCTTGTGCGGCCTTGTGCTTGTGGGCTCTCAAGCTAGTGGATGTTTGTAAACACAGAGGCTGTTCAGACAGCTTGCAGCCCAGACCTGGCACTTACCAGCTGTGATCAAACAGCTTTATAGGTGAAAAAGAAGGCAGTGAAAGAACACCAACAAACGCAGCAGGAGTGTGATCTCCTTCCTCTCTTTTAAGTGATGGGAGGCAAAATTGATGCAGAGTTGACTGGGGTGGAGAGATGGCTCAGTGGTTAGGAGCACTGGCTGCTCTTGCAGAGGACGTGGGTTTGATTCCCCAAACCCACATGGTGGCTAACAACCATCTGTAACTCCAGTTCCAGGGGACTTGATACCTTCTTTTCTCTTCTGCAGACATGAGGCACACGGGGTGCACATACGTACAAGCAGGCAAACACTCATACACATAGAAATAAATAAAAATTTAAGAAATGCATGAAGAGTTGAAATGAGGCAGAAATCCCCCTTCCTGTCTGACCATCCTTTGTTCTCCTGATCAGGACCACCGTCTGTGCGAGTAGCCCAAACCACTCCTTTTAACACAAGGGAGCCCGTGATGCTGGCCTGCTACGTATGGGGCTTCTATCCCGCGGACGTGACCGTCGCGTGGATGAAGAATGGGCAGCTTGTCATTCCCCACAGCAACACTGAGAAGACTGCCCAGCCTAATGGAGACTGGACATACCAGACTGTCTCCTACCTGGCCTTAACTCCCTCCTATGGGGACATCTACAGCTGTGTGGTGCAGCACAGCGGAGCTTCGGAGCCCGTCCGTCAGGACTGGAGTAAGTACCCGGAGGTGGGCGGCGGTGGTGGGAATGGAACGACAGTATTTTAACCCAGGAAGTAAGATCTGGGCAGATGAGTGATGTGTGGTAGAGAGGGAGATGCTGGCAATGGGAAGTGAGTCTGGGGAAGCCTGTGGCAGGTTTGTGACCAAAGAAGCTAGTGGGACGGAGGGTGAAAGAGCTAACCATTGCTTTCCAGTTGTGTTGTGATAGATACCTCTGTGTCTGGTGGAGGGACGGAGGGAGAGAGGAAGGGAGGGGAGCAGAACTGTCCACCAAAGATGGGATAGATCTGACGACCATATTTTCAGAATAAAACATTGAAATTCACCGTTTTAGTTCCCCATATTCCACTACTGTGTTGTTGGGTCAGGAATGTGCATTGAAAAAATAATGGAGATTGAAGAGAGTCGGGGACTTGCTCTTGGTTGGGGCCACACTGAATTCAGCAGCTCTTCTGAGCAGAATGGGACTACTAAAGTCATGGCTGTCGACATGTTCAGGGGCTAAGAAATGAATCAGCTGACCCAGTTTGGACTCCAAGGTTAGGGGCAGTTAAAGGTGCAGGGAGAAGCTGAACACAGATTTAGGGATCTTGGAGAGGCAGAGGGGAAGACATGAACGGAGGAAGGGTGACCAGAAGGGCCAGGGAACAGGAGCCCAGTCTGGAAGCCCAGGCCAGGTCTCCCCTGTGGGGAGTGTTGGGTCTGATGCTGGTTCTTGTGGGTAACTGGGAGGGGATGAGAAACAAGGAGAGGATACTGTGCTCGCATCCCCTTGAGCTTTCCCGGGTAGGTCTCCTTTGCAGGGTGCACAAGGAGATTCATTTGTGGACGGAGCACTCATTTGGTCTTGGGGAAAGAATCCAAGTGTGGGGCATGATTCAGGGTAGGACCAGCTATAGTATGTGAGATGGAGGAGGGCTGCAGGGTGGGATGGAGGCAGATTCTGAAGGGAGCCATGGGAGATGTGGATGTGGAAGACACACAGCTGTTAGGATAACTCACAGCAAGGAGGACCCCCTGATGCTGGGGGGTGCCCCTGGAATGGAGGAAGGACAGAGGATGCCACGAATCCTCACCACATTCGAGAGGAAGTCGAATCTGGGGCGCTAACTCTGGGGAGACAACTTCCCCATACTGCCGTGGAAGTGGATGTAGGGGTGAGGCAGCCATCTCCTTAGGAGTGGGTTGGTGTCGGTCAGACCCTTGGGGCTGGGATTTAAAAAGACCTTTGATACTTCTGGGGACGGGTTGCAAGAAGTTAAGTTGCTTTGGTTTGAGTTCTAGAGACGGTTCAGGTACCCTTCCTTCTTTATTTTTCAGCTCCGGGGCTGTCCCCTACACAGACAGTGAAGGTTTCCGTGTCTGCAGTAACCTTGGGTTTGGGCTTCATCATCTTCTGTATTGGTTTGACGAGGTGGCGGAAGACTCGCTACTCCAGTGAGTGACCCCCTTGGCCCCTCCCCATCCCCGCTCCTCCTCCTCCCCCCAGTCTTTGCTGACTCTGTCTGTGATTGGTGCTGTCATTTCTACCCCATTTGTTGTGATGGATGCTGGATTCCTTTAGCTACAAAGCCTGGTATAATCGAGCGTCCTCTTCTCCTAGGCTATATCCCTCTCCCTGGATCCAGTTACCCAGAAGGTAATGTCCGTATTGGTCTGTGTGTCGCTGTCCTGCAGAGGGGGTGGGGTATCGTGTTCAGTTGATAGTGCTTATGATAGGGGTAAGTTACCATGAAGATGTAACAAAGCTGTGGTTCAAGCTGCTGTGGTTAGGAGTGGGAACAGGAAAAGGGGAAGAGAGGAGCCTAAACTTCCTGTTCTACCCACCAGGATATCTATGGGGGCAGGCTGAAGACAGTAGTTCCTTAGTCATAGGTAGTCTGGGTGTTTGTTTGTTTATTTATTTATTTATTTATTTATTTATTTTAGACAGGGTCTCACTATGTAGCCCCTGCTGGCCTGGCACTCACTATATAGACCAGGCTGTTCTTGAACTCACAGAGATCTGCCTGCCTTTGCCTCCTACATTCTGGGATTAAAGGCATGTGCTACGACGCCTGGCTTTATTTTCATTATTTTTATTTATTTATGTGTGTGTGGGGGGGTGTATGGGCATGTGAGTGTATTGCCTGTAGCGGTCAGAAGATGGTGTCCAGATGCCCCTGAGCTGGAGTTACAGGAGTTATAGCTGCCACATAGGTGCTGGGAACTGAACTCAGATTCTCCGGAAGAGCAGCAAGTACTCTTAACTGCTGGACATCTCTCCACCCAATGGCCTGGAGTCTTCAGTGTCACTGTGTGAAGGGCTCAGGTGCAGGCCGTTACAGAGACCAGTGATGGGTTATTTTCAAAGCGTCTGCTCTTCTCTTTCTCCTTCAGGACTACACTAGAGGACAGAATCCAACAACCTTCACTGACGAGGAGATTCAGACTCTTCGGGATGTCTTTCTGCTCCCCATCACCGTCAGTCTACCCCGTTTTCTTAAAGTTTCTCTACCCCGTTCTTTGCGTTTCCCAGTTCCCTTTCTCTCATGTAAATATAACTGTTTAGGGGATTCATTTTTGGAGCTATTCTCTAGTGAAATTGTATATATATTTCTGGAGTGAAAATAACCGGAGGAGGGGGTTTGAGGCCTGAGCACAGCAAATCACGGATGGTTACCCTTAAAAAAAATCAATTGGCGGAATTACTGGCTTTCTACGTGTTTTCCTGGGTGGCTGGGGAAGGGACTGGCAGAGGCATCAAGGGGACCTCCTGTGATGAGACCAGCGACCTCCCACTTCTCCATCCACACAGCAGAACTGGGGGCGGTTTTTGAAATTATAATTCTTAAGAAATTAAGCTGTGGTGAGATGGAGTCACTTGGTGAGGGAGAGGGAGAGGTCCAATAGTTTACTCATCTTATAAGGGGTTTTTAAAAACTTACGTGTTACGTGTGTGTGTGTGTGTGTGTGTGTGTGTGTGTGTGTGTATAGGTCAGAAGACAATCTGCAGGACTCAGTTCTCTCCTCCTGTGTAGGTTGGAACTCTGGTCGTCAGACTTGGTGGTAGGCAGCTTTACACCTTTACACACAGAGACATCACACCCAGCTTAGAGTGAGCCCACCCTGGTGACCTTAGCTGTGACCAGCTATTTAAAATCCAGATTATGACTTCCATATCGTAAACTGGGAAGGAAACACAGCTCTGGTACTCCACACCCGGGCCATGTATTTTACACTTGTGTTGAATTCTTTCCTCACAGTGACTCCAAAACAACTGACTGTCCATCTCCCCCCCACACACATAAACAAGGAAGTCAGATAAACAAGGAAGTCAGGCTAGAGGAATCAAATCACCTGTCAGAGGCCAAAGAACAATCTGGTGTATGTGTGTGTTTACTTAACCCAGAAGTCAGCAGATAATTCTGAGATTCCTCTGCAGATCCGCACACCTGTTTAGAAGGTCACTCCGTCATTCCCAGTGAGGGGGTATCCAGGATACCGTGCATCCTGTGGAGGAGAGGGGACCTTCTGGGTGATTTTATTGTCTAGTGGAGACTCCGGCTGGATGTAGAAAGTTGGTCTACGGAACTGTTTTTTGCCAACTGCCAGCAAGAAAAAGAAATGAAGAAATATCCCAAAGTCCACTGGGGGGGTGACGGATTTTGGACCGTATTTGTCTGTGGGCATCTGTGTGGGAATCTTAAGACCAGGAACTCTTGAGTTGGGAAATGGGATCAGAAGATAGACGGCAGCTCTCAAGGTAGGTGTGGGTGGGAGGGAGGTGTGGTCATGGAGCTGGAGCTGTCTGTCTGTCCCTAGACTGTTCCTACGCTTATGAAGCCTGGAGAAGAGTGAGCGTAGACCTCGCCACAGAGCTTGATGCCCAAAGCAGCTGCCCACTGTTCTTCCAAATACTGAACCACTCCCCAATGCTCCCAGGGTTCCCTCTGACAGACGCATGTCGTAAAGCCCATGGGAGCAGAAAGTGCTCATTAATTCAAATAGCTCTTCTCTGGGTAAGGCTCAGAGGGGACAGGACAAGGTCGAGTGATGTGAGCTGGGGGAGGCAATCAGTAAGGTCAGGATCAGAAATGAATCAGCAAAATTTATCTTCCTCCCTCCCTCCCTCCCCGTCCCACATCTCTCTGTGCAAACATCTACCCAAGTCCCTGCTTCCTGTTCTGGGGTTTATACCCACAAGTGGGATTGTTGGACCGTTGCTAATTCTATTTTTAATTGTTTTAGATACTGATGTACTGCTTTCCATTGTGTTATACTCTCATATATTAATGACATATAAGGCATTCTCTCTCTCTCTCTCTCTCTCTCTCTCTCTCTCTCTCTCTCTCTCCCTCTTTTCATAGTCTCTCCCCCCTCCCCTTCTCCCTCCTCCTTGTTCTCTCCCTCTCCCTCTCCCAGCTCTCTTGGAACTGGCTGTGTAGACTAGGCTGGCCTTGCACTCACAGGGATCCACCTGCTTCTGCTCCGCCACGCCTGGCCCTCCTCTTTCTTTTTGAAGGCGCACATCCTCCTGGGACTCGGTGTTTTCTCAGGATGGTGCTGATTTGCATTTGTCTCATGGTTGGTGATGCTGAGTACCTTCCATGTTGCCGACCATTTGTAAATCATGGGAAACATGTCCATGAAATTCTTTGGCCATTTTTAAATTGCTTGCTGTTTTTGGGCTGTAGAAGTTTCTTATATATTCTGGTTGTACTAACTCTTCATCAGCTATACGGTTTGCAAATACTAGAAATTGGCCGATTTATATAAAGTACTCTTAGACTGTTTTCTCTGGATTCTCTAACTGGTTATAATGTTCGGTTATTGACATTCCCTTCTCTCTTTTTAAGTAGATAATATTATTTTCAAATTCTGAGAGCCATGTTACAGCTCTCTCCAGTGCTGTGTTTAACAGTAGGATAATAACAAATAACTTGAGTTCTATTTTCTTTTTTTTCTGTTTGAATGGTCTTGAACTTTTACATAACCTAGAATGACCTTAAATGCTAGATCTTCCCTACCTCCCAGTCTTGAGTGCTAGGATTACACGTATGTGCCTCCAGGCCTGGTTTGTGCAGTGCTGGGTTGAACCCAGGGCTGCAGACATGCTAGACCAGCACTCCCCCAACTGGGCCGCATCCCTAGCCCCTGTGCATCATTTTGTTTTAAAAGAAGTACACTTCAATGTCTCTATTAAGGTCAAATTTTCCTGTAGCTTTTCTTTTTTTTTTTTTCTCCCTTGTCACAGTCCCCCTAGAAGTCACCGTGTGGATCCAGCTGGTCTTGTAGGGGTTGCCTCTGCCTGCCTCTGCCTCCTGAGGGCTGGGATTAAAGGCACACCACCACGCCCACATTTCTGTAGGTTTTTTTTTTTTAAACTTAAGTGTTTTGAGATCTTATAGATTCATGTGAAGTTATAAGAAATACTTTGAATAGCTCCTGTGTACTGTGCACCCAGCTTCTAACAGCACCATCTTGTGGAACTAGGGTACAACCATCACAGGACACGACGACAGTCAAGATCAGGAACATTCCTAAGGTCACAAGAACCTTTCACAGGGCCTCTTCCTGTCACATAGCACTCGGCCTCCCCACACCCTCCTTAAAGTGCAGCAATTGCAGTGTGTTCACCAGTTCTATAATGGTATCATTTCAAGACTAAAGAACTCTAAAGAGAAAGCATGCATATACCTCAGGACTGGTCTGTCTCTTTCAGAATATTTCTTCAGAAGATTGTTGCGTACATCATACTCACCCGTGAGTGCCACAGCACACATGCGGAGGTAAACGAACAACTTGTAGAAATCGGTTCTGTCCTTCTACCAATGGGACCTGAGTTTGATACTCAGGTTATCAGGCTTGGTGGCAAGCACCATTATCCACTGAGCCATCTAGCTGGACCCACATCAATCATTTCTTATTGATGAGACCTAATCTATAATCTATGTTAAGGCTGTGTCCAAGTTAGTTTAGCTTTGCATGATGAAGACATCTGGGGTATTTTCCCGTTATTGAAGGACATGAACAAATATACTACACTCGGACTACAGAGATGTCTCAGCAGTTACTCTTGCAGAGGACCAGAGTTCAATTCCCAGCACCCATGTAGGGCAGTTCACATCTGCCTGTAACTCCAGCTCCAAGGGGATCCGATGCCTCTGGCCTCCACAGGCACCTGCAGTCCTGTGCACATACCCACACATACATATAATTAAAAAAAAACTTGAAAAAATGTTGCTGAACAGAATTCCTCTTTACTCTGGGAAAAACGTGTTGTTGAATTCTTCTGTCCCTGCTGTCCAGTTCTATGAATCACGGCAAGAGTTATGTTGAAATTTTCAACTATAATTACAGGTTTAGCTATTTTTTTTAATAGTGTGCTGGTTACTTTTCCAACCTGACACAAATTAAAGACACGTGGGAAGAGAGCACTGCCCTGGAGAATTGCCTCTAGCAGACTGGCCTGTGGGCACCGCTGTGGGACATGTTCTTAATTCCTAGTTGATGCAGGAGGGCCCAGCCCACTGTGGGCGGAGCCATCCCTGTGCGGGTGGGCCTCAGCGGTCTAAGACTGATGACTGAGAAACCGGAGAGCAGGCGGTGAGCAGCGTCCTCCTCGTCTCTGCTTCAGTTCCTGCCTTGAGCTCCGGCGGCCCTGGCTTTCCTCGATGGTGACTTGTCGCCCTATAAGCTAAACACACCTTTTCCTCAATGCTTTTGGCCACTGTGTTTTTAGCACAACAACGGACCCCAAAGAGAACATGTATCTGTTGTTTCTTTTCCCATATTTTGCATGAACATTTATGATTGCTGTGTTTTCTTGGTAGACTGACCCGGTACCTACGTATTGTTATAAAATATCTGAATGTTTCTTTGATCTGAAGTTGACTTTATCTGACAAGCTGGTTCCTGTTTTCCTCTGGTTCACGATGCTTATGTTTTAATCTGTCTGTGTTGCTGCGTTCCCTGAGCTTCTTACAGCACTGTCTTACGTTCACTTGTTATTTGTTTGGTTGGTCTTTTTGAGACAGGATTTCCCTGTAGCCCCAGCTGGCCTGGAACTCACTAGGTAGACCAGCCTGGCCTTGAACTCACAGGGATCCACCTGTCTCTGCCTCCTGAGTGCTGGGACTAAGGGTGTGCACCATCACACCTGGCTTTTAGTTCACATTTTTAAAAGTATATTTTATTTATTATTTTTATTTCATGTGTGTGAGTGCATTGCCTGCATGGATGTAAGTGCCCCGGTGTCATGCAGCGCACAGGGAGGTCAGGAGAGGCATCGGAGCCCCTGGAACTGGAGTTATAGATGGTTGTTAGCCACCATGTGGGTGCTGGGAACCGAACCTGGGTCCTGTGCAGGAGCAGCCAGAGCTCTTAACCACTGAGCCCTGTTTTTTTAAACACAGGGCTTCACTGTTTGTTTTTTTTTAATTGAATATTTTTGAATTTCATACAATACATATTGATCATATTTAGGTCCCCTCCCTAATCTGCACCCCCTCCTAGCCCCACTGTTGAATTTCATGCAGTCTGTTGTGAAGTTAAGGCCTATTGAGCCAAGTGTGTGTCTCGGGTGTGGGTCCAACCACTCGAGCCTGGTCAACCTATCTAGTGTCATCACTTAAATAGAACCAACTCTCCCTCACCCAGCAGTTATCGGTTGCCAAGTTTCACTTTCTATCCCAGGCTAGCCTTGAACTCATGGCAATCCTCCTGTCTCAGCCTCGCAAATTCTGGGATTGCAGGTGTGCACTATCATGTCTGATTTAGTTTTTAAAAATTCATTGCCAATCTTTGTCTTTTGGGTTTTAACCATCTGCATGTAATCTAAATACTGATAATTAATCAGCTTAGATGACCCAGTAGCTTAGACAACAGAAACTGCTCCTGGTTCTGGAGTGTACAAGTCTGAGATCAGGGAACCAATGAGGCTGACGTCTGCCGAGGGTCTTTCCTAGCTAGCAGGGAGCTGAGGTGTATGAGTGTGGTATGAGGGAGAGCAATAACTGATCTATAATAATTGTAAGGTATGATGATTGTATATGTCATATATGATATATACATATATACATATATATACATATATATGATATACCACGTGTAATATATACACACCATGTGTAATCATCAAATTGGGGTGATTGACATTTCTGTTTCTTTTTTGAGACAAAGGACTCCATGCAGTCCCAGCTGGCCTGGAACTTGACCAGACTGGCCTCAATCTCACAGAAATCCATCTGCCTCTGCCTTCTGAGTGCTGGGGTTAAAAAGCGTGCACTACTGTGCCTGGCTATAGTGTTTGTATTGAAAACCTTCGAATACCTCTTTCTCTTCTAGTTCTTTATTAACTCTATAATTGATGGGAATTATAGTCTAATTATATATGTAATTCTCTGCTGTGCTGTAGAACATTAGAACTAATCGCTCTTTCTTACTGTTTTAGTACCCTTTGCCCATGATATATATATATATTTTTTTGAGACAGGATCTTCCTGTAGCCCCTCAGTGGTCTGGAGGGTGTTATATAGATCAGGCTAGCCTTGATCGCATCTGCCTTCCAGGTGCTAGGATTAAAGATGTGTGCCACCATGATCTAAAAAAATATTTTCATTATGTGTACTTGCCTGTATCTCTGTGTGTGTGCATGTGTGTGCATGTGAGTGTAGGTGTGTACAGAGGTCAGAAGAGGGCATCGGATTTCCTGAAGCTGGAGTTACAGGTGGCTGTAACCTGCCTGGCAGGTTTGCTGGGAACTGAACTCAGGTCCTCTGCAAGAGTGGTATGTGCTCTTAACCACTGAGCCATCTCTCTAGCCCCTGTTCTATTTTTATTCGTGTGTGTGTGTGTGTGTGTGTGTGTGTGTGTGTGTGTCTGTGCCTGTGAGTTTGGGTATCTGGTGGGGGCGGGGCAGAAGAGGACATCCAGTCCTCTGGAGCTGGAGTCACAGGCTTTTGTGAGTTGTCTGATGTGTGTTGGGAACCCAACTGGGTTCTCTACAAGAGCAGCAGGAGCTGGTACCTTCTGAGCCATCTCTCTAACCCAGCACTTGGCTTTTCTTTAATGTGGGTTTTAGGGATCAAACTCAGGCTGAGTTATGGATGGAGCCATCTTCCTAACTCTTGAGACACTCTTTGAGTGGAACGTCTTTGCGTTCCTGTGACAGCCTATCTGATCATCCCCTAGTTACGAGCTTACTGTTGGCTTTGTTCAGTTAAATTTTAACATAGGACATTGTATTTACTTCTTATGAAACATAGATGTAAATTTTACTTATCTTGTATTTCCTTGTTTGTTTTTATAATAAAAAGTCTTTTATATAAAGAGCTGGGCAGATCTGTTCTTCACTCTTCCGGGTCAGAAGGCCAGTTCTTGTTTTCATCAATCTCTTTTATGGCTTTTGGTTGGCTATTTCACGGGTCTCTGGGTTTGTTTTTATTACTTCCTTCCTTCTTTGGGCTCGCTCTCTTCCTCTTTACCTAGCTTATTTTTTGTTTTTGTTTCCTGATAAGTGTATTTAAAGGTAAAAATTTCCAAGTTCTGCTTTAACTATATTTATAACATTTTTCTTTCTTTTTCAAGTCCTAGGTTTTTCCTAAATTACATTTAACAGAAACAAAATTATATTAAATACATATATTTTCATACACAGTGTATTAATTTTATTTACTTTTAAGCATTGGTTAGTCTTTTAACTTAAGGATTATGATATTTTAGGCTTTTCATTTGGAGATAATTCATGCCGGGCAATCTGGGGCTAGAAGACATAGCTCTTGAGGGTACTTCTAGGAAAGGAGCTGGGTTTGGTCCTCAACACCACACATACAAAAATCTTACATATGCTTTGTCCAAGTTCAATTTTTCTATTATTTGCCCTGCTTTGTTTCTTTTTCTCTCTTTCTGACTTTTTTTCTAACCATTTTGAGCTAGTTACAGACATTATACCCCATTGCTGTAAAACGTTTTCATATTCCCCAAGAACAAGCATGTTCTCCTCCATGAGCACAGGAAATTTAACTTGGATATTTTACTATTATATAACCCACAATACATATTCAGATTTCATATGCAATGTCAACAGATTCTTTCTGCGTGTGTACATATGAGTGCAGTGTATGTGTGGTATGTGCACCTGTGCGTGAGGCAGAGGCCAGAGGAGGGTGTCAGGTGCCTCCTCTACCGGTCTCCACCTATTCCTTTCGAGGCAGGGTCTTTCCTTAAACCTAGAGGCCACATTTTGGGGGGCTAGGTTGGAAGCTGGCAAATCCCAACGCCCCCCTCCCAGCAGGCCTACATGAGACGCCCAGCTTGTTACATGTTGCTGGGATCCAAGCTCCTGTTCTCAGGCCGCACAGCCAGCGATCTTAACCTCCGAGCCTCCTCTCTGGCCCCTCAGAGTCTTACTTCCTCTCTGCTCCCTAATCTCCTGCCCCTCAATCCAGAATCAAGCATTTCAGTAACTTTTCATGTATCTTGGTAAGTTCCAATCTGGGAAGAGTATCAGTTTTTTTTCTAAATTATCTATCTATCTATCTATCTATCATCTATCCGTCTATCTATCCATCCATCCATCATTCCATCATCTATTATTTTTCTGTGTTTTGCCTGCATGTAAGTGTACCACATGCATGCAATACCCAAGGAGGCCAGTAGAGGGCGTCGGATCCACTGGAACTGGAGTTACTAGCTCCTGTTGTGAGCCATCACATGGGTGCTGGAAACCCAACCCCTGTCCTCTGCAGGAGCAGCCAGTGCTCTAACCACTGTGCCATCCCTCCAACCCCTATCAGTTTGTTTTTGATCGAAGCCTTCTTAATAAGCTGAAAGTTAGATAATTTTATTGTGTTGAGTTTAAGATTGACATTTTCTTTCCCCTTTCTTCATCCTGGAGATCAGACTCAGAACCTCTGCCTTCGAGGCAAATATAATGCACTGTATTAGTGACTTCCTGTGGCCGTGATAAAACACCAGGGCTGAAAGCTACCTAAGGAGGAGAGTTTATTTGGGTTTAAGGTTCCAGAGGGTCAGAGTCCATCATGGCAGGGAAGGCACGGCATACAGGCAGGAAAGCTGGCTGGTTATCCACAAACAGGAAGCAGAAAGTGCACGCCCGGAAGTGGGGCCAGGCTATAGAAACCCTTAAAGCCAGACGAGTTGTGTACTCTGTCCAGCCAGGCTGCAGCTCCGGAAGGTTCCTCCTGCAGCCAAGCTGACATTGAACTTGCTGCTGTTGCTGAGGATGACATAGATCTGTCCATCCTCTTGCCTTCACCTCCAAGTGCTGGGATTCCAGTTGTGCCCCACCAGGCCCAGCTTTTGACTTTGTTTTGACACAGGGTCTTGCTGGAGAGGTTGACTGGATGGGTACCAGTGTGAGCTGGGGCCTTTTGCTGAGTTCTGGTTCACCCTGAGCTGGCTTGTCAGACATTCTCTTCTGTTTTCAGAACATCTTTTTGCTTACGTGCAGTCTCTTTTTCCTGTCACTTATCCACTGTCTAGTTCTTCACTTTTCCTGTGACCTCTCTTGCACTTTAGAAGCTTGCGGTCTTTTCGTTTAAGGATTCTATGAGCACCTGATCATAAAGACACCAGGGGTTCATCATCTGACCCACCTGTGACTTGGAACTTTATTGGGCTCAGCCGGGAAGACACACATGGGGAGTGATGGGCCTGTGTCTTGAGCCCCTTTATGTAAATGCATAGAATAAATCCAACATACAGCGGGAAAGCCCAGGGAGCGGCTCCCATAAGCAACTCGTAAATCTAATGCAAAACACAGATCCCGCTAGCTGCATAGAGGGTTGTGATTTTCAGGAGAAAATGGGAAACAGAGATTCAGTGTAAGGGGAAAGAGTTGGGGAAAATTTTTGGTACTCCAGGCAATTTTATGTGTGATCGTTATTTTAACTCACAAGGACTTTAAAAGGAAGGAGGGTCTGTTTGAGATCCCTAAATTGTGCATTTCACATGCTAAAGCAGAAGTCCGAGGGAGGCAGTGAAACTAACGATAAATGATCTGGAATTTAAACACGCCTAAGAAATGACGACATTGTTAATGTACGTGAGACTATAAAAAAAAAGTTTTGCAAATTATATCAGAATTTTAAGAAGATATTAAAGAAGTTAATAAAATGAATAAACAATAATAAGTAAGCTATTAATAAAAATTAACAAAATATTTCAAAGATGAGACTGGAGAGATGGTTTAGTGGCTTAGTGGTTAAGAGCACTGACTGTTCTTGCAGAAGACCTGGGTCAAATGCCAGCACCATGTGACCACTAATCCATAACTCCAGCTCTAGGGGATCTGATGACCTCTCCTGGCCTCTGAGGGCACTGCATGCATGTGCAGATAAGCACACATTCTCTCTCTCTCTCTCTCTCTCTCTCTCTCTCTCTCTCTCTCTCTCTCATATAAATAAAAAATTCAAAAACATTTTAAAAGGCCGTAATTTCCAGCCTCTCAGATCTTCAGGGAACAGATGCATTTTATTATTGAGCTAACATAGAAGATGTCTGGCTCTCTATGTTTTTCTTTCTGTCTTTCTCTGCTAAGATAATTTCACCATCCAAGGTCATTTGCTAAATGACCAATTTTTTGCTAAAATAGAGCATTATGTAATTCCCAATCTCTTGTGAGACCCAGGAAGAATGTTTAAGAGCCTCTTTAAACATTCAAATAACAATAAAGGCTTAGATCTACCTATAACAGAAAAAACCTTATAGTTTAACAAATATATGTAACGTTATGTCTTACATGTTATTTCGATTCTACTCTCTCTTAATAAGTTGGTAAATTTGTTATGTCGCTGTGTCTCATGACACTGAAGGAGCTTTTCTATGATAAAATTTTGTCCTGAAGGATTTTAAAAGGAAAGGCAAGGACAAAACTAAAAAGTATGTCAAATAAAGGTTTATGAAAAATAAAACTTAAATATTATATGTATGAGGATGGAGAGTTGGCTCAGCAGCTAAGACTGTTCATAGCTTTTGTTAAGGATCTGGGTTAGTTCCTGTTACTTCATTTCCAGGGGAGCTGATGTCTTCTTTGGAGCTCTGCAGGCATCTGTGTGCACATGGTACACAACTATATAATCACACACATACACCTACTCTCTCACACTTACAATAAATAAATCTTTTAAAGTTATTTTATTTATTTTAATTTTCTTATGTGTATGAGTGTATTGCTTGTATGTGTGTAAGTGTACCTGTGCATGTAATGCTCACAGAGGTCAAAGAGGCCATCAAGTCCCCTGGAACTATAGTTACAGACAGTTGTTTGTCACTATGTGGGTGCTGGGACTCAAACCTGGGTCCTCTGCAAGAGTAGTCAGTGCTCTTAACCACTGAGTCATCTCTCCAGCCCCCAAACAAACAAATCTTTAAAAAACATTATATGTATATATTCATGATAAGTTATTAAAAGTTCTTTGGTTTGCAATTAAATACACTAATATGAAATTAAAACCTCCCTTTCTATTTTCACCAATAAGGCTTTACATTGATAAAAACTGGCTTTGAGAGCAAGGCTTTTATGTTAGTCCTTTGCTCAATAGGGGCATTTAGAGCTTATTGATTAGATGTTGCCCAGATGTCTCTTGCACATGGTTATAATACGTGTGGACTTTCATATATTTTCTCTCTGAAGTGAAGCTTTCTCTTATTGGAAAGCCACCAGCGTGGTTGTTTTACTGGTGAAGTGTTTAGCTCTGTCTGTAAAATTTGGTCAGTATATAACCCTTTCACTGGGCTCATCATCCTCAGTCCTCTAGATTAGTTCATCAAACAAATGACTTTATAAGGATCAGTTAGCAGGGGGCTGGAGAGCTGGCTCAGCAGTTAAGAGCACCCGGCTGCTCTTGTAGAGGACCCAGGTTTGGTTCCCAACACTCACATGGTGGTTAACAATCTCCTGTAACTCCAGTTCCAGGGGATCTCCTTCTGGCCTCTGTGGGCACTGCACACATGTGGTACACTTACATACACACATACACATAAAATAAAAAAAATAAACAAAATTCAAAACTTAATTAATAGAATTAACTAAAAATTTTCATTTTCCTTGACGAAAAGCCCATTAGTTCTTCTAAATCTAAGATCTACCTCTTCTAAAAAAAACTCATTTATCTTTTAAAAATAATATCTGGGCATCCCTTAAAAGCATAAAAAAATCACTGTATGAACCATCTCTACTAAAGAGAGACACTATATACCATTGTAAGGTCTTAATAATTAAAAATTCAAAGTTGGTTACAAAGTCTTTCCACAGTGAGCTCCCAAGAGACAAAAACTAAGCGTATCAAAGCTAGAGCCAGGTGATTTCATTTATTTAAAAAGATACCACATCAGAGACTCCCTTCAGCCTTGGTAGAAAGGACCCCATCCGGCGGTTCTAATTATCTCCTCAGCTACAAAGCTGCAGAGAGCAAACTCTTACATCTGGATCTCCCACTTCAAACATACAGCTCCTTCTGAGAGCACATCCTCATGGACTCCAGAAAGGCTGGATGCCACGATACTGCCCATTAGGAACCGTAAGAGAAGGAACGTAAAGGTCCCAGCATCTCTACTGTCATTCTTTAGGACGTAATCCATACACATGTGAACATGTATAAACATACATATCGACATTTTTTATATATGGGGACATATTTCTTATATTGACACTTTCCATATGTACCTTGTAAAATTTATTTTAAAATTCAGAGAGTAAAAAAATCAAACGTGCACGGTCATCTATTCTCCTCCTTCCCTCCCTCCCTTCCACAGGGTCTTACTATGTAGACCAGGCTGGCCTTGAACTCACAGAGCTCCACCTCCCACTGCCTCCAGAGGGCTGGGATTAAAGGTGTGCATGAGCACACCTGGCTGATATATTTTTTAATGTGATAAAAACATCTCTGACCCTGAGGACTGCAGTGGTCTTCGTTCTTGCTAACCATGGTTTTGCTATGACTTTTGCTCACTCAACCCCCTACTTAAACCAAGTCTTCATGCTTGAAAAGATTACAAATTTCCCCCGACCCCTCCCAAAGGCCTCTCTTACTGTTCAGCATGATTTGGTTAAAAAAATTTCCAGATTTCAGACTGACAAAGCCTTATTTTAAATCTCCCAAAGGAAATTCCCTTTCGGGAAGTAACTTCATTTTATATCTAATCTCCTCAGCCGAAATAATATTCTTATTGAGAAAGTGATACCAACTTGATGATAACTCATCAAAATATTAACTAGGTCCAACTAATTGAGTTGCTCTGTTCTTATTGATATTAATAATTTTAAGATGTACATATGGCCACTATGCCCAAAAGATTCTGAAAAGCCCTGGGACACATTTAGACTTCAACCACTATTGACTCTTGTAAGGGATACCCTAAAATCTGGGCTGACTTTTTATTTTAAGTTATAAAAAAAAACATCAGTCCCTAATGATAACATTCATGGCAGATTCACCCAAATTGACCAAATGTTATTAATAGATCCAAAATAATCTTTTGCAAGGTATATGTACTGGACTAAAAACTTTACAGCAGTCTAACGTTTGCTATATATTTGTTTAAAGACAGTATCTCCCAGTTGCCCCAGCTGGTCTAAAACTTGCTATATAGACCAGACTGGCCTTGATCTCAGAGATGCACCTGCCTCCGCCTCCTAAGTGCTGGGATCAAAGGAAGGTGCCATCTGACCGGACTTTACTAAATTAAAAAGAAAAGAGTTCATAGAGCAGGCAGGGTGACTGACTAGGTAAGGTCACTTGCTGCCAAGCCTGGGGACCTGAGTTTGATCCCAAGGGGAGAACTGTCTCCACAAGTTGCCCTCTGACTTCCCTATGCTTGTTTGGTTCAAATGTGTTCATACACACACACACACACACACACACACACACACACACACACACACACCACACACTGGTAAAAACTGTTCATGTTAAAAAATAAAACATATGGGGACTGGAGAGCTGTCTCAGTGGTTAAGGGCGCCTGCTGCTCTTCCAGAAGACCTGGGTTTGGTTTCTAGCACCCACATGGCGACTAACAACCATTTGTAACTCCTGTTCCAGGGGATCCGACGCCCTCTTCTGGCCTCCATGGGCACGAGCACGTGATGCACTTAGATGCATTCAGGCAAAATACTCATATATATATAAAATAAAAATAAATCTTAAAAAAACATATGTTATTAAAAGACTATAACCTAAAAAGACTGTATGCAAAATCCCATGTTTCCTAATTAACTTTGCAAAGTATCTCAGTACAGTTATCTAGAGTTAGAAAAAAACTGAATAACACACTAAAATCATAATTTTGTAATTTATTTTTGCAGGTATTTGGTACACTTAAATACACGCAGGCAAAATACTCATATGCTTAAAATAAACAAGTCTTTAAAAAAGTATTAACAACAAAATGTTATGATAGTTCAGATATGAAAGACCAGTCTTTGGTAAAATTAAAACTCAATTTTAACAATAGATTCTCTTTCAAGATGGCTCCTGGCCGCAGCTCTGTGAGCCGGTAGCTGCTCTCCACAGCTGACCCGTCTCGCAGAAGTCGCTGTTTCAAGTGTCTCCATCCTTGAGAGATCTCTCAGTTCTCTGGTTGTTTCTAAGATGGGCTGGACACAGTAGTGGCCTGAAGCCAGTATTCCAAGCCACTGGAATTCTCTGCGATTTCCCAAGCCTGCTCCAACAACCAGTCCACAAAAGGGTGGTCAAGTGGAGCTTCTCCCTTCTTCATTTTAAAGCTTGTAACTCTTACCAGTGAGAGTGACCCCTTGATGAACTACGCCTGCACTGGGAAGATTCTGCGGCTCGGTGCACACCTGCTGGGAGCCCCTGCCCTGGGTGCCCTGAGGTGTTTCTTGAGCCTGAGGTGCACCTTGCCTTGGAACTAGCACACTCAAGCTCATGGTAGTGTATCACACACACACACACACACACACACACACACACACACACACAGCTTAAAGTTGCCAAATACATATATACATAAAAATAGAAACTCTATTTCTCATCGGGTCATTGAATATTCCCCACAGTGCTCTCTTCACAATGCAGATCAGGAGAACAGCCCCTGGGGGTGGCGAGTCAGCTCCTCCAAGATGGTGACTGAGTTTGATCCCCAGAACCCACAGCAGAGGAGACAACTGACTCCCGCAAGTAGCACTCTGAGCCCCACACATGTGCTATGGTATGTGTGTTCCACCCCCTGGCAAAAATAATCAAATGTTAAAAACAGTCAGAAAAGGAAAGCAACAAACGCATGCCCGCGTACGGTTAAGGAGTGAGCTTTATCTTACCGCAGACATCGTTTAGAGAGAAGGGAGGACAAACCCAGACTCCCCAAACTAGTTAGTGAACGGAATAAAAGTCATAAAAGCATGTTCAAGGACAGCATTTGCTGTGGGTTCATGTTATGACTTATTGGAGGGAGGGGGAGAGAGAGAGAGAGAGAGAGAGAGAGAGAGAGAGAGAGAGAGAGAGAGAGAGAGACCACCACTTCCTTTTGTCCGGTTTCTTTCTTTGGCAGTATTTGCTGACACCTACAGGTGACAACTGACAATTGTTTTCTTTTCTTCTTTTTTTGGACTTCCTGAGACAGGGTCTCCCTGTAGGCCCTGCTGGCCTAGAACTCACTACGTAGACCAGGCTGGCCTTGAACTCACAGAGATCTGCCTGCCTCTGCCTCCCGAGTGCTGGCATTAAAGGTATCACCACCATGCCCAGATTCCAATAGTTTTTCTTAAAAATGGTGTCACAGATGCTTATTTTCTGTTCACCTAGAGAAAAGAGAAAAGTGAAATAATTGTTTTTTTATTTTTTGTTTATTGTACTTTTTATTGCATTGTTGTGTGTTTCATCAATCTCAATCATCTTAATCCCCTTTGCCCATTATATTATTTTTATTTTAATGTGAATGAGTGTTTTGTCTACATGTATGTAAGTACACCCATGTCATGCAATGCCACGGAGTCAGAAGAAGCGTTGGAGCCCCCGGAACTGGAGTTATGGATGGTTGTTAGCTGTTAGGTGGGTGCTGGAAACTGAACCCAGGTACTCTGCAACAGCAGTCAGTGCTCTTAACCACTGAGCCATCTCTCCAGCATAGTTTCTTCACGCTCATACAGTTCGGGATCCCCCTGCCTAGGGAATGGTGCTGCCCACGGTGGGCTGAGTATTCCTATATCATGTAATTTAAGATAGTCCTCCACAGTCCATCCAACCCAGCCTAGTGAAACCGTCACTGAGACTCTTCCCTTGTATGCTGTGTCAACTTGACAGTTAAAGCTAAATGTCACACATCCTTTCAACGATCAGGGAAGTCTGTGGAATGTATTAACCACATACTGCTAGCTTCGACCAACCCCAAAGCCAAGAATGCCATAAGACAGAACCTAACATGGGAGTGGAGATTCTCTGCTTTCTGTAACCTGCTTGCCTGATGCCCTGACCAGTATATTGAGCGAATGCCTTGCTTTGAGACTTTCTTTTGTTTTGTGACTATAAGACATTCATGTGACTGCCTCCACGTCAGAGCATGTTACACGGGCAACCTGAGTCAATGTTCCTGAGCCATGGCTATTCATTGCTGACTCAGAATAAACATCTCTTATTCCCTTTGAGGTGAGAGGGATGTTTTGTATTGGGAAAACACACTTGAAAAGTCTCAGTGTCTAAAGGAATCCTGTGACATTCAATAAAGTCAAAACCAATGAACATTTGATAAATTATAAAGTTGGGGGAACAGAGGTGTTTATTCATAGGCAAAACTATGTTTAAGTAAATTAGCAGGGACTGGCAATGTCTGAGTTGAATAGTTTAATAGAGGTTTATATTCGCACAACCCAGACTCATATCACAGATAAATACATGCCTCATAGGTAAACACTTGTAGTCCTAGTACTCGGTAGGCTGAAATGGAAGAATTAAGAGGCCAAGTGCAGCCTGAATGCTGGTTATTGAGATAGCAATAGTTTATTTAAAAAATTAACGACACGTTATTCTAATTAACTCACAAAGAAAAGCATCACACAGCTGGTTTAAGGAGGCCACTTCACACGCTCACCTTGAAATGTTTCCTTCCTTCCTTTCTTTTCTTTTTCTTTCTGTATTTCTCTCTCTCTCTCTCTCTCTCTCTCTTTCTGTATTTCTCTCTCTCTCTCTCTCTCTCTCTCTCTCTCTCTCTCTCTCTCTCTCTCTCTCTCTCTCTCTCTTTTGGAGGACTGTGGAGCTTTGGGCCAGAAAAGCCACTGAGTGCTCAGAGCTCAATGTTGTGGGAAGTTGCATAATATTTCTGAGAAAAGGCAGATGATAGAGGCCTGGCTTGTAAACTTTCAGAGACAAGGTTGAGAGTACATTAAAGACCTTATCAGGACCATGCATGTATTATTTTAAATTAAGACTCTGTGGATCAGCTGTGATTAACAAGAGACCGGAACCAAAGAAGTGAAAACGTTGCTTTACTGGGACAACTGATGTTGGTTAGCCGGGGCTGGAAAATCAGTTGTGATCAATAGGAGACCAGCGTCATTGAGGTGAAATCTTCGGGGAGTATTTCCTCAGGGGCAGCACACAGAAGCTGTGGTCAAGAGGGGGTCAAGGTTACATCTCAAGCTGGAGCTGAACTTGTCATGTGTAAGAGTTTCCCACATGGCATAAAGGCTATGAATTGAAGGCATCATAGAGAGAAGCTGAGATCTGGCATCACGTGGGGCCGGGAGAGGGCACGGGGAGGCCCAGCCTCCACTGCAGGGGAGACTCCGGAAATGCCATGTCAGGACTGTGGGATGACCGCCAAGCACATGGCAGGTGTGGAGTGAAGCTGGCCTGAGCGTGGGGCCAGTGTGTGCTGCAGATGACACAGCTCAAGTGACACTTCCCAAGTCTCCTGGAGCCCCAACGATCATGAGAGTCCCAGAGGCCAGGCTATTTACATTGTTGGATTTTGGTTTTGCGTTTATATGATTGTAACTGTGCCCTGGTTCTTCTCTTTTGAAATAAGAAAAGGTGCAACTTATTTAGAATTTTACAGGAGCCCACAGTTAGACTTTGAATTTTTAAAGAGACATTGGATTTTGTTTTTTGAGACAGTCTTCCTGTAGCCCCAACTATACTGAAACTCACTATGTAGATCACAGAGAGATCTGCCTGCCTCTGCCTCTTGAGTGCTGGAACTAAAGGCATGCACCACCATGCCCAGCTGACATTGAACTTTTAAGTGATGGGATTTTTAAAAGCTGTCAATTGGCTATTGATATGAAATCTTGGGGACAAGAAAGTTGACATGAATAATCACTGGAGTCATCTGGGAAGACGGAACCTCAGTTGAGGAATTTCCTCTATAATACTGGCCTTGGCCGTGTCTGTGAAGCATTTTCTTAATTGCTAATTGATGTGGGAGGGCCCAGCCCACTATATCACTGTGGGTGTTGCCATCCCTGGGCAAGTGGGCTTGGAAAGCCAGAGGAAGCTAGCCAATAAGCAGTGTTCCTCTGTGGTCTCTGGTTCAGTTCCTGCCGCCAGGTTCCTGTTTAGAGATCCTGCCTTGGCCTCCCTCAGTGACGGACTGTAACCTGTAAGCCAGATAAACCCTCTCCTCCCCAAGGTGCTACGTGTCACAGTATCTATCACGGCAGCAGAGAAGCAAATTGGGACAGTGACCTGTGTCCATTTGCTTCTGTGCTTCCTCATCACCCAGCATTGCCCTCTTTCGTCACACACGCACATGCACACACACACACACACTTTATGGACTAGGATCCATATGAGGAAGAACACCTGTGTTTTTTACTTTTTTTTTCTGAATTTGGGTTACCTCCCTTAATAAGCTTTCCAGATCCATATGTTTTCCTATAAATTTCATGTTCTTCTTTTTATAAAAATTATTTTAATTTAAAAAATTTTATGTATGTGGGTATATTGCTTGCAGGTATATAAGTGCACCTGTGTTGTGAAATGTCCACAGAGGCCAGAAGAGGGCGTTGGGTTCCCTGGAACTGGAGTTATGGATGGTGGTCAGCTGCTGTGTGGGTGTTGGGATTTGAACCCTGGGTCTTCTGCAAGAGCACCCAGTGCTCTTAACAGGCTGAACCATTTCTCGAGCCCATGATTTCACTTTTCTTTACACCTGAATATTGCATCGTGTTTATGTATCGCATTTTCATTATCTGCTCGTCTATCGACGGACCTCTAGCTTAGCTCCGTTTTCCTTGTGAGAGAGCGAATGTTCTAACAGTTGTAAGCTCTCCCACGCTGTGTACTTAGGGAAGTGGCCAGTTTCCTCTGAAAATTCCTTTCTGCTGTTCATCCTCAAGTTCATACCCTTGGATTCAGAATACTGAATTTCTCAAGTTACCATTTAGAACCAAACCTTTGATTTTTCCTCACGAGGTAGCCACTGCCCGCTTGTCCACTAGGTAGCGCCAGAGGTTTACTTTTTTACCTTATAAAAACGAAGGAAGTGAGAAATAGGGGTACTCGACAGCTTGTTTATTTTAAATTAAATGTGTTAAAACAGCAATCATCAGCCGGGCGTGTGTACACCTTTAGTCCCAACACTGGGGAGGCAGAGGCAGGTGGATCTCTTGTGAGTTCAAGGCCAGCCTGGTCTACATAGTGAGTTTCAGGTCAGTTGGGTTACGAGGAGACTCTCTATCAAAACAAAAAAGAGCAATCATAGATCAAACGTACAATGTGACCAAAACAAAACAAAATAAAACATAAAAGCACAAGAATGAGTTCAACCTTTTTTGGTAATTTTTTCTGGGTAAAAATATTGCTAATATATGTTTTAGTGACTGTGCCTGCTTGGGGGGCTGTTGTATAATCTTGTTTATATTCTGCGTCTGAATGTCACAATAGTCTTTGTTTGCTTTGAGACAGGGTCTCCCTGTAACTTCAGCTGTCTCAGAACTCACTGTTCAGACCAGGCTGGCCTCAGTTTCTCAGAGACCCACCTGCCTCTGCCTCCTGAGCGCTGGGATTAAAGGCCATGGCCAGCTGCTCTGTTCATTTTAAGGATAATTTCATTTCTGGGTTTAAGATATTCCATCAGTTAGTAGGAATCCCAATATGCACTCTGTGGGCAGAGAGACCACGGTGGGTGGCCGATGCAGCACTGTCTAAAGTGAAGTCTTACATTCAGAGTGACGACAGGCACATCTTCGGGAAACAGTCACGTGTGTGAGGTGATGTGGGAGGTGCTTCTCTCTATTCTGATACTGATGGTTACTTTAGTAAATTCTGCAGAGCCCCCTGTTTGGTCACAGAGACACTCTCTGATTTTCCCGGGCTTGTCTGAAGATTTCTGTTGTGAGTTACTCATCAAAACCCGCATCTTGTGAGGGAAACAACAGGCAAGATCACTCTCATGGCTCAATGGAAACGAGTCTGTCAGGTATTCAGACGACTGGTATTTGTAGCGAATAGAATTACCAGGAGAGGTTTGCTGGTCTAAGATGATGTTGTTACCTGTCAGATTGTGATAGGGAACGAAAAATTCATCTGAGGGGCTGGAGAGATGGCTCAACAGTTAAGAGCACTGGCCACCCTTCTGGAGGACCCACATGGTGGCTTGCAATAGCCCTAACTGCAGTTCAGGGGATCCTAAATCTTCAGGCTTCAGACACACAGGCAGACCCTGATATGCGTAAAATGAAAACAATTCAATCTTCAAAAAATTCATCTGAATCTTTTCTCTTTTTTAGATTTTTGTAGCCCAGACTGGTCTTGAACTCAAAACCCTCCTGCTTCACCCTTCTGAGTACAGGGGTTCACCCCATGCTTCCTCTGAGTCTGAAAACAAGTCAAAAAAATACAATACAAACATGTGAAGCTGAATTGGAACACTTTTGAAAAATCTTATTATTATCTTTATTTTATGCACATGAGTGTATTGTCTGCGTGTGTGTAAATGCATTCTTGTCATGCAATGCCTGGGAGGTCAGAGGAGGGTGTTGGATCCCCTAGAACTGGAGTTTAGGACGGTTGTTAGCCGCTCCGTGGGTGCCGGGAAGTGAACCCAGGTCCTCTGCAAGAAAGAGCAGCCAGTGCTCTTAACCACAGAGCCATCTCTCAGCTCTGAAAAGTATTATTTGCTCAATTCTTAAGAGGTCATAAATTGTTCAGGGAAAATGCTCCAAAGTAGGTCGAAGGAGAAACCGTCCTGCTTGGTTGAGCCCGCCTCAGTGGAGCACATCTTCCTCCTGCTGCTTCTCCAGGGATGACCGCTTCTCCAGAAGAGTCCAGCACCCCGAGCTCTGTGAGGTCAGGTCTGTCTGTGGAAAGCTGATGAGGCTGGTGTCTTTCTTCTGTGGTAGAGAAGATAATGCCAAGGTTGTGGTGTTATAGCCCTGTTGTACATTAACCACTGGAGCCTTTATCAGCCAGTTTTCCTCACAGAGCTTCTCAGTGCTCTTTGGCCCTGTGACTTCTGGCTTATGAGCGAGTTTGATACATTTTTAAAAAGTGTGACAAATAAGTTTCTCTTTAAAAAACAATTTTATTTTATTTTAATTATGTGGATATGTGTGTGTATTAGTGTGGTATCCTCAGAGGACAAAACCAAGAGACCCCTCTGGGGTGACAAGCGATTGACCTGATCTGAGTGCTGGGAGCCACTCAAGTCCTCTGAAGAACAGTGTATTCTCTTAACCACTGAGCCATCTCTCCAGCCTTATAAAAATGTTTCTTTACAAATTAGTGTTTTCAGCAACACTTGGGAGGCGGAGGCAGAGGCAGGTAGATCTCCGTGAGACTGAGGCCAGCCTGGTTCACATAGTGAGTTCCAGGCCAGCTGTTACTACAGGCAGACCCTGTCTCAAAAAGACCACCCCCCCAAAAAAAAGACAAATTAGTCTTTCCTATATTGTTTTACAAAATAAAATTATGTGTATGCATTTGTGTTTGTGTGGGAATGTACATAGAGGCCAGAAGAGAGCACTGGATTCCCTGGAGCTGAAGGTACGGGAGGTTGTGAGCCATTTGGTATAGGAATTAAACTTGGGTTCTCTATAAGAGCAGTGCAAGTTCTGAACCACTCCGCCATCTCTCCAGCCTTGTTTTGTCCTTCTTTTCCTTTCCTTCCTTCCCTCCCTCCCTCCATCCTATTTCCTCCTCCTCCTCCTCCTCCTCCTCCTCCTCCTCCTCCTCCTCCTCTTCCTCCTCCTCCTCCTCCTCCTCCTCCTCCTCTTCCTCCTCCTCCTCCTCCTCCTCTTCCTCCTCCTCCTCCTCCTCTTCCTCCTCCTCCTCCTCCTCCTCCTCTTCCTCTTCCTCCTCCTCCTCCTCCTCCTCCTCTTCCTCTTCCTCCTCCTCCTCCTCCTCCTCCTCCTCCTCCTTCTCTTCCTCTTCCTCCTCCTCCTCCTCCTCCTCCTCCTCCTCTTCCTCTTCCTCCTCCTCCTCCTCCTCCTCCTCCTCCTCTTCCTCTTCCTCCTCCTCCTCCTTCTCTTCCTTCTCCTCCTCCTCCTGCCTCCTCTGTGTTATTGGGACAGGATCTCTCAATGTAACCTCAAACTTCTGATCCTCTGCCTTCGAGTCCTGGGATCACAGAGATGCACCAGATGCCTGGCCAGATGTTCACCTAGAAATCTGGAACCATGTTACCATGTTTACATAAAGGAAAAGATTCCAGACCACACACAGACAGATCGGACGAAGGGCCTCCTGTCGGACAGAGCTGCTGCTTGTCCTGGGACTGGGAACTGGACTTTACTGCAGAGACACCTGCTTAGCCACTTCTGCTCCAAGAACTTCTCCTTTTAAGACTGCGTCTCCAAAAGCCAGTTGCTGCTTCTTTTTTCAATGGGCCTTTGCTAGAGAAATGAAAGCTGGATCCTGCTGCTCACTTTTGAATTGAAGTATCAAGTGTCCGAATCTGACGGCTGGGGCTCAGTTCCCATATTTGTGCCCTAACTTCAAAGAGCCAGGGGAAGTGAGTTTTCTGACTCTATCTCAAAGGAGGTGGGGCTTATAAGGTAAAGGAAATTTCACAGTACTCCCAACCGTCTCCGAATGTGACCAACACCCAGAAAATGTGATCGGTGCCCGCACAGCAAGCACCATGAAGTACTGTGTGGTGTGGCTGTCACGGGCAAGAGTCTTAGTTCCTGGGTTACATCGGAGGTGCTTAGGGCCCCTGTAATGCATCAGCTCACCACATAGATAATGCAACTTGCAGCAAACTTGTTTTCTGCATGCCAATCTGTAGCACAACAACCCATCCCTCCCACAGTCTGACCTTGCTCACTAAGCCCAGAAAATTCCCTTTTAAGGATAGGGATGAGGAGCACATAAATATAACTTTCCCATCTGCTGGCTCTGCCTGTGCCTTGGATCCTCTGGGCCTGTGGTCACCTCCGCTGCTTTAAAACTAGGTAGTAACCTGGTCACTGTTGTGTACACCTTTAATTGGAGCACCTGGGAAGCAGAGGCAGGCAGATCTCTGAGACTGGGGCCAGCCTTGTCTACACAGTGAGTTCCAGGGCATCTAGGGTTACATAGTGAGACCGTATCTCAATATAAATAAATAGAACTGTAGAGTGTCTTAAGAACTGAAATGTGAGTTTGTAGGCAGGGATGTTGGTGACTTTGGGAAAATACAACCTTCAGTAGCCTCCACATCTGGGCAGTGAGCACATTCTACTCGTGGAGATGAACTTGGGTGAGTCACATTTCAGACTGACAGTGCTGGCCCACTTTGCAGGTAGAAAGTCATGCGAGGGACCCAACAGACCCAAAGATGAGTCAGGATGGGGCACCCATGGGGAAATCCCAAGGTGACTGTTCTCCCTGTGGTAAGCAGGGGCTCATCTTCTGGGTGAGTGTATTCTGTTGTGGGGGCAGGAGGGTCTCTTCAAATGCCTAATGGACTGGAGAACACGCTGGAAGCCTGGGGACAGCCGTGTGGGATGGAGCAGGAGCCCCGTGTCATTGCCTGTGTGGTCCCTGCTCTAGGTGGTGAATATGCAATTGAGGCTGGGCTGTCTGCCTGGGGAGAAATTGCTCCCTTAAAGAATACATGAGTGGTGTCCACAGAGTGAGCCTCAGACTAGAGAGGTGGCAAGAAAAGCCAAATGGAGTAAACTAGTTCCCCACCCAGCTGAGACTACTGATCCCACAGCAAGTCTGCTGTCCAGCCCCTACCACTGGGTTTCTCTCTCTCTCTCTCTCTCTCACCTTCTTCGATTTTATTTATTGTTATTATTTATTTAGTTCATGTGTGTGCATCTGTGTGTGAGTGCATGGTGCACAATACCTGTGAAGGCCAGAAGGAGGCCTCAGATGCCCTGAAATTGGAGTTCCAGGTGGTTGTAAAATACCACTGGGGTGCTGGGAATCGAACGCAGGTTCTCTGCAAGAGCAATCAGTGCTCTTAACCTCTGAGCCATCTCCATACTTCCTCCTCCTCCTCAACCTCCTCCTTCCTCCTCTTCCTTCGTCTTCTCCTCCTCCTTCTCCTCTTCCTCATCTTTCTCTTCCTCCCTCCTCCCTCCCTCCCTCCCCCTCCTCCTCCTCTTCTTCATCAACATCTTCTTCATCTTGGTCTTCTTTCCTCCTCTCCCCATTTCATGGTCCTCCAGGGAAAAGTAGTCATTTCCTGTCCTCTCCAGTTCTTCAGGAAAGCAGATACCTTTTGTTTCCTAAACTAAAATTACTGGGTCAACACCTAAAGATTCTTCCTTTGGTGGATTCTCTCTCTATTCTGCCTTTCAGGCTTGTGCTAAGATGGTTTTATTCCACAAGGTCATTTGAAAGTTTTTGTTGTCTTGGCCGTTCTCACTGGAATGTAACATTCTATAACTCTTTTTTCATATTTGTTTTTATTACTTTTATTTACATGTGTGTGTGTGTGTGTGTGTGCATTACTGTCCTCGGAGGAGCAGAAGAAGGTGTCGGATCTTTTGGAACTGGGGTTACATGTGGCTGTTAGCTGCCTATTTTGAGTCCTGGGAATTGAATTCAGGTTCTTTGGAAGAGCAGTAAGTGCTCTTTCACACTGAGCCATCTTACCAGCCCGTCTATAACTCTAGACTTATGAGAGATCATGGGAAAAAGGTATAAAAAGCCTTTTAAAAATCCTAGCAGCTTCCAGGTGTGGCAGCATACACCTTTAATCCCAGCACTCAAGAGGCAGAGGCAGAAGCAGGTGAGATCTCTGTGAATTCAAGGCCAGCCTGGTCTACATACCAAAGTCCGGGCTACCCAGGGCTACATAGTGAGACCCCCCCACCCCCTGATTCAAAAACAAAATCCTAGCAGCAGCAAAGTCTAAGACCTGCAATAGAGCAGACGCTATGTCTCTGTGTGGACAAGTGGGCTCACTTGTTTTACCGTCTTCTGTGTGTTTGAGTTCATGCTTAGGAAGATGGTTAAGAGCACTGGCTCCTATCGCGGACCCCCCAGTGCTAGGGGATCTGAAGCCCTCTTCTGATCTCCGTGGGCACTGCACTAACGGGTACATCTGCCTACATGCAAGCAATACACTTGCACACAAATAATAGCAATAATAATAGAAGTTAAGTCTTCTGACTTTAATAGGTTTAAACTTCAGTTTGGTTTTTGAGATCTTTGCTGTGCTACTCAGGGGGTGTCACAGTCTTGCTGGGCTCTGGGGTGACTGAGCACTCAGGGTCAGGGAATCCCCACTCCCAGGGCGCTCAGTGGGGAGATTCCTCTACATCTCCTGCCCACAGGGCTCCTTCTCACTTCCTCTCACAGAAAGAGTGTTTGTTTTGGACACGTCTGTCTTGGGCCGCTGTCCAGCAGCTGGGCACCTGAGAGTGTTTTGAGGGTGAGCATGAAAGCTCTGACTCTCCTCACTGTCTACCTGCTCTTGTCGACTTTCGGGGCCTCTGGTTTTGCTTTTCAAATTCTAGTAAGCAATAGTGGGAGAGGCAGGCTATTAAACTATTATTTAAAATTCAAAACAAGGTAAATAGAAAGATTGGAAACAATTCATCAGGGAGGTTTTTATATTCCCGCCACTGCCACTTCCAAAGGCAGGTGACTGCTTCTGGGTTCTTACGCTTCTCTTTGATTCTATTTACATTTCAGTTTCATATGCTTGTTAATTTAGCTGTTCATTTATTAGCAAAATGGCATTGAATGCTGGAGGTAAAAACCACCTCCCAGATCACTCAACAATTTCTTTTGTCAGAGGAGAAAACTAGGGAGTGATTTGTCCTGTCACTCGGGAACTGCACAGCAAAGCTGTGACCGCAGAACTTTTTAGATACAGTTACTGGGGCATCTGTAACAATGAATTAAATGTCAAAGAGCAAACGTGCTGGCCTTGGCTTTGCACCCCATCTGTGAGCCCCAAAGTCAAATCTTAGTTTTCTTTGTCAGTTCTGGGACTTGCACCCAGGACCTTGTACACACAGAGCAGAAGTTCTACCAATGAGCCGCCCCCAGCAGTCCTAGGAGAAATTTTATGGTCTGCAATTATATTTAAAATTTTCGTGTATGTGTGTGAATGTATGGTGTATGTATGTGTACATGTTCAAGTGTGTGCCCATATGTGTAGAGGCCAGAGTTCCATGTTGGGTGGCACTATTTTTTTGAGACATTGGCCTGGAGCTCACACTGGCCAGTGAGCTCCAGAAATCCACCTGTTTCTGCCTCACCAACGCTGGGATTACAGGCATGTACCACCATGCCTGGAGTTCCGCATGGGTGCTGGGGACTGGAACTCAGGCCTTCCTGCTTGCATGGCAAGCATTTTGCTGACTGAGCCACTTCCTCAGTCACGGGTGCACAAAATTAACACATGGTAGCCTCTCTCGATCGGGGTCTTTCTCCTAGTCACTCCTCTTCCCTTTCCCTGGGAAAGATATTTTAGATCTGGAGCGAAAGAGCAAGAAAGACTGACTGACATCTGGGATGGAGGAAGCTCTTGCCCCACACCCCATCTCTCTGACAGCCATTTCCCATGGATCACACAGGCTTCTAGTTCTGTAAAGTTTATTACAAACAAGGTGAGGAAGTCTGGGGCGGAGTCACTCGTCATAGAACTTTGGCAGCTCGTCCCCCAGGATTACTCGATGGTCCACACCAGCAGCTGTAATGGTGACAAGGTAGATGACGCCCCCACTGGAGCCGTCCCGGCCCATGGCCAGAGCAATAGCTGTGCAGGGTTTCAAGTGGAGAGAGGAGGAGAAGGCTTAGCCTCGGCATTCCTTTCTTTCTTCTCCCGTCCATTTGCCACTTTCAGCCCCAAACCCACCTTTGAAAGAGTCATCTTTACTTGTGTATAGGTGGATAAAATCAGATATTTTTATTTATTTTATTTTATTGAGCCAGGGTCTCCCTGGAGCCCCAGCTGGCCTAGAACTCTGTATAGATCAGGATAGCCCTGATCTCACAGAGATCTGCATGCCTCTGCCTTCCGAGTGCTGGAATCAAAGGTGTGCACTACCATGCCAGTAGTAGTGCTTTTTTTTAAAGCCATCATGTGTAGTGTCTGCCCATGTCCATGGTGTAAATGTTTCGACTGACAGATTAACAAGCAACACCCAATTCTTGAATATTTAGCAGTCAAGTTCTCCTGAGCCAGCCCAAGCCAGCCCAGCCCTTCTCTCCCATTCTATGCCAACTGCACATCCTAACTTGGTTTTCTCAAAACCGTTCTGATACCCACATTGCCCCAAAGTTCCACCTTGCGTAGCATTTTTCTGTCCTGGCCTCTTTCTCTCACAGACGCGTCCCCGTTTGGACGCTGGATGCTCATCCATGGATTCCTCATCTTCATAATCGTCCTTTTCATATTTCTAAACCCTCCCGGAGTACCTGGAGTTGGTTAGTTACCATCTGTGGTGAAGCGTCTGCACTCCTCGGGGGACATGCCTGGCTTGTACGCAGCATCCACGTAACCGTAGATGTAGGTGCTGCCGGAGCCACCGATGGCAAAAGGCTGTCGGATCAGCATTCCGCCCAGGGTTCCGTACACCTGGGGAGAGGCACCCGCGGGTCAGACCAGAGGATGGTCCAGCAGCTTCCGGCCCTGAGACCAGCAGGCGGGTGGTCCCCACCAGCAGTGAAGGCCCCAGAACCTGCACACTGGAGGCTCTAGAGTGCTTAGGAGGAAGTGTCTTTGGAACTCATTGCTAGGATGGCATGTGACCTCCCTGTAGAGAGGAGCAGGAGACCCCAAAGTAGAGAGTGTTCTGGGAGGGACTCACTTGGCCCCCTTCACGCTGGTCCCAACCAGCTATCATGAGATGCGCTGACAAGTCCTCCCGATATTTGTAGGTGATATTCTTCACCACGTTGGCAGCAGCCAGAACGCGGGGCGGCTCCTCCAGTTCCAGCCTGGGCAGGATGTTGGGTAAATGGGTCAGTAGAGCCTTCTTATGGCCCACCCTCCCGGGACACTTTCAGCATCTCTGCCAAGCCACACTGGACTCCGCAGCTCTGGCAGTTCAAGCTCCAGAGCCACACCAGTCAGGGAGAAGCTTTCCGTTGCTCTCCCTCTCACGGGCGGCCCCGCCCGCCACCTCCCAGCGACACAGCTCCCCTTTGGCCTTATGAGTAAAAGTAGATAAGCCTTTCTTCTTAACGACCTTGATTTTTCATACTGCGACTGCCTGATATGACAGAGCCCCACGGCCATCTTCTTCCCAGTCACCTAGTCCGGACAGTGATTTCTGCTTTTCAAATCACCATGAGGGAGGCAGGGTAGGTGCCATGATCTCTCCACCTCACAGACACACAGCACTGCCTTTCAGAGACTCGAGTGCCAGGTCAAAGCTAGCAAAAGCGGAGGCCGAAGCAGTGGCCCTGGAACAGGACCGTGTGCAGGGAGGGGAGCTCCCGCGGGTGAGGAGTCAGGAGCCCAGGGCTTCATACCCATGTAGCTCCAGCTGGTAGGCGGCCATGTCAGCTATCGCTTGGGCATCGGCAGCCGAGCCCGAGAGGGCACAGTAGATCCGCTGGTGCAGGGGGCACAGTTTGTCAAACACTCGGTTCACCACAGCTTCTCTGTCGGGAAGGAAGCCACCACTGTTAGAGTGCCAGGAACTTTTGAGGTTGGTTATCTGAGTTTACTTGACAAGAAAACAGTATGGTTTATAATACTTGGATTACAGTTGGAGGGAAAAAGACATCTCAAATAAATGACTCAGTGTCAAAATCAGACTGGCTGGGCTGGGGACGTAGCTCAGTTGGTAGCACTCCTACCTGGCAGGCATGAAACCTTGGGTTTGAGCCCCAGCGTTACATAAAAGGGATATGGTGGCACACACCTGTAATCAGCACTCAAGAGGCAGAGGCAGGAGGACCAGCAGTTCAAGGCCAGCCTTGCCGACATAGTAAATTCAAGGCGTGCCTGGGCTATGTGAGATTCTATTTCAAATACCACCTCCCCCCAAATTAGACATTTTTTAGGTTTACATTTTCTAACAAAGCAAGAAAAACATGCCTCTTACCAATCATCTTGAGGGAGTTATTTTCTGTGGATCATGGTGTAAGGAACACTGATGTGGTTGCATGTACTCACTTTGTATGTGAGGAAAAGGGCCGGGGGAGGGGACAGACTTAGTTCAAAATGAGATCTGAGATGTCCACTTGACAGAACCAGCCTTTTAAACACAGATGAGCCCCTCGAAAACTGATTTCCAGTCCCCCAAGACTATTTCTTTCTACTCATTAGGCTATATAAACAGTCAGACCCTCAGGTCCTCCTCCTTGATTTCAGACACCCAAGTACCTACCCAGCATTGTATTACAATAGCTTTCTGGAAAGTTCTGCAAGTTCCCCAGCCAAGCAAGTCTACTTTGACAATTTCCCAAAAGCTAAAGTTTCCCGGACTGTTCAAGAGTGGGTTAGAGAAATGTGTGCTGGGCCCCTCAGCTTCCTTTCCCACACAGACAGCCTCACTGGTACTTACCCTGCAGACACCCGAGAGTCAGAACCCACCACGACACCCCCATCAAACTCCACTGCCATGATGGTTGTCTGCAGAGAGACACAGTGTGAGATGTCAGAAAAGGAAGACCCTTCAAGTTGCAGAAGACACAAACGTGCACAGAGGCGGGAGGTGACTGGCCCAAGGTTACACCATCATTCAGTCCAGAGCTCACTTGCTCCATTTTCTGCTGTACTGTTTTATCAGGGGGATGTCACAGCCTGTCCATGGTACAACACAGCAAAGAACCATCAGAGCCCTGATTTCCCTAAGAGGAATCCTTTCCACTCTAAAGAAGAGTGGGAGCCAGGCTCCAAGGGGCAGGAGATCCCTCTGAGGGGAGGACTGGGACAGGAGGAAGGCATTACCATACACCAGTGGACAGACCCAGTGAATTGACTCCATTGCATGGACTTGCTCAGTGCAAGGCAGTGGTGTAGACCTGACACAGTGAATCACTGTGACATCGGGAAACAAGGCCAGGCCTTTTCTGGCCCCAAATCCTCCATGTGCACCTCTATGCTATCAGAAGTGTGCTCTTTAAGTTCACAGAACAATGGACGCCTGGAGGAGGCCAGTGGTCATGACCACAACCACGAGTCTGAGGCAGCAGAGAGCTCACAGACCAGAAACTTCACTTAAGTCTGGGCGAGATGTAAACAGAGTTTCTGCAGCCAGGGAACGAGGTCTGCAGAGCGAGCTAACTGGGGAGTTGGAGCTTTCTTCTGAGCCAAGAAAAGTATGAAGGAGCAGGGAGGGCGGTAAAGGCGATACTCCTGTCGAGTTTAAAGCGCCTTAAGTATACCAGGTTCAACTGAGAAGAATTATCAAGAATAAATGACTTATGTAAGGTTCCCAGGATTAATAGACCCAGCACTAAAACTCAGGACACACTCGGACTCTTGACTTGATTTATGCGTCTTACTTTGCACTGCTCCCTTGGCAGGGACCGACATTTCCCAGTGTATGAATGGTTTCTCAACCACCGTTCAGCCAGGCCACACCTCACTTTGGCCCCCAGGGATCAATCAATCACCTGAGTGCAGGAAGGGCCAGAAATGACCAACTCTAGTCTAGATTCCAGTCCTCTCTCTTAAAAAAAAAATCACCCCAAACTAAAAGTGTGGTTAGTGGCAGACAGCAAGCAGAAGCCAGGGACCCTTGGGGCTTCCATCTGTTCCCCAGTGGACGTGAGAGTAGGGGCCGGATTGATCAGGCAACACCAAGCACCTGGGTGCAGCAGGACCACCCTCACAGAACCCACTGTCAGCATTCTGGGTGGAGGCTGTCCAGGGCCAGGTTAGTCAAAGACCGTTGTGATGAACCGGTCCTTCTTAAGAAGCGTTCATACGCCCCTCTACCAGGCGCTGTCCTGAATCGCCCCGGGGCATCATCTCTTTGCGGCGCCTCCAAGCCCCTTGCTGGTTTTAACCAGCCCCACTGCCCACACCAGAGTGAAAGCGAAAGCTCTTAGGAGTAGCTTCCCCCTCGACGCTTCGGGCTAAGAAACAAAGCACTCCCAATCCCACCATCTTCGCGTGTCGGTCGCTCCCAGACCTCTCAACACACCCCACTGTAGAACCAGGGCACCCCGTGTTCGCTGTGGAGCGCAAGCAGCACTGGGCTCCCCAGACTTCCCGTTTCTCTTGGTCTCCTAATTCACTTTCCAGCGCTTTCAGGGGCCCCCGGCCTCCCCACCGCTGACTCTCAGCCGCAGGCCCATTACCCCGGTGTGGACTTCTCCAGTCCGGGAGAAGCCCGCCGTAGATGCTCCAGCCCTCAGCATCCCAGCGGTGCTCCGCGCTCGGCGCTCGGGTTTCCAATCTGCAACCAGGCGCGCGGCGCACAGCCTGCAGCCCCGCCCCGTCTCCGCGCGCACCAGGGGGCGCCGGCTCTCTCCACCTCGCTGTGCGCCCTGAGCCAACCCGAGCAGGGCAGATCTGCCCGGAGACAAGTGACGGAAGAGTGTCCCGCCCTTAAGCTGGGGTGGGAGGTGGGCTGGGAAAATTAGTGCAAGGATGCTTGGAGCCCGGGAAAGGAAAGAATCGGCGTGATGGAGAAACACAGGACGCCAGGGCCGCTAAGCCAGAGCCTCGGGTCTGGTTTCCATGCCAGACTATTCCAAAACAGCCTGGGCAGGCCACTGGCAGAAGGAGGCGGGTCTAGGGAGTCCGCGGCCGCTTTCGATTTCTCTTTCCCCTAAACGCCTGCACTTCCAGCCAGCGCCACCAGCACCAGCCGGTTCCTGGGACTTTCCAAGCGTGCCTCCCTGGGCCCGCCTTTCTTCCCTCCTCCGGCCGCAGGTCCCCTGCGCACTGGGCAGTGAGGAGCCGGACAGCATCCAGCAGAGGCAGCATCCAGCAGGGAGAGCGCGCACCCCAGACCCGGGACCGCGCCCGCGCCCCGATGGCTCTCTCCGCGTGGCTGGGGGCCGCGCTGCTGCTGTTGGCAGACTGGGCGCTGCTCTGGCCCGCGCTCCCTCGAACAGTCTCCTTGTTGGTTCCGAAGGAGTGGCCGCTGCTCTGGATCTGGGCGGTGGGCCTGAGCCGTTGGGCGGTGCTGGGACTAGGGGTCCACGGGGTTCTCAAGGCAACTGCGCCCCGCGAGAGGGAAATCGCGCGAGCCCACGGAGGGCTGGGTGCTTTGCAGCCGCTGGCCGCGGTGCTGGGCTTGGTCCTGCCGGTACTGGCCTTGATCAGAGAGCTGGCCTCCTGGTTTGCCCTGGGTGACAGTGACAGCACCAGACTACTGCACTGGGGCAGCCGCCCAGAAGCCTTCGTCCTTGGCTATGTGGCGGCGCTGTCTGCAGCCGTCCTGTGGCACAAGCTGGGGAGCCTTTGGGCGGCCAGCAGACGTGGGGGTGCGGGAGACATGGTGCTTCGGCTGCTAAGCTTCCTGGGCTCGGAGATACGGCGCCTCCCGCTGGTTCTGGTTCTGTTGATCCTCTCCTGCATTGGTAAGCGGGACTCGGGGCCAAAGGGGAGGCCGCAGTGGGCTGGGAAGGAATCCAGGGAGAAGGTCAGAAAGGAAGAAGAGAGTGGGTCTGAGAAGTGTGTCAGGGCCCAAGGCGGCCCCTTAGGCGAAGAGGGAAGAGTTCTGGCCTAAGAGGGAGTCCTAGAATGGGTGTTAGTGCAGAACATCCCGCTGCCTTCCTGACATGTGGGTTTTGTTTCCACACTGCCATTCTTCTGAATGGATGAGGGGTCTGTGCCTAGTCAGGCTTAGGACCACTCAAGGTCTTTCTGGAGAATGGTGAAGGGAGAGAGGCAATGTTGGCCAGACCTGACCTGCTCAGACATAACGTTTGTGACTGAGGTATCGCTCCTTTTTCCCCAGGGGAGATGGCCATTCCATTCTTCACCGGCCGCCTTGCTGACTGGATTCTGCCAGACAAGACAGCCCCTGCCTTCACCCGGAACATAACTCTGACGTCTATTCTCACGATTGCTAGGTCTGGAAGCTAGGAAGGGGGACCCCTAAAACAGATGGGAGTTGGATGTTGGGGCTGTTGCCGGAAGTACACTCCTGCGCGGATACCTGGGGCCTTCTCACTGTCCCCTGAGCACACCTTGACCCTCTGTCTTCCCAACTCTCTAGTGCAGTGTTGGAGTTCACCGGCGATGGGATTTATAACCACACTATGGGCTACTTGCACAGTCGCTTGTATGGAGAGGTGTTTCACGCTGTCCTGCGCCAGGAGACAGAGTTTTTCCTGCAGAACCAAACAGGTTTCTCATGAAACTTTTTCTTTTGTATAATATACTATTTATTTCCACACACACGCTCTTTAACTCCCCCGCCCACCTCTGTTCAGTCCTCAGCATTACAAAAAACTGGGTGTGGTGGCACACCCCATAATCCCAGCACTCAGTACTGTACGGAGAGGTGGAAGCAGGAGATCAGAAGTTGAGTTTCAAGGTCATCCTCAGCTACATAGCCAGTGTGAGGCCAGCCTAGGCTACATAAGTTCCTGTCTTAAAACCCAGGGCTTTCTGCACATCAGGCAGGCACCTACTGAGCTACTTCCCTGGCCTATTCTTCATAATTTATCTCAAGCATAGCAAAATACTGTCTTCTTTATCCTAAGCAAAATTTAGTATTTTCATCCAGAAATTGCCCATGAATAGCAACTGCAGCCTGTAATGCCTGAGATCATAAATTCCAACCGCCTTACTTAAAGAGAATCGAACTGAGTTCTAGAGACTAGATGCTGAAACTTTCATGGGCAGACAGACCAGAGACAAAGTAGAGGTTAGACCCCAGTGTCTTGATTTCCTCACGGACTCCCTGGATCGCTTCTCTGCAGCAGCCTCTTGTCTCCCCCATGTCTGCTGGGTGATCAGCCTAGGACAGACAAGATATGTACAGTCTTTGAAAGCAGAAGGCTTTCAGAGAATAGAAATTGACATTTCATCCACTTCTTTCCAGGCAAAATGCAGGCCTTTTGCTGGCTCTCCCTTCTCTGGCCCCTCTTACCCTGCACCCACGTTCTCACACCTTCACAGAACCCCACCCTGCTTGCTGCAGCCTCCTTAGGACACGCCTACCCTGGCGCCCTGGCTGTTCATCAGTTACTTACTGTGACCCCCTCATTTGCTCGTCCTTTGTTCTTAGGCTCCATCACATCTCGGGTAACCAAGGACACATCCCAGGTGTGCGAGTCTATCAGTGACAAGCTGAATCTTCTGATGTGGTACCTGGTGCGAGGCCTGTGTCTCCTGGGGGTCATGTTCTTGGGGTCACCGTCCCTCACCGTCGTCACCTTGGCTGCTGTGCCTCTGCTTTTTCTTCTGCCCAAGAAGCTGGGGCAGAAGTCCCAGGTATGCGCCCGGAACTGGCCCACCTTACACAGACTCACCGCCCAGACTTGGCTCCTTCAGCATGGGTTCCCACCTTACACAGACTCACCGCCCAGACTTGGCTCCTTCAGCATGGGTTCCCACCTTACACAGACTCACCGCCCAGACTCGGCTCCTTCAGCATGGGTTCCCACTGCTTCTCCATCTTTCGGGGTCCCTGTTCCTGTTGCCTATGTCCCCACACTGCTCAGCATCCCTCTCCTTGTTCTCTGCTGTGTCGTCTAACTTCTGCCCACAGTCTGTCCTTAAGATTATGACCCCAGGGCTGGAGAGATAGCTCAGCGGTTAAGAAAGCTTGCTGCTCTTTCAGAGGACCCAAGTTCAGTTCCCAGAACCCTCACTGGGCAGCTCACAGTTATCTGTAATTCCAGCTTTAGGGGATCTGATGCCCTCCTCTGGTGTCTGAGAGCACGCATGCAGGTCCGTACACACGCATTTAAAAAAAAAAAAATCCTAAAAAAGATTCGATTTCCAACCAATTCTGACTTAGTCTCCCCTAACCCGCATATTTTCTTGCTTGGGGAGGGAGAACTGTGTCCTCTCCTCTCCTCTCCTCTCCTTTCTTCTCCTCTTCTCTTCTCTCTGTCCCTCTGTTTCTTGACTTTAATCTCCATATATCCTGGTATCGGAGTTCCTTGTGGTTTGCAAGCCCCGTGTGATGTCTCTGGTCCATGTCTCCACAGTTGCTGGCAGCACAGGTGCAGGACTCTCTGGCGAAGTCCACCCAGGTGGCCATTGAGGCCCTGTCAGCTATGCCCACAGTCCGGAGCTTTGCCAATGAGGAGGGAGAAGCCCAGAAGTTTAGGCAGAAGCTGGAGGAGATGAAGAGCCTCAACAAAAAGGAGGCCTTGGCCTATGTAACCAATGCCTGGACCAGCAGCGTGAGTACCTGGAGGCAGCTGCTCATTCCCTTGCCCTCAAGATACCGTGATGTGATTCCAGATCTGTCTCTGTTCCTCTCCAACGGGGAATGGTTCACTCCTAGAAAGTGGAAGCTTAACTGTTCGACTCAGTGTCCTTAATGGTGCTAAGCAGCTTCCTCCCACCAAGAAACACAAAGTCCACCCCACCTGGGTGTTAGAGAGACACCATGTCTCACAGACCCAGGGTCTTCCTTTGCCCTGTAGAGAGCCACAGCTTCCTGTACAGTGTCTGCTTTGGGCTGGCACCACGTGGGTGTGCTAGTGGGAGTCATGGAACTACCAGAAGCCAGTGACCCACACTGCACCTGCATGTGGCCCCCAGAACACTAAAGCAGCAATTGGAAGTTTCTGGCTCAGTGCTGCCAGTAACTAGCTCTGTGGTCACACACAGGTCACCCTTTCTGAGTATGTTTCTCTATTTAGAAGAAGGGCAATAAAGTCTGCCCTTAAAGTCTGCCTTAGCCTCCTGCACTCAGGAGGCCAAGGCAGGGGGATTGCTGTGAGTTTTAGGTCAGCCTGGGCACAGCAGGTAGACAGCCTGAGTTTGCACCCAGAACCCACATGATGAAGACAGAGACCGACTCTGGAAAGTTCTCCCCACTCACCCCACACGTGCAAAATAAACAAAGGAGACTGAAAACAGTGAACAGGAATAACGCAACCCCCTACACAGAGACTTTTGTTATGAGTGTTAGCTGATGTCTTACTGACCTCCGGTAAATAATAAAGTGCTCCCAAACACAGAGATGACGGTGACGATGAGGAAGACCAGCTGTGTCTGCGTCCAGCTCATGGCCCTCCCTGACCTCCTTCTCTCTACCTTCTGAGCCCATCTCTGTCCTACGGGAGAAAAGGATTTTACATCTCTCCACTCTACTCTGGTTTTTTGAGCCTCCTCTGGAGTTTTCTAGCCGTCCTTCTTGTCCTGTGGTTTCCCTGTAGATCTCAGGAATGTTGCTGAAGGTGGGCATCCTTTACATGGGCGGGCAGCTGGTGACCAGAGGGGCTGTGAGCAGCGGGAACCTCGTGTCGTTTGTACTGTACCAGATGCAGTTCACCACAGCTGTTGAGGTGAGGTTCCCGCAGCCCCTGCTCAGCCTGAGACTCCCTGTTTACATGAACACAGCGCTGTCAAGCAGATGAGACTTGCCCATCGACTCTCGCCGTTCCTGCCCCTCCCACTCTGCAAAGCAGGTGCTGCTCTCGGTCTACCCCTCCATGCAGAAGGCTGTGGGCTCCTCAGAGAAAATATTTGAATATCTGGACCGGACCCCTTCCTCTCCACTCAGCGGCCTGTTGATTCCCTTAAACATGGAGGGCCTTGTGCAGTTCCAAGATGTCTCCTTCGCCTACCCAAACCTTCCAGATGTTCGGGTGCTGCAGGTACTGCCCCCCAAACCCTGTCGTCGCCCTCTCCCCTCTTCCATCCCTTCTTCCTGCTTCCAGCCCACTTACCACCAAGCCCAGGTCCTTCCTAACCCTCCAGAGGCAATGATATAGCATATGTCCATAAATTGCCCAAACTCAAGGTTAAGGAGTGAAGAGGCTTCAAAGAGGAGGCTGTCACATTCGAAGGAACTGGTTCAGGAACTGTCTCCAGCCCACCTTCTTCCATTGATGATTTGGATGCGATTTCTTTTCCACTTCCTGGAGGAAGCTGATGTTAAGTGTGAGGCTTAGTGATGCTCGGCCTCTACTTTTGAAATGAGGCCCCTCTAGTTTCAACTCCCAAGTGCTTCCTTTCCACCATTCCATTCCTTGTCTTCCCTCTCTCCTCGGGAGGCATCATCCCAGAAGTGTGTGTGCAGAGGTTGGGAATTGCTCTATTTCCCCCTTTCTCTGGGGTGAGATGCCAAGCTACTGTGGGGTTGACGTAGGTCTCCAGGCTGAGGCCTCGAGCTGCTCTTTCTGAGTGATTCTCTGGCCCCCAGGGTCTGACATTCACTTTACGTCCTGGAGAGGTGACGGCACTCGTGGGACCCAACGGGTCGGGGAAGAGCACGGTGGCCGCGCTTCTGCAGAACCTGTACCAGCCCACGGGGGGCCGGCTGCTGCTGGACGGGAGGCCCCTCCCCCAGTATGAGCACCGCTACCTGCACTCAAAGGTGAGCAAGAAGGCGAGGAGGAAGGATGAAGTGGTCATGAAAAGAGCGCTATCCCTGGACGCTCTTGCAGGACGGTCAGGGGATGTAGGCTGCAGGTGGAATGGGGCTGTGCTCAGAAGAGGACGTGGGATTTAGGATACACTGTCATTGAGTCTCCATTGCCAGGATAACGATGCTTCTGTTCCTTGTCTGTAACTTTTCACCTCAGGTGGTAGCAGTGGGACAAGAGCCTCAGTTGTTTGGAAGAAGCTTTCGAGAAAATATTGCCTATGGCCTGATCCGGACTCCAGCCATGGAGGAAATCACCGCTGTGGCCATGGTGTCTGGAGCCCATAATTTCATCTCTGGATTCCCCCAGGGCTACGACACAGGTATCCACAGCTACTCACTGGACTTCTTTACTGAGATCCCAACAGCCTGGCCTTTATTATTCAATTCCTTCTGCCCTGTGGACAAGAGTTTGTTGCTCGTGCTCTTGTCGCTATGACTCACGTCCTCAGAACACCCACCTTCCCAGGATCCCCCTCCCGCACCCGCGTGTGTGTGTGTCTGTGTGTGTGTCTGTGTGTGTGTGTCTGTCTGTCTGTCTGTGTCTGTGTGTCTCTGTGTGTGTCTGTGTGTGTGTCTGTGTGTGTGTGTGTCTGTGTGTCTCTGTGTGTGTCTGTGTGTCTGTGTGTGTGTGTGTGTGTGCATGTTTACCCAGTTCTCAACCAGACTCTTGTCTCTGTAGAGGTAGGCGAGTCTGGGAATCAGCTGTCAGGAGGTCAGCGGCAGGCGGTGGCCTTGGCCCGAGCATTGATCCGGCGGCCACAAATACTCATCCTGGATGACGCCACCAGCGCCCTGGATGCCGACAGCCAGTTCCGGGTGAGAGTCTTTAATTATTTACCTATTTATTTTGAGATATTCTTGCTATATAGTCTTGGCTGGGGAAATCACTATGCTGGCGTCTGTTTGTGACTGTCTTCCTGCTCTTTCTGAGCCTCCCCTCGAGGGCTGGGATTACCCTGATGGTCAATCATCTCTCTTTTTAATTTAATGAAAACTGTTTTTGAGAATTTCATACATGGGCACTGTATTTGCATAATCTCCACCTCTTCCTCTCCCAGCTCCAGCTCCTTCTGTGTTCCCCCAGTCTCCCTCAAACTCATGGCCTCTTCTTTAACTATGATTGTTACATAAATGTTATATATGTATGTATATGTAAATATAGCCTACCAAATCCATTTAGCGTTGACGGTATGAGCATGTGTTTAAGGCTGACCACTTGGGACTGGGTGACCTATTAGGGAGCTCATCCCTAGAGGAAAATGATCACCCCTCTCTTGGTGACCATCGACTGTCGTAGCTCTCCATCAAACCATGCAGCCTTGTGAAATGTCCTCTGTCCACATTGCCATGTTCACAGGTGTGGTCGTTACACAAGTCTTGACCAGACAACCACACTGTTGAGATTTCTTGCGTACAGCTTCCCTGCCATGTCTAGGAGGCACTGTCTAGCTGAGGCATCGGGGCCTTTGGCTCTTAACATTCTAGTCTGACTTTAGTCTGTGACAAAACACTGACTCCCACCAACTTGGGGAGGAAAAGTTATACTTGGCTCACATCTCCCAAGACATAGTTCATCACTGAGGGAGCTCAGGGCAGGAACCTGGAGGCAGGAGCTGAAGTACAGGCTTCACACATATACGATCAATCAACCAACCAATCAGTCAGTCAGTCAATCAATATATGTAAGGGGGGGACGTGGGGGGAGTTGGAGGGAATTGGGAGGGATGGAAGACTATACTCATGTATGACATTCACAAAAATAAACATAATAAAATAATTTTTAAAAATTATCAATCTATGAGCAGAGAAGAGAGACTATTCGGCCGATACCTTTCGCTGTTCTGGGCTTTATCCAGTTGTTACCATCTCATATGAACAGTCCTTAACAAAATAAAGGTTTGGAGAGAGGCATTCGAAGCAGGAGTCTTCAGCATCCTCGGGGTTGTTGGAAGAAAGGAAGTGACCCTGTGAAGTCTGTCACAGCCTTGGAGGCACAGGGTCCCCTGGGGCAGGGCTGGGCACAGTCCTCAGCTCTGACAGGGCTGTGCGTGTTTCTGCAGGTCCAGCAGCTCCTGTATGAGAGCCCGGAGCGGGCCTCCCGAACGGTGCTTCTCATCACCCAGCAGCTCAGCCTGGTGGAGCGGGCTGACCACATCCTCGTTCTGAGGGAAGGCACCATCTGTGAGCAGGGCACCCACCAGCAGCTTATGGAGAACGGGGGGCATTACTGGGCCATGGTGCAGGCTCCCGCAGGTGCTCCTGAGTGACAGGCCTCAGACCCACCCACCGTCCTTCTCTCCACTGTCTTCTCTCTGTAGTGGACTTGGGAGCACAGATGTGATCACGGCTGTTGAGTAGGCAGCTACTGAGAGGAGGTGTTAAAGCTAGTGTGTAATCCCCCTGGGAGGTCCCCTTCAGTCCCTTTCGGGTTTGGGACAGTATCCCAGGCTGACCTCAAACCTGGATGACCTTGAACTCCTGATCCTCCTTCCTCTACCTCCTGTGCCCTGTGCTGGTTAGTACGACCAGCATGCACCACATGCCTGGTTTGCTATGCTGGGGATGAAACCCAAGGCTTCCTGCTCCCTGGCCAAGCACTCTCCCAAAACCCAGTTCCTCCAGTGTCTTGATAATGCGGACAATGCATCCTTCCAGGAAGACAAACAGAGTCCCCGGCTCTAAAGGCAGGGTACTACAGACAGCACCGAAATTGAGAAGAAACTCCCAGAATGCACAGGGGGAGGGACTAGCTGCTTCTAGTTGACCAAAGGCATACGCTGGCCTACGGCTATCCTGTGGGCTCTTGATATTTATAATAAAACGTGTTTTCAACTTTGGTTTCCTGTCTCTCACCCAACAAGAGTCACTTTGCCTCGCAGCCCCCTTCCTGGCACCCCGAGGTCCGTGCCTCCCTCAGAATTCTCAGTGTTTTATGGTTGGATCATCTCATCCCTTAAGTTAAAAAAAAAATCCTGTGGTTTTCATTTCACTTTGCCACCGACCCACTGGCTCCCAATGCTGGGCTAGACCCGGAGGCAGCCCCTGCCCGCACCCTACAAAGGGCGTCCGCATCTCAGCTCAGAGCCCTGCCCACTTCCCTGGACGAAGGTGGGGTGCCAGCGCCACACCCGTCCCCTCCTCTCCTTTCTGAACCGCTCCCCTGCCTCCCTGGTGACCCCCACAGGGTAACCTCAGGAAAAGAAATGGGCCGGATCCTCTAGAGGCCAGGGAAGTGTGACATCAGCAGCTGCTGGGCAGATGAGGCGGGCACAGGTTGCAAGGGGAGGCGGGGTTTAGAAGAATTCAAGGAGGGAGCAGTCAGCACCGCCCGGAGCAGAGCGGGCAGGCAGGGCAGGTTCTCCTGGCTGCGGGGTGGTGAGACCTTTGAACCTGAGGGACACCAGGAGGTCCCACGTGGAAAGCACCGGACCGCGGCTTCTCCTCGGCGCACCGTTTGCGCATACGCTGGGGTGTCTCTTTCCTGGTCTCCCCGGACCTGTCCTAACGATGGGGTGCCCCACCTACACGCTCCGTTTCCAGATTTTTAAATAAAATGATGCTCGTTTGAACGCCCGTCCCCAGAGGGCACTCCTAGGTGAATCGCTCTCAGGGACTCCAGCATTTTGGTGGAGCTCTTTAGGCGACGGGACCCCCTACCTCGCCCTTAGCGGTTCTCAGGGGTGCCGTGCCCTGCCTGCGGCTCTCTTTGTACCCCTCTTCTAGCCTCCCCCCTCCTCCCAAGGCTCGCCTTTTCTTCCCTCCCACAGCCCATTCCCCACATGGTCGCCGGATCTCGGAGCCGGGAAACTTGCTTCCAGTATGATCACCCTGGTTCCGGCACTCATGGACTGGGCTCTTCTCATAAAGGGCAGGGGGATGAGGGAAAAAGCCCGGTTCCCTCCCCTTCGTGCTGTGGCTTTCGCTTTCACTTCCTTGCCGGAGAGTCGACGGATCTGGCCTGAGCGGTCATGGCTTTGCTGGACGTGTGCGGAGCCCCCCGGGGGCAGCGGCCCGACTGGGCCGGCCTGGATGGGGGAAGCAGGACGGGCTCGGACCCGGGACACTACAGCTTCTCCGCGCAAGCTCCGGAGCTCGCCGTCGCCCCCGGAATGCAGGTGAGGGTCGCAGGGACCCTTGAGAGAGGCAGCTGCAGGGCGCACAGGAAGAAGGAGGTCTGCTCAGAGGCTGCCCCTCCAGAGGCAGGGAAGCGAGTCCGGGGCCAGCCTTCAGTCCAGGAGCGCAGCATCAAAGCCCGCCCTGAGGAGCCCACGTGGGGTTGGGGGCCTGAGGGTTAGAAAATGCAGTTTAGGGTAAAGTGAGAGGTGAGTTGGGGGGTGCCCATCCAAAGACAAAAGGGCTTTCCTGCCTTTTCTCCACCCGTGCCCAAATCACAGTCTTCTGCGTTAACTAGGCAGAGGGCTGTACCATGTACTGGAAGACCTGGGTGGTCAGGCTGGCCTCAGCAGCCTGCCTTCGAGCGTTCTGGTACAAATTATGTCATCTAGGTCTTATGCCCTCTTTTACAAAATGAGGACACATTGATGAAATGGTCTGGGGAATGCTGAATGCCAGCCCACCTTCAAGTCAGCCATGTAGTGTTTAGTTACTGAGACCTTTGCTCCCTTGTCTGGAAAAATGGAAAGGTTGGCCTGCAGACCTCTTCTTCTTCCTTCTCCTATACTGTTTCCTTCTAGACTGTGGTTGTTGGTGGTCGGAGAACTGGGGGACCCCTCCTCACTCCCTGGAGCCCCCTGCTTCAGTGGCGTTCTACACCCCCTTCTCTCTCATTAGCCCACTGAATTCCTGAGGGCCTTCGGAGCTGACCAAGACAGGAATGTTCAGATTGAGATGGCCCATGGCACAACCACGCTGGCCTTCAAGTTCCAGCACGGAGTCATCGTAGCCGTGGACTCCAGGGCCTCGGCCGGGAGTTACATTGGTGAGTGCTCCTGTGGGCAGTCTGGGGGCTGGAATCTTTCCTCAGAAGAGTCCGATGTCTGCATCAAGGCCAGAGCAGGTATTGACTTAGGGCGCCCAGGGGGATCCGAGGGCTCATTCCTCTGTTCTTGAAACTCTTGCAGCCACGCTGAGGGTGAACAAGGTGATTGAGATCAACCCTTACCTGCTTGGCACCATGTCTGGTTGTGCGGCAGACTGTCAGTACTGGGAGAGGCTGCTGGCCAAGGAGTGCAGGTGGGTGAATTCTCTCCTCTCATTTTGTCAATTCTTGGCTCTTCTGGGCCCCTTGTCCTCGGTGGTCCATCTCAGTGCTAATAGCGTATTTCATAAAACAGCCTTTGGGTGATTACAAACCTTCTTCCAAAGACCAGCCAGAACTACATAACGAAGCCCTGTCTTAAAAACAAGACAGCCCCCTACAAGACAAGCGTCTCCCCAATCTTAGCTGGTGCTCCTCATAACCAGGAGCCTGTGGATTGCTTGACATGGTCACCATCTGCTCTGGTGGAATAGTGTCCTTTATTAGATTTTCTTTATGTGGTGAAGATATTTTAGTGTTTTGTTTGTTCGTTTGTTTGTTTTTTACAGGGTCTCCCTAACTCCAGTCCACCTGGAACTCACTATGTAGACCAGGCTGGCTTCGATCTCACAGCCTCCTGAGTGCTGGGATTAAAGGCATTGGCTTAGAAATCTTAAGTTCCAGATCTTTCACTGATCTTTAGACGCCACAAGCTCATTCCTTCCAAATGCTCATCTTCAGTCCTCTCTCTCCCTGTCCTTTGGGAGAGAGACAACCTCCGACCACCTGTAAATTCTTCCTCCTCTTCACCCAGGCTGTACTACCTGAGGAACGGGGAGCGCATCTCTGTGTCCGCCGCTTCAAAGCTGCTCTCCAACATGATGTGCCAGTACCGCGGCATGGGCCTGTCCATGGGCAGCATGATCTGTGGCTGGGATAAGAAGGTGGGTGCCCTGTTCCTGTGCTCCCCCACCTTGAGTGAGAGACTTCTTCCCCACCCTCAACTTCTACAAGATATATGGTGTAGTAAGTGCTTGGTTCTGGAACGAGCCCAGTACATCTAAGAACTGTTTCTTGGTCTGAGTGTCAGCCCATCTCTGTGTTTGGTGAGCTCATCCCTTTTGCTAAAATTGCTGAATCCAAGTTGATTTTCCTCATTTATTCTAAAAGTCCTGTGATTTTACGAAAACTCTGTCCTCCTTCAATGTCCTAGTGATCATTTCACTCTTGCCACACTCGAGTCTCTGTTACCCACAAGCCCCTCTCCAATTCAACGTGGAGCCCTTTTTCCGTCTTCTAGGGACCAGGACTGTACTACGTGGATGAGAACGGGACTCGGCTCTCTGGACAGATGTTCTCCACTGGCAGTGGGAACAGCTATGCTTACGGAGTCATGGACAGCGGTTACCGGCCGGATCTCAGTCCTGAAGAGGCCTATGACCTTGGCCGTCGGGCTATTGTTCATGCCACACACAGAGACAGCTATTCTGGAGGCGTTGTGAACAGTAAGAGACCATGTCTGGAAAGGGGGAGGACGATTTTAGGCGGGGAGATGTAGAGAGGATGGGGCTGAGGTTTTCAGCACCTGAGGACAGTGAAGTCCCAGATAGAAGAGCATGAGGCGTGTATGTGTGTGTGTGTGTGTGTGTGTGCATGTGTGCGTATGTGTGTATGTGTATGTGTGCTGTGGCTGCCATCAATACCACGCCATTGAAGGGAACTTGCTGAAGTGAAGGGTGATGTCACATCCTCTCTTCTCATCTGTCCACAGTGTACCACATGAAGGAAGACGGCTGGGTCAAAGTGGAAAGCTCAGATGTCAGCGACCTGTTGCACAAGTACCGAGAGGCCAGACAGTGAAGCTGGTGACTGCCAGGCAGGCCTCCTCTGTGAGCCTGGTGGACATAGGAGCCTGAGCCAGCTTCAGTCCCAGGAGAAGGGGCTCAGCCTGGGCCAGAGACAGAGAAAGTTCTGGGCTCGTGAAGATGGACCAAGTTCCCCCTTCTGCGTGCTTTTTGTTTCTCTGAGCACCTCCGACCCTGGGTACACTCTACATACAATAAAGGACGGTTATACACGTCTGTGTGTTGTGGCTAAATGGGGGTAGGCTGTGGGTTGTTGTTTGGAGGGAGGTGTAGAGAGCAGACAGGAAATCATGAGAGGCTTTGTCCCAGCAGGCTCTCCAACTCCTACCTAAGCAAGAAAGCTCCCCCCGAGAGCCTTCCTGGTTATCCTGCCATACCTCCAGGATTGGGACTGACCATCTTTCTCTTTTAACAGTCATTTGTGACTTCAGTGGCCCAAGCCCTTACTAAAGTGACCCTGTATGGAGACTCCAGTGTGGGTCACTGGGCAATGACTCGGGAGACTGGGAGGGGAGGACACCTGAGGCGATGATCTTTCACTCTGTAGAGGGGGATGAAATTTATTCCAGTTAGCATCTTTGTGATGTTGGATATTGATGATAAAGACGCTTGTTGGGGCTCGAGTTCATGATGTATCACGTCTAATTGAAAGACGACAGGACCGTACTTGAACTGGACAAGGAGATAAGCCAGACTCCCTGAAGTGGGGGACTGGAGGGAAAGATCCAGACAATGAAAAGCCCTGGTTCTTGTGAGAACCACAGGACAAATCGAGAACCAGGTCATGGGTTTAAAGGAGATGCTTGGAGGCCCACGGAGGCTAGGTGTGGAGTGCTCTTCATTAGAGAGAGATCCTAAAATCCCAGAACTGATAGAGTAGGAGACAGTTTAGCGACCCATGCTTTGTCCTCTCTCCTCCCAGTTTTTAAACTTGAAGTGACTTGCTCATAGTCACACCAATGGCATCTGAAGGGGGATTTTAAATGTCTTATTTCTAGAGGCAGTTTCAGCCTGATGAGTCATTTCTGAACATGGTGCTGTGGTGAGCCAAGCCCCGTGCAGCCAAGACTGTCTTTTCCCCAGTGCTGAGAATGGAACCCAGGGCCTCAGCATGCTGGGCAAGGGCTCTACCCTAGAGCCCAGAGGAGTGATTTCCGAAATAAGCACATCGGCAGGTTCCAATGGTCGGCTGCAGGGCAGGCAGGGCAGGCTGGATTGATGTTCTGATAGTTGACTTAGAACCTGACCTGACACCTCCCTCCCTGCCGACCCCCTTCCAAGCCAAATTCGAAGCACAAACTTAGAGTACCTGAGGCCTTCTCTTTAAGCCCAGTGTGTTTCTCTGTCAGGCTCTGGCTGTGTGTTTACCCCAGGACCTTAACTCCTGAGCTTGCCTGGAAAAACAAGCTCCTCCTCCTCCTCCTCCTGAAAAAACAAGATCCTCCTCCTCCCCGTCCCTCCTCCTCCTCCCCCTCTCTCTCCCCCTCCTCCCCCTCCTCCTCTTCCTCCTCCTCCTCATCCTCCTCCCTCCTCCTTCCTCCCTTCTCCTCCTCACCTTTTCTCTCCAGTTTCTTTTAGCAGGACTGAGGACTGAACCTAGGGCTCAGGCCAATGTTCACACCCAAATAGGGTCGGAGCTTGAGGGAGTAACTCGGGAAGTATAGTGGGGTTTCCTATCACAAAGCATCTCAGACCGTGGAACAGTTTTGCAGTATTGCTAAGTAACCTCCACCGTGGGAGAGAGGGCGAGCCAGTTTTGCCGGCCCGGGCATCCGGGTCGCGGTGTCGGGCGCCGCCTGCTGGCCGCAGTGCGCAGCTCCAGCCGGGGCTGGGAAGTGAAAGCGAAAGCCGGGATCCCGGTGCGGTCAGTGCCAGAGCGTCCCGCGCACCCCGGGGAGCCCAGTCGAGAAGGAGCAGCCTTCAGACGCAGTCCCCAGCACTTAACGCAGAGCCGTGTGGAGCCGCTGTCCGCCGTCGCAGGTCAGTTCCCGGGGAGAGAAACCCAGAGTGCTGACAGCGCACAGCCCATCCCCAGATCCTCCGGGCTCCCTTTCCACTCCCTGGCCCCGCGCCTTGCGTCCTCCCTCTGTCCCACGTCCTCTGCCCCGCATCCAGTGCCCCCAGGCCCGCACCCAATGCCCCAGGTCCCTGTCTTGCCCTCAGGACCCCAGGTCTTCTGTCCTGCTCCCAATACCTCAGGTCCTCTGCCGCACACCCACTGCCCCCAGGTCCCCTGCCCTGCCTTCGACACCCGAGGTCCTCTTCTGCGCGCCTAATGCCTCTCCTCAATTTTCCAAGATCCTATTCTGTACGCCCTTGGACCACGCCCCGAGCCCCCCTCCCACACCCGCGTCCCCTGTCCTGTCCTCACGACCTCACTACCCAAGGGATGGGCAGGCGTGGTGGGCGGTGACGGCAGAGCGCCCCCCCCCCCGTCCCGCCTCCCAGCTCCTGGGCTGGCAGCATGCCACTGAGCCTAGGAGAGATGCGCAGGGAACGGCATCTTTCGGGGTGCGGCTGGATAACGAGAAGGGAAGGACGGGCTCCAGGCAGGAGAGTCGGGACCAGAAGGAAGCCTTCCCGGCCCCAATTTCCCGGTTTCTCCCCGCAGACCGCGCGATGCCGCTCCCCGACCTGAGGCCCTGGGCCTCTCTGCTGCTGGCGGACGCCGCCTTCCTTTGGCTGCTGCAGGGGGCTCTGGGGGACCTGCTTCCCCGAGGGCTTCCGGGACTCTGGCTGGAGGGGACCCTGCGACTTGCGGGGCTGTGGGGGCTGCTGAGGCTGGGGGGGCTGCTGGGACGCGTGGGGCCCTTCCTGCCGCAGCTCTGCCTGGCCAGCCCCCTGTTTCTCTCCCTGAGAGCCCTGGTGGGAGGCACCGCGAGCGCCCCAGCCGTCCGGGTGGCTTCCGCCTCTTGGGGCTGGCTGCTGGCAGGCTACGGGGCTGCGGGGCTGGGCTGGGCCGTGTGGGCGGTGCTGAGCCCTCCGGGAGCCCAGCAGAGGGAACCGGGCGAGGAGAGCAGCAGAGCCCTCATGTGGAGGCTGATGAAGCTGTCCAGGCCAGACCTGCCCTTCCTGGTGGCCGCCTTCTTCTTCCTGGTCCTGGCGGTGCTGGGTGAGTGGGAAAGGCCCTGGCAGTGCTGGGTGAGGCGGGGCGGGAGAAGGGTCTTGGCGGGGCACACTCACTTCTCTTCCTCCACTTTCAGGGGAGACTTTAATCCCGCACTACTCTGGTCATGTGATTGACATCCTGGGAGGTGATTTTGACCCGGAAGCTTTTACCAGTGCCATCTTTTTCATGTGCCTGTTCTCTGTTGGGAGGTGAGGAGGTGATGGGCAGCTGGGTTCCTTTGCTAGACCCCGTCTGGTTAGCGGCTCTCACTCCTGTTTTACCCAAAGCACAACATACTTTAAGTTGAAATCTGCCTGTATTTAATCACCGTTTGGTTGCATCCATCCGTTCATCTCTTTTCATCCACATTTATCCATCACCCTCGAAGTTAAGTTTAATTTTTGTTATTATAGGTACAAATGGGATTGGAAGTAGAGCAAAGGGAATCGGGTGTCTTTCAGTGCAGCCTCACATTCTCTCTGGCTCCTCAGGACTCTCCTAGCCGTGGTGGGCATCTCTCCTGACCCTGCGTCCTCACTGGCCGTGCCAGTCTCTGGGGCTCTTGTGTGAAGGCTGACCACCCCCTTTCCAGCCTCTCAAGTCTTTCCCTTGTCTCCTGTGTTCCCCTCTTTTTATACATACCCAGGAGTCAGCGGTCTCCAATAAACAAACAATAAAGTGCTGGGCAGGGCTAGGACTAGGGGAGCGGGTCAGGTGCGGAGGTGAAGAGTCCCGCAGAACTAGGGGAGCGGGTCAGGCGCGAAGGTGCGAGTCACGCAGGCCCTGGCCTCTCTCCTCACCCCAGCTCTCCCTCATGCCTCCATTTTAGTCTTACCATTTTTTTTCTGGAACTGAATCTTTTATGGATCAACACACTGCTTCCCCTTTCAAATGGGGCTTTGACTCACTGACCTCTCTGCAGTTTTCGGCTCTGGTAGATCTTTCAGGAAATATTTTATTTCTACGTGGGTGTGGTGGTGCAGGCCTTTAAAACCCCGCACCCCACCCCGGAGGCAGAGGCAGGTGCATCTCTGTGAGATCAAGGGTGGCCTGATCTCCACAGTACATTCTAGACCATCTGTGGCTACAGGGAGAACCTGTCTCAAAAAGACAAAAAAAAAAAATTATTACTTTTATTTTATGTGTACGAGTGTATTGCCTGCACGTGTGTAAGTGCACCTGAATTGTGCAGTGCCCACGGAGGTCAGAAGAGGGTGTCGTATTCCCCTGGAACTTGAGTTACAGGTGGTTGTTAGCCATCACGTGGGTGCTGAGAATCAAACCCTGGTTCTCTGCAAGAGCAGCCACTGCTTCTAACCGCTGCTTAACTCCAGCCCATGGTAGATCTTATTATCGATCCCAGCTGCTGCTAGTGGGCATGATCGCTCGTCTACTTTCAAATCCCCTGTGTCTCCTTTGGAGAACATTCCTTCTCTAGACCCTAAAGTACAGCAGTGTGATGTGAGTCTCTAACACAGTGCCAGGGTGGGGTGGGTGGAGACAGGTGGGTCCCAGGGGCTTGCTGGCTAGCCAGCCTCGCAGAAATGGTGACTCTAGGTTCAGGGAGGGACCCTACCTTCCTGACACAATGAGTCAGGAAGACATTGATGTTGATGGCTAGTTTTCACATGCACATACATGAGGTACTCTCCTGGACATACATGTACATACACATGCACACACAAACACACTTAATGCACACATATCCCAAACCCTCATGATTTCATGTCTGACTGTTCCGACAGCCTTTTAAATACGGCAGCTAAGATTTCATTAGGAACCCATACTTTAGAAAATACTTGCTTTTATACTTCTCCTTTCAGTTTTAGTGTAAGAGTTGGATTGATCTAAGAGGAATTCTCCAAGGATGAGAGATGTGGTCGGTGTGACGCTGAGGCCCTGGAGAGCAGGAGGGCGGGGAGCAGTGGCTGCAGTTTCCCTAATGAAACCTGTACTTTGCCACTGGGAAGACCAGAGTCCCAACACAGAGGGTGGCCAGGCCAGACGCGAGTACTGGGCGGTCTGTTTTTAATGCCATTGTAGTACCTACTTGTGTGTGGCTCAGAGTGAGTCCATGCGTACTTGGGAATTTGCACAGGCTGTGAGTTCGATCCCACGTCTCCTCAGTCTGTCTGCCCTTTCTTCTGTTTATTCACATGTCCCTTCTTCCCCTTCTTCCCCCTCACCCTCTCCTCATCTCCTTTCTCTGGGCTTCTTGCCTACTTTCCCAACATCTTCCCTCACCAACTCGCTCTTCTCTCCATCTCCTTCCGTCTCACCTTCCTCCATCTCCCTGTCCACAGCTCCCTGTCCGCAGGCTGCCGAGGAGGCTCCTTTACCTTCATCATGTCCAGGATCAACCTGCGGATCCGGGAGCAGCTCTTCTCCTCCCTGCTGCGTCAAGACCTTGGTTTCTTCCAGGAGACAAAGACAGGTGGGGCTCGCTGTCCAGCTCTGGGGTCCCCCTGCCTTCGTCCACTGCTGGGATCTGGAGTTTTGGATCTGGGTTCCCTGGCCTCTCTGTGAGGGAGGGAGGGTGTCGAGAGGGGTGTGTGTCAGTGGGATGGCCCCTCGGGGCTCTGCAGTGTGCTGCGCCCCTCATCTGCTCCGTCCTCCCCAGGGGAGCTGAACTCCCGGCTGAACTCCGACACCTCCCTGATGAGCTGCTGGCTCCCTTTAAACGCCAACGTCCTGCTACGGAGCCTGGTGAAGGTGCTGGGACTGTACTTCTTCATGCTCAGGGTGTCTCCCCGACTCACTTTCCTCTCCCTGCTGGATCTGCCCCTCACAATAGCAGCTGAGAAGGTGTACAATTCCCGCCACCAGGTACATGCACATGTTCAGGGACCCTGGCGGGGGGTATTCTCTTTTCTTTTCAGCCCTCACAGTTTACATTGCATTTCGCTTAAGTCATTCGTCCACTGATGGACGTTTGAGTTAAGGGGATTTGTGATCCATGGGATCTATAAGCAAAATGTTACGTGTGTGAAACTGTGTGTGAGGGAGGTCTGTGAGGGCATCTTTCCGGGAAGATGTCTTTTCATCAGCTTGTCAAAGAGATCTGTATAAACTCTCCCCACAAATGATTGAAAAGGACATCTTAGAAGGCTCTGGATAGTTTTACCTTTAACCTCAGCAGAAATGACTGAGTGGACTACAGGGGACATATCCGGAGGTCCCGAGTGTCCATGCCAAATTCCTGCGTTGCTCTTTCTCTTGTGTGTAGGAAAACATATGGGACACAAACTTAGCCTTTTGGTCACTTTTAAATGTGCACTTTAGTGTACAAGGCTTCTGATTATTAGTGTGTGTGCGCGTGTGTAGTGCAGTGTTTCACAGCATCCTGGAATGGTTACTGTTGGGGCTTATCGTGATTAGCAATAGCCTTGCCTTGAGGCATTGATAGTCTTGTCCTGAGTCAGAAGTGGCTCAACTCCAGCTTTATCCTAAACTGACACTTTGTAGTGGTGGCTTGTTGTGGTGAGATAATGGTCCTGCTCAGAGGCATCAGTAGCCTTACTCTGAGCCCAGCCAACTCTAGGGCAAAACAGTCTAGCTCTCATTTTGAGTGACTCAGTCCAGCCTTCATCCCAGAACAACATTCACCGTAGTTTCTTATCAGATGTATGATTTACAAAGATGCTCTTGCATTTCCTGATGGGCTTTTCTCTGTGGGTGGGGGTTCTATGATGACCAAAAGATTTTATTTATCTATTTATTTAATAAAAGGAAGAGTTTATTGGAGTTTATGGTTCTGGAGGGATTAGAGTCCATCATGGCAGGAAGGCGTGGTGGCAGGAAGTGGGTGGGGCAGAAGCAGAAAGCAGAGGCTCACATCCTCAAGTAGGCACAGGAAGCAGAGAGAAATTCAAAATCTTACAAACTCTCTAAGCCCACCCCAGTGACGTGCCTCCTCCAGCATGGCCACAGCTTCTAAGACCTCCCAAACCAGTGCCAACAACTGGGGACCAAATGTTCAAATACTCGAAGCTTATGGGGACATTCTCTTTCAAACCACGTTGCACTCCCTGGCCCCATAGGCTCATGACCATGGAAAATGTAAAATGCATTTAGTCCAAACTTAAAAGTCCCTATAGTCTCAATATTACTCAAAAGTCCAGAGTGCAGAGTCTCTTCCGAGACTCAAGACAATCTCTTAATTGTAAGTCCCTGTAAATCAAAAGACAAATGACACATTTCCAACATACAATGGGACTGAATACACGTTTCTGTTCCGAAAGGTAGGAGTGGGGCATACTGAGGAAATACGGGACCAAAACAAGATCAAAATCCAGCAGGGCAGACACCAAACCCAGCAGCTCCATGTCCGACTTCCGGGACTTTACCTCCAAAGGGCTTAGATGCCCAGTCTCTCCAGCTTTGCTGCGGGCAACATGCATCTCTCTTGTGGGCTGTGCCACTTCCTGTATACAGCTCTCCTTGGCAGATGTCTCATGGCTCCGGCATCTCCAGCATCTTCTTGGGGTCTTCACTGCCAACTGGGTTTCACTGTCACAACTTCACGCAATGGCCTTCCTTCCTTTCGTTTTTTTTTTTTTTTTTTTTTTTTTTTTTTTGGCGAGGCAGGGTCTCCCTGTAACCCCAGCTGGTCTGGAACTCAATATGTAGACCAGGCTGGCCTTAAACTCACAGCGATCTGCCAACCTCTCCTCCGAGTGCTGGGATTAAAGGCGTGCACACCCCCAGCTCCAGTGCTCTTTTTCATCCGAAATGTACACGAGGCATTTCTTTCTGCCCCATTTGCTATCTTTCACGTATATCTGTATAATATTCACCATTAATAGCCACACCACCATTTCTATGTTAGGCTGCCTTGAAAAAAAAAATTAGTCCATTGCCTTTTAGCCTCAGACAAGCTCCTAGCCTGTGGGCAGATTTGCCAAAGCATCCCACTTGTTGCTTAAGTCCTTATTTTCCTCTAGAACAACTTTGTTCTCAGCACCACTTTCTTCTAGGCTTCTACTAGAATGGCCCATTAAGCTCGGGTTGAATTAAGCATTCAACTGCTTTTCTAGTTTAAACATTTGAAGTCTTTCACATTTCTCCCAAAAGCCACATGGTCATGTCTGTCAGAACTGTACCCCGCAATCCTGGCAATCTGTATTAGTCACATTTCTGATGCTGTGATGAGACGCCATGACCAAGGCAACTTACAGAAGGAAGAGCTTATTTGAGCTTACAGTTCCGGGGAGGCGGGGATTGGAGTCCATCATGGCGGGAAGGTGTGGGAGGGCAGCTCACATCCCCAAGCAAGCACAGGAAGCAGAGTCACAAACGGTTTTAATTTTGGTGATTTAACTATGTTTTTGTGGCCTGTGCTTTCAGTCTCCTAACTATGAATTCCTTGTCAAATGTGTCCAGAAGCTTTCTCCTGCATTTCTTAGGAACTTAACAGTGCTTTTGGGCTGGAGAGATGGCTCAGTGGTTAAGAGTGCTTGCTGTTCTTGCAGAAGATCTGAGTTCAGGTCCCAGCACCCACATACAGCAGCTCACAACCACCTGTAACTATAGTTCCAGGGGATCCGACACCCTCTTCTGGTCTCTGTGGGCACTACATTCACACGGCATATGTGTGTGTGTGTGTGTGTGTGTGTGTGTGAACCATGGGTTTTGTTACCAGGAGTTCTCCACTGTTTTCTTTTGTTTGTTTGCTTGTTTAGGTCTTTTTGACATAAGGTCTCCCTATGGCTGGCCTGGAACTTACTATGTAGACAAGGCTGGCCTTCAACACACAGAGCTCCACCTGCCTTTGCCTCCAGAGTGCTGGGATTAAAGGTGTGTGCCACCATGCCCGGCTCCACCTTGTTCTTTGAGACAGGGTCTCTCCCTAAGACTTGGGGCTCTAGGGATCCCCGTCTCTGTCTCCGTAGTGCTGGATTATAGGTGCATGCCACCACATCTGGCTTTTTATGTGGGTTCTGGGGATCAAACTCATGTCCTTATGCCTGTGTGGCAAGCACCTCCCCAGCCCCTTCTTCCTGTACCTTTCTAGTTTGATGTTTTTAGGTAGAGAGGAACAGCTCCAGGGCTGGAGTGAGGCGGGGCTCTGCTGTGTCTGCTGTATTAATCTGGTTATCTGCTGCCCGCGCTCCCAGGCTGTGCTTAAGGAGATCCAGAATGAAGTGGCCAAGGCAGGGCAGGTGGTGTGTGAGGCAGTTGGAGGGTTGCAGACGGTGCGCAGCTTTGGGGCTGAGGAGCACGAGGTCAGTCGCTACAAGGAAGCCCTGGAGCGGTGCCGGAAACTGTGGTGGAGAAGAGACCTGGAAAGAGCCTTGTATCTACTCCTAAGGAGGGTGAGACAGCCCTGTGTGGAGGGAGGGGGGAAGAAAGGGGACAGCCTGGTGCCAGAGCAGGGAGAGGGTGGGGCGGGCTAGCCCACCCCAGGGAGAGGGCCTCTGCACTTCCCAGGGGAGAGCAAAGAAAGAACATGGACTGGGAGAACTTTCCAGGCCTCACCTCTCTCTTCTCCCTCCCAGGTGATGGGCTTGGGCTTTCAGGTGCTGATTCTGAACTGCGCCTTGCAGCAGATCCTGGCTGGCGAGGTCACCCGGGGTGGGCTGCTCTCCTTTCTGCTCTACAAGGAGGAAGTAGGGGACTACGTGCACGTGAGTGAGGAGCCCGCAGAAGCTCCGTTTTGCCATCTGCTTCTCTTTGGGCTTCTGGATCTTGAGCTATATTTGTTAAACCAACCAACCTACCAACCAACCCAACAACCAACCATCCAACCAACTAACCAATTAACTAATTACTTTTCTTATGAAGAATAAATAACCTTACTAACAGAATAGACAATATAATGAACCTCAAGTAGATTTCATCAGCTATAACACTGATAATAACCCTAACCTTAACCCACCCTAACCCTAACCCTCTAGTCAGATTAATGTGGTCAACATTGACCATATACTAATTTGACCCTGTCATCAGATTAATATCGATCATAATCCTAAGTGAATTATAAACCCAGTCCCAATCACTTTAATCCTGACCCCAAAACACAAACTCCAACTGAAACCCCAGCTAATCCTAACACTAACACAACATTAACTCCAACTCCAACCCGACCTAACCCTAATTCTGACCACAAACCTAACCCAGACCCCAGCTCCAACAACAACTCTAACTGTAACCCTAACCCTAACCCTGACACCAACCCTCTCAGCCTCCACCTCAAACTTCTTTTTTCGGTCTTTCTGAGACAGGGTCTCCCTGTAGCTCCAGCTGTCCTTGAACTCATTATGTAGACCAGGCTGGCTTTACACTCACAGAGATCCACCTGACTCTGCTTCCTGAGTGCTGGGACTAAAGGTGTGTGCCACCATGCCTGGGTCAGTCTTAATCCTAACCCTTACCCTAACCCCCCACCCCAACCCAATTCTAACTCTTATCCCAACCCTAACCCTAACCCTAGCCCCTGTCCTAATACTAACCCTTCCCTGACAGTAATCCTTACCATAACACCAACATTTATCCTTTCACTAACTCTAACCCTTAGGGCCCAATGTGTTGGATGTGTCCTTATGTTATTTTGAAGCAAATTCAAGATATCACACAATCCCACCTGTAGATATGTCTGTATCTCTAGAATATAAACATCTTGAGCATCTAATCACAAATCCATTATCACACTTCAACAATTAACAACTCCTAAATCCATCCAGCACAAGTCGATGCTCTTCCCTTGTCTTGGACAAGATGCAGTCTGCTCAAACCAGGATCCAGATATGGTCCCCAAGGCCTGATTGGCTGACGTCTTTCAGCCTCTCTGTGTGTCTCCCATGTCCTGGTTTCTTTGGACTGTCCTTCTTTAGTATTATTCCGGCGGGTTTCTCTGCCTGTGTACTTCCTGTCCGCTGGTTGATGATGGATGCTTCCGAGAGTCAGGCTTTTCCTCTCGCTAGCTGCCGGTGTGCTCTTCCTCCAGGAGACACCCCGTGTCTGGCTCTTCTTGAGGTGGCGTCTGCCAAGGAGGCTTCATGCCTAGATGTGTTAAATCATCAGGCTTGCAAAATGGTGACAGTCTGTTGTTCCTTCTCTCACTAACTGGATTCATCGGCCAAGAGAGACTTGCTGTCGCCTGCTGCTGCTTACCCTGTAGGATAGATTGACTAGGAAAGGCACTAGGCTATTTTACCTGTTTGTTATATTTGAACATTTTTAAAAAGTGACTTCATTTGGGGAGTTATTTCACAATTTTCCTGGACACTTATTCACTCTGTTCTATGTATGTAGAACAGTGCCTGCTTTAAAGGCATTCTCTATCCGGAGAAAGACAGTCCTGGGCATAAGGAATGCAGGCTTGTAGGTAAACAGGTCAAGGGATCAAAGCCAGGAGTGTTGTCCAGGTATGGACTTCATATCTTTTTCCATTGCAAGTCGGAACACTGAGATAATGCCACTTTTAAATTCCACCTAAAGTAGGCTGGGCATGGTGCTGCATGCCCGTGTCCTAGCCCTGGGAACAGTGAGGAAGGGGTTCAAGTTCCAAGCCAACATGGGCTTAGCAGAGACTCAAAGTAACAAACCTCTTCATCCCAACGTTTTCAGAAATCCCGGGAGCCCCTCCCCTCTATTTCTACCCAAACTGTACATTGAAAGGTAGAGGATCTTTTGGGGAGGGGGGTGCGGGAGCAGGGGAGGCTGGCCGGGGGCGGGGACTGTGGGGGAGCTGAGGACTTGGCGGTTGGCTTCCGGTGGAGGACTTTGGCTGACCGGTCCATTCCTGTTTTCCAGACCCTGGTGTACATGTACGGGGATATGCTGAGCAACGTGGGCGCTGCTGAGAAAGTTTTTTGCTACTTGGACCGAAGGCCCAACCTGCCCCCTCCTGGGACGCTGGCCCCGGCCCGGCTGCGGGGCCAGGTGGACTTCCGAGACGTCTCCTTCGCGTATCCCAGTCGCCCGGACAAGCCTGTGCTCCAGGTGCCCAAGAGAGGCCAAGGAGGGGCCGACGCCCGGCTCTCCGCGGCTCCTGGGTGGTCGGACAGCTTAGCCTGTGGATCAGAGGCCGCCAAGAAGCGGATCTTGCTTCTCCTGGCCCAGAAGCAGAGGGACCCTGCGCGGGGAGAGGCGGACCCCTAACTCTCGCCTGCTCCTCCAGGGTCTGACGTTCACGCTGCGCCCCGGAGAGGTGACGGCGCTGGTGGGGCCCAACGGGTCGGGGAAGAGCACGGTGGCCGCGCTGCTGCAGAACCTGTACCAGCCCACGGGGGGCCGGCTGCTGCTGGACGGGAGGCCCCTCTCCGAGTACGAGCACCGCTACCTGCACCGCCAGGTGGGCTGGGAGCCCGAGAGGGGGGAGAGGGAGGGCAGGGGCGGGACGGCGGGACGGCGGGAAGGGCGGGAAGGGCGGGACGGCGGGAAGGGCGCCCCTGGGAGGCGAGGCCGGGCCGGCCCCGAGGGCGGGGAGGGCCGGACGGAGGTGCCAGCCGCTGCGCCCGCCCTCCCTGCGCAGGTGGCTCTGGTCGGGCAGGAGCCAGTGCTGTTCTCCGGTTCTGTGAGGGACAACATCGCCTATGGGCTGAGTGACTGTGAGGACGCCCAGGTGATGGAGGCTGCCCGGGCGGCCCACGCGGATGACTTCATCGCGGAACTGGAGAAAGGATTACACACAGGTGCCATGTACAGATGAGCCCGCCCTTGCAGTCCAGGGGAAAACCGGGGCTAGGGAGTGAGCTCACTCCGTCAAGTGAACCCCTGTCTTAAAAGAATCAAGCGTGTATGGGTGTAATCCCGGCTCCCCAGCTCCGGGGAGGAGAGTCCCAGGGCCCCATTCCAAACCAGATAGAGACCCTGTCTCAGATAAAGATACAGTTTTTGAGGAACGATACCAAAGCTGACCTCTGGCCTCCACTCGCATACACACACGTGCATGCGCACTACACATATACACATGTGAACCCGCCCCCCCCAGTAGGAAATGGAACTTATTCTTGGGTGAGGGTTGTGTCTCTGTAACTCTAGGCTCCTTCCTTGCCCCTCCCTCTGTCCTCACTTTGATTCTTCCCTCGCCCTTCCCAGTTAACCCCCCGTCCCCTAGCCTTGCTAACACGGGGTTGTCCAGCAGAAATAGCTGGTGTGTGTGTGTGTGTTCTAACCATTAATGTCTTAGAAGGGAAATTTCTGTGATTTCTTCAGACGTAGGGGAGAAGGGGGGCCAGTTAGCTGCGGGACAGAAACAGCGTCTGGCCATTGCCCGGGCCCTTGTGCGGGACCCGAGGGTCCTCATCTTGGATGAGGCTACCAGTGCCCTGGACGCCCAGTGTGAACAAGGGGTAAGGAGCAGGGTGGGAAGGGTGGGGGACAGCCGGCTCTAAGGGGCCCTGTTTGAAGGACCCGGCTGTGTGGAGTTGGCAGGAGTTACTTTTCTGTCACTGTGACCCAACACCCTTCAAAAGGGGCTTAATGGAAGAGAGGTTTATTTTGGCTCATGGTTTGAGAGGGTTCAGCCCATGCCTCGGGGAAGGCTAGCTGTGGGGGTGGGTGGGGGGACTCCTGGCAGACAGCAGGAGTGCTGATGCTCAGCTGGCTTCCTCCTTCCCCGTTTTTTATGCAGTCCAGGACAGAGCCCATGGGACGATGCTGCCCACATTCAGAGGGGCTCTTCCTCCCACAGTCAGTACCCAGCCAGTGGTGTGCCTCACCAGTAACCCAGGCTTTCCTAATCCAGTTGACAGTGAAGACTGACCATCTCCAGAATGGACTGGAGAGTGATGTGGGCCTTTGGTCCTGCATGGCTGCTGTCCCCTGTACAGAAAGGAAGAAGGGCAGGGCAGGCAGACCAGCGTCTCATGACCTTTGCAGCCTCTGCACACTTCCTGCCTCCTTTACCCAGAGCGCAGGGGATGGCGTCCAGCGGGCTGTGTCTGTTCCATTCCTGCCTTTCTGAGACTTGTGATTTCACCTCCACAGCTGCAGGCCTTGAGGTTCCATGGGGACAAGACGGTGCTGGTGATTGCCCACAGACTGCACACAGTTCAGAACGCTGACCAGATCCTGGTGCTCAAGCAGGGGCAGCTGGTGGATCATGAGCAGCTCAGGGAGGACCAGGATGTCTATGCCCGTCTGGTGCAGCAGCGGCTGGAGGACTGAGGCCTCAGTGCACTGAGACCCTTTTAGGGTTGCAGCCAAGATCAGACCCAGAGGGACACCTCTGAGATACCCTGTGCTGAACCTGAGGCTGGAGGCAGGATGAGGATTTGAACCATGTGTGCTTTCAGTGGACTTTGGGGGGTGGGGCAGGTGTTCTGTGGATTCAGAAACATCTTTTTTTGATGAATATAATAAAGATATTTAAAAATGCTTTTCCTTAATATATGTGTGTGAAGGTTAGTATTGATAACCATTTACGTGTAGAGTCACACAGAGGATAAACATCTGGACATGCCTGTGAGGGAGTTCTAGATTAGGTTAAATGAGACTGGAAGATCTTAACTGTGTGTGGCACCATCCCAAGGGCTGGGATCCCAGGCTGAACGAGAAAGAGGCCAGCTGAGCGCCAGCGATGGTCTCCCTCTGCGTCCTGACTGGATGCGATGCGACCAGCTGCTTGCCGCGCCTGCTGCGGTGCCTTCCCTGTGCTGGGCTGAGCCCTCAGCTATGAGCCCACTAAACCTTCCCTTCCTCAAGTTGTTTCTGTCAGGTACTTTGTTACAGCAAAGAGAAAAGTAGCTAATGCTATCTATGTGTCTATCTATATCTATCTATCATCTATCTATCCATCCATAAATACATAAAGAAAATTTACAAAAGTATGAAGAAAAATACATCTACCCACTCAAATTAAAGTGTTAATAAAGCCATTGGTAAGAGCTGCCATTTAGAGAGCTTTATTGTGTGCAGGAAGTTTGCAAAATGATTTTCATGTATTATCATCTTTAATCCTTAGCCCTGTGAGACTGGATTTTCACTACTATTCCCAGTTTTTGGATGAGGAAACTGAAGCTCAAAAGGATCAGACAACACTCCAAGGTTTCAGTTTCATCTCTGTTGCTGTGATAAATATGGAAAACAACTTTGGGGGAGAAAAGGTATATTTGGTTTACAATTCCAGGTCACAGTCCATCACGGAGGGAACTCAAGGCAGGAACTGGAAGGCAGGCCTGTTTGTTACTCCACACAGCATCACCTCTGACCAAGGAACTCACATCACAGCTGAAGAGGTGCGGCAGAACCATGGAGGAGGCTGCTTGCAGGCTGATGCTCTCAGCTCACATTCTGCCCAGAGAACGGCACCACCCACGGTGGTCTGAGTCCTCCACAGTGGGCTGAGTCCTCCACAGTGAGCTGAGTCCTCCACAGTGGGCTGAGTCCTCCACAGTGGACTGAGTCCTCCACAGTGGGCTGAGTCCTCCACAGTGAGCTGAGTCCTCCCACGGTGGGCTGAGTCCTCCACAGTGGGCTGAGTCCTCCACAGTGGACTGAGTCCTCCACAGTGGGCTGAGTCCTCCACAGTGGGCTGAGTCCTCCCACATCAGTTAACAAGACAGGCCCTCATAGACATGCCCACAGACCAACCTCATCAAAATGGCTCAGTTGGAATGATCTTTCCGGGTAGTTCTAGGTTGTGGCAAGTTGACGTTAAACCTGCCCATCACTGGTGGAGCTGGGGTTTGAACACAGGCCTAGAGTCCACATTCTGAGTAAATCGTATAGTGTGTCCAGAATCTCCCACCTACAGTCAGACCAAGTGAAGCCTCTAGTTCCTGCAGCTCCGAATGCACTGCCTTCTCCTGCTGCCTGCGCACCCCACCTCTAGAGAGGTTTCTCTGTCATGGTTCCCTCTCCAGGCCGGTGTTCACAAAGACGTTTTTTCTTTCTAGTGTTCACACAAGATGACACCACTTCTCTAACCTACTTCCATGGCTCCTTTGCGCAGCACGCAGGGGCCTCCGGTAACTTTCCCGGTCCATTCAGCTCCCTTCCCTCTCCAATGAGAATTCTTGTCCACTCTGTCTACCCTCTCGATTTCCCATAAGTCCTCAAAGACTTAACCAGCTTCCGGGAAACATGTACTCAATCTGGAGAAGGGTTTCTTTCCGGGAGCTTCTTTCACTGGGGCTCACTTCCTACCTCATTTAAGCTCTCCCGACCCCCTTCTTAGTCCTCCCTGGGTCGCCAGCTCCTGAGGAGAGGCCCTGTATCTCATTAAGTGTTGTGTCTGTGATCTGGCTCAGGGCCCAGGTTCACAGTCAGTGAATAACAAGTCTGTTGGAGGAATGAAAAAATCTCAACCCTCTGGACACAGAAGAACCACTGAGAATCAGGCGCTGCACACCTCATTGGCTCTGGGAGGGCCAGCCTTGGAGCACTCCATTTCTAGGAAACAGAAACTTTTCCATTCCCAGAAACAGCAGGTGCTTTCCAGCGCTAGGGACAACTTACCAGGACTGCCGCTTTGAAGTTCTCCCTGCCGGGCCGCACTTGGTATGACAGCAGGTGGACAGAGGGTGAGTCTCTTATGCAGACTGACTTTGGCCTTGTCCTGCCCTGCAGCTGTGAACTCACCTCCCAGGGGAGACAGAGGGAGGCCGGCTAAGTCCTTCCCTCCCCTCAAAATGTCCTTTTTTTGGGAGGGGGGCGAATAATAATTCTTGGGAAGTTCTTGGTCTCATGTCAGTTTCATTTTCATTTTAAAAATAATGTAGCAGGCACATCTTCACACAAAGACCAGCCTGAAATCACCCAGCCCACCGGTCACAGAGCTGGGAGGAAAACGTGGGTCTCTCAGGGACATGAGCCTCACACCAGGGACACAGAAATGCTGTTCTCTGAACCCAGAGATGCAAGTCCCTGAGTGCTGGTTGTCTGCCAATCAGACATTAGTGACTCCGGTTTTCCCAGAGCTCTCTTCACCCGCAGCCCCTCCGTCCCTCACCACGTGGTTCCCTGCACTACAGCTTCTCCTGGTCACCCTCAGGCTCTTCACTCACCCAGGCCTAATTTTTAAGATTACTGTCTAATAATTTTATCACACTGGTGTCACTTTTCACAGGAAAACATACACAAGGCCAGAAAATGCGTGAAAGAAGTTCATGAAGGGAGGTGAGGAGGGTTAACAGAACGCCTGGAGCACGAGAGTGGGAGGGAGGTGGGGGGGAGGGTGGTAGAGGCCAGGAGGGGAGGGGGGGTGCAGGGCGGGGGCATGGGGGCGGAAGCGGAGATCTTACAGCTTGCAGGTGCTGTAAGAAAACCTGTTACTTCATATGCTAATTCTGAAGTGTTGGGTTTTAAGTTTATTTATCTTATTTTATGAGTGTCACTGCTTTGCCTACAGGTATGTGAGTGCATCAGGTGTGCGCAATGCCTGGGGAGGCCAGAAGAGGGTGTTGGATCCTCTGTTACTGGAGTTAGGGATGGTTATTAGCCGCTGTGTGGATTCTGGAAACCTAACTCAGATTCTCTGCCTTTAACTGCTGAACCATCTCCCCAGTCCCCTGAAGGGTGTGTGCGGTATGTGTGTGTGTGTGTGTGTGTGTGTGTGTAAGTTCAAGATTTTTTAGCCTTTGGGAAAATTCAGATCAGAGCTACACTGAGGCTGTCAAGATGGCTCGGTGAGTAAAGGTGCTTGCTGCCTGACAACCTGAGTTCGATACCCAGGACCCATATATAAGAGAGAGAGAACCCACTCTGATCTCCATGTGCACATTCACACGCACACACATACACACATGCACACAAACAAAATAGTTAATACACAAATACATAAACTGAATGTAATCATTTTTTAAATTTACAAGATCCCATCTTACCCTAATCAAAATAACTATCAAAAAAATGTTGATGGCAATGGAAGTGGTTCTTACACACTGCTGGTGGGAATGTAAGTTAGTTCAACCACTGTGCAAATCAGTCTGGAGGCTCCTAGACTGCGCAACACAAGTGTACTCACACACATGTAGGCAATACACTCTACACACGACCCAGCTCTACCACCTCTATACCTCTGCTGAAGGAACCAAAGTCAGTACATGGCAGAGACCCCTGCACACCAAGACTATTCAACACTAGTCACAACACCTAGGTCCTGGGGTCAGCCAGACTCCTCAGATGAATAAAGAGAACAAGGTGCAGATACATGATGGAGTTTTATTCATCTATAAAGAAGAATAAACTTGTGTGCAGGAAACTGGACAGAACTGGAGACATCATATAGATGAGCAGATTCATGAGGACAAACATCATGTTCCTCTCATGTGTGGAACTGTGGGGGACCGTTAAAGCTAATGGGGCTCTATTAGAGATGTGGGAGGGGCAAAGGCAGGGGTAGGTGATGGAGGGGGTGAGTGGGATCAAAGTGTGTTATATGCATGTCGGAAAATGTCATATGCATGTATGAAAATCAGGGGGCTGGAGAGATGGCTCAGTGGTTAAGAGCACTGACTACTCTTACAGAGGACCCAGGTTTAATTCCCAGCACCCACATGGCAGCTAACAATCATCCATAGCTCCAATCCTGAGGGAATCTGATGTCCTCTTCTGACCTCCTTGGGCACTGCACAACACAGGTGCACTTACACACATGTAGACAATACACTCATACACACAAACTAAATAAACGAATAAAATATATTTAAAAGAAAATGTCATAATGAGGACCTCCAGGGTGGCCTGGTGAGGAAAAGTGTTTTCTGCCAAGTCTGATGACCGGACCTGAGGTCCGTCCCCGGGACGCACGTGGTGGAAGGAGAGAACTGACCAGCTTGCACAAGTCGTCTCCTGACTTCCACACACGTACCAGAATCATACACACATGTACACAAAAATTAAATAAGATGGTTAGATGTCACAAGGCTGGGGATTTAGCAGCAGCCAGGCATGGGATGGCCCAGGGTTTGAGCCCCAGCGCCACAGAAACCTTTTCACCTGAAAAGTGTGTGTTCATTTGCTGATTGGCCATTTGCTCTTTAGTTGTTTCATGCTTGAGTTCTTGGCATGCTGCGGACCGGTAGTCAGCCAAGCTTTCTCTTCCATTCCGTCTCTTTGCCCGTTGTTTCTTTTACTCTGAAGTGGCTTTGTTTAGTGCGATCCATCTGTCAGTTCTATTATCCGGGGCTGCAGAGTCCAGCCAGAAAGGCATGCTCCTGTCTAGATCATGAAACAGTTCCCTTATATCTTTTTCTCGTAGTTCCAAGTTTGAGGTCTAACCTCAAGGCTTTGGCGGCATTCCTGAGTGGACTTTTTGGAACATAATGAGAGACAGGGAAGTTTTACTTTTCTGAACGCAGAGGGGGAACTCAGGAAAGCTTCATAGATTTCTCTGGATCCGTAGACAACTCCCCAGTCTGTCCTGTTCTCTGTGGGAACAGCATTGAACCCCAATTCCTTAACACCCCTGCACGCTGGTCTGGCCCTTGGAGATCACAGAGCAGTCGTGACTGCGGAGGAGGGAAGGTGAAGTCAGGGTCCAGGGGAAGGACCTAGGGGTAAGGCTGCAAAGATCTCCGCGTTCTGGTGCCCACTCAGCTAAGGCTGTGCCAGTGTGAGTCTGGCGCCATCTGGTGGTCATAGGAAACACTGAGTTGAACCTAGAGTTTTAGGGACCCCTAGGAATTGTAATTTTTTTGCAGGGTGGTATGTGCGTCCTGTGCCTGACATACATGTTCTTACTTTATTTTCAAGACAATCCCGTGTGGCAGGTATTGCCATCCCAACTCTAAAAACAAGAAAATGGAGTTCTGAAACAACCTTGTCTAGGTCACATGGGTTGGAAAAGGAGGACTTTGACCAACTTGGAAACAAAACTGAAAACACGTCTGTGACCTCTTATTCTCTTACTAGTCCATTAAAAAAAGATATAGTCTATTTTCTACATTTAAACAGACAATGTTTATTTATTTATTTATTTGAGACAGAACTTACTGTGTAGCTCTGGATGACCTGGAACTTGCTATGCAGACCAGGCTGGCCTCAAACTCAGAGATCTGCCTGCCTCTGCTGCTGAGCGGTGGGATTTAAGGTGTATACCACGCAGGCTCAAAATAAGCAATATATTAGTGTGAAGGGATACTTCACTCTCATTATTCCCTGGCTTGCCAGAAAATCCAATTCTGAACCTTATTTCATCATTCTACAGAGCATTAATCTATATTTAAGTAAATGTATTTATATATTCCTGAATATACATTCCTATACTATATTCCATACTTTGACAAACAAACTGTCTAAATTCACTATTCTGAAATTTACTTTTTGCATTAAAGACATGTAATTCTGTAGATCCTATTTTTTGAGACAAGGTCTTACTATGTAGCTCTGGCTGGTCTGAAACTCACTATGTAGACCAGGATGACCTCAAACTTACAGAAACCAGCTTGCCTCTGCCTCCCCGATGCTGGGACTAAAGGTGTTCACGACCACACCCGGTCTGTTTATTCTTTTGCATGTGCTTGCTATATTCTTAATAAATTCACTCCTTGAAAGGTAAAAGCACCGCTGTCGTAGACCACTCTCTGGACCATAGAGAATAAGCAGGAAGTTGAGCTGTGTGACTACAAATCTTTTGCCGTTGCATACAGGGTCTTGTATAGACATTGTAAACACATGTGCAAAAATATCAATAGGATGAACTCCCCAGGGGAGGCCTAGCATGTTTAATACGCACACCATTAATGCCAGGTGTGGCACACACCTTTAATCAGAGCACTTGGGAGGCAGAGGCAGGCAGATCTCTTGAGATCGAAGTCATCCTGGTATACGTATCGAGTTCCAGGCTAGCTGGGCTATAGGGAGACCCTGTCTTAAACAACTCAGTGCATGGGGCTGGGGAGATGGGAGCACTAACTGCTTTTGCAGAAGACCAGGGTTCAGTCCCCAGCACCCACGTGGATCTCCTTTCCACTGGGGAGTGAATGACATGGGTGATGTCTGTCTTTCCCACCCTTGACGCGTCTCTTCTGGTCTCTGTGCTCTGGCCAGAGGCTGCTCTGTCTCGCCTCACTATTTATCTCATATGAAGTACGTCAGTGCATGGATGACTGAATCGATGCCACCTGTTGACCTGATGCCCAGTGCCTCCTTCTATCTGTCCTTATGAGTATATCTGCACCATTTTATTCTTTTGAGAATACGCTGTCTGTCTGTCCCTGTCACTCTCTTTCTTCCCTTGCTTGCCTTTCAGGAAACTGTACAATTCTCTCTTTTACTTTTGCTCTGAGAATCCTGTCTCTTAACTCCTTTGAAGTCGCGATTCACAGTGCTGCCTACTTTCTTCTTCGTTCATGCATTCTCTTGTGTCAGTGTTAGTCATCCCAATGGGAAGGAGATCTATTGGTCTGAATGTTCAGGGACCCTTCTAAACAAGGACAGAAGGATCACAAGCAATCCTTGTAATTCTAGGACCCCATACTATGCAGTTCCTCCCCCGATACCAGCCCATTTTCCCCCAATCCAAACCACTGACATTGGTCTCCCATGTAGCCAGTTCTTGAGTGATATAACCCAACTTCATCAAAGTATTCTGCCCAGCAACAAATGACACTTCTGTCTTGATTGGTTAAGAGTCTGAGGATGGCCTCAGTCTCAGGGAGGTTGCAAAGTTGTCTGTACGCTTAGTGATCTGTTTTGCATTGTGTGGAGGACAGCTCCACTTGAAAGAGACTCAGCTTCTTGGCTGCCTCTCAGCCCACCTTCCACAATGGGCTCTGGGAGGGGCCCTTGGGTAATGGCTCTGCTGGTGAATCTGATCAGGTTGGATTCCTCCATGACAGAAGGCAGAGACTCCCCAGGTAAGAACAGAATACTTCTTTTCTCGGTGTGTTTGCTAGAACTGGTATTTTCCCCTGTAAGCCAAGGTCACAAAATAGACTGGAGAGGCTTCTGGCTTCAAAGAGCATTTTCTGTTGGCCAGGAGCTGCTATTCCTTCTTTACCTACAAGAACTGCTGGGAGAAAAGCTTTCCTGTACCAGAGACGGACTCCAGTGGTGGGGAGGGAGGGGACGGGAACATTTTGTCTTGCTGGGTTCCTTAGCAGATCCATATTGGTCCCCAAAACTGTGCAGGCCAGTCTGAGAACAGCCGACTCCTGAAGCAAGAGTTCATGCTCTGGTTACGACTGTTTCTGTGATGTCTAGTGACGCTGGAGAGAATTTCTTCTGTCATGTATGAAGCCTCTGGCACAAGTTCAGGATTGTAGTAAGCAGTTTGGAGAAGTAAGAGAAGTTAAGTAGGAGAAGATGGATATATTCATTATCTTCGACCTGAGATTACTGGGTGAAAGTTATTTTTCTAGCTGAAGTGACAGGCTGTTCAAACTTGAAGCATTGTCAGACCATGAAAGCGGGTATTTAGGGGCAGAAAACAGGATGTACCGTGCTAAGAAAAGACGCCCCTCAAATGTCAACATTTTATTAGCACAAAAGAGGAACAAACTGGGAGTATCATTTTTCTCAGAGAACAGGAACCCCTCTGAGTTTATCATGTCCATTCGACAACTGAAAAATAGAACAGGCAGAGATTTTAAATTATGCTGAAAAATTCATGTTTTTTGCTTGTTTGGACTGTGAGAAGAACCAGAGAGGGTTAGAAAAACTGAGGGACTGGAGGTTGAAGCTTCTTCTGAAGCCAGTGACGGAGGAGATGAGCCTGGATGACCTGGAAGTCACTGTGAGGCTGGGTGTCCCTGGGAGGAGGCTCTGAACTACAAGATAAACGCAGACTCATAGTTGAAGATCAATAGCAAGTATCCTCTAACTTAAATGCCATTTCAAGGAGGTCTTTCCTGACTTCCTGCATTATTAATCACATTTTAATTCCCTTTTATTGTTAGTCTTCCCAGTGAGTTCACAGCACACGGTCAACATAAGGGTCTCTCCTCCCTGTCCTGTCCGTCCTGTCTCCTCCCCGTCCTGTCTCCTCCCCATTCTGTCTCCTCCCCATTCTGTCCACCCTGTCCCCTCTCCTCTCCATAGATGTAGTGCTAAGTGTGTCTAGGAGGTCTTGAATGTGAATTTAGTTTTAGAAACACGCAGTGGGTGGGAGAGAAGGCAAAGCGGGTGGTGGACGGAGAGAACTGACTCCTGCAAGTGTCCTCTGACATCCGTACATGTGCTGCGGCATACGTGTGCACACACACACGCACACATACACACACACATACACACCTTCCCACGTGCGCGAACACAAATAATAATAAATAAAATGTAATGAAACATGTTTTCTCTGTATATTTCAATTTTTGTTTTTGAGACAGGGTCTCTCTGTAGCCCCAACTGGCCTGGGACTTTCTATGTAGACCAGGCTGGCCTTGAACTCACAGAGACCCACCTGCCTCTGCCTCCTGAGTGCTGGGATTAAAAGCATGCTGCACTGCATTTGGTTAGATTTCAGATTTTTAACTATGCACTGTATTACATGCTATTTTTTTCTTATTGAACATTACGCTTTTGAACATGTTGAGGTCAAAAGGCCTCTTCTCAAATCCACGTCGTCCGACTTAGTGCACTGGGTCTACGATTTCCTAGAGGTGAAGCTGAATCCTGATCTTTTTCTGATTTTCCAGAGGATTTTGTCATTCAGGCAAAGGCTGACTGTTACTTCACCAATGGGACGGAGAAGGTTCGCTTCCTGGTCAGGTTCATCTTCAACTTGGTGGAGTATTTACATTTCGACAGCGACGTGGGGATGTTTGTGCCGCTGACGGAGCTGGGGGAGCCTGACGCCCAGCAGTGGAACGAACGCCTGGATCTCCTGGAGAGGAGCAGAGCGTCTGTGAACATGGTCTGCAGACACAACTACAAGCTGGCGTCCCCCTTCACTGTGGGGAGAAACGGTGAGTACTCGGGTCTAGTGGGGTTCAAGAACCTTCTCCACAGGGACCTTTCTGATGACAGGCCTTGAAAACATTTTAAATTACATTTGCTATTATTGCTATCATCATCATCACCATCATCATCATCACCATCATCATCATAACTATTGCATATGTGTGTGTACAAGTTCCACAGTGCACATGTGGAGGTCAGAGAACGTCTCGAGACCACAGGTTCTCTTCTTCCATCATGTGGGTCCTGGGAATCGAACTCAGGTCATCAGGCTTGGCAGTAGGTACTTCTACCTGCTGAGCGATGCTGCCTGCCCTTTTAAGACAGGCAATTTATGCTTCAGGATAAATGGGGGGGCAGTGAGTATGTGCTGTCCACAGGTGTAAGTCATGCTCCTCCCCAGTCAAGACACCGTAGCCTTGACCTTAGAACCCCAAGGTGTACATTCTGGTAGAATGGGTGACTGTGGGAGGACTTGATGGAGTCTAAACCCTCCTGGGGCTTCTTGGTCTAGGTGCTTAGATAGTTGTTGGGAGCCATTTGCCTGCCTTGAACTATGCCCTAGTTTTGGGTTAGGCAGAAGTCAATCTCGTGCACAGAAGTGCTGATTGGAAGCAGGAGTTTTCATTATGCAAATGATTCACACCTGAGGAGAAGTTTATTCTATACCCAAGACTGAGATCTTTGAAGGAAGTCAATCACATCTTAAGTTATTTTGCCTGTGTTAGTATTGTTTTTGAACATCTGACTCATTGCTTTGCTCACTTTACAGTATAAATAGGGGGGACTTAATAAAGGCAAGCTGCTTCAGTGTGACTGACAGTCCTCCTGAGTCTGTCCTATTTTTTTTTCTCTCTATCTCTACATTTTCTTATCCTTACTCCCCACTTTGGGTGTGGTTGGATTTCGGCCGGTGGGCTCCGGCAAGTGGTGCCCGAACAGGGACCTGAAGCCTGGGGGTTAAGTGAAGGACACTGCTGTATGAGTGAGCTCACGTAAAAGAAAAGTAAATGAAAAGTGTGTGGTGAGAAATCTCAGGAGTAAAATGGGTCAGGGTGACAGTCATTTGCTTTTTGTAAATATGTTGGAAAATATGCTTTATGCTCGAGGTGTTGGTGTAAAACATCAACTTTGTAAATTTTTGAGCTTTGTAGAGGAAGTCTGTCCTTGGTTCCCTGAAAATGGGTCTGTAGATTTAAAAACATGGAAGAAAGTAGGAAGAAAACTATTATGTTTATGGACCGAATAAGGTTCTGGTAGATACCTTTAGTTTGTGGGCTTTGATTAGGAATAGTTTAGATCCTAGATATGAGATGGAAAGGGTTCGAGAAGAAAAAATAGCGAGTGTCATGGAGTCACAAGCAGCTCAGGCAGAGGAGGAAAGTGAAATTAAACCTTCTGCCCCTCCGTTTGAGGAGTCAGTTTTTGCAGAATCTGAAAATGAGTTTTCCAATAGTGAGTCATTAGATTCCGAAGAGGAGTGGAAGGAGAAAACTGCTAGGTATCAGAAAGAGGACGAAGTTTCCCAGATTGTCACATTGGCAAAAAAGGAAACTGATCAGAAGGAAACCGATTTAGGGGAAATTCAACGTTTGCAGGAGAGGATGGAATTGTTATCTTTACAAATGCAGCAAATTAAAAAACAGGCTAAGGAGAAACTACAGAGCCAGGAAATAATCCCCAACTAAGACCAAGTTTATATCCAACTAACATAGCAGGATTAGATCCCCTACCTCTGATGGAAGAGATGCCTGTAATCACAGTTAAGCAAAAGTCAGCAGGAAAGCCTCATCCTTTGTCCTTAGTGCAACCTCCTCTATCTCCATTGCAAGCGGCTGTAAGTAAAGCGGCCGAAAGCAGAGAAAACATCCAAGGGTTTCAATTATTCCCTGTTATAGAGCAGGATGATGCACAGGGAAATCGGATGAGGGAACATTCCTGTTTCTTTTAAGCAGATAAGAGTTGAAACTTGCTTGTGTGCAGTATGGTCCAACTGCTCCTTTCACACAGGCAATGTTGGAGTCAATGTCTCTAGAGGTGCTCCCGCCAGAGGATTGGAAGCAAATGGCCAGAGCATGTTTGTCAGGAAGAGATTATTTGCTTTGGAAATCTGAATATACAGAGCAATGTCAGCCTACAGCAGAAATAAATCGAGCCCAGGGGATACCAATCACTTTTGATATGTTAGCAGGAGGACAATATCAAGGAACAGGGAATCAGCTGACGTTGATATTGCCGTGTATGCACAGGTTAATGCTGCAGCTAAGAAAGCATGGCATAAACTTCCCTCTACGGGAAGAAGGACTGAAGATTTGTCAAAAATCATACAAGGACCTGATGAATTATATCAAGACTTTGTAGACAGACTGATGCAGGCAGCAAGTAGGTTACTAGGAGATTCAGAGTCAGGGCTCTTGTTGGTAAAACCAACTATCTTATGAAAATGCCAATTCTGCTTGTTAAGCAGCCTTGAGACCTTTTAGAAAAAAGGGGAATTTATCAGACTACATTAGGCTTTGCTCCGATATTGGGCCCTCGTATACTCAAGGTGTAGCGTTAGCTGCCGCGTTACAAGGAAAATCGGTAAAAGAAATACTTTTTCAGCAGCAAATGCCTCAAAAAGGCAAGGTTGCTGGCCCTTTAGGAAGCTGTTATAGGTGTGGACAGCTAGGACACCGAGAGAAACAATGCTTTAATAGACAAAAGGCCAACACTCCTGAAAAGGAGCCAGGCTTGTGTCCCAGATGTAAAAGGGGAAAACATTGGATCTTCACCTGAGTCCAATCCTTCACCTGAGTATACAGCCAATCCTCCTAGTCAGCCATATGTAATTTTTCCAAAATTAATTTTTTAATGTTATTATATCTCATGGTACTAATAAAATGAGAAGGTGAAAGATGATAAGGAGATATGGGAATGGAGATGTTTTTGAATGAGAAAATCTATAAAAGTGATTGAAGATCTGAGTTGATATGGTATATAAAAGATAAAAGAAAACTATATGTAATCTTAAAATTTCTGAGGTAATAGTTCAAATAGTCTGAAGAACAAAATGTGTAATCAAGGTTTATTTAGGAATGCTTGTTTTTTTGCCCAAGTTTTAGCTGCATAGCATACAGTAGGTTCATAAACAAGAAGAAACTTTGCTCGCAGCCTATGCTCATTTGCAGCAGGCTTTGAAAGAGCAAGGGCTAATTGTAGCACCTGAGAAAGTACAAACTGAATTTCCTTATTCATATTTGGGTCATAGATTATATCCTAAAACAATTTTGCCTCAAATCTTTTTGTTTTGAATTTTTAAATGTGGATGCTTTTTGTCTTTCTGCTGCAGATAGCTTGTGGCATCCTAAGACTTTAGATACCTATGCACAAGTCAGATGGAGGGATCCGATTGATGGGAAATGGCATGGCCCAGACTAATATGGGGAAGAGGGCATGTTTGTGTCTTTCTGCAGGACGCTGAGAATGCCAGGTGGCTGCCAGAAAGGCTGGTCCGGTTCGCAGGAACTGAACGAGGGAAGAGTGACGTTGCTGTTGTTGTGGAATCCGTTCCTGATGACACATGGAGAGCTGTAGGGGACTTACATAATAAATCCAACTATGCTGCGTCCAGCCATATGGGAAGAAAAGATTGCAGCAACGGTGAATGATACTCGCCTGTCAAGACATCATTACATTAGAAGAACAACAGTAAATCAGGATTCTACTGCAGGGAATGCTGATGAATGAGAAGAAGAACTAAGGGAAGGACTTTGGTGATCAGATGACAGTTTCCTGCAGACTTATATAGGAAAACAGGCAGCAGCCATGGACAAAGTTAAGGATGTGTGATAGCTTGCCTAAGTCAACCATATGTGTGTGTGTGTGTATATATATATATATATATATATACACACACACACACACATACACTTTTGATAGGACAGTTTAAATATCGCTCATAATGGTACTAGGTTTGATGTTTTCTGTGTTCAATGTATTTCTTGTGTTTTAATGTAATTTGATTAATTGCATTTCAGTTGTTCCCACGGGGGAGTGCAAGTTATGGTATTTTCACAATTTTCATTTATTATGATTTCTATAGATGTTACAAAACCTTAGTATGTGGTTTGAGGGTTATAAATGTTGCAAGGTTTGGCATAATGAACGTATATCCTTAGATTTATGTTAACTGTAAAAAATAGCTATTTGACTTTGATGCAGCAGAAACTGCTGCTGATTCGATAGATAAGCTAAAAGTCTCTTTGCCTTCAGGGTCTTCTTTGACCTCAGATCAGGAAATATTATAATCTTGGGTTTACCTATTCTCCTTAGGATTTGCATACTCCTTCCATAGGTGACGTATATCCTCAGCACATTTTGGGATGTTACAGTTGATGTGCACAGTGTTCGGCTCCAAACTCTATCGTGAGTAGAGTTGCCCCTTGCAGGAGGCTGGTAGTCAGAGATGGGCAACCTTCTCTTTTGAACTAAGCTGACCTAAGACAGGGCATGGATGGTGGGCATTCATGTACCAATGACGGGTAAGGCTTGTGTTTCGGAGAGAATGACCTAAGACAGGCACAGTCTTTCTGGCCATAGCAGGGAAGGCTATGGTTCTTTAAAAAATAAAAAGGGGGGAGATGTCGAGAGCCATTTGCCTGCCTTGAACTATGCCCTAGTTTTGGTTTAGGCAGAAGTCAATCTTGTGCACAGAAGTGCTGTTGGAAGCAGGAGTTTTCATTATGCAAATGATTCACACCTAAGGAGAAGTTTATTTTACACCCAAGACTGAGGTCACCTGAAGATCTTTAAAGGAAGCCAATCACATCTTAAGTTATTTTACCTGTGTTAGTATTGTTTTTGAACATCTGACCCATTGTTTTGTTCATTTCACAGTATAAATAGGGGAGACTTAATAAAGGCAAGCTGCTTCAGTGTGACTGACAGCCCTTCTGAGTCTGTCCTATTTTTCCTCTCTCTCTCTCTCTCTCTCTCTCTATCTCTACATTTTTCTCATCCTCACTCCCTGCTTCGGGTGTGGTTCGATTTCTGCCAGCGGGCTCCGGCAGATAGATCTACACTTCCTGCTTTCACTGGATTAGGGAGTGACAGTCTCTAAAGGTGCTCTGCCCCGACTGGTGGCGTTCCCTCACAATGTTCCATTTTTTTCTCTCTTCCTAGTGCAACCAGAGGTGACAGTGTACCCAGAGAGGACTCCATTCCTCCAGCAGCACAACCTCCTGGTCTGCTTGGTGACAGCCTTCTACCCGGGGGACATAAACATCAGGTGGTTCCGGAATGGGCAGGAGGAGCCGTCTGGGGTCATGTCCACTGGCCTTATCAGAAATGGAGACTGGACCTTTCAGACCACAGTGATTCTGGAGATGACTCCTGAGCTCGGAGACGTCTACAGCTGCCTTGTGGAACACCCCAGTCTGCCGAGCCCCATTTCTGTGGAGTGGAGTGAGCTTAAGTTTCTTGAACTTTTTGGCTCTGACCCGTGGGGTTTGTGTCACCTCTGTGCTCATCTTAGTCACAAGAAAATTCTTTTTCTTTGCCTGAGCGTCTTAGATCTAGGATGTGGGAAGACAGGGTGGACATTTGTGCACAGAACTTCCAGGCGATAAGGAGGGCAGATCACCCAGTACTTGCTTCCCACCCGGGACCTAGTAGGCATCAGCACTTTACTGTTTGGGGCAGCCATCGTGGCATATAAGAATCAGTGGCAGGGATGGCTCAGTTGGTAAAATGCTTGGCACACAAGCATGAAGATCCCCAGAACCAAAACAAAAAAGCCAGGCAAGTTGGCACATATTATAATCCCAACACGGGGGAGATGAGACAGATGGATCTCTGGGGCCCACTGACCAGCCAGCCTAGCTTACTAAATGAGTTCCAGGCCAGCGAGAGACCTTGTCTCAATCAAAATAAACAACCCAACAACAACAAAGCGAAAAGAAAACCACACACACGCACACACACTATACCCCCCCACATACATACACATATACACAGACATGGTGAATAGTGCCAGAGGAGCAACCCCTGAAGACCCCTGGCTTCCATACATATGCATATGCATGTGTCCTCACAACTACACGCACACAGGCACAAAGAATCAGTGACAGAGGCAACTCCATGAATGCAATCCGTGAGCTCAGAAAACCCTTCTCTACTTAGCTCTTCCCCGAGTGGCATTGGACTTGGGGTCCAGTAAAGGTTTGGGGCTCTGAGAAGATGTGTCCAATCCTGGGATCTTTTATGTTGACTCATGACCCTTTCGTAGGAGCTCAGTCTCAGTATTCCTGGAAGAAGATGCTGAGTGGAGTTGCAGCCTTCCTACTTGGGCTAATCGTCTTCCTGGTGGGGGTCGTCATCCACCTCAAGGCTCGGAAAGGTAAAGAGCCGATGAGGAGAAACCAGCCACCTTCTGTAGCGTCGCCTGCTTCTAGCTTCTACTTTACAGATCCGGGTCGGGGAAGGCTGTCTGTACCTCTCAGGGTCACTATGATAGTCTTTCCTGAAGCTAGTAGGCGCCGGGCGTGGGCAGAGCCGGAGTGCCGACGTTGCAGGCCGCTCCCCTCCTCAGAAAAATCACATTCGGTCCTAACTGGGGAATCCGTTCTCTCTCTTCCCAGGATCTGCGGAGACTCAGTCTGGTGATGAGGTAAGGGCTCCCCTGCCTTGTCTTTGGGATCATCACCTAGTTCTTTGGTCAGAGGGAGACACCGTGGAGTAAAGGGTGGCGGTGGGCCAAGCTGAGTGGCACCGTCCCGGGTCTCTGGAAGGGAGGCTGCGGAGTCTCATGAGACCCATGCCACTGTTTCTGCAGATCTCAAGAGCTCTTCTCCCATCGAAACCATAGTAAGATCCGGAAGCTTCTCCTCCAGAGCCTGGAGTGTCAGAAGGCGGGGGCCCTGGGCTAGGTGAAGAACACTGGAGAGCCCGCTGTTCTGGGCGTGGCTTTCTTCCGTGGACCTCAGAGTCCAGATCTGACTCTGGAGTTTGTGCTGTGGGGTCGTGGGTCTCCACCCTCCACCCTCGTCTCCCTGCAGTGTACTTCCTCAGCCCCCATTTCCAAGGACACCTTCCCAAAATTTCCCTAAGACCTAAATCCTTGCAGCCCCAAGCTGTTTGTTTCTGTGGCCCACCCCTAACCCTGTAAGTCTCGGTCTCCCTGTCTTTTTCTCTCTTCACTGTAGTTTTTAGTCTTCAGAAGACATGAATCCAAATAGTCATCCAAAAATCGCTTTTATTGCAAAATAAAACAGACACAGATGACTGTACGAAATGTATAATTTAATGACCAATTTAAGATAAAACCACTGCAGTCACCCACTTGGGTCAAGACAGAACTTTGCAGCCTGTGTAGAAGTCTTCATGTACCCCAGGCCATTAAATGCTTCCCCTTCCTCCAGGGCCACTTGCAGTAACCTCATACTTGAAAGGAGTTATGGTCTATTGCCTGCATGTGTGTAAGTGCACCTGTGTCATGCAATGCCCTCGGAAGTCAGAAGAGGGTGTCAGATGCCCTGGAACTGGAGTTACAGATGGTTGTTAGCTGCCATGTGGGTGCTGGGAACTGAACCCAGCTCCTCTGCAAGAGCAGTCAGCGCTCTTAACCACTGAGCCATCTCTCTAGCTCCCAAAATACTGTTATTTGAGAAGCTAAGAGTCAGCTTTTTGAAATATGATCGCCAGTGAAGATGACTCCTCTCTCTCCCGGTCTCTGAGGGAAAGTAGGGTCTGGCTTCAGAGGGTACTGTGCTCCAGGCACACAACTACCTCCTTTGGATAAAGTCAATTAGCAAACACAGATGGTCTAATGTTCCCCTCGCCCAACTGCTCTTAGACGCTCTCCTGTCCTTTTTACAGTGGAGCTGAGAGTGCAGACTTGGCTTTCAGCACTGCACTCCCTCTAATTCCTGGAAAGTATTAGAATATGATCATTAGCTTCTCTTTGCTTAGCTTGGGCACCTTTAAAGCAATATCCACTGGGGAGAGTCCAGGTGGTAGTCACATGCAGGTATAAACAGCTTCATGTATGTGGAATTGTGGATCATGGCAAATAGCCTGCATCTGGAAGAAGGAAGTGCATGTTTAGAGAGGGCGGGGTCAGGAATGGGGGCTTAGTATGGGCGTTCACGTGTAAGAATTTTCATAGCTTTGTAGATGTAGACAAGATGGCCCCAGATGCAGAGGATGAAATAGTCAAGAGTGTGAAGTTATTGACCTGGCATAGGGCAGTTGGCACCAGTCCTCGGCTGACCAGTCCCCACTCAACAGGCTCATGAAGAGAATGGGCTGTAGCAAGCTCGGAGGTTATTCAGGAAACAAGGGTCATCTATTGCTGCTTCCGAGTGCCCAAAGTATCCAGGGCACAGTCAGCAAGCTGTTGATAGGGAACAAATTCTCCTGGAAACAGACAACTGTTGGGCAGTAAGTGGAAAAAATGAGACCTTTCTACCACAAATAACTATAGTTTGAGGAATAACTGACCCACGTTATCATAAGCACCTTAGGCTGCCGCTGAAGAATGGACATGGAGTTGATCTGGAATAGGGGTCATTGCTCTACATGATTCTCAACTAGTCATAGCTGCATCAACATAAAACACAGCTCTTGGTCTAAAATGAGTTAGCTTATTCTGAACCAAATATGAATGACCACGGCCTGTTAGTATGGATTCAGGTGCAAATGACATAGTGTTCTCCCGTGGACCCTGTGCGGGAGAGCTTTGGTGTCAACGCGACACACCTGGGTTGAGGGAGCTTCAGCTGGGGAACTGCCTCCATTGGACTGGCCTGTGGCCATGTCTGTGGGGTATTTTTTTGATTGTTGAGTAATGCGGAGGGACCAGCTCACTGTGGGCGGTGCCAGCCTTGGGCAGGTTGTTGTCTATTGTATAAGCAGGCTGAGCATGGCCCAGGGAAGCAAGTCGGTAACCAGGGTTCCTCCATGGCCTGTGCTTCAACTCCTGCCTCCAGGTTCCTGCCCTGAGTTCCTACCTTGGACTCCCTGATGAACTGTGTGACCAGGGAGATGTAAGCTGAATAAACCCTTTCCTCCCCAAGTTGGTATTGATCAGAGTGATTTGTCACAGCAATGGAGAAGCCAACTAGAATAGAAATTTCCATGAATTTTTATAGTCATAAATCAATGCATTTAGCAAATATATTGTTCAGGAAGGAAGTACGCAGGTTACAGAATAGGTCTCTACTAATAGGTCACAGGTGCTATCTTGACATGTATGTGCTACATATGTACTACACTATATATGTCTGCTGTAGGTCTCAGATGCTATCTTATAAAAGAATGATAACATTCTCAGCTCTTGAAATGGCAGAAGCTAGTGGTCTGTAAGAAGGCATTCCAAAGATTTTACCTGACAATCAAAAGCATGTTAGGTCAGTGTGATGGTTCATATTGCCAGCTTGGCAGGATCTGGAATCACCTAGGTGATAAAGGTCTGGGCATGGTTGCGAAGCTTCTAAATGAGGTTGATCGAGATGAGAAGACCCACCTTAAATGTGGGTTGCCCCAGTCTATGGGCTGGTATTCTCAGATGAGTGAAAGGAGAAAGTGAGCCGGACTCCCGCTCTCGTCTCCTCACTGCACACAGTGTGACTAGCTATTTCAGGTTCCGACTGTCACGAGCCCATTGTGTTAAAGCGTAGGCTGGAAAGTTAGGGGAATTCATTTACCCTCGGCCATTGGTGAGTAAAGGTGGGAGACACATGTGCAAGACCCTTGTCCTTCAGGGGACCCTTATGGAAGATACTGTGCTCGATACACAGAATGCTCCGTGAGACAGTCTTCAGGCCCATCCTAATATTAGTAACATCTGTATTTTGTGTTGTTTTAAAACAATTTTTATTTGTGAGTGTTTTGCCTACATGTAAGTGCACCTGTGTTATATAATGTCCACGGAGGACAGAGGACGGCATTAGATTCCTGGAGCTGGAGTTAAAGAGGTTGTTATCTGCGTGTGGCTGCTGGGAATTTGAATTTGCTCTTTCTTTCCCTCCCTTCTCCCCTCACCCCCTCCCTCCCCTCACCCCCTCCCTCCCCTCACCCCCTCCCTCCCCTCCCTCCCTCCCTCCCTCCCTCCCTCCCTCCCTCCCTCCCTTCCTCCCTTCCTCCCTTCCTTCCTTCCTCCCTTCCTTCCTTCTTTTGCTTACCTGGGCTAAAGGTCTGTCTATCTGTTTAACTTTTTGAAGAGCCAGCTCTTAGATTCATTGACTCTTTGAATAGTTTTGTTTCTGTTTCATTAATTTCTGCTGTTGTGAGGTGTTTCACCAGAGACCACTCACTTTAATAGTCAGCTGATGACTATACTGGGCAAATTTGTCCCAAGCATAGCACAGGTCTTTTCAGAGTCAGCCTTATACACAGGAGAAAGAGAAAAAACATATCTGGGGTAGCGAGACAAACAGAAAGCACAGAAAGCCACAGATCTGCCGTCAGCCACGGCAACCAGGCGCGTGGGGCCTTTGCTCAAGTCCACACCTTGGTCAAACGTTTTCACTCCCATACTTCGAGTTAACTGCCTCCAGCTTTGACTACTTTACTGGGTTTAGCTAGGACATGGCGTAGCGATGGTCAGTCTTGAGGTGCCTCCCCACACCGCTCTGACTGAGGTGCCTCCCCACACTGCTCTGACTGAGGTGCCTCCCCACACTGCTCTGACTGAGGTGCCTCCCCACACTGCTCTGGTTTTTGTTATTTCTTCTCATCTGCTGGGTTTGGGTTGGTTGGTTCTTGCCTTTCTGGAGTCTTGAGTTCTACTGTTAAGTCATTCATATGTGCTCTTTCTGTTTTTAATGGCTGCACTTAGAGCTATAAATTTCCCTCTTGAGACCGCTGTTAAAGTGTCCCATAGGATGTATTCTCAGTTTCATTTAGTTCCGGGAATACTTTTATTTCTTTCTTGATTTCTTCCTTGAACCATTCACCGTTCGGGAGCGTGTTGTTTAGTCTCTGTGAGTCTGTGTAGTTACTAGAGCTTCCTTTGCTATTGATTACGGCACCATTGATTGTCGTCTCGTAATGCACAGAATTATTTCAGGTTTTTGGTATCTGTTGAGGTTTGTTCTGTGCCCCAGTATGTGGTCAATTTTAGAGAAACTTGCATGGGCTTCTGAGAGGAAGTAGTGTATTCTTTGGCTCTTGGGTGCAATATTCTGAAAGATGTCTGTTAGTTACATTTGATGTAAGGTCATTTAATTCAAATGTCTCTCTGTTTAGTCTTTGTCCAGTTGACCTGTCTATTGAGAACAGTGGGGTGTTGAGTCCCCTACCTTTAGTGAGTTGGGGTTAATCTGTGTTTTATAGTCCTGTTGTACTGTTTTTATGAAGAGCCAGCTCTTAGATTCATGGGTGCACCAGAGTTTGGTGCATATTTGTTCAGACTGTACTTTTGGTCAGTCGTCCCTTTGATTAGAACGAGGAGACCTTGTTTGTCTCTTCTGATTGGTTTTAATCCGCAGTCTGTTTGGTCAGAGGTCAGCACGCAGCCCTTGCCCATCTCAGTGCTGTTTGCTTGGAACATATTTTTTCCATCCTTCACCCTGAGGTGGTGTCTCACCTCGAAGGTGAGATGAGTTTCTTGAAGACAACAAAAAGATGGATTTTGTTTCTTATCTGTTCCACCAGTCTGTGTCTTTTTACTGGGGAATTGAGGCCATTGATATTCAGAGTTATTGCTGAAGATGTGTATTGGTTACTATCATTTTAATTTGTATTCTGGTCCTATTTTGTGTTTCTGTAATTAAACCCTCCTTTGTTTTCTTGGTAACCTTTGGTTATAGCTGTTCTTTGTTTCTTTGTGTTGTTTCGAGTATTCTCTATAGGGCTGGTTTGGTGGACAAGAATTCTTTCAGCCTATTCATGTCATGGACATTTTTTCATTCCCCTTAGACTATGATAGGTAGTTTTGCTGGGTAAAGTATTCAGGGTTGGCATCCATGGTTACTTAGAACTGGAATACTTCAGTCCAGGCTCTTTTGGCTTTTGTAGTTGGTCCTGAAAGGTCAGTTGTGATTCTGATACTTTCTTTACGTTGCCTGTTGGTTTTCACTGGCATCTGTCGGTATCTTCTCTTTGTTCTGTACATTTAGTGTTTTTGCTGTGATTTGCCGTGGGGGTTTCTGTTCTGGTCCTGTCTGATGTTCTATGTGCCTCTTGAATTGGTATAGGTATGTCTTTCCTTCATTTGGGAAAATGTTCTTCTATAATTCTGTTGAAGATCTGGTCAATACCATTGGCCTGAGAATCTTCTTTCTGTGTGCCTGTGATGCGGAGGTTTGGTCTTCTCACGGTGTCCCATGTTTCCTGCATTTTCCGTTCTATGCTTACTGGTTTTAAACTTCTTCAGTACCAATGTGCCCATTTATAAGAATTAATTTCCCTTTAAGGTCTACTTTAAGCAAATCCCACTCATTTGATTTACCATTCATCTAACTTCATTAACAGTAATTCAACTGCACTCTATTTGTGTTCTGAGTTAGGTGAAAAATTTTCTGTGTATGTTAGTCAATAAGTTAAAAAAAAATTAGGACAAGAAGAGAGTGCTGGATCCCCATTGTTAGTCACCATATGGGTGCTGGGAACTGAACCCCGGTCCTCTGGAAGAGCAGTGAGGCTCTTAACTGCTGAGCCATCTCTCCAGCCCCCAACCCCAATAAGATCTTTTAGGGATAACACCCCAGAGAACCAGTGAGAGGATCCTTTGTGTAGCAGAATTCTCTAATGTGTCCGCCTTTCTGTAGGGTGTCTGCTACAGCCGTACAGGGTGGAACAGAAGATGATGAAGATGAATCCTGTTTCCTGAGATCCATTCAGAAGAGAGGAAAGACTAAGATAGCCCCAAAGTGTGAAATTGCTGTGAATTCTCAGCTACTCTCCTTGAGAGTCATGGGGTCTCTTTAAAGCAGATCGTTATCAATGAGAGAGTTCGGGTAATGGCTCCACGGTCTCACGAAAGTAGAAGGATGGGAGGGAAGGAAGAAATAAAACTAGACTCTTGCCTACCGGAAGACATCGAAGATCAAGAAAACATATAGAGAAAATACTGTGCGGCAACGTCCACTGCTGTATGACAGGAAGGAAAAGAGACCAGAATGGATGTAGGAGAAAAGAAAGAAGAAAGATTTTGGGGGAGGTAAAGGAAGATTTTAGTTTTTGGATGGCTATTATTGACATAATTTAAAGGCATTGGCAACAATAATAAAAATATAGGTTATTACATCGATTTTACTACAAGATCAGAAACAAAAAGCAAACAATATAAAGATGTTCTAAAAAGCAAGGACACCGTGGTAACATGAAGATATTCTAAAAGTTTCCAGAAATAAAATAGACTGACCAAGAAATAGTTTGTATATGAAAGGATAAAAGTCAGAAGGGGTGGGAGGCTAACTTAATGTACGGGGAGGTGGGCACTGCCTGGAATGACAGATTAAGAAAGGGAGCTGGATCAGACAAGGCAGAGAGAAGAAAGTCTGAGCAGGTGTGGGGCATAGACAGGGAGGGAGCTTCAGAGCCTCGCTGCCACACACCAGGGACTTGCATACAGAATTTTGAGTTAGACTTGGTCTTTGTTTTCATGTTAAACTGTTCCAAAAGCACATTCATCCTATCAGAAATCATTCATGTTTCTAGGCTCACTGTGGCTTTGAGAGGTGAGTCGGTCACACATCAGCATGTGGAGACTTTGCCCTTCAGACACCCAAGGCATGCTGTTGCTGTCCCGTCTCTGTCCGTCACAGGTCTGGGCTGGGAAAGGCTAGAGTTCCTTTGCAGAGGGTGGTGGCCAGGCCAGCTCCCGTTTCACTGTGTGATGCCATCTGAGATGTGGCTTTGGATGCTTGAGAGGCAAAGAAGCATGAGATGGAGAAGTTTGACCCCGCCCTCGCCTGGAGACCCGGGGCTCTGAGATTGCTAATGTAAGATGTCATGCACAAGACCAAAACTCGAGAAAAACCCCAGGCGTCCACCGGGCACCACTCCAGGGCAGCCGCTGATATTCTCCACACTGAGCTTTCATAATTCTCTGCCACTATCAAAGATGTGCTTGACATTTGAGCAAGACTAATATTTTAATTAAAAAATAATCAGGATGTGTGTATATAGTTACAAATTAAACAACAGTGTTATATTTTAATGAGTGTAAGAGCCCTGCCTACACATGTAGTTAAGAAAAACATCTACACATTTCTAGTTTGCCAGGTAATTTTCACATAAATATACTGGATTATGTCGATTCTTTTTCGGAGGGTGTTTTAGCTTGTTTCCCGTTGCTGTGATAAAACACTGACTGAAGAGAAGTTGGGCAAGAAAGGGTCTATTTAGTTTACACTCCCAGGCTATAGTCCAGCACTGAGGGAAGTCACAGAGGACTGCCCGGCTGCCCTGGCTATTTCAGGTCTCTTCTTATACAGCCCAGGTCCACTTCCCCAGGAACAGCACCACCCACAGTGGGCTGGCCCTCCTGCATCAACTGGCAATCAAGAAAATGCCCCACAGGCCAGTGTGATGGGGGACGTCCCTCAGTTGAGGGCCCTCTCCCCAGGTGACTCTAGTCTGTGTGAAGTTGATAAATGACCAGCAGAGGGCACCATCTGAGGATCCGTGAATTTAAAAGGATTCAAATCATACAAAGTTTTCCTGTGTCAACTTCACAAAAGTGAAGTTAAATTAGAAACCGATGCAAAGTTTACGTCTAACTATTTGTACGTGGAAAAAAGTATACTTCCTTGGAGTGAAACATAAGGCAGAAATCAGAAAGGAGTGTTAAAGTATTTTGAGACAAATGAAACAAAATGTCCTTTATCGCAGCCTCTCCATCAGCAGTTACAGCAGTATCTACACTAGGACTGGAGAGAGGGCTCGGGTCTGTGGGCTAAGGTCTACGTAATGAAATTAGAAAACGAGGGCTGGTGAGATGCTCAACATGTAAAGGGCCCACTACAACAAACATGACAACCTGAGTTCCATCTCTAGAACCCATGTGAAAGGAGAGAACTGATTCCTAAATGTTGTCTTCTGACCTGTGTACATGCTGTGGCACCCTGCCCTGCCACATGCGCGCACACACACACACACACACACACACACACACACGCATACATGCACAGTCAAAGGAAATTAGGAAATGAAATATTAACTTAAGACCAAATTGACCAGAAGAAAGGAAATAATAAAATTCAAAATATAAACAATGCTATGAAAATCAGGGGTGCGGCAGAGGAAATCTGTGGAACAATAATGTAATTCTGTAGGAAGGTCTGAGAGTAATAAGTGAGAAAAAAGTATCAAGAATGACTAGAAAGAGTATAATGACAGATTGTGCAGAGATTGAATGTGTAAAACGTGGCATGGAAAACGTTGTCCCGATAGGCTGGACCATGTGTCTTAGAAGAAATGAGGATACTTGAAAAATACAAAACATTACTGTTCCCCAAGAAACTGGAATAGCCTAAAATGGTTCTATGGCTAATAAACAAATTAAATTTGTAGTTAAAAACTAGTCTTCCTGCAGTCTTTCCTCCTGGCTGTTTGAGGGTGACCATCATGAATGACATGGTAACTCTTAAAGCAGGAACTCAGTTTCCAATCAGCCACTTCAGAGGAAACGAATGGCCATGGATGCCGTTCAAGCTGACGACAGTAATGAAGATGATAGACACTCAGGAAAAGCTAGTGAAAATGTACAAGAGCTCTTCCTAAAGCGAGGACTCTGGATAGGCTGACTGGACCTCAGTGGATGAACTTGCACTGAGGGACATCTGGGGACACTAACTCGACACAATAGGCCTTAACACAGATGACAGAATGTATGGGTCCCTATGAGGGGTCACTAGCAGGAAGGGACTATAAAGATGACTGAGATTGATTGAGATGCTCTGTGTCAAATAGAAACACAAATTCAATTAAAAAAATAAGACGCTATCTTCGTGTTTGGATTCAGAACCTGTTCTGGTGGTAGCGGGACAAATGGCCTTGGCATGATTCATGATTCCGTGGATTGTGAGAAGAAAAATGAACCCAGGAACAGCCCTGAAAGGCATGGCCTGTATGAGAAGACAAGACAGGGAAAACGGAGAAAGGAAGGAAAGAGCAGAGACAGGTTGGGGGACTGTGGAGGCTAACGGTGCTGGCAAAAAGTGAGCTGGAGACCAGACAGTCTGCGGTGACATGGTCCGCCGTGAAGTCGAGAACGTTTAAGTTAAAGAACTAATAGACTGTCAAAACCTAAAACACAAAAACCTTCCTGTAAAGTAAGCTCTGGGCCCAGTGTTTTCACTGACAAATTCTGTCAAGCACACATGGACAAAACCATTACAAATAGAAGAGGGGTATGCCCCATAATGTCACTGTCGCCCGCATGCAGAAAGGACACCAGAAGAAGAAAACTCAAGAGACCAATATATCTGCTGAACACTAGTGCAAAATTATTAATAAAAGTTCAATATATCACTTAAGAATGATGGCACACTCCTTAACTCCAGTCCTAGGGAGTCTGAGGCAGAAGGATTGCAAGTTTGAGGCCAGTCTTGGCTACATGGCAAGTTCAAAGCCAGTCTGGGTTGTCTAAAGGATTCTGTTTCAAGAATTCTTTGTTGGGTAGGAGCGATGACTCAGTGGTGAAGAGCACATGTGGCTTTTGCAGAGAACCTGAGTTCAGCTCCCAGCACCCATGTGACTCCAGCTCCAGGGAGAGCCAATGCCTCTGGGCTCCTCAGGCACCTGCACACATATATCCACTCAAGCAGATACACATAATTTAAAACAAATCCTAAAAACTTTATTATAGTAAATCAAACCCTACAATATGTAAGCGTTGCTATGCAGCACCACTGAGCAGGCTGTAAATGAATCAAGTTGGATTTAGTATTAAAAACCTCACTGTCGTAACTTAGACACCATCAAATAAAATCATCAGCTCATTTATAAAAAGAAAACGTGACAACATCGACTACACATTTACCATGGAAGTTCTTAGTAAGTTGGGAGCAGAGCAGAACTTGTTCAATCTGATAAGAAGCATTTAAAGAAGGACCTTCTGCTAATACCAGACTAAGAAGCAAAGACAAATGCCTCTTCCTCTAAAATTAGGACCGAGTGAAGCGGGTCAGCACCTTAGCTTTCCTCATACATATCTAATCAATACAGTGAATGCTGATGGTTCCATCTGCTACTGCACAGTCAGGAAAAAGTAATAACTGTGCCAATCAGAAAAGATAGAGCAATCCTGTCTTCATTCACAGATAAAATGATTGACTCTACACTACAAGGATCGGTGAACATTTTCTGTATGACTACACAGCAATCATTTAGGCTACATGGCTTAAAAAACAAGATCGAAGACAACGGAGAGATGGCTGAGGTTCCTTTCCCAGCACCCATGTGGCGGCTAACAACCGTCAGTAGCTCCAGTCCAGGGGATCTGGCGCCCTCTCTGATCTCCACAGGCACTGCAGGACATGCAGGCAATACACTCATACACGTAAAATAAGCATAAGGGGCTGGAGAGATGGCTCAGTGGTTAAGAGCACTGGCTGCTCTTGTAAAGGACCTAGGCTCGGTTCCCAGCACCCACATGGAGGCTAACAACACCCTAACTCCAGTTCCAGGGGATCTGACATCCTCTTCTGACCTCCACGGGCACTGCGCAACATGTGTGCACTTACATACATGCAGGCAATACATTCAGACACATAAAATAAAATTAATAAATATTTGAAAAATTGAATCTAGACTCTCACACAAAAATTATCCCAAAATGGGTCACGGTTGTTATGGCTTCAATAGTAAACGTTCTCCCTCCAATCGTCATGTTTGAACAAGTGGGCACCAGCAGGTGGCGCTGTTTGGGAAGCTTGAGGAGCCTCAGGGAGTGTCGAGAGGGGACGGATTGTTGGGGTGCACTTTGAAGGTGACATCTGTTGGTTTTGCATCTGTATGGTAAATACACTGGTTCTCTCTGAGGTTTTTTTTTATTATTGGTTCATTCAGTGGCAAGTCCCGCCCTCCGACCAATAAGGGAGCAGGAAGGCGGGGAGAAGGTAGAGGAAACATGGCGCTGAGCCCCAGGGAGGGGCGCTGAGAATACTCACAGCCACTCGGGAGGAAAAGTGCCCAGGTCCACGTGAAAGGCCAAGACCCAGGAGGCAGCATCCCAAGTCCCCGCAGTCCTCAGAATCATGTGAGTGGAAGTGAAATTCAGGCTGGGGATGGACAAACATCCCTGCGCCATCACCATGGCTGCTCCAGACTAGCAGGCGGCCAGTGACAATGACTTTATGGGTCACCGGAAATAAATCAATCTCCCTAAAGAACATTCTTTATCTGTTCAGTCGGTTCAGACCTGGAGGGTGGGGTGAGGCTGAATGCCCGGCCTCACCATGAAAGAATTCATGCAACAGATGGTGTAGTCGAGCAGAACCTACTGACAAAAAGAGATTGCTCCCGTGAAAAGGAGTTATGGAGCCTCAGTTAATATGGCAGAAGACATTTTGATATGGTGGATTATCCCCATAGGACTGGTGTGTATGGCGGCCATTGCAGGGTTGGGGTGGTTTACAGAAATATGTAATTAAGGAGAACTTGCCTAAGGGGATGAGATGGATGGAACAAATATGGATGGTGATGGCACATGCCAGAGACTCCATGGAGGAGGCTGTGGCATGCGAGTTCAGTGTGAGATGGCATTTTCAGGCTGAGGTCTTAGCACAAGAGGAAATTCAAAGTGTGAAAGACGAATTAAATCGAGAGAACGATATAAGCCTCACTTCTTCAATACTAGCCGCTGAGCTTGCTAGCAAATTGGATAAAAGAAAAAGGAGATGGAGCTTTTAACCTGCTGCTTTTTACAGCAAGAAATTAAAAAAGGAATGAAAATGCAGGTCAGGTTGATAATGCAGGACCCATCCTGGGACCCTAAAACCTGGAACCCCTGGGAAAAAGCAAGCAACCCAGAAGGAGCTGAAAGTTCCCCTAAAGGTTTCTCAGCTTTAGAACTGCTGGAGCTGGGAAAGACATTCAAACCAACTTGGAGGGAACATTTAACTCTTTGGCTTGTAAGGTTATGGGACATGGGAGCAGATGAAATTATTTTCAATGCTGCAGAAGCAAGACAGCTGAGCTACATAACCACTCATCCCTCCTTGAGATTTAAACTGCATAACCTGGCACAATACAAGGGAAAGCAGTCGCTGATGAACTGGCTTGTGCATGCCACAGGAGACACTTGGTCATCACCAGCAGAGTCCCTGATGAATTCCAGGAGCTGGAGTATGACACAAGAATGGACAGGTGCTGTTAAGAGAACTGGGCATGAGGAAAGCAATATACAGTAGACCTTTCACTGGGCCTGATAGAACTGTGTTCACTAGAGATCTAATGAGGGACTTCATTGAACAAGGACCTTGATATTGGTATGGCGGTTTAGTGTCCCTGCTAGATTCCCTAGTGGGGCAGGAGCTGTACAAGGCCAGAGAGACTTTGACAGGTTTAAACAACCTGGACCAGCATGTGAAGTATGTCTGTAGAAAAATAGAAAACCTAAAAAATGTGTAAGGGAGGCAAAACAGAAAAGGAGGTCTGCTTGGGTTACTCATAGACAAATGTGCACAGACTTATGTTTAGCCCAAGTTCCTAAAGAAAAGATTGATAAAAAGCCAAATTCGGTGCTAAAGCAGCTCTGGGAGGCATTGAGGCCTGAGAAATGGTTCACAAAAGGTACACAGAGGATGAAGCTTATCCCAGGGGAGGAAACTAACCAGCCCCAGAGTAAACAGGGTACGTTTCTCCCTGTGACTGGCTACTCGAGGGGTGGAGACAGTTTGCCTGGCCAGGGCCTCTCCCAACAGCCAGGTGTGGTCAATGGAGAGACCACAGGTGTAGGGTCAGGAATCAGATCCAGGGTCTCCCTGGCCCTAGGAATCAACAGGTTCGACAGGGGCAAGAGAAGCCTTATTCCTCCTTGGCCCTATGTAGGACCAAGCAGTTTGGGCCAGTACCAAGGAGGCTGGCAAGGATAAAGGAATGCATGGAGGCTCCATGTGAGAAATCCCGGACACTAAATGGATTACATGCCATTGTACCCAACATGGATCTGTTGAAAAAACAGCTGATGTAAATGAAAAGGGATTTTCCTGGCTATGATAGACCTTGTATGTGTATATAATGTTAACTTCTGAGTGTTTTACAGATATGAGACCCAGCTGAGAGATGTCAAGTGCACCTGAAGGAACAAGAATGGAATGTAACTCATACAGGGTACCAGGGTGAAGTATAGCTGTGGAATTCTGGGAGTTCTATGGGCCTAGGCCTTCAGATGTCAAAGAGTAAAGGTATACTTTATGTGATTATTGACTAGCAATTCCAGTACCAGGCATGTGTTGACCCTCCCTATGAGCTGTTGGCCAGGGAGGCTTGAAAGCCCTCTCTACCAAAACAAAAGGCAATTGCCACATTATAATGCTGGTCGCACACTGGAAATGGATGGTAAGGCTCTATTACTGAAGATGTGACATGGCTTGAGCAAGGAAAGAGATCTAGGTGGGACCGAGCTAAAGACTCCCTACAAATGGCTGGCTGGCCTTCATAGTGCTAGAGGGCGCTATGCAGACTGCCATGGGAGAATGGTCCTGAAAAGCTCTGCTGAATGACAGATCTTGCGTGCTTCACTGTCAGATGTTCTACAGGTGTAGCAGAGGCTCGTCTGGTATGTGCATCCTCAGCATATTCCTAATTGGATTTAAGGCCCGCTCTTCAGGGACAAAACTTATGTCTGATATGAGAAAAAGAAAAAAAAAAAAGGTTGACTCCTGATGGTATTGAAGGAAGTTATAGGCCCCAGTAGAGACACTACTGTGATTGTTTGTGAGGTGAATATGATACATACACTTAGGTACTGTCTAAACAGTTGTGTTTGTGATGGTCTATGTGGATGTTACTGCTTTCCTTTATGGCTATTGTTGTGTTATGTTTTGTTTGTTTTCCAGAGAGAAAGGGGTGGAGAGTATGATAAATACACTGGTTCTCTCTGAGTTTTTTTTTTATTATTGGTTCATTCAGTGGCAAGTCCCGCCCTCTGACCAATAAGGGAGCAGGAAGGTGGGGAGAAGGTAGAGGAAACATGGCAGCGAGCCCTGGTGAGGGGCACTGAGAATACTCAAAGCCACTTGGGAGGAAAAGTGCCCAGGCCCGGGCCTATATGGAAGGCCAAGACCCAGAAGGCAGCATTCCAAGTCCCCGCAGTCCTAAGAATCATGTGAGTGGAAGCGAAATTCAGGCTGGGGATGGACAAAGAGCCCTGCGCTGTGGACAAAGAGCCCTGCACTGTGGACAAAGAGCCTTGCGCTGCCACCATGGTTGCTCTAGACTGGCGGGCAGCTGGTACAATGACTTTATGGGTCACCCGAAATAAATCAGTCTCTCTAAAGAACATTCTCTATTCGTTCAGTCGATTCAAACCTGGAGGGTGGGGTGAGGCTGAATGCCGGGCCTCACCATGAGAGAATTCATGTAACAGCATCACTTCCAGATCTGCCTAGATGTGAACAAACAATGAGGAAGATGCTCCCACAGCCAGAAAATCTGCCCCAAACAGCAGTGCCAGATACAGACAGAGCCACCATGCGGGAAGCCGCCCTGAGGGAGCTGCTGTAGATGACGGAGCTTCCCTAGAGCGTCCTCCAGAGAGTCTCTGATCCTTTTGCATGAGGGACCCTACTGGCTTCGCACTAGCCCTCATCACCGGCGTGGGCTGGGTCATCTGTCTCCTTGTCTTCTTTACTCGTGACCCTAAAGAAGGGAGAGTCTGTTCAGAATTATTCTCTCTTACCAATGTGACTCTCTAATGCCCTGGGACCTTAATGGATTCTTTTTGTGTTTTGCCTGGTGACTCTCCTGCCTGTGAAGGACCCACTGTACATAAAACCTCTAGGGCAAACATTGACCTTGATGCATTAAAGAAATCAGCCAACTTCTAATGATCATATAAGTTAGGGAGGGTTTTCTGATCTGGCTTTCCTGTGGGCTGAATCTTAATATCTCTTTAAATGTTCCCTGATCCTTTTCCTAAAACTTGTCTGTCCAAATTTTATTTTCTAAACTATATGAGAGACAAGACTATTAACTCTCAGGGTGATCTCTTTTAAAGAGGGCTTTCAGCCTGTTTGAATTGGAAAAACCATATTGTAATTTACAATACATAATTTTGAATTAAGTACACATAATCTGGAGAATAAAGAACACAGCTGTCTGTGACATTGTAACTAGAAAGGGAAAAGCAGAGATGCTCGAGTCATGAAGGGGCAGGAACAAAAGCAAGCTTGGAGTAACTAAGCATTGGACAGGGAAATATTCAATTTCAGAAAAAACAGGCTTTGGAACACAATTCAAAAAGGCAGGAATTAAGACCAGTGATCTCACACCTCCCACCCCAGCAGGCCATTCCTCTTTACCTCCCATTGCTGTAGCTGTGTCCTGGTAACAGCTTGTCTCGTGTAAGGTTTGGTTGGCCATGGAGTACCGCAAATTCACATGAGCTTCCCAGGTGTGGTCATCACAAAGTGCCAGCTTGCTTTGTACCAAGCTAGTAGGCTCATGGCTAGAAAAGCTTTAGGTTCCCTTTAGAAACTGACAAATATGTATGTAAGGTTTGGGATCAAGAGATGCAGCAGAAATGGACCAGGACTCTGCTGGGACCTGTTTATTAAGGGCGTGGGGCTGGCTTCCCAAATCAGGACAAGAGAGAAGACCGGCCAGGGCTAGCTTCCTCCACATTTGGGAGTGGAGAAGATGCTAGCCCCCTGGAGCTAGCCTCCCCAGGGAAATGGGAAGACTAGCTAGCCCCCTCATCTTGGGGGCTCGGGCTGGGGGACCAGGCTTGTGTGCCTCACTTAACTTCTCCAGATTGGGATGGAGAAGCTTGCTCAGGGAGAGTTCGAGAGGCTAACTCCTTGAGAGAGTGAGAGATTAGCCCTGCCTAGCTGGTCAGTAGGCCTTTTTATGGAGAGGCGGATCCCCATGATCTCTGATTGATGTTCAAGGGGAGAGTGTAAACTTTTGGCCAGGAAGCAATCCCTCTTTCAGGAATCTTATCTGACCAAGAGTCTGTAAAAGTCAGTCCCTTTAGCAGGAATTTGCAGACCCTGGGTTCATCTGGGAGAAGTAAAAATCAGCTTCTTCTCATGGATATTTGTAAATTCTGGTCCCAGGTTGCTGTCAGTCTTCCTGAGTCCTGAAACTGCTGCAGGTGGGGGTTTCCTTTCAGTCACATCTTACAATGTAAAACAATGTAAGATTTCAAAATAGTCACTTTTAGAAATCAGCAAATATACCATACCATGTAAAGATGTTAAAATTCAAAATAATTCCCCTTAAAACAGGTAAATGTTATGCAAACAATATCAGAACCAAAATAGTTCCCTGTAAAAACCAGTAAATATGTAACACAATGTAAAAACTTTAACAGTCATTTTAAGAAACAGTAAATATACCATAAGAAGTTAAATTCAAAATAATCTCCTTTAGAAACAGACCAAAATGATAAAATTTAGACTGCCCTTGTGGAGGCGTGGTATTACTTCCCTAGTTTGATATAAAAATACATCAACATTGTTACAAAAGACTGTTAGACTCTCTTGCTTTCCTCTGATCCCATCAAGAATTCAAGATGAAAACCAAAGCAAAAAATAAATTTCAAAAGCATTAAGACACATGATTCTATGCCTGCATTCTAGAGAATTCCCAGATTGTCATGATCCCCTAGAATTCTGAAGAACCAATAAGTTCCTGGGTGTCACCATTTTGAACTGTGCCATGTGGTTGGATTAAGATGGTGGCAAGGTCAAACAGGTCAATGCCATTCTGAAAATGTGTGTCCAAGATGGCAGTCAAGCCATGTGACTGTCACCACATTGATGATGTCATCACCCAAGATGGAGACCAGATCACATGGTTCCCTCTCTCTATAAGGTCACCAACCATGATGGTGACCAAGCATATAGAAGAATGAGCCCCAGAATAAAATTGAGCCCATCCCCCACCAGGATACAAACCCTGTGGGATTCATGTATCTCACAGATTAAATATGACGAGAAACCCCTTTTTAATTTTAGAAAGTACCCAGTTAAATGGTAGCATGCTCAGATATGTAGGCCCCAGTTAGGAGAGCAGAGCAAAGGAATTCATGGTCTCAGACCAAGGACTGGGGCCCACAGTGTGCAAAGGTGAATGCAAAGCAATGTCCTCTGGATCTCTTCGTTCCTAGATGCAATTTATTGCTGTAGAAATAACTCAAAAATAAAGGCAGCAGAAGGAATGAGAAGTTATGTTCAGTACACAGATCCTTGGGATGTTGCTGTGAGAACACACATCTCCCCAGAGCATGTGTGTGACTCTCCTTACTTACTAAAATTTAAAATGCTCAGATCTATTCAGAAAAGCATCTATCTTGGGACCACGTTCTCTAAGAAGTGTTTGTTTGGTGTTTGCAGGTGACTGAGGTCAAATCCCAGGCCCCTCTAACTGTTCTTTCCCATGCAGGTGCAGAGAACCAGGGTGGAGGAAAAGCCCAAGGAAAAAAATGGCTTTTAAACCATTTTTTCCTTTTCTCTGAAAGGCAAGGCATTTGCAGTCAATATGCCCTGAGGCCGTAACAAGCTAGATAGTGGAGCTCACTCCCTCACCTGCTTAGCAGCCTAACTCAGTATGCATAGAAAAATCTCCACATGGCCATTTTGGGGAGCCCCATGTTGGGGTGAAAGAGCGTGTCCCCTACTGGGTTCTTAGTCTCAATCATAAAAGAATTTCAGAATAGACCCAAACAGAAGCTTTAGGACAATTTTATTGAAATCTAAAGAAAAATCCTCAAGGCAGGCAAGCTGGGGATCTCAGCAGCTGCCCGGAGGAGGAGAATGGAGGGAGAAGTGAAGACCTAGTTTGGAATGCACTTTTTCCGGAGTTTCTCCTTTCCCGAGCCCTGCAAATAAGAAAAGGTACTCTGGCAAACAAACAGGAAAACTCTAAGGAGAGGATCGATCAGCAAAGACTTTTTTGTCTAACAAGCAAAAATCATAACTACAAGAAAGTCAATAAATTACACTATCAGAATTTGAAATTTACTTTTCAAAAATATTACAAAATTGAAATGATATCTACAAAGTAGGAAAATCGTTAAAAATATCTGACAAACCTTTATTTTTTAATATGTAAAGAGCACATATAATTCAATGATAATAGGGATCATCCCAGACAAAAATCACCAAACGATTTGAATGGATACGTCATCAAGTAAGATACACCATTATAACATACATAGAAAAAGGTTCGGCTTCATGGGTCATTTTGGAACTTCAAATTAAAGCCTCAGTGGAACAAGAGTATGTTTTTGTTGGAATGGCTGAATTTCAAAGATTACTGTGGGGAGATAAATGAAATAAGATCTCTCCCTGTGGAGAATGTATAATGGTACAAACACCTTGGAAAGGAGTTTGGAAACTTAGTAAAGGCAAAAAATACACCAGAGGACTCATGTATTCTGCTACTAGCTATGTGTCTAAGACAAAAGGATACGACAAAGATTTGTGCAGATTATTCTAAGAGGATTTGTTTGTATTAGCCAAACCCACAAACAGCCCAAATGTCCACTAACAGATGAGCTCATAAAGAAATTTGGGCCTATCTATACAACAAAGTGCTACTAAACAGTAAAAATGGAGAACTTACAGGTATGTGTGACAGATGCACACGTCTCAAAGTCATTACGTCAAATGAAGAGGCCAGAATGAATTTTCATTGTGTGATTCCATTTATGTAAGATTTCCGAGGCCAGCTAATTCACAGCAAGCCGTGATTGCCTATGACTTGGGGCTAAGGATGGTCTACAAATGATCACAGGGACGTTTCTGTGATGACGGATGATATTCACCATCTTGACTGTGGGGATGACCTTATCTTTGATGCATACACCAGAGCTCATGAGGTCATAAACTTTAAATATGAGTACTTTGTGGCATGTCAATAATGTATCAAATTCAGAGCAGGAGAAAGTAAACTTGCTCTACCTACATTCTCTGTGGTTCTCTATTATGGTGTTCATGATTTTTCACATATGTTTAACTTTATTTCTTGTTATTTTGTAATACCAAGTTATTTTAAAGTTTTATTATTCAAATGATTCTCCTGTGTAACTTCTTAGTGATTTGATTTCTTAGAGGTGTGTGACGCTGCCCCGTGTGTGAGGACAAAGAGCCAACCTTTCACGTCAGTGTTGAGGCTGCAAAGACTCCATGTGTGTTAATGAGACCAGGTGTGCGGACTTAGACATTGCTTTGAATTTGAATGACCCTCTTTCCACTGTTGTCTTGATCCTATTGACAGAAAATAGTTCTGTTCTACTCCCAAACACACGGTTAGAACTCTCAGCAGTGTCTGTGTCATAGTTGCCTCCTCAGAACCAGAGGAAATTTTGATAAATAATGTGAAGTAAGTGTGATGGCTCATGCCTTTAACCCTAACACTCTGGGAGCTGAGGCAGGGGGACTGCTGTGAATTCAAGACCAGCCAAGGGTACATAGTGTGTGCCATGTGATAGAATGAAACCTTGTCTCAAAAAATAAAAGAGAAAAAGAAAGAAATAATATGAGTAAATACAACATGTAAAGTCTATTAGAAAGGTAACCGCTAGCTGGGCATGGTGGAGCACGACTTTAGTTCCAGCACTCAGGATGCAGAGGCAGGTGGACGTCTGTGAGTTCAAGGTTAGCCTGGTCTACATGGTGAGTTCCAGGCCACCTGGGGCTATAGGGAGACCCTGTCTCAGAAAGACAGAAGAAAAAAAGCTACTTAATGAAAATATAAACATACTGACAAAAATAAGTTTTTCAGTTACATTTGCTGTGGGGATGGCCTTGTCAACGTGACACACCTGGGTTGAGGAAGCCTCAGGTGCGGAATTGCCTCTGATGGACTGGCCTGTGACCATGTCCGTCGGGTATTTTCTTGATTGCTGAGTGATGTGGGCAGGCCCAGCTCACTCCGGGTGGTGCCAGCCATGGGTAGGCAGTCCTGTATTGTCTAAGAAAGCAGGCTGAGCCTGGGCCTGGGGAGCAGCCAGTAAGCAGCGTTCCTCCATGGCCTGTGCCCCAGCTCCTGCCTCCAGGTTCCTACCCTGAGTTCCTACCTTGGACTCTCTCAGTTACAAACTGTGGTTCATCTGGCGTAAGAGAAAATAAACCCTTTTTCCCCAAGTTGGTATTAGTCAGTGTTTCATCACAGCTATTGAAGGCAAACATTTGCCCATAGATCTTTGTTGATAAATCCTTTAAACTAATATTGTCAGTTCTTAATATGCAGGAGATTTAGGTTGTTACCTGTGTCTTAGAATGTGACATCTCCTCCCACTAACCCTTCATTTCATGATCCCACAGATGTTTGTAATTGCCTAATGATTTCACACATCTGGACACATCTGTTTTAGGTTGCATTTTTCTAGTTGCAGGTCTGTATTCTTGCTGGCCGTCTTGGTGACTTAATCTGCCAGAGACAAGTGATGCTGACTCACATCTCCTTCTCATTGGCTGGACCAGAAACCAACTTCTGGATAGTCTCCTTGTCATCAGTGCTTTTCTGTTTTAGTGTTAGTAGTAAGTGTCAGAGTTTGAGGAAGAGAAACCACTGTGGGAAGTCCCTTGTACGTACACATAACTTCCGGAGTGCCTTGCTCTTATGTCTACAAAATTACCGGATTTCAAAGGGAGACATGGGATTAGGAATAGAACTGGAGGACAGATACTGCTTTAAATCATAATGAGGTCATGGACCCTAAACCTAGGGTAGCCCCGCACTATCATAAGAAATAAATGAGTATTGTTACCATCTTAATGGTAATCCATCCAGGAGACAGGTCTAGTGACCCAGTCATCAGTTCAATCCCTGGTCTTAGTTCTGATCAGTTAACACGAATGACTCCCGACCCATTGGTGAGTGGCTGATTCTACAGCTTCTATGTCAGACAGTATTTCATGGTTTGCAGGGGATGGGAAGAAGAGAGGGCTAGGGGTGGTAGAACCACTAAATCCTCCGTGCCCCCAGGAGTCTACGGGAATGGCGGGATCTGCAAAAATGACCGGTTCAGTCTTTTCCTTCCTTCATCCCACTCAATATTTAAAACGAAAAATGAACTTGGCTTCTTTCTGTCATGTGCTTTGGAACTGGGACCATGTTCCCAAAGTCATGGGTGTCCTTTTGGGTCCGGCATGTGAGCAGGTGCAGATGCATGACCAGAGTGCCCACAGCCACATGGGTACTACATGGGTGCTACAGTCTACAGCCATATGGGATACTGCAGTCTATTGCGTTACTAGAATGTGCTCTGTTTTATTTTTCTATTTTTATCATGGAGAGCTTATGACTTGCCAAGTACTTTGTTGTGTACCTACAAATACTGACTCACCAAGTCCTTCCATCCATGCTCTGAGGTGGTGGTATGATAATCATTGTTCATGTGTATGAATGAGGAAGCTGGTGCGGAGGGCTTGAATGAGCTGTGTGGGGTCACAGAGTTAGGCAGTCTGGTTTCAGAGGAGCATGCGTTAACCATTTGCACCATGCCTTTTATTGCCGATGGGTAGTCTTCAAGATGGCCACTTTCACTACTCAGATGAGATCACTGAACAGGAGTCTGCCTCGATCTTCCTTCACCTCATCCCACATCCTGGACCAGTGCTGTCTTCATGAACGGAAACTTGCACTGTTGTTGCTGAGTAGGTTCTTTTCTGTCAGTTCCCCCGAGGGCAAAGTCCATTTGGACAACCCTGTGTTCTCAGTAGTTATGGTGTCTGTCGAGTAGACGTCTAATGAATAAAATCAAATATGTTAAAAGGAAGCATAAGCATGTAGACAAGGGTCTATGACTGCATCCAGTAAAGAACCCGTACAAGGTGAGGAATCTGAAATTGTCTTATGTAGACATTTTAAGAAACTGACATCATTTATGTCTAGTAAAACTGTGTTTTCATACCAGAGAATTAACCATGATCAATTTAGGTGGAGAGATGAACATGCACCTGAACATGCAGCAACATGTGGTGCTTTTGATAACTCCCCTCCTTGGAGGAGGTTCCCTCTCTTAACTTTCTATTTCAGCACTTGAAAATTCCAAGCTCAGTGGGCCAAAGGTTTGAATCACATGGGAACACAAGAGCCTCTCAATTTTCAGTGAAATATGATATCAAGGTATTGCTTTAATTCTTTGAGAAGAATCTCTTTCTACAAGAGAACTGAATTATGTGTGAGAGAAATGAGAAAGGATGATGACAAAAGTCATGTAAAAAGACTGGGAAGGTGGTTTAGCAACCCAAATGATACTGAAAACTCCTAAAAGGGACGGATACCTTGACTACAGGAGACTTCACAGCTTGATGAGGTGAATCAAGGACAGAAGAGGCTTGAGGATTCAGCTCTGAGAGGTTCATATGATTTTGTGGTTATCAGCTCCACATACTCGGATTCTGGTTTGATTGGAGCAATGAGGAACGTGATCAGGGGTTGGAGGAGGGAAGCATGTGGCCTATTTCTTCCACACTCCATATTAGACAAGGAAGGCTTAACAAGAAGACTACAGATGTTACTAGGAGTTCTCTTGTTGTAGGAATTTCTTGGAGTCAAGAGACCAGCAGCTACATCAGGTGAAGGAGAGGAAGTTTATTCACGAGAAAGGGCTGACACCCAGATTATTCCATAACGGCAAAGCCCAGGAGCTCAAGTTTGTATGGAAATTTATAGTCCACTCATATGCAGATGTTAGAGAGCAAGGGGTTTCAGAACAGTTAAGCAAGCAGTTACACATGAGCAAATGGTTACAAAAGATCACAAGAATGCAGCAGTTTGGTGAACAAAGATTTCAGTGGGGTGTATATGGTAGGTAAACTGGTGATAAACTGCAGGGGCAGGGCAGGTTCCTCTTTACCTTTCTCATTTTTTATCTCTTCTTTTTTAAAAAATATTTTATTTTATTTTATGTGTATGAATGAATGAATTGCCTATGTGTAAGTATGTGCACCCATGTCATGCAATGCCTGTGGAGGTAAGAAAGAGGGCATCAGATTCCCTTGAAACTGGAGTTATAGACAGTTGCTAGCTGCCATGTGGAAGCCGGGAATCGAACCTGCAAGAGCAGCCAGTGCTCTCAACTGCTGAGCCATCTCTACAGCCCCTTGTATCGCTTCCCATCTCATCTTGGGGGCTCTCTGTGGTTCAGGGTTCTTCACACACTTCATTGTCAGTAAATTTCCACCACAGTCCCTCCTCTCCATCAACACAATCCCCGATGTCTTATTCTAGAGTGTTCTTTGGCAGTCCTGACAAATCACCTGAAGTTTAATGGCCTTTATTGGGTTTTGGATAAACCTGGTAAGCAAGTTTGTCAAACAAGGCCTGAACAAGAATTTAAGAGACCCTGACTATCAGTCCTGTTGGATGGCCAGCCAGGGGCCCCAGGTATTCCAGGTATTTTTCTAATAAGACTCATTTTCTTTTCCCTGGTCCTTTATTCTCTCTAGCTAGCAGTTGCCTTGCATTCTCTCTAAGCCAGATTGATTTGCATAGAAACAGTATTCTTTCCCTAAGTAGACACAGATTCCTCTCTATTCTGCTGTAATTCGGTCCAAACCCCTGTGGCTCTGTACCATCACTGCTGGGGAGTCTGTCTGATTCTGTAGACAGACAATGCTTTGTTGAACTAGACTTAGGTCTCCACTGATTAGGCTGGATAACTGGCTTTCATAAACCTGTTAGAGTCCAGTTGCTATCGCTCCCCTGACCACTGTGCCTGCCAGAGCTGCCCTCAGGAGTAGGGTCAAGTCCCTCTTCTGTCTATGATGATAGACCTGTACTTCCTCACCTGGGAGAATATCTTCTGCAAATAGTGATAATTTAACCTCCTTTTTTCCCAATTAGTGCTCCTTTTTTATTAGTGCTCCTCCTATTTTATTAGTTTCAAACACCATATTTAAAAGAAACGGGGAGGGACAGGGGTGGTAGCACACACCTTTAATCCCAGCACTCGGGAGGTGGAGGCAGATGGATCTCTGTGAGTTCAAGGCCAGCCTGGTATACACAGTGAGTCCCAGACCAGCTGGGGCTTCAGGGAGACCCTGTTTCAAAAGGACCAAAATAAAATAAAGGAATGGGAGTTAGTGGTCAGCCTTGTCTGGTTCCTGGTTTTAATGGGGCTGTTTCTAGTTTTTCTCCATTTAGAATGATGTTGGAGGTGGGTTTGTTGTATGTAGCTTTAAATATGTTGAAGTGTGTTCCCTCCAGTCTAATTCCCTCTGGAACTTTTAATGTGAATGCATATTAAATTTTGTCAAATGCATTGCCTCTTCTTCACCTGTTGAGATGACCATGTGATTTTTGTCTTTAGGCCCATTTATATGATTTATTTTATTGGCTTACATATATTGAACCACTCCTCTGGAATAAAGCCAACTTGATCATGGTGGATGATCTTTTTGATACGTGTCTGTATGTGGTTTTCAAGTATTTTGTTGAAAATATTTGCATGTATGTTCACTAAGGATATGGACCTATAGTTTTCTTTTTTTGTTGTGTCTTTACCTGGTTTTGGTATTAGAGTGATGCTGGCTTCATAAAAGGAGTTTGAGAGTTCTGTTTCTATCTTTTCAAATAATTTAAGAAATATTGGTTGTAGATCTTTGAATATCTGGTGGAATTCTGCTATGAATCCATCTGGGTCTGGGCTTTTTTTAGTTGGGAGGTTTTATACTGCTGTTTCAAGTTCGTTATTTATTATGGGTCTGGTTGTCTTCTTGGGTTAACTTTGGCAGTGTCCACGATTTTAGGAATTCATCTGTTTCTTTTAGGTTTTCAAATTTCATAGAGTATAGGTTTGTAAACTATTCCCTTATAATGTTCTGGATTTTTGGTGTCTGTTTTGATGTTTCCCCTTTCATCTCAGATTTTGTTAATTTGGATTTGCTCTTTTATTTTTTGGTTACTGGGTTAAGGATATATTGTGTTAACTTTTGAAAGAACCGGCTCTTAGATTCATTGATTTTCTTTGTTTCTGTTTCATTCATTTCTGCTCTGAGTTTTGTTATTTCTCCTTGTCTGCTAGGTTTGTGTTTGGCTTATTCTTGCCTTTCCAAAGTTTTGAGTTGTATTGTTAAGTCATTTATACGTGCTCTTTCTGATTTTTTAATGTATGGACTTAGAGTTATAAACTTCCCCTTTAGGACTGCTTTTAAAGTGTCCTAGAGGTTTTGTGCTGTATTATCCTTTTTGTTTAGTTCCAGGAATACTTCTATTTCTTTCTTAATTTCTTCTTTGATTCATTCATCATTCGGAAGTATGTTATTTAATCTCCATAAGTTCATGTAGTTACTAGAGCTTCTTTTGCTATTGATTATAAGCTTTATTGCATGTGGTCTGATAGAATGCATGGAATTATTTTTTGTACATATTGAGGTTTGTTTTGTGCCCTGTGGTCAGTTTTAGAGAAAATTCCATGGACTGCTGAGTAGAAAATGTATTCTTTGGCTCTTGGGTGAAACATTCTTTGATGTCTGTTAGGTCAATTTCATCTACGATGTTATTTAAATAAGATGTCAATTTATTCTTTGTCCAGTTGACCTGTCTACTGAGGCTAGTGGGGTGTTGAAATTTAGTAAGTTGGGTTTAATCTGTGTTTTATAGTCCTTTTCTACTGCTTTTATGAAATTGGGTGCACCAGAGTTTGTTGCATATATATTCATGATTATATTTTCTGGAACAATTGTTCCTTTGATTAGAATGAAGTAACCATCTTTATCTCTTCTGATTACTTTTAATTTGAAGTCTATTTTGTCAGATATTAGAGTTGCAACACCTGCATACTTTTTGGTGCCATTTGCTTGGAATGTTTTCCTCCATCCTTTCACACTAAGGTAGTGCCTGTCCTTGAAGGTGAGAGTTTGAGATGAGTTTCTTTTTCTTTTCCTTTCTTTCTTTTATTTATTTAATTTTTGAGACAGGGTCTCTCTGTAGCCTCAACTGACCTAGAATTCACTATGTAGACCAGGCTGGCCTTGATCTCTCAGAGATCCACCTTCCTCTGCCTCCTGAGTGTTGATATTAATGGCATATACACCATGCCTGGCATATGAGATGAGTTTCTTGAAGATAACAAAAAGATGGATTTTGTTTCTTAATCTGTTCCACTAATCTGTGTCTTTTTACTGGGGAATTGAAGCCATTGATATTCAGAGTTTATTACTGAAAGATGTGTATTGGTTACTATCATTTTAATTTGTATTCTAGTCCTATTTTGTGTTTCTATAATTAAACCCTCCTTTGTTTTCTTGGTAACCTCTTGGTTACAGCCACTCCTTGGTCCTTTGTGTTGTTTCGAGTATTCTCTGTAGGGCTGGTTGGTGGACAAGAATTCTTTCAGCCTATTCATGTCATGGACAGTTTTCCATTCCCCTTCGACTATGATAGATAGTTTTGCTGGGTAAAGTATTCAGGGTTGGAATCCATGGCCGTTTAGAACTGGAATACTTCAGTTCAGGCTCTTCTGGCTTTCATAGTTGGCACTGAAAAGTCAGTTGTGATTCTGATGGTTCCCTTTATACGCTGGCCTGAGATTCTTCTCTTTTCCGTATGCCTATGATGCGTAGATTTGGTCTTCTCATGGTGTCCCATACTTCCTGCGTATTCCATTCCTATGCTTAAATTTTTTTTTTCTATAGTCTTTGCTTGAGGAGTCCAGTTCTTCAGCTCTCTCATCCAGGCTTGATGTTCTGTTTTCCAGTTCACATATTCTGCTTGTTGTAAGATGTGACTGAAGGACTCTCCTTCCTCCCAGCAGACACCTTGGCAACTCCATCCAACCAACCAGAATTAGATTCCTGCCTACTGATCAGCTAGGCAGGGCTAACGACTCACTCTCCCCGTTAGTTAGCTCTTTGCACCCGCCCTGAGCAGGTCTCTCTCTTGCTCTCTCTCTCTATCCCGATCTGGAGCCAGGCACGGCAGCCCAGTTCCCTGGAGCCTCCGGCCCCCAAGATTAGGGGGCTAGTCTTCCCCATCTCTTTGGGGAGGCTAGTCCCCCAGGGGGGCTAGCATCTCTCCACTCCCGAGTGTGGAGAAGCTAGTTCCATCCGGTCTTGTCTTAATAAACCGGGTCCTGTGAGCCTCTGGTCTCTCTTGTCTGCTGGGTCTCTCGAACCCAGAACCTTACTCTTGTGAGACTGTCTCCTGTTTTTTTCAAATTGTCTTATTGAGTGTTTCAATCTCATCTTCGCTGTGGCTTGGTTTTTCTCCCACATTCCTCTTTTTATATGGCTTGAGGAGCGGGATCCAACTGAGGTCGCTGGGCTTGTGCACTACGCAATTTTACCCACTTTTTTTGGACTTCATTCTCTTTTCTCTTTCCAGAAATTTATTGATATGAAAGATCTTTGTTTCAGCCCCACAGGTACCTGGGTTTATTCCTATGTTTTCTTCTTCAGTATTTTTTTCTTCTATCATTAAGTGTGGGTATTTTGTATTGATGTTTCTTCTAGTTTGAAGACTTTTTTCCCATTGTCCACTCCATTCTGCTGTTACGTCCACCTATTTTTAAATCTCCTGTTATATGTTTCAGGTTGAAAACTCCCATTTGTTTTCCTTTATAATGTCTGTTTCTTGGTTGGAGTCACCCTCTCCCTCCGTCTGCCCCTCCGCCATTTCACGATTATAAGTGCTTTTTGAAATGATTTTATGATTTCAGCTTTAAAACTTTTCAGACAATTCTAAAAGGGTTGAATTAGAACTTAGAATTCGGTGTTGAATTTGGGCTGAATTTAACTTGTATTCACTTTGAGTTAACACAGGTTGATTGGCCTCTTAGGTTTTTGTTGTTGCTGTTTGGTTTTATTTTACGTGTATGAATGTTATGTCTGCATGTGTGTAAGTGCACCTGTGTCATGAAGTGCTGGTGGAGGTCAGAAGAGGGTATTTGGTTCCCTGGAACTGGAGTTGTGGACAGCTGTTAGCCGCTATGTGGGGGCTGGGATTTGAACCCGGGTCTTCTGCAAGAATAGCCAGTGCTCTTAACTGCTGAGCCATCTCTCCACACCTCTCCCTTTTTGAGACAACGTTTTGGTATGTCGCTCTACCTGACTTGGCACTTATTAGCCCAGGCTGTACTTGAACTCACAGTCCTCTTCCTGCTTCAGCCTTCAAGTGCTGAGACTACAGGCACAAAGCTCCACACCAGCAATATCATCTATTCGGTCATTTTTATTTTCTTTAGTATTTTATTTTTTCACATTTTCATGCATGTGTATATTGAATTTTAGTCCCTTTACCCTGTCTCAGCCCCTCTATCTCCTGCTGAAACCCTTCTTCCAAGTCCCTCCTGCTTTCATGCCTTGTGTGTGTGACCCACTGAGTTTCCATAGGGCTGCCTGGGTGAGCACGGGTGGGAGGTCATTTACCAGCCATGAAGAAGTGTCGCCCTTTCCCCAGTCACTGTTAACACAGGAGAGGAGCCGCTTATTTCACCACAAGCAGGAAGCAAAAGAGAAGAGGGCCAAGTCTCTGGATCCTCTTTAAGGGCACATAGTGGCTTAACTTCTTCCACTGACTCTGCCTCCTGTAAGGTGTGACTGAAGGACTCCCCCCCCCCCCCCCAGCAATTCCAGGACAGACACCTTGGCAACTCCAGCCAGACTCCCAGAGCCCACAGATAAAAAGGAACTGACTTTTACAACTTCTTTAACAGATAAGATTCCTGACTCAGAATTCACAAACAGCTGTAAAAAGGGATTCCTTCCTGGCCAAAAGTTTACCTTAAATATCAAGCAGATGTCAAGGGAACCCCCTCCCCATAAAAAGGCCTACTGACCAGCTAGGTGGGGCCAATGGCTTATCTCTCTCTCTAGGAGAGTTAGCCTCTCGCACTCTCCCTGAGGGAGCTTCTCCAGCCTGATCTGGAGAAGTTAAGCCAGGCAGGCCAGCCTGGTCCCCCCCCAAGATGAGGGGGCTAGTCTCCCCCATCTCCTTGGGGAGGCTAGCCCCAGGAGGGCTAGCATTTTCTCCACTCCCGGGAGAAAGATAGTCCTGTTTGGTCTTCTCTCTTTTCCTGACTTGAGAAGCCAGTCCGGTGCCTGCACCCTAACACCTAGCGGAGTCTGGTCCATCTTTCTGCTGCGTCTCTCGAACTCAGACCTTACACCTCCTAAAGGCGTTGTCACTCCCAGTGACACCAGGCTTTAATACATGGGTCTTCGGTAGACATCGAAAGCAGAAACTGATGTGTATAGAGCCTATCACAGATCTCAGGGGTGTTAACAAATGACATCCTTGCTCCTGACAGTGATTGTGGATTCTTTCTATAGACAAAGTGAAGTCTCACAGAGCTGAGTGGCTTCTCCGTGGTCATGCTGCTATACTCATCTGACTCTTTGAATTCTGTAAAATACGACTTTAAAGAGGAAAAAATGGGGTGAAGAAAAATCACATCCTTTACAAGTAAAATGGAAAAGTTAATGTAACTCATTGCTCAAGAGTTGACGTCAGGGAAATGTAAATAACTTCAAAAAGACTTAGAAACTTCTTGGGGGTAGCTGCTTGACACATTTTTATTAAAAAAAAATAGTATCCTGGGCGTCCTTTCTATCATACTGTTAGGAGCCCAGGGCCTTCAGGAGAGGGATTTCTTGTTTCTCGAAGTGGACACAATAGAGTCCTGGGAGACTATTCTGGTGACAAGATATTAGTTTCACTCTCAACCCCGTTGACCAAGCACAGATTCTAAGGGATGTTGGCCAGAAATGGTTTCTCCTTGAGTTTCCTGGGAGTCCAGAACTTTCATCTTCTGCTCTAGTGGAGCTGGGATGTCTCTTATAAGACTAGTTCCTATGAACAGGGTTTCTTACCCCATGAAGCTACACAAGGCCCACACCACCTCACTCTAAGTGCCCTGTCTTCACAGAGACCCCCTGGGTGCTGCAGGGAAGGCACAGTGGGAAGAGGTGTTTGAATTGACTTCCTCTCAGGTCAGATCAGTCATAAGCAACACAGGAGGAAGTGGCCCTTGCAGAGAACTCCAGAGAAGGCTGAGCCAGGAGGTAGTCTCAGGCAGAAGCTCAAAGCACCACCTTTCTGATGCAAGTTTAGCCAGCTGTAAAAAGGTTCTCTGAGGATGCTTTTGTTGCTAGTTTAAAAGTTTGTTTCTAGGCCTGGGGGACTTGGAAATCTCCTGCCTGATACAGCCTTGGCTTTATAGCCCCAGAATAAAACCAAGGAAACTTTCCCCTGCAGTAGAGGAACAGGGGGTGGGCAGAGCCCTCACTTTATTGTGGGAGGCCCTGGGGGTTAAGGACACTGAGGGCCCCTTCAGGGTCCCTAGGAATATGACTGTGCCTCAGCCTTGCTCTGGGTCTGAGTGTGCCCTTCCTTCCTTCTGTTCCCGAGGCCCCTGTGCAGACTCCCAGGCTGAGGTTGCCCCTTCCTAAGCAGCACCCTTCCTCTCAGTGCTCACCGCGAAGGGCCTGACAGAATGTTGGAATTACTCTGTCATGAGTCCTAAAGGAAAGTCTTGCTGTTTCTCCTCTACTTTATTTGCCTGTTAAACTCTTGAAATATTTTCTTTCAGACCCTGTCATCTGTTTAAGAAGGAAAATCTGGACTAAAGAGACAGAGGTACAGAAGTGGGAAGATACTGTCTGGCTTAGTCAATAACGTTTGCAGGCACTGCTCCAGCTGACTTATGATTAGACATTCTGAGTGAAAGTTCCCAGAAAAAGCCTGCATCTTCAGCCGGACCTTCTGCAAGGCTGATCGACTGATTAGAAGTTCAGTGACTGGAGAGTTTAAAATGCTACAGGTCCGGAGCCCAGTTACAACTTCTACGTGGCTAACTTTCACCTCCTAAGTACTCCTTGCGTACCTCTGTGTCTGACTTAACATCTTGTCACTAGCAGATAAAACCTTTTTGGAAGCTGGGCATGGTGGTGTGTGGTGGTGTGTGCCTTCAGTCCCAGCATCTGAGAGGCAGAGGAGGGTGGATCTTTGAGTTTGAGGCCAACCTGGTCTACACAGTGGGTCCAGGCTAGCTGGGGTTCCAGGGAGACTCTCTCTCAAAAAACAAACAAAAACAAAAGGTCCTTAATAAACCAACTAACTGATCAACCAACCAACCACCAACCAACCAACCAAACCCTTCTGACTAGATGACCTTAGCAGACCACCAGCTGCCACCAGCCCACGGGCTCAGAAGCCTGTCAGGTGGCATCTAAGGCCCACAGTGAAATTCTCCCACTTTGCCATAACCTCCTCTCTGATGCCTCCGCCAATGTATTCGAAAAGTGTCCTGATTTGTGGATTTCTTTGTTCTGCTACCATAAAACTGCATGAAAATGTTGCCGTGTTGCAACATGAAATTTGGGGTAATGCGAATCTATGTTCTCAGGCTGTGGTCACTCATGTTTGGCCCCAGAATAAACTCTTATCTCCTTTGAGAGGAAAGTTGTGCTTTTGTGTCAACAACAGGATAGTTTATAATGAGACCTGAGGAGCTCGAAGAATGAGACATTCGTTGACCGCACACATGCTGACTCTGTCTTCAGGCTTTAGTGTTGAGACCCACACAGTGCCACGTGTGTGTGCACACCTGCCTCCTCAACACCGTCATCCCAGGAGCTTCTCATCTTTTGGTTTCTGTCCTTGAAACTCCAGGCGACTGTGTCTGAAAGCTGTGAAAGTTCTGGGATTTTCTTTTGCCATCAGAAGAACTTACCTCATGGTTCTGCAGGATTTAAACAGCAGAACAGCTTGTAAGAGAGGAGTCAGCTTAGTTAACTCCCACTTTCCCTGAAGTACCATGAACGCAATAGATTCCTGTGTGAGGAAGTATTACGTGCCCACAGGGCTGGGTGAAATGGTGTCAAGTCTCTCTCTTTGTTGTTGGTATCTTCAACAGTTACACAGGACAGTTGAGAAATATTTGCAATATTAACTAAGTCATATTACTTTTAATGTACATATTTGAAGATCTGTATGCAAATGCATGAAAGAGAAACCTTGAGATTAAGAAAAGGCTGAAGCAGGGCCTGGTGGTGTGGGTCTGTAATCACAGTATTTCTGAAGCTGAGGCAGGGAGATGCCAGGTCTGAGGCCAGCCTAGCCTACATAGCCAGGCCAGCCTGAGGTAAAAGTGAAACCTTGTCTCCAAAGCAAGCAAGCAAACAAACCCAAAAGACAACAAAAGAGGTTCAGCAATTTGTGGACTCTTACCAAAAGGAAAAAAAAAGTCCCCCTCCCCCCACCACTCAGGCTCCTCAGAATGTCCAGCATAACACAAGAGAACCTCTCTGTGAGAAAAATTTTCTGCCCTGATACATACATAGCACATGATCCCACATACTTTCTCCTAAAAACCCCAAGCATAAGAAAAAGAGGTTCTAAGTGAAGATCACAACGTTGTCTATACTTGAATCACTCTTCTCCTTTGTTTTTTGGAAATGCCAGCACCGGCAGTCTTCACAGTTAGGCAGGCAGGCTTTGTAACTGGGAGGAAACTTCATCTCAAATGTTCACTCAGTGCAGTTTCATGAAGACACAGGCCAGGCATTGAACTGAGAGCCTTCATAAACAAAGTCTGCCTGGAGACAAATGAGACACCTCAGCTCTAGTGCTGATTGGTTCCTCTCCTAAGGCCAACCCTAAAAGCATAGAGGCACTCACGGGTTTTCACTCTGAAGAGGGCACAGCAGGAGTGAGTTGTGTGGACTGCCATTACCTGTTCCTGTGAGATGGCTCTGTGGATCCCCAGGAGCCTCCCTGCTGCAGCTGTGGTGATGATGCTGATGGTGCTGAGCAGCCCAGGGGCCCAGGGCAGAGACTCCCCATGTAAGTGCAGGGAGGGGCTCTCCAGAGTCAGCTCTCTGGGTCCTGGGGATGGTGAGGTCCTAGATCTCAGAACAGCATTTTATCGTAGATTTCCTTTTTCTGAAAGAGGGCCAGGCCACATCCTTGTTTCCATCTTCTAATGTTGAAATGGGGACAGTGCCCACTTCGAAGGCCACGCCGGGGTGTTAAGGTAGAAGGAAGCAGAGTTTATACCTACCCCAGTGACTGACAAAAGGAGCGGGGTATGTACGTGCAAATGCATTTCTCCAGAGAGGGAGCTGCAGGGTTTGTGAGGCCAGGTCCCCAGCCCCTTGTCTTTGAGAAAATGCTGAGATTCTGGGATGGGAAAGCGACGGTCTCTGTAGTAGTCTCAGCGTTTAAGGAAAAAGACTTTATAGTCCTGACCAGTGTGGAGGTTTCAGGGAGGCAAACTCTAGGCACCTGAGTGAGGCCAACAGACCGGAATCTGTAGTAACTAGTCCAATGCTGACTTGAGGAGGATTCAGGGTTGAGTAGGTAGACTGAATTTAGAAAAAAAGATGGTATAGAAGAGAGATGTAATCCATTCAGGTCAGGAGTCCTTCGTATAAACCCCTAGCCGAGCAAGTGTGCTGGCTAATTTATCCATCACACTCACGGATGCCCTCTGCTCAGTGACCTGCCCGAACACCTAGTCTTCACGCCCCCCTATTTTCAAAGCTTGCCCTCCTTACATGATTTAATGCTTCCTTCCAGGATTGGGGAGGTGGTGGTGGGGACTCCCTACTTAGGAGTGAGGCAGTCTCACACTGGGGTGGTGAAGGCAGAGGAAACAGGAAACTCAGCACACGACCTTCGGGCCAGGAGAATATCACCAGGAAGAAGGCACCTCATCCCTGGACTCCCTTCCCTGCCTGTGCGGCTGTCGGAGCCCGGAGAGCCGGGAACGCGGTCCAGGGGCGCTGTGCTGCGCGTCCCCGCCCGTGTGCAGACGCCTCGGTGTCGCCCAGCCCGCCGTCGGGGTTCCCAGCACCCGGTCCCCGCGCCCGGGAAGGCTCCCGCAGCTTGCGCGGGGCGTGGGCGCTGGACGCCGCGCTAGAGGCCGGGAGAAGACCGCAGCTCCACCCCGTGTCCGCAGGGGACGCCGTGTACCAGTTCAAGGGCCAGTGCTACTTCACCAACGGGACGCAGCGCGTGCGGTTTGTGGCCAGACACGTCTACAACCTGGAGGAGCACGTGCGCTTCGACAGCGACGTGGGCGAGTTCCGCGCGGTGACCGACCTGGGGCGGCCGGACGCCGAGTACTGGAACGGCCAGAAGGACCTCCTGGAGCAGAGGCGGGCCGAGGTGGACACGGTGTGCAGACACAACTACGAGGGCGGGGAGCTCAGCACCTCCTTGAAGCGGCTCGGTGAGCGGGGCGCGGTCTCCGCGCTGGGGGCAGAGGGGCTGCGGGGTCCCTGGGACCGGGAGCCTGTCACCTAGGGGACGGGGAGAGGGAGGGGACCGCAGGGCACCGCAGCCCTGGGCCCGCCCTTCGGCCCCGCCCCTTCTTCACTTCCGGCCTTTCCCCTTCCCACGTTCTCCCTCCCGACCCTCACTTTGCCCTTTGCCTAGGGCCAATCCCTGGCCCTGCTCCCAGCTGCCCAGCACTCCGGACTTCAGAGCCGGCGGCTGGGGGGAGCCAGGAACCCCGGGAGAGAGAAGAGAGGCAGGCCACTTGTAAGAAATTAACGTTGAAAGTAGCGTATTTTAGCCTTTGGGTGTCAAGTCATCGTTCAGCCCAGTTCTGTCGTCCTAAATGTCTGACACTGGGCACGGAGCTCTCGGAGGGGAGGATGCCTTATGGTGGCTGTATGTCTGTGTAGGACTGACCCAAAGTCATTACCGGCCAATAGTATGCGCTCCGTAAACTTGAGTTAAATTAATGGGTTATATACACGTATATATGCACACACACATTTACATACACACGTACAGGCTCAGCTTCTGCCTCTTAGACTGGAGAGAAATCAGAAAGGCAAATAGAAACTGAAAACTTCTCGACCAATTGTTCTTTATTATTTTGCGTCATGTTTTGAAGTAGTCTCTAAGTGACTTGGATTTTACAATTTGTGATACAGAATCTGAGGAGAAAAGTGCTAAAAACAGAACACTGAAAAGCTGTTGTAGGGCCGAGCTTTAACGTCTTAGAAAAGCTCAGGTGGCCTAAAGAGCCGAGGCTGGAGTAAAGGAAAGTCACAACCAGTGATGATAACTGTCAGGTTGCTTTGGTCGGAGACCTCCCCACACCTGCCATCAGCCTTATGAGAAGATGGTCCCAAGATTAACCTCACTCATTAGCAAACACTTACTTCTAGATTAACCACTGTATCAAACACCATTTGTTGGGCTGTTTGCTGTCACAACTACCTTGTGTGTCAGGAATCCCAGTTTCTATATGCTAACAGTGGTACATTGTGAAAACGTTAGTAATTAGCCCACATTTATTTACCAAGTCCCTAATAAAGCTCAAAATGCCCAGCAGCCATGCATCCTTTTCAACATGAACCTAAAATTTAATGGGGGCAAAGCGTGTGGTAGCCAGTAATGACCAGAAGCACCTGTGTGAGTCTGTTCCTGTTTTCAGTGATGGCGATGTTCAAGGCTCTGAAAATTCACTGGCTAGTGCTTAACCTGATACCAGTTCATTTCCGTATGATCACGGAACAATTAAATTTAATTTATGCCTTCGTACACACCAGGCATCACCAAGAGACTTTACACTGTTTGCCACTTCAGAACAAACCCCAAACCTGTTGGTCTCCAAGTGCCATTTGATGGGGAAGACACCACCTGCCGACCTCTGCGGCTCCCCATTGTTCTCACAAGTTCACACTGCTGCCCTTAACCCTGGCAGCCTCTGCAGGAAGGCAGGGTTTTCAGCGAGGACAGGGTGAGATCCGAGTCCAGAACAGGGAGATAACTATTCACAGTGAAGAGGTGGAGTACTGAAGGCGGCTAGTAATTAAACCACTGCGCGCTGGAAGAAAGTGAGCAGGGCCTCACGAGAGAGCGCTCACAGGAAGTATCTGCCGTAGTTTTACCCTGAAAGAATAAGGTAAATGTGGGGAAGGGCTTGTGAGGCAGAGAGAAAGGTAGAGTCAGCAGGAAAGACGTGTCCCCATTCCGCCCCTCCCATCCCCAGACTGTGAGTGGGGATCTGAGAAGGCAGGAAGCCTCGTGGTTTATGTGCATTATTTTCAATTAAACTTTTGAACTGACACGCCTTATATTTTGTTTTTTACTAGGTAGCCAGTTGTGTAAAACAGGCATGGTCTGTTGTTTGATTTGTATTGCCAGTGACTGGCGAGTTTATATTTGTGGAATGGATCTTAATTCAATATGGGGACCCAGGGATTCCCACCCTGCCTCTCTCCAGGGGAGACGCCCTGTGCCTCACATCTTGCTCACACTGCCTTTCCCTGTGTGCTCCCCAGAGCAGCCCAAGGTGACTGTCTCCCTGTCCAAGAGAGAGGCTCTCAACCACCACAACATGCTGGTCTGCTCGGTGACAGATTTCTACCCAGGCCAGATCAAAGTGCGGTGGTTCCGGAATGGCCAGGAGCAGACAACAGGGGTCGTGTCCACACAGCTTATCAGGAATGGGGACTGGACCTTCCAGATCCTGGTGATGCTGGAGATGACCCCTCAGCGTGGAGATGTCTACACCTGCCATGTGGAGCACCCCAGCCTACAGAGCCCCGTCACCGTGGAGTGGAGTAAGCGGACCTTGCATCTTTCACTGTGGGTCCCACAGAGAGGGCAGAGGATCCCTGACCCTTCCCTTCTCAGCCCCTGTCCTGGATTCCACTACCAAGTTGGTAATCACAGGGGGATCGTTCCTCTTACTCCATGTCAAAGGCACCAGAAGAATCCTGACCTAATGGTCTTTCTAGATAGTAAAGAGACCGTTATGTGTACTTGTGGCTCTAGAACCCCAAGGAATTGGCTAATGTGGCTGGTGGCTGGGTGTTACAGCCTGACGTTATGGTGTGTCTGTGAGGAATGGGCATCTGCTCCGCCAATGGCCTTCACCCACCCAGGATCTCCTGGTGGCTCTTCCTTCCCCTGGTCAGAGTAGAGAACCAGGGATCCTGGTTCCTCCACCTCAGATAACCCAGGCTGGCCTCCAGGTTCCCAGTCTGGCATATTGTGGGGTGCGGGGACAAACACTGACACTAGACTCTGTTCCAGGGGCGCAGTCTGACTCTGCACAGAGCAAGATGCTGAGTGGCATCGGGGGCTTCGTGCTCGGGCTGATCTTCCTGGGGCTGGGTGTTTTCATCCGTCACAGGAGCCAGAAAGGTGAGGAGCTCTGGGGAAATGGGGATGACAGGCTGTGCCTGGGACCCTCTGCTCGGGGCACTCTGCATCTAGAGGAACTCTTGCTCCTGTCTCTGAAGAAAGTCAGTTGAGTGGTTGGTGGGAGAGGCTGCTAAAATGTAGGCGAGACATGGGAATCTAACTTCACTCTTTGAAAGGTAGCCGAGCCACAGAGCCAATGGTGGAGCTCATTCTGGGACTTCCTGTTTGCGGTCTCACTGGCGCCTTTCTAGAAGTTTCTTCATTGAGTCTGAGCCTGGGCTTCCTCCTTCCAGTGTCAATTTCATCCACCTTGGGAGATTTTAGCTTAGGGTGTGTAGGACGTTAGGGACATAGGTGAAGGAGCAACTCCACGACCAAGTTGAACATCTCGTTTCCCTTTGAGGGTGTGAGAGTCACTGCATAACAAGATTTTTTTGTGTAACTTCCTTTTGTAGGAGCGCGTGGACCTCCACCAGCAGGTAATGTTTCAGGCCTGACCCAGTGTGGAACAGGGCCATGTGAGAGGGAAGAGCATGACACCTGTGTGGGGTTCGAGCGTAAGGGAGGAAGATCTCCAGTGTCTGTTGGAAACTCTGGAGTTGTTCCCAGAGCACCACTTGGCCGTTATCATTTGGTGGCATCTTTCTGTGAGACTTGCAGCCAGAGCGAGGTCTTAGTTGTCAGACACCAAAATGATGTTTACTTTGTGCCACATGTGGAGTCCACAGTCTGTGGGCACTGACAGTGACTGAAAGAGGCTGATAGTGGTGGAAACCCACCCCAGAGACCTAACCCTTCATGTTTCTTGGGAGGGTGGTGGCGGGGATGGTGGCTGATCTCCCCCCTCCCACACACCTGCATTCAGCTAAAGTTCTGTGCTATCTTTACAGACAGGGAGAAGATAGTGGTGGTATGCCCTCAGCCTCCGCTTTCTCTGTCTGGTGCTGTAAGGGACTGAAGGGAGGGATGCAGGGGTCTCTTAGCATGCTTTATATTGTCCTTGTCTTCTGCAGGGCTCCTACACTGACTCCTGAGAGTCTTTTGACTGAATTGGCTGTCATTCCCAGCCAGCTGTCTGTCCCTGCCCTGCGTTACCAGCCTGCGTCTGCCTGTCCTGCTCTGAGGTCAGAGCCCTGCTGTGTCCCCGGTGCAGCCATCAACTCACCTGCAGCCCTCCTTCCCAGTGCTCTGGTTGTGACTCTTCTCCTGTGGCACTGGAGCCACAGCTGCTGAGACCCCAGGCCTTTCATTGGCTTCCATTGTCCCCTGCAGACTGCCCAGGAGATGCACCGAAGCCATTTACCTGCTGTAGAGATTTTGGTTTTTCATAATTAAACACAGTTCTGAGTTGTCTGTATCCTGAACCTTCTAGCTGAGCTCAGGGAGGGAGGAAACTGGAATGAAAGGAGCGTGTCTTAGGCTGATCCCACTAAACTGACCGGAAAAGGGGGTGCTGCTTTCAAGGAGATGGGCTCCATGTAAAGGGGCGCCAAGGAGACCGGCCACCGCCTGTCACGTCCTTCACTGTTCTTCGTCTCGCTGTTCAGCAGTGTTCTCACACCACCCCAGCCTCTTCCAGGTTGATGAGCTGAGTGGAACCAAATATGGTGAAACTGTTGGGGGGACAGTGACGACCGGCCACTTGTATGTCAAGTGATTCTGTTGAGTCAGGTTGACTGGAGTCAATTTTTATTATTGAGAAACCATAGCCAGAAATAAACGTACTCTTTATGGTTCCAGATGATAAAAACCCAAACTTATTTTGTCCATGTTACAAGGAAGACTGGGACCAGGTTGGTTTTAGAAGTGACTAGATTTTAAAAAATATATATGAGTTACATTTTATGTGCATGAGTGTATTGCTTGCATGTGTGTAAGTGCTCTCGTGTTGTGAAATGCCCATGGAGGTCAGAAGAGGGCGTCAGATCTAGAACTGAAGGTACTGATGTTGTTAGCTGCCATGTGGGTGCTGGGAATCGAACATGGGTCTTCTGCAAGAGCCACCAGTGTTCTTAACTGCTGAGCCGTCTCTCCAGCCCCACAGACATGCCAGGTTTTTAATGAGAACTTTATCACCTCGTTCTGTGGCACCTCTGCCCACATCTTTCTGTCTTTTTCTTTCTCCGTCTCTTGCATCAGTATTTGTCTGCATCTCTTTCTCTCCCTCTTTGCATCCATGTTTTCTACGTCTCTTCTGTCATCTCGTATCTATTTCTCTGTTATATTCTTCAAGAAGTTTTTAAAAAATGTGTGTGTTTGTGTGTGTGTGTGTGTGTGTGAGAGAGAGAGAGAGAGAGAGAGAGAGAGTATGTGCATGCACATGCAGTGTGCGCAGGTGCCTGTGGAGGCTAGAAGAGGGCATCAGATCCTCTAGAGCTAGAGTTATAGACAGTTGTGAGCTGCCACGTGGTTCGGGTTGTCTGAAAAAGCAGTCAGTGGTCTTAACCACTGAGTCATTCTCCAGCTTTGATCTCTCAGTACTTTTTAGTATTTGTTTTACTTAAACATAGATCCAAACAAAGCCTGGTGTTTGGTCAGGTGCCTTATTGGTATGTATTCACCATACATTGCACTTTGACTGTATTCATTCTGTCTTCTCCTCTGCTCACCCCACCCAGTCTTCTTCCTTCCCCTCATCTCCTTTCTGCTTTCACTAATAAATAAATAGGTTTGTGAATCTATACAGAATTCTACAATTCACAGGTGGGGAAACTTGACATTGGTTCTCATCTGACTGATTTGAAACGAGCAGGAAGTTCTCAAAAGAAGCGTAGATGCCTAATAAATAAATGAACTGTCTGGGAAAGAAAAACTAAAACCGTGTTAGGATTCCACCTCACCCAGGTCAGAATGCTGTCATTAAGGAAACAGAAGAGCTGTTGCTGAGGCGTGGGAGAGCGGGACCTTCTCCGCAGTTCCACTGTGGAGAGCGGCATGGAGACGTCCTCAACAATGAAAATAGCATTTCCACACGACCCAGCCATACGGTCCCTAGGCACATTCCAGAGGGACTCAGTCAACACACCATGGAGATACTTGCACATTACTGTTTATTGTGCCACTGTTCATCATTGTCAGGTTATGGAGTCAGCCTAGAAGTCCTTCAGCACGTGAACGGGCATGTGCTGATCCCATGCCTAATTTTTAGGTGATGAAAATTTGCCCTTAATTTCTAGAATTAGTTTTGACTGCTATTCTAAAGTTCTGTAAAAGACTTTATCCTTTGATAAAGACCAGGAACCAGCAGATTTTCTTTTCACAGTACTTCATGTGGAAAGACTAAGTACGGCAGTGTTTGTGCATTCCTCTAAGAGTGAGATCGTAAAGTCCTTCCATGTAATCCTCACGTTACACATCATACCCAAACACATGCACACACATGCCCCCATGCACATTACACATATATTCTCCAGAATAAACACGAAAACATGCAAATGTGCACCCATGCAGGCACAACTCAGACACACTTTTGTCCACCTCCAAAATTCTGGTTCTTGCCCCATGGATAACTGAAAATTATTGGAAATTGTGTTGACAAAAACTTTTCAACACATTTATGCATTTTCAGATGATCTAGTTTTTTCATACAAAGTTTATTTATTGGACATCGTTATTGCTGATATTCTTTTTCTTTTTTAAAATAGGAAAGTACAGAGAGTTCCCTGATTACCCATTGCCCATGTCCACATGAGCCTCTTGTTAGCGCACCCCATCATGGTGGCCTATTTGTTGCAACTAATGAACTTACACCCATACATTCTTATGACTCCTAAGTCCACAGTATATGATTTGCTTTTTTGTTTTTTTTTTTTTTTAGTGGGTGGGAGAGCAGGGACTCCCTATAGCCTTAGCTGGCCTCCGTCTCACAGAGACCTCCCAGCCTCTGCCTCCCAGGTGCTGGGGTTAAGAGTGTGTGCCATGCCCAGTTTCACTTTTGGTGTTTAGTGTGAGGGTTTGCGAATGCGTATTAATCATTATAGTATCAAGTAGTTTCACTGCCCTAAAAATCCTCTGTTGTCTCTGATACATTCTAATGGTCAACATTGGTTCAGAGTCCTATATCTACTAATGGTAGTATGAATTTTAAAATTTTATTTTGTGACAAGGTCTCACTATGTAGCCCTGGCTTGGCTGGAGCTCAGTATGTAGACCAGGCAGGCCTCCATCTCAAGAGATCCTCGTGCTGAGATTAAAGGTGAATGCCTCCATGACCAGTTAATCTAAATTTTTAATTATTCTCTCCTGCCTCATGGATAAGCCTTTTTCTAGACTCTTCCCTGCTTCCGGAATAAGTAATCATAGAGATTAACTGACTAAGAGCATACTTGAACTAAAAACTTGTGGGGTAGATGGAGGGAATATTCCCTTTTTTAGAGTGCTAAAACCCAGAGTTGGACAGCTCAACTTCTTGTCCTCAGAGTTCTGTTAACAATGCCTTCATCGATGATAAATATCTGTATTTTTGTACCATTCGTATTTATTCTCCGGGGACGGAGAGCTGGAGGCGCAGAGATGTCACGTTGGGAGGCACGAGGGGTTCACAGAGCTCCTGCACGCGTATCGGCCTAGAGACATTCTGCAGCCACGCGCATGCGTATCGACCTGGAGACATTCTGCAGCCACGCGCACGCCACCGTCTCCAGCAGCCGCGGCGGTGCAGGGAGGTTTTTATGGGCATCTGTCGGTCCCAGCTTCAACGAGGAGGGGAGGCAACTGCATGCCTGCTTTGGGTCCCTAACTGTGTGTGTTTTTTCTCCTGTACCAAGGTCCCCAACCTTGAGTAGGAGCACGTTCAGCTTTCAGACACCTGCACTGCTGCCATCGTCTGATGCTTTTTAATTGACTTTAATTTCTTTTCATGCTTTGAAAATTCTCACCTTCTCGCCCTGAGGAGATGAATGCATCTATCATCAACATTTATTCTTCAAAAAAACTAAAGTTTTGAGTACAAATTTGACTCTTGATAATGACAATTTTAATACTGGCACTTTTGAAATTCAAAGTTTCTTTTAATTTACTTTTCATAACTTTTGAAGCTATATTAAATTTTGTACAATTATTTCTATTTTTGATTTTTTTTTCTCTTCCATCTCTACACTGATGCCAGAATTGGAGGTAGAGATCAGTGGTCAGGACAGGAAGAATAAGAAGTGAGAAATTTTAACCTTGGCTAAGATATCAGTATATCATGAGGCTGTATTTGGTTTAAACATAGTTTAAAAATGAGATTATGTTGGCCTGAAGCATAGGACTTCTCATTCTTAGGTATGTTTCCAATAAGCCCTGTGATGAAAGACAGGAAAAAGTCCATCAATGACCTCAGAACAGGGGATTTATTGATTCCGTGGAGCTACTGGATCAGAGTGATTGAAGGGTCAGTAGCGGGGGGGCGGGGGGATTATTGCAGAGATTCCATAGTAGAACAGATTTTTAAAAGTCCAGACAATCAGGGAGAGAATTCCCAGGATATATGAGCTCTGAGGGTATATGGAGCCTTAAGTCGAACAGAAAGTGGAGAGGAAGGACGTTTGGAGAGGAGAAACAACATGATGAGCTTCTCCAGAAAATACACCGGGCTGTCTAGGCTTCACTCTTCTGTCCTGGAGAGGGCCCGGCACCTGCAACAAAACAGACTCGACACTGGAGAGCTCTTCTGATGCTGCTTCATGATTCTGCAATGTTTTAACCACATTTTCATCAATAATCTCCTCTCTCTCCCCTGTTTAGTGGTTTCAGCTATGAAAATATGAACCTTACCTTCCCTTCCAAGGTGTGGCTCACAAGGGCCCTGGGTGTCTGGAGGCAGCACCTGAGCGCAGGCCTTGAATGATGAAGATGGTGCCCACCACGATGCCCACAAAGCCCACAGCCAACCCCAGAGCACAGACCACGGTCTCTGTCAGCTCTGACATGGGGGCTGGAACCTCAGCTTCTGTGAAAGTGAAGTTGTTTAGTCAGAATAGAGTATGTTCATGTGCATGTGTGTAGATATGGTCAGGGTGGGTTTGGGAGCTGATTCTGCAAAGACTTGGAAATTGGGCTTGAGGAGGAGGATAAAATCTACCATTAGAAACTCCTTAAAAGTGGAAAACAAGTTTGGGGTATTAGAAACTATTTTGGACTTGACAGTGAACAAGGAGTTTCTAGAAAGAAAGCCCACACATACCCCAGTGTTTCAGAAACGGCTCCTCCAGGCCCCAGTGCTCCACCTTGCAGTCATAGACGTCGTCAGCAGAGGAGAGGAAGGTGAGATAAGCAATCTTGAGGAAGGTATGGTCGTGATTGGAGATGAAGCTGGTCTCAGAAACACCTTCTGTGACCGAGTGCCCATTTCTCAGCCACGTGATGTTGATCACAGGAGGGAAGATGTTGTCCACAAGGCAGATGAGGGTGTTGGGCTCACCCAGCACCACAGGAGACTTGGGGAACACAGTCACCTCGGGAACCTCTGTGGAATGGGAACAGTTTTGATTTGAATGGCTACGTCACTTTATCCTGAAACTCTGTGCTATGTGGTGAAGAGTGCTTCTGCCAAGATTTGCCCACATGACAGACAAAGAGCCTGTGCCTCCCTTCTGCTTGGAGCCAAGTGCCCATTGCTCTGTAGCCTTGTGAATGAAGTAGCATGCCCGGGAGCCTTTTGGAAAGATTTGGGGATGCACCATGGGAATAAAGATCATGTTTTACATGGAAATAAATGATTTGTAAGAAATGGAAGGATAAAAACCCAGCAATCACCATGAGGAAATCTGGGGATTACTGGAAAGGAGGGTACTTCACAGAGTGCTCTCCTAGAGAACTCCACAGAGTGCTCTCCTAGAGAACTCCACAGAGTGCTCTCCTACAGAACTTCACAGAGTGCTCTCCTACAGAACTTCATAGAGTGCTCTCCTACAGAACTTCACAGCGGAGCACATTAATCACCAGGGAAGAGGGGGGTGAAGCTTGGCATGAAGGAAGGGCTGGATCGGAAACGGAGAAGCAAGATGGTGGACACTTACTATTCGGAGCCGGGGTCGAATTGGAGCGTTTAATCAGGTTGTCCAAGTTGTGCTTTGCTATAGCCATGTTGTTCAGTGCACCTTGTGGGTCAAAACTTCTGAGTTCTGTAAACAAAGGAAGTCTCCAGACAGTCTCCTTCTTCTGCAGGTCCACATAGAACTCTTCATCACCATCAAATTCATGGGTGTACTGGCCAGAGGGTCCGTAAAACTGGTAGACGTTTACACCATAGAAAGCGACGTGGTCAGCTAAAGGTAGATGTGCGACAGAAGGTAGAAAACAGGAGAAAATGAACTTTACCAAACAAAGTAACAGAAAAAGTCAGCTTCAAATTCTTTCGATTTCATTTTTGTACCATTCCTGGACAAAACTCTCAATTTCTGTGCCAACCCCTGATGCTGGGGTTCCTCATTATAATCCGGTCTGTCTTCCCACTCTGGTGACGGCAGAATGTCACATGTCTAATTTCTGCTATTCTTTGAGCGTTTGTTCAGTGTTTTATACCTTAGAGGTTTAATGAATGAAGAAGGATCAGATTCATATTTTCAGTCCTTAGTCTTCTTCAGTGTCCTATGCTCTGAGTGTGTCTGCTCTTCCTCTCCCTGCCCAGGGTGGCCACTTGATCTGGATTTCTCTTCGGGGATCCCAGCAAAAATCTCCTTATCTTTGCAGTCAGCCCTTCAGTTTCTTTTTCAGCATGACCATATGCAGTCAGTTTCAGCTGCTGCTGGTCCTGGGCCACAAGTGCTGTTGGAGGATGTCTCACTGCTGCCAACTGAAACCAAGTAAGTTTTATAGTTTTTGTCTCAGCTGGGTCCCCTGTCCTCAGTATGGTGCTTCTGCTCCCTATACTTTGTGGGGCCTGGCCTATTGCATAAAGGCACCAAGCAGGCAGTGTGATCCTGGAGACCTTGAAGGGATGGCAGGTGTTCTGGCCTGCTCTGCCTGAAGCTATAACCTAGGTCCCAGGAAGCCCCTGCAGGAACAACATCCTTGTTCCTCAGTAGTTGCTTAATGTTTTTCTCCCACAAAGATCACCCCAGACCAAAGCCAGGATTTGGGGTTTTGTTTCCTTATTCCTTAATTCTACATCAGTCCTAGAACCTTCCCGCCCCAAAAAGACCCCCACCTTTAACTTTCCTGCCTGCTGTAACAGCCAGAAAGGCCTCCCTATATAAACCCCTGTCTAGATTTCAATAAATGAGCTGTCCACTGAGTCTCCTGGGGTTTTTTTTTTTTTTTCCATTGCACGCTGGGCCACCTGAGGATCTGTTCAACCACTCTCCGTTTTCTGGGATGACTAGAGTACAACGACTGTGCTGGATGGAGATGGAGACCCACCCACAAGCACCTCAGTGTTTCCATTGTTAGTTGGGGTTCCTTTGAGGGGATGGATAGTGTTTCATCTTTGAATACCCCAGACTTAGCTTATTTCAGGATTAAAATGCATTAAATGACAATTTCTGCCCTTAAGGGTGACAGACTTTGGGAATGGCTGACAGGTACACAGGAGGCGACTATGAGAAAGTCAGGCCCATCAACGATCAGGGCTGCGGTACCACCCCTGAGCTACGCACGCTTGCCTCTCATTCACAGACATATTACAAATTACATTTTGTCCACAAGGCTGAATGACAAAACTTCTTAGATCTTAAAGCTTCTTATTTTCCTCTTTCAAAAGAAATGAAAACATCTTCATGCAGTCCTAGTTTCCTCGCTCCTGGTGCTGTACCCACTGCGCCTGGTGATACCTCACCAGGGCACTGCAGTGTGATGCTGCAGAAAGAACTTGGAATAAAGAAGCCAGGCTCCCTGAAGAATCGGGTAAGACTTCCGGCTCCAGCCATCATTCACAAACTGGCAGTTCATCTCTGTCACACAGCTGGGGTCAGGGATGGACTCTGGGAACGGATGAAATGTATGAGGAGAGTGTGGAGAGAGGTGGACCACATGGTCGAGGGTCTGTAGGAACATCCTATGTCTTCCTAGACTGTTTTAATGTACTTCGTTAGACGGGCTCAAGATCAGGTAAGCTGAATAGATCATTGTAGAATAAAGTAATTCACCACGTTTCTCCCCATAAAATTCTGGACTTTAAGATAAATATATCCTTTACTTTGTTAAAGAAAAATAGGAAGCTATTTCAAGTGAGAAATAGGTGATTTTTCAGTTTTTTTAGAAGAGTTAAGTGTAGACTTGTTAGAGTGAGCAGGGAGAACACAGGATGATAGAGCATTGCTAAGTAAGGCCTCTCCCTGACACAGTCAGCACCCAAACATACATTTTATAAAATACGTACGCCCTACATAGTTTCTGTGAAATAAAACTCTGCTTCCTCTCAGAAACGTTGGGGTCTAGTTTTGTGGATTGATGTACTTATTACAAAGTGAATGAATGAATGAATTAGGTTTTGAGACAGGGTCTCACTATGTAGTTCAAGATTGTCTTGACTTCACGGTTTTTCCTGCCTCACCTCCCAAATGCTGGATTATAGACGTGATCTATCATGTCAGGTCTGCTGTGGTTTTCAATATCCATGAAAATGTATAAACATATAATACCTATTTAATTTGATTATTTGCTAGGTGACATATTAGGTAATAGACATTAAAGGCCTTCTGGTAAAACGAGGGTCTGAGGCATTTAGACTGCTAGGCTCCTTTACCCACTTCCTGCCTGGCCAGTTCTTAGCATGGAAATGTGTATAAATCTGAGACAGAGGAAACGGCCTCTTTCTGTACGTCTGTGAAGTATACAGCATTCACAGAACCATTTTCCTCAAGACATACTACAGGAGATAGGCAGGCAAGGATTCAGAAATTGCTCAGAGAGATTTGAAAGCAATTATATATACATGGTTTCTCTAGTTCCAGCCTGCCTAGAACTCACTATGTGGACCAGACTGGCCTTGATCTCATAGAGATCCCCCTGCATCTGCCTCCTGAGGGCTGGGATTAAAGGTGCACACCATCATGCTGGGCATGGCATAATTTCTTTGTAAATATGTACCAAAGTTTCTGTACTCACAGACACATTCTGCAGTTTTGAGATAACTGTGACTATCTATCACATAGTCCTCCCTGCTGACCTCATGGGATCATTTGAGAGGCAGAAGGATAGACAGCACAGCCACACAGCGAGATGGCCACACAGCGAGCTGACCACACAGCTAGATGACCACACAGCGAGCTGACCACACAGCTAGCTGGCCACACAGAGTTTCCTGAAGGAGCCGTATGATTTTTAGACTTAATATAGAGAAAACCCTGGGTAACTCTCAGCCAATCACTATCTCTTTATCCCTGACAGTCTCCTATTTCCAGCTCCAGGGGACATCCCCAAGCAATGCAACTCACCCACGATGTCCTCATCACCGCCACAGGGGCTCAGCATGGTGGTCAGGGCGAGGACCCCCAGGATCAGGGCTCTGCTCAGGGCCATCCTCTTCTCTAGGTGGTCCCAGTGGCTGCTGTTCTGAGTTGTAGAGACCGTGAGGAGCCAGCCAAGGAAGTCTGAGACCACAGCAAACCCTGCCAGACCCAGCTTTGGCCAATCAGAAGACGCCACTGTGATGACTCTGCAGTTGCCAGGTGAGAGTTTGCATTGAGAGGCCTGGAAGGAGAGAGGGGAATCCCCTGGTTCTGAGGCAGCCTCCACTTGGAGTGGACTTGAGGGAAAGACCCAGGCATGAGAGAGGTTTCCAAATCATACTCTTCTCTCATGCATGCAACTGACCAGGGAGGAGAACATTTCTGAACAGTCGCCTGGACAGATAGAATCATTGATATTAGGGTATTCTTCAGGATTTGGGGGGTTCCGACATCCAGGAAGTCTTTCCTGAACCGATTCCTCTTTCTGGTGCCGCTCTCCCACCCCAGACTCCTTTTCTGGCTTACATGGTGAACAGGACGGAGATGACATACTCCTCCTCTGCCTAGTGCTGCCTGGGAGTCTCGGGGTGGAGCTGCTTGCTGTTCCCGGTCTCTCGGGACCGACAGTTGTGCTGAGCTCCTGGCTATCTATGGGAGGTGACATCACAGGGCGGGACACAGCTCCTTTGTCAGGACAGGTGCCCAGTGGGCCTGAGTGCTGATCTGTGGGAATGCAGCTGGTCCCTGAGACAGAGAGGCACTCTTAAAAGTGTTTGTCAGCCCTTTGTGTTTCTTCTTTTGAGAACTCTCCGTTCAGCTCCATAGCCCACTGTTTGATTGGATTGCTTGCTTTTTAAAAACCATTTTAAGTCTTTGAGAATTTCATGCATTGCCCTCGATTATATTTGCCTCAAATCCCCATGTCCTCCCAGATCCACCTCACATCCCCACCTCCCCAACTTCATCTCCTGCTTGGAGTCCAATTTGCGTTGCCCAAACACTCTTGGATGTGGGACCACCCCCTGGAGCATGGCCAGCGTACTGTGGTCACACTCTTGGGAGCTGACTCTCCTCTTCCAGCAGGTACCTGTTGGCAGCAGCCCCTCAGCTAGGGGTGGGCTTCATGCCCACTCACCCCTTCACAGTGGGATCTGTCTGTCTTTAGCTTGAGCAGGTTCTGTGCATGCTGTCACAACTGTCATGAGTTGTATGTGCAACTGTCCTGCGTGTCTAGAAAACACTTTTTTTGTTATATTCATCTGCCACCTTGGGCTCTTACAGTCTTTCTGCGCCCTCTTCTACAATGATCCCTAAGTCATGGGGAAGGACCGGTCTGACAAGACATGCCCACTGGTGCCGTAGTGGCACAAATGTAATCGGGGAACCAAACACTTCGTAACTGGATCAAGGCCCACTCCACAGGAAGGAACTCACACCTGGCACTGCAACTCCAACAGAAAATTTTCAGAGCTAATAAACACTTTCATCATGATGACAGGATACAAAATTAACATACAAAAAACAGTGGCTTTCATACATAACAAAGACAAGCATATTAAAGAAAGTCAGCACAGTGAGTTCCAGGTCAGCTGGGGATACACAGAGACTGTCTCAAAAAGACCAAAACAGGAGAAACTAGCTGGTGGTGGAGTGGGGCTCCCTCAGGTTATGCTGGCTCCTGAGAGACTGACTGCATCTGATGGGCCCTGTGTGGAGCTTCATTACTCAAGGTGAATATTCACCTGATTGCAGATGCTTCTATATTGATTTCAAAACTCTGAACTCAGGACTTGGCAAGTAAAAAAGAAAGTAACTGGAGAAGATGGCAGTGACGGTGACTCTCCACACAAGGACTTAAAACATGGCTCCGGCCTCTTCATTGTATTAGGAATTTTGATGCTTCTCTATTGAGTTAGAAATTCTGAACTCAGGGTCTGGTAAGTAAGAGCGATAATAACTGGGGAGCCAACATGGCAGAGCGGGGACTGGTGCATGGGAGGAGCCTGGCCACTCACCTGCACAGGGGAGCCTGGACAGGATGGCGGCCCATGTGCACATGGGGATGGAGCCGAGCCAGCACGCCCACCCATGCGTCCCCAGTGGCACCCAAGGTCAGCCAACCATCATCATCAGCCAGTGGCTGTCAAGACCTGACTGCAATTGTCAACATTAGGAACCTGAGAAGTCTACAGACTTCAGAAAATAGACTATGCCCTGGTGTAAAGCTGTCATGTGGAGCTATGAAAATTCCTGATTGCAACTCAAAGGATCTTGGGCTGGAGGCCTGTGTGCTGCGTGCTGTGAGAGCCTACTTTCTTCTTTTACCCACAGTAAGACCCTGTGGAGAATCAGCTGTTGAGGAACACCATGCTACAGTGGGGTCGTTGTGCTGAGTGAGGCCCAGAAACAGCCACAGTGTAACCTGCCTGCAAGGGCTGCAGCAGCTAACATTGATGAAGCAGGCCAGGTGCTTCCAACATTGGGGAAAAGGTGAATAAATCCCCACTTGACATTCCTGAGCAGTGCGTAAGAGAAAGAGAAACGAAGAGTGAAAATCCCATCTCAAGAAACCTGGGTGTGTTCTGACCCAAACCACGTACAAAGGAGAGGGAGGCGCCTGCACTTTGGCACACCCGTGTGTAAGAATTACAGATCACTGAGCTCTGATGAGATATGATTTTCCCGCACCCAGCTCATGTATGTAAGATGAATGGGCTTTTCACTTGCTAATGAAGACGTGAAGTCAGGGATAGAGGGTGTGGGTGGGTGAAGGTGAAGGTGAGGATGAGGATGAGAGTGTGGCAGGATGAAGGTGAGGATGAGGGAGAAGGTCTGAATATAATCAAAATTCATTGTTTGAAATTTTTAAATCAGTAAAATTTCTCTTAAACTGAAAAAAAACCAGGGAAATAATCTTTTGTTTATTACTATTTTTGTGTTTTATTTATTATTTTATTTTATGTGTATGAGTGATACAGGGTTCCGGGGGTGTCTTTGAGAGCGACAGAGCCTTTCTCGGCTCTGTTGCGCTTAGCTTGAGAGGCTAGGGTCCCGGAAGCTCAACGGCCACCAAAGCCACCTCAAGCCAGAGGCTTTAGGGTTCTTGTCTCGTAAATTCGAAGAATGAAATTCACGGACCACAGAGAGTGAGTTTTAGAAAGGAGAGTTTTATTAGAGAGGTAGAGCAAAAGCTTCTGTACAGTAGGAGGGGTCCCCGGGGATGGGATACCGCTGAGTCTCTTTCCCTGGGGTTAATACAGATTTAGAGAAGAGGGAGGGGAAAGGAAGTTGGGCTTGTTCGTCCAGGTGTTCAGGACCATCAAGGCTTTGATCAAGAGCCTAGTCAGGGTCATGTCCAAGGACAGTATAAATAAAAGAGATAAGGAAATAGCAGACCCTGCTACTGACCTCCCCAGTCTCTGACTATGGCAGAGCCAGAGACATCTTTAGATTAGATAGTTCTGGTATCTCTAGCCTCAGGTGGAAAGAAATTTACTGGCATATCCAAGGAATTTCTAGTTCCCAGCAGAAAGAGAAACTGGCCATGTTCTTTTGGGGGCTTTACCCTAAACTGCCTAGCCATCTTCTACCTCCTGCTCTTATCATGAATATATTGCCTGCATGCGTATAAGTACACCTGTGTTGTGCAGTGATCACAGAGTTCATAAAAGGGTGTCAGATCCCCTGGAACTGGAGTTTCAGATGATAGTTGGCCACCATGTGGGTGCTGAGAATAGAACCCGGGTCCTCTGCAAGAGCAGCCAGTGCTCTTCACCGCTGAGCCATCTCTCCAGTCCAGGGAAACAATCTTAATCAGAGTAGCCTAAAGCATTCTTGGAATAATCCTTACTAAATTTCAACTCCATTTATGACAGAAATAGAAATAACAATCTTAAAATCCATGTGGAAACAAAAGGCCCGTGTAGCTCAAGCGATGCTGAGCAACCAGAGTAATTGTGAAAGGTTGCATTGGTCAATTTCAAGTTATGCTGCAGAGCCATAGTGATGAAGACAGCAGGATTCTGGGACAAAACCAGAGATAAATGGAATAGAAGAGATGACCCAAATACAGCTCCATGTTTTTGATAAAGAGGCCAAAAACACACCCTAAAGAAAACACAGCCTCTTCAACAAATGGTGCTGAGAAACCCGGACAGCTACATGGAGAAGAGTGATACTGGATCCTTATCTCTCACTCTGCATGAACATCAAGTCCAAATGGATGGAGGATCTCAACGTAACATCTAAAACTGTCAGAGGAAAAGGTAGGGTGTGCATGTCAGGGAATAGGGATAGGAAAGAACTTTCCAAATAGAACTCTGGTACCTCAGCCAGTAACTCAGACAACTGACAAATGAGAAATCATGAAATTAAAATGTCTGTACCACAAGAGACACCATCAATCAAGTGAAGAGGCAGCCCACAAGATGGGGGAATCCCTGACAGCTATGCATCTGACAGAGTATTAGTATCTACAATATACAAAGAACTCAAAAACTAAATATCAAGAAATCAAGCAACAGATGTTCTGTTTAGGATTGAGCATTCCACAGTCTCTTCTTCTCTGTGTCTTGACCAGCTGTGCGTCTCTGTGTGCACTGTCTGCTGTAAAAACAAGCTCCTTTGACGAGGATTGAGAAATGCACAATTTATGAGTGTAACAGTAAGTCGTTAGGAGTTGGTTCGGACCATGTCCATTTAGTAGAGTAACAGTAGTAAGTTCTCCCCCGAGGGTCTGTGACCTGTTTAGACCCAGGCTCTTGCTTAGAGTCTCTTATGTACAGAGTCATTTCATCTGCAAATAAGGACACTTTGCGTTCTTGTTTTCCTATTTTTGTCTAGTCAGCCTATCTAGAGCACCTCACTTTAGGAAGATCAGCTCTTCCTTACCCAGCAGGATGTGGTGCAAACCTCCCCCGCCCCAATTGTTGTCTAGGAAAGTCCCAGATGTCCCTTCCAATCAATACAAACTATTTTCTATAATAGTTGTGCTCCTGGTTGCCTTCCAGAACTAGATGGTTCCCCATTGCTATGCGACCCACGCTTTGGATACAGGACACACAGATATAAACTGGAACTGAGCAAAAAGCTCCGTCCTTACTGGTTAGTGTTCACAGTGCTAGCAGGTGCTTTGCAGGCTGCTGGGGCAGAAAAGTCATCAAGTTTCCTTTGCTGTGGATTCTGCTTGCTACAACACGAACTCTCCAAGCAGAACATAACCACCGGTGCAGCAGGGTCCTGACTGTTCGGGGTTGATCACCTCTAATTGGATTTAAGGTCTGCTCTAGAGAAGCACATTCCTCGCACTCTAAACCCAGTCAAAAGCCTATGACTGAGAATACCACAAGCCCTGGGGGTGAGTCTACTACAGTTGTTTGGCTACGTGGACATGCAGTCAAGCTGCCTTCTAAAGATTTAAGGTTTATACACACAGACTGCTGCGGCTCTAATCTGTAGTCAGAGAAGATTCTGTTTGAAGTGGGAAGTGGTTGATGCAGAGTCTCAAAATTGGCCCAAGTGCTATGATAAGTGAGTGTTGAGTACTTCAGCCTTAAATGGGACATCATCCCCTCCAAGACCCAGGACGCTTTCAGCAGAGAGATTGAAAGGATGTGGGAGCTGGAGGACGGGAAAGAGTGATGTGAAATGCAGATGTAGTTACCTGTACAGACTGACATAGGACTGGTCCTTCAACCTTCCGTCATAGGGGAGGGGCTCATGAGGCCCCATTCCTTCCTGATGATCTGCTGGCAGTTAATGGTTGCCAAGAAAGGAGAAGTCATTTTATTCAGTGGTGTGGACAGTGGTAAGTCACTCATGTTCAGTAAATAACTTCTACTCATGGTCATGTAAGAAACTGATTAAACCCAATGGTAACACATGCAAAAAAAAAAAAAAAGAGAAAGGTAAGAAGGGGGTTGGTTGGGAGGAAGAAGGGTTCAGGAGGTGTGGGAGAAGTGTGAGAGAGTGACAGGAGGATGTGATCACCATGCCTTGTGTACACATACGAAGGTATTTTGAAGATTCTGTGTTTAGTCCCCATCCGCCCTTGGTCTTAGGCCCCCTGAGACCTTCAGACTGTTCTGGTAAGTCAGACCCCACCCACTGATTACCATGCACTAAGACTAGCTACATTTTCTGGTGCAGGGCTCATACCCACTCCACATCACTAGTTAGACCCTCCACATGTTGTACTCACCCCTGACTTGGTCTTAAGCCCCCCTACTGATTTTTGTGTGTGAGATTTCACGACTAGCCTGCCAGAACCCAGCCACGGGATCCCCATAGTCTTTACGTGGACCTAGACTCCCATGCCCTGCTGGAGAGCACCTCACTAATCAGCTTCAAACTGTCCTACCCCACCAATAAAGAAACAAAGACTGAGAACCTGAAACACAGGTCAACTAACTGTTCATGCCTAACCAGAAAGCAACCAAGCCATGTCAACAATATAAACAGAAGCGAACTTCAATTAAACAAAAGCAAACTAGAATTTCATATCAGACACACAATCTACAAAAGAAATTCATATGTCCAAATCACAATGCAAAAACACAAATAACATGAAAAACCAAGAGAATATGTCTCTACTGAAACCTACCAGTCCCACAGAAGTGTTCTACAATGAGAAGCACCCAGAAGAACCCCAGGACACAGAGTATTAAAGAACAATCATGAACATGATCAAAGAATTCAACAAATTTAAAGAACACACACACACACACACACAATGCAAAGAATGCAAAGGGGATAGGAATAAACTCCTGACTGAAGCTCAAGAAATATGAATATACAGCTGAATGAGCTGACAAAGACAATTCAGGACTTGAAAAGCGAATTCCCAAGAGAGAGAAGAAACCTCAAGTCAAAATTAAGATGGAATTGAAAATTTCAACAACTCAATTGGAAATGACAGGAGGGTCTCATAAGCAGAATGAATGAAATGAAATACAGAATATCAAGACTGTATGACAAAGTTGAAGAAGTGGACTCCTCAAACAAAAACAGGAAAAAACCACAGGAATGGAATATTCAGGAAATGTTGGACCCCATGAAAAAACCAAATCTACACATCACAGGCATAGAGGAATGAGAAGAATCTCAGGCCAATGGGATTGACTAGATCTTCAACAGGATTGCAGAAGAAATCTTCCTCTTTCCTAAATTAAGGAAAGATATGCCTATACAGAAGCACACAGAACTGAACAGAAACTCACCATAGTTTTATCTTGGTAAAACCCACTAAATATATAGAACACAGAAAGGTACTGAGAGCTGCAAGAGAAACAAGTTACACATAAAGGAAAAGTCATCAGAATTACAGCTGACTTTTTAATGCAAACTATGGTCCAGAAGAACTTGGACCAAAGTATTCCTAGTTCTGAATTACTGTGGATGCTAACCCAGAATACTTTACCAAGCAAAACTGTCCATCATAGTCTAAGGGGAAAGGAAAATCTTCCATGATACAAATAGGTGGAAAGAATTCATGTCTACCAAACCAGCCCTACAGAGAGTACTCAAAGCAACAGGAAGAACCAAAGGTCCATACTGAAGAGGCCACAGAAAGAAAACAAATGTAAGTATAGAGTACAGAAACACAAAATAAGACTAAGAATATAGAGTAACCAGTCCGTACCTTTCAATAATAACTAAAATCAACAGCTTCAACTCCCCCATCAAAGACACAGAGTAGTTGAATGGATTAAGAAACAAAATCCATCTAAGGATGAGCGCCACCTTAGGGTGAAAGGATGGAAAATACATTCTGAACAAATGGTCCTAAGAAACAAACAGGAACTGCTATTCGAAGTTAACATTAATCAGAAGAGATAAAGGTCAGTACATTCTTAGCAAAAGAACATTCAACCAAGAAGACATAACAGTAATGAACATATACACAGTACCCTATAAGATACAGGTACAGGCAAGAACTTTCTAAATCAGAACCCGGTGGCTCAGGCATTAAGCTTAGCAATCAACAAGTGTGACCTCATTACATGTACAGAAGCACAGCAAAGGGACCAGCAATGGAGTGAGAGGAAACCCACTGAGTGGGGAAAAATCTTCAGCAGTTACACATCTGACAGAGGATTAATATCCAGAATATATGAAGACCTTAAAAAACAATCAAGAAAACAAATGACCCAATTAGAAATGAGCTATGGATTTGAACAGAGAGTTCGCAAAAGAAGAGATAAAAATTGCTAAGAAATACCAGCTTGTAATCATTCCAGCAGCGAATGGGCTTTTCTCCACATCCTTATCAGCATTTGATGTCATTTGGCCAGGTTAGTCTAAGGGATGCTCAAAATAACACAGGCTATTGCCATAGACCTTCATTGCTTCTCTGAAGTTGAAGGTAAGGCCCTACTGCTGAAGACAGGACATACTTCTGACCCAGGACTTAGAGCCATGGCACTGGAATTGACCTGGAAGCCTCGTCCCTGAAGACTGGCTCTCATAGTTCTAGAGTATACTGTGCAAGCTGCTAAGGGAGAAAATCAGTCAATGGTCCAACCCCAGCTCTAAAGCCAAATAACCACAGTAAGGTTTGACACAGCAAACTTTATTGGTGCAGTGTGGCACTTTTATCTTGGGGATAACCAGCAACTATCTAATTGGTCTTAAATCCTACTTAATGGGAGGAAACTCACGTGTGGTACTGTAAACATAGTCAAATACACATGACTGGAGAGGACACAGATCCTAGAGAAAACCTACATCTGTCACATCCTTAGACAAACATAATTTCTAACTATATGCTAAATATCAATTCTTATATTTACAGAAAAGTATATCTGTTATCACTCATTAAGGAATTATTTTTTGCAACAGATGGAGACCATTACAGAATTCCACAACTGGTCACACACATCGAATAAGGGTCTGTGAGATGTTTAACCATATGTTACATATCTACAACGGAGCCTCTCTACACCGAAGGCTCATGGAACATAGTGGTACAGGAAGTAGAGCGATACTAATGTATCTATAACTCTCACTAGAGCTTCCTCATTCAGCAGAAGGTGATTAACACAGACGGCCACAATGGGCCAAAGTGTCGAGAATAAGAGACTGTAGAGTGTGTTTCTCTGGATAGGACCCCTATATTAAACCTCTCCCATGCAAGGCTCAGGACCACTGTGGAAAGATTGTAAGAGCCAGGGGTGCTCCATGACCACAAGGAAACAGAATCTTCCAGGCTTCTGGGAACTTGCTCACATGAACTTACAGCACAGGTGACAGCGTGCACAAGACCCTTGTAAACTCAGACAAAATCCCGCCATAGAACTGGGGAGACGGGCAGGAGGACCCAGCTGTAGCCGAGGAACTGTAGGCAGCTGACTGCCATTTGGTGAGGGAGAGCTGATCTTCTTTAAGTGAGTGAACAGGCTTGTACTGAGGGACATCTGGGTACACAAATTTTACTCAATAGACCTTAACATATATGACAGAATGCATCAAATGAAGCGGGTTGACTATGAGGGACGTCAGATAGGGTGGAAGGTCTAAATATTTTTGAGATATATTGCATGAAATGGACAAAAATTCAATAAAATATATATTAAAATTCTACGTGTACTAAAGAGGTCAGTATTGTGGACTTGGCCACTGTATTATATTTGAGTGGCCCTCTGTCCACTGTTGCCTTGATCCTGCTGGTAAAGAATAGCTCTATCATATTCCCCCAAATACACATTTAGAAATGTCAGAAGAATATGTGTAACAATTTCCTCCACAGAGAAAAACTCAGATAAAATAATGCGGCTGGTCGTGGTGGCTCACACTGGTAATCCTAGCATGTGAGTGGCTGAGGCAGGAGGATTGCTGTACATCTGAGGTCAGCTTTGGCTACATACTCAGTTCTGGGCCAAAGAGTCTCAAAAAGAAACCAAAATAAGCAAAGAAATAATATGAGTAAAAATAAAAACTAACAGTGTGGTCTGTCAGAAAGCTAATTACAAGATGAAAACACAAGGACTTTGAGAGACGGCTCAGCAGTTACGAGCATGGCCCGTTCCTGCAGAGAACCTGACTTCAGTTCCCCACACCCACATGACAAACTACAACCACCTGTAACTCCAGTTTCTGGGCATCCAAAGCCCTCTTCTGGCCTCCATGGGCACTGCATGCACTTGGTGCACTTACATACGTGCAAGTAAACACTCAGACAAATCAAATAAAGATAAATTAACATTAAATGTGTATGTAAAGATATTGGTGGCTTTGCCCATAGGTCTTTGCTGATGAGTTATTTAAATCCATAGTGTCGGTTCTTCAATGTCCTGGGGATTTAGGCTGTTACCTGTGTCTTAGAATGTGACATCTCCTCCCATTAACTCTTCACTTCATGATCCCATAGATGTTTGTAATTGCCTAATGATTTCACACATCTGGACACATCTGTTTTAGGCTGCATTTCCCTAATTGCAGGTCTGTCTCCTTGCTGGCCTTCTTGGTGACTTAATCTGCCAGAGACAAGTGATGCTGACTCACGTTCCTTTCTCATTGGCTGGATCAGAAACCAACCTCTGTAAAGTCTCCTTGTCGTCAGTGCTTTTATTTCAGTGTTAGTGAGAAACGTGAGGTTTAAATGTCAGAGTTTGAGGAAGGAAAGGAGTTGTGGGAAGTCTCTTTGTACATGTATATATCTCCCAATGTGCCCCATATGCTCACGCATACACGCACACACACACACACACACACACACACACACACATCCCATTTCAGTGGCAGATGTTAGGATGAGTGATATGACTGAGGGACAATTCCAGCTCATGTCACAATCAGGTCATGACCTCAAATCAGGAGTGATTAGCACCACCAGATACTGAGAAAATAAAAAATGAATGTCAGCGTCATCGCCGTAACTCAGACATTACTGGCTGTGTCTCTGGTCTTTGCCTTCATCAACGGGAATGAGTGACTTTAGACCCGTTGGTGAGCATTTAATCTTCCCAGCTTATGGGTCATTGAAGTATTTTACGGTGTACTAAAAGGATCAAAAGCAGTGCAGGCAGGGAAAAGAACTAAGCCCCTGAGTCGCAGGGAGTGTAAGGCGAACTCTGGTCCTCTCCTCCCGCTTCCTTCACCCCACAGAAACAAATGTGGCTGCGCTCTGTCATTCTGTCATGTGCTTTTGTAACTGGGAATGCTTCTCAAATCCACGGGTTTCCTTCCACAGCCTCTTCAGTTGTTAGAATACAATCTTTTCTATTTTCCTATTTTATCATGGAGCACGTACTTCTTGCCAAGTACTTTGCTGTGGTCTTACAATTACTGACTCACCAAGTCCTTACATCCATGCTCTGAGGTAATGGTATGATAATCATTGTTCACATGTATGAATGAGGACACTGGTGCAGAGGGCTTGAATGAGCTGTGTGGGGTCACAGAGTTAGGCAGTCTGGTTTCAGAGGAGCATGCGTTAACCATTTGCACCATGCCTTCTATTGCCAATGGGTAGTCTTTAAAATGGACACTTTCACTACTCAGATGAGATCACTGAACAGGAGTCTGCCTCGATCTTCCTTCACCTCATCCTGGACCAGTGCTATCTTCATGAATGGAAACTTGCATCATTGGAGCCGCATAGGCTCTTTTCTATCAGCACCCTAGGGGCAGAGTCTCCTGGACAGCTCGGTGTTCTTAGTTAGGATGCCTGTCGAGCACTTTGGAAACAAGCATGAGCACCGCCTGAATCTGTGACCGCACCCTGTGAAGAGTCTGTGCAGGATGAGGGATCTGAAATTGCCTACGTAGACACTTTAAGGAACTGTCACCGGTTGTGGCTAATAAGACTTGCGTTTTCACATCAAGAAATCAACCATGATCAATTTAGGCTCGGAGATGCAGAGCCTGCCTGCAGAGGGCTGTGGTATTTCTGACAACTCCCCTCCTCCTTGGAGAGGACCCCCCTCTTAGGTTTCCTTACCACTTGTGTTTTCTAACATCCATGGGCTAAAGGTTTGGATCACATGGGAATGTGAGAGCGTATCATCTTTTCTTCTCAGTTTTCAGTGAAGTGTGATAGGAAGGTATTGTTTTAACTATTTGAGATGAATCTCCATCTGAGTTATACATAAGGACTGGAGAAAAGTTGAGACAATGGCCATAAGATTCGGGAGTGGTCTTATCAGGTCAGGTCCAGTGTAAACCAGAACATGGTGACTTGACCACAGGAGACTTCACAGCTTGACAGAGATGAAAAAGGGAGGAGGAGCTTTGAGAACTCCACTCCGAGTCCCATACATTTTTGTTGTTACCAGCTCCATGTTCCCGGCTTCTGGTTTGACTAGAGCCGTGAGGAAGATCCGCGGGGATGAGGCGGAGGGAGGAAGGGGCGTGCCAGCTGTCTCTCCAGCACTGCATGTCTAGACAGGCTGGGGGACAGGCTGGGGGCTTTTCTCAACACGAAGGTCACGTGTTATCATGTGACCCTCTCTACCTGACTGCGCCTGCAGGGCGTGTTATCATATTCTGCTGGGTTTAGGTAGTAAAATTGTGACCAAAGTCTCCTCGAGTGTTCCAGTTCCTTCCTTCCTTCCGGGAACCTGGCCGATGCATGTGTGAACCCAGTTTGCAGATGCTTTCCAAAATGTGACCTGCTGTAGGGCCCAAACCCTGAGCAGTTACACCCCCACCCTTTCCTACCAGAGGCATGAATCCTAGCACCTGCTGCCCGCTGTGAGCCAGGCAGAACACACCAGCAGCTTCTGTCCATATTGACTGAGGAAGTCTTTACACCATGGAGATCAGTATGTGAAGCCCCACGATAAGGGATAAGTCACTAATTTTCCAAAGGAGAAATGCATGACCACAGTGTAAGAAATCAAGCTCCCATCAGCACTACACTGAGAGTCTGGGGAAGCACATTACCTGCACTGGACACCCGTGACCCCGGAACAATGATCACAGTAGAAACTCACACAGAAGCTATAGAAACACACTCAACCACAAAGCTGAACCTCAAGAGGGCGAATATGAAGGAATCAGAGACAAAGAGGGAAACCCCAGCTGCCGCCGCGGCCGTGACTGGAGGCTGAAACTTCATCTCTCATGGAGACACTGGCTGAGGATGCACTGCACCAGGAAGCGAGAATTATTTCATGTGCGTCAGCAATGGTGTCGGGAGCCCGTCCTCAGAAGCCTACGACTGCGGCACGAATTCTGCTAACAATTGCCTAGATTAAACCATCGTTAAAACTTTTATGCTTACAATTAATATTCAAAGTAATAGATTCTAAAAATTCACTTATTCATCCTTTTACTACTTGTTACTATTAGAGATGCCTGTGAGCTCATGTGCAGCTTTCATAAACATATGTTGGAAATGCTATGTAAGGGTGAGTCAAGGGGTAAGGATTTAGGTCTGGGGGAGAACCTGTGCGGGATCCAGCACACGCACGCACACACACACACACACACACACACACACACACACCTACAAATGCACAGTGGGCCAGTGCTCATCTCCCAGCTCTGCATGCTGGGACATGAGTTTGGCAGCTTGAAACTGGTGACGGTGGAAGAACTTACACTGTGAGAATCAGCAAATGCCATGAATCGGGGCTTGACTCACTGCTTTCTGGGTCCCTTACATCAAAGGCTGCTCATTTCATCCCATTTAAGTCATATGGAAAATGTTTTACATGTGTGTGCCACAGTCTGCATTAATATTTGGTTCTTGACAGACCTATGAACTGAGAGAGCATACAAACACAAGCACATGGCTGTGCTCCAGTAAAGTTTTCTTTATCAAACTTCTCAGGCGGCGGCTTTACTACCCCTAATGTACAGACCTCAGGAAGTCAGATGCGGATTAAATTTAAAAGTGCACCATTATTGTAGTCACTACACTTGAATAAAATAATAAAAAAGTAATATATGCGCAATATTTACAAACAAGATTTTATTATCTGATTCAGGGTAGTCACCACCGCACTGATCCACACCAGCAAAGACGGTGCGTCCCGAAACTCTCCCAAACAGCACCATCAACTGGGGCAAAGTGTCCAAATACCAGGAGCCTGTGGGGGACGTTCTCATTCAGATCCCCACGTTCCATTCCCTGGACCCTGAAGCTCATGGCCATATCACAGTGCAAAATACATCCAGTCCCACCTTAATAGTCTCTAACAGCTTCAGTACTATTCAGAAGTCCAGTCTCTCCTGAAACGCAAGGCATTCTCTTAGCTGTCAGCTCCTGTAAAAACCAATGAGTTTAACCACACCTTTGTGGTTCCATTTGTCTTACTCACTAGTGAAAATATCTGTCCTGTTGAAGAAATAAGACTAAGGAATTGACATGTTACATTGGAACATATCAAGGGAATGAATTGAGAAACCAAGAACAAACTATCCTAGGATAATGAAACATCTGAAGGTTATAACAGAAGAAACAGAGTTGCTTGTGGGATATATGTTGTATTATGTGGAACACATGGACTCCCACGAGGGGAAAAGCAAGTTCTAATGAAAATAACGTCCCAATACAAATACAAACCCCACATGAAGCAAACAGAATAATCACTAGGGCTTGAATGTGAAGGAAACCTGTTCAGAGTGGACTAGAGCCTCAGTACTGAATAAATTCAAGTATTTCGTAGATGCGGCTGTGATAGATACACTTTTAAAAAACTCAGCAATGAAAGGGACTGTGGTTGGATGCATGCTGTTCATGCTAGTGCTGACCAGACCCAAGATGGAACCCCACTGGTCCTCAGCTCTGCCAGTTCACTATGAGGGCGATGTCTTTCGGTTGCTTAGAGGAGGAGCATGACTCAGACCTGATTCTTCACCTGTGGCAGCAAGAGGCATCTCCTAGCATCTGCAAAGAACAAGGAAGAATCCTTCAGCATGGTGACGGAGCAACACAGCATGGTAAATGTCTGTCCTCCAGGCTGATGACCTGACTGCCACCTCTCAGCAGGGATTGGCCCAGGGGAGTGTCCATCACTCACATGATGACAACACTGGCGTTGAATGTGAGCTGCAGGGAACAAGATGAACCATACAGATGGGGGCTGCGACTGGCAATCCAAAGCTGCTTCGAAGCTTCCTTTAGTGGCCTGTCAGGGCTCCTTTATGCACGAACTCCCCTCTGCCTGTTGCCTGGCTTTGGTGCTCTCCGAAACTATGGAGGAAGAACCAACGACATCTTCACTGTTGCATCTTTCACGTCTCTAAAGTTGCACTATGTGAATGAAACTGCCAGGTTTGGCTGCCAGCCTGGGTGGACCCTTGCCTGCTTTACCCACGTTATCAGCTTTTCTATGTTGTAGTTTTCTGGGAGAAGAAAATCCTTCTGCCATTTTCCTTTCAGAAGTTGGAGGCTTAGCTGGGCATGGTCTTGTCCTGAAGGTACTCTTTCATTGTTTAAATACAAATCTGGAGACTTCTCCTTAATAGCTCTAATCTCCTTATCAAAGAGAGCCTCTTCTCCAGCACAGGCCTTGGCACCAACATTAATCTTCCTAGTGCTGTTTTTCAATCTGAACTGTACATTCTGATTTCTTTTTGTTTCACTTGCTCTTTTTCATTGGAAAACTCCATAATACTCACTGTTACTAACTATGACACCAATTCTACATTAGGCTGTCTTGAACATTCCTCCATCAAGGAAATACGTCCATTACTTTCAATCTAGCCTCAGGCAAACTTTTGGGCTGTGGGCAGACAGCAGTCAGACTCTGCCAAATCCCAGCTTTGCTCCTGAAGAATCCCAAATCTCTGCTCCTGAAGTTCCTATTTCCTTCTGGAACCACTTTGTTCTCAGCAATACTTTCTCCATACTCCCAGCAGAATGGTCCGTTAAGCCCTGCGTACAGAATCCAACTGCTTTTCTGGTCCAAACTTCCACATTTCCACATTCTTCTCTCTGGTCAAGTCTGTCACAGCAACACCCTGCTCCTGGTACTATCTTCTGTATCAGTTCCTTTTCAACATCATGACCAAGGCAGCTTATAGAAGGAAGAGCTTATTTGACTTATGGTTCCAGAGTGGTAAGAGTCATCATGGAGGGGAGACACGCCAGCAGGAGGCGACTGGAGCAGAAGGCCACGTGACCATGCCATCAAACAGGAAGTAGAGAGACTGGAGGTGACTGGAGCAGAAAGCCATGTGACCACACCATCCAGCAGGAAGTAGAGTGACTGGAAACCTGGCAAGGCTTAAGAACTCTTAAAGCCTGTCCCCAGTGACATGCTTTCCCTCAGAAAAACCTCCCAAATAGTACCACCAACTGGGGACAAAATGTCCAAATACCTGGAGTCGATGGGGGCCATTTTCAATCAAACCACCACATTCCAGCACACTGAACTTTGGGGGCATCTTTACTTTGGTCTGTGCCCATTTGTTCCCATCTCTCTAGGAACAGCCCTGGTAGCCCGAGGTGGCCTTGAACTTGTGGTCCTCCTGCTTCAGCCTCCCGTGTTTCATTATATTCGTGAACCACCACACAATGACTTTTTAAAATGTTGTAACCTGGACAGCTATCTCTCTGTTGTCATCGTGGAGTTACAGTATTTGTTTGAGACAGGATCTTGTTACGTTGGACTAGCTGCCCAGGAACTTGCTATTAGCCCAGATTGGCCTGAAACCTGTGGAAATCTATCGTCCTGCCTCCGCCTTCCATGACCAGCATCAGAGCTGTGCACACCACCACGCCTGGCAGTTATGACAATTTTTAAAAAGTTGTAACTTGGACATTTGTCCAATTTGTTTTGAGATTCTGGATCTCATTTACAACCTATGTTTTAGAAAAGCCTTTTCCAATACCATTCTGGTCGGTGTTACAGTCAGTTTATATGGAGGAAAGATTTATTGTGCACTTGTTCGGAGACTTCACCATAATCCCTTGGCCCCATTACCTTTGGGCTTGAAGCAAGGCAGAATAAATCCCAGTGGGAGCACTTAGTGAAGGAAGCTGTTATTTATGGCAGCCAGGAGGCAGAGAGAGGGAGAAAGGGGCCGGAGTGTCAACATACCCCTCAAGGAAGGGCCTGCATTCCCTCTAAATGTCCTCCCAGTAACGCAGTGAGTGGGCTTCAATACACAGACTTGTGGGGGCATCAGTGACCTTACTTGTAAGGTGTGTCTATAATTTATCACAGATTGTGGGGATGTTTATGATTTACATCCTCGTTCATGGCAGTGTCCTTTGGTATGTGTTCTTGCTATAGGCAAGGATAAATCTCCCAGAGGTGAGATGACTTTTCCATAGTCACTCAACTATTAGTTCAACTTTTTAGGATTTTTTTCTAAAATGTGATGTTAGGGAGAAAATAAATTTGTATAGAAAGACATACTTTCTATGTTTAATGGAAGAGCTTAAATAACTTTTACTCAAGAGCTGACATAGGAAAAATGTAAGCAACTACAAAAAGACTTAGAAAAACTGGGGGGCAATTGCTTGGTCCATGTTTTTATTAAAGAAAAAATAACATCTTGGCACATACTTTGCATTATTTTACTATGGCCACAGGGCCCTTCAGGAGGTGCATTTCTTGATTCCTGACACCATGATCTTGGGTGACACTTTGGTGACACACTTAACCTCACTGACCTCACAATTTCGGAGGATGCTGACTGGAGGAGACGGTTTCTTCTTGAGTTTTCTGGAGTTTCACCATCTACTCTGGAGCTGAGGATGTGTCCTGCAGCTTCAGCCCATTTGAGGAACACTGTCAAGGGCGGGGGGAGACAGAGAGAGAGAGAGAGAGATTCATGATCCAACTGACACTTAACAAGGATTGTCACAGGCTCTCTCTGAAGATGTGGTTTTGAATGAAATAAATGAGTTTGCCTGTGCGCATCTGAAGTGAGATCACAGAAGGCCTTAGACACTGCAGGTGCAAAGGCCTAACTTGGACTATCACATTGGTTTTAGACTGAACTATGAAGGGAAAGCTCAGGCAATAGTGGAGGGTAGAAGTGTTTGAACTGACGTCCTTTACGGCCAGGCCGGCAGTGGGTGTCTGTCTTGAGTAATACAGGAGGAAGTGGCCCTTGCAGAAAACTCCAGAGACGGCTGGGCCAGGGGGAAGCCGCTGGCAGGAGCTCAAGGCATCATCTTCTGGATGCAGGTTTAGCCAATCAGAAAAAGAGTTCTCCGATGATGCCTTTGTTGCTAGCTGAAAAGTCTGCTTGACGAGGCCTGGGAGAGCTGGAAATCCCCTGCCTGACACAGCCTTGGCTTTACAGCCCCAGGAAAAGGCGGAGGGAACTCTCCCTCCTCGCACAGGGCAGGGGGTGGGCAGCGCCCTCAGCTTACCGTGGGAGGCCCTGGGGTGGGGGCTGAAGTGACTCCTTCCTGAGCATCACCATGGGAGATGCCCAGCCACACACATCCCGGTCAGGTGCTCACATCTTAGTGACCCAGTGCTGTCATCAGCCCTGAGGGAAATTTCTTGCTTTTGTTCTCTATTAATTGATTTTTGTCTATTAAACTATATTTTGGTTTGGATGCTAACCCCTTCTTAAAAAGGAAAAAAACAGACTACAGAAATCAAGATACAGAAAGGGGCGAAGATACCTACTGTCCTGTGTAATCAGTAGTGTTTGTAGACACTGTTTCAGTTGACATATAATTAGATGTGATAGTTTATAGTCAGAGCCGAGGAGCCGGATGAATGAGACATTCACTGACTGCACACATGATGACCATCGTCAGGCTTTGGTGTTGAGGCTGGCACAGTGCCATGTGCGTGTGCACATCTGCCTCCTCTTAACACCATCAGCCCAGGAGCTGAGGCTGCTCTCTTGTTTCCTGTCCTTGAAACTCAAGGTGACTGTGTCCGAAAGTGGTGAAAGCTGTGGAGTTTGCCTTTGCCAAAATGATATGAACCTGTTTCATGGTTTTGGAGGATCTAAACAGAAGAAGAGTTAACAAGAAAGTCAGTTTAGTTAACTCCTGAATGCTTTCACAGACACACCATGAATGCCATGGGTCTGGTGCGAGGAAGAACCACATGCCACACGGCTGTTTGAGGGGTATTTGCAGTGTTGACTAAGTCTTATTACTCCTAATATGTATACACTAAGATCTACGTGTAAATGCATGAAACACAACCCAAATTTTACAAAGAGAAACATGAGACTAAAAAGAGGTTCAGGCAGGGTCTGGTAATGGATGTCTGTAATCCCAGGATTCAGAGTTGAGGCTAGCATGGGCTACACAGGGAGTTCCAGGCCAGCCTGGGATAAAAGTGAAACCTTGTCTCTAAAGCAAGCAAGCAAGAAGCACCCCCGACACCAGAAAAACACAACTGGCCTTGCCCCACCTCAGACCCCTCCATGTCCAGCATAAGACAAGTGAACCTTTCTGTGGGAAGAATTCCTTTCCCCTGACACCTGATCCCACATACTTTCTTCTACTAAAACCCCCAAGCTTAAGAAGAGGTTCTAAGTGAACATCAGAGCATTGTCTATACTTGAACCACTCTTCTCTTTTCTTTCTGAAAACGCCAGCACAGTCAGTCTTCACAGTTAGGCAGGCAGGCTTTGTAACTAAGAATGAACTTCACCTCAAATGTTCACCCAGTGCAGTTTCATGAGGACACAGGCCAGGCACTGATTTGAGAGCCTTCATAAACAAAGTCTGCCTGGAGACAAATGATACACTACAGCTCCTGTGATGATTGGTTCCTCTCCTAAGGCCAACCCTAAAAGCACAGAGGCACTCACAGGTTTTCACTCTGAAGAGGGCACAGCAGGAGTGAGCTGTGTGGACTGCCATTACCTGTTCCTGGGAGATGGCTCTGCGGATCCCCAGGAGCCTCCCTGCAGCAGCTGTGGTGATGATGCTGATGGTGCTGAGCAGCCCAGGGGCCCAGGGCAGAGACTCCCCAAGTAAGTGCAGGCAGGGGCTCTCCAGAGTCAGCTCTCTGGATCCTGGGGATCCTGGTATGTGGAGGATGGTGAGGCCCCTGACCTGAGAACAGTTTTCAATCTTGGATTTCCTTTCTTCTGATGTTGAAGTGGGGACAGTCCCACCTCAGAGCCACGCGGGGGTGTTAAGGTGGAGACAGTTTACATGAACCCCAGTGACAGACAAGGAGCGGGGTATGACTGCGAAAATACATTTCTCCTGACGCGGAGCAGCAGGGCTGTGCGGCCAGATCCCCAGTCCCCAGCTATTCTGGGATGGGAAAGTGAGGTCCAGATGGTCTTGTCTCTGACTTTGAGGAGGAAAGGCTTTGTCTTTCTGACCCCGCTGGAGGCTTCAGGGAGGCAGATTCCAGGTGTCTTCGTGAAGCCAGCAGAGAAGGAATGGAAGCTTCCCTGCTTGGTGACACAGTACCGAGCAAAGCTGAGACCGGAGTTGGTGGGCGAATTTAGAAGAATTAGGTACACCATGGGAGTATCGTTGGCTCTCACCCAGACACCGCAGAGTCCCCCACACAGACCCCGGCCTGCCTTGACCCCGCCCCCGGGGATGGGGTGGGAGGACACGGTGACTTCCATTTACACAGTATACTTCGGGGCACACTGCTCAAGGGGCTAGCCTCGGGGTTCAGTGTAACTGGAGTCTAGCTTACCTGTTTGGAAGCTGTGTTCCTTCCAGGGTCGAGGCTGGACCCTTCCTACTGGGAGTAAGATAAATGCCCCCCTGCAGTTGGAGGTAGACGGAGGAGCGGACACCCAGCAAACCAGGGCCGGGGTTCGTTTCTAGCCGTCCCCGTCCCCCGAATCGCGTTACGTGGACGTCTCTGGGTCCGGGGTCTCTGGAAGCCGTCCACGCGGGACGTCCTGGTCCTCGGCCGCTCGGCTGTGGGTGTCGGGCTTCTCCGGGTCCGTCCCTCCGTCCCGCCTGTCTGCGCAGGCTCGGGGGAGACGCGGAGGGGCGCCGCGGAGCGGGGCTCGGGCTCGGAGCGGGGCGGGTCCCCATCCCCCATCCCCGCGGGTCGTGGGGCCGGGGAGTCGGGCGCGCTGACCGGCCGTGTCCGCAGGGGACGCCGTGTACCAGTTCAAGGGCCTGTGCTACTTCACCAACGGGACGCAGCGCGTGCGGAATGTGGTCAGATGGATCTACAACCGGGAGGAGATCCTGCGCTTCGACAGCGACGTGGGCGAGCACCGCGCGGTGACCGAGCTGGGGCGGTCCTGGGCCGAGTACTTCAACAGCCAGACGGACATCCTGGAGCAGAAGCGGGCCGAGCTGGACACGGTGTGCAGACACAACTACGAGGTCGGGGAGCTCCGCACCTCCTTGAGCCGGCTCGGTGAGCGGGGCGCGGTCTCCCGCGGGTCCGCGGGCCGGGGCGGGCGACCTGGGACCTGCACGGGGCGGGGCGGGGTGGGGCGGGGCGCAGCCGAGGTCGCGGGGCGGGGGCGGCGTGCCGTGTCGTGTCCCCCCGCCCCGTCCCCGTGCGCCGGCCGAGCCGCCCCTTCCCTCTGCCTGCTCCCCCATCCCCGTGGCCGAGCTCCCCGGCGGGCGGTCTAAAGAGCCCGGGAGCCCCGCGCCCACCCGGAAGCCATCGCGGCCCTGGAGCGACGACGTATTTTAACGTGATTTCTGTCAGTTCCGAGCTGCTCTCCTAGAGCGCTTTGCGGGCCTGGACTGACCTGTGACAGGGGCACACCTGCCTGTTACTGACGGGAAGTCGGTCCTGGACAGTGAGGAGCTGGGAGAACTCTAGTTAAGTTAATGAACATACACCATCAACCGCCCTCTTTAAGACTGAGAGAAAACAAAGATAAACAGAACCGTAAACGGTTCCTTACTTATTCTTTATTATTTTCTTCACACTTTGAAGGAAACTTGTTTATTTGGATCTTGGTAATCAGGAATTTGTAGAATCTGAGGAGAAAAGTGCTAAAAACCAAAACAACACTTGAAAGACACTGAAGACCGAGGTGGAATTTTGTAGAAAAACTCCACAAACGGTGTAAAGAAAAGAGGGCAGCTGTGGAATAAATAAACGGTCATTAATGACTGGGTAGAAGTGCTTCAGGTTGGCTCAGGCTGAGATTTCCACTCTGCCATCAGCATCAGCATGAACTTTAGGAACAGATACCCTGAAAGTCAGGCTTGCCCATTTAGTGAGCACTGTGCACTGTGCATTCAGCTTACCCTGATTTCAACAGAGTCCAGGAAGGTGAACCTGAATGATGGTTTTCAGACCATCTTTCTGAAAACGTGGTTCCTTCCAGTGATGGCCTCTGGGTACCACTGGTGAGGAACCCTCCCACACCCCCGCACCCCCACACCCTGCAGATTCCTGCCACAACACCCCCCACTCGGTGTAGGAAAGACAGCTAATGCTCAAACTGTCGAACTAAAAGAAAATAAGCGGGGAGTGGTGGTGAGCGAACATAATGCATCCTTGGGTCCTCAGATAATGAAATACTCATCAAATAATTTAGCTTCATTGTGATGGAGTATGGGAAATGTAAATCGATTGGGAGATGCTGGTTAGGATGTAAAGTCAGCAGGAAAGATGTGTCCTGTCAACTGTGAGCAGCGATCCAAGAAGACAGACATATTTTATTGGATTTCTTCTCAAGACTCCCTACTTTTTCTTGAAGTTGTACATTTTTGCAACAACATTCATTTTGTTGTTTCTTACCAGGTTGCCAGTTCTATAAAAGCAGGGCCACAGGCTGGCGTTTATCTTGTATTCCCGGTGACTGGCGAGTTTATATTTGTGGAATGGATCTTAATTCAATATGGGGACCCAGAGATTACCACCCTGCCTCTCCCCAGGGGAGACACCCTGTGCCTCACATCTCGCTCACGCTGCCTTTCCCTGTGTGCTCTCCAGAGCAGCCCAAGGTGACCATCTCGCTGTCCAAGAGAGAGGCTCTCAACCACCACAACATGCTGGCCTGCTCGGTGACAGATTTCTACCCAGGCCAAATCAAAGTGCGGTGGTTCCGGAATGACCAGGAGCAGACAACAGGGGTCGTGTCCACACAGCTTATTAAGAATGGGGACTGGACCTTCCAGATCCTGGTGATGCTGGAGATGACCCCTCAGCATGGAGATGTCTACACCTGCCATGTGGAGCACCCCAGCCTGCAGAGCCCCATCACCGTGGAGTGGAGTAAGGGAAACTTGTGTCTTTTAGGTCCCACAAGACAAGGACGTCTAACTGTCCCTCGCCCATCCCTCCAACACTGCCCGTTCCCAGCACTCATCCTGGGTTCCACTACTGAGCCCAGGGTCACAGGAACGTAGACCTCTTGTCCCACAGCAAGGACCTCCAAAGCATTCTTACCTAGTTCTTTCTAGATAGTAGTTCTGGGAGATCACTGTACACACTGTGTTCCTGGAACCCAGTCCTGAGCCTGTGGAACTGACAGTTATGGCTGGTGACTGGGCTCTTGGGCCCAAGGTTATGGGTGTGTCTGTGAGGACCAGCATCCACTCAGTCCCATCTTTCTCCCACCTGGTGTATTCTAGATCTCTTGGCTGCTCTGTCCTACCCTGAAACATGACCAGAATAGAGAACCATGTCTCCAGGTTCCTCTACCTAATGAAACCCAGGCTGGTCTTCATGTTCCCAACCAGGGATATTGTGGGGTGCAGGGACAAATGCCGACACTAGGCTCTTCTCCCCAGGGGCGCAGTCTGACTCTGCACGAAGCAAGATGCTGAGTGGCATCGGGGGCTTCGTGCTGGGGCTGATCTTCCTTGGCCTGGGCCTTTTCATCCATCACAGGAGCCAGAAAGGTGAGGAAATGGGGATGATGGGCTGTGCCTGAGACCCTATGCTCAGGGCACTCTGCCTCTAGAGGAACTCTTGCTTCTGATCCTAAAGGAGCTGTGCTGGTGAGGGGAGGAGCTGGGAAATCCCAGGGGAGACGTTGAAATCTGATTGAAAGGTGGCGGAGCCACAGAGCCAATGGTGGAGCTCATTCTGGGACTTCCTCTCTGTTCACCAGTGTCTCACTGGCTCCTTTCTAGAAGCTTCCTCCACTGATAGTCTGAGCCTTGCTTTCCTTCCTTTCAATTGTGGTTGCATCCATTTTGGGGCATGCTCAGGGCCTTAGAGAACAGAGATGATGAACGAGCATGTATCATTTCTTCTTGGGCTGTTTGTGAGTCATGTTTGTATAACAAGACTTTTCTCTGTGCAACTTCCTGTAGGAACTCGTGGGCCTCCAGCAACAGGTAATATTTCATTCAGTCCTGACTCTGGGTGGGGCAGGGGTATGGGTGTGAGAGAGAAGGGCACGAGGCAGGAGCCCCTGGCACAAGTCCCAGTTCATAGCCTGGTCCCTGCTGGGGGACAAGGGGGTCAAGGTTTAGGGGAGAAGGTTGTCGGTGTCTGTAGAAAGCTTCATGTGCTGTTCCCAGAGCACTGCGTTGCCAACCTAACTTTAGCGCCATCTTTCTGTGGGACTTGGGGCCTGAGCCATGCCTTGGTGTTAGACAGCAATGTGATTCCTGCTTTATTTCTGCTGCCTGTGGACAGAGTGACTGAGAGAGGAGGGAGGGAGTGGGAAGAAGCTGAGGCCCCAGATCCAGCCCTTCATAGTCCCTGGAAGGGGAGTGGCTTCCCACATGACATGTCTGTGTGAAGTTATGTGTCCCCTTTGCTGGTTTCGCGTTTGTACAGTTGATGGGGATGTGAGTGCTACGCCTGGACCTCAGCCTCTTCTGCCTGACACTGTAATGCCCCCTAAGGAGGGGTGCATGTATCTCTCAGAACATGTGCTGATCAGTCCCTCCGTCTCCCACAGGCCTTCTGCACTGATTTACTTCAACTGAATTAGCTATCACTCTTCTGAGAGACCTGCTCGTCCATACCCAAAGTCCCCAGTCTGCGTCAGCCTGCCTCTTCCCTCTGAAGTTAAGCTGTTCAATGGCCCCAGTACAGCTGCCAGCTCACCTTCTAAGACTCTGCCCACGACTCTGCTCCTCAGCGGATCCCAGAGCCTCTGTCCCTGCCCTGCAGTAGCGTCTGCAGAGACCTCCAAAGCCTCCCTGAGTTTCCATTGTCTTCCCAGACTGCTAAAGAGATTCACCGAAAACATTCATCTGCCTGTAGAGCTTTATTCATAATTAAATGTTTCTGAGTTATCTGTATCCTGAGCTCCTAACTGAGCAGAGGGAGGGAAGCAGTGTGGAATGAGAGGAGCAAGTCCTGAGGTGACCCAAACCGTGGCCAGAAGGAAGGGTGCGCCTCCAAAGATCAGATGCATCATAGGCTCCATGTGAGGATGTGAGGACCCTGAGGAGACAGGCGGGAGCTGTCACATCCGTCATGGTTCTTAATCTTGCAGTTCAGTGCAGTGTTCTCACACCACCCAATCTCCAAGAGTTGGTGTGCGTGGTGCAGCTACACGTGGTAGAATTGTTGGAGTCTGTGATTCAGATATCTTCTGCTGAGTCACATCGAGGCTAAGTTTTATTCTGAGAAACTGTAGCCAGCAGTAAAAGTTCCTTTTGTGGTTCCAAAGGCTGGAAACTCAGACTTGTTTTGCTTACATCACAAGGAGGTCCGGAGACCAGTTTGCTTCAGAAGTGACTGGATGTAGATTTCCAGTGAGATTGTTACAGCTTCATTCTCCTCTGTCTCTATCTGCATCCTTCTTTCCCTCTCTCTTTCTTGATCTGTCTCAGTTGTGCTTTTGGCATCAACATACTGCTTTCTCTTCTCTCTCTTTTTCTTTACCCCTCTCTCACTGCTTGCATCTGTTTTTCTCTGTGTGCTTCTTTTCTTTTCACCTTAGGCCTGAACGCTAAGGTGAGGTGGTTGGTTACCTCCATAGCACGCATGCCACTAGAGCACCCACTGGGCGCATCTTGCCATGCTGGGCGTTATTGCAGGTCACAGGAGTCACAGCGGGGTGAGACTGTCCCTGACTCCGTCCCCACAGCAGCCTGTATAGCCCCTCCCAGTACAATCAAGCCTGGTAACACCTCCCAGTACAATCAAGCCTGGTAACACCTCCCAGTACAATCAAGTCTGGTAACACCTCCCAGTACAATCAAGCCTAACCAGCAGGGCGGAAGCTTCCTGGTCAGTACCAGCTTGACTACTCCATGTCCTGTGACCGACATGTACAGTGCCTTCAGCTATAGGGTTTTTACAAAATACTTTTTTATTGAGATTTCATATTTCATCCAACAGTTCTTGATCAAATTAAGACCCCGCTCCACCATCCAAGCCCCCACCACTGGGCTTCATGTGTTCTGCCATACATGTTAAGTCCCGTCCGGTCAAGCATTTTACCCCGATGTCCTTCAGTGCAGGTTCATCCGCGGAGTCTGTTCAGCCCATCTAGAGATCTTAAGGAAGGTCTGCTCTCCCCCACCCAGCCGTAATCAGTCTCGTCTCCCAACAGTTCTCAGGCCAGGGCCAGCTGGCCGCCCGCTTCCCCTGCACCACTCGGCCCTTGTCTGATTGAGTCGGCATGGATCTTGTCCTCAGGGCTACCATTGCACCAAGTTCACATGAGGAAGCTTCCAGGGGCCTGAAAGCCTCTCAGAAACAGGGTAACCAAAAGGAGTGCAAAGCCTGTGTCTCTGGGACAGCTCTGACCAACAGCTTGAAGAGAGGTATCCCACACTGGCACTGGGCTTTTTATTGACAACCTATGGCTTTGGGATAATCATTATCTCCTATGGATAATGATATAGATAATGATACATAATAATATGTAATAAAATAGTAGATTTCCCCATGGGTTTTCAGCATCCCTGGAGTCAGTCATCCTTCCTTGAACCCCCTCCTCTGCTCCACCCTCCCATCTCTCTCCCCACTTAACCTTCCCTCCCGGTTATCCCCCCTTTCCCCTCGTATCATCTGTGTTCTACTACCCCAGCCCTGAAGGTCTTTCTCCCCCATCAATGCTTCCTTTCTACTTTTCTGGATTCTACAGGTCTCCAAATTAAACACACTAATCTAAATATTTGACATTAAGATCAACATATGAGAACATGTTGCAGTATAGAGCCTTTGGCTCCCTGAGCCTTGGGGATAAAGGGTGTGATACAGGAGCAAAGGGTGTGTCCCATTCAGGGCTGAGCACTCCCATTCAGGGCTGAGCACTCTGCAGTCTCTTACTTTCTGCACCTTGGGCAGTTGTAGGTCTCTGTGTTGATCACCATCGACTGTAAAAAGAAGTTTCTCTGATGAGGGTTGAGAGATGTGCTAATCCATGGGTATAACAATAAGTCATTAGAGTGGATTTAGTACTATGTCCATTAATGCAGAGTAACAGTAGGCTCTCCCCGAGGGCCTTTGACTTGTGCAGCCACAGGTTCTTGGCCCTGATATTGGTACCAGGCATAGGTTTCATTTTGTGGAGCAGACCTGAAATCCAATGAGAAAGTGTTCAGTTATTTTCATGACATTCGTGTTGCGTTGCACCAGTGGGCACGTCTTGCCAGGCCAGTCATTACTGAAGCTCACAGGGTCCACAGCTGGATAAAACTGACAATTACTGTCCTCCTCTGGTAGTGTGCATAGTCCTTTCAGCCCTATGAAAGCTAGCCAGCAGGGATGAAGCTTCCAGGTCAGTACCAGCTGGCTTTCTATACTGCCATCTGATATTTTAGAAAGAGGTCAACAGTGCACATTGGGGAAAAGGCAGTATGTTCAGTAAACGGTCCTGGTCATACTAGATAGCTGCATGTAGATGTCTGATTTTAATTTCATCAGATCCCTGTCTCTCACCCTGCACAAAACTCAACTACAAGAAGATCAAGGATCTCAACACAAGACCTGATGCCCTGCACCTGAGAGAGGAGAAAGTAGGGAACATCTTGAGCTCACAGGCCCAGGAGAGGACTGGGCTCTGAACAGGACCCAGCAGTGTAGCGTTCAGACCAATAATTGTTAAATGGGACCTCATGAAACTAAGTAAAACCTTCCGAACAGCAAAGGACACCAACATTCGAGTGACGAGGCAGCTCACAGAATGGCAAAAAATCTTTACCAGCTATAATTTTGAGAGGGGTTAGCATCTAGAATACATAAATGACTAAAAAAACCTAAACATCAATAAAACAAACAACCCAATTTAAAAACTGGGATCCTCATGAGATCTGCAGGTGGATGGATGGAACTAGAAAGTGTTATACTAAGTGAGGTAACACAGACTCAGAAAAACAAGCCACTCTGTTTTCATGTGTGGATCCTAGCTCTAAATCCTTAGATGTGAGTACATATCCTGATGTAACTGCAGGAACCAGGAAAAAGGAAAGGAACCAGGAAGGTAAAAGGACAGAAGGAGCCTGAGAGAGAACAGTAGAGGTGTGTTATCAAGGGAGAAACGTGGAAAATGGGGGGACTGTAAGTGGGGAGGGAGGAGGAATGGTTATATGGGGGAGAAGAAGAGAGAAAATGCTAAGGTGATGTGAAAACCCAAAAGAAAATGCAGTATTTCATAAGCCTACTGAAACATACAGATATAATATAAATGTGAGTGTATGTGTGTAGCTGATGGCTATATATCAAGAAACACAGTGCCAAGCAGGAGAAACTGCCCTTGGAGTTGTTGATCAGGGTAGTCTAAGAAACTTCCCAAATAATGAAGAATATTGACAGAGCCCTGATCACCTCCCATAACTTGCAGATAGCACCCAATTGCTGAAGACAGATGTACCCTAGACACAGGGCTTGGAGGATTGAGCTGGAACTGATGTAGAAGCCTCCTCCTTGAAGACTAGCTCCCATAGCATCAGAAGACACTATGCAAGCTGCTAAGGGAGAAAACCAATCAATGGTCCAACCCAGCTGTAAAGCCTGCCAACTACAACAAAGACTGGCACAGCAAGCTCCCTTTGTCTTCAATAGCGGCACTTTTATCTCGGGGGCAATCAACATCTGTCTAATTGGACTCAAAGTCCACTCAAGGAGGGAGTTCATGTGCGGTACTGTGAACACAGCCAAGTACGCATGACTGGAGAGGTTTTAGACCCTGGAGAAGAACCTGCTTCTGTCACTTCCCTGGAGCAGCATAATTTCTGTCTACATTGTAATTACATATCCTAATATTCACAGACAAGTGCACCTCTCACCACTCATCAAAGATGGAGACTATTACAAAGCTCCACAACTGGTCAAAAGCAGAGAATAAGTGTCTGTGAGGTGCCCAGTCCTAAGTGACACGTCTACAATGGGACTGCTGTACCTAAGGCTCAGGGAACATCTCGGAAGAGGGGGCAGAAAGAATGTAAGAGTCAGACGGACAAGGCACCGGCTGCTAGTTAATGCATCCTAGACACGACAGGGAAGCTGCACCAGTGAGATCTCCACAGTGTGGTAGTCAAACGAGATCTGCATAGTGACCACCAGTTGACATGACAGGTTGCTCTGAGCTGCCCAATATGGGTGGTGGGAACTGAACTCAAGTCCTCCACAAGAACAACATTGCCCTTAGCTGATGAACTATCTCTCCAGCCCCTTATTTTATATTCTTGATTTCATAACTGCTAATATTTTATTTTCTTTTACAAAGTAGATCTCATTTTAGAGCAGCTTTAGGTTCCCAGGAAAATTCAGCAGACAGCACAGAGATATCCTTTATTCCGTCTGTCCCTACATAGCTATAAGTGATCTGTTGTTAACAAATACTGAGTCAGGCAATACAGGTCCAGAAAGACCTGTTATCAGTCACAGGCAGATCCTAGCTTTAAATGTGTTGTTTTGTGTGTTCTACTTGGAGCCAGGAAGGTAGGAAGTAGGAGGTGGAGGTCAGCAAGTCAGAGAAGGGACGACAGGAGATTATTGATAAAACAAAGGTAGAGAGTATACTGGGGGTGGAAAGGCAAGGGGAGGGGGCGAGGGTGTGGGAGAATCATGGGGCACAAAGGAGGGCTAACCCAAAGGAAGGGTGTAAGAAAAGCCTCTTGGAAACCTCTGAATCTGTTACTTCTGTGTTGCTTCGATTAAGAAAACCATGACCAAGGCAACTTACAGAAGGATGAGTTTATGGTTTACCTTTCCAGAGGAATGAGTCCATCACCGAGAGAGGGGCATGGCTGTTGGAACCGAAAGCGCTCACATCTTTAAGCACGCACATGAAGTGGAGGCAAACTGAAAGTGGGTCAAGGCTACTGAACTCTCACCGCCTGTCCCTGGTGTCCAGCTCCCTCTAACACTGCCGTGTCTCCTAAACCTCCACAAACAGCATCACCAACTGGGGCTAAGTATCCAAATACTTGGAGCCTATGGGGGACATTCTCATTCAAACCATCGTACTTTCTATCTCAGAACTCAAAACATATATATATATATATGATTGGATGGGTGTTAGAATATATGTGGTATGGATTGTGGCCTAGTGGTGCCTGGATACTGGCTTGTGGTGGAACGCATGTGGCCAGCTTCCTCTCTGGTCAGAAATGGGTCTGGATCCCTCACAGTCCCAATGTGCAGCTGGTTCCCTGCAGACATGGAGGCTGAAGATGAGAAGCTGAGCCAGTGGCAGGCTGAGCGCCAGCCTCCTCTGAAACCCTGGAGCACAACTGGCCATTGTGCATTCAACACTCTCCTTCCTCTCCTCTTGGCCTCTCCAACCCAAGATCCTGCTGCCTCGCCCCAGCTTGTCTCTGGGGTAGGTGAAGGTTTAGATGAGATAAGAAGATTAGGAATTTCTGGTAAAGCCCAGAGGAAGTTCTGGACCCCATCATAGATTCTTCAAAATCCTAAAAAATAGGTTCTCTGTTCTCTGCTCTCAGGGACCAACAACTTCTGCCATTTAGATTGATCGGAAAATGGAGCATGGCGAGGGCTTTATTAGAACGCGCTTAACTCACGCTGCTTCCCAGCTGGAAACCCTTCAGTGACTTTTATGGTTTGCTCCATGAATCCCACGCTTTGTACCTGGCTCTTCCACGGTTGCCAGGGCCAGACTATGTTCCAACTATGCAATTATCACTCACTAGCAAATGTCCTTGGGAAAGGTCTTTGAACACTACTATGTCTGGAAAAAAAAACAGTAGTGGATGGTCTGGACATGTCATATATACATCAGAATCTCCCCGGCATCAACCATCCACATGTTCAGCGTTCCTGTCTCTTCCCATCACACTTGGATGGAATGTCCCCCCACAGGACATGGTATCTGGCATTCATATGACCGCACAACTGAGTCTTGCTGGGGAACTGATGCTCAATGGGGCAAAAGTGAGCAGGGCCCTGTTTGTCTCCACATGTAGTCTCCTGAGCAGCCAGTGAGCACACCTGCTTCCTCCTTCAAGGCTGGTCTTGAAGCAGCACCCAGAGTAGAATGAGGCGCTTCCTAATACTTCCCGTTCTTCCTGGCCCCATTTACATTTCACTCCTGTGACTTGGCTTTGAATATCCAAATAAAACATCAGTATTTCTTGCTTTAAAAAATATATGTGATATGAAAGAAGAGGAAGGAACATAAAGGTAAAGGATAAAGTGGTGAGGGCTTTGGGAGGATGGAGGAGAGGCAGGGGTGGTGGGTAGGGTGACCAAAACCAAGGGTGTATAGAAAAACCTTATGGAAACCCACTAGTTAGTATCAGCCCTAAATCAGACATCTCTGTAATGCGGCCCCCAGGCTTAGAGAACACCGTGGAAGAGAAGGCTGGAGTGTAAGGGCTGGAGGACTGGGAGAGGGCTGTGCGATGCTGACTTCTGGACACGATGTGGCTATTACACTCACAAACTCACAGCTGCTGTGGTTACCTGCAAAAACCTGCATGAGGTAAGCCAGTCAAAACCCCCACATAGATGGGAGGGTGTGTGTGTGTGTGTGTGTGTGTGTGTGTGTGTGCTCTATAGTCCCTCCTCCCCCCACTTACCTAGGAGCTAGCTGCTGGCAGTGTTAGCTGCTGGCAAAGGGAGAATCATTCTTTTGTGAGGGTGTGGCCACTGGTAGATTTCCGTTGTCTACCATGGCCCCACACTCATGCACATGTGGTCAGTACTGACCAGACTTAGTGAGTTATCACTAAGAGCGGAACCAGAGGTCCCATGGCGAGATGACTCAGCGGTCAAGAGCACTGGCTGCTCTTCTAGAAGACCCAGGTTCAATTCCGAGCACCCACATAGCGACAAAAAAACATTTGTAACTCCAGTTCCAGGGTTTCTGACATCCTCTTCTTACCTCTGGGGCCACTGCATGACACAGGTGCACTACTTACATACATGTAGACAAAACAACCATACACATTAAATAAAGAAGACATGGCTAGTGAGAGAATCACCATACTGGAGACTCCATCAAGTCAGGTGTGGTTCATGTTTGTAATCTCAGCACTCAGGAACTGAGTCAGGAGGATCACCATAGTTCAAGGGCAGCCTGGGCTATACCCTGAGTTCCAGGTCAGTGTAAGTGACCCTATCTTGAAAAAAAGGGGGGGCACGTTGGGAGATATTGGGGAGTTGGAAGGGAAATGGTGGGGTGGATATGCTCATCCTTCATTGTACATATGCATGAAATTCTCCAGAATAAAAAAATGATCAATTAAGATAGTCCTTGTTATGATTTTTTTATAACTTTTATAATTAAGAATGTCATGCAATGTACTTTTATCATACTCACTCCTCCCCAACTTCTCCCAGGTCCACCACCATCTCTCCACTCGTCTACTTATCTTTGTGTCCTCTCTTTTTTTTTTTTTAACTCATCAAGTCAAATTTGTGCTGTCCATTCATCAAGGGCAGATTTTCTATAATCCCTTCACTGATGCTTGAATGGAATCAGATGACAGAGGCCAAGGGTCGGGACAAAAGGAGAGAGAAAGTTTAACCATGGTGAAAACATCAGAGCATTATGAGAAAACACTTAGTTTTTCTAGTGTTGCTGGGTGTGGGATCACACGGTCCCAGTGAGCACCAAGATGGAAGGCAAGAAACAACTGAACACCTGACTATAAAGGTGATTTATTGGTTCAACGGAACTATGGCATTGGAGTCACTGAGAGATTCTATAATAGGTAAGATTTGAAAGCAAAAAACAAAACCAAAAATCAAATGGGGAGAATTCCAAGGGTATGTGAACTAGGAGGGTCCGAGAGAGAATGTGAGAGAAGGGCACTGAGAGGAGAGGAAGACCACGAGGGACTAAGCCAGAAAACACCTGAGGGTCATTCAGCACGTCCGCAGCACCTGCAACAAAACAGATGTGAGATCAGTGGGTGCTGAAGTCTCCTAAGCTGTTATGAAGCCACTGTGTGATTCTTCTACTTTTCAAGCATTTTACATCAACAGGTTCCTCTTTCCTTCCTTCCCCCAGACAGAGGCTTCAGCTCTGACAAATAAGAACCTTACCATCTCTTCTGAAGAAAGGCTCACAAGGGACCCGGGTGTCTGGAGGCACCACCTGAGCGCAGGCCTTGAATGATGAAGATGGTGCCCATCACGATGCCCACGAGGCCCACAGCCAACCCCAGGGCACAGACCACGGTCTCTGTCAGCTCTGACATGGGGGCTGGAACCTCAGCTTCTGTGAAAGTGAAGTTGTTCAGTCAGAATAGAGTATGTTCAAGCTTATGGGGTTGATTCTGCAGAGACTTGGGAACCTGGGCTGAGGGAGAGCATACACTCTATCACTAGAAACCCCTAAGAGTAGGCAATGAGCCTTGGACATTAGAAGCCGCAAGACAGGCTGTTCTAGAGTTGATAGAGGACAAGAAGGCGCCCACACATACCCCAGTGTTTCAGAAACGGCTCCTCCAGGCCCCAGTGCTCCACCTTGCAATCATAGACGTCGTCAGCAGAGGAGAGGAAGGTGAGGTAAGCAATCTTATGAAATGAATGGTCGCGATTGGACAGGAAGCTGGTCTCAGAAACACCTTCTGTGACCAAATGCCCATTTCTCAGCCACGTGATGTTGATCACAGGAGGAAAGATGTTGTCCACAAGGCAGATGAGGGTGTTGGGCTCACCCAGCACCACAGGAGACTTGGGGAACACAGTCACCTCGGGAACCTCTGTGGAATGGGAACAGCTTTGATTTGAATGGCTACGTCACTTTATCCTGAAACTCTGCGCTATATGGTGAAGGAATGCTTCTGCCAAGATTTGCCAACATGATAGACAAAGAGCCCGTGCCTCCCTTCTGCTTGGAGCCACGTGCCCATTGCTCTATGGCCTTGGGAATAAGTAGCATGCCCTGGAGCCCTCTAGAAAGACGCGGCATGCACCATGGGAACAAGGATCATTGTTTAACATGGAAATGTGTGATCTATAAGAAGTGGGAAGAGTTCAACTATTACCATGAGATCCGAGGACTGCTGGAGAGGAGAGAATTTCATAGAGCAGCAAAGAACAACTAACTGTTACCAGGGAAGACGGGAGTGAGGCTTGGGGTGAGAAGATAGTTCCAAAGAGAAGTAGAGATGAGCACGCACCATTGGTGGCCATGGTCGAATTGGAGTCTTTAATCAAGATCTCCAAGTTGTGTTTTGCTGTAGCAATTTCTTGCAGTCCACCTTGTGGGTCAAAAGTTACAAATTCTGTAAATGAAGGAAGTCTCCAGACAGTCTCCTTCTTCTGCAAGTCCACATAGAACTCCTCATCCCCATCAAATTCAAAAGTGTACTGGCCATTGGGTCCATAAGACTGGTAGACCTCCACACCATAGGAGGCGACGTGGTCAGCTGCAGAATTTAGGTGACAGAACAAAGGTGGAAATGGGACGAGAAGAACGTGATTAAAATGACAGAAAAACTCACATTTTTTCTTTTCAAACACTATGAACTGCATTTTGGGCACAGCCCACCAGCTGCTCCCAACACACCTGACCTTGGTGTTGACCTTGGTGTTGGTAGCTGTGTGGTTACAGTCAGTGTTCCCCTCTACAATGTCTTCTGAATGTCATGTGTCTAATCCTGCTGCTCTGGGAGCCTTGCTGGCACATCGTAGGCTTCAGACAGTTTATAATTGAACGAGAGAAGCAGCAAATGCAGGTCTGAGGTATTTAATTCTCTTCAAGGATTCAGTTGACTTCTTTCTCTGTTCCATAGTTTTTACTCTCTCAATTTTTTTCACTAGTCAATACCACATCAGTCACCCTTCTATTCCCTCCACACTTGGCTCAGACCGGGCATTTCTAAACAGAGATCCCTCTGAATTTTTTAAGAGAAGGAAAAACACACAGAATTGTAATATCTTAAGAGTTTTTAAAACTCTTAGATGGTACAAGAAAGAAAAGATGACAGTGGGACATTATCAAACACACAATTATTGTGTCCAAGTTCTCCATTTTGTTAACACTGATCCACAGGGGAGGGCACCTGACATCTTCTGGAATATAAAAGACAGGAAACTCTTACTAGCTGGTGCTCTCTCTCTCTCTCTTTCTCTCTCTCCCTCCCTCCCCTGGAGGAGGTTACTTGGAGCCACGTGCCCATTGCTCTATGGCCTTGGGAATAAGTAGCATGCCCTGGAGCCCTCTAGAAAGACGTGGCATGCACCATGGGAGGAAGTTACTAAACCTCTCACTTTCTTCTAATCACCACTGGTAAATCAAAGCATGTGTGGGACACCCCAGCAGAACGGCAGCCAGTATGGACAGTTTAAACCCAAACGGACATTTCATTCACTACAAAGATGAGCCTTCTAGTATTTCATTTCCTCCTCTTTCTTCATCCACAGAGAATCAAAAAGTATCACCCGTAGAAGAGCTTATAGCAGCTTTCCAGACAGACCTGGTCCCCAACCACAGAACTGGCTGAACAGTAGTGGAGCTGGGAAAGCTGAGGAGAAAATGCCCCTGGTGCGGCCTGTCAGGAGGGTGTGGGTGGCTCCCGGTCTGACATTCTGCACTAGTTCTCCCTAGTCAGAATCAGCTGCCCCACCTTCCCCACCTTCTCACGTGTCCTGAGGTCTTTTCCTTTACTCCCGGAATGAAGCCATTACTTAGGATCTCCGGGAGCGCTCTGCTTCATGCTGAAGGATCTGCTCTTTACCAGTGTTTTAGCTAGGTCTCCTCATCAGCATGTTTCCCACCGCATTATGGTCCACCCCCCCATCTGAGTGTCCAAGCATGCCTGGGCCTCCCCTGGCTCTCCGTCCTCCCTGCCCACCATGACACTTCAATTCACCACACCACAGCCTTGCCCCCAGCAAAGCCTCCTTTCCCTTTAACACATCCTCCTCTCTTCTTTTTTAATACGAATTTACAGAACCATTTGTTTTAGCTGGTGTTTGTCCCGGGCCACAAGTGTTGCTGAGGACCCCACTCTGCTGCCATCTGCCCCAGCCACTGACGCTGTTTCAGCCTCAGCTGGGTCTCTGTGCCCAGCAATTACCAGCTTCCCTCACCTGGTCTGTTTCCATCACCAGACTGCAGCTCCCTAGGGGGCAGTGAGCAGTCATATCCTTGATGCCCCAAAATGTAGCTTACTGAGAGTTACAAATCTGTGCTGAATGACAGGTGCTATTTTTGAGGCTCACAGAGATACTGGAAGGGACTGCAGGTCGACAGGTGGCAGAACCATCTGAAAGCCAGGGTCAGCGACCACCAGGGCTGAAGTAGGCCTTGTGAGGCCACGTATTTGTTGGTCCTTCCTTCACAAAATATTAAAAATTATATTTATCTATAGAACACTTGCACAGGTTTTAGTAAGAGCCAAAATATTGTCTTAAACCCACTGTCTTCAGTTTTTCTTTTAATTTCAAAAAAAATGAGAACTTTTATTTTGATAGCCCTACAGTCTCCCGGCTCCTCAGTGCTGTGCTAACAGTTAGACGGCCTGCAGGAACATAAATATCCCAGGTTGCTCTTAAAGAATTTCCTAAGAAGAGATTAAAAACATGTAACCTTAACTGTTAATTTGAGAATAAAATACTTCAAGTTTTCCCCAGAAAGCTCTGAACTGTAAAATAAAGTTCCCCTTACTTTGTTAAAGAAGAATAGCAAGCTAACCTAAAACAGGTAAAAATGAGAAAAAGTTGCTATTGATTAGGCTTTTGCTAATGAGTGAATGAATGAACTTTGGAGACAGGGTCTCACTGGGTCGCCTAGCCTGGCTTTGAGCTACACGATTCTCCTGCCTCAACTCCTAGGTGCCAGAAACCCAGGCATTTACCAGCAAGCCTGGCTTAGTTTTCGCTACTTACGAAACACAAATACTCATTTGATTATTTGTATGGTGACATATGAGGTTACAGATTAAGGAGGAATAATCCACGAATGAGTTTTCAGTAATGTAGAGCTGACCATTCCTGGAAGCATCTCGAGGTTTTGAGATTACGTGACCAGCTATCAGAGAGACCCCCATGCTGTCCTTGCCGGATCCGGCGGGAGCAGCATATCCCTCTGCGTAGTGCACTGTGCCATCACACAGCCGGAGACCTGTTCCGTGAAGCAGGAACCATGCAGCGGTCAGACCTTTAACACTGAGAAAACCCACCGTGGGGGAATCTCTACCCAGCCTGGCTTTGTCTTTCACTCCTGTCCCCTCAACCTCCCACTTCTCCACTGCAAGGAACTCACCCACGATGTCCTCATCACCGCCACAGGGGCTCTGCATGGTGGTCAGGGCGAGGACCCCCAGGATCAGGGCTCTGCTCAGGGCCATCCTCTTCTCTAGGTGGTCCCAGTAGCTGCTGTTCTGAGTTGTAGAGACTGTGAGGAGCCAGCCAAGGAAGTCTGAGACAGCAGCAAACCCAGCTGGACCGGACTTTGACCAATCAGAAGGCTCCACTGGGATGACTCCGCAGTTGCCAGGTGAGAGTTTGTATTGAGAGGCCTGGAAGCAGAGAGGGGAATCCCCTGGTGCTGCGCAGCCTGCATTCAGAGTGGACTTGAGAGAAAGACTGGGGCATGAGGCAGGCTTCCAAATCCCTGGTGTACACACTGATTAAGGAGGGAACGTCTGAGCAGCCTCACAGGCAGGTGAAATCAATAATGTGGTGTTGTTCTTCAGGCTGTTCTGGGCTGCAGAGTCCAGCAAGCCTCCTCTGAATTTCTTTTGCGGGTGCCTCTCCTTTCCCTTTCCCTCCCTCCCCTCCCCTTCCCCCACCCCTCCTTTCTCCTTCTCTCCTCTCCCCAGCCCAGCACTTTCTCCAGCTTGCATAGATGGTTAGCGATTGTTTTTCTTTTCTTCAATGGTGTGTATAGAATTCTACAAATTGTGAGTTGACTCACTTACTTGAGGGGGGGTCTCTGTGATGGTGGCCGACTGATACCTTTGATCTTTCCTTTGGTACAAACCCAGGTGGGTGACTTCTCAGGCGCTCAGAAGCCCCAAGTGCACTTAGTCAGACCCTTGGACGGTGTTGTGACGTGCTGCATTCTGTAACTGGGTAATGTTTTATTCAGATTTTTTTCTTCTTTTGAGCAATCTTTGTCCTCTATCTTCATGCACTGGTGCTGCCTGACCATGTTCAAAGGACACTGAGGACACTGAGGACACTGAGGACACTGAGGACACTGGGGGACACTGAGGAGACTGAGGACACTGGGGGACACTGAGGACAGTGAGGACACTGAGGTCACTGAGGACAGTGAGGGACACTGAGGTCATTGAGGACACCGAGAAGATGGAAGAGACTGAGGACACTAAGGAGACTGAGGGACACTGAGCACACTGAGGACACTGAGGAGACCGAGGACACTGAGGACACTGAGGACACCGAGGACACCGAGGACACTGAGGGACACTGAGGACGCCGAGGACACTGAGGTCATTGAGGACACTGAGGACACTGAGCACACTGAGGACACTGAGGAGACCGAGGACACTGAGGACGCCGAGGACACTGAGGTCATTGAGGACACTGAGGACACTGAGCACACTGAGGACACTGAGGAGACCGAGGACACTGAAGACACTGAGGACACTGAGGACACTGAGGAGACTGAGGACACTGAGCACACTGAGCACACTGAAGACACTGAGGACACTGAGGACAGTGAGGACACTGAGGAGACTGAGGACACTGAGCACACTGAAGACACTGAGGACACTGAGCACACTGAGGACACTGAGCACACTGAGGACACTGAGGACACTAAGGGACTCTGAGGACAATGAGGGACTCTGAGGACACCGAGAAGATGGAAGAGACTGAGGACACTAAGGAGACTGAGGAACACTGAGCACACTGAGGACACTGAGGAGACCGAGGACACTGAGGGACATTGAGGACACTGAGGACACTGATTACTGAAAGAAAGCTGTAGCGGTTCAGTTACTCTTAAGATCTTTTAATGTAAGAACTCGAAGTCAAATGTTGAGGGTAGAAAGGGAAATTCTTGTAACTTAGAAAGTTGGTTCTCTTTCCCAAAGTACTGGATTTCCCATATTTGATATGTTTTATAGTAATATTTTAGATACTTTGAAAGACTGGGATGAAAATTAAGTCACAAGCCATCATTAGCAGTGACTTCCTTTTCAGAAGAATGTGTTTCCTGCATATTATGTAGGGTACGAGTTTGTGGTGATTCAGAATCAATCTCTCTGTCCTTGTTAGATGACTTGTGACATCTGTCACCTCTTGGCTTTACCTCCCAGTGACAGAGACTGTGTGTATATGTCGGGGGGGGAGGAGTGGAGGTGAGACACGGCACACCCCAACATCTTGGATCTGTCTGGATGCAGTCAACTACGTGTTGATTTTTTTCTTGACTTTTCAAGAAAAAAATTTCAAGAAAATTTTCAAGTTGGCTGTAACTTTAGGTTCCCTGTGGGCTCATCTCTGACTAGGGAGTTATATTAAGATTATCATAGTTACCCCGTTCCTTCTCCCATTGTGAGAGAATCCAGTTTAGATAATTTAGTGATCAGTTGATTGTGTCTAGGTTACAGTGCCCAGTTGTTCGCTCAAACACCAATCTAGGTATTGCAGTGAAAATATTTTGTAGATGTGATTAGTTCTATAACCAGCTGACATTAAGTGAGATGATTATCCTGCATCCATCAGCTTGAATTGGCCACAGTTGCAAAGTCTTAAGCGGAGGCTTGTCCACACAAGAAATTCCCTGTGCGCTGTGCTGAGTTCCGGTCTGCCCCCTGACGCTTCTGTGGATTTTGGACATGCCTAGTCCACCTCATAAGCAAATTCTTTGCAGCAGGTTTCTTAGTGTCTCCCTCTTTCTGGATTTGCTTCCTTAGTCCCAACACCCAGTTACTGACATCCCCTGAGAGGCCGCCCTCATTTCAATGAACAATAAAACCAACTTGTTCATCCGAAAGTCTGGTGATCTTTGCCTGAGGCATTAAGATACTTTACAAGATGTTGAAGAGTTCCTGGGGACCAAATGTCTGTCCACCCCAGGCGGGGCTCAGAGAACACTCCAGAGAAACAATTCTACCCAAGTCTAGCTTGGTGAATCACTGGATTTACTGAGGTGCCTTACAGAACACAGGTGACTCAAGGGCATCACAGAAAGCCCGCCCCAGTGTGACAGCTGACTCAGGAGAGCTGCGTCCACAGAGCTCCCCGAGCAATGTAGCAGGCAACTGGATAGGAGAGTCCCCTATGGAGAAGAGAAAGGACAAGATAATTGTGTATGTTCTTATGATGGAATTCCACTTAGCAACAAGGAAAAACCACAGAAATTAAGAAGCAAGATAAGGAACTGGAGAGATGGCTCAGCGGTTAAGAGCACTTGTTCTTGCAGAGGACCCAGGTTCTGTTCCCAGAACTCAAATGGTGCAGTTTACAACCGCCTGTAAATCTGGTTCAGGGAATCTTGTCACCTTCTTCTGGTTTCCATGGGCACTGGAACGCTCATGTGACGCACACGCACACACACACACACACACACACACTCACACACACAAATAGATAAATAAATAAATGAATTTCACAGTGAAAGAAGTCAGGCACAAGACTATAATTCCTTTTATTAGAAGTTTAGAGCTGACACATTTATTCTATAATGTAAAATTAGGTTGATGGTCAGATATGCTGAGTCTACCAGTGAGCTGTGTATGAAGTTCATGAACCACATCTCTCTTTAAAATACACACACACACAGACACACAGTGTTTCTGTGTGCAAGTGCTCATGGAGTCCAGAAGAGGGTGCTGGATCCCTTGGAGAGGAGGAGTCAGAGGCCACTGTGAGCCCAACATGGTGCTGGAAACCCAACTGAGTCCTCTGCAAGAGCAGTACGTGCCTTTAATCACTGCAGCCATCGCTCCATCCCCACCCCATCTCTCTTTTTTCTTTTTAATAATATTTATATTAATTCTTTGGGAATTTCATGTATTTTGGCCATCTTCACCCACAATTCTCCCTGCCGTAACTCCCCCAGATACAGCCCTCACCTCCCCACGCTCTCCCAGCTTCTTGTCATTTTATTTTATTGTTTTATAGCTCACCAAGTCCAATCTGCGCTGCCATATACTCATGAGTTCGGGCCATCCACGGGAGTGTGGTTGACCTACCAGGAGCCAAACCTTAAGAAAACTGACTCTCCCTCGCCCCAGAAGCCATCAGCTGTTACTAGCTCTTCAGTTAGGAATGGGGCTCACGAGCCCTACGTCCCAGGCTGTAATGCTGCTGGCTTGGTCGAGTGCAGGCGACCACAGCTGCTGTGGGTTCATGAGTCTGGCAGTCCTGCCATGTCGAGAAAACACTGTTTTGGTCTGGTCTCCCAACCTCTAGCTCTTACAGCCTTTCTGTCCCCCTCTTCTCTAATTGTCCCTGAACCTTGGGGAGAAGGGTGACACACAGAAGTCCCACTTGTGGCTGAAACTCACAGACCAGTGCTCTCTGTACTTTGACCAGATGTGAGTTTCTACATTAACTGCTGTTGACTGCACAAAGAAGCTTCTTTGAAGCAGTCCGAGAGCTACACTAATCCACTGGCAGAGGTGTAAATTCAGAAGGCAGCTTGATGCCGTGTCCATAATAGTATGCACACCCTGTGGCCTGTGAGCTCCCAAACATGGGCTCTTGGCTAGATGGACAGTCCTAGGGCTGTGTTTCCGCCTGTATAATGGGCCTTAAATTCAATCAGGAAGCGGCTGGCCATTCCTGGAACCTCTGTACCATTACCCCATCCATGAGCATTTCTTGCTGGTTATTATTGCAGCTCACAGATCTCATAGCTGACCCTTTCCCAGCATCTTGCCCAGCACCTTGAGGTACTATGAGAGCTAGCCAACGGGGAGAAAGCGACTCAGTCAGAACCAACTTGATTTCTCCAGATCCTGTGACTAAAGTCTGCACTGTCTTCAGCAATAGGGTCTTCCCCATCAAGTTCTGGTGGGCAACTGAGAGCAACGGCAAGAACTTGTATTGTTTTGAGGGTCTCCAAGACACCCCTGACTGACAACTTGGAGGGAGATATCCCACACCTGGCGCTGGGCTTTTTATTTGGCAACCTATGGCTTCTGGGAGGATCACTGTCCCCTGTGTAAGGTGGCTCCAATTAAAATCTATACGACTATACCCACATCTCTTTTAAAATAAATGCTCATTGGCGCGCGTTCACTGTGCGTAGTATTGGGTTTATAAAGGTGTTTTCATACAAGTGTGCTGTGCACTCTGACCATGGTCTCCTTTTTCTCCATTATTCCCAGCCATTCCCCACACAGTTTTGACTCTGCCTGTCCATCCCATATACAAATATATTTTATATATCTACATCAAGTCATATCTTGAAGCAGTGTGAGCTGCAGGAGTGTGTGTATTTGCCCACACTTGCTGAATAGTATATTTAAGACCTGTGTAAATTTTATCAATGCCATAAACATTTTAAGATGTTATGTAAACTCGGGCTGGGTTTAATGTCAAAAATATTTATGGAAACACATTTTAAAGTTTTTCATATATTTACTCTCTTTTAACCTCTGGATATTGGAGACAGGTGAGGTTTATTAATTAGGTTTTGTTACATAAAAGGAGACTAAATCTTGAAGGGCCTTCAGCCAAGTGGCAGAGGTTGAGGTTTCTATGTTTGATCTATTAAGGGGTCTGATGAAATTAGAAAACAAAAACAAAACTATGAAACAACTCTGCCAGGATGGCTCCAAGTCCCAATCCTCCTGCTTCCGACTCTCAAAGCTGGGATTGCAAGGTGAGCCAGCATGTTCTGAACTGCCGGAGGCATCATCAGAATTAGCATTCCACCACTTGCCTTGTTAAGGGAAGCCAGGACTATTGGGATTACTATAGTCAGTTAATATTTATATAATCTTTAGCCCATTCATCATTCCTATTGCTTTTTAGAATTACACTGTTAATTTTAGAATTTTATTTGATATTTGATTTATATTATATTTCCAGACTAATTTCCAAAACTTTTCATAAGGTTTTGTTTCTGTGTTTCCTATGTGTTCGATTTTGCTGGCTTTGAGACAAGAAGCACCTTCCGCATAGGGGCTCTACCCTGCTGGTTTCAACTGCTTCATCTTCCGGAGACAAGTGACGCTGTGTCACATCGGTTCCTCATTGGCTGAAGGGAACAGCGGGAATACCGCATGGTTTCACTTCGCCAAGACTCCTGCAAAAACTCCTGGCATCTTTCGCTTCCTTGTGGGGATGACACGGGTGGGGGTGGGGTGAGGAAGAAGAACACGCCCACTCTGGGTGTCCTCCCAACCCCCGGGGCCCTGAACCTGTCTTTGGGATTTAACTATACCAAAGCTATAATTATTAATGCTGTTGGGGATACTAGAGAATAAATTGTCTCTGTATAAGAATAACAAAATTATATTAACAAACCAGAGGACTCTGGAAATTGAGCAGTATAGTAGAGGTGAACTTATCTTTAAAAATGACTCTGTGCTGTCGCCGTCTCGGGCGACCTGTGATCTTTTGACCCCTAGGGAAACAAGCTCTACCTCATAAAAGTCCACGTCGGTTTTTAAACTTCTATCGATTCGAGAATCTCAAGGCCTGGAAAATGCTTCACACGCCTGGGGAAGTGGGATCCACAGGAAGATGAAGGACCAGGTGCTACCTTTGAGCTCTGGGTCACAGCCAGGTTCCACAGGCTGGAACTTGATCCGAGGCTGGCTCACAGGCACAGGCCAGAAGGGAAAGGTCAGCTGCACAGAGAACACCGGGAAGAGTTTTCTTTCCCACTGTGGGAATGCACAGGGCCCAGCATTCCTGTGTCTGTCCAGTCCCCGTGAGCTTCAGATCTCCCAGGTCAGGGTGCTTGCTAACCTGCCTGCCAGCACCCCGCAGTCAACCGCACTAGTGGAAGTCAGGCCTTTCAGTCAACTGGCACCTTCTGGGTTATGTCAATAGTGGGGAGAGGGGATGAACCCAGATGTCACCGGGAGCTGGCTGTCTTCTGCCAGGGGCCCCGGTAGGGGCAGAACCCAAAGCACAGATGGGCTGTGTCTGCCGGTCCCACCCGGCACGAAGAACCCCGTCTTCTTCGGACCTGTGACCCCCGAGACTCTTCCTAGTTGGATCAGATCTTTATTTGCCAAGATGCTGAGAAAAGACATTGCAAGGTCACAGACCACACACTGATCATGAATGATGTTAATACTAACTAATGACAATGCCTGATAATTAGCGAGCACTCGCTACATGCCACACGCTCTTCTAAGTGCTTTCACTTAATTAACTGCCCTCATCCCCCCCGCAGTGACACAGAGAGGGAGGTCTATTATTGCTACTTCCCTTTTCGTTTCACCAATTAGGAACTTACAGACGGAGGGGCAGGAGAGTTGCCCCAGGCTTCATCATTAGTAAGAGACAGAGGCAGAATTGAGACCCAGGTAGCCTAAGTTCAGAGCGAAAACCAGACCCCTCCCTTCCCCTGGACCTTACGACACCCCCACCTGGCTAAAGGTCTCTGGAATCTGTGTTTCCCAAGTGCTTGTGGGTGTGGGTGTAGATGTTTCATGAAACCGAATTAAATGTCTACATTATATTCCTAAGACCACTGAAATCATCTTTGTGGCCTCAAAAACTCCTGTAATGTTTTCTTTAATGATGCTATATCATTATTATAGGGGGCAAATGTGCTGCGCGGTCCTGAGAGGAGATTGATGCCACTCCCTTCCGTGGGCACCAGACCCCCCCCCTTTTTTTTTTTTGAGACAGGGTCTCCCTGTAGCTCCAGCTGGCCTGGAACTTACTGTGTAGACCAGGCTGGCCTTGAACTCACAGAGATTCCCCCTGCCTCTGCGTCCTGAGTGTGGGGATTAAAGACATGCACCACCACGCCCGGTTCAGACAACGCTTTTAACCACCCAGTCCTCTAGAGAAGTGACTCACAGGTGCCCGGCCGCACACACCTTTGCCAACCGCCCTTTTCTGTGGACTCTTCATCTGAAGCAAAGGGCTCTTCCTCATGTCTGTCTCTGTCTCTGACACAGCCTCACGCACACGGGTGCACACTCCGGTCAGGTCCAGCATAATTCAGCTACAGGTGATTTGAAGAGATTCCTCACAAGCAGACAAGGAATCTGAAATGGTTTTCAGTCAGATTTACTTAGCTTTATTATGCACTTTGAGGTTAACAGAACTTTTTAAACAAATATTTCTGAGCATAGGTCACAGTTAGAGAGAGGCACAGAATCAGGCCTTGCACCCAGCCCGGGGTCAACACGTTAGTTGCTGTGCTTGGACTGGGACTGGAAATTTTCCTCTGAAAAGTTCCTTTTTCAGGGAAGAAAGTATAAACCTCAGCAGGGCTTCTGTGGTACCTCTTAGCACCCGGGGCAGTGAGTCAGTGTTCATCAGATTTGGGAGCATTTGCGTCTTCCTCTGAGGAAATCATAGTAGGAAATCTGTGTAATATTCTGTCATTACTTTAGTTCCAAGAGCATCTAGGTAACATATAACACTTTAATGAGAGTGAGATGTAAAGATAACCAGAGATTTGTAAGGAATTAAAGAATGGTTTTGAGTGCTCAGCCTCGAGCACAGACACTTATGGTTCTGGTTTCAGGGAGCTCTGAAGTCTTGTTTCTTCTACCTCTGACATGGGCGCTGATAGTGAGCTGACCCTGGTCTAAGAGTTCTTCATCCACCTCCGCTCAGCCTGTCCCCGCCCCACCATAATGGAGTGCGCCCAGAATGTAAATATTTATGATGTTTTATACCTGAGTGTCACAGTACAGCATGGTTTCTATGGTGACAGATGTGTATTTAGTAACTATAGGCTCACTGTTGTCCTGGGGCCAGCCCTGGCCCTGATGTTCCACACCGCCTCTCAGGTTTAACAAGCCCTTTCTGTCCTGCGCCTTCCCAGCAGCCCCGCTCTGAGCTGTAAGAGGCATCAGCTCGGCCGCGGCTGGACTCAGTAAACACCTGTGTTCTGTGGGGAGGAAATGCCAAACAATATTTTAACTATTACATTCACGGGACTGAGAAAGGTAACTCTTTATTTAAAACAAAATCAAATTTCTATTCACCGCCCCCCCCCATCTGTAACAAAGACCCTGTAAAATTTAACATGGCAGATGCCAGGCATGGTGGCTCATGCCTTAGTCCCAGCACTCAGGAGGCAGAAGCAGGCAGATCTCTGTGAGTTTGAGGCCAGCCTGGTCTACATAGTGAGTTCCAGGCCAGCTGAGGTCACAAAGAGACTCTATCTCAAAAAAGAAAATTAGCATGGCAGAAGGATCACCATGATGAAATATGTTTTATCCTAGACTTTATCATATTTATTAACTCTTAAAACCACCTGAGGATTTGAATAAACTGACCTAAATCTGTGGGTTTTGTCTCCATCCAGCTCCTGGATCCCTCTTTATTCATTCATAATTTTTGGCAAGGTGCTGTTCTCACTTTCTCTTGAGTACACATGTATATTTCTTACGAACACTATTCTTTGATTCTCGGTGTTAACGATCTTCTCCCCCTCCCAGCATCTTCGCTTTTACCTTCCCGGTCATTCGGTCTGCCGGAGACAGCTGATGCTGCCTGCCTTGCCTTATTAGTGGAAAAAGAAGCACTTGACAAGATGTCATGGCTTCCTGTAAAAACGTGGCTTATGCAAAGATTTGCATCTCCATCTTCCTCTTCAACCACAGTCCTGGCGGAACAGCCACTTCCTGTACCCGCTCCTTCCCCGCAGACGTCAAAGTAGCTTTTCTTTTCTGAGGTTTACACTGTGGAGTTTAGATAATAATATGTGCTTTCTTTAATCCCCCAACCATCTTCACACAGGATATGAAAAACACGAGACAAAACTTTTCATAAATAAGGGCATTAAAAGGTACAGTTTAAGGGGCTGGAAAGGTGGCTTAGCGGTTAAGAGCACTGGCTGCTCTTGCAGAGGACCCAGCTCCCACAGGACAGCTAACAACTGCCTGTAACTCTGGTTCCAGGAGATCTGACGGCCTCTTCTGACCTCCATGGGCATCGCATGATGGAGTACACTTACATACATATAGCTATACATTTATACACATAAAATAATAATTAAAACATTCTTTAAAAGCATAGTTTAAAACTATAATTGCTGGGAAGACAACTTCCAGTGAGATGGAATTCTGCAGGGTGCTTTGTGGGCAGAGGAATCCGACATACTAATCACAATTTAAAAGAAGACAGCAGATGGGAGGCTTATGAGAGTAAAGACCTGCGGTTGAGTGGCCTATGGTGAGGGCGATGTGGAGCTGGGGGCCGGTATCATGGAGTTAGGGCCCGTCGGTGTACTGAAAGTTTGAACAGTGAGTCTCCATTCACCATGGGACTGGATCTGGAGAACCCACATTCCCACAGAGGCTGTAACTGGGCTGCTGGCCAGCTGAGCAGTGCACAGGCCCCTGCTGGAGGCTGTCATCTCGAGCCCATGCAAATGTGGGGGAGTTAAGAGCATAGTTCAGGGCCTGGTTAGGTTAGTCAGCCCCCTCCTCGCCTCCTCCTCACCCAGTGGTGAATCTGATAGCTCAACATGAATCTGCTTTATGTCACACGGTTTTGCAAATGTGCCATATGAGCGCTTTGTGCTGGGTTGGTTTATTCCGCTACTGACTCCAGTGTTAGAACTGGACGTTGAATTGCTATCTCCTTTCCCACCGGTGTATGAAGTGTTTTCTAGTGTGAATGCACTTAATATTAAAGAGGTTTTCACCAGAGAAATGGCGCCATGAGATGCTCGCTTTAGCTGTCTTGCGTTTTCTTAGTTTGTTTTCCTTATTTCTGCGGAGGCTTTACAACACAAGATTGTAAATTCTTGTACATCTCAGGCCCAGTGCTTTCTTCCTTTTTATTGTTTGAGAATTCCCCACATGCATATAATGTGTTTTGATCAAGTCTGCTGTGGGATTTGGGGGTGAGGGGTGTCTGTCAGGTTTGTCGTGGGACAAGGAATTGGACGTCTGGGAAAGATGGAAGACCCAAGCGCAAGGGAAGGAAAAGGAGAGGGTGGGTGTGGCTGGGAGAGAGGGTGCTGGAGGATGGTGGAGGAGTGAGAGCTAGAGATCCCCAGACCCAGACTCGAAAGTGCGAGAACAGGAGCCAGAGAGTGAGGTCAGACCTGAGTGAGTTCAGAGACAGAGAGAGAGGAGAGAAGAGAGAGAGATAGACAGAGAGAGAGATAGACAGACAGAGACAGAGAGAGAGATGAGAGAAGAGAGAGACAGAGACAGAGAGAGGGAGAGAAGAGAGAGAGACAGACAGAGAGGGATGAAAGAGAGGTAGGAGAGAGAGAGACAGACGGGGGGGGTAGAGAGAGTGTATTGTTGTAGATGAAAGCTCCCATTGGGATGGGGGCAGAGTGGGGAGTCGCCAGTCAGCCAGAGCTCCCAGTCTGGCCGTTTACAGAACTTGGGGCCCTTTCCTTCCCCATCTCCCTCCCGTTCTTCCTCACGCTCTGTCCAGGGCGCCCTCCCTGGGGTGGGCTCCTTTTCCCCACTGTTAGGCTTCCAAATTCGGATGGCTGGTGATTTGCAACAATTCTGGCTGTTGCTAACAGTTGTTCAAAATAGCAGTGGCCCAAAGCCTGCTGGGAGTAGGAAGTGACCGTGGGAGCAAGAAGCATCCTTTTTAAAAAAAGCCTGTCCTCCCAGTCCGCCTCAGTCCCCCTAACTCTCCTCAAATCCACCCCATTCCTCCCGCTCCTTCCTCTCCACTTCCTTCTCTGTCTCCCCTTGCCAGATTTCCCGCCCAACATCATGACCCTAAGCAGCTTGAGGAGGAAGTGTTTATTTCATCTCAGAGCCTTCAGCAGTTCGTCATTGCGGGAAGCCAGGGCTCGAGGCAGGAACCTGGAGTGGAGGCCATGGGGGAATGCTGGTTGCTGGCTTCTTCCTCTGGCTTCCTCAGCTACCTTTCTTACACAACCCAGGCCCACTGCCTAGGGATGGCACCACCCACAGTGGACTGGGCCCTCCTACATTAATCAGCAATTAAGAAAATGCCCACAGACCAGCCACATGGAAAAAGTTCCTCACTTGAGGTTCCCTTGTCCCAGGTGGCTCTATCGTGTGTCAAGTTGACAAAAGCTAACTGGCATAGCCATCTACCAGAGCATGGATAGCCTTTCAGGGTCCGCATCCCTGAAGAAAATGGAGTGTCCCTCCCCCAGCAGACATCAATTATCAACATCTCCTCAACTAGGGTTGGGACTTTGTGAACCCCTCCCCCATCAAACTGAGATTTGGGCTGGCTCGATCGTGTGCATTTCTGATACAATAATGGCATGAACGTTATGGGAGTAACCAACCACTTTCAGCTTGACTTTAAGGCCCACTCCACAAGAAGGGACACACGCCTGGTACTGTTACCTGGGCCCAGAGCATGTGGCCATGTAGGGGCTGTAGGGGAAACTCACGGCTATTATTCTGATAAATGAACATGGTATTAAACTTCCCCATAAGTACTTTTCTTTAAACCCACAGCTGAGTATGTCTCCCAGCTCTAATCAGAGAGCTTCTTTTTGCAGTAGATGGTGATTGATTCAGAGACTCACCACTGGTCAGTGTTCAGAGAGTAAGAGACTGGGAAGTGCTCAGACCTAAATGGGACATCTGTATCAGACCCTTTGCCCCAAGGCTCAGCGATCATCACAGAAGAGGCAGTTAAAAGACCATAAGAATCACAGGGGCAAACCAAGGTTCTCTGCACATATTAGGACTGTTGTAGACTTGAACTCATGCCTAAGTTTTAATTAAGACCAGGGATCCTTTCTGACACTTGGATGCTGAAACGAGGTGTCTCTTGTTATCCACATACTTTCTTATTGACTGGAGAGGCTGGTGTGGGTTCGAGAGGTTGTCAAAGGCCATTTTGGCAAAGAATATATTTTCTCTGCTAGGCACCTAGTTGATGAAGATTACTTAATATGGGAGTCTTCTCTGTGTCCGTTGGGGGAAATGAAGTGTGGGGCAGTCTTTGCTGGTGGGTCGTGGGAGTTCTTTCCACTCAAGTACCCTGAGAAACAATGACATGTGACCTACACTAAGCATTTCTCTGAATGTTTGTTACACATTAAAGCTCTGTGGACCCCTGCCTAAGGGATCCTGGGACTGTTCTGTGACTATTTCCTATGATATAATTCTAGGTATTTTCCTTTCTTGATTTGCTGTTATAACTCACATCTCTCATAACACCTTAGTATATGTCTCCAGTTCCACATGTATAACATCTCTTTAAGCAAATGCCCAAGACTCAAGACTAAAATTCCTATGCATTCTATGTACAGTTCTGACTTTACTAGATACAACCACTTATATGAATCTCAGGCAAGCACTCCTAACCTCTGAGCCATTTCTCTAGCTTTTCAAAATGATTTTTTGTTGTTGCGTTTCTGCTAAAAAATGTGCCCGTTCTTAAAGTAAAGGTTTAAATTAAAGATATAAGTTTTGTAGTAAAAGTTTAAGATTTTAACATTTAAGTGTTTATTTTGTGTGGAACTTATTTGTGCTGTGTGGATCCAGCATTTTTCTTCTGATAGCCAGATCTCTCAGGATGAATTATGAGAACCTGCATTGCTCCCTAAGTGAATAACCAATACCAACTCCACTGCACGTAACACATTCCTGTGATGATGAGACGGCTCGACTCTGTGTTTGCTGTGTCTGCCCAGGTACTTTCACCATGTGGGTTCTGAGCATGAAACTCAGGTCATCAAGTTTGGCAGCAAGTGCCTTTACCTGCTGAGCCATCTTCCTGACCCATTATCTCTCTTATATAGACACTCATTTGATAATAATTTATTGATTTTTAAAATTTTATGTGTTATATCTGCATGCCTGTAAGAGCACCTATGTCATTCAATGCTCACGGAAGTCAGAAGAGGGTGTCAGATCTCCTGGAACTGGAGTTACAGATGGTCATTAGCCACCATGCGGGTGCTGGGATTCGAAACTGGGTCCTCTGTAAGAGCAGTCAGTGCTCCTAACCACTGAGTCATCACTCCATTCCTCAAAGTAAGATAAAATGCAACCACTCTGCATTCCTTTTGTGCGACTATAGGTGGGTCACCTAACTTTATTTCAACATTGCTGGTCAATTATCTGTTGATAAAGAGGTTTCATGATATGTTGTATAGACTGGAAAACTGAGGTTTAGAGAAACTGTGAAAATTATTGATTGACAGTCAGTGTATAGCAGTTCCAATTTAAACTGGGGTCGACTATATTCCAGAGCCTTTTATTTTACCAGTTCATGATGTGATAAGTTGACTTATCTGCATTTGATCGATCTCATAGGTATATTGGAGGACAGAATGAATTTCTGCATCTTGACTGAAGACAATGGTGATTTTGACCAGATGAAAATTGTGAGATCTAATTTTGGGGGTTTTGAAACAACTTAATCAACATCTAAGTTTAGGTGTTAGGGGATGCAGGTACTGGTATTTATTTTTCTTATTCACAAACTCTGTTCTTGAAGGGGAGGCTGTCTTAGGCATGTTACACAGGCCTGCTTGTGGAGAAGGGAGCGCTAGTAGAGATTAAAACGCCAATCAGCAGTTTCATCACCTCTGTGTAGGTCACAGGGTTAGATTTAAGGCTTAGTCCACTGGACAATTTTAACTTTGTCATTTATGACGTTTCTCAGAAAGAGGAGTATAGTTCTTTTGTAGGTTCCTGGCTAGTTATGTTGAAGTTTTTGGCTGTCAGCCAGGGAGAGATGGAAGCCAGACCAGGGACCGGGGCCACGCTCCCCCTCCCTCCACATCCTGTTTATCTTACCTCAACACCTTTTAACGGATTCTTTTGGTGGTCTTCTATCTTGTAATTCTCTCTGAACTTTAGAATTAGCTTAAGATCTACAAAGAATTTGAGATTCTCATAGAGTTTACATTGATGTATAGACCATTTAATGAATATTTCTGTCTTAACAACATTAAATCTTCCAGTCCGTGAACACAGCATATTTTTCTGTTGATTTAGACTTTAATTTCTTTCAATGACGTTTTAGCATTTTCAGAGTATTAGTTTAGTGCTTCTTTTGTTAAATTGACTTCTTAGTATTTTAATCTTTTTGGTGTGGGTATAAATGGAATTTTTCCTTATTTCACTTAGGGTCTCTGGTTGCAGGTGTATAGAAAGGCAATGACTTTTAATTCTTGTTGTACTCAGTTTTCAGACCTTTTCTTTTCTGTTAGTATTTTTCAGTTACTGAAATGGTCAGCGACAGTTGAATGAAGCTCTTAGTGCTTGCTAGCACTTGCCTTGTTCCAGGAGTCAGTGAAGCATTAACAATTAACATGCAATTCAATCTGTCCATTTTATTATAATAATGAATAAATTAGACAAAATACTAAATAACTTGTCCAAACGGTACCAAATTCCAATCCGTTGATTATGGACACCGAGACTTTTGCATGGTGTGATGTAACTACGACTAACGGCTCTAGAGTAACTGACCAGGTAGAATTTCGTACTTTATTGGAAGGCCCCGGAAGAGGAGAGAGTGCAGCTGAGGTGTGTGGAATTCACCAAATGAAGGTGCATTTATCCAGATGTTATGGTGATCGTGTGTGAACTGATATTTTTAATTTCTGGATTTTGGACTTGGACAGAACCGAGGTTGACTCAGAATAATGATTACTTAGGATTACTGAAAATGTAGTTCTTAGTGTAATGCCTACTTCATGAATACAAAGTATCTATTGAATACAAGGGATTGTCATAGATGCCAAAGACTCACAAGGATCCCCCGGGGCGCTTAACTGAGCGTGTGCAGCCCGCAGGGCCGGCGCAGGGCAGTGCGCGCAGCGTGGCTTCCCCACACCTCGTCCTGTGCAGTCAGCAGGGGTGACCTGACTTCCACGCGTTCCGTCCCGCACCGGCACCACGGCATCAGTACCGGGAGAGTCAGCCCCGCCGTCCTGTCCTTCCCCTGAACGGACAGGGCTTCCGGCAGACCGCAGCGCCGCCGCGTCCCCCCCCACCCCGCGTATTAAGAACACAGCTCCCACTCGCCCCAGCGGGGCCCCCGGCTTCCCACCGTCACACCACCTGTCGCCGGCCTCCCACATCCTCCTCCGGGCCTGGGCTCGGAAGACCCGCTGGGCAGAGGCCTCTGCCGGAGACAAGTGATGCGCTGCGCTCCTTCTTCCCACTGGCTGAAGGAAAGGGGCTGCCAGGACGGGGGTTTCCGCAATGTTTGTCTTTCTTAAAACGCGTCAGTGCAAAAAAAGCGGGAGTTTTTCCCAGCAGGCGCTAGCCGCGCTGAGACTGGTGTGGGTGTCGGTTTTGAGGGCCGAGCTGTGGGTGCTGCCTCTGGGGCGTCAGAGACCCAGGCCGGCGACTCCGCCGTCTGGCTTGGCCCTGCGCTGCCCTCCCACAGTCAGAGGTGGGGACGTGACCCTCCCTCGGTTTCTTCCTCAGGAAGTTTAACTTTCTGGCTTAATAAGGTACTGACCACGTCCCTTGCTCTTAATGCTGGGTAGGGATTTGCAGGATGAGGAACAAGTTCCCCATTTCCACACTCTGCACCCCTCCAGGCCACACTTGAAAATGGGGGCGCTCCTGGCAGTCTGCAGGCACATCCGGTTTCTTCTCACATATACCGGGTATTAGCCCTTCCTTTCACTTCACACCCCACCAACCATCTCTGCTCCACTTTTCCCAGGGGTCTTGAAAGCAGACCAACCGTGGGGCCATTGTAACGGCACCATCACTTCGGACCAAGAGACGCTTCAGCCTCTGGCTGAACAGTAACGAAACAGTTATAGAGACCTTTATACGAATGGTTTTGTCAGAAAAACGACCTACTTCATAGAGCCCAGGACCCAGGGCAGAGAAGCAACTTGAGGCTTCAGGATTGAGTCTTTGGAGGCTGCCTGTAGGAGGTAAAAGAGGGTTCTAAGGTGTGCCACGGTTTCCTTCCCTACCCACCAGGGGCAGTGCTGTGCACAGGTCTGTAGGGTTGTTGATACCCAGGGCTGTTAAGAACCCAGGTTCGATTCCCACCACTCACATGGCGGCTAACAACCTTCTGTAACTCCAGTTCCAGGAGATCCGATGTCCTCTTCTGACTTCCACTGACATTGCATGGCTGGGATGCATCTACCTACATGCAGACAATACACTCATACACATAAAAAATAAATAAATAAAATGTAAAGAAAAGATGGTTGGGGCCCTTCATACGACACTGGTATTGCTCAGCTTTTCATCTCTATAATGAAGTACACGATGCAGTACTGCTTATGAAGAAAAGGGTTTGTTTAGTTCACAATTGTGGAGATGCACATTCATGGGAACTACATTGGTTCAGTTGCAGTCAGGGCCCCAGAGCAGAAGATCAATTGTATCAATTGTATATGGCAATGATGGGAATGTGTGTTGGGGAAGTGGACATTCAGGAGAGAGAGAGAGAGAGAGAGAGAGAGAGAGAGAGAGAGAGAGAGAGAGAGAGAGAACTCACTGTACAGCCAGGCTGGCCTCAAACTCAGAGTAATCCTCCTGTCTCAGTTCGTTAGTGCTGAGATTGCGGGTGTGAGCCACCACGCCTGGGTAGGCCCCCCGCTTTATGGCTGCACAGCCTCTTTCCACATCACAACTCCGGGGACTGAGCCTTTGATGGGACTCCTGGGGGAATTCCTAAACCATACCAAAGCGTAGCCACACCTGCCGTGCCAACAGTTAATCTTGTTTGTCCATTTCAGGTCAACCTCTTCTGAAACAAGTGACCTCTCTGCCCAGCTTTCAGGGCCACTCACACGTTTCCTGAGTCCACAGCACTCTACAGTCTGGATATCCGGATGTTCGTGCCAGTCAGTCTGAGCTTCCCTCCGCAGTCCCGCTCTTGCTCATGTGGCTCATGACTGTTCCCGTTCCTCTGGATCACATCCTTTTCCTCTGTCCTTCAAGTCTCACTTCTGCAAATGAACTTCATTTTCCAGTATTTCTGAGATGCAGTCATCTGTGTGGATATGCCCTTTCTCTATGACTCGTAAATGTTACTTTAAAGTGATATGATTGTATTTTCACTGTAATTTATAAGTACCTATATGTACTATAATTTATTTTTATTTATGTATGTGTATACACGTGTGTACAGATGTCCTCAGAGGCTGGAGAGAGCATCTGGTCCCCTGGAACTGGAGTTACAGACAGTTGTGAGCTGCCTGACATGGGTGTTGGTAACTGAACCCAAGTCACTCCAGCCCCATAAATGTTTTATAGTGAGACTTAATTCACTATTTATTAATTTACAAAGATTAATAGCTACCATTTTTGAACCAGGCATCTAGGAACTGTGAATAAAGAACAAAGTCTGGGAATGCTGGTCATATCTGGGCAGCAGACAGGAGCCAGAGTGCCTGGCCAAGAGTGGGGTCCAGATAGATAGATCCCTCGAAGGTCCTCCGTTGGTGACCTGCCTCCCCTGGCCAGACTAGCACCATCATCTGGGTACCAGATGTTGAAGAAACTACATCTAGGGGGGACATTTCACATCCAAACCACAGAGTGTGTTGTCTTGGTCGGTCAGGAGAGAGGCATGGCCAGGAAGAGGCATGCAGGCCTGGGTCTCTGGCCCCGTGTGCTGGCCTTTGATCTGGGTGGTGGCTCTGTGGATGTGGGCATACAATAATCAAGTAGTACATTTATTTTCTTTTAGCAATGTGTTTTATTTCACTCCACAGTGTCAAAATTTTAACATATTTCATTTTCTGATCATTCATGGTAATTAATATTTAGTATTACCATTTTAGCATCCTGGGTTTAAGGCAGAAGACAGAAAATACTATGTGATAGCTGCTCCCTCTACTGGGCGATGGAGAGAATTAAACTAGAGAAAGTGCCTGGCAGTCCCCCAGACTCTGATAGAAAATACAGCGTTATGCCCCTCGAGTTTGTATATACGCCTATGGTGGCTAGAGTTGGGATAGTAAACCTTTCACAGACCCCAGCTATACCATCACAGGAACAGCAGGGAGATAACAGCATTGCAGCCTTTGATTTGTGCCGCAAATGACCTGTTCCTCTGTCCTCATCCTGCCTGTTGCTTCACTCAGCAGGTACTCCGTTCGTCCTAACTCACCACCTCGCCACGTTCTAATTCTTCCACTGAAGGAAGTTCTTCTCAGTCTTAAAAAGAAATCAAGGGCCCAGAGAGATGGCTCAGTGGTTAAGAACGCTGATTATTTTTGCAGAGGACCCAAGTTCAGTTTCCAGCACCCACATGGTGGCTCACAGACAAGTAACTCTCAGACAAGTAACCCAATCACCACCCATCAAAGAAACTTCTTTTTCAGAAGACAGAGATTATTATAGAGTTCCATAACTGGTCATACACAGAGTGTGAATTGTCCAAGCCTAAGCAACACATCTGTGATACAACCTCCACACCTAAGACTCACTGAACATGGAACAAGAACAAAGAGGACACTAACGAATCTCTCAGTTCTCATCAATGACGTTCCCTCATGAAACAGAGGGCCAAGAACACAAAAGGTCTCACATGGCCAACATGTCGAGAATAAGAGTCTGCAGAGTGTGGGCCCTTGGACAGGACTCCTATATCAAATTCCACCCACTCAGGGTTCAGGGGTCATAGCAGGAGACGGGGCAGAAAGATTGTAAGAGCCAGGGAGGAGGTGCATGACCACATGGAAATAGTCCTACGGGTTCCCAGGACGCTGTTCATGTGAACCTACAGCAATGCTGTCAGCATGCAAACTCAGACAGACAAAGACCCGGCACAGAACTGTGGAGATGGACAGCAGACCCCAGTCAAAGAATTATTGGCAGCTGATTACTGCTGGGTGGGGAAGAGCTGATCTTCTTAAGGGAGGGGCTCCAGACAGGCTGACTAGACCTCAGTGGATGAGCCTGCACATCTGGGGACACTAACTTAACATGATAGTCCTTAACACAACGACAGAATGTACGAATTTCCGGTGAGGGCCAGCTATGGGTGGGTGCCTATAGGATAGGGGTGTAAGGTTGATTAGGATGTTTTGTATGAAATACACAGAAATTCAATTAAACATGAAAAAAAATTATGACCGCAGCTCCAAGGGTTGTGACGCCCTCTCTGAAGTCCATGGATGCTGCATACGTGTGACTGACTTTGCAAACACGCAGACAAAACACTCATACAAATTCTTCAAATCTTTAAACATATCAACATCTAATCTGCAGCCCAGAGGCAGAGACTCTGTGAAACTGAGGCCAGCCTGGTCTTCATGGTGAGTTCAGGGCCAGCTAGCTCAGTGGCTGTCCACATGCCCACCTCACCCACCCCTCACACATTATTGTTCCTGTTCTCCACCTGGTTTTTGACAATTTGAAACATAGCCTTTGCTCCAATTATGAATCGTAATTAACTTTAGAGACCCCTCCCCAATCCATGTTCTCCCAACCGCCCCCACCTGACTTCGTGCGTTCTGTCATAAATGCTAAGTCCTAGTCAGTCAAGCATTTGTACTCAGATGTCCTTCAGAGCAAGTTCATCCACTGGAGTCTAGTCAGCCCATCCAGAGATCTTAAAGATCTACTCTCTCTCACACAGCAGTGATCAACTGCAATAGTTCCCAGGCTAGCATTGGGCAAATTGTCTGCTTCCTTTGTTCTATGCTGGGTTTTTGTCTGCTTGAGTCAGCATGGGCTTTGTGCATGCTGTCAGCATCGCTGCAAGTTCATATGAACAAATCTCCAGTGGCCTGAAAGCCTCTGTTTCCTTACGATCACGCACCAACCCTGGCTCGCACAATCTTCCCACCCCCTCTTCCACAATGGTCCTCGAGGCACACGTGGGTGAGGTTTAATGTGAGTCCTATGCAGAGACACACTCTGCAGACTCTTGTTCTCTAAAACTTAGCCAGTTGTGGCCTTCTGTGTGTGCTGCACCTTGGAGGAGGAAGCTTCACTGGCGAGACCTGAGGGATGTGTTATATTCTCTCTCTCCCTTGTGCTCCACGAGCCTTAGGTTCAGGGCGTCCACTGTAGATGTGCCACCCAGGGCTGGGCATCTCTCAGACATATTCTCTGTGTGTGACCAGCTGTGGACTCTGTAGTAGCCTCCGTCTGCTGCAAAAAGAAACTTTTTTGATGAATGATATGTGGTATACTTGTCTTTAGGTATAAGGATCCATATTTAACATATGGTAAGAATTCCATTTATCTAGAGATATGACAGAGAAAGGGTTTTCTGTAGGATGTATGAACTCTTCAGCCATGTGTATCTGGCTATGTTTACAGTATCACCCATGAGATCCCTCCCACTGAGAGGGCGTTAGATCCAGTTAGACAGCTGTTGATTGCCACCCAGACAACAGCTCCACTACTCACCGACAGAGGCAGTTTCTTTGAATGTTTTTTCCAATTGCTTGTTATTGATATATAGAAAGCTTACTGATTTTTGCAACCTGCCATTTTACTGAAAGTGTTAATCATTTTTAGGAGTTTTATGGTAAAGCTTTTGGAATCTCATAGGTATAATATCATGTCATCTGCAAACAGTGAAAATTTGGCCTCTTCTTTTCCAATTAGTTCTCCTTTAATTTCCTTCTCTTGTCTTATTGCTCTAGCAAGAGTTTCAAGCACTGTATTGACAAGGAGTGAGATACTGGACAGCCTTTTCTGGTTCCTGATTTTAAAGGGAATGCTTCCAGGTTTTCTCCATTTAGGATGATGTTGGCTGTGGCTTTGTTGTATATAGCTTTAATTATGTTGAAGTATGTTCCTTCCAGTCCAATTCCTTCTAGGACTTTTAACATGAATGCATGTTGGATTTTGTCAAAGGCTTATGCTGCATCTCTGGAGATAACCATGTGATTATTGTCTTTAAGTCCAATATGATTTATTACATTTATTGACTTACATATATTGAACCATCCCTTCATCTCTGGAATAAAACCAACTTGATCACGGTGGATGATCTTTTTGATGTGTGTCTGTATGTGGTCTGTGATTATTTTGCTGAGAATCTTTGCATCTGTGTTCATTAAGGATGTGGGTCTGTAGATTTATTGTTTGTTGTCTCTTTACCTGGTTTTGGTGTTAGCGTGATATTGGCTTCATGGAAGTAGTTTGGATGTTCTCCCTCTGTCTCTATCTTTTTGAAAAATTTAAGAAGTAATGGTTGTAGATCTTCTTTGACTGTCTGGTAGAATTCTGATGGGACTGGGATGGTTTTAGCCAGGAAGTTTTGTAGTACTGTTTCAATTTCCTTATTTTATGGGTCTATTTGAGCTGTGGTTGTCCTTTTGGGTTAACTTTGGTGGTGTCCATGACTTTAGAAATTCATCCATTTCTTTTAGATTTCCAAATTTAATAGAGCACAGGTTTGTAAAGTATTCCCTTATAATGTTCTGGATTGTTTTGGGTGTCTATTGTGATGTTTCCTCTTTAATCTCTGATTATATCAATTTGGATTTGTTCTTTCTTCCTTTTGATTAAGTGGCCTAGTGTCTGTTTATCTTGTCTAACTTTTCAAAGCCCAACTCTTAGATTCATTTATTCTTTGTATTGTTTTCTTTATTTCTATTTCATTAATTTCTGCTCTGACTTTTGTTATTTCTTCTCATCTACTAGGTTTGGATTTGGTTTGTTCTTTTCCACTCTTGAGTTGCACTATGAAGTCATTTATATGTGCTCTTTCTGGTTTTTTAATGTAGGTACTTAGAGTTATATGCTTCCCTCTTAGGACTGCTTTTAAAGTGTCCCAGGGGTTTTGTCCTGTTGTATTATCATTTTTCATTTTCATTTAGTTCCAAGAATACTTGAATTTTGTTCTTAATTTCCTTTTTGACCCTTTCATCATTCAGGACTATGTTGTTTAATACCCACGAATCGTGTAGTTAGTAGATCTCCTTTACTGCTGATTTTAAGCTTTACTGCATTATGTTCTGATAGAATGCATGGAATTATTTCCATTTCTTTGTATTTGCTGAGGGTTGTTTTGTGTCCCAGTATGTGGTTAATTTTAGAGACACTTGGCTGGGCTGTTGCATAGAAAGTGTATTCTTCGATGCTCGGGTCCAGTGTTCTGCAGATGTCTGTTAGTTCCATTTGATGCAAAATGTCATTTAATTCAGATGTTTCTCAGCTGGGCTGCAGGTTCATGGTGGTGACAGACAGGCATGATGCCGGTCCACGTGAGGGCCGGCCAGTCTCAGCTCCGCCTTTCCTCAGCTGTCACCCTCATGATAGCACCGCACTGAGTTCCAGTTTCATGTGTCAGGTGGTATTTCAGGGGTGTCACATGTAAATCCCTGCAGGATGTGAACCTTCAGGGTGCTTTCTAAATAGCCCAGAATCGGTCAATCCCAGTTTCGTAATGCAGGCTTCTTCCTCAGTCCCAAAGGTCTGTATCTCAGGGTCCCAGAGAGGGAAGTTAGATTTGGGTTGAACACTCTAAATCCAGCTTCCTTCCCCAGGGGCACGGTCTGGATCTGCACAGAGCAAGATGCTGAGTGGAGTCAGAGGCTTCGTGCTGGGGCTGCTCTTCCTTGGGGTGAGGCTGTTCGTCTACTTCAGGAACCTGAAAGGTGAGGAGCCCAGGGGTGGCCAGGACTCTCCACAGACATTGCTGGGGAAAGGATGTGGCTTTGTCCTGAGGGTGTCTATGGCCCTTTGTGGAGACATTGTTTCCTCAAGTGGCCTCGGATTCCAAGGGACCCCTGCTATCAGAGGTCTACAGTCACTAGGCTAAAACCTCCAGAGCTGTGGCAAATAGAGAAAGGTGAACTGTTAAGGAAATCGTGACTTGAAACCTTGGAAACTAAGGAAGAAGGAAGGAGGAGCCACTAGGCCCTGGATTTGTGTGACGGAAGATTTCTGAGCCTCGTGCTGTCAGCCTGTGTCCCGTCTGCCCTGGCTGCTGTGGGTTGTGGAGAGAGAGGGGTCTCAGGAGTGGACAGAAGCTCAGGACATTGTGTCTGGAGACAGATCTGCTGGGTGTTTTTAAGTATCTCTCTCCTTCTCTCTTTCCAGGACATCTGGCCCTCAGCCAACAGGTAACGTCCTTCCATCCTCTCTCACAGATCTGCTGTCCCTCCAGCACAGGGCAGAGGTGACAAGGCCCTAGGCAGACGCACTGGGGAGGCTCAGACCCTGGCCGGGCACTCTGCACCGAGCCTCGCTCCCTGCGCTGAATGAAGGGCCTGGGCTCCGAGGCAGCACTGACTGGGCTGGAGAAGCTTCTCTCCTCCCCCGACTGTGCTGCCAGGAGAGGCCTGGGATGGTGCGGAAGCCATGGCGGGGTCGGTCTGGACACCCCGTCCCTGTGCTCTGCAGGACTCCTGAGCTGAGGTGAGGGGAGATGCTGAAGGAAGGACTCTGGCCGGAGTCTCCACGTCATGAAAACGCTCCTGTGGGCCCTGTTCTTCCACAGGGTCAGGGCTTTCCAGGACCCGGCTCCTCCTGGCTCTGGACACTCACAGAACATGGACTCCCTGCAGGCTGTTCAGCCCTGCCCTGCCCTGGAAGCCCCAGGACAGAGGAACCTTCTTGTTGTCTGTCCTGGTCCCTGTGTCTGGTGCATCTGAACCCATCTGAGTCATAGCATTTCGTTTTGGTTTTCCCAAATAAATTGGGAATGAAAAAATCAAGTTCTTCATATAATTTCAAGGGAAGGAATAGAAAAGAGGAAGGATTTCATCCTAAGACATTGTTCCCACGTGATACACATTACAGATAATATAATAGAAACATTTTTACATATAATTTTTCTTGTCAATTAAAATTTTTTTAGTAATTGGATTAAATTTTAAAAGACAATATAAAAATCACAACAGACTTATAATAATTGAAACCAGAGCTGGGCATGGTGGTGCCTGCCTTCAATCCCAGCATTCAGGAGGAAGAGACAGGTGGATCTCTGTGAGTTCAAGTCCAGCCTAGTCCATGTAGTGAGTTCCAGGTCAGCTGGGGCTACAGGGAGACCCCATCTCAAAAAGACCAAAATAATAATAATAATAATAATAATAATAATAATAATAACTGAAACCAATACAACTGAAGTGTTCAAGTGCTGAGTTGGAAACCCCGATCCAGTTCTGTATCAGATTCTGTCATCGTGTGGCTGTAAGCACAGATCTGGGTGCATCTACAGCCCACACACCTATCAGTTTGTTCTTATAAAGCAGTTGGATGGGATCCAGGGAAAGGCATGTGAACTGATCAGAAGCTGGAAGGTTCTGCTCTCGGGTTCCATCTGAAGAGTCACGTTCAACTGCAGTTCCAGTGAAAAGGAAACAGCTGAGCAGTTTATTTCCGAACACTCCCCATGTAAGCACTGTTCCCCCCTGACAGAGACAGCACTTCCTTTCAAGGAGATTCAGGATTTGTGCTGTGGTGGTCTCAGCTATGCTTCAGTCCAGCAAAGCAGGGTCTCTTCCTGGAATGTGATAAGGGGGTCTCGTCTGTTCTGTTTGGTTCCAAGATTGCACATTGTCTCTGGTTTATTTTCCCTCTGATGAAAAATGATGCTTAATAAAATTCTGGTGCGGATATTTCTGCTTAGAAGAGCAGGGAATCCAATCCAATGGTCTCTCTTGTTCCTTATCCCAGGAGGCGCTGGGTTAAGGTGGGGTGTCTCCAGGCTGCTCAGCTGAGCAGTCGTCCTGGAACTCAGGGCTCATGGCTCTGTCACTCTGAGTTTCCTGGGAAGGCGGAAGGACCTTGTGGCAGCATCAGTCTCGAATAGCACTGAGTTTCAGATACCCTTGAGTTGCTGGTGGTTTTCAGTCAATTTCCTCATGAAGAATATGGATTCTGGAACAGATATCCTAAATAATCTTGAGTCTTTTTATAGAACATGTTGAGGCACTGGAAGTCTGTCTCAGTGGGTAAAACATTTGTCTTAAAAGCATGAAGTCATGAGTTCGAGTCCCAGGACCCTTATAAAAATGGGTTTGATAGCACAAGCTCATTACCCCAGACCTGGGGAGGCTGAGACAGATGTACCCCTGGGACATCATGGCTAGTACGTCAAACTTGATTCATGACATTCAGACCAATGAAGAGACTGTGTCTCAAAGGAGGTGAATGATGTTCCTGAGGATGACACTTGAAGTTGTCCTCCGGTGTCCACACACATTCACACACACATGTACATCCACATGCAAACACACAAGTGTTAAATAAACGTTGAATATTAAGTGTTAGTAATTAAGTACAACAAAACGAACCAAAAAATGTTATTTTTAAAAATAACATGAATTAAAGTAACAGTAAAATGAACTTTGATAGCTAAGTGAGGAAAATATTCTTCCCAGGGAAATTTTATAGAAAAAACCCTCATAGGGGCCACTGAGATGGCCAGATAAGTCAAAGCACTTGCTGTGCAAGCCCAACTTCCTGAGTCTGATCCCTGGAACCTGTGTAAAGGTGGAAGGACAGAACCACCTTCCAAAGTTGTTGTCCTCTGATCACACACAGGCTGGACTGGTTTGTTTCTTGTCAACTTGTCACAAGCAGGAGACAGCTGGGAAGAGGGGCTTCCTCCATCACACTGGCTAGTGGGCGTGTCTTCGGGGCATTTTCTTGACTTCTAATTGATATAAGGGTGCTGTCTTAGGGAGTTTCTCTTTTGTTATGATAAAAACACTGACCAACCCCAACTTGGGGAGGAAAGGGTTTATTTAGCTCACATCTCCCGGCCACAGTTCATCACTGAGGGAGCCTAAGGTAGGAACTCAGGGCAGGAACCTGGAGGCAGGAGCACAGGCCACGGAGGAACGCTCCTTGCTGGCCTGTTCTCCTGTCCCGTGCACAGCCTGCTTCCTTATACGATTCAGAACTATCTGCCCAGGGGTGGCACCACCCACAGTGGGCTGGACCCTCCCACAGCATTCAACAGTTAAACACCCCACAGACGGCCACAGGCCAGTCCAATGGAGGCAATTCCCCAGCTGAGGCTCCCGCTACCCAGTGTGTCAAGTTGACAACTAGAGCATCCAGTACTAGAACTATCCCTGGGCAGGCGGGTCTGCGCAGTGTGAGGAGATGGCTGAGCAAGCCCGGGAAGCGAGCCAGCCGGGGTCGCCTCTGCTTCAGTTCCTGCCTCAGGTTCCTGCTTGAACCCCCCCGCCCCCAGCTGGACTGTGACCTGGATGTGTAAGAAAAATAAACCCTTTCCTCCCCAAGTTGGTTTTATCACAAAAACAGACTGCAAACTAAGACACACCCCATGGCACCGTGTGCCCAGACATGCACATCATACTACACACACACACACACACACATAAAAATAAAATTTGAAAAGGGTGAAAATGAGAGATTAGCTTTGTAAGATGCTGAAACCACATCTGTTTCCCTGTACATGTAGGCATGTGTGTGTGTGCACACGTACGCATGTACGTGTGAGGGTCAAATGCGGACATCAGGCATCATCTTCCATAGCTCTCCGCCTAAGTTTTTGAGACCTAGTATCTCACTGAACCTGGACCCAGAATCGTACTGACTCAGCGTGGCTGGCCTCTGGTCTTCAAGATCCTCCTGTCTCTGCCTCCCCAGCGGTGGGATCAACAGTGCACACCAACAGTGAAATTCGAAACATGAAACTCCAACAGTGATGTGTTAGAGTATCGGCCCTCCGAAATTTGGAAAATATGGTCATTTATTTTAAATCAAGAAGCTGAAAAAGACTCTGGAATGGATTCCCTGTTCTCTGAGGGTAGTCTCTGAAGGTGGTCTCTGAGGGTGTTCTCTGAGGGTGTTCTCTGAGGGTGGTCTCTGAAGGTGGTCTCTGAAGGTGGTCTCTGAGGGTGTTTTCTGAGGGTGGTCTCTGAGGGTGGTCTCTGAGGGTGTTCTCTGAGGGTGGTCTCTGAGGGTGTTCTCTGAGGGTGGTCTCTGAGGGTGGTCTCTGAGGGTGGTCCTCTGAGGGTGGTCTCTGAGGGTGGTCTCTGAGGGTGGTCCTCTGAGGGTGTTCTCTGAGGGTGGTCTCTGAGGGTGGTCTCTGAAGGTGGTCTCTGAGGGTGTTTTCTGAGGGTGGTCTCTGAGGGTGGTCTCTGAGGGTGGTCTCTGAGGGTGGTCTCTGGATACTTGCATGTCACATGAACTGACTCAGTGTGTAACAGGGTAGGAGTTTACACTCTAGACGGTCTCAATAGTGTGGTGCATGAAAGGTGGAAGAGAAACGTTGTGGCTTTAAACAGAGGACAGATGAGGTGTGGGCCAGCCATTTCAGGGAATAAGAATTAGTCACTAAATGAATGAGCTGGAATAGAGTCGCCAAAACAGAAAGGCCATCAATCAGGGCCAGTTAAGGCAGAAAATTAAGGAGACCATTGACCACCATGAAAAGAGTGTGTAAACTCAATCAAATCCCTAACTGGAAGAACTCTGATTTCTACATAGTTCAGAAAAATGTTAGTCCAATGAAATCTAAAGCCTCTAAATTTCAGAAACGGACATGTTATACTTAGAAGGGTGACCAGGGTCAAGCGTCCACTCTCCCTGGAGCACCTGCTGATCTTGACAGGGGTGGAACTTGGGGACAGGAACAGAAACAGAGACTGAGCTACAGCACAGACAAATTAGTGACAGTCTAACAGTTCTGCTGATCGTGCAGTGAGATCTACAGAGAACCCCTGTACAGCATCTGCCTATCCCCCCGACAGCTGAGGACCTCTCTAGACCCTTGGCCTAGTCCATGACGGAGGTGTGGGAACTTGGAAGATATTAATAGCCAAAAGGCAGAAAAAACAAGTATCGATGATCTTATCAAACTGACTTAAATATTGCTGACTTCAAATAACTACAGAACATAAATTATTTTACACTGGTCAAAACCGTAATCAGAAGTGGGACACACTATGGCCGTAACCTGCTCTCAACGTTGAGGAGATGGAAGGAATACAAGGTATAATCTCTGGCCACAGTCTCATCAAGTTACAAACCCATAAGACTGAGAAGTTCAGCTGTGTGTGGTGCACACCCATTTAATCCCAGCACTCGGGAGGCAGAGGCAGGTGGATCTCTGTGATATCAAGGCCAGCCTGGTCTACTTAATGAGTTCCAGGCCCGCTGGGGCTACAGGAAGACCCAGTCTTAAAAGAAGACTTAATAAATAAATAAATATGCAAAATAAACTGATGACATATCACGACTTCTCAAAAAAATTGAGAGCTTCTTCTGTATTATTGCAAGTGTAGTGATACACATTTAGTTAATTTACTGTCTTCAAATAGAAAATCAAGAGTGCCGGAAGGGAAACTGACCTATGACCCACGGGGGTCTGCCAGGGGATCCCGCACCTTCCATGAGACAGCGAGTGCACATGGGCGAGGACGTCTATGTGGCCGCTTCTCCTGGACTGTGTAGGGGATGACCTCACAATGACTAACAGAAATGAGATCGTCTTTGAGATGAATGACTGTTTCTTTTCGAGTTTGTCAGAACATGGTGATTCAGTCACTTCTGGCCCCACTTAACTTCTGGCAACACCATCAAGGAGACGTGCTAAGTGCACAGGCACACGAGGTGGGGGAGGCCATTGAAGGGCAGGCGCTCACCCCTCCCCCACACACCTTGAGGAGCTTTTGTTAAACATCAAAGTTGATTTTATTTAGGTAAAATGTTGTTAATATGAGTAAGTACTGCTAATTTATGTTCTTGGAAACGTATTCACCAACTAGGAAAGACTGTCACTGAGTACTGGAAAACTTGATTACTTTCTTATGTATCAAAAAGCTTTTATTTTACTTTTTCTCAAGGCATCAAGCTATGGTAGATAACCGAGAGCCGGGGCAATAGCCAGTATTATTTGTGGGTTTATTGGACCCTTGATCAACAGCTTCGAAATAGGGAGTCCATTCCTCACACTGGGGTTTTTCTTTGCTAACCTACATTGTCCAGTAGGGGCAGTGATGTCCCCCAATTATACAGTAACTGTATTGTCCAATAGGGGCAATGCCCCCCTATTATATGGCAGCTCCTTCTGATGTCTTTTTATTTTGTATGTGTGTACCTTAAGAAGCTTCTTTAGTGGTAGGCTTCCATATGAATTTTTCTAAAGGCCTTTAACGTTACTCCACCCCCCTTAACTCTCTCCCCCCTTCCCCTCACATTCCTTACTCCATTTATCTCTTCCTACTCCAGTGTGGCCTAGCCACTAAACTCCCCTGTGGCCTAGCCACTAAAGGTTCAGGCTCACAACCAAAAAAGATAAAGAAGAACTTTTAATGAAAGAAATTGCAGATTTTAGAAGAGGACCCTCATCCTGAATTTCTAACCAGCAACTGATGATGTTGCTCATATCTGATTCTGATTGGTCGCAGCCCTGAGATCACCCAGTCTAGCACCAGGATAGTGAATACCTGGGTTGTTCTTGTTACTTGGGATGTGGATCGAGGGGACTGCTTCCACAGACTCAGATGACCATTCTCCCCTCTCCTCAGCATGGTGTGTCCGTGGCTCTCCGGAGGCCCCTGCCTGGCAGCTCTGACTGGGATACTGATGGTACTGAACTCCTCCGTGGCTTTGGTCAGGGAAACCCGACGTAAGTGCACACCTGAGGTGTTGAACTTCCAAGGGTCAGGGAAGGAAGGGAGCTAACGTCCTCACTTTGCCCAGGCTCAGGCTGCGTTCTTTAAACCTTGTGATACTTTCTTCAGTGACCCCCACCGCCCTGTCCCCACTGTCCTCATATGAAATCCAAACTGTTCTCCCCACAAACAGAAGCCTGCATGATTATGTTGTCTCGTTGTGTGAAAGATCCCCCCACCCCCAGCATGCAAGCCTTTGCTTTTCAAGTTTCGGCGTAGTCTCCAGTCATAGGTCATATTCCCTTAGGGCCCCTGAGAGAATTTATAAATAATGATGTAAGTGAATCCTCTATAAGTTCTTATCTCCATCATGTTGAATATGATAGACATGGACATTTCTCCTTAAAAACAGCTGTTTCTATTCTGTTTTATGGCTATTTCTGTTGTTTTAAGTTTTAAAAGTCAAACATTGAACTAATGCAAAGTTTCTCTGAAAGCGTCTCAGAGCATTAAAAGGAACAGGAGGGTCTGGTCCAGAAGATCCTGGGTTCTGTCTCCGAGGGGCCGTGAGGCCGCTGCCTCTGCAGCGTGTGAGGCCGAACCTGAGCCACCACCTTCCTTTCTGCTTAAACTTCGGTGCTTTCCAAGCCCAGATCCCTGTGTGGAGAAGCTTTGCTGGTTTCTGGGTTATCCTTCCCCTTCTCCTTGATGAGCACCTGCAGATAAGGACAGAAGCTCTTCACATGTGTCATGGCGGACGGGCAGCTAGGACTGTTCTTGAGTGTCCTAAGCACCCTCAGATGTCTATTTTATGCTTGTGTTTTGAACGTATATGTGCTGTCACTGTCTTCTACATGTCCACACTCTCTGACACGAGATCAAAGTATTTTGAATAAAGCATGAGATATGTTTTTGTGATTCCACTTACAACTTCAGGTATACTAGAAGACACAGTAAGTGGGTCTCATTATGGCATTTTCATAACTTTTATTTGCTCATCTCTGTCCTCCTCTCCTCCCTGTCCTCTTGTCCCCTGGCCCCTGGTGGCTCTGTAAACCTGGACCGGGTTAGTTCATTTCTTGTGTGTTTTGAACATGTCTGTACCTTGATATTTCCCTTCGTAGCCTATGTCCTCTGGGTTGAGCTTATGACAGCCGATCGACTTCGTTGTCTGTCTCACGGTCCCCTTTCTGTTTTCCTTATTTAGATCTATACACTGCACACAAACATACTCACATATGTAAATGTCAAATTAGGGTCTGCATATGAGAGAAACATCTGTATTTGTCTTTGCTCAGTGTAATAACACGCCAGCTTTCCTTCCATTTTCCGAAAGATGTTCTTGTTTCACTTTGTTCTTTTAAATATATTTTCTTTATTCTTTGACAACTTGATACACACACACACACACACACACACACACACACACACACACATATATATATATGTTTTTTTCTTCGTGGCTGCATCAAACTCCCATGTACTGCGCTTTCATCACTCACATATCTATTTATGGACATCTGGGCTGGCTCCAGGTCCTTGCTAGTGTGAATGAGCCATTGACAGGGGTGAACAAGTATCCCTGATGTGAGATCCAAAGTCTCCTGTGTATAAGGCCAGGAGTGGCCTGGCTGGGTCAAACCGTAGTTCTGCCTTTACCTTTTTTCCTGAGAGTCCTCCACACCGATTTCCATAGCAGCTGCGCCAGCTGACACCACCACATCCTTCCCAGAACTTGTTGTGATTTGGTTTGTAATGTTCTCTGACTGGGTGAGATGGAATCTTAAAATAGTTTTAACTTCCATGCATCTGTTGGCTAATGGTACTGAGTACTTTAAAATATTTACTGGTCGCATGAGAGTCTTCATTTGAGAATTCCCTGCTCGTCTCACTGTTATTCAGTTACTTTCAGAAGCTTTGGTTTTTGTTTGACTTTTTGCTAATCTTTATGTAGTCTCTAGAGTAACACACCTTTTAGGCATCTTTAACTTTACTTCCGATCAGGGCTCTTGTGACCGTTATCATACCCAAGTTCTCCTTTGGGCTCAAATCAGTAAGCACTTGATTCTCTCCTATTGGGCATCATGAATTATTTTCAAGAAATCTGATTCCAGTCTAGAGCTGTTTCTCCAGCAAAATAGGTTGGTTCAACACCAAGGTTTTTGTTGATTGATGTATTGGTAAATTTCTCAACGGAGCTCACAGCTGCTCCATAGTTACTTACCACTTTTCAGCGGGAGTTCTGAGACGCCCCCCACGGTTCTGAGCAGATCTCACTCCCATTCCCACCGGGGACGTCTGGTGAATGACCTGCGCCAACACTCCAATAGCGCTGGGGCTGAAAACGTTGGTTTGGATTATTCTGTTTCTACAAATTTTAGACTCAGAATATCTTCATAAATACTCCTCTCCAATCCATTTCTTTTTAAAACTTGTCTTGTTAGAAAGCAAACAAACCTAAACTTGAAAGTTACACAAAATTCCCACTTTGTGGGTCCATTCAGCCAGTGTGTGCTCAGAAGCTTCACTTCTGGGCATGTTAGGTCACTTGATAGCTTTCAGTATTTCACAAGTTCTTGGTCTTTCTGTTCACTTTCAGCAACTGTCTTTAAAAGCCACGCACAGCAAGATGGCCATAGGTAATTTTCAGCAAGATTTTCAGAAATTTTATGCAGCTACTGTGAATTCTATGTGAGTCACAACCTCAGGTGTCTTGACTGATTTGAGTCAGTACCTAAGCCTCTTGCAAAACATTTTCTGAGTTTAATTAAAATAAAAATGGAAAAATGAATGCGTTTTTGGCATGGGGACCTCCACCTTCCCCACCTCTATCTATTGAAACAACAGAATCAGCTGTCACAACTGACCCAGCAGAACTCTCATATGGTTTATTGAATTTTCTGAATTAGTAAATTCAGATAAGAGACTGTGATTGAGTATGAGTAACACCATTTTTAAAATTTTTATTTATTATTTTTATGTGTATGAGTGTATTGCCTGCGCGTGTGTAAGTGCACCCTGCCATGCAATGCCAGCAGAGGTCAGAAGAGGGCGTCAGATCCCCTGGAACTGGAGTTACACACGTTGTTAGCCACCACGTGAATGCTGGGATTCAAACCCAGGTCTTCTTCAAGAACAGCCAGCTATCTTAACCACGGAGCCACCTCTCCAGCCCCGTGAAATGTAATTTAAATTTCCTTAAACATCTTCAGTAGTTCTCTATTAGTAAAAATCCGAAGTTTGCATCAACTCCAAGCCTTGCGGTGTGGGGTGCCTCGTAACCTGCAGCCCTGTCTTACCCGCCTTCCCTCCCCTTCTGTGCTCTGATGTCCTGTTTTCTTGAAGTTCATCAGTTCTGTCAAGCCTCTGCGCACCGTACATGTTACCTGAAATGTGCTTCCTTCCCCCAAACATATGCAGCCACCACCCTCTTCCTCTGGCGGAGACCAACTGGCCATCCATGACACACCTTAACTGTCACTCCCCAGAGTCCTTCTCTGGTCCCTCCTGCTGTCACCTTTCTGCTGCTTCTGCCACTCTAACCCCGCCCTTCTCTTCCGACACTTCACGTTCCCGTGTTATTTCTTGGGCGTTTTACTTTGCTCTTCACGTTCACAGTTTCAGTTTTATGCTCCAGGAGTTGAGGGAAAGGCTTATTTTTCCCCCTTTGATTTCCTAAAGGCATCACATTCCTGGCTCATGGTCATCACTAAGGAGCTTTTTACAGAATATTCTAGAAGGGTGCTGGTTTAGGAAAAGGGCGAAGAGGTTTAAGCATGAGAGGTGGGAGTGGGGTCTTTCAGGCTGAGGGCAGGAGATGGTGCAGGCGGAGGTGAGGGCAGATTTAACCAGTTACTGTGTGGGGGTCTCCAGCTAGCGCCCAGGCAGAGCAAGCCCCTCAGGGGCCCTCTGCCTCTGGAATCCGAAAGACACATCTGTTGGGTGCTGATCTTTGGGGAAGTGGCCTGAGTAAAAGTGTCACATCAGTCTCTTCTAGTGGCCTGTGACAGCATTGTTCTGTTCTCTAGTTTTAACTCCAAATGGTTATTTTTCTCCTTTGGAATTGTTGAGTGAGCAGCAACATTTTCATTCTGATTGAGCAGTGGTTTTTTTTGTCGGGCTCGTGTACACGTGTGTGCATGTGTACATGTGTGTGCATGTGTGCATGTGAAGAAAGAGGGCAACTCCCCAGGATCCATTGCTCAGGTGTTGTGCATCATTTCTTTCAGAGACAGGGACTCTGATTGTTTTGGAGCTCATAAAGCAGAGTAGGCCAGGCCAGCTGCCGGCGAGATGCCTCGACCCTCTACTTCTGCCTCTCCAGCACTCTGCGATTTCAAGCCTGGGCAACTTGGCCCAGCTTTTCTTTTCCTGAGTGCTCTGAATATTGCATTCAGGTCCTACCTTGAGCTACCACCTGAGTCCAGGGTAGACTTATTCTTAACCAATAAATCATAGGAGACGAGGGAGAGGGTGTGGCCAAACATCTTCTCCACCCATTTGGGATCTGGAGGTCGCAGACACATGTTAAAGAAATGAGGGGTGGCGGTGGGTTAATAAACGTAAGGAATGATCCTTCCCTTTCTGCGAATGGGGAAGATTTTCCCAGAATCTGGGCATCATGTCTTTTCCCTTCTTCTATGGACATTGTCAACTGTCCTGCTTTCTATCTCTGTCTCGTGTATGTGTGTGTGTGTGTGTGTGTGTGTGTGTGTGTGTGTGTGTGTCAGGGCACAGAGGGATCACACGAGCTCAGAGGTGGTCTGGGGCACTCTTACATCCAGCCTGTTTTGGAGCTGAAGAGGACTTGTGGGATTCAGGTGCCTTGTCATGGAGGTAGAAGACTAGGCTAGAGTGACCACTCCTGTCTCCACAGCACGTTTCTTGCATCAGATTAAATGTGAGTGTCATTTCTCCAACGGGACTGAGCGGGTTCGGTTCGTGGAGCGACACATCTATAACCAGGAGGAACACCTGCGCTTTGACAGCGACCTAGGCGAGTACCTCGCAGTAACTGAGCTGGGGCGGTTTCAAGCCGAGTACTGGAACAGCCAGAAGGACTTGCTGGAGCAGACCCGGGGCGAGGTGGAGACGTACTGCAGATTCAACTACGGGATCCTAAAGATGTTGTCTGACCAGCAGACAGGTGAGAAACGGGGAGGGGCTACCATCTAGGGGGCTCGATTGGGTTCATTTCCCCTGCCAGTTCAGGAAGTGAAAAGCAAGAGAATGATGGACACAGGAGATTCAACAGGAAACAAGATAGGGAGGGAGGGAGGGAGGGAGGGAGAGAGAGAGAGACAGAGAGAGAGAGAGAGTGTGTCTCCACAGGAGACAGGATTGGAGGATTGATGGGGAGGGGAAGGAGAAGCCTTCAAGTTCCTCAGAGAGGGGATTTCTGTTTATAGATTTCCAGCAAGCGACTGCAGGTGTCACAGCATGTGATTAAACCTGGCCTGTCTTACCGACCCCAGGCAAGACACTTAAAGTGAAACTTAAAGGGAAAAGGACTGGGCTTGCTCGATCCTGTTCAAGTCCCAACATCAAGCTCTAACAGTTCCCTTTGTGGTTTCTGAATTGTGGCCTTCTGTCCACAGAAATACCCAACCAGGGAGGATCACTCTGTGCTCCTGACTTATTCTCACCTCCTTCCCCCTAGAAAAGCCCCAGGTCACCGTGTACCCCGCCAAGACCCAGCGCCTGCAGCACCACAACCTCCTGGTCTGCGCTGTGAGTGGTTTCTACCCTGAGCACATTGAAGTCACATGGTTCCGCAATGGCCAGGAGGAGAAGGCTGGGGTCGTGTCCACAGACCGGATCTCCAATGGAGACTGGACCTACCAGACCCTGGTGATGCTGGAGACAGTTCCTCAGACTGGAGACGTTTACACCTGCCGGGTGCAGCACGCCAGCCTGCCCAGCCCTGTCACAGTGGAGTGGAGTGAGTGGGGAGCTCCCTGACGCTGTGTGTTCTCTCCCACGGGAAGGGGCGTGCTTACCCTGAGTGTCAGCCTTCTCTCCCCACACAGTTTTCATGTGTTGTGTTTCGACTCCTTCAGTGTGGCTCCCTGGGTAGCCTGTGATGTGTCGACACACACCTCCGCCCCTGGGAAGCAGTTTTGCCCACCAGACACTCCTGTGGGCCTTCCAGTGACGTCACAGGCCCTGGTCACTGGCTTGGCCCTGGCTGCAGCCTCTGGGCTTGTGTTTCTCAGCTGGGCTGCAGCTTCATGATGGTGACAGACAGGCACGATGCTGGGTCACGTCGGACGTAAGGGACGGCCACTCTCAGCTCCGCCTTTCCTCAGCTGTCATCCTCATGACAGCACCGCACTGAGTTCCAGTTTCATGTGTCAGGTGGTATTTCAGGGGCGTCAGGCATAAATCTCTTCTTCACGTGTGAACCTCAGTGTTAGAATATTTTCTAAATATTACCCCAGGAGTGGTCAATCCCAGCTCGGGCCCAAGGCTCTGAATCTCAGGGACCAGAGACAGAAGCTAAGTTTGAGTTGATTACTCTAAACTTGTATTCTTTTCTCAGGGGCGCAGTTTGGATCTGCACAGAGCAAGATGCTGAGTGGAGTCGGGGGCTTCGTGCTGGGGCTGCTTTTTCTTGGGGTGGGACTGCTCATCTACTTCAGGAATCTGGAAGGTAAGGAGCCTGGGTTACAGATAAGAGAAAGATTAACCAGCCTAGAGCCAACAGATCAAGAAATAACACAAGAGAACAGAAGCCCTTGTGCACTGGATTTGTGCCAGAGCCTCCTGCTGTCAGCCTCTGCCCCTGTCCACCCTGGTTTTGTGTATTGAGGTGTTAGAGGAATCTCAGGGGTCAAGATCAGAGTCGGGATATTGTGTCTGGTCAGATCTGCCTCAGAGTCTTTAATATCTCTCTCTTTTTCTCTTTCCAGGACATCTGGCCCTCAGCCAACAGGTAACATCCTTCCATCCTCTCTCACAGATCTGCTGTCCCTCCAGCACAGGGCAGAGGTGACAAGGCCCTAGGCAGACACACTGGGGAGGTTCAGACCCTGGCCGGTCACTCTGCACCGAGCCTCGCTCCCTGCGCTGAATGAAGGGCCTGGGCTCCGAGGCAGCGCTGACTGGGCTGGAGAAGCTTCTCTCCTCCCCCGACTGTGCTGCCAGGAGAGGCCTGGGATGGTGCGGAAGCCATGGCGGGGTCGGTCTGGACACCCCGTCCCTGTGCTCTGCAGGACTCCTGAGCTGAGGTGAGGGGAGACGCTGAAGGAAGGACGCTGGCTGGTGTCTCCACGTCATGAAAACGCTCCTGTGGGCCCTGTTCTTCCACAGGGTCAGGGCTTTCCAGGACCCGGCTCCTCCTGGCTCTGGACACTCACGGAACATGGACTCCCTGCAGGCTGTTCATCCTGCCCTGCCCTGGAAGCCCCAGGACAGAGGAACCTTCTCGTCGTCTGTCCTGGTCCCTGTGTTCAGCCGTCACAGTGTCTGGTGCATCTGAACCGTCTGAGTCATAGCATTTCATTATGTTTTTCTCAAAGAATCCAGGAATAAAAATCACCTTCTTTGCATAGTTTCAAGGGGAATAAAGAAAGAAGAGGACAGATTTCATCACAAGACCCTCTTCATACACTCTCGGCATATTAAATACTTGAATTTGTATACTTTTTTCAAATAAAGTATTTTTATGAATTGGATTAAGTTTTAAAATACCAGATAAAATCAGAATAGACTTATAGTCTTAAACATGACACAAAACACTAGCGTGGGTGAGTTAGAAGAATGAATTAGATTTCACACTGGGTCTTTTCATTTGCAGCTATGATTACAAATCTGGTATGGATTTGCGGCCTGCACACTCCTTCAGTTTGCCCTTATAAAGCAGTGGTGTGGGTTCAGAGAAACGTGAGTGAACTGGTTGAAAGCTGGGAGGCTTTGCTCTTGGGTCCAGCTGAAGACTCAATTTCAAATATTATTCAGGTGAAAAGAAAACACTTTGGAGGCTTATTTCATAATAATATTTCCTGGAACACAGCTCTATGCTCTTAGAAATAGCTCGTATTTTTAAGAAAATTCAGAGTTTCTATATGATGAGCTCCAGTTATGTTTCAGGTTTGAGAATCAGGGTTTCTTGTGGGAGTTTGATAATAGGGCCGCATCTATTTGATTCCAAGGTTGTACACTAACTCTGACTTTGTTCCCTTGAACGAAAAGTTATTTCTTCCATTTATTTGAGATACTGATGTGACATTATAAGGTTTTCCATCATATTCCCAAGGAATCTAATCTGACCAACACATGGGTGTGCACACACACAAGCACATTAAGAACGCATTGAATGTGAAATGTTAGCAAGTAGTCAAGGACAACACACAAAACCCCAAAACCCAACAAAGTGATTGTTTTCAAAACTTAGTACATTTATAGTTTTCTTAAGAAAGTGTTTCCCCAGGAAAACTTTATAGAAAGAAAACAGGAGGTGGATGGCTAACTTTGTAATACAGAAAAACAGTTTACACATAGAATTTTCTTTGGGGTGTGTGTGCATAGGTGCGCATATATGTGGAGGCCAGACGTGATGAGGTCTTCAGACTTGCCCAACAAGCATTTTACTAATGGGATCACCTTCAAGTGACTAATGTTCATTTTTTTTAACTAAAGGAGTCTGAGAGAGGCTATCAAGAAGATACAAAGAAAATGAATTACATAAAACTACACATCTCTTTCCATGGGGAAGAAGAATAGATGTAAATTAAATATATGAAGATCTGGAAATCTTTGATAAACATGAGGCAGATGTTGATCTGGAGTCCGTAGTATGTGAAATTCCTAAATCATCAATAAATGAATGAACGAACAAAACTCCAACGGAAAAGCTGGTGAAGGATGATAGATTGGTGATTGACAAGAACATTGCAACAGGAAATAATGTAATGTTAGCTCAAACATCAATAGTCAAAACCATGGAGCAATGTGTCAAGGTATCAGCACTTCCAAATTTGGAAAATATAGCCATTCATAGATTAAGGACTTAAATGAGACTCTGGGATGGATTCTCTTGCTCTCCACAAGGTGATCTCTGGTACTGTATGTGGCAATGTGACATAAATTGACCCAATGGGTGGCTGGAGAGGGATTTACACTTTAGATAGTTTCACATTTGTGGCTCATGAAGAATTAAGGGAAAATGAAGATTGTAGCTCAGACAGAGAGCAGATGAGTCATGGTCTGGCCGTTAGAGGAAATTGGAGTCAAAGGAGGCTTTTGATGAATGAATTAGAACCACCATGGGGTAGAGTCAAAACAAGAAGCCACAGTGTCAGTCAAGACAGAAAATTAGTGGAGAAGAAGGAGGACAAAGAGGGGAATGAATTATAGGGATGGGTGGGAAAAATCTTATTCTCACGTAGTTCATAGAGCTGCCAAGGCGATGAAATCCTCCAAATTTCACACATAGACACGTCCTGCTGAGACAAGTGAGCAGGGCCAAGCGTCCACTCTCCTTTGGGTCGTCTGCTGAATCTTAACAGGGGTAGAACTTGGGGACAGAGACAGAGATGGTGCTGGATAAAAAAGCAAAGTTGTAATGGCCCTGTGGGGCTGTGTGGTGTGAGCTACAGACTCCCTGATGACAGGGCTGCCTGGTGTGAGCCATAGACTCCCTGAGTACAGAGCTGGGTGGTGAGATGTGTGGCTCTGAGTAAAATACATGCTTATATTTCCCTGAAGGCCAAGTGCCTGTCCAGAGCATTTGCTGAATCCATGGTGGTGGCATGGGAGCTTGGGAGACAGACAGAAGATGGACACACACATACGCACACACGCACACACGCACACACACGCACACACACACACACACACACACTGATACCAAAGAACTCCACTAGTTCATTACAAACCGGTATTGACCATCGTGACTGAAATGGAATTTCTAACTGACTTAAATGTTAATGACATCCAGTACCTATGGAATACATATTATTTCACTCTGACCAAAACTTCCTCAATGATGGAACACACCATGGCCACAAACTTACTCCCAATAATGTTGAAATGATGAAAATCATAGAAAATATGTTCTCTAACCACAATCTTATCAAATAAATCATAAGTCCATAGTTTTGAGAAAGTCATCAGTATTTTTGCATATGAAATAACCCTTCTAAATAACTGATTTTTCAAATAGCAAATCGAGATGAAAATAAGCAAATGGTCTAAGACAAAAGAATTCTAAAGTATTGGGTTGAAAACCTGATATCAACTTGACACATCTGGGAAGAGGGACCCTTATTTAGGGACGTTCCTCTATCAGGCTGGCCTGAGAACATGTCATGAGGCCTTTTCCTGATTGTTGAGTGATGTGAGAGGGCCCAGCCCACTGGAGAGGTAGAGACAGGAGGATCCCTGTGGCTCGCTGGTCAGTCAGTATAGCTGATCGATGAGTTCAGGTTCAGTGAGACCCTGTCTCAAAAAATTAACCAGATGGAACTGAGAGATGGCTCAGCACTTAAAAGCACTGGCTGCTCTTGAAGAGGACCCAAGCTCCTCTCCAACACCCACATGGTAACCAACCAATAACCATCCATAACTCCAGTTTCAGGGGCTTCACTACCAGCTTCTGGCCTCTATAGGCATCACACACGCACGTGATGTGCTTACATACAGGTAAAACACTCCTACAAATAAAATAAAAATAAAATATGATAAAGAATTTGGGAGGACGCTTCTTCCTGGCTCCTGGACTGGAATCTTCAGGGTGCGGAGACAGTGGGTAACTGGGCTCTCTGTCCTTCCTCCCATTCAGGTTGGTGATGTGTGAGGCCCAGGACCCAGCTGACAAAGGCTCAGTCTGCTGTCACATTAGTTCTGGAAGCTCCCTTTCCTTGGATAGCAGGAGCCCCTGCTGGTCGTGCTTAGCTTTGCAGTCTGCGGGCTGAGCTCCTGAGACTCCCCCATCCCCATCTGTGCATTCAGGGGTGGCTGGCAGCAAGCTTTGCAGTGTCCCCTGAGAGTGAGGGGAGTAAACAGAAGTAGGCATTCACTGGAGATGTGGATCTGGGGGCCTGGCTGTCTGTGACCCAGTCTCCACACGTGTCCACCACTCCACGCACTGGGGAGGCTGAGCACCAGGCAATTGGACAGACCCTGGCCGAGGATGTTAAGGCCACCAACAGCAGACCACCTGGAAGGGGAGGAGCTGTGGCGGCTGAACCAACCAGGCCTGTGGCTTGAAGCTGTCAGTCTAGTTTCCTCAAATGATGGAGAATTCTAGAAATAGAGAATGGTGCTGCCGACCACCATGCCCTTCACAGTTCAAGCCTTCTGCTGCCTAAACATTGGCCACCTAAATGCCCGACCCTCCCATCTACAGCGTCCTTCTGCCCAGCCTCCAACCCAGATGCTGTGACAGGGTGTGCCCAGGCTCTCTGGCTTGCGATTGTTCCTTGTTTTCAGTTCCACCAAGTAGGCTAGTCTCAAACCATAGACCGTGTCACGATGGCACCTGCTGCACCCTAACAGGCTGGGCTTCTCCCCAAATGCCAACTTGTCAGGCGGAGAAGCCCAGTCACTCAAAGCCCCCAACCTGATCTAAGGCCGGAACTGTGAGCTTGTGCTGTGGCTAGACTGTCTGTCTGTCGTCCCCAGGGCCACCTGGATTCCCCTGTGGTTCAGGCGTCCGTTTCATCTCCTCTCCCAGGGGAGTCAGCGCCAGCCCCGGGGTGTTTCTTATGTCTCTCTGGGAAGCCTCTCTGTCGTTCTGTTTTCAGCTGATGGTCTTCTCTGTTTCCTGATGCCCATCCTGTCTCTCTTCCAGAATAAAATATGTCCTTTGGTACCCATGTCTTTTCCTGAAGTCACATGAAGACGACTTCTGATCTGTCATCTTACCCCAGAATTCCCTCCAAAGTGTCTTCATGCAACGTTCTCCACTGTCATTCTCCAGCCTCCTCTTATCAACACTCTCCCCGTCCTGTGTTGTGTGCCTCACTGCGAGCACAGGCTAGAGGTTGCTGTCCACACAACTAGCAGGAGAGGGTTGGGGCTCGAGCCATTTGGAATGGCTCTCAGTTGCCCTGCTCACTGCTACAAAGTGTGGGGACCCGTGGTTCCCGGCTGGGATTTACTACAGACAGATGAACTCAAGGCATTCCCAGGGCCAAATTGATATAGATGTCTGCTGTTGCGTTGGGCCTCGGGTGCTCCCATGGAAAGTCCTCCCTCAGTGGTCAGGACAACTGCCTGCACAGGGGTGGGGGTGGGCAGAGCCCCTACCCAGTCTTAGATTGATTCTGGCCTCTAGACACAGCTTCCTTTATCATCTGTGCCTGCTCAATCACTGAACATCCTCCTTTGGGTGGCCCAGGTGCCAGTCTCAAAGAAAAAGCAGGTTGTGCTGCCTCTGTCTCTCTGGAGTCCGCCACATGGTAGCAGATTTCTTTCCGGCCTGTTCTGGGAGCAGACTGAGCCGGAGGCAGTGTTTGCTGTGAGTTTTAGGGGAACCCCAGGAGAAGGAGAAACGCCGTTAACATCCTTATGTGTTTCTCAGAGCAGAGAGCGAGGGCACCGCCCTTCAAGGAGACTCCCTGTGACAGCACCACCATCAGCTCTCAGGAAAGGCAGAGATGTTCTCCAGCACAGGCCTGTTCTGCAGACCTCAGCTCAGCCACAGTCAGACTCCTCCTCTGCACCTGGTTTTGTGTAAATTGTGCTCACTGGGCAGGTCTCTGCTATCCCGACTCTAACAGAGCTGGGCTGACAATGTCTTTCACGCGCTCTATTCCAGTATCCGTATCAGGTTCCCCCGGGTCTTTACCGGTCCAGTATTGAATTTTCCCCAGTCACTCACTTTGAATAGCTATTCTATAGCCGATCTATTTCAAGTCAGTTAGAGAAAGCTCCTTGTTTTGACGCCACTGGTATGAATCGTAAGCATGCTGTGATGTTTTCGTACGAAAGAATCGCATGGTTCACAGTCTTGGCCGGGCTGTCGCAAACATCTGTGTGGTCTGCCCCCGTCGCCCAGAACAGTTTAACTGCCTCTCCGTCAGGAAATGAGCTTCCTTCTGCACCTGTCCCTCAGCAGAGGTTGAGACCGTCTCTCCTCTCGCCTTCAGTGAAGGTCCCGCCCCGGGACCAGCCACAGGATGGGTGGTGTGGGGACGTTTGCCCCACTGTTTCATCTGAGCTGTGCTTACATGGAATCAGCACTAAGGGAAAGTGAGACAAATACTTAAAGCAAATGCCTTCTGCAGTCATGACTTTATACAAAAGACAAAACCCAGTGTATAGGTCTTAGCCTATTCCTCAAAATAAATGTATATAATTTATGCATTATCAAATTGGTATGAGCAAATGTTGATCCTGTTAACTGGAGTTCCATATGTTCTTGCTTTGTTAAGATTTTATTTTTATTTATTTACTTTTTATTTCGTGTGTTTGAGTGTTTCGCCTCTATGTATGTAAGTGCACAACAGGTGTGCAGTGCCCATGGAGCTCAGAAGAAGGTTTTCAATCCCCCAGAACTGGAGTTATGGACAGCTGTTAGCTGCCACATGATTACTGGGAACTGAACCCTGGTGCTCTGCGAGAGCAGCCAGGGCTCATAACCACTGAGCCATCTCTCCAGCCCTTATCTTTATTTTTAATTACGCATGCATATGTATGTGTGTGTTTGTACATGAGTGCAATGCCAATGAAAGCCAGAGGAGGGTGTCGGAGCCACTGGGGCTGGAGTTATAGGTGGTTGTGAGCCCTCATGCGGGTGCTGGGAACTGAACTGGGTTGTCTGTAAGAGCAGCCAGTACTCTTAACAGATTCATCTCTCCAACTCTATATGTATGCTCTATATAATTCCTTTTATTTCCCATAGTTTTTACCACTGAATTCTCAGGGGAAGCTTAGTTCTGCTTCTCTAGATCACCATCAATCACAGTTGCCTCATTTCTAGGTTACAGTTTCTCTGTTGGCTGCATTAATGTGACAGTCTTCTGGTTGCAATTTTAAACCTTCCTGTAGTGCTGAGTTATCAATGGAGCATGGGACATGGTGTCTTCTCACATTCAAGGGCAACAATAAACTGAATTCTTTCCAACCATACTAGGGAATTCTGACCTTCTCAAATTAGAACTACATTTTTTTCTGAAGTGGTGAGATCTGATCCTGTCTTGCTCTGAAGTAGTCAGACTTGCCCTATCTTATGTCAAGATATCATGATTGACATTGGATCTAGGAGTTCTGAGAATGGTTTTGGCTTCCATGACAAGGACTCCTGTGTGGAACCTTGGTGATGACATGTGCTGAACGCAAATCACAAGAGAGGATAATGGAGAGATGTGGGGTCTTTTTTGAAGGATGAGTTCCTATTTGAAGTTACATAAAGCTGCCATTTGTTAAAATGAGTTGTTGTCTTATTGTTATATATGTATCAACGAATTCAAGTATCAAAAATCATTTTAATATAAAAATTTTGTCGGAAACTGAATGTGAAGCAGTGTCAGGGAAGAACTGCCCGGTGGGACTCGGAGTCGCATAGAACATGGATGACTCTGGAGTGTGTCATTTCCTGGCCTTGGGTCCTTCAGTGGGTTATTGAGTCACAGGCACAGGGCTGAACATGGTACTTTTCCAACTCTGATAATAGAATTAAATAAAAATAGAGTGCATAAAATTCTTGTGGGACATTTCTGAGTGCAGAGTAAAGTACTCAACGACCCACCCATTACATTTCAGCGATTTTCAGTGCGGGGCGGTGAATTCTGCCCCAAGAATTATTAAGACAGGTAACAAGTGGTAGCCTGTCAGAACTGTGATAAAGTATGAATTAACGCTGAATTTCATGTGTAGAAATACACTCTGAACCTGAGTCTTTACATTTACATTAACATAGTGTATAATAATTCACTCTTCTTTCACAGTGCTCATCTTCCTGAGCATTTTATAATGCATTCATTAGCAAAAACTTGATATAGTTTTCTTTTTAAATATTTTATTTATTATTTTATTTTATGTGTATGAGTAGATTGCCCACATGTATGTACGTGCACCCATGTCATGCAATGCCACAGGGATGAGAAGAGTATTCTGGATCCCCTGGAACAGTTGTTAGCTGTCACATGGGGGCTGGGAATTGAACCTGGGTCCTCTGCAAGAGATACCAAAGGTCTTAACAGCTCTTAAAAGTGTTATATAGAAATATAACATTATATGTTATATATAACATTGGATATATAATAGATACATAGAAAGATATATGTAATATAAGATATATTAAGAAGGAATATATGCTTACATAAGTGTACCCTAAAGTGGAACAATGCTGTTCTGTCAGAGCCTGACCTTGAATCAACAGAGAGGACTCAGCACAGTGGTCCAGTTAAAGTACTGCAGGGGCCCCGTCCGACACTTCAAGACACCAACTGAAAGCCACGCTTTCAGTGAGAGACTTTGGAGATCTCAGAACACCTTCACACTGAACTTCTTACCACAACCGATGATGCTGTTCTCCTCTGTGGCTGATTGGCTCAACTCCGAGGTTACCTAGCTCAGGACCAAACAGTGAGCATCTTGTTCTTATATGCATGTGTGGGTGGAGTTGTTCACAGTCCAGTCACCAAGGCTTGTCTGCTTCTCTGACCGCCACCCTCCCCTCTCCTCGGCATGCTGTGTCCGTGGCTCCCCAGAGGCCCCCGCCTGGCGGCTCTGACCGTGATACTGGTGCTGAGCCCTCCTGTGGCTTTGCTCGGGGACACAAGACGTAAGTGCACACCTCAGGCGCTGAGCTGCCGTGGGTGGGGGCGGAAGGGTGCTACCGTCCTCGTTTTGTCTAGACCAGGTCCTTCAAAATTTGTCAATTTTTTTCTATAGCCAATTACTCTAATTATATGAATCTCAAATTATTTCTGTACAAAGGAATCTGAAGGCTCCTATGAGACTGTGCATAGGACCAACACACAAGCCTTCTCTTCCTCTGTCCTAATGAAACATCTCCAGTGTTATATCACATTCCCTTGGGGCCTTAACCTTGAGAAGATTTATAAATCAGGACGTAAAAATAATGTCCTATCCCACAGGTCCTCTTTAAAATGTTAATAGAAAAAAAAGAAAAAAATTTCTGAAGATTTTTTTGGAGAAAGTTAAGAGAAATTGGAGGGTTTTCTCCTAGAAGAATCTGGGCCATGTTCTCATTAGGATCTGTGACACGGGCACGTCTGGCTATATGCAAGGAGAGGCCACGGGGTGGCCCACATTTTCTTTCTCTCTGAACTCCAATATTTATGAACCCTGCATCCCTGTGATGGAGACGCTCCATTGGAAGGATGAGAGATGTCTCTCTACTGCGGGAGGGGCGTGGAGCCCACCCAGAGCACTTGGCGCTTAGAGGGGCCCTTTATTCAAGGGAAGGCTCTGCCTCGTTCTTTGATGCCTTGAGGAATGTATTGGGTCCTCTGGAAGCCTGGCACTGGCTGATGTACATATAGTTTTGAACTTTTCATTGCCTGAAGTTTCTCTAAAACCACCCACATTTGTGCCTTGAGCCTAAGACAATTCAACTGGCTTTAGACATGGAATTCTAGTTTTGTACGTCAATAGTAGTTGAAACCAACAACTTCATGTGGCTCAAGGTATGTACCCTGAGCAGGGGCACAGAAAGCTGTTGACATGTCTATAATCAAGTAAATGTACCATCGGTCTACTGGTGTTTCCTTCCAGATTCTGTAGGTTTCTTCATCATGCTATCTGCTGTTATTGATTATTCATGTCATGATATCAGAATTTACAGTTCTTCCTTAGCCTTTCTCTAGATATGTCTTGGTCTTGATCTGTGTTATGCTATAAGCCCCAAACTCTTTCAATGATAAAATAAACAAATGCTGATTTCTTACAGTCCTAGGGCTGGGATGTAGTATCAAGGAGCTTACAGCTAGTGTGAGCCTGCCCACGGAGGGAGGTGGGAAGGGACATGTGGGTTGGGTGGGTTGTTGGAGAGAGATAGAGACAAGGAGGCTTCATGACTTTCGTCTCTTAAATGTTCTATTCCTCAACACTCTTGCAGGGAGATTACGTTACCACTGTACAAACTTTAGAGTCACATCCACACCTGGCATTAAATCTCTAGCTTCCCAAACTCATGTCCTCCTCACATGCAAAATACATTCATCTCATAACAAGAATCCCCAAGGCAGAACACATCATTGACTCAAAACTCCGAGTCCAGATTCTCATTTAAATCAGATATAAGTATGCTTCATACCATGATTGCTCTTGAGGTGAATGTCCCCCCAGCTGGGAGAGATGGAATTAAACAAGTTACCTACTTCTGAAGCAATGGAGGGATAAGCACAGGATAGAGATTCCAACTCTACAAGGGAGAGGAGGCACAGAGAACAGGGTGACTCGTCCCAACCAATTCCAAACCTCAAACATTAACTCTTCCAGATGGACTAATCATTGACCCGCGTTACCTCATTCTGGGCCCCCTAGGGCTGGGATTGGTCCCTCGTGGTTTTAGGGAGCCCTCCTCCTACGGTGTTTCTGACTTAGCATACCCAACTGTTTTCATGTTGAAGTCTAGTCACTGACTGTTCCCAGGACTCCAGTAGACACTGTGCTAGTGGGGCTCTGTGGCAGCCTTAATCCAGTGGCTCCACAGTGTAGAGATTTGGTGGGCTTCCTGTGGTGGCACGCCCCTTGCAGCAAATCTTTCTGCGTCTGCAGGCTGGGCAATGCATCCCATGAAATCTAGATGGAAACCCCGATGTCCAACAGCTCTGCCTTTCAGATCAAGCGCAGAATTAGTGCCACATCAATGTCACCAAAGTTTACAGCTTGTAAAGCACATCTGGACCTGTGTATACTAAGGACTTGGAGGGCACATAGCAAATGGAATTCAACTGGGCAGCCCATTTTTTAAATTTGCTGTCCATGACACCCCGTGTTGGCCACGTGGCTGGGGAAGGCTGTCACCTGGATAGAACGAGAGTGTGGGCTGACGCTGCTCACCACAGGGTGATGCGGATGTGAGCGGCGCTGTGCAGCGCCTGCACGTCACTGTGAATCTAAAGATGGAGTGTGTGATCTGGAATTCACTCAGTGCCAGGGTTCCCCCTGGGTGAAGGGAGATGTGCAGAGGTCTCACTCAGTGCCTGGAAACCTGCGCCCTGCATACGTGTATACACGCTGGCTATGTGGAGACACCATCTTCTTCTGTTTTAATCCCCTTTGGAGACCTGACTGAAAATGGGAGAGAACTACACCTAGCCCAGGGGGCAACTGGATGGATATTAGGAGCTGGAGGCCAAAAAGGAGAACAGGAAGTAGTTGGGGCTGATGGGTGGGGGAGTGGCAGAGACTGTATGGGTAAGCTGTGGGCCAGTGGTAGAGTCAAGACGGAGGGTCATGTGAAGGGTCAATTAATGCAGCTTGGTGACCTGTTGAGGAAAACAGTTAATGATGGGACATTTCATCTATTAAGTAACTGAAATTATGTGTATGTGTGTTTCAGTTGTATATGTGTGTGTTTACACATGTTTACATACACACGTGTCTCCAAGATGCAAAAGGAAAGAAATGGAAGGGGTTGGATTTCAATATGAATCGATGGAGGGAGATTAACAGACTTCCTATGGAAAACTCGTGTGCTGACTGCATAGTCTTGGGAGCGGCTGTGTGAGGCATAATGCAACTCAACCATGCCTCATATCAAAAGGAGATACAGTATTTAATGAACTGCTCCCTGTAGTCCCAGCTATAAACAATTCTCCGTGTAGACCAGGCTGGCCTCACTCTCACAGAGATCCGCCAGCCTCTGTCTCCCACACGTTGGGATTGTAGGCATGTACCACCATGCTGGAGAGACAGAAGAGTTTAAAAGATGGGTGGTCACCACTGTTGAAAACTGCCAGGAAACTAGAACAATGCCTGAAATCACCAGACTAGACAGGTTTTGTGGTTACTGCTAACCTTTAAATAAAACGCCTGTCTGCTATGACACACACAGGAAGCAGTTATATTCAGAAGGTATTTTTGAAAGCTTATTGAGAACTCATGAAACAGCCCAGTGGGTAAAGGCATTTGCCACTAAGACAGACAACCTGATTTCAATCCCTGGGTCCCACATGGTAGGAGAGAACTGATTCCCTGGAAGTTGTCCTCCAACCTCCACATATGTACCATGGCGCGCACGCGCACACACACACACACACGCACCCACACTAAATAAAATGTAATAAAGAACAAATGAAAATCCTATGGAGATTATCTGTGCATCTCGCAGACTGTTTTAACTCAGTAATTGCCCTGCAATGCCATAGGAAAAGAAGAACTAATCCCTCCCTCTTTCCAGCCCCTTCCCAGTCTCCGGTGACCACTATTCTACCCTATTCTTCAACAAAATTGATGTTTCCCTGTCCACCAATGAATGAGAAGGCATGGTCTTTGTCTCTCTGTATCTGGCTTATTTTATTTAATGTAATAGTTTCCGGTTGCATCAAGGTTGCTTTAAATGACAGAATTGCATTGTTTTTTGGTCACTGAGTATGGTGGTTTGAGTGGAAAATGTCACCCGTAGGCTCCAGCGTGTGAATACTCAGTCACCAGCTGGTGGCGCTGTTTGGGGAAGTCACGGAACGTTTAGCCTTGCTGGAGGAAGCAGGTTACGGGGTGGGCTTCGAGAGTTGTAACCTCACCCCAGTTCCAGTTCACTCTCTTTGCCTCCTGCCTGTGGATGGAGATATGATCCTCAGCCTCTTGCACAGCTGATTCCCCTGGAACTGGAGTTGTGGAAGGTCGTTAGCCACTCTGTGGGTGCTGAGAATTGAACTCAGGTCCTCTGCAAGAGCAGCCAGTGCTCTTAACTGCCGAGCCATCTCTCTGGCCCCTGTTATGTCATATTTTGAGAAGTTATCTGTTTAGCTTCTTTTCCTGTTAAAGTTTATTTCTAAATATTTTAATAGCTCTTTCCAATGGGATTGTTATTTTAATTTCTGTTTCAGCAAGTAGTCTGTCAGAGAAGTTTCCTGGAGACACTCAGCACACACATGCCTAGTCACTCCAGAAATGGAGCCCACCGCAGACTGCGCCAGTGTCCAACTCCCAGAACCAATGATGCTTTCACTGGGATTACTAACAGGAGTGTGCTGAGGGGCTCCTTACAGGAGCAGGTGTGCGACTGAACGGTCCTCCCCAGCACGGATGACGGTCCTCCCCAGCACGGATGACGGTCCTCCCCAGCACGGATGACAGCTCATGAAAGTAACAACCCTGGAGCTTTCTGCACACCGTGCAGGCAGCGGACCATCCGAGGATCTCTCCTCTGGGGCTCGGCTGGTCAGTCCCCCCGCCCTCAGCTGTTTACTCCTTGTGCTACAGAAAGAGGCATGAGATCAGAAATCATTGTATTAGGCCAGACTCAGGAGGACATAGGTGGGACCTATGAAGCAGAAGGTGGACTGTTTTGGAAAATGAAGACATTATTTGGAGAATGTGGTCAAAGTACCTGATAGTCTAGACTGAAAAGGCCCTTGTGGACTCCTTTGCCCAATGAATACACACTAACATAAAAATCTAAACACAACAGAAGTCCCCAGACTTCCCAGTCACTACTCTGTGCAGAAACCTGCAGATTTTGACCTGCTCTTGATCATCTTCATTTGTGTCTGGAACGTTTTCTATTTCCCGCCTTAACCTCCTCAGCCATTCGCCGACCCTTTAGGAGTCTGTAATTGGTCTCCGTGTGTTTCCGATTTCCTAGTGGCCTTTGATCTCCGCTTGTACATGTTGTAGTCTGGGATGACACTTGCTCTGATCTGCAGCTCGATGTGTGGTCTATCCTGGGAAATGAGAAGACGGTGCCCTGCCTCTGTCAGGTGAGAAGCTCTGTAAATGTGCGTTGGGTCCGGCGCTGTGAGGTATGGCTCAACTCGGAAGTTTCTTTGTTGATTTTCTGTCTGAACTTTTGTCTGGGTACTGAAGTCCCCGGTTATTACTGCATTAGAGGCAATCTCTCTCTTTAGATCTAATAGCATTTGCTTTACGTAATGCAGTGTGCCCATGTGCGTGCATAGATGTCTATTTACAGTTATTATGTCTTTATTAAATTTACCGATTTATCAATATACAATCACATTTTTGTCTCTTCCATATTTTAATTTGAGGTCTGCTCGACCTGATCTGAGCTACTTCAGCTCACCTCTGGTTTTCATTTGTCCGACATGCTTTTCCCAATCTTCAGTCTTAGTCCATACATATGCTTATGAACGTGATGAGTTTCCTGTAACCAGTGTATAGTTGAGCTTAGATAGACAGATAGACAGATAGATAGATAGACAGATAGATAGACAGATAGATGACAGATATACAGAGTTATCCTTCATCCAGTTTCTATTCTTTAAATGGCAAACTTGATCCATTTATGTTCATGATTCTTTTCCTTCCTCTTTCTTTCTTCCTTCCTTTCTCTCTCTCTCCTCTCTCTTTCTCTCTGTCTCTCTCTCTCTGTGTGGTATGTGTATAGACATGTTGAGGCGGTCAGAGGCAGTTCACTGTCCACCATGTGAGTTCCAGGGATTGAACTCAGGTCATGGGACTTGGTGGCAGGTGCTCCTACCCACAGAGCCATCTCGCCAGCTCAACAGTCAGGGTTCCTATGTAAGGTATGAACTTCCTGCGATGTAACCATAGTCTTTTGTGTTTTGTTCCAGTCTACCTGTCTTATTATTTACTTTTGTGAGCACAGCTTCTGTCTTTCTGAAGGTTAATTTCTTGATCATGGTATCGATTTAGTTCCATCTCTTCATGTGTTTTCACAGTGGGAGTTATTATCCTTTGTTTCTGTGTCAGACTCACTCAGATATTTCCCATAGAGCTGGTTTAGTGGTAATAAATTCCCTCAGTTTCTACTTATGCAAGAAATAGTTCGTTTCTCCTTCACATTTCAAGGGTAATTTTTCTGGATACCGTATTCTTGGTTGGCAAGGGGAATTTTCCTTTTATTCTTTCAGTAATCTTCTCTACTGTCTCGGGGCCTACACAGTTTCTGCTGTGAAACCTGCTTGAAGCCGAATGGGTTCTCTGTGTGATTTGGCATTATTGTTTCAGGATTCATTCAAATTCATATTCTCTCTGTGTGCACCTCTCTCCCTGCCCTCCCTCCCTACCCTCCCTCCCTCCCTCCGTCTCTCTTCTTTCTCCTTCCCTCCTGGTGACTGAACCCAAGTCCTGTAGTATTGCGTGTGCTGTAGTATTCTAGTATTCTCTTTGTCTTGTGCCGCTGACTCTTTGATCATGTGTGTGTGTGTGTGTGTGTACCTGGGTGAAGATCTATTTCTTTTCATGGAAGCTGGTGTGGATTCTTTAAACTTCTTGTCTCTGAATATATCTTGTAATTGTGACATTATTTTGAATTATTCTGGAATTTCGTAGATGTCTTCAAATTGGCATCTATTTATGCAGAATTGTGACTTTTGTTTGGCGGAACTACACTTCCTTTTATGTCTCAGGTTCTTTTATTGGAGAAGCTAGTATAACACTTGTGTCTTCCAATTTTATTAGTTTTTGCAGGAAATTCTTTTTTCATTTACATAGGATACAGAAGGTCAGTTAGTTGAATGTTTGGGGCTTGGTCACAGCAGAACTCATAAGTGTATTCTGTGAGGTTTCTCCATCTTTGATTGATGTCAGCGTTGTCTATCTGTGCTCTTGGGAGTTCATAAAGATATTCAGACAACTTTCCAATGGATGTAGGTGTCCGGTGGTGTGTGTTCTGAGTCTCCTCGGAGTTGAGCCCTGATGGCAGTGGGGCTTGTGGCAGCCCCTGTCACAGACTTGGTATTGGGGTGTGGAAAGGACAGACCTGAGATCTCTCAGCACGAGTACAGGAGACAGCAGGGTTCTAACACCTGCAGCCCCATCCTCACACCAGCAACCTTCCCCAGCACTCTCAGGGTGAATGCAGGAGAGGACTGAGTCCAGGCTGAGCGGCCACAGCTGTTGGAGCCGTGGGACGGCACCTTCCCCAGGTCCTGAGAGCTAATCTAATGCTGGGGACCATGACACCAGTAACCGTGAACTCGAGGTTGAGGAACACAGAGGGGGAGCTTCCTCGTGTGGTTTGATGTCACTGTGGTTGCGACTGAGGTTTGTAACATTCTTAGAAACTTTGGTGGAGCTGTGGTTCCCAGATGGTTCCTCCTCTAGATCAGAAGGGACAAGCAAATTGGTGTCAGGGTTACTGGGACCAGAAGCTCTGGTGTAGACGCCTAGGCTATGGAGACTTTCTGTGAGTTGCCTAGGGTCCAAGCTGTTGAGGGTTATGGCGTGACAGTCCACACCCTGGGGAACAGAGAACGGAGGACACCGTCTTGAAGCCCCGTAGGTAAAGCACAGTTACACAGCAGTGCTGCGGTTACAGCCTCTGTGTCTACGGTCCTGAGGTTGTCGGGCAGGGATAGGAAGTGTATAGATGGCACGTGGAAAGCGATGGTGAGGACAGGGCTCCTGGCATTGTTTGCCAGGGTCTTAGAGCTGCAGGACATGGATGGGAGCCCGCCCTGGTCCTTAGGGACAACTTAAATGATGCCAAGGCTTTTTACAATAGCCACATTCCCAAGGTTACTGTAGATGAGATCTAAAGACTGGGGCCACTGGAAGCTGTGTTCCTGGACCAGCAGGAGAAGCCTGAGATGAACAGGTTCAAGTGAAGCCAGTTCTTTGCTCCACTAACTACACTCCCAAGGTGCAGTTCTTGCAGTCTAATCTCTTAGTGAATGGAAATTTCCAGATGCAGATAGGGAGACACTCAGCTTGTTGCCATGGCAGTCATGAGTCCTAAAGGATGCTGAGGGAGTTAAATTCTACCCAGTGAGGTGCACACCAACCCAAGGCTTCTGCTGGCACCGGGGTGGGGCTGCCTGCCCCTTAAAAAGATGTTCCCGAGGAGCAACTGCCCCATCAGCATGGGCTCTTGCCACTCTGACGGCCAAAGTGAATTTCTTCTTTGGAATTTTTCCTAGACAAGCAAATGCTTGGAAGGACTGTCAAATCCACCTGCCATTAAGACTTCCTGTCTGCCTCTGGGGCTGGGTGTGCTGGTACTTTCCTGCGGGCCTTTCTTTACCATGTGGGGTCCTTCCCTTGCTGTGGTTTGAACGTGAAATGTCCCCTAAGGCTCGGGTGTTTGAACACTTGAAACCCTGCGGCTGTGCTACTTTAGAATGTTTAGGAGGTCTCGGAGTGTTTGCTGAAGGAGAACCATGCCATTTTATAGCCTGGCCTGCTTCCTGTTCTCTCTGTCTGCTTCTTGATTGTATAGGCCATGTGACTAGCCACCTCATGTTCTTGCCCGCATAGATGATAGACGATAGATGATATCCCCTCAAACTGTTGTTTCTTGTTAGGTATTTAGTTACAGCAACCAGATGTAACTAATACATCCCTCCAACTGGGGACCTGGGGTTAAAGTTGAAGTTCACAATCTTTGTCCAGTGTAAGGTTCTGGTTCAAGAGACGCAGCAGACAGCAGGACCAGAGACTCTGCTGGGAGCTAACAGAACCTGGTTTATTAAGAGAAGACCAGACCGGACTAGCTTCTCCACAGTCCCTCCACACTCGGGAGTGGAGAGATGCTAGCCCCCCCGGGGGGGTTAGCCTCCCCAAAGAGATGGGGGAGACCAGCCCCCTCATCTTGGGACTGGGGCTCTGGGGAACCGGGCTGGCACACCTGGCTCCAGATTGGGATGGACAAGCTCCCTCAGGGAGAGTGCGAGAGGCTAACTCCCCAGGACAGCAGGGCGAGCTGAGCCCCCAAAACGCCAAAAGCCTCAAAGCCTTAAATGCCCTCAGCCCCCTCCTGGCTTTTATGGAAGGGGGGTTGGGATTGCCATGACATCTGATTGATGTTTAAGGTAAGCTTCTGGCCAGGAAGTAGTCCTTTTTTACAGCTGTTTGTGAATCCTGAGTTGGGAATCTTATCTATTCAAAAGTCAGTTCTTTTCTCAGATCTCAGAGACCCCTGAGAGTCTGTCTGCGTTGGAACTTCTGCGGGGAGGGGTTGGAGGTTCCAGTCACATCTAGCACCAAGGATCAGGCCTGGGGCCTTCGGTATAGCAGGCAACTTCTCTACTACTGGGCTACCCACCATTCTTGTGTTCTAAATATCTATTTTGAGACAGGATGTTGCTAAGTTGCCTGGGCTAGCATGGAACCCCTTAGGCCCTAAACTAGCGCTCTCCTGTCTCGGTTCTCAAGCGGCTGGGATCAAAGGCACTGTGCGTTGTCATGCACAAGGTGCCTGTGTTCCACCGTCTTGGCTGGTATGGATCCAGAAAGTTTCGCATGAAGTGTGTGCATGATTATGCTAGGCCACCACAGCCCATTCCTGTCTACTGAGTGCTTGACCTGTCGTGGCTCATTGACTGTGGAGGTCTTCTTGACCCTGGCTTGTGTTCTATGCTTCAGCTATGAAAAGATAGAGACTGTACCTACCATACAGAGCTGTTGAGGATCAGAAGCGACGTCTACACTGCCTGCCACAATGTGTATTTATTTCTCTGACAACTATTACCAACTCACCCATTCCTTATTCCCACAGACGCCACCTCCGTAACAGCTATCAATTTCACCATAACCTCTTTCCTTCCATTAATTAATTAATTTATTTATTTGAGACATGGTCCCACTACGTAGCCCTGGCTGGGTTGGAACTTGCTATATAGACCAGGTTGGCCTCAAACTCATAGACACCCCTCCCTCTGCCCACTGAAAGTAAAGGCATGGCCCCGGCTCCATAGCTCCCCTTTTCTCGGGACTCCGGGTCCTCGAAGCACTGGGTTCCCGTGATTCTTGCAGTCTAACCTCTCATCTCCTATTCCACTTCTGTGTCTGGTTGGTCTGATGTCTTGACGTTTATCAGCTCTTTCAAGCTTTTCACAAATGGTATGACCTCACCTGAAACGTGCCTCTCTTTACTCAGGTGCTCACTCACCGCCCTCCTTCTGGCTCACGTGAACTCAGCACCCGCAGCACAGCGCAGCTGTCACCCTCGGAGCCCCCCGCCTGCTGTCCTTCACGTCTCCCTGTTCTCTGTTCTCAGAAGCACGCACTTCTGCGTGGATCTTTAATTATTTCATCTCTCACTTTCCCTCATTTTAAGCCCCGGGGAGGTGGGGGTGAGAGGGCTGATTTTCTCTCTTAGAGTCTCCAGGCCTAAGCAAAGCCTGGCACAGGGTCAACACTCAGAAACATTTTATAGAATATTCTAGATGGGTTCTATTTAAGAGAAGAGTGAAGATCTGTGGGCATCAGAAGGGCCAGAGGGCGATGGATGAAGCAGGATCGGAAGGCTGCCCCTGACCTATGATGTTGGTTACTTGTAGTTCTCATTTTAGCCTAGAATCTCCCGGGAAGAAAGCCTCAGTGGACACGTGTCTAGATCAGCCTGATGGGTGGGAACATCTGTGGGGCATTACCTTGATTGTTAATTTATGTAGGAAGACTCAGCCCTCGGCGGGCAGCGCCCTTCCCGAGGCAGGGCTTCCTGAACACCATGAGAGAGGAGAAGGCTATCTGGGAGCAGACAGGCAGAGAGCCAGGTGTTCATTCTCTCTGCTTCTGATCGTGGACGTGATGCCCAAGTTCCTGCCTTGACTTCCCCATAATAATGGACTTAGCCTGGAATTCAGACAAACACTTGCTTCTCATCAGGACACTTTATTGAAACTAGAACGAGCTCTCTGTCTCAGGTGATGAAGATGACCTGTGGACGCCGGTAGAGAGGGCAACAGGCGAGTCCCTCACAGGAGTCCTGGTGCCCATCACTAGGATTCTGACCTCCCAATCTCGGACCTCGCTTGGGTCTCCTGTAACAGTGTTCCTCTCCCCACAGCACGTTTCCTGATCCAGTTAAAGGCTGAGTGTCATTACTCCAACGGGAGGGAGCGTGTGTGGACTGTGACCAGATTCATCTACAACCAGGAGGAGTTTGCACGCTTTGACAGTGATGTCGGGGCATTCCTAGCAACCACCGAGCTAGGGCAGCCCATAGCTGATGACCTGAATAGCCAGAAAGATGTCCTAGACAATTACCGGGCCTCGGTGGACAGGTGCAGAAATGACTACGAATTGGTTGATATCTACCTGTTAAAGAAGAAAAGTGAGCATGGGACTGGGGATGCACGGGGTAGGGGAGAGGGGTGGGACGTGCCTGTGGTGGTCACAGGACAACTTGCAGAAGTCACTTCTCTTTTCTGCCATGTGTGCCCTGGGGATCAAACTTAGGTCATCAGACGTGGCAGCAAGTGCCTTTACCCACTGAGACATCTCATCAGCCTTAAATGTGACAAAACTTTAGGTTTCTGGCACCTCAGGACTCCTAAGAACCACCTCTGCCTGTTCCTGCTTCCCAGGGTAGAACCACTCCTGAGCTGTTTAGGATGTGTGTACACTGAGAGAGCGTCCTTAAGGTCTGTCCACTCTGCTTCATGAGAAACACTGGCAGCGGACAGAGGCAGAAGGCTGCATTCAAATCATTGCTTTGATCCTTTGAGCACCTGTCCTCACAGGATGCTGCCTTAAATCACCCTCCTTAGCCCTTTTTAAGCTGAGAAAGCCAAGGCACAGAGAAATTTAAAATGCTTTTCCAGGGTCAGCCAATAAAAGGCAAAGCCTGGATTTGAACTCTAGATTTGAGCAGTCTATGAATCACACTTTTAATTAATGCACTATGTTTTACAGAAAATTGAAAATGTTTCCATTTGATAGTGAATAATTGTTTCAAGCTGTAAAATAAAGTTCCACAGCTTTCTCCAGTGTTTCTCAAATATAAAGGGACCCTCTTATGAGAATTAACCCCAAAGCCATAGCAAGCTAGAGGAAGCTCTAAGGACCTTAGCCTGGGTTTGGATGGAGGCAGACAAGTCAGGAAGTATTGCTCTTCTCTCCTGCCCTTATTAATATACTACACATTTTGCAGAAGATTGGAAACATTTCAGTTTAATAATGAGAAGCTCTTTCAAGCTATAAAATAAAATTCTGGGGCTAAAGAGATGGTTCAGTGGTTAAGAGCACTGACTGTTCTTCCAGAGAACACAGGTTCAATTCCCAGCACCCATGTGGAGGCTAACAACCATGGCTACCTTCAGTTCCAGGGGATCTGACACCTACTTCTGGCCTCTGTGGGCTTTGCATGTCACGGGTGCACTTAGACACATGCAGGCAAAACACTCACACACATAAAATAGAAATAAAAAATAAAATATTTAAAATAAAACTCCACAGCTTCCTCAGTGCGTCTCAGATAGAGTGGGACCCTGCTATAAAGATTCACTTCAAGGAAAGCTTTGAGGAGGCTGCAAGGACATTAGCATGGGTGTAGCTGAAATGAAGGCAGCCAACCAGGGAGGATCGCTCTGTGCTCCTGACTTATCCTCACCACCATTCTCCCCTAGATACGCCCCAGGTCACGGTGTACCCCGCCAAGACCCAGCGCCTGCAGCACCACAACCTCCTGGTCTGCGCTGTGAGTGGTTTCTACCCTGAGCACATCGAAGTCACATGGTTCCGCAATGGCCAGGAGGAGAAGGCTGGGGTCGTGTCCACAGACCGGATCTCCAATGGAGACTGGACCTACCAGACCCTGGTGATGCTGGAGACAGTTCCTCAGAGTGGAGACGTTTACACCTGCCAGGTGGAGCACGCCAGCCTGCCCAGCCCTGTCACGGTGGAGTGGAGTGAGTGGGGAGCTCCCTGACGCTCTGCGTTCCCTCCCACCGGGAAGGCGACACTCATCCTGGTCCCCAGGGAAAGATGTGTCGAGTTCCACAGGGCTCTTGCATTACTGATTTCATCTCTCACTTAGCTCAATGTCTACATCATTATGTTGGCTGATTAGGAAGGAGGCCATGAGAAAAGGGAACGTTCCCAAACAAGAAGTCAGTGAGAAAACCAAAGATTTTGATAGACGGGGTGCAGGTCCTGGGCACCTTCCAGTCATGCGTCCCAGTGAACAGCAGGTGCCATGAGCCGGGCTCTCTGTCAAGAACGAAGACAGAGTGTATCTCTTCAGGCTTTGGCCAGAGCTCTAGTGAGGAACTGAAGCTACATAACCTCCCTAGAACAGCAGTTTTTAGGGGTAACAACACCCCACTACAGTGGAACCACTGACTGAGGCTTACTGGTCTGCCTACAAAAGGGGAGCTGATGCTCTGTCTCAGCAAGCTCTGTTCTCTGCGTGCATGGGCATTGACAGCAGCACAGTGTCTCTCCAGCACTGGACTGACTCCAGGGCTGCAGGTGGCATTGAGTCCAGTTACCTATGAACCCGTTTCACCACCCCACCCCAGTACCTATGCTCTCACAGTGGGTTCTAAGGCTGCAAACACTTGGTATGCAAATGAGTCCAGTAGGGGGAACCCAGTGTCTGGATTGTTGCTCTGGGCCACCTGCCACCTGGCAGTGACTCTGTCTCATTTGAGACGAGAGGAAATCAGTAGCCAACCAGCAGAACAGAGGCAAAGGGACATTCTGGTATTTGGTCACAGCTCACTTGTCTTCTGTTGGCATGCTTGACTCTGGACCTGAGCTTATGGCTTCCACACTCAGTCAACACCTTAGGAAATACTTGCAGGCACTGCAGTTGGCCTCTTGGAAAGACAGTCTGCTTCACTATTAAAGAGTCGCTCGTGGACCCCATTGCTGGCTGACATGAGCAGTGTGCACCCCAGCCCCAGTCACTGGCTCCCGAGTCTGTGCTTGTCTCTTAGCGTTGATGTCGGGTAATGCCGTGAGGGTTATATACATCCAGAGTCACCTCTAGATATTTATTTTCCCATCCATGCCTGCAGCTTTGGCTTTTTCTGTTTTCTCCAGAGCACATGCTGCTCTCAAGACAAATGTGTGCCTATCTCTAACATCACGTGAAAACTGAAAGCAAGGCCTTGTCAGATCCCGCTTCTAAAAAGGACCTTTCTTGCTAGTTCAGTTCCCAAGATTCCGGGTGAGAGTTTTGATTGCCACTGGGAGACTTCTTCTGTCTCTGTCTGTGATGCATCTCCAACATGACTGCGGATGCTTCTTCCTGTCCAGACCAGTAGTCTCATAGCAAGCTGCCTAGACAACCGCCCAGAGCAAATGTCAGAGGGCCAAGGACAAGGGGTGGGGTACATGGATTCAGCTCAGCCTAGCTGCAGCCACCTTGAGCCATGACCACCACGATTGCCACAGGGTAACTGCATTCTTGAATATCTTTTCATAAAACAAATCATTAGCTTGGTATATGGAGCTTTTAGCTGGACCTCGGTGCCAGTTATGCGCCACATACTTTGATAATAGTTTGAGACGAGTTAGGTACATTTGTCTTACATGAAGACAATTTGGTACACACACACACACACACACACACACATATCCACACACCCCTCCTTCAAAGTCAATTTTGAGGAGCCACTTGGTCTTGCCCCCACCAAGGAACACACTTCTGCCATTAACTCAATCGATAATTTGTGCTCTGTGGGACCCTGGACCTGCCCGTCTTTCTTGGCACCTTGGCATTGGTCCTCACATAAGATTGTTCTAGAATCACTGTGACTCCATTTCCTGCCTCAGGGGTGGGTTAGGTCACCACTGCCGCTCCTCCCAGTTGCCCATTGTAATCTAAGAGGAAAATCAAGGCAGGCGGAGGCTGCATCCTGACATCTGGAGGGAAAATCTTTGCTTTCATGCAAGACAAGGTTCTTAACCTCGCTAGGGACTAGAGTATCTCTGCTTCAGAGGATGTTTCAGGACTGTGATATTTAAATGAATTAGCGTGTGAACCTTGTGACTACTCAGTGTGACTCTTTCGAGGAGGGGCCAACTCTTTACTGCAGATTTAATTCCCAGTCCCAAAGCTCTGAATCGCAGGGTCTCGGTGAGGGTGTTAGATTTGGGCTGAGATTTTCTGGTGCTTGCTTCCTTCCCCAGGGGCGCGGTCTGGATCTGCACAGAGCAAGATGCTGAGTGGAGTCGGGGCCTTAGTGCTGGGGCTGCTCATCCTTGGGGTGGGGCTGTTCGTCTACTTCAGGAATCTGGAAGGTGAGAAGCCTGGGGATGGTCATGACTCCACAAACATTTCTGGGGAGGAGACACGGCTTTGTTCTGAGGCTGTCTGTGACCCTGTGAAGACATTCTCCCTCAGGAGACCTCAGATTCCAATGGACTTCTGAAATCAGCAGTCTGTGGTTACTAGATTGACACCTCAGAAGTTAGAGATAAATGAGAGAAAGATCAACCAGCCTAGGGACGACGGGTTGAGAAATTACACGGGAAAAAAGAGTCACTAGGTACAGGACTTGTGTGATAAAAACTTCCTGAGCCTCGTGCTGTCAGCCTGTGTCCCGTCTGCCCTGGCTGCTGTGGGTTGTGGAGAGAGAGGGGTCTCAGGAGTGGACAGAAGCTTGGACGTTGTGTCTGGAGACAGATCTACTGGGTGTTTTTAAGTATCTCTCTCCTTCTCTCTTTCCAGGACATCTGGCCCTCAGCCAACAGGTAACGTCCTTCCATCCTCTCTCACAGATCTGCTGTCCCTCCAGCACAGGGCAGAGGTGACAAGGCCTTAGGCAGACACACTGGGGAGGTTCAGACCCTGGCCGGGCACTCTGCACCGAGCCTCGCTCCCTGCGCTGAATGAAGGGCCTGGGCTCCGAGGCAGCGCTGACTGGGCTGGAGAAGCTTCTCTCCTCCCCCCACTGCGCTGCCAGGAGAGGCCTGGGATGGTGCAGAAGCCATGGCGGGGTCGGTCTGGACACCCTGTCCCTGTGCTCTGCAGGACTCCTGAGCTGAGGTGAGGGGAGACGCTGAAGGAAGGATGCTGGCCGGTGTCTCCACGTCATGAAAACGCTCCTGTGGGCCCTGTTCTTCCACAGGGTCAGGGCTTTCCAGGACCCAGCTCCTCCTGGCTCTGGACACTCACAGAACATGGACTCCCTGCAGGCTGCTCATCCTGCCCTGCCCTGGAAGCCCCAGGACAGAGGAACCTTCTCATCGTCTGTCCCACTCTCTTTCTGTTCAACCCCTAAGACTCCTGTGCACCTGAACCCATCCTCCCCACAATACTTTATTATATTTTTCTAAAGTACGTATGCATTGAAAAGTCAGGAAGCTATTAGAACAAGGAATAGACAGGGAAAAGGAGGATTATATCGCGTGTGTGTGTGCGTGTGTGTGTATGTGTATACTGTAATATATATTACATTAAAATAGAGCAGGGGCAATCAGGGGAGGTGCAGATAGGGGAAGGGATCGAAATACCATCAAATTATATTGTGTGAGAATCACAAAGTATGGAAGAAGAGGAGGAGGGGAAGGAGGGGGAAGAGGAGGGAGAGGAGGAGGGGGAGGAGGGAGAGGAGGGGAGGAGGAGGGGGAGGAGGAGGGACAGGAGGAGGAGGAGGAGAACCTTTCAAAGTAGGTCACTAGGGAATAGTGACCCACTCTAACAGCCAAGGTCCACCTAGTAAAGGTTTTACTGCTTCCCAGAATTTCACCGTAGGCCAGGGGCAGGCACCCAAACCATGTGACCACTGAGATTCAAACCTTAGCATCCCAGCCCTGGCCCTCAGACACTCCTGGTCTTCTTGCAATGCGAATGTGCTTGGGCCCGGGTGTCTGAAACAGTGATGCTGGCAGTCGCGGCCCTTTCCTCGTTCTGAGCCCAGGTCTGTTCCCAGCGCTCCCCTCCACCTCTCCCACTCATCATCAGAGGCCAGACTCTGGGATTTCATATTTCTTCTCCTAAGATAATGATAGTCCATTGGCCTGGAGGTTCAATTTTTACATTTGTTGAGAATTTCATAGGAGTATATAAAGAAATATGATCATATACATCCCATCATCCCCCTCCAGCTTCCCACAGATCGCCCTACAGGGATCTCTCTCTCTCTCTCTCTCTCTCATTATTTATTTTCATTTTATGTGTATGAGTGTTTCACCTGCATGTATGTAAGTGCGCCCATGTCATGAAATGCCTGTGGAATGCCTGTCAGAAGAGGGCGTCACGTCCCCAGGAACTGGAGTTACAGGTAGTTATGAACTGCTCTGCAGGTGCTAGGGACCAAATCCTGATCTTCTGCAAGAGTAACCAGGGCTCTTGACCACTGAGTCATCTCTCCAATCCTAACTGTGAATCTCTTGTTGAGCAACCTGGTCCAGGGTTTTCCAGATGAGAACTAAGTCTAACAATAAGGTTGCCTATAATGGCTCAAAATCAAAACAAGCCTACAAGGAACCCAAACATTTCTGATTAATTCTAGATTTTTAAAAAATATATTCAACACTGAGAAAGATCATATGCATTCCTCATATCACCCTCCTCTCCAAGAACTGCTCTGATCTAAAATCTCTATACAATCCATCAAAATATTTTATTATGTATGAAAAAAGTCACAGTTTGATAAATGTCAAGTCATAAACACATAGGAGATGTCTCCGTGCAGTGTCCAGAAGGTTCCATAACCGAGTCAGAACCATATAGTATTTGGCACAGAGGAATTGCATCATAATTGATGGGGAATAGAGAGAAAGCAAATACAGAACAGGACAACAGACTGGAAAGCGCAGCTAGACGTTAGACCGGAGACAGCATCACCACTCTCGAGGGTTAGGGCTGGAATATAGGCAAATCATTGAATCACACCGTCTCCCAGAAGCCCTCACAACAGATATTTCTTCATTGATTATTGATGGTTGTCACCTGTAGATGGACACACATAGTTACTAAGGAGTTTAAGACCAGTGTTTTGACTTCCTCAGATTCCTTTCCCGTCCCTCTTAATCATTTGACTTTGGGAAAATCTTCAAATAAAAATCCAATTGCTAGTAAATATGGTCTTTCCAGCATGAATGGCAGACCCTACTTGGCCTGAAGGTCAGTCATGCCCTGCCTCTTTCTGGGTCTTTATTTTAGAAATTCTTTTTAAAAATATTTTATTTATTTATTTATTTGGTTTTGTTTATGAATGTTTTGCCCAAATGTATGCAAGTACAGCGGGTGTGTGCAATGCCCAGAAAGGGCCAGAAGAACTGGAGTTATGGGCAATTGTTAACCCCCACATGGGTGCTGGGAACTGAATCTGGCTCCTCTGAAAGAATAGCAAATGTTCTTAACTGATGAGCCATCTCTCAAGCCCTCTAGATCTTTTCTGAAGCATTTTTCAGACCAAAGGATCAGAACTAGTCATTGGCCTCTAAGAAAGCTCCAGTTCATGCAGCGAATCTAAGAGCCAAATTCCAAAGGAATCAGAATCTGAATCTGCTCTAAGTTGATGGGACGCCCCAGGAAGGACAAGCTAGGAAGAGCCCAGGCCTTGACGTTAACTTCTGTCAGTCACCAGGAGGCAGCAGTGTGACCTGAAACGATGGTCTTAGGAAACGGAGATAAGTTCCCAGACTGAAGGCCTGGCTTAGGAGGAGATATGTGGAGAGGGTCGTAGAGGTTTGGGGTGCCAGTTGATGCCAGTGTGAGATTTATTTCAACAAGGGAATCAAGAGGCACCACTTTGCCCACCCCTTTCTCTTAAAGGCGCTGCACAACCTGCTTCCTTCCCTCAGACACGCCCACAAATCTGTCTCTGACTATGGCTGACCCACCTCCAGGCATCTCACAGGCTCCTCGGCGTTTGATAGCATTGTGTTTGTTCATGCCCTTGATGATGAAGATGGTTCCAACAATGATGCCCACCAGACCCACAACCATCCCGAGGGCACACACCATGTTCTCTGTTGTTTCTGGCAGAACGATTTGCTCTTCAAACTCTGGAGAAAATAAAACAAAATCGCTGTTAAAATCTGTGGTAGGGAATAGCACTGAGGACCAAAGTTAGTCACAGAAGGGGTGGTAACAGGAGGAAGGCAGGCTGACGTCGGGGTTAAGCCCTGGCGGCACCTGGGTATAGAATACCGTGCGCCCGTTATAGTAGATGTTATGGAACCCTGGAGATTCTGCTTCCTGTTGGTTTGCTTGTGGTGCTGGGAATTGAATTTGGGGCTTTGTGTGTGCTAGACAAGTACTCTAACTCTGAGCCATGTTCCCAGGGCTTTGCTATGAATGTTAAAGGCCCAGGAGCAAGCATCATAGGAAGAGATTTCAAATAAAGTGAGCTGAGGCCGGGCCGTACCCCAGTGCTTCAGAACAGGCTTCTCCAAGCCCCAGTGCTCCACCACGCAGTCGTAGAAGTCTTCGGTGGAGGGCAGGAAGGTGAGGTAGTAGAATTTCCGGAAAAGGTGGTCTTCCCTGGGTAGGAAGACTGTCTCGGACACGCCTGTGGTGACAGGTTTTCCGTTCTGAAGCCAGGTGACGTTGAGCACCGGAGGCGAGAACTTGTCGATGAAACAGATGAGGACATTGGGCTCGCCCAGCTTCACGGGACTGCTGGAGAGCACCATCACCTGCGGAGGTTCTGCAGGACACAGGACAGAAATTAGCCTTCCTTCCTCACTCTCCCGCACACCCTGACACGTGGCACAGTTCTACGTAATGGCTAAAGCTAAAATTGTGCCCCGAGGAGTCCACACCACTGTCTCTGATGCCCTGCTCTGACATTTTTGGAAGCAATGTTGGGGTATAAGCTATCCAGGCTCCCCATTCTTGGGTTCCTCTGTGTAGCCTCGGCACCTGCGTTCATGAGTGATTGTGGAGCACAGCATGACTTGGAAAGTGCCCGAGTCTGTGGCAGGAGAATTTGGGCTTTGTTTATGGCAGGTCAGGTCACTGAGAGGGAAAGGCCTGATTGTATGATCCACATTGCTAAGGTGTCTGTTGTAAGCTATGGGTTCCCGTGCCCAGGCTGCAGAAGAGCTACCATTGGCATTAGGAGTGGAGTTGGAACGCTTTATCATGACATCCAGGTTGGCTTTGTCCACAGCTATGTTAGCCAGCGCGCCTTGAGCCTCAAAACTGGCAAACTCTCCAAATTCTTTAAGTCGCCAGACCGTCTCCGTCTTTTCCATATCCACGTGAAAAAGCTCATCACCATCAAAGTCAAACATGAACTCTCCTGTTTGGTCAGGAGCAAGATAGAACTCTGCCTGGATGATCGTGTGTTTGTCTGAAAAGGAAGTAGAGGGCATTGAGGGGGAAGTGGGAGATGAAGGGTCAAGTGCAGGGCGCAGGTGACGGGGAGGGATGGGCCTCGTGGGACAGAGGGGTGGAGAGCCGGGATTGACGAAGATTGAGGTCTGCGTGGTGGACAGCATACTGAGTAAAGCTCGGAGGTAAGAAAGAAGGAGAGGGGCTGGAGAGGTGGCTCAGCGGTTAAGAGCACTGGCTGCTCTTGCAGAAGACCCGGGACCCAGCACCCACATGGTGGCTGACAACATCCATAACTCCAGTTCTAGGGAATCCAACACCCACTTCTGTCCTCCATGGGCATTACATGACACAGGCGCACTTACACACATGGAGGCATAACATTCAGACACACACACACACACACACACACACACATATATATATATAGAGAGAGAGAGAGAGAGAGTGCTGTGCTAGAGAGGACGGACAAACGAGAACTGTGAAACAGTCTTTCTTCACAATCCCTGCATCAAAGTAGTGCTGCTCATGTGCGCAGAGGTGTGGGTCATCCACGGGCATGGGGACGCCTCCAGTGACCACCCTGCAAAAGAAAAAGAGCTCCCCCTTCCTAGTGGCCACCAACTGCCACCAGCTCCTCAGCTAAGGGTGGGGCCTCCAGAGACCTCCCCCGAATCAGTGCTGGGATTTTAACTGGCTTGCTCTTGTGCAGGTGACCACAGCTGCTGAGTTCATGCGTGCAACAGCCCTTGGTGCCAGAAGACTGTCTTCCACAGCTCTCCCCTCTGCTCCTACATTCTTTGCATCCCTTCTTCCATGAGCCCCGGGGTGGGGAGGTTTGATAGAGGAAACACAGAGTCTCCAGACACTTCTTAATGGCTCCGATCTAGTTCAGACACGATTTTCCTTTCAGAAACCCAGGCACAGCTCATAAGAGCTCTCCAGAGCATCTCCTCCTCCTGACACAGTATTCTCAGAAGAGGGAAGCGTTATTTGAAAGGATGGACTTTGAATTCTAGAATCAAATAAATCCTGACGTCTCATCCAGGTACTTACCTTAGGGTCTAAGCTGGCCACTCCACCTTCTCACATGCGATTTTCCTAATATATCCCTGCTGTGATTCTGATTCTATTCGGGGATGGTTTTAAGATAAGGCACGAATTTTCTTGGCACACCATCAGTCCTTTAACCAACACTGGTGATATGCTGTGGTCACAAAATGCCTTACCTTTAAGGACTATACTCTTGAGAGACACAACTAGAGCCTGAGACTCCCGGGGATTCAGATCGAGATCTTGCGGTACTGTAGATCACTTAGTCCCTGCTCCAGGGAAACCCCCCTGAGATGGATCACCTCTGGGTTGTCCATGAGAACCTAACCTTTATGTAATGCTGCATAGATTCTGACTGTCTTTAAAGTACATGTTCAGATATGATTGACACTCAGGGATTATCAGCTTGTTGTGAGCAGTTGAGAGAGAAGACCACTCTTTCTCTGAATGTAGGCGTGAGGTGAGGGATTTTAGTGAGTGACTGTATATTGATATAGCAGTTTATTTAGCACTTGTCTCTCTATGCAAGCAGATGTTCTAGCTGCCTCCCTTCACCCCAAGGGAAGAACCACTGCTTTTCCAAGTTATCATGCCCACATAATGTTCTTCTGGGCAGTAAAAACCCACACTTGCTATTATGGGCCAGGGAACTGGGTACCACTTAGTTTGTCTCCGTTCTGCCTGCATCCTTCTGCAGGTCATCCTGGGAGCAGAGGAGCACTCACCACAGTAGATATTTACACCTGCGTTTGTTCATTGATCCACTCAGTTGTGAATATCACAGTGTTAGTGGTCACAGATCCTGTAAGGTCTACGGCAGCACCAACAAACAGAGCTGCCTTTCAGAGCCCCAGGAAACAGGAAAGTTGATGCAGTTCATACGAGCATGCACCCTCTGTCCTCCCTAAGGCATATTGTTGGAGGTTTGGGGTGACTTTTGTTTCTGGAGATTCTAGAGATCTAGCAAAATGTCTGGGCTTGAGCTTATTCAGACAGGATTTATGTGGCAAAAATGGACGGCTAAGAGCCACAGTAGAGACTTTTTATAATTTTTTTTCATTCACTCCTCATAAAATTATGTGAGGTTTTTACCAACGCTTCAGAAAATTAAAGCACAGAGATATGACTTAGTGCCAGTCAAAAGATGCTGCTCCCACGAGCCACCTATACTGAGTCAGAGGGACTCAGCAATCTGCATCTCGGTCTTGTCTCACTAAGCTAGGTTTGACTTATTTCAGTTTCAGAGGGAGAGCCCCCCCCCAAGCTATTCACATTCAGATTTCGATCTATGGAACACTGGTTGTCCTCTCCTTTCACTCCAAAGGTTGTCTTATAAATGCCATAGTCCACTTCTCCAAAGCATCGTAATCTATGGTCCTTAGTTTTGGTTTTCTTGGATCCTACCTTCAGTAGCCCACGATTCCTGAGGACGCATCAGGACAGCCATGAAGAAAAATCTTAACACCAGGTCTCTATTTATGGCCATGTTCTTCTTGAGTGTTTGATGGGGGTCAGAAGAGCTCTGGGGTAAGGTAGACAAGAACAGAAGAAGAGGGTTAAAATCCAAATCACTGGAGTCTTAACCAATCAGAAAGACTGTTTTGAGATGACACATCTGTTGCTAGGGGATAGACTATTGTAACTAGGGCAGATGCGGTCTGTTATTTAACACCAAAAGTCTCTACTTATTCTTTCAAGAGGTAAATTTCCTCAAGGAGGAATTTCTCCATTTAGTCAAAAAGTAAAGTCCTTAAACAAACTGAACAAAAATTTCAAGTTTCTGAAAATGCCAAACACTAACACAATCTTCTATAACTATTCAAATTCTGGAAAAGGATGTACTTGAAGCACATTAGTGAAAACAGAATCAACTGACACACCCTGCGGTGAAACAGTAAAAACACACGTGTTGCATCTGGTTGTCACGGTGGGGGAGGGGCAGTTGGCATTAAGGAACATGGAATCATCTAGAGAGAAACTGAGCGGTCAGGACACAGGATGCCCGGGTTCTGGACGGGGTAACAGAGCGGCCCTCAAGAATCCCCCACTGCTCTGTCCCCTCCCGCAGTGTGCCAGCAGGGCCAACTCACCCACAGGGTCCGAGAAGGAACAGAAAGCAGGCCCAGGCAGCCAGTGGAAGGTAAGTGTGGACATATAATTAACCAACTGGAAAAAGGTCAACAGTGTGGACAATAAGCACAGATGAACAGTCAACCAACTGCTCCTAAAGGTCAGACTTGTCTCTACACGCCTTAGTCACTTATCTGATGTAGGAAAGATTCTGCCCCGTGCTGTGACTGTCTCCAGGTCAGTGCTGGGACTGTGGAGAACCTCTGACCTCTTACTGGGATGACACTAAACTGGAGACACAACCACATAACTCCCGGACGTTGCCATACTCTCCTTCGTGATCTGCTGGACTTGCTGTCTTCCTACTCAGAACTACACATGAAGAAGACAGGCGGAAGGAACCGTCAGTCAGACAGCATCAGTCGAAGGCAAGTCTAGCAAAGGAGAGGAAGGACGTCACCGTGGAAAAATAACATGTCTGTCTGGAAATGCAGTGTAAAGCTTTAGCAACTGAAGGAGAGTGGCATTTTAAAGGCAGAAGAATGATTAATGTTACATAGGTGATTCATAATTCACTCTAGGAGCTCTGAGAAGGTACCATGCAAGCTGCCAAGGGAGTGAAACAATCAACGATCTACCAGGCTGCAAAGCCTACAAACCACAGCAACAGCCAGCAAATTATCAATTATGGTGCAGTAGAGCTCATTATCTTGGGGCTAATCAACAGCTGTCTAACTGGATTTCAGGCCCACTCGGTGAGAGGGAAGTCATATATGGTACGGTAAACATAGCCAAGTACATCCCGTAGCCAAGTCACAGACCCAGAGAAGAGCCTACTTCTGTCACTCCCTAGACCAATGCAATTTCTTACTATGTTATAAATACATGTCGTTATATTCACAGACAACTGTGCCCCCTACTGCTCCTTTCAAGATAGAGACTATTAGAAAGTTCTACAACTGGTCAAATGCAGATAAGTGACTGGCAGGTGCCCAGCCCCAAGTGACACATCTACAGTTTGACTTCTACACCCGAGGCTCAGAGAGCATCGCAGAAGAAAGGGAGGAAAGACTGTAAGAGCCAGAGGGATGGTGCACTTGCTGCCAGTTAATGCATTCTAGACTCAGTAGGAGAGCCACACCAGAAACCTCCACAGCTTGGTCATCCAACGGGATCTACATAGTGACAAAGCCAGCTGGCTTGCCAAGGCGGATGGGGACAACTTCATGGGGTCCCACCTCAAGGTGAGAGTTCAAATGATAGCAACTTATGAGTTGAGCCACTGAGCCAGTGTCTTCTGGATGAGTAGAAAGAGGTTCTCACAGAAAGGAAGTTCTTGAAAACGAACAAAAGCACATTCAGACCTCCAGGCCTCCTGGTAGCTTTGTAAGGGCTGTATCCAACCTTCAGTGACTTGTGTGCGGTGACTTTCATGGAGAGAACCCTGGAGTGCATGGTGTAGCAAAGGCTTGGTGATCAGTGCGAGACCCAACACAGGGGGAATGTGCTGGATGCATCACTGTGAAGGACTTTGCACAACCATTACTCAAGGAAAAGAAGCAAGAAGCTCTAAACACAACTGAGACCTAACTCTTGCACCAGATAGCCTACGGATCAGGTTTAATTTCATTAAAACTGGCTAACATAGATATTTGTGAAGATGTTTATTGATGGAGATTAAGGTCTGTTAAATAAATATAAGGTTGCATAAATCGGGAGATGTTGGGCAGAGCGTGAAACAATGTACCAGTCAGAGGTAAAGTGGAAGAGAGGAAACCATAGGATAGAAGTGGGCATTGCAACTTTACCTTTATCTTTGTTTGAACTTGAGACAGTGAGCTTACATTTTTGTGGTAGCTATAAACCACACACCAAGGATGCCCACCCAAAGTGGTGGATTCTATCTCGCTCGCATACCCCAGACTTTCACACCCGTCCCCCTCTTCAGGCATTTCGATTTCCCACAACGCCATCAGCAAATGCTTTTCTCCATTCGAGTTCACTGAATGACAAGGGCTCATTACTGTCTGACCTGAACCTGCTTCTGATGACTTTCCCACAGCATCAACCCGCCTGTCACCGGGCTCACAGCTATTCCTTCCAAGCCCTGCAATCAGGACTTGCCTGTGAATGCTCCCAGCCAGGACTCTGGTCATCACAGAAGCTACACGGGGTGCTGGTCTCTGGGAACAATGGTACATGTGAGTATTCAAGATGCTATCCTTCAAAATGCACTGGAAAAGACGAGCGGAAATAAAGTACCTATGATCGTAATTCACATTTTAGAACCACTTCACTTTTAACGGCAACACATAAATGTATCAACAGATCAGGACTGTTGGAGTCAAATACAGTGTCCAGGATGTGCACCAACTCCAAGAATACTGGCTGCTTTGTCCCTGTCCTGTGAACCAGAAACCCCTCCCGACAAAACATAGGATAGTACATGTCTACTGGAGATGTCCTTACTCACCTATCACCTTTAGCTCCAAAGTGGCTTCTTCAAAGTCACTTATTTTTAAAATAATGCTTGTACAACCCATTATCAGAGACCTGGAGATCAAGGGTTTTAAAGATGCTGGTCCCTCAGACATGTGGTCCGTCACCAGCTCTGCTCGCTCTTTGAGATCTAGCTGTTTGCTCGTGTGCCCCATCCCCTTCTGATTCATACACACAGCTCTGAGAACTGGGACTGGAATCAGTGCGGTTTCATGTTCTCCACACTCGTGACCAGGGACACCCTGCATGGGAACACTATGTCTGCACCCAGCATGGCCACAACAGGCTCCGAGGGGCCCACCACTAGGAATGAGTCTGTGGGACAAAGCCAGAAGAGGAGAGGATGTCAGAAAGGTCTGCCTGGACCTCACTGACCCAGAGGAGCCTGGGACCGTCCTTCCACGGGTATTTCAGCATATACTCAGGATGAAGTCAGCCGTGGTAAATCAGAGACTCTGTTTTTATAACCAACAGGGCTCACAAGGAGCACATGATTTCTTGGTGGCGATGGCAATGCGGTCTGCAAAGAAGGGGTGGAGAGGGCTGGGAAGACACGAACTCGCTTCCTCGGGAAGCCTGGGGACGCAGGTACATAGATCAGTAGATTAAATGCGGGTTTAGAGGGCTCGGGAGATGGCTGCCACACAAGCGTGTGGGCCTGGGTTTGAGTCCCCAGCACCCATGTAAACGCCGGGACACACCTGCAGCTCCAGCACTGGGGAGGAGGAGGGACCTGACCGGCCTGGACAGCCAGCGACCTCCCTCCGGACCTGACCGGCCTGGACAGCCAGCGACCTCCCTCCGGACCTGACCGGCCTGGACAGCCAGTGACCCGCATCCAGAGACATCCTGACTCAAAATTTAAGATGGAAGCAACCGAATAAGACACTCCAACACGGACCTATGACCTCCGCAGACATGCATACATGTAAATGCACCTGCACACTCCACATGGCCATGAACATACAACACACACACTGAAGAAAATGAAGATTCGGAATTAACCCAGGCATGTGGGAGGACTGCTGACAGTGATTTAATCCTGCTCTGCAGAGAACAGAGACCTCAGGTCTAGAGAATGTAGAGTTCTCACCTGAGCCCCACAGGGACACGTGAGGAAGCAGAGAGAAGAGGTCTCTCAGCAGAGTGACGTGCGGGAGGTTCAGCATCTTCCCCGGGGTGGGTAAATTTGCAGTTTCTCTCTGCCTTGAGGAACATCAATTAACACAGATGAAGCCAATAGACTCAACTACTTTCCAACCCACCAGCGACTTGCAGGGAGGAGCCAGCGGGAAAGTAGAAAAAGCTGGGTAGGAGACTCGGGTGCCGCAGGCCTCCATCTCGGGTGTGGGCCGGAGGGCCACCGGACTTTTGGTCAGAATATGGCTTCCCCCATATGAAATTTCTGTCTCTCCCCACGGGGATGAATCCTTTGTAAGTAACCCTGGAATAAACTGGTCTCTCCAATTGGAGACCATTCTCCGTTAGCTCAATCGTTCAAACCTGGGGAGGGGGGTTGGGCGGGGGGCTGAACGCCTGGCCTCACTGCGGGAGATTTCATAACTGTGCCCCACAGGGCGGTCCTGCAGACAAACGGGTAGCCACAAGAAGGAGACTCTCAAGGTAAGAAGGTCATGTTTTAGGGTTCACTGTGTTCCAAGGACACGGTCCTCTGGCTCTCTCAGGCACCTGCAGTGTCTTCCCAGGGAACAGCAGGGACCCCTCTGTTACTCACACGATGACCCTTTGCTTCTTTTTTCCAGGGTCACAGACCTCATCTGAACAGCCATGTTCGGAGGCCATTAGTCTGACCATGGCTTCTTTAATCTACTGTCCTTCCAGAAGGATCTGTCCCAGATCCCACGGACAGAGATGCAGGGGAGGCAGCAGGGGAGACACGGCGGCAACTCCAACGCGGCTGGGCGCCCTTCTTTCTTCCTAGACCAGGAAGGGCGGAGGTAACTCTGTAACTCTCGGCACCCCAGATTCCACGCGCTGTTTCGCTCCCCCCGTCACTCCTGACTGTCACCCAGGAGGGGCTCCCACAATCCTCCTGTCACAGAGAGATGGCGGCTTGTGGACCTCCTCAAGCAAAGGCAGCGGGGTGGGGCGATCCACCCTGCCCCCCAGCTCTCCTCCAGGGCCTCTCTGTGGCCTCATCTGTGAGCTTGCTTTAAGATGCTTCAGAAGACTTGTGGCCCTGGAGGAAGGCTTGGGTGACCATTTAAAGAAGTCAGAAACCTGAAGGCAAGAAGCTCCCTCACAGGAACTCTGCAGGAGTGAGCAACCCTGCCACCCTGGCATTCTGAAGCTGAAAGAAAAAAGTAAGATTAGCTTAGTAAGACTAGAAAAGAGACAATAAATCTATCTGATGATTGCAGAGTTACAAGGTACAGCTACGATCTGAAATAACTAATTCCCTTCTTTCTAAGATATACATGCTCCAGGTTAATGGCACGGCTTAGGACTTAACACCCACCAGATGTGGGTGTTCATATTTAGGACTGTGGTGTCACAGGAATTCTTTATGCCTCCCTTTCCTGACAGTGGTTTGCATGATAATCCATGTCCTCAATGTTGTGACAGGATTGTGTAAGTTAATGTATACGAAGCACTTACAAGTGTCAGGAATCCATACGTTAACTTGGGGAGGGAACAGTTTCTTTGGGCTCACACTCCCAGGTCACAGTCTGCCACTGAGGGAAGTCAGGGCCGAAGCTCAAACAAGGGCAGAGGCAGGAAGCAGGAAGGAACAGTGCGGACTGGCCTGCTCTGAGGCTGTCTCTCAGCTACTTTTCATAGACAACCCGGGTCCACCTGCCCAGAGATGGCACCCCCAATCAGTCAACAATCAGGACAATTCACACACATGGCCACAGGCTAACTGGGGTGTCCCCCAGCTGAAACTCCCTCAGATGACCTTGAGCGGTGTCATCTTGCCTGCTGAAGCCTGCTAGGACATCCCTGAGGCCCTGATGCCAACTCTGCCTCAGATCCCTCTCTGGGAGGATGACTGGATGATGAATAGTGAGAAAGAGGAGAGGAGGGAGTGGGAGCACGGGCCAGCGTCTCCTTGTCGTACTCGGGTTTCTTCTGTTTCAGACTGGAAGAAAGCTCTGCTTTATCCTGGTGAGTGACTCAAGGACATTAGGTCATTTTAAAATTCATTTATTTTTATTTTCTATGGATGAGTGTTTGCATGTATGCAAGTGCCCCATGTGAGTGCCTGGTGTCAGAAGAGGCCAGAAGAGGGCACCAAATTTCTTGGAACTGGAATTATAAACGGTTGTAAACCACCATAAGGGTGCTGGGAACCAAACTCGGGTCCTCTGCAAGAGCAGCCAGTGCGCTTAACTGCTGAGCCATCTCCCCAGCCACAAGGGCATTTAATGCCACCAAACCTCTGAAATGCTGGACATAACAATTGGAGTGTACACACAACACACACACACACACACACTCACTCATGGTCATACAACAAAGTGATGTTATACACAAAATAAAGTTTCTCCTTCTCCTTAGTTAAAGAAAATGACTGATTCTTTGAATCCCTCAATACAAATCCCAGCACCTTGATGTTAAATGAAATTTCACAACTTGCCAGGCATGTTTGTGCACACCTCCAGTCCTCACATTTGGGATGTGGAGACAGGGAGATCAGGAGTTCAAACCCAGCATAAAACCCAGCCTGGGTTAAATGAGACCTTGTCTCAAAAGAAAATCTTTTTTTTCACATTTTGCAAGTGAACAGGTGTGTGTGTGTGTGTGTGTGTGTGTGTGTGTGTACATGAATATAACAGGTTATTCCTCCAACTCATCCTTGTGCAATTTACATACATCAGACCTTGTGTCCTATGTTGGTGTCACACCTGTTGTCTCTAACCCTGTGGAATTTAAAAGTCCTCTGAGGAACGGACGGATGGAACCAGGCAGCTCAATGTGCAGCCTGCTCAGTCCTCTCAGGAGGTGGCCGGGGCCTCTCCCCAATTACAACACGCTGAGCAATTTCTCTTGACAGTTCTTTAATCATTGGCTTCAAACTGTTTTTGCGTCTCCCAAGCAGAGCGCTAAGTACTCAGATAGGATGCGCACGTGCAGCTCTCCACATCAGCAGCAGCGGAGTCGGCCGTTCTCTTCTAGGCTCCCAGATTGAGAGGTTGAGCTGCATTTCCAGATGTATTCTGGACTCACACATTGGAGGCTAAATATCTTTATGGAGGGATGTTCAATGAGCGACCACAGTGCCTTGCTGGTTAAGATATCAATAAGTCCTTGTCTGTCTATTGTCCCAAAGCTCTGTAAGAATATCCAACCTCTGAATGAAATCAGAAGTCCACCATGACACCACAAAATAATAGAATTGCAATTCCATCCCTCCAGAGGAATCTGACTCTAAAGAAAAAATAAAATCTGACTAGAGTGCTGAAAATTGTAAGAGACAGTCTGCAGAACTTAGCCACACACGTAACACCTATTCAAACACCACCTCGTGGCTCTCCTCCACACCAGGGGGCAGCATGGGTCTCCGTGCATGGCCCGGGTATCAGAAACAGCTGAGGGTTCCGCAGACCTGGCTCGGTCGAGAGAAGCTCGAGCGCCAGCACAGGGGACAGCTTCGGGGACAGCTCCTGACAGCCAGGAAGCAGCCCACCTGTCCTGGCCCAGAGTCTCTGGACACTAGAGTCTGCAAGAGCTGGTGGAGGAGGAAGCACTGAGTCGGGAAGGAAGGTCGTTTCCTTTCTTTCTCTGGGTGTGCTTCCTTCCCATTCTCAGCTGATTTCTCTTTTTCAGACTGGAGGAAGGAGCTGTTCCAGCCGGGTGAGTGGATTTGTTATCATTTCTGGCTGCTTTCCAACCTGCTCTGGTAGTTTGGGCTGTGGTTTTCTGTTCTGTTGGGTGCTGAGTATCAAACCTAAGGCCTGCACATGCTAGAGAAGCCACCGAGGCACATCCCCAGCCCCAGTCTGCCCTCTGAAACCTGGTTTTGTCATGTCATACACGCCTTCCAGCTGAAAAGATAGAAACTCTTATTCTGACAAATAAGGTAAGAGGAAGGCCAGGAGCCGTCATCCTGAGCTGGAAGGCGGGGCCAGGCTCCGCTACTCCAGGTCTGTTTCCACTGCCACACCATCACCCACCATGCAGCCTCTTGTCTGTGAGATCCACTGAGTTTGGATAAGAGAAATCAGCACAGTTCCTACCCAGACCCCTCGGTAAGGAAAACCCCTCCAAGTAGTAAAAGAACTCAGTCTCTGAGGAGGTCAGCTTGCCACCAGCCTTTTACTCACTGAGGAACATCACTATGATTTACTAAGAACAGGACGTGGACAGTTTTCTCCCGTGACCACTGCAAGCTCTGGCTCGCACTGACTTCTGCCAAGACCCTGGCAGACCCACAGATAAGATACGTGGGAGGTAGAGCTTGGAATGCGTGGTGGGGGCGCATGTGCCCACTCCCGGTGAGGGCCAGGGCTACCACAGGACCAGCTCAGCACTCGCAGTCTCTTTCTAAATATGCAATTAGTTTTGAATGCAAAGTTAATGGTCAACAAACATTACAACGATGGCTTTGCCATATCCTCTTCCTCTTCCTCTCTTTCTCCTAGCTCCTGTGATAATAAATCTCAAAGCCTGTCACCAGAATACTGCTGTCCCAAAGGCAGAAGAGGACAGCAGAGAGGAGACCCGGGATCCGTCTCTTAGCAACACTCAAGCCGATGACAACCTCATCACGCTCCACCAGAAAGTCTTTATTTTGGGAAGATGGTATTGGGAGGTGGACACCAAGATCACTGAGGAATGGACACTGGGCCTCTACGAGCTGTCGGTATTTGGGAACATGTCATTCAAGGAATCATCAAAGAAGAAATTCAGGATCTTGGAGAAGAAGGGGGATGCATACAGGGCTCTCACCTTCTGCTCCCATCACATTTCCCAAGAAGAACATCTCCAGGCCGAAAACCGTGCACAGAAGGTTGTGATTCTCCTGGACCAGGAAGGCAATGACCTTTCTTTCTACAACATGACCGCCAACACCCACAGGTTCTTCTCCCAGGCCCGTTTCTTTGGATCACTTCATCACATGTATCATGATTGACTGGGGATTTCTGTGTAAGTGTCCAGGATGCAGTGTTACAAAATATACTGCCTGTTTGAGACTTGTTTCTTATCATGGTTGTCAGCCTGATCAAGAGGGAGAGTGTTACAAAGGTCATTATGAGAGCAGGGCTGGCGATGCACCAGTCAGTGTTCTGCATGGAATAGTCATGATTCCCTGGTTAAAATTCATGTGATCAGGGCTCAGTGGTGAAGAGCTTGAGGGTCGCAGTGATAACAGCAATGACGTTAGAAGACAGTACGTTGATGCTCTACTGCCCGCCCTGAAAGTGATCTAGTTGAGAAGGAAATTCCTGTGACCTAATCATTCTGCTGGCACGGCTAGACCAAGATTCTGCCCAAGTAGATTCTGCCCATGTGAATGTTTCGGTATGAAACACAATTTTAAGAGGAAGAAGGGGTAGAGAGATGGTCTGTGGTAGTAAGCACCGGCTGCTCCTGCAAAAAATCTAGATTTGGTTTCCAGCACCAAAACAGTGCCTAGCAACCATCTGTAATTTCAGTTCTAAGAAATCCACCACCCTCTTCTGGCCTCTGCAGGCATTGCATGGATGCGGTATACTTGCATACAGCAAGCAAAACACTCACACACTCCAAGAATAAAAATAAATGAAAGCAATTTAAAACAAAGAGTGTGAAGAAAAATCAGGCCACAAGACAAAATCTGGAAGATTATGCAAGGTGTCAGACTTTTTGAAAATTAATCAAGTTCACAGAGTTCAGAAAAATCTTAAACTCTAATCCAAGACAATTAATTATGCATCATGCTTATGAAAACATCAATTTTATTTTTAAGTCAAACTAAAGTCCATAATTTAAATTTTTAAATAACATAAATTTAACATGTGGAAAAACAATTTTCAAGTCAAAATGGGTTAAAGGAAAGAAACCATATTTGGAAGAAGAAAGAACATGAGAAATTCGTTTGCAGAGTCTTCTACCTTTATGACACGAGAATGAAGACAATCCCCAGACACCTGCAGGCTTCTAGGACAGCACCTGGGGATCAGTCAACGCTAGAATTCTAAAATGTTTGGGGGGAGGGCCAGGCTATTTGTAAACTCGTAAACTCATGTTCTGGAGTGTGTTATTCTTTCTAGACTATTTGTACATTTAATTTTCTCAATTGAGGGAAACACATGCTACATACATTCATCCTTTTAGTCATACTAAAGCTGTCATTCGGGAGCACAGAGTGTGACCATCACCTCCCAACCCCCGAAATAAATCACTATATCCTCCAAGCAATCACCACCCATCTCTCCCTCCTCCAAGTGTTTTCTGTCTCTAAGAACTTTCCTACTCAGAATATTCCAAGCAGATTAAATCAGAGACTATGAAGCAGGCCTGGCAATTACCAGTCCTGAGGATGAGCCTCACTGCAAAAATAGCAAAAGCCAACGCTGAGCCACCGCCGAAGCAGGACTGCGCGCATCTGGAGCCAGCGCATCTGGACACTGGGTCCGCGTGCTCTGCTCAGCTGCGTGTACATGCGGTGAGACAGAACACATGGGGAGTTACACAGAGTGGATTTATCGCTCCGGAGAGCTCAGACCTGTTCCCTTTGTCAAATCCTGCACGGCACACTGGTTTAAGTGGTTTTACCCCATTTCAGGGTGTTAATCTTGAGTTCGGGCAGCATTTTCTGCTTGTGCTCTTCGGTCTGCCCACTCCATTCTTGGAGGAAGGCAGGACAAGACCTTGGATGAAGACAGAAGGCAGTCTCCAGTGAATACTTCAACTCCAGAGCTTCCCGTCCCTCCACCTCCTCTTCATGATTTCTCTGATTATTAATATCTGGAGGACTAAGAATCTCAAGTAATGGGCCAATGGACACACTATTTTCACTAAAGCCCAGGGATTACTTTAGGGGACACCTTTTGAGCTGTGCGTTCTATGAAGTTTGATAAAATATTTACATGTTTTACAGACCTTCATGTCTTGATGTTGTGGCATAAATCTGCAGAGTTTCTCTCTTGGCCTCAAGGGACATGCTTCCAAATGTGATTGACAGCCAACCAACCAATGACTTAAAGGAAAGGGTCCCCGAGAAAAGCAAGGAAAGCTGGGAAGGAGAGGAAGGAATGGCCCCATGGGTCTCCATCTGGGGTGTGTGCCGTAGTCCACAGCACTTCTGATCAAAACGCTGGCTTCCCCGTATGACATGTGTCTCTCTCCCCAGGGATGGATGAATCCTTTGTAAGTAACCCGGAATAAACTAATTTCTCTAAGAGAGCGTTCTCTGGGGGGAGGGGAGGTTCAACGCTGGGCCTCACTGTGAGAGAATTCCTAAGGTAGATGTATTCTTTACATGTTTGAAAACTTGTGTTAGCAAATGTACTAACTTCCTCTAAAACTATTTTCACATTATTCTATTTTGATTTACATAATTAAAATGCATTATTAAGGTCTAAAGGTTACTATTACCTTAAGATCGGGATCTTCTATCCTAGTCAACCAGCTTTTGTCTGTTAGTTCGTGTGTGTGTGTGCGTGTGCGTGTGTGTTATATGTGTGCATAGTGTGCATGTTTGGTGTGTGTGCACCGTGTGTATTTTTATAGATATTTTATGGATTCTATGTATTTTAATCATATTCAGACCCCTCCCCTCTCTCCACCTCCAACTTACTACAACCCCTGGACTGCATGTCCTCTATTATTATGTCTTAAAAAACTTTTAAAGCCTATTGAGGACTCTGGCATGATGGGGCATGCCTTTAATCCTAGCACAGAAGCAGGAGGCTCACTGCAAGATCAAGGCCAGCCTGATCTTTATAGCAAGCTCCAGGCTCCCTGGGGCCACAGGGAGGCCCTGTCTAGATAGATAGATAGACAGACAGACAGAGAGCTTCTCCAGTCTAATCTGTGTTTCCCAGGTGCTCTTGATGAGGGTCTGTCTGGAGTCTGGTCCATCTCCCAGGTGGCACAACCGTAGGGAAAACTTACTTTTCCCCTCCCAGGATCTATCGGTTTCCAGGAGAGCCTCAGGTAGGGCTGGCTCCTGCCTACCTCCCCATCCCTAGTGGGATGCTGTCTGACTTGGGTTCGCACAGTCTTGTGCATGCGGTCGTAAGCACAGTGGGTTGTATTTAACAGGAAGATGCTCTCGTTTGTATTAAGAACATAATTACCCTTAAATTCCCAAGTTGTCGTTAACTTACTTTCTCAGTCCTGCTCCAGTTAGAAAGCTACAGGGACGGAGAAGGGTTGGCAGCTTGAGCACCACTGCCCAGGCACCGGCTGATGACTGAGTAACTGACCTGGCCAATCAAGATTCTCGTTCCCTCTCACTCCTGACATACACAGTTGAGTTAATCATATGATGCAGGCAACTCGCAGGACAGATACAAGCTGAGTGGACCTCAGTTTCAGGGTGTGGCACAGAGAACCCCAGAAGACCGAATTTACTAAACCTGGGTCTGACCTTTCCCTTGTCTGTCAGCAGGATTTAAGTTTGTCCAGGGCAGGAACTGCTTTTCTTCTGTTTTTGTATCCTCACAGCCTTATAAAGTAGCTCCAATAATTGATGAAAAAACTTTGTGAAACGCAGGAATGAATTCATAAACAGATGCTCATTGAGGACAGCAGAGCCCGCTGTAGAACCCCGACGGGCAGGCCCACACCTTTGCCTCTTCTTTATTCTAGCAGTCACTGGTTTTTAAGTATCTTATCATACGTTAATCAGCTTTACTCAGAATTGGAATTTGAATGTAGTGCGCTAAGAAATTAATTGATGAGGTCAGGTGGCAAATTCAAGAGCATTCCAGCTTTGATGGAGAAAGCATGGGACCTGTTAGAGTTGACATTTACCCAGCGCTGGCCACTATCCCATCAGCATCCACATCCTTCAGCATCTACCTCCAGAGACTGCCTCCCAGTCGGTAAGCTGAGAGGAAAATGCTCATTAAAGAGAGAGAAGCCACAGAAGACTCCTGAGGCTCAGATATGAGCTCAGGAGAGGTGTTAGAATCCCAGGTGGGATCGTCATCTGAGTTGCCTGAGTGCGACAGAAGAGAAACGCCCCAGAAGGAGCCCATGGCCACCCTATTGTGTGTCAGCTCCACACCCACATGATCCTGTTTTACAGTTCCCATCACTCTGAGTCTTCATACCCAGAAATACGGTCCCACCACCACTGTCCACTGGATTACAGGGATCAGTGCTCCCCACTGTGTTAGAGTGCTCCCCACTGCATTACAGTGCTCCCGCTGCATTACAATGCTCCCCACTGCATTACAGTGCTCCCGCTGCATTACAGTGCTCCCCACTGCGTTAGAGTGCTCCCCACTGTGTCACAGTGCTCCCCACTGCATTACAGTGCTCCCGCTGCATTACAGTGCTCCCCACTGCGTTAGAGTGCTCCCGCTGCATTACAGTGCTCCCCGCTGCATTACAGTGCTCCCGCTGCATTACAGTGCTCCCCACTGCGTCACAGTGCTCCCGCTGCATTACAGTGCTCCCCACTGCGTCACAGTGCTCCCCACTGCGTCACAGTGCTCCCGCTGCATTACAGTGCTCCCGCTCTTACTATGCCTTGCTTTAACTCCTGTCACATTCAGAGGTGCTAAATGTCTGTGCGCTCAGTTTTTTCTCCCGAGTTCAGGTTCTGACTTTGCCACTTTGCTGAGTGCCGTGGGAACTCATATTAAGGGGACACCCTTCAAGGAAGGCTGTGAGGGAGACTCCCGGCTTAATACCTGCCCGTCATGTAGAAACTCTGAGTGGATCCCTTCCATCCTTGGGAACAGAGAGTTCAAGTAAACAGAGATGCTCACATTTTATATCTCCAAGACCCAACTTTGGGGAGAGGCAGATGGTAACACTTAGGTGTGGTAGAGATGAGGGAAAGCCTCACCTGTGGAAAACCCATGGCCCAAAAGAAAAAAAACTGGGTTATTGCAATCAAAGGCTGCTTCTCCACGAAGATCTCAGATGCTTTGTCTCTCCCACATAATTTTCTCTCTGAAAGCACGAACACGCCATTGATTCCTTCTTCATTCACATGTTCCCGTGGTGCCCAGTTCTGAATTTGCTGACCAGTGAGGACTTGTGGAAGGAACAAGCTTTTGCCTCCTAGAATACCTGGGCCTCTGCTCAAGTGAATTAGTCATGTACGACTTCCCCACCCTTTGCCAAAGTCCCAGATTAGTTGTTCCCTGGACCCTAGAGTCTGAAAAACTAGACTGTTTGGGCCACAAACTCCAAAAAGACTTGAACAGATTTCTGCATGTTTCCCACAGTGGGAACGTGGCCCGAGAGCCCACGCAGCAGTGACTCTCCCGTTCAGGCACAGTCCTTCCTTGATATTCGGTAACAAAAGCAGGAGTTTTTAAACGTAGTTTTTAAGTTTTTTACTTCAACAAAGACTTGGAGACAAACAAGACAGAGACCCACACACTGGTCTGCAGTTTTCTCGTGACAAATGGCTGCCACCACAGGAAAGCTACCTTTCTCCAGCGGGAAATGCCCTGGACTTCTCCAATTTCCCATTTCTCTCTCTTTAAAAGAAGCTGAAATCACAAGTAGAAACACTGACCTACTCAACACCAGGGACAACTTTCTGAACCCCACAAAGAGTCTGAGTAGAGGCCGTGGGTGCTGGGGTGACCCCTCATTTCTTTATTTAAGTGTGGTTTATTTGCTCAACATAGCAATTTCCATCTCATCCATTTTCTTACAAACGTCATGGTTTCACTCTTTAATTGAATTTTTGTGATTTTCATAGAATAGTTTTGATGGCAGTTAGATCCCCCTCCAGAGCAAACCTGTGCTTTCTGCCTCTCCAAACGCCTGCAACGCGGTATGTTCACTGCAGCCTGGCTAGCATTTCAGGACTCCCACCCCTGAAGGGACTAGTTCTCCGCTCCCGTCGGCATCCGTTGCCAGCAGCGCCTCCTGTGGGGTTGCTGTTTCTTGCCTGCTTCCCCCGTGTCTGTGTTGGGTTTAGTCTGGTTTGAGTGTGCATGGCACGTGTGCACGCTGTCACATGGCTGTGAGTTCATATGAGAGACTGACCAGCTGAAGGACGACTTTCTGAACCCGCCAAGAGCCTGAGTGGAGGCCACGGGGTGTTGGGGGCTCACTTCCTACGAAGGTAAGAATGGTTGTGTCTCCTGGGGGACACCTGTATCACTGTTCCTTAAATTCGTCGATCTGTTTGAAGGAGATTCAGAGCAACTTTGAACGTGATCTGGAGCTGAGCAGATTGTTACAGAGGTGTCAGGACCCTGAAGCCTAAAAAAAGGTCGGAGGGCCCCATGGATGGTGATTCCAACGAAGGAAAAGATGTGAGAGCCTTTGTCCATGTCATAAAAGGACAGGACCCCATCCTCACAGTCCAGGAAAAAGCCAATTCTGTGGGGGTGCTGTTTCCGAAATAGAAACTTGGGTGGTTTGACATGAGCCCAAATTTCATTTTTATTGACTGTCAGCAGCCAAAACTTATTTGGGATTTTTGAAAACCGACAGGTTTTCTTCACTCTTTTTGAATAAACGCCAACATCCCACCTACTTGCAGTTCCGTCGCCTGTCCCTTTAAGTTTTACCTCCCAATAATGTTTCCCTGTGGTAAAGAAATTGTGACCAAGAGCACTAAACTTTCGTTGAGTTTCCTCTTGCCGTGGGCCAAGCAGGTCATTGCAGCTCTGATAAACATTCTCTTCTAGAGAAATACACTTTTTACACTCCAGCAGGGTGAGGCTGGAATCAGGTGTTCTTAAAGCCAGAGAAACATCCACTGCACGTGTGGGCAAAAAAAGAGAAAAAGGCACTGTCAGTGGCTTATGGAGACCCGTCAGCTTCAGTGACGTGCGACGCTGAGTGAGGACAGGGGAGAAAGCAAGAAGATAAAGGGAAAGGCAGGGAAGGGGTGCGGAGAGACTGAAACCACACAGACAGGGAGCTGTCGCTGAGCTTAGGAAAGCCCTGCATCTGGCATGCTGGGACACAGTCTCTGTGTCCTCCAGTGTCTGGAAAGCAAGATAACTTCACCAAAGTCCCAGCTACGAAGCGGAGTGGTTATAGAAACTCAGATCCCACCGCCAAGCACAGTGTCTCCCGACTTTGAAATAGATGGATGTGTGAGAAGTATGTGACTCCGTGCACAGGTCCCAGGAGAGTGATTCTAAAGATGCTTAAATCAGAGCAGGCACCTCTGACTGGAGGTGTGGCAACTCTAGACTGTTCTCAGCCTCGTCCAGCCCTCACAGTGATGTACAATGGGACCTCAGCAAAGCAAAACTACTCCAGAGGAGGAAGGGAACCAACAAGGGGAGATGAGGAAGGACGGTATGAAGGGAGGAGAGCTAACAACAGAGAGCAGGAACACCCCGAACCCCGTCCTGAACCCCATCATGAAACCCACCCTGAACCCGGTCCTGAAACCCATCCTGAACCCCGTCCTGAACCCCATCATGAAACCCACCCTGAAACCCACCCTGAACCCCATCATGAAACCCACCCTGAAACCCATCCTGAACCCTGTCCTGAACCCCATCATGAAACCCACCCTGAACCCTGTCCTGAAACCCACCCTGAACCCTGTCCTGAACCTCATCATGAAACCCACCCTGAACCCTGTCCTGAACCCCATCATGAAACCCATCCTGAACCCTGTCCTGAAACCCACCCTGAAACCCACCCCAAACCCCATCCTGAACCCCATCATGAAACCCATCCTGAACCCTGTCCTGAAACCCACCCTGAAACCCACCCCGAACCCCATCCTGAACCCCATCATGAAACCCACCCTGAACCCTGTCCTGAACCCCATCATGAAACCCATCCTGAACCCTGTCCTGAAACCCACCCTGAAACCCACCCCGAACCCCATCCTGAACCCCATCATGAAACCCACCCTGAACCCTGTCCTGAACCCCATCATGAAACCCATCCTGAACCCTGTCCTGAAACCCACCCTGAAACCCACCCCGAACCCCATCCTGAACCCCATCATGAAACCCATCCTGAACCCTGTCCTGAAACCCACCCTGAAACCCACCCCGAACCCCATCCTGAACCCCATCATGAAACCCACCCCGAACCCCATCCTGAACCTCATCATGAAACCCACCCTGAACCCTGTCCTGAACCCCATCATGAAACCCACCCTGAAACCCACGCTGGAACCCACCCTGAACCCCATCCTGAACATCATCATGAAACCCACCCTGAACCCTGTCCTGAACCCCATCATGAAACCCACCCTGAAACCCATCCTGAACCCTGTCCTGAACCCCATCATGAAACCCACCCTGAACCCTGTCCTGAACCCCATCATGAAACCTGTCCTGAAACCCATCATGAAGACTCTAGTCACTTTGAGAAAAGAACAGAATAAGCTTAAGCTGGGGACGGAGGCATGGTTTGTACAACCTAGAGTTCCATGTGGTGCCTTGCCCACACCTGACCATGACCCCCCCTCACCATCCCTGCAAAGCAAGCCAATCCCCACATGCTAATCCCACCTTCTGTAAAGTGAGGCAAACCAAACCTGGTCCCCAACCCCAGGAGCTCCAGCAACCATCAGCCTGATAATTACTCAAGCCAATTAAATACTTTCTTGGAAATAAGGGAGGATCCTCATCTTGAAGTTATGGCAACAAGCGGGGGCCTCATTTTCAAGTTACGGCGAAGCTGTCTCCTGCAGTTCTTGCAGGTCCTCAGCGCTCACTTCCATCCCTGTGTGTTCCTGCATGGTCCAAGCCCTAGGACCTGTCCTCTCACCCCAGGCCGTGAGTGCACGTGTCAGAGAAAGGCTGTCCACCTCATCTGGCGTCATGTATTTGTTCTTACTGGGCTAATTATTACAGAGAACCCCTCTCGCCAACGAGGTGAATAGGAGGTAACAGAGCAGAGGGCGATGAGAGGCGGGGCCCAACCGCAGCATGGGGGACTCACCGTGCTGGTATGACGTCTTCATAGAGAGACAGTAACCCCCTGTAAGACACGAGTGCTCAGCACAGGGCGGGGTTCCTCTGACTCCACCGGGGCAGAAAGGTGCAGAACTTACCGGAGATTTTCTGAAGGGATTCTAAAAGAGACAAAGAAAAGGAAGGAAGGAAGGGAGGGAGGGAGGGAGGGAGGGAGGGAGGGAGGGAGGGAGGAAGGAAGGAAGGAAGGAAGGAAGGAAGGAAGGAAGGAAGGAAGGAAGAAAGAAAGAAAGAAAGAAAGAAAGAAAGAAAGAAAGAAAGAAAGAAAGAAAGAAAGAATTTAAAATCGTTTTACGGGGGAAATTCCAAGGTTTCTTCCTAGTTCCTGTTTCTGAGCCCAGGAGCCGAATGTCTCCCCTTTACCCAGTGCAACAGATTATCTTAACTGGATAAACCATCACTTTTTCAAACTCTGCGTTTATCCCAGTGATTTCTCTCTCTACTGGATTCTACTATTTTTTTCCATGACTTGGAAAGCGAGCTTCATCTCAGTCCCCGGCACAGCCACTCTAAGCCTCACCCCCACGGGCGCCACACCACTGGACTCCTCTAACAAGCCCCACCCCGACGGGCGCCATACCCCCAGACTCGGTTTACCTTTGGCTCTCCTCTCTTTCATTTCGTCTTCCTTGTCTTTCTGTACACTTCTTTTTTTCTGTTTTTCCCACCAGGCCAAAACCAGAGCAGCAATCAGGAAAATGCTCAGAAAGAAGAAAGTCAGACCAAATGCCAGACCGTTCCCAAAAGAGGCCCTAGGGAAGAAGGGCTCTGGCCCGGAACCCCAGAACCTCCTGTTAAAACATAAGCACCAAGCAGACCTGCCCCCCCATCCTGAATGTGCACTCTTCCGTCCCATCTCCCCCTCAAATGTGCAGTGCTGACCTGGGATGGAAATGGTTTTCACCTGCTCCTGTGCAAGGAAGGGGTTCTTCATGGAGCAGGACACTTTAGTGTTGGCGCGGTCTCTCACGATGAGGGACGCCTCCACTTGAAACAATCCATCATCACCTTGGGTCTCGTCTTCGGAAACCGATCGCATCCTCTCTCCCTGAGCATCTTTCCATTGTATCTGAGGCTTGGGAAACCATCCCTTGCCGGTGCATGTCAGCTTTATTCCTTTGTCTTCTGGACCTACTATGAGGATGTGAGGGCCAAAACCCAGACCTGGGGAGGAATATCACTCATCTGAGACCTGGGTGGGTTTTTGTCCTGAAATTCCTCACGTTTCAGCAGCACAAACATTGAAGAGACAAACAATTATAAACTGATCTGGTATCCTGCCGCTTTGCTGAGGGTGTTGATCATATCTAGAAATCTTCAGGTGGAATTTTGGGGTTCTCTTATGTATAATATCATATCATCTGCAATAGAGATAACAGGACCTAGTCTTTCCCCGTTAGCACTCCTCTAATGTCCTTCTCTTGTCTTATTGCTGTAAGACCCCAGATAGCCAAAGCAATCCTGAGCGCAAAGGGCCATGCTGGAGGATTACCACTCCAGATTTCAAACAATACTACAGAGCTGTCATCATGAAACAGCTTGCCCTGGCAGCGGAACACAGGAGAAGACCCAAACATGAGTACACGCAATTTCAGCCACCTAATATTTGGCAAAGGTGCTAAGAACACACCCTAGAGGAAAGACAGCGTCTTCAACAAATGGTGCTGGCAAAACCGATCTCTAAGTGAATTAGACACATGTCTATCACCCTACACAACAGTCAACTCCAGATGGACCAAAGACCCCAATATGGACTCTGAAATGCTGAAATTGTTAGAAGGAAACATAGGCAGTACCCTACAAGATACACATGCAAACCACAAAGGGAGAGGATCAATCTCTGATTCCGTCAAGCTGTGAAGTCTATGAATCTAAACAGTGATCAGTCCTGCACATAATCTCTGCTGGTACAGTGGGAGCACTTTTATCTGGGGTAATCAATGGCTATCCAAGAGACTTAAGGTCCACTCAACCAGAGGGAACTCGTGTGGTACTGTAAACATAGCCAAATACACAGGACTGGAGAGATCCTAGATCCTAACGAAAACCCCACTTTTTTCACATCCCTACACCAATATAATTTCTTACTATATTCTAAAAACATATTCTTATATTTACAGACAAGCATACCTCTCGACAGTCATCAAAGAAGCTTCTTTATGCAACAAATGGAAACTATTACAAAGTTCCACAACTGGTCAAACACAGTGAGTGTCGTGAGGTGCCCAGCTCTAACTTACGCATCTGCAATGCAACCTCTACACCTAAGGCTCCAGGAACCTAGCAGATCAGAGGGTAGAAAGAATCAGTGCATCTCTCACCTCTCACCAGTGAGGTTTCATCATGGAACAGATGGCGATTAACGAAGAAAGCCACAACTAGCCCAAATGTAGCAAATAAGAGACTGCAAAGTGCATTCCCTGGATAGGACATCTATATCAAACCTCTGCCACCCAGGGCTGGGTGACCAATGTGGAAGAGTGAAGGGCGTGGTGCCGTGTGGGCCCTGGCAAGGTCACCTGCTATGAGGATTAAGGGAGTAGCCCCTGCATCTGGAGAGAACCTGTATCCATTCGAAGATGAACCACCCCATAAAGGGTTGGCTAACCAAACGTATAAAACCCCCTGCACCTCCTTGAATGAACGAGCTTTGCTGTGGCTCGCCATCCACGTGCATTCCGCCCAACTCCCAGAGTTTGTGTCTTAACCCTGCACCTCGCACCCCCTTTCCACAGCGTGGAACCTGCATCCCCCTCTTGGGCCTGCACAGAGCAGAGGGACCCCAAAAGAGGAGGCGGTGGAAGACTGTAAGAGCCAGAGGTGGTGGATGACTGCAAGGAAATGGTTTTCCAGACAGCTGGGCAGTTACTCGTACGAACTTATGGCGGTGGTGACGGCGTGGGCAAGCCCCATGCAAGCTCAAGGCGGAGGAGCGGTGGAGGGGGTTGAAGTTCCAGCCTTAGCTGAGGAATTACTGGACGTGATGACTACTGGGAGGAGGAGATTTGGTTTTCTTTAAGCCTATGATGCTAGACAGGTTAACCAGGCTCCAGTGGATGGATGCACACCAAAAGTCATCGGGGGACACAAACCTGACTTGATAAACCTTAATATATGACAGAGTATGCATAGAGAGATGGCTCGGGGGGTAAGATTGGGAGGGGGATCAAAATATATTGTATGAAAATCACAAAAATAAAGTAATAATAATAACCTCTGGGTGGCAGAGGTTTGAAACTTGGCCACACCATTTCACCAGAACAGATATAACACATCTAATAATTTGCCTCCATGCTCTGACCTTATAAGAAGGACACATGTCTGGACAATGGGAAACTGTCTGCAACGCTCCTCATCTCCTCTGAATTGCCTAAGAGCTGCCTGCTCTCACAGAAAAAGAACTGGATATGTGCATGAACCTGGTCCAGAGTGAGCAGAAGCCGATCAGAGCTGAAGAAGCAAAAGTTAGCAGTCCAAACAGACCTCAACCTCCTGGGAGAGCACAGCAGTTGAGTCCCTCAGCTGTAACCCGTGCTGAGAAGGAACAGGAAAAGATGCCCAGGCAGCCAGTGGAAGGTAGTGTGGATATGTAATCAACCGACTGGAGGAAGGGCAACAGTGTGGACAACAAGCACAGAAGAACAGCCTACCAGCTCCTAAAGGTCGGCCCTGTCTCTACACGCCTTAGTCACTTCTCTGATGTAGGAAAGATATTGCCCTATGCTGTGATTATCTTAATTTAGTCCTAGGACTGTGGAGAACCTTTGGCCTCTTACTGAGATGATACTAAACTGAGTACACAACAGCATGAGTGGCAGAAGTTGTCACTCTTTCCTTCAAGATCTAAGAGATTTTGTGTCTTATTAAAATTCTGCATGGAGACGATAGCCATCTGTCATTCAGCATCAAGTGAAACGTAGATTTGGAAGACAAATCTAATATAATCACAGAAGGAGAGAGAAACCACAGTGGACAAAAATAGCACATTTGTATCAGGAGAGTGAAAACGTTAGAGACTGAAGGTGAACCATAAAGAACGACAGAACAGGATGCAAACCACACAGATCATTCAGAATTTACTATCTCTGAGAACTTGATGGAGAACAGTGATTTTATGAATGTGTCACTAAGCTAGTGCCTTCAGGGGGACAGAAATAAATTTTCATGGACAAAAAGTTCCCAAAACCTAAGAAAGGACACACAGAGACCCACAGGCTCCCAGGTTGCTTAATAAGAGCTGTATCTAATCTCCGGTGGCTTTCATGAGTTAACTTTCACTGGAGAACAGCGCAAAGGCCTGGTGGTGGATGAGAGGAGAGGGGAGACGAGCTGAGCCCTGGATGCCATGGGCTGCACCGCACATCAAGCACTCACAGCCGTTACTCAAGGAACAGAGGTTCCAGAAATAATTAAGACGTAACCCACGATGCAGATTGGCTGAGGATTCAAAGTGACACTTCATTTCATTAAAACAGGCTAACATGGATATTTTAAGATCAGTTTGTTGACAGAGATTAAGATCTGGCATGTAAATGTATGGTTGTTTAAAGACAATGTCTGGAAACATGGCGTACTCTTTTAGTGAGAGTTACATCAGAATAGAACAAGGACAATTATAAATTTATATTTTATACCTTTGTGTGGGTTTCAGACCATGAGCTTAAAATTTTACTGTAGTCGTAAATGAAACAACACCAAAGATGAACAGCCTACAGTGGTCCTTCAGAATCTCTCTGACTTTCACACTGGCCCCATCTTGAGCCATATGAGTCCCCCGAAGCTTCACTGAGTGACCAAATACTCATGATAATCTGACCTCAACCCGCCCACGTAACTCTTTTAGAGCATCAAGCCTGTCACCAGGCTCATGGTTACTTTCTCTAAGCCATGACATCAAGACTGGCTGCAAATACTCGGTCAAGATTCTGTTCATCACAGAAGCCAGAGATGGTGCTGGCCTCTGGCGGTCATGGTACATTTGGCTACTCAAGATGCTTTCCTTCAAGACGTCTGGGAAGAAAACAAGTCTAAGAAAAGAACCTATTTTTATGATAGATGTTTCAGAACCGGTTCTACAATACAGTATTTAAAGTGCAGCACAATAAACATATCAATAGATCAGGAGCATGAAGGGTCAAATCCAACATCCAAGATATCGTACATCTTCAAGCATACCTGCTTCTCTTGCCGTCCCTCCAAAACCAAACGCAGGACGCTTCCGTTTCCCTGGAGTGGTCTTCACTCACTCACGTTTCCCTGGAGTGGTCTCACTCTCAGACGGTACTCACCTATCACCCTCAGCTCCAAAGTGGCTTCTTCGAAGTCGCTGCCCTTTCTGAAAAAGCACCTGTACATTCCGTTGTCCGACACCCGGAGGTGGTAGATTTTCACAGCAACTCTCCCCTCAGACATGCGGTCCTTCAGCAGCTCTGTCCTCCTTTTGAAATCCGCCAGCTGCTGCCCCGTCTGCTCCCCGCCATCCTGATACACGTGCACAGCCTCCGAGAACTGGGAGCGGTACCAGCGCAGTTCCATGTCCTCCACGCTCATGGCCGGGTCGACGTAACAGGGGAGCACAGCGTCTGCTCCCAGCAGGGCCACAACGGGCTCCGAGGGGCCCACCACTAGGAATGAGTCTGCGGAGCAAAGCCAGCGGAGGAAAGGATGTCAGAAAGGCCTGCCTGGACCTCTCAGAGGTCGTCACTGATGCAGCGGAGCCCGGGGCCGTCCACCCGCAGGTATCGGGCAGCATACGCGCGAGCTGAGGTCAGGGGACGTGAGCAGGGAACTGGACTTCCTTTTCATCGGAGGGCTAGTCTCACTGAAAGCTAGTGATGTCCAGGTTGCAATGGGAGTGCACCGGAAGCGGGAGGGAAGAGAGCTGGGCAATCATGAAAATACGTTCCTAGGGAGGCTTCCTTTACCCTGACGGACAAACGGGTCATCTTAGCAGATGAGGGTTTACGGTTAACCCAGGCATGTAGAGAACTAGAGTGATTTGATGCTTCGACACAGAAAACAGCACCCGGGTCTAGAAGTAAAGAGTTCTCACCTGAGACCCACAGGGACACCTGAAGAAGCAGGATGGAGAAGAGGCCACCTGGCAGAGAGATGTGCGGGGAGCCCAGCATCCTCCCCAGGGTGGGGAGTGGTGTGCCCAGCAGGGCAGGCCTGCAGACAGCTGGGAACCACAAGAAGAAGATCCTCAAGATAAGAGGGTCATGTCTAAGGGTTCACCGTGCTTCTAAGAAATGGTCCCCCGGCACTCTCAGGCACCTGCACTGTCTTTCCAGGAACAGCAGGAACCCCTCTGTCACTCACACAAGGACCCTTCCCTTCCTTTTCCAGGGGCACCGTCCTCATCAGAACAGCCATGTTCTGAGGCCGTTAGTCTGCCCATGGCTTCTCTAATCTCTGCTCCTTCAAGAAGAAAAAGAACCCACGGACAGAGATGCTGGAGAGAGAGACATCTCTGTATCTCACATATGGCTCAGCCCCCTGTATTTTCTTCTCACACCTTCCTATATGACGAAGAAACAGATGTAACTGTGCGTGTCCTCCTCCCTCTGCCCTTCCCTCCTGCCCATCGGCCAGGAGAGGATCATACAGCACTCACGGCTTAGAGACGAAGGCCTGTGGAAGCACTCACTGCCTCGGCGCAGAGACAGACAGGTGACCCTGCCCTGCCTCCCAGCTCTCCTCCTGCCCGTCTGCCAGCTCTCACAGAAAGCTCAGGGTCTCAGAGCAAGGTTTAGGGGTCCTTTAAAGAATTCAGAGCACCAGAAGCAAGAAGGTCCCTCACAGGAGCCCTCCAGGAGCATGCTCCCGGCCGCCCTGACAGTCTCAAAACTGAAAGTAAAGTAAGACTGGAAAAAAAGGACTTCAGCTGGGTACAGACAATAAACCTAGTTAACAATTACATATGTGCATGTAATAGGGAGGGCCAGAAACAACTGATTTCCTTCTAAGATGTACATTGTCCAGGTTAAAGGCACAGATTAGAACCCGATGACCTGGGTTCAGCAGGAAAGAAGCAGTGCAATTCCAGCCTGATTTCTCTGCATCTGGCAATCAAGGTGTGTGAGGCTCTCAGCAATAGGGTCTTATCAACTACTTTGCCTGGACAACCAAGAGGAATGGAACAAACGTGCCTGTATCATTCAGCAGCTTCTGGGGCGCCCCTGGAAGCACGCATGCCTGGCCCTGGGATTTTGTTTGTAACCCATGACTCTTAGAAACACTCATGTCTCTATCTACCTTCCTATCTACCCCTGAAGGGTGCCTCTAAAATAATAGTTTCCATGTGGCTTTTCTATACACCTTCAGGTGGATCCTCCTTTCCCCGTGGGCTTGCCATTCCCCTGCCACACCCTGCTTCCTGCCTGCTGGCTAGCTTTCCTGTTGTTGAAAGGTGCTATGCAGGCTGCTGAGAGAGGAAAAGCCTCAACAGTCGTCTTCACCTGTGAACCCTCCAAACCACAATACCAACCTCAGCAGGTAAAGGTACAAGCTTCCAAGTCTGACCCACCTGAACTGAGTCCCACCCACGCAATAAAGGAGTGAACTGGTTCCTGCTGGTTCCTGCAGGCTGTCCTCTGACCTCCACACCCAGGTTATGGCAGATAATTAAACAATTAGAATACAAGGGAGGGTCATGGACAGGTGATCATGATCCAGGAGCATTATATGCATGTATGGAAATGTCACCAGGAAACTATTACTTTGTACCATTAAAATATTTTTTTACACTTAAAATGGAGAAGAGGCTGGAATTCGACTCAGTACACTCAACATGGCAACAGGAAGTATAAGACCCTTCTCTGGACCTATGCATGACCATTCTAACTTCCTTGGAGGCAGGTGGATATCAGAGGAGTTTGCTGGAGAGCAAAAATGGAGAGACAGGGTGACGGATTGATAGGACCACAACAGTGACGTGACTGGTGGGGGTAACCAGCTGCTCTCTGATTGGCCTGTTCCACAGGGGCGTGTCCACGCCTGCTAATAGAGATCCAGTCAAAAACTTGTGACCAAGGAGGTCTCAGGCCTACAGGGGAGCTTACTACTCTTGCTTAGTTCAGTTACCGCGGCACCATGCTGATTCCAAATATCCGTGTTTTTTCCCATACGCAAATGCTGCCCTGAGCCTCGATGGGAGAAGTTTCTCTTTGCCGTGAATGGTGGGAACATAGAGACTGCTCAAGGTGGCAGGAATTAGTGAGAGCTGAGTGCCCTGCCCTAAGTAGGACGTCTGTACCACTCCATCCAAAGCTCGGGACACACGAAGTGCTTCTGAGCATGACACAGTCAAAGTAACCCTGATCCGATAACAGCTGTGCCTTCCTGCACAAGACTGGGCCCAACAACACTCAGTCATGGGTTGGATTGGGGGCCTCACAGGACCCTACCCCTCCCTGATGAATTATTGGCTACTCAGGGAATCTGAGGAAGGAAATGACATGATCTTCACCTACATATCCTCTGATGAGTCCCTTGGCTCCAATTCATGCTTCCAAACCCACGGTCACACAGATGGCTTTAGCTAAACTCAGAGTCATGAAACAGAAGAAAGCGCCATGAACTGGGGAAGGAGACGTGTTGGGGTGGGTGAGCAGGACTGGGCGTTCACAGTGGGGAACAGGTGTCAAGAATCAGAAAGTATTGTGAACATATATGAAACTGTCAAAGAACAAATTTAAAGAGTTTTCAGTCCTCAAAATTCTCAATAATGAAACCACAGCATTGGATTGAAAGGTCAAGAATGTTTTCAAACATTGGTAGAGAAACTCTACCCTGATAAAAGTCTAAGCTACACCTTAAATGCAATGATAATTTAATGTAAGAATATTAATTGCCTCAGATTCTAATAAAGGAAATGACCACTTTGTATGCTAGGAGTGTCACCAGGAGAAGAGCCGTCTCTGTCCACCTCCAGTCATTATAACGACGTGAAATACCCAAGACAACAGTGCCAGAGCTAAAGAGAGTCACTGCCCACCAGCGTGGCCAGAGAACTGTACATTCATTGGTGGTCACACTCTCAGATGCTAAGACTTTGAGTTCTGAGAAGACTCTTGTCTCGGCAGCAGAGGTGCTGACCCCTGGACTCGAACCCAGTCCAGTTCTGTTAACTTAATAATGAAACCCAGAACGAAATTCAAGAAGATAAAACTCGTAATGTCAGACACTAAATAAAAATGACTAGGCCTGAGGAAAGCAGGAAAGTGTGGCTGTCAGGATGAAGAGAATCAGCACATTTCCACCAACACAGAACGCTTATAACCGTGAGATGCAGACACAGCAAGAGAAGCTGTACCTGTCTGAATGCTGAAAAACTGTACCACGATGTAATTTATAAGAAAGACCCAAATTAGGGGCTGAAGAGATGGCTCAGCTCTTAAGAGCACTGGCTGCTCTCCCAGAGGACACCTCGCACCTAACAGTCCAAACTCCAATTCCAGGAGATGGACGCCCTCTTCTGCCCTCTGTGGGCATCGCTACTATCTGAATGTGCAGCTCATCTACCTCGCCTTCAAGCCCCAGTCTTCACTTGATCGGCGAGGACTTCCTTTCTGTAGTTAACTAATGAGGTTTTATCTGTAATAAGTCATTTTTGTATCTTCAGTGTTTCTATCCATGTACTGAATTTCTCTTTCATATCCGGTACCAATGTCCTCATTTCGGTTGGCTGTTTATTTGTATTCTCTTTGGGCTCATTCATGAGTTTTTGTCTTCTATGGTTTTTTGAATATTCTTATAATCATTTTTTAAGCTTTGAAATTTCATCTAATTCACTCTCACTAGAATACATTTCTGTGGAATTGATCCTTTCTAGAGGTTTCATAGTGGCTTCATTGCTTAAGTTTCTTATGTTTCTGCAATGGGTTTGCACATTTGGTATTAAGTCATTGGTTGGATTTTTTAATCACTTGTATTATTTCTACTGAAGTATTTTCAATGTTCAAGGGAGACTAGGTTACAGTGGAGTTCAGCTGAGTCCCCAACAGATTCCACAGAAATGCAAGGACTGAAACCTTGAGCGTGGCTCACACATCCAGATCGTCTCTGCCTCCCTTCTAACTCCTGGCAGACTCTGATAACTTCCTTCTCACTCCTTCCTGTGATCCATGACTGCAGCCCGGATGTGAACCCCAGTGTGAACTCTGCATGTTCCCATTCTTCCCGTTCTTTTCCAGAGATGCACTCAGGACCTTGAGCTTCTAGGCAAGCTCTCTGCTCCTGAGCCTCACTGGCTCCGCTGCGCCTGGCTCCATCATTCCCCTTTTCATTCAAACAAGACCTTGACCTCTGCCTCACCCTCTTCTTGACAACTCACTTTCTAGCTCTTTTATTTACTTCCTCCAATACAAACACATACACATACATACACACACATATACACATATACACATACATACACAGAGACACACACATACACACACATTCAACCACATACACATACACATACATACACATATATACAGAGACACATACATACACATACACATATATACAGAGACACATACATACACATACACATATACACACAGAGACACACACATACACATACATACAAACACATACACATACACAGAGACACACATATACACACATACACATATATATACAGAGAAATACACATACACATACATACACACACATACACATATACACACAGAGACATATACATACACATATACATACATACACACATACACACAGAGACACACACATACACATACACACATATGCATACACATATACACACACATACACATACATACACATATACACACATACACATGCACACACACATACACATACATACACACACATTACACACACACAGACACACACATACATACACATACACATACACAAACATACACATTGTGTCATCAGTTTTTACAGAGGCAGCCATGTTTCTTAACTTCTTTCATTTTATGTCACCCAAAGAGCCTCTCAAGTATCACTGTCCTAATTACTCACTGACAACATTTTAATATCACAAGTACATTATATGCATGTAAATATCATGCTTACATCTTTAATATATTGTATTTTGCCCTACATTAAAAGAATAAGATTTTTTTCCCTTCAAGAGGAAAATTTCCATTTCAGGACACCATGACGCTGAAATGGGGACACAGCTACCAGTCTCTGCTTTCCACGTCAGGCCCTGCCCTCCACCTGATGCACTGAAGTTGACCAGACTCATAGGAAAACGAAGGCAACATAACCCAAGCCAATGCGTTTAAAGTCTGATGAATAGAAATCATCTGATCAAAAATATCAAAAAACAAATGATCAGAAAACAAACTGTGGAAGATTATCAAAAGACTGAAAATGTACACCACATAGTCACAGAAAGAAAGAAAGAAAAGCTCACTGCAGGGTAAAAAAAGTACTGACCAGAAACATCTCAAATCTCGTTAAAAAAGTCAGTTTACATATTTCCATGTTTAAAATAACTAAAGAAACCAAACAAGGAAAGTCCAAAGAAACAAGGTTCAGGTGTGTAACAGGCGGGCACTCCGAAAGCACGCAGGGAAACAGGGAGTAGCTGCACCACGCAGGTCTGCTGTTCCGAAAGACGAGCCACGGACAGTCAGGGTCTCACGAAACTCAAAAGTCTGCACAGCAAATGGAGCTGGCGGTCCTGCGAGGAGGCAGCCAGGGAACCGGGGAGAATCTTGCCAGCCTTTCATCTGACAGGTCTGACAGGCGATCGATCGGTAATGACAAGAACACATACAGAACTGAAGACAAACCCAGAATCTGAACATCAGAAAACAAACCACCAGTTTAAAATGAGTTACAGATCTCACTTCAGTCAGAGAGGATCAGGACTACCAACCACAACCCTGCTGTGGGCGTGGGGAAAGGCGGGCGCTTGACCACCTCGGTGGGAGTGTAAACTGGTGCAGCCGCTCCGGAAGTCAGTCTGAAGGGTCTCAAAACACAAAAATAAAGCTACTATATTACCAGCTATACCACTCATGGGCTTAAACCCAGGAACTCTATACCATCCACAGGATCCCTGCACACCCACTCTATTTACAGTAGCTACGAAATGGAGGCAGCCTAGACACCTGTCACCTGATGAACAGATAATGAAGATGCGGTGCATTTACACAATGGAATATTACTCAGCTGCAAAGGAAAATGAAATCTGAAGGAACATGGATGGAATTGTAAAAAATCCTAAGTGAGGTAACCCATGTCCAAAGGGACAAATGGCACGTGTTCTCTCTGAGGATCCTACCTTCAACTCTTCTTAAACATATTTTATTTGTTATTTTTTATGTGTATGAATCTTTTGCTGGCAAAAGATTGTTGTACAATGATGGTGGAGGTCAGAAGAGGGCATCAGATTCCCTGGAATCGAAGCTACAGATGGGTGTTGGCTGCCGTGTGGGTGCCGAGAACTGAACCCCGATCCTCTGCAAGAGCAGCCAGTGCTCCTACCCACTGAGCCACCTCTCCAGCCCCCAGCTTCACTCTTTAGGTCAGTGTATCTAACAGAGTATCAATGGGAGCCAAGAAATGGGGGGACACTGTAGGAAGAAGAGCTAGAAGACAGGTGAGAAGAAGGTAAGGTCGGGGAGTGCTGTGGGGAGGGTTGGGCAGGGAGAGGTGGGAAAAGGTGAAGAATGGCAGAGGCTTGACACCCTCCTCAGCCTCCACACAGCAGCACACACGTGTGCATACACCACACTCACACGCCACCATCACACACATGCATATACACATACACATTATATGTGTGTATGTGTGTGTTTCGATATATGATGGTAATTGACCATCGCAATGGTTCTAGTGACTTTATAATGAATCTATGCCAACGGACAAGTCTTCACAAAATTTAATAATCAAGTACTACTGAAATTCTACTCATTTAACTGTATCCATGTAGAACTTTCAAGCAATTCCCCTCTCATCAATCTAGGCCATAAAAACAGAACAAAGATTGCAATCATCAAGGTTGATTTAAGAAAACAAAGTAACCCTGTGCTCGTCAATCGGAAGGTAGGGCATCTTAACACCAGAGGACATCACTCCATTTCCAGAGGCTGCCGCTTACCCTCGAAAATACCACATGATCAGCCTTCAGCAGTGAAGCAAGCTTTGAGCGTATGGCACAGGCTCTGGAAGCAGAAACTCTGATTTGGTAACTTCAGATTACAAAGTCTCCATCTTGAAAGACTTCTTTATGAAAGTTCTCAGGGGCTGTTTCTGCGTGTAAGGTGCCGACTCTCGAGCTTGTTGAAAACACATTCAGTATCATTCCTTCTGTTCTCAACACTGCGAAATCTCGTTCTGTGGCTTACTCTTGGCACCACAGACCTCTGACCTTTCATCACCTAACACAATCCTTGGTTTCCTTAATCCATCTTCATTTGAAGGCCTTTATTTTTAAATATGGGGATTTTTCACTTTTCAAATAATCAAACATTTATAACATACCCACTCTGTTGAAAGTTTTCAACATGAATTAAACACAATTCTGGCCTCAAAGTCTCTGGAATATTGGAAATTATTCACCATGAGTATGTATGAGTTTCCTAGGTAAGCAAATTATTCTTAAATCCTGCCTCTCGAACATTCTTACCTCTTGGAACTTCTCTGGCCTCTTGGAAGTTCTAAAACATTGTTATAACAGAGATTCTGGAGCCTTCAAAGGCCACACTCCCACAGCCTGGCTACGTCTGAGCAACCTGAGCCCCACAGTTACATGGAGACCCTTTGCATCCTTGCCAATGAGAGCCTCCTGGCACAGGCTCATCCTGCTTAGAAACAGTGAGCTTGTGCGGCTCATTTTATCTTGATCTCTCTCTGACAAAAGACTCCAGATGACGAGGGACTCGCTGAACACAGCACCTGAAAGATGGCAGCCTTGGGTACGGATCTGCTCCTCTCGGAGACTTCGTTGATATCTACTCTCTTAAGAGCCTTGTCTTGGGGAGATTAACAGAATGGGTTTACCTTTCAAATTCAATGTCCCTCATTTCATTCTTATTGATCCCTCCGGGACACTGAAGGGCACATGGTCACCTCAGCTCTAGAGTGATGGTTTCTAGAGTTCAGACTAGTCAGACATAAAACCCACTGCCCCTGACCCCGGGAGGTCTGAGGCGCTGCGGAACTTCCATCTCTACCTCAGCTCTGAGACAGTGACTTCATTGTCTTTCATAAATGGGGTGACCGTCTTCCAAATGCCCTCTAGCCGGAGATTTCAGGCCGGGGATTTCAGTCGGAGGAGGCTTCCTCTGAGCTCACAGCCTAAAGCTATCGCACATTAATCAAACCTCTCTCAGAGTGGAGACAGACTAGCTATTTGCTGTACATGTTGAGGGTACATTTGGAGCAAATCTCTGAAGGTGGATTTGGCAGAATTTTTTCACATTACCAAACACTTAGAAAGGGCGAGTAGACATATCCCTATCTGCCCTGGCTGGAGCTGATTCAACCAGGGTTGCTTCGAAGCAGCATTGATTTTGGTATAACCTATTTTCTTGTCACTCAGAGTTGGATATTCTTCAGTATTTTCATTATCACAGACAGACTGTGCATGCAATGACTCATATTCTCGCTCAAGACAGATGTGCGGTTGCTACAATCCTCTCTCTCTCCCTCTCTCTCTGTTTCTCTCTCTCTCTCTCTCTCTCTCTCTCTCTCTCTGTGGCTATGATGACAAGGCTCTATCTTACATCAATCAAATTTAAATCAAACACACATAAACAAATACAGGTCACATGGTCCTGACGTGTTCACCTTCTCAGTCATTACAACAAATTTCACAAATATCCATCCTAACATGAAGGACTCCTTCCTCGTTGATAAGAAGCACCTGCCACTCATGGGCCTCATATTACTATCTCCACCTTTGGTCAGCATCCCTTTGGGGCCTCAAACACTTTTATGAGTGTACATTCTCTATATATGTATATCTATCAATATTATGGATATACAATTATACTAATATCTATGTTTTAAACAAAAATGGGAAATTAATACATGAGATAAAATTACAAAAAAAAGAACAATTATTTTTTTTCCTCACACTCCAGAAAATTGCTTTGCCAGACCACTGACCCAGTCCAACTGTCTCCTGCCTGAGAGTAAGGGGCTCCATTGAAAGCTGTCAGATTTCCCACTTTAACGCAAGGTTATAGCTATCTGAGGCTGTTAGTATAAAACCAGAAGAACCAATATAAGAGGTAAAATGGGCAAGGGCAAGAATGACAGCCAAATGAGATAAAAGAAATTCAGGGGCTGGAGAGACGCTCAGCGGTTGAGGGCACTGGCTGCTCTTGCAGAGGACCTGGATTGGATTCCCAGCACCCAGGTGGCAGCTCACAACCATTCCCAACTCCAGTTCCAGGGCATCTGACGCCCTCTTCTGACCTCCAGGACAGTTCATGACATGGGTACATATACATGCATGCACATACATGCATACACATTAAATTAAATAACTTTTTTAAATACAGGAACCTGGGCATGGTGCTCATGCTTGTTATCCCAGGACCTGATAGGCAAAGGCAGAAGAAGGAGTTCAGAGTCAGCCTCAGTTACATAATGAGTTGGAGGCCACCCTGAGCTACATGAAATCCCATCCTAAAAAGCACAAACTAGAAGGGGAGTTGAGGAAGGACAGAACAGTCCATCTGTGGGCGAGCAGCAGGCTCTGACGACTCGGCCCTAATTAGCAGGCTTACATGTGTGTCTTTGTTTCAGAAGTAATTCTGGCTATCATCCTGACTTTTCTGGGACTTGCCATCCTGGCTATTCTGATAGTAAGATGGACACGGCGCAGGCAAAATCGTGAGTAATGATGACAGCTCCCTGTGGAAGTCACAGCGGGATGCTACTTCCAGAGAGCTCAGGGCCCTGCCCTATTCTCAGACGCCTTCCCTCATTAGTGATTCTGCTCACAGTGTTAAATTCCTAAAGTTTATGTCACCAACACTGTCAACAAAATGTCAGGACTTAGCAAGAGTAATAAAAACACTTTAAAACAGTTGCCTGACCTCTGCAGGGGGCTGCCTGAGTCTGAAAATACACACGAGTGGACAGGGCGCTGGCAGCAGGCAGAACTGGGGCTCTCAGTGCCTCAGTGTGGAGAGAGGGTGAGGTACAGAGTGCCAATGTCAGTGCAACACAGGGAGCCAACTTCCTATGTGTCTCTGCAGGACCCCCTCCCTCCGACCCCCTCCCTCTGACCCCCTCCCTCTGACCCCCTCCCTCCGACCCCCCTCCCTCTCATCCCCTCCCTCTGTCCCCCTCCCTCTCTCCCCCTCCCTCTCATCCCCTCCCTCTGACCCCTCCCTCTGACCCCCTCCCTCTGACCCCCCCTCCCTCTCATCCCCTCCCTCTCACCCCTCCCTCTCACCCCCTCCCTCTCATCCCCTCCCTCTCACCCCCTCCCTCTGACCCCCCTCCCTCTCTCCCCCTCCCTCTCACCCCTTCCCTCTCACCCCCTCCCTCTGACCCCCCTCCCTCTGACCCCCCTCCCTCTCTCCCCCTCCCTCTCTCCCCCTCCCTCTCACCCCGTCCCTCTCACCCCCTCCCTCTCACCCCCTCCCTCTCTCCCCCTCCCTCTCTCCCCCTCCCTCTCACCCCCTCCCTCTCTCCCCCTCCCTCTCATCCCCTCCCTCTCTCCCCCTCCCTCTCACCCCCTCCCTCTCACCCCCTCCCTCTCTCCCCCTCCCTCTCTCCCCCTCCCTCTCACCCCTCCCTCTGACCCCCTCCCTCTGACCCCCCTCCCTCTGACCTCCCTCCCTCTCACCCCGTCCCTCTCACCCCGTCCCTCTCACCCCCTCCCTCCCTCTCACCCCCTCCCTCCCTCTCACCCCCTCCCTCCCTCTCACCCCCTCCCTCTCACCCCCTCCCTCTCACCCCCTCCCTCTGACCCCCCTCCCTCTCTCCCCCTCCCTCTCTCCCCCTCCCTCTCACCCGCTCCCTCTCACCCTCTCCCTCTGACCTCCCTCCCTCTCACCCCCTCCCTCTCACCCCCTCCCTCTCTCCCCCTCCCTCTCTCCCCCTCCCTCTCTCCCACTCCCCTCTAATCACCTACATTGCCTCCCTAGTTCCCATCCTCAGTGCCTACAAGTCCTCAGAGAGAAGACAGTACAGCTCCGCAGGCCTGGGTGGAGACTAGGAAGAGGTGAGGCTCTGTGATGTGTCTCCCTCCCGAGGCCTTAGGAGCCAAGAAAAGTGAGAGTAGAAGAAGGCGGGTGAGGGGAGAATGCGTCTCTCAAATGGCTAATGTCTCTCAAATGGCTAACAGAAACATGTTGCCTAATTCTTCCACAGAAATGCAGATCTCCAGATACACCTCAGAACAAAGTAAGTGCTAACATCCGTGGGAAAAGAGAGACACTTAGCATTTAAGGATTTTTTTTCTGCCTATGGCAAAAATAAAATTTGTCTGGCTTACCACTGTTTCCAGAACCTGACAGAGTATATCATTCAAGAACCTCATGTCTAAGTTTCTGAGGAAAATCTATCGGAGACCTCTTAGAGTGCTCAATAACAAACTTTATTGAGTACAATGAATTAGTAGAGAATAGGCTTGCCTGATTGTAAGGCTCCCTTCAGACAGCAGCAACAGCGATTCCAAGCCTTGGAACTAGCAGACTGCAGGCATTAGACCAGGTGGTCCAGGGGCAGGTCTAAGGTTAGAAGAGGGCCTCAGAAAGGTGACTGAAGACTCTACTGCACCCAGCAATACCGAGCACTAAGGTCACGACGGAGAGAAGACTTCACACACAGAGTCTGAAAGATTCCAGCGTTTCCATGAAAGACAGCCCAGGGTTGCTGAGTCAGAAGTGGGAGCAAGACCCTGCAGTGAGAGCAATCCTTGAATCCCTTCTGGCTGCCATCCCACCTACCCAGTATTCTCAGCTGTCCTTCTCCGTTTATTAGCCCCCCTTGCCCTCCACTGAAGCCCAGTGTGCATGAACTCTTAGACTCTTAGGTAAAGCCCACCTATTATCCAAGAAGGGAAATCACGGAGCTCTCTCTCCTTTCTCCCCTAGGTGCTGGGCTTCTGGACTATGAGGATGGTAGGGATACGTAGATCAGGAGCTACTAGAGAATTAATGGAAGAATGTGTCCCTCAGAAAATAAATGGGTTCATCTCCTTCTGAGCATGACCTGCTGGAGCAGGACACCTAATGTTGTAATACTCAGCTGCCTTTCAGTCTCTCTACACTCACACATGTACAAGCTAGTTGTACATTTTTCTCAACAGTGGCAAACATTTCTCCTTCTTAAAATTAAAAATAATTAATTTCTGCTTCTTGTTAACCATCCCCAACATCTTCTAAGAACATCCATGAAATCATTTTGTAGATGTTTAAAATGAGGATAAAAATGTAATTTGTAGATTGCCATGAAGATTAAGTTAAATAGTATATTGAAAAGATACTTTAAAGGCTGTACAGTAAAGCTTGAGAAACATAAAACACATGGTCCCCATTTTAGAAAAGGAAGCTGATGGTTTAAAGGCTGATGCCTGTCCAGGGTCACCCTCTGAAGGGGAAGTGGATGCTGAATTCAGGTTGGTGACTCTGAATCCAGTGATGATTTCTACCCAGAAACACATACCCTTTTGATTTAAGAGAAAAAAGGATTTTTATTCTGAATTTCAATATCTGCCATTATTTAGAGTTAGAAGCAATCCCCCAAACTGGGACACGCAGTACTATATGAACAGAGAGTAAATACAGGGATGATTTGAAATAAAACTCCCTTAGGACTCTGACAGTCATAAGCAGACTCTAAAACACTGCAGTTTTTCAGGGATTCATGTGTGCCTTGATTTCAGTATACCATAGACATCCTTAGCTCTGACACCTCAACATTCACACTGTTCTCTTCAAAATCTGTTCCCAGTGTCTGCCTATGATATGACATCTGGGCCCTGTCTCTGAACAATCATAGGATTATAGAAACTACACACACAGACACACACACTCACACACATATGCACACACACATACGCACGCACACACATAGACACACATACAGACAAACACATACACACAGACACACACACACAGACATACACGCAGACATACACAGACACACACACGGACATAAACACATGGACACACACACACATATGCACACACAGTACACACACGGACACACACACACACAGAGACACACACACCACACATACAGACACACACACACTTTCAAACATAAATCCCCAAGAGCTGAGACAGAAAACCAGGAGCTGGTCTGGTCACGGCTGTCTCGCCGGCACATCTGCGGTCCCTTCCTCTCCGCCTTACCGCTGTGATTCGGTGGTGTACAGGGCAGACAGCACAGACTTTCCTGTCTTATTTCTTGTCCCCAGAGCTGGATGTAGACTAATGGTAGACCTGGTTTCCTGAGGAGTTGTTAGAAAAGCTAAGCTCTTTTCTTTTTCCTTTCACAAAAGGTGTTTTTTCGGCCCGACGGAAGAGAGGAAAAGGTAAAGAAATGTCCGTGCACTAAGAGAGGGACGCGGACGTCTTCCTCGACGTAGAACCTCACTGTGCTCTCATTTCCCTTTAGGTTCCAGAAGCTCATATTCAATGGAAAGTGGTAAATAAAGCAGACTTTGGAGTGCTAAGAACTTAATACATAGATCTGTTTAGAAGAAATTAAGACTCTTACATTTTTCTTCAATCCTCTAGACATTTCTTTTGATGACTGAGGTAAGTATATTTGAAGATTATAGTAAAATTAAAAGAAAAACAATCAAGGATTTTTTCTGTCAAAGCATGAGGGGATAGTTCATCACTGTGATAAAATACCTGAGGAGGACATCTTTAAAAGAAAATTCCCTTTCTCGGTTCATGACGTCAGAAGCTTCGGTTCATGGCCCCTCGACGCCCTGTTTCAGCCTGTGGCAAGGCAGAGCACGATGGCAGAAGCACAGGAAGGAAAGCCACCAGTGTCACAGCACACGGGAAGCAGAAAGAGCTCCTTTCATAACCGAGTCCCTTCCCCCAAACCCATTCATCTGTGAACTCAGACTAGACTGATCCACCCATGAGTGAGAACCTTCATGATCCAGTCACCCACCCAGGTCCCACCTCTGAGTATTGTGCACTGGGGAGCAAGCCTTTAACATGTGGGGTCCTGGAGGCTATTTGAGATCCAAACTGCAGCATTACACTCCTGGCCCCCAAAGGCTCATGTCCATCTCACAGTATACAGTGCATTTAGTCTATCTCCCAAGAATCCCCAAAGTCTTAACATTTCCAGAACAGATCAAAACCCCAAGTCCAGTGTTTCCTCTGAGACTCAAGGCAAGCTCTCAACTATGAGTTCCTTCAAATTCAGTTACACGCTTCCAAGATATAACCACACGTGGTAAATCTTCTCATTCCAAAAGGAAAGAATAAGGTGTAGAAAAAAAGAAGAACTGAACCAAAGTGCAGGAGACAGCACTGAACCCTTCCGCTCATGGCCAGCAACTGTGCATGCTTGGCAAGACGTGGACTCCAGTGGGCTTGGGAACACCCATGCCTATGGCTTTATGGCTTTACCATCTGCAGCCCACCTGGTCCCTCTCTCCTCTCTGCCCTTCCCTCTCCCCCTTCCCCGTCTCCCCTCTCAATCTGTCTCTCTCTGCCTGATGTCATTCACTTCCTGTGGCTTCCCTCAGCAGATGTGAACGTTCTTGGTGCCCCAAGTCCCCTCTGTGTCTCTGGCCCCCTTCACACACCACACCCTTCACGGGCTGCCTGCGGGGTCTGCTTCCGAGGCACACTACCTAGTCTCCCCAGATTCCTCAGAATCTTGGTGGAAGCCTCGTTACTTCATAGCTCTGAATTCTGCATGTCTGCAAAGCAGCCCCACATGAATGCTTCCAGTGTCTTCTGCAAGTGGGAACAGGGGAGGTCCCTCCCTCCCTTGGATCATCACCTTGGTGGCCTCTGAGTGCCTGCGAAAATAATTCACTGAGGAGTCCTATACAAACCAGAAGCCCCAACACTCTCCTCTCAAATGAATGTCTTACAAGTTTAAACTCTAGCATCTTTGATCCTGGGATGGGTGAGGTCTAAGGACTTCCTCTTTTCCTGATGGGAAGTGCTAGCTTCATTTTAATGGATCTAGTTTTCTTAGCAACTTTTCTAGTCAAACAGCATTGCTGAAATCTTTCCACTCTTTCCTGCAGCTCACATTTCTCACCATATATCTGGCTAAAAGCAGCCAGAAATTCCCATGCCAATGTCTGGATATTGTGCTACTTGAAATTTTAAAATCAACTAACTCATCTCTTTAAACTCGGCCTTACACGTCTCATAGAAGATATCTTACAATTCCCAGTGCGGCTCCTGTTTCGATTTGAAAGCTCATGAGCGTGGTCCTCACTGTCCAGAGTCCTGTTGGCATCTGGTCCCCTGAGCTGACACCAGAATTACCCATTGAACTCTGCTTACAACATCTCAGCTTCTTCTAATCTGTTTCCTTACACTTTCCCAATTTCCTTCCACAAACCATTTCCAGGGCTTCTGAGCCAGACGGTGACACGCGCCCTCCTCCTTACGCTTCCTGTTACATCTCCATCGCTGTGAGAAAACAGCTGAGGAAAACGGCTTGGGCTGACGACTCGGATGTGTCCGTCCGTCCCTGCTGCTTCGCACAGTTGTGGTGGAGGGAAGCTACTCACCCATGGAAACCGAGAAGCGGGTCCTCACGATCCAACAACCTTCCAAAGACCCCATCTCTGAACACGGCTGCACTGAAACCCAAACTGAACACAGACTGCGAGAGACACTTAAGCTCCAAATTATAACACCTACCAAGACTGAAAGGCAAGAAATCAAAAACTGTGTGGGAAATTCAGGTGAACGCTCAGAAATGGTCACTTCCATGTTGTGAGCTGGCTTTCTATCCAGTCGATCTGGTTCTTCTCTCTACCCTCCAGTCAATTAACAAGTTACTCTTACAGAGTATCACTGCTTTGAGAAGTGCAGATTTAACAAATACCCATGGATTGCAGACTCCAGGAGGCCTTAGAAACATGAAGAACAGGGACTGGAGAGAGGCTCGGCGGGAAGAGCACTGTCTGCTCTTGCAGAGGACCCAGGCTTGATTGCCAGCACCCACGTGGTGGCTAACAACCATCTGTAACCGCAGTTCCAGAGGATCCGATGCCCTCTCCTGACATTCACAGGCATGCATGGCACCGGGGCACCTACCTACATGCAAACAATACATGATACACATGAAATAATGTCTTTTTAAATATTAGAACCATTTTACTTTACCCATATTACCTGCCCTAAGGGGCAAACACAAAGTCAAGATGGGCCTGCTTGCCCATAATTTCTTCCACAAGGAAAAATTAGGATGAGTGCCCATTTCCTCCAGCCATGAGGAATGCTGTCCAACAGGTTCAGTTCTTTCTCTTCCTACCAGGAATACAGATGCGATCACCACACTGAGTGACTGGATGGAGTTAGGAGCAGGCAAAGGCTGTGCCAAAGACTCCATCAGGAATATCTACCATAAGTCACTTCAGTTACCTCCCCTGTGGCTCCTGGAGCTGGCCCTCCAAACGTCTGGGCTCCCTGCGCCATGTATCCCAAAGGAAAACAGCTGGAGGCATCTCACGTCACAGGGATAAAAGAATCTGTTATTTTAAAAAGACAAGACTACAAAGTGCACGGGTGAATTCATCTCTCCGACTCTTCCAAAGGAACTGACAAGGGAGGAATATTCTCACTCACTCTGCCACCGCCCTGGCACCGAGGTCAGACAAGAGCGCTACAAGAAAATATCAGACGATATCACTGAAGAAGCCATGTGTAAAACTCACCAGCTAAATATCAGTGAGCCAGACCGTCCATTTCAAAAGAGAATCATTCAGTGTGATCAGTATATTTATTAGCCTGAATGTGGCAATCATGTCACAGTGTGCATGTACATAAACCGTCATTTTACATAGCACAGATCTAGACAATCATGTCAGTTATACCCCAGCACAGCTGGAAAAAGAAAAACGTAGTCTGAGTACTAGAGAAAAATTCACCATCCCAGATCACACAGATACTTATCACTCGATATGCCTCCTTGAATGTAATGCTGAGAATCAAATTCCTAAAATTAATGACATTGCGGTATAATCTGCACAATAAAATTCCAAGAGCACATGAGAAATGTGGTTGTTATCCAGGGTTGTCACTCACGGCTCCTGTCTCTTGGCAAACTAACCAGTAAAAGTGAATCCTCAAAATACATCCGACCAGTGCAAGAGCAACCTCAGCATAAGGAATCTACAGGTTCACAGATCAGCAAAGTAAAACCTTACACAGGGAAGGGAAGAGCGTCACCGTGAACTCGGCACCTACTGTGCGCTAATCACCATGAGCTCAGCGCCTACGGTATGCTAGTTCCTCTTGTGGGCATTTTTCACTTTATTTTAATCTATAAACAGCTCTGACAGCTGTACATAGATGAAATGCCCAAGGCTGCCCCAGCTTACAGAAGAGACCGTCAGGGAAGAGCAATCTGCCCTCCGGGTTTGTGCAGCCCCACACCACGGACATTGTGTTGTGCGTGATTTTACTTCCTGGAATTCTTTGTGCATAAACAGCTTACCCACTCATAAAACAGTGGTTCTGAAGATATGTGCAAAGCACCTCACTGCTGTGTTCCAAAGTCAGTCCTGACTCCTCCTACACTCAAGAACTGGCACTGTATTTAGCCAGTTGCTCAGGCCGCCCATCTGAAGCCATCTTTCTCCTCTTCTCTCAATGTCTTCATCTAATCCACCAGTAAGTCCCTCATTGCTATTAAAACATCATTAAAATTAGATCACGTCTCATTACCACAACCCCAGTCCAGGCTCCAGCATCTCCTCCAAACTATCCAGCTTCTTCCCCTAGCACAGGCTATGCCCCTCATGAGCAGGGATCCTTAATAACAGGTTCTCACGCAGATGAACTTATTTACTGCACATGGCTATTCCTAACTCACAGAAGAGAAACTTGTGTGAATGAGAAATGCTAATAATCTTTCTGAGACCACAAGGTTTGCAATGAACATAGTATTACTTAGCCCTAACTTTATTTTTTAATATTTTATTTATTATTTCCATTTTATGTGTATGAGTGTAATGCCTGCCTGTAGGTAGGTGCACCTGCACTGTGAAATGCTCACGGAAGTCAGAAGAGGGTGTCAGATCTCCTGGAACTGGAGTTACAGACAGTTGTTAGCCATCATGTGGGTGCTGGGATTCAAACCCAGGTCCTCTTCAAGAGCAGCCAGTGCTCTGAACCGCTGAGCCACCTCTCTAACCCTCTAACTTTATTTTTATATAAAATAGCAATAATGTTGTAATTACTAATATCTGGTTGTGGGTATTTGATTTTTCAGGGAAAACTTGAATCAGTAGACATTCTACTGTTGTCTGAATAAATCAAAATTTAAATTGATAAAAACAATTGTTTTATTTCTCTGACTCCTCAGTGACCCCCAGGATGGCCCTTTAAGTCCCAGCCATGCTAGGGCTGCAGGTCCCCACGCTCTGTTGAGTTCCTTTATCATTTCTGGACATATAAATGTTAATTTGCAGTTCAACTTAGACAATAGAAGTCTGGCAGAAAAATGTCAGCTAAAATTATTGTGTTTAGGCACATGAAAGGTTGTATTTAAAACTTAGTTGAATTTTAAAATATCACAAATATGACAAGGTTGCTATGATAAACACAATTTCTGAGATTTAACTGAATGTAGTTTAATATGAATTTTATAGAAAAACGTACATACAAAGTGTTTGTACGTAAAAATGCGCATGAAAGTGTCTGTAGCAAACTTCAAACATATCACATGAACGTGCTCACCGTCTCAGCATTCTCCAGATTTAAATTCCCCATGAAAGGAAGCATGAGGCCCTAAGTTCAGACGCCCAGTGCCCACGTGAAACCAAGTGCAGGGCCAGCCTGACCCCTGGTGCCCAGTTGACCTGGCTGATTGATGAGCTCTGAGTTCAGTGACTGAGTCAGTCTCAGAAAGTCAGGTGGAGGACTGGCTGTGTAGTTCAGTGGTAGAGTGCTTGATTGGCATGTACGAGGCCCTGGGTTCAACCCCAACATTGCAAAACAAATAGATATAAATACATAAGGTGAAGAAGGAGGGAGGAAGACACCCAGAGCTGAGCTCTAGCCTCCACATGCATGCACACATACCCATGTGCAGTGTGCACGCACAGACAAGTGCATGTACACACACTGAGAATAACAATAACGATAACATAAAGGGCCTAATTTCTACTCTACTGACAACCAAGCATGGAAGAAAGGAACTGAAGAAAATGCTTGTTTTTGCTTTGCTGGGAAGATCTTTACTGGACCTCAGTGGACTATCAGACAGGCCTGCCACGCGTTGTAACCTAAGTCAACCACGGGGTCAGTATTACCGCGTTAGCGCGGTCATGGAAATGAGAGTGGCAACAGGGGGAGTCTGCACTTTGCTTTGCCTGTTTCTAGATCTTCCGGAGAGTCTGTGGCTGCGACATTCCTAAGAAGCAAGTTTTAAATCGTAGAAAATGTTTCCAAATGCAGCAAATCCCTGTTTGCTTGAGTTTATGGTATTTCCGCTAAACTTAAATTCTCAGCCAGCTGAGTACATATTTACCGTTCCTCCTCTTTCTTGGCCTCAGTTTACTTGATAATCTGTTCTGTTTGAATGCTTCCGTTCATGGTCTTTCTTCTAGACGTCACTCACCTTGGCATCTCTGCTCTTTTTCTGTTTGTTTGGTCAACTCATAAATTCAGCCATGAAGAGCCTGGGCCTCTAGTTTCTTGCCTGCTTGACCCTAAACACGTTGAGTAATTATCTATAATGACATTGAACTGTGATAACAGAAACTGACTTTGTTTTTTGTGTGTGTGTATTTTCAGACTCATCCAAAGCAGTTAACAGTTAAGTATTGTTTTGTCGACCTAAACTTGGTTCCCATTTATAACACTTGCCTAGACTCTAAAAGTTTAAGGAAAGTGAAACTGTGTCCACACATAGAAACCCTTCAGGAGCTCTCCCAACACTGTTTAGAATAGTATGTTAGCAACATATTTCCAAATCACCTAGGAAAAAGGGAAAATGAATCAGAGAAAGGGGAGAAAGAGAACAGAAAGAGGGAGCAGCGAAAACCATCAGCCTCAGAGTTTCATAGCAACATGGGCTAGGAATATAGCTTAGCTGTAGAGAGCTTGCCTAGCATGGGTGTAAGGTCCTAAATCCGATTCCCAGCACCAAAAATGGAAAAAAGAGGAAGGGGAAGAGAAAGGGGGAGGGGGAGGGGAAGGGAGGGGAGGGGACGGGAGGGGATAGGAGGGAGGGGAGGGGTGACTGACGAGTGCCGGCAAGCCAAGGTTGGGAACCCGGATTCTGATGACGGACCTCTCACCTCTGTTTCCTGTGTGTCTTCTAGCTCCCTCCAGCAGCTCCCTGGGAAGGATACTGTCAGACAGCTCCCTGCGTGAGTGCCTTTAACTTTAATTCACTTCTGCTTTGCAAGCCTGCTGTTCCTATGCTTGCTTGTTCTTTCTTTTAAATGTGTTCTAACTAAATACTTGTATATATACACACTCAATGAGGCAATTGCTAAAATTTTGTCATTTCTCAAAAGCAGATGATGTTGAAATTCCTTTGTCTCCAGCCCTAGACCCATCACACTGCCTCTTCTCAGACCCATAATGTACTATACTCTTTAATGTCTACTAAGGTGTATTTACATAATCGCCATTTATCACTCAGTGGAATACAGAATTGGTTCTTATGTTAACATTTTTACTGAAATGCCATCATTTTACCTTCTGAGCACTGGGATTAAAGGTGAGCAGCAGTGTGCCCGGCAGTTCACACTCCGCGATAGTTAAACTTAACAGAGAAGTGAGACTTGTTCTCCTTCAGCATTCTTTTCTTTATCATTTTCAGGTGTGTTATTAATAAAAAACTACTACTTTGTTGAGTATTACTAAATAAAACTATTTTAAGATTTTCCTTTATTCTTGCATTCTGTGTGTTAGCATGTGTCTGTGTGTGAGACTAGCTTCATCCATCCTGCTAAGGATTCAAGCCTTTCCGTCCTCTGACTCGTATTTTTAATTATAGACGAGCACTCCCCTTCATTTCTGTGAATATGGCTCGTTCACTGCATCTGCACCTGCATCTACCAAACAACCCATAGTTTCTATTTCCAAATTTATGAGTTGTGCAAATAAATGTCAGGATTCTCCATCCACATTTCAGGTCCCACACTTCCCATCTGCACTCCTCCTTAAATGAAACCGCATCTTGTAAGAAAGACTAACTCCTAAATATCTGAGTGGTTTTGTGTAAGAAAATTGTTAGTTTGGAACAGGGTCTTGTTATTTAGCCCAGGCTAGCCTTCAGTTCTATATCCTATGGCTTTCCCAGCTGCTGGGATGACAGGCATGCATCACCATGCCCGGTTCTTACCGATGAGGAAGTCCTGACGAGATCACTGTGTCCCTTCTCTCAGGCTTCAGCACTTGAGCCCATCTTACCTGTGTCTCTGCCCTCTTCAGTTAATGGCTTCTGAGCTCTTCCAGCTTCTGCCTTACAGGAGCAGAGGGGTCCTTGGGATATCATGGCTCTACGTCTGTCACTTCTAACTCAATCACAGGGCTACACCGACCTGCAAGGGAAACCTTGGCCATATCCACTTTCTATGGTTACTGTAACAAATTATCACAAACTCAGTGGGTCAAACAAGCACAGATTTATGATCTTCCGTTCTACAGGTAAGAAACGAGCCACACATCAAACGTGGGGTTCGGCCATGCCGTACCCCTCTGGGGGTGTTAGGAACAACCCTGCTCACTTGTGTGGCAGCATTAGCCTGCCTGCCTGCTTGTCACGGCCTCTTCCCCCTCCTTGAAGTTCACAGAGGTGCTTGGGCTCACCCATCAGATCATCCTGCCTTCAACGTCATGACACGTCTCTCTGGTCCTCTTCACTTCACTTTGGCTTCCAGGTAGAAGCTGGAAACGTGACCTGATCGTGCTAGAGAGCAATGGCATTGTGTGCACCCTGCAGGGAAAAGCAGACGAATGGCCACCAGCTGCTCTTTGCTTCCACTGAGACCAGTGCAGTGGGAACACAGCATGTGGGACTGGATAAGAATCACTACGGAAATGGAGGCGATGGGGAGGCTTAGGGTAGATCTTTATGAAAAACAAAACAATCCTTTAAATGTTTGTGCCTCCCCACTTTTAAGGGCCCTAGTGATTACACTGGGCCCATCCACAAAATCCAGGATAATCACCCTGACACCTGAATTCCTTTTCTGTGAAATAGAACATGTTCCCAGGTTCCAGAGTCTGGGACCGGGAAATCTGCAAGAGGGCTGTAGTGCTGCCCGCCACACACCCACGCAGGAGAGGAAAGGGGGCGGGTTCGGTGAACAGAGGCGACCCCTAGATGACTTCCCTCTGCTCAGGGCTCCTCATCACTGATCTTCCTGAGCTGAGTTCATTCTCTTTGCACATCAGTCTTTACAATGAAATTACATTTTTCCACATTTGCTATCTTCATTCTGTTCTCACAAAAGCATCTTTTGCTGATTTGTGAGTTACTGCTGTGAATTCTCTTTCTTCTTTTCTGTGAGAGCATCACTTGGAAAAGATACCAAAGTCTGAAGTGAATAGACCAGGGGTGAGAATGGAGCGTGGATCCCTCTGTCCTCTTTCTACGGCCTTGCTTCGCTAACGCTTACAGAACTCTCTGAGACACACAGAACTCACTCTCTGTTTTGCTTTCTTTAGGGTCATCTGGATCAAATCTTGGTAAGTTCTTTACTTTTCCTCAGTTCTGCCAATGTTCAGGCCCACCATAATCAAAAGAATGTTTCCTGAGTTGTCCATCTTCTTCCATTGAAGCATAACAGAAACTTGAATTTCATAATTCTCTGTTCTATGTAACCAGACACCCCAACAACCCGTCAAAGGTATGGCGAGTAAGGGTTACTACCTGGCTTGTAGTGACGGCTGTTGTCCGGAAATGCACCGGTTTCCAAGCATGAAGTACAAGAGAGACATAAAGACGCATGAGAAAGGGTCCGTTTGGAGGACTAGATGAGAACGGCACAAGCAGCCTGGAGAGTCACTGCTGTTACCAGTCTTTGAGTAATTGCAAAGCTTTGGCACAGAGAAGAGTGCACACGTCCCTAAAGGTGTCCCCAAGCCAGGCTGACAGCAGGCCACAAATGACTATCCCACAACCCCCTGAGCTGCAACTGACAGCTGGGGAGTTGACCCTCCCAGGGCTCCAGCTTGACTCTCACAGAGGAGAAGAGCGATGCTGTGAGCCCGTCCTTGCCTTTACTTTTGGGAGAACATTTACTGGTGAACTCCTCTCTCTCCCAGTCCAGTTCCCCTGGGTGTGTACAGCACCGCGGAGCCTTTTTCCAACCCTGCTGAGTTCTGTCCCTAAATCCGTTATTGAGTGTTTTAAATGAGTAATGAGTTAAGAAAACGAGAGGCTCACTGACGAACAAAGGCGTAGAGAGTTAAAATGGTCTTAGTTGGTAATATGGTTTGAGGGAATAATGCCCTTTTTAAAACTTAGCAATGAGAAAGTGGGCTGTAAAGAGAACAGGAGGCAGAGGGGGCACGGAGGGGCTGTGACTACGGCCATGCTCCCCACCCACACGGACACATGAGAAAGCTGGAGCTGACAGACACTACCTGACTCTGCCAAGGCTACAGAGTTGATAAAAAGGGCAGAACCAGGCTAGAGAGATGCTCAGCGGTTAGAGCATGGGCTGCACTTGCAGAGGACCCCGGTTCAGTTGTCACATGGCATCTAACAACCATCCGTAAACTCCAGTTCCAGGGGAATCTGACATTCTCTTCTGACATCCATGGGACAACACAGGTGCACTTACATACATGCAGGCAACACACTCATACACATAAATAATAAATTTTTAAAGGGTACAACTGAAATTCCAAATCCTGTTTTTTCACTCCAAGACCAGTGTTATTCGACTGCCCCCAGGATACTGTACCTGACTGTGCACTACTTCTCAATCAAATGAGAGTGTAAAACAAGGCCATCTCACAGACACTTTTAAAGTGCATCTGTGTGCTGATTCGAATGTTTTCAATACACAGAGAACAGTATGTAGCACACACACAAGCTCAAGCACCAGGCTCCCTGGAGTCGCAACCAGGCAGTGTCTAGGAATGTGAACAAGGCGAACTGCTCACTCTCTCATGAAGTTTTAAAGTCAGTCACATAGCTGATTTCAACACCCCTGAAGACTTGTCAAACAGCTGGAGGACTAGAAAAGTGGGGAAGCCGGAGGTGATGATGGAGACCGGGGGAGGGGGAGGGCGTCTACAGTAGTAAAGCTCAAGAGAATCTCCTAGGACTGACTTCAATTCACCATCACAACAAAATGAACACATTTTCTGAAGAAGGGAAGTTAGACGAGGAGAAAGGAGATTAAAAGTGAAGGAATTGGGGATAAATCAGAAAAAAATAACCCTGACGGGACAGCTGGCTTTTCCCCTGAGCTATGTGCTTAAGGTGAAGTTTTCCATATTGCGTCTTACATATCTGGTTTCAAATAAAGCCATTTTTCCTAGTGGTAAAATTATTCCCTCTCGCTTAAATACATCAGGCCGTCTGAAAGCATCGTAGTTCATAATTTCCCCAAAGAAGTGCCGCAGCTTCCAGGTGCGTCATAACCAGAACCGGCTTACTAATCAAAGCTTTTCATTAAATCTGATTCAACCAATACCTGTCCTTAAAACAATGCAAAGAAGGGGGCCAGAGAGAGATGGCTCGGTGGTTAAAAGCATTGACTGTTCTTGTAGAGGACCTGGGTTCAGTTCCCAGTACCCACATGGTGGCTAACAGTCATGTGTAACTCCAGTTCCAGGGACTGACGCCCCCTTTTGACCTCCCCAGGCATTGCACAACACACATGCACTTATACACAGGCAGCAATACACTCATACACATAAAATAAAATTTAAAAAGGACCAACTCTGATGTTCCCTATCAGAAGAATAGCCACAGAGACTGTACCCTTAATCCCCAAGCACACATTATTTAGGATTTTGGCAGAACACCTAAGCCTTACGTTGTCTGCTTTTCCACTCTGAAGCTCAGCACACTGGTGCCTTCTATGGCCCCGTGCCACAGCCACCACGTATTTCTCTCCACAGCGTTCCAGTACAACTGTCCTCCTGTCCCATGTGTTGTTCTTCCAGATGTTTTCACGGGGTCCCACAGCCACACAGAGACAAACCAATGTCCACTATAAAGATGAGAAAACTAATGCTTGAAGGAGCGGCACGCCCAAAGTCCCAGAGCTCGAGATTTCGCAAGCTGGCACTCAGGGCTGCTTGCACCTCACGGCTGGGAGGAGATACAGCTGTCCGCCCTCCGTGGCCTGAATTGTAAGACTGCATCTCTCAATTTCTATTACAGGTAAAACGAAGAGCACAGCCTTATCTCGAGAGCCGTTCCGTAAGTTCTCCAGATGTAGAAATCCGCTCTGTTTGCGTGTCTGTGGAGTGTCCACTGTCGGGAGCTTGAGAGGGTGGTGAGGAGACGGGACTAGAGGGGAGGGGGGAACGCTGCTGCTGCCCCCGCCCTTCCCGTCCCTCGCGGTGCCTTCTCTGTGAAGAACTGGAGCCTCGTCTCAGGCTTCTCTCAGTTCATGCTGTTTTACTCAGAAAAGCAGAAAATCTGCTAATAAAACAAATCTATTTGTTAGAAAGTGTAAGAAAAATTCTAGGGCTGGATGAAGTGTTTTATCAAAAACTGAACTTGTAGAAGGATTTGACTGAAGGAAGGCGGGAAACTGAGGGTAAACAGAATAACGGTGGAAATGACCTCACCACCTCCCGAGCAGCAGAAGAGAGACGCAGTTCCTCCCCAGCAGAGTCAGCACTGACATGCTTGATTCGAAACCCAGCACGACCGCCCTTGAGTTGTGCTCTTTCCAAACTTATGCTTTGTGTTTCTGGTCTAGCTGGCACTGAGGGACAGATCAGTAAGTCTTCTCTGTGCTGGATCCTCACTGTAGTGTTCCCTCCTCCTCGGCTCTTAGCGCACCGCTCAGGGGTGCCTCTGGAAAAGCACTATCGTTTGCAATTTCCCCAGAGTCTGGAGACCCAATAGCAAAGTGTTAGGAATGAACGCAGTCAGGTGAAAACAGGGAGGCTCCTCTACTCGAAGTCGTGGTGACACTCAGAGAACACTGACCCTGGCTGTTCTCCTCAGGGACAATCAGGAGTTTCTGTAGTGTGCAGTGAGGCCCAGCTTGCAGACTGGGGGCCCCAGGCTGTCACTGACAGTTATGTGGAATAAATAGAGAATGTGAGTGTGACCAAAAGCCTAGAAGAGGTGACCAGAGACCATCTTGAATGGTCTTACAGCGAACAGCATCACAAGTGCTGGGAAGAAACAGGTGAAAAGCGGTGGCATAGACGTGACCTTATGCGGCCTTACTCCCTGAAGCGGCCTAAGAATTTCCATGAATATCACCGTAGACTTTGTTAGAGATGCCCGATACAGTAGCTCCCGTGTGTGGGAGAACTGCTAATCAGACCCTGTTGATCACGCACCAGGTGATTTGTGTGTACATGAAAGTAGAAAACCATCACTCTGCAGGATTTTAATCGTATGCACTGAGAAAGGAAATAAAACTGAGTACACTTGGCCCAAATGTAATCAACTATCCCATCCTTAAAGCCATTAACAAGAAAGATTAAATTCTCCAAGGCTTAATTTATTTGTTAACACATCCATTCAAAACTCTGAGGATGTTCAGATCTTAAGTTCCTAAAGTAGATTAATCCTGGAGGAAAACTGATAAAGGATGCTAGAGTTGGCACCCAAGGTGCAGCACACCTTGTATAAGGACCGTTTTGCCTAGTGTGTGGTTCTAGGCTCCTAATTCCTTTACCCGCAGTCCTTACCTAAAATGTCCTGAATCTACCCTATACCAGGATAAGACAGGCCGTTACTCTGGTGAATAAGACTGTAAGTTGTCGTGAAGACCAGAACTCCCATGGCCGCCTTCAGAAAACAAGTCTATAGATGCTAGCTAACCAAGTTCAAATCAGGCCAGTTAAAGAAAGGTTACAGCCTGTGTTAACAGAACACTCATCAAGGAAGATAAACTTTTGAAAGAGTAAATCTAAAAACCGTAAGAAGAAAAATATATGCATTACTAATTAATGTGCAGTGAGTCCCTCAATCCTATAAAGGGTTTCAAAGATTACTAAAACCAAAGGAAGCTCGCACTCTGGTAGGCCCCATGTGCTGTGTAGCAGGAAGCCTTCCACGGCTTGCCATACAAGCACCCTAAGCTGTGTCCCTGCAGGTCCAGTTGTCAGTCCCAGCCGCAGATAGGGTCTCCCACAGTGAGGATGACACACTTCCAAACTTTATTTGTTCCTCCACTGAAGTGGAAGCTTTTCTACTGGTGTCTCTTTCTGCTGCTTTTCTAGAAAGAATTCAATGAAAATTGTGCTAAAGAACTAATTAATTTTGTTTTACTTTTTCCAATATTTTAGCTGGAACAATCGGACCTATAAGTGAGTTCCTTTCTTCTCTCTCCCTCTGTGGGATCTGGGCCTTCTCTGTAACCTTGTCAGTCTCCACTCCTGAAGGATTTCCCACCTGTTCTCCATTGCATTCAAAGTTCCTGATATCTCACATACCCAAGACCTAGGACAAAATGCCCTGATGTCACTAAGTTTAACAAAGGAGAAAGCCGGGGCTGGATAGACAGCTCAGCAGTTAAGAGCACTGACTGCTCTTGCAGAGGACCTGGCACCCAGTTGGTGGCTAATAACTATTCACAATTCCAGTTCCAGGGGACCTGACGCTCTCTTCTGACTTCTGAGGGCATTGTATGACACGGGTACACACACAAACATGCAGGCAAACACTCAAACATGCAAAAAATAAAAATAATAAAATAAATGTTTTTAAAGAGAAAGTCAAACAGCCCTTAAGTTTTTGCTTTACTGGTTTTTATATTTTTATTTACTTAAGCTTCAGATGAGACTCGATCTGATGGGAAATCTCCGGTCCTCTGTTAAACTTTCTGTCGTCCTTATCTTAAGGCTGTCCCTCTGGCTGGGTTATTTCACAGTTCACTTGGGGAAATATTAGTGGCATGAGAATTCTGTGAAAAAAACCATATGGATTTTCCCTTTTTATCTTTCAGTGCAATTCTCAGCACCTATCCGTAAGTACCAAGCTTGTTCCTCTTCTCTGGCCCTTTTGATGTCTGAACTGCATGGTGCTGGGGCCTGGTCTGCCCTCTGCCCTCCTTTACAGTGTCTCTCAGCATTACACAGTTCCTAAGAGGCCACGCATGAAGTGGGGACTGGCCACAGCTAGTGTAATAAAACAAACAGAAGAAAGGCCCCTCGTAGGAGGAGGGGGAGGTGCACTTTTGAAACCATACGCTTAAGAAACGGAAGAAGAAAGATATATACCTTCCCAATTACTGTGCAGTGAGTCCCTCGATCCTCCAAAGGGTTTCAGCGATTACCAAAAGGAAAGGAGGCTGCCGATCTCATAGGTCCCGTGTACTGTACAGTGGAAGCCCACCCACAGATGCCATACAGGCTCCCTAATCTCCCCATTACAATAGTCCCTCTAGAATGAAGGTTGAGGGACATGTATGTCCTTCACGTTGATAAGTATAATCAATCTCTTTCTCTCTCTCCCTCTCTCTCTCTCAGCTGGAGCTACAGGACCTATCAGTAAGTGTACTGTCCCATTTTCCACTGTAGAACATTTTATTTTTCTGTAGTATCTTAAGGGTTTTTTCCTGGTTTCCAGATTGGGGTTTCAAATTTTTAGAAATCACATTTTCTTGGCTCTTTTTGTTTTTTTCTACCTGGCATTTCAGTAAGTCATCAATGAGACTTGGGTACACATTTCACCAATAAACAGAGAGGGGGGGATGGTCCCTTGCAGAAAGTTTCCAGTGGCTTACTAACATCACAAAAGATTTTTTGAAACACACAAAAGGTGAAAGCAGCGGAGGGAGGAGGAACGTTGGCTGAAACGGGGGCTTTCTGGTCCTCCGCAAGCACGGAACGGGCGGCTCTGCCCTCCGCCCTCTCCGGCAGCCGCGGGGTGAAAAGCTCTTCTCTGCGTCGGCTTGCTACAGCACTTATGACAAAGAAGTCCGGGTGTCGTAGCTGAGCTCAGTTCAGAGCCTGCTATTGAAAGCCTGCAAACGAGAGCGGCGGTCCCCAGCCTGAAGTCACTGACCCCCTTGTCTTCTCTTGCTTCTTCCAGAGCTCTCTCAGAAAACCATTGGTAAGTCACCTGCGTCTCCTGTTAGAACTTAGACTACTTGTGTGTTTTCATTTCAATTACTTTCGCCTACAGATAAAAGACCACGCAGTTCTGCTGCCTCCCTGTCCTCCCAAAACTCCTATAGCTGGGATTAACCCAGGTGCAGCAACAAAAAGATACTATGAAACAGAATACAGGTGAAAAAAGAACCCATAGGGATGAGCCTTCCTGGCCCACTTGTTATAATTTAGCTCCTTAATGCCAATATATAATAAAGATTTATAATCCAGTACCTAAACTTCTTGATTTCCATGCTTTTTGTCATTTTCTGAAATACAATTAAGCATGTTTTCACTTCCTAACTCTCTGAAAACTTAGGTTCTATTTCCACCAACTTTGTTGGCAAACGTTACATGCCCCTATTAGATTTTTCTGTGGAAAAAGTATAGATAATAGCTAGGATCCAGGGTAAAACTGTTCATAGTTACTGCTTTTTAATTGAGCTTGGTCTACATAGAAACACTGTTCAATAGTCTTCCTAATAAAACTTAAGGATTTTTTAATTATAAAACTAAGGAAGTAGGACTCTAGACACTCCGTGTCCGTGTGGTGGATGCCTGTGAGTCCCTCTTTGGGCAGCTCCTGCAGTGTTCACACCATCTGCATCACACTTCTGGGTCTGTTCAACGTCCCGGGCCATAAGCAAGGCAGGTGTCGTGCTGTATGTAGAACATCAGTGGTAAGTTAGGACTGGGGTTTTATGGACTCTTTTCTTTCCACTGCCATATTTGAGTGTTACAGGTAGGCTATTTAATATGCTGCCTTCAAGGGAGAGACAGAAAGAGCTGCAACAACTGAAACATAAAAGAGAGTGAGAATGCTAGAGAGAAAACAGACAAAACAAAACCAGAAATGGCAGAGAGACTGCGAAGAAGAAAGACCGCGTGAGCCTGCACACAGGACAAAGGAGATTTTACATTGCAAAATCCCTCCAATTCCAGCTTGTCTACTGCTCACAGCCCAAGCTACCCAGATGGAAAACCATCTTCTGTTTACACAGAAAAAGCAACTCAAAGTTTAAAACTCTGAGACTTCTAAGACTCAGATATGTTCCATCATAAGCACATGAAGTGAGGAACTGTGGCAAAGAAGAACCACAGCACCCTCAGGGTGGACGTCTTCTAGAGTAACCTGACTGAATCCTCACGGGACCGTCACCACCCTCGTCTGGTGCAAGTCTATGCAGAAGCTCCTAAGGCAGGAGGAGGCAGCTTGAAAACAGCTGTGCCCTTCTAGGATGGTTGCCCTCACTGAGGTTTCCACAGGAACCAAAACCACCTAGGAACTATTCTCATCGGTGTCCCATTAAGCAGTGTGGGAGCTGTCCCCTCAGAAGCAAGACTTCCTGTTAGAGTCCCATATACATCACCCACAGGATCCCACAGGGCCTGGCAGACAGACGGCCATGATTCTCAGAGAGGCCACACTTTTCCGGGGCTTCTTGACAGGCCTCTCTAGTTCTCCCAGGTGGAAAGTGATGTAACAAGTCCCCAGTGGTCATTCGGTTACCATGGGATCATCAGAACTAGAAAATCAGCTAACTGAAAGTTAAATTTTCATTAAAAACCAAAGGTTTCATTGACCCTTTGCTCAGACTCTAAAATTAATCTAATCAAAATGCTAGTCACCAGGTTGTTAGTCCCCAGACTGAAGGCTGAAGGAACAACAAACTGGGCCTCTAACTTCTGCTCCTCTGTGTGCCCTGGGACACTCTGGCTGTGGGAAACGGGGTTTTCATACACGGGCGGCCCTCATGCAGGAAAGCAGGACGCCCTTTGGTCACTGACAGGAAGCAGGGAGTCCACCTTGCTCTCACGTCTCCCGCACTGACAAGAACGCTACAAACCCTCACCGCAGGCTGAACAACAGTGAAGCTGTACAGAGCTCCTACTCCATGGTTAACAGGGTGGAATTAGTTCTCTAATCTCAGGATTGACTTCACCCCGCTGCCTCCCACAGCCCCTCCCCTAGAGTAAGAGTCATGAAAAATTCTTCAACAGAAATAACCATACTAATATACCAGCTTTATTTCTGTTTAGTGCACACTCCTGGCCCTATCGGTAAGTTGCCTGCAGTATGTAGAACCTCATCCACAGTGGCTCCCTGTGACATCTGACAGATTGCTACAACTGTTCACAAGTTCTGTTTCTTTTTCCTTTTGTCCTTACTGTCTTTCTTAAAAAACAGTTATATTTTAGAAAATGGAAATCCACCGCCTTAAAATTAGTAACAGACAGCTGTTTCACTTTTATTATGGTAATGATGTGTTGGTAATCATTAGGACAGCATCCAAAACAAACGTGCAATCCAGAGAGTTTGGAGCCGGGTGTAAAAAGTAAACAAGAGAATACAAAAGAGATGGCTAAGAAAACCAAGCGTGCAACGTGAGGGGAAGGCAGGGAGAGGAAGGGCGGCCAGGAAGAGGAGGAAGGGTGAGACTCTCACCTCCAGTTCCTATAATGAAAAGCCAGTGCAGGGTCACAAAGCTACTGGAGGAAGGCCAGGTTCTTGTGGAAGGACTACGCACAGTAGCAATGCCACACAGAGCAATTCACCCCGAACATGCAGACTTAGTAACTGGAACTGATGCTGTATACTTGCTTTATATTTGACAACCACAATTGTTTGTTTCTGTTTCTAGTGCAATTTACGGGATCCAGTGGTAAGTCCCCTGGGAATTTTCTCTCTGGTGCTCTCGCTCTCGGGCCGTCTTTAGAGGACGCTCCGCCTCATGGTCTTTGTTACCATAAAACAATGAGTGTTCATGCTTTCCAGTTTACATTTGCTACGAGTCCTTCAGAGCAACTTTTAACAAAAGGACAGGGACCTTCCCTGGTGAGAGTTACACTGGTGTCTGTAACAATACAGAATTTTCTAAAGCATCTGAGAATGATGGCTGGGGAGACCTTCTTTCAGAACCAGTTCTGAAGGGCTTTGTAGTTCTAAGGACCGACTTGGAGACAATGGGGAGAACGTGACAGGAGGAGAACAAAACAGACTTTAAAGGGGATCACGTGATTTAAACCGACTGCTGTCTTGTCAGTTTTCTGAGGCAAGTTTACAAGACTGAGGGTCTGTCTACCTGAGCTCCCCAGTCTTTTCTACCAAGGCCTTTCTCTTTCAAGGGCAACCTGCCCTCTAGTCCCAACAACCCCTGACAAGCACAAGTAGGTGGGGGGTGGGGTCCTCAGGGAACAGGTTACAGTGGTCGCTGGTCTACACATAAAGGAACTGTTCAAGCACCAGGCTAACCACATAGAGAAGAAATAAAGGGAAAGTTCACTTGGCAATAGCTAGGGACAAACCAGTGTCAAAATCCTGGAAGCCAGCACCAGGATGTAGGGAGATCTGTCTAGAAACTGATAACATTCTGAAGTTTGGACTGAGGAGAAACTATCAGAAGGCAAAGCTAGGCTTATCCAAATAAGCATCCATCCCTTTACCAACCTGAACTCCTACCAGACACCGAGGACTAAGCTATGCACTGAGTGAGGCTGATGCCCTGAGGAAACTAAAGAAAGGTGTGGTTAGTCTCTGGTACTGTGGCGTGTACAACCCCACATCAAGAAAATCAACTCAGAATTTAGAGGGACAGGACAGCATCCCACAAAACCACAACCACCATGAGCTCTAAAGCTGGATGTTTCCACCCTAAATTCTGGTTCTACACATCTTCCGCTAAATGAATACAAGGCATCGCTAACTGACTTTTACACACAAAAGGACACAAACCTGTAATCCTGACTCAAACTGTCTTTATCCACACTCTTAATTATCCCCAACATCGCAACTTTGGAAGTTGTAAGCCCGTTCTTATGTAGTAATGGCTGCCTTTGACTTCTTGGAGGGTCTGGGATCCTTTCACTCTGCTTGTTTCTGTCTTGTGAATGTGAAAACACATGTTCTTCATCTCCTTTGCTTTCTCCCTGTCTAGTCTGGGCCTGACCTCAGTAAGAAATGAGCATGGTGGTACACCTGTAACTCTAGTACTCAAGAAGCTGAGACAGGAGAATCAGTTCAAGGTCATCCCCAGCTAGAGAGTTTGATGCCAGCATGAGTTACATGAGATCTTATCACAAAAAAAAAAAAAAAAAAAAATAGAGTGAATTAGGGAAACCACCCAAAGTATATAGAGAGACCTGTCAACAAGAGAGGGCAGAAGCTATATAAATGAACGAAAGCTGCACAGCTTGGCAGAAGTTGGGAGAAGAAAGGTGAAGGCAGCACAACTCCCCCGAAAGATCCACGCAGCTGCGGTGACCACAGACAGGGAAAGGGTAGAACGACTTCCTACTCTGGGAGACAAGGAGACTGAGTCCCAAGAGTCCCCCAGCAGGTACTCCGCCCTCCGCTGAGGAAGCTTGTCCCTACATTGCCTGTTCTGGTATTTCCTCTTCGAAAAACATTAGGAGAACTAGCTCCTCTTTACCAGCCTTTTCACACTGATTTCTCTCTTTGTTTTTCAGCTATGGAATCTGCTTGTAAGTCTGGCCGCCTCCTTTCTAGGGACGTCTAACTGATCTTGAACAAACTTTACCCATTCATGCTGGGATGCAACGACTAAAGCTCCAGTTTCCCTGATCTCTCCTTTTCTCATTGCCCAGAATACTGTGAGGTCACTAACAAGCTCCTAGAATGTTCTCTGACTCTCTTGAAGTTAGAGATCGGGGAAAGGCTCCCTGTGGTCCTCAAGATTCTGAACTGGGAACTTTTCATACAGAAGGAATCCATAGTATATATTGTTTTCCACCTGGATCATCTACACAGAAACTAATATTTTTTTGTTTCTGCTCTGCCTTACCAGAGTCCTACAATATCTATCAGAACTTGCAGTGAGGAAACTTTAAATTCCCATTCTTTTAGCCTCCTGCTTTTCTATTGTCCAGATTCCACAAAGTGGTTATAATTTTCTTGAATTATCAAGGAAGGGAAGGAGGGAGGGAGGGAGGGAGGGAGGGAGAGAGGGAGGGAGGGAGGGAGGGAGAAGAAAGAGAGGAACAAAGGGGAGGGGCGAGGGAGGCTGGGAACATGGCTTAGTGGTAAAGCACTGGCCTAGCTTACCTGGGATCTGGGTTCAACCCTCTCTGTGGAGAGCGAAGGCCGAGACGGAAAGAATGAGACTACAAGGATAAGCTGTGTGATGTTCAGGCACACATGAGTAACTCCAGTGTTTAGGCAGTGGAAACGGCGGATCACAAGTTCTAAGCTGGTGTGTCCCTGTCTCCAAACAACTTCTCATCAAAGAAACGAAGTAATAAGAAATCTCTCTGCTTGTTTTTCAGGTGGAATGCATCCTGAGGCCAGGAGTAAGTTATGTTTATTCCATTCTTCCCAAACAGCTCCCTCTAGTAGGATCCAAAGGGCTTCAGATGCCTCTTGGCGTCTTGCTTGCTCACTATCCAAACCTCCTGTTACCAACAACATACTGGAAAGTTCCACTTTGACTGATGTGCAAAAATATGAAGAGAAAAATGAACAATGGTTCTAAATTCTTACATAATTATCAACAGAAAGCCTGATTAGGATGGGGGAAATGACAGAGAGGAGGAGTGAAGTGCTCACACAGCAAAGAGCTCACACAGCGTTGCTTACGAGGACACCCCAGCCTACTCTGTCTTCCCACACTCGATGCCCAAAATACCTATGGAAAGCTTCCCTGAGCATTTGGGGAATTTTAGGAACTTAAAGTTTTGGGGGGGTTTTGGACATCCTGCTTTCACATTACCCATAATTCATTTAGCTTAATAATTTTATGGGGGAAATCAAAATATTGAATTATATAAAATAAATAAGGTTAGAGAGAAAGCTCATCAGTTAAGAGCACTGGTTATTCTTGCAGAAGAGCCAGGTTCAAATCCCAGCACCCACATAGTGACTAACTACCGCCCATGACTCTGGTTCCTGTGGATCTGACAACCTCTTCTGTCCTCTGTGGGTACTGTATGACCCAGTACACTTACACACATGCAAGTATAATGCTCATACATGTAAAATAAAAAGAAATAAAATAAAAATGGGGAAAGTTTCTCAACAATTTTTTTAAAATATGGTGAGAGTTCAGTGGGTAAAAGCACTCGTCCTACGAGTCTAACAACCTGAATTCAATTCCTAGAACCCACAAAGTAGGAGAGAACCAAAACTTGTCCTCCACACATGTGCAATCGCACACACACACACACGCACACAGATAGATAAACAAATGTAAAAATAAATCAATAAAAGGTGTTACAGGGACTTGGCAAAGTGAAAACTTAACAGAAGAATTAAGACGCAGATAACTTTCTGTTCTTACCAGGTGGCCCGCCTCCAGTTGCCATCAACAGTAAGTCCATGTTTCTATCTCTGGAGGCCCAGAATCTCCTCTCCCTGACAGTGTGGGTTCTGGAGACATACTTAAATCACTTCCCTTTTATCAAAATTCCACAAAGCTGCTAATGACTTTTTAGAAAGCTCAAGCTCTCTTCACTAGGAGTCCATCAATAGCCCCAGGAAAGTCATGATCTGTGGAGATGGAGCTCCAATTGGAAAAACCATTGAGAGAGCAAGGGGGCTCTGCTAACCCCTTCTCTGTCTTTCAGGTGGTCCTCCGACTGCAAAGCCCGTTCAGTGTAAGTTCTGCTTGTTCTGCTTCTCTGTCTTCCTGTCCCTACATGAGCTGCCCGTTTCTTTTTTTTAATATTTTCTTATTTTTATGTGTATGAATACTGCTTATGTGTGTAAGTACACACCTGCATGTGTGTAAGTACACACATGCATGTGTGTGAGTATACACCTGCATGTGTGTGAGTACTGCTCATGTGTGTGAGTACTGCCTGCATGTGTGTGAGTACACGCCTGCATGTGTGTGAGTACACTCATGCCATGCAATGCCCCAGGAACTGGAGTTATGGAGGGTTGTTGGCCATGTGGGTGCTGGGAATCGAACGCAGGTCCTCTGCAAGACCACTGAGCCGTCTCTCCAGCCTGCCTGCCCATTTCTAACCTGCATGAAGAAACCTGCGACATGAGACGTCCCGTCTCCTCCTCCTTTGCTCATCCAGCCTCACTTTATAAGGAAACTGGAATTTACTTCATCTCAAATATAGCGTTACTGTTTACCTCCTATAATGCTTTTAATTACATTGCCCTATTTAATTGTTACATAAGCACAGTTAATCTTTTTGAAATGGGTAAGAAACTGAGGCCAAATATTTGCCCACAAATATACAGTTATAGAACCGTAATTCAAACCTGGAGCTGTGTACCACCAAGCTTCCCCCACTATCTGAATATGCTTCCCCAGAAGGAAACATTTCACACAAATCACTGAGAATTGATTTTGTCTTTTAGGTCCCTCCTCGACACCCGTGGGTAAGCATTATTCCTATTTCCTTTTGGTTCTGGACCTCTTCTTTCCCTCTGGTAAAGTGATCTGAGTTTCCTCTCCATTTCTTATCAGCCAGCTTCCCCTGCAGAAATGATGTAAGAATACTGATTAAAACAAGAACTGAACTGGCATTGTCAACAGGAATATGAAGAATATTACTAGGTAGAACTGTTGACAGAGAAAGAGAGAGAGAGAGAGAGAGGAGATTGAAAGACTGAGAGAATAATGATTATGTTTAGTGGAGTGGCCTGGGCATTCCCTTAGGGATTGCATGGCTATTCAAAGGAAACAGAAAGATCAGTAGTCTTTACTTAAGACTATAGCCCAAAATTGTTCAAGTCCGGTATATAAAAGGGCCCTGAAGGTGCTCGACCTCTGACTCCACCATCACGACTTCATCTTCCCTAAATCTAAATTAAGACTAAATGTGGAGAGTAGTTTTGAATGCGCCCTTCTGTCGCCTATCTAAACATCCCCACAGACATGAACAAATCACTAGATAATACTATGTTGACTGTCATGTAAGGAAAATTAAATGGATTTCTCTCTTTTATTTTTAGTAATTTCACAGAAAACTACAAGTAAGTTCTTTACTTCTTGGCTGGGAATATATGAAAACTTTTCATTAGTTTAGATGGTTATGTTTCTCGATGCCAAAAGATTGCAACCCCTGTTTTTCATAGTCAGTTGCCGCCCTATTTCGTGAGGGCCTCCAGACTGACTTCCAGACAGCTACTCTGACTAACAGACACAGGACTTTCTACCATGTCTCTTCTTTTGTTCTCACTATGCAGTCCTGGCTGGCCCGGAACCCTCTAGGTAGACCCTGCAGGCCCTGAACTCACAGAGATCTGCCTGTCTCTGCCTCCCAAGTTCTGGGATTAAAGGCATGTGCCACTATGCTCTGTCTGTGTTCTTACTTCAAATTTTCAGGTAATGGATGTTACCTGATACTCAGTACTGAAACCAGATCAAGAGCTGGTCTTTGTGGAATTTAATACAGAATTCCCGAGCCATCGCTCACGTTGTTCTACTTGATCATGGTGCAGATTTGTTCTGACATTCTCTGGCAGCACTTAAATCACTTTACCTTAAATCCAAAGTTCTTGTCAAGGTTAAAAATTCCAAATGCAAACAGAGGCTCGTCAGGTACCACAAATGAATGTGGTGTGTGTGCATGCCTCCTGATAATTGTGGCTCACTGAGAGGTCACATGCAGTCCAAAGAGGCCACTCCACTCCAGCCTGCCTATTTACACAAAAATGCAGATCTGGAGTTGCCAAAGCAAATTTTCCCAATTTTAAACATAAATACAGAGAAAGAGAGAGAGAGCTGGATATCAGTCTGGGAGACTCCAAACATGCTTATACAACTCCATTTACATAGGTACACTCTGAATACAACTTCATGATAATAACATTTTAGTAATTTCAACATTAAGACACAGGGATTGGTACTGGAGGGCCTGGTACTGAAGCTGTTCCCACAGAATGAGCTGGCGTCCCTCTGACATCCCCTGCACATATCCCTTCTGTGTCCTGAGTAAGAAGCTGATGGCTAAATCCCCACTGCACAGATGAAACAGGCCAGTAGCTCAGGCCTGGAGATGAAGCTGGAAATTCCAGACATTTATGTTTAGGCAGAGGACCTTGCATTTCTTAGGTGATTCTAACTTCAGGCAAGCTGACATTCTGTGACCATGAATCATCACAGACCTACAACTGGGGACGGGATCAAAGGCCCACTTAAAGTAAACAGAAGGATCTTGATGCTGGAAATGACAAGCCAGCACCCAGCCTGAATAAACAGCATTCCTTCTGGTGGAGGCATCAGAGAGGACTGGTAGGAAACCAAGGTGAAAGCAATGATGCAGGACTGGGAGAAGGAACCAGCGTGTGAGGCGAGCTGGGAGCGCTGCCCCCTTCCTGGCCTTGTCTTGTCTGATTTTTTTTTTTTATTAAAAACTCATAGCAAACTTAAGCATAAAAGTGGGTTATAGACTGATTTCCAGGAGACACGACTGAACAGATAGATAGGTGTGAGAAGTTAAACTCCTGTGAGGAAAGGGGACAGATGAGGAAGGAGATGTAGAAACCTTGTCTCGGGAATAGACGGGGCCTGAAGACAGCAGCCATCGTGAAGGGGAACTGCAGCTGGCCGTCCTGCGGGAAACCAGGAGCAGACAAGAGATGACAGTCCACAGACAAGGACAAAACACCGTCACTTACCTGTGCCAGGACAGAAAGCGGAGCAGATCTCAGTCTGCACAGAATGCCAAGCCCCGCCAGGCCCCGCACCCTGTGCGCCTCCCAGTCAGAACAGCCGGGACCTGGCCCACCAAGGAAGCTCAGCCACAACCCGGAACGCCCCACAGTGAAGCAGTCTACAACTCAGGGTGTCCGTATAGTAAAACACCCACAAAAGGCGCCTCCGAAGGAACAGGAAACCGTAAAAATGTGTGTGTGAGAAGTATGAAGAAAGCTGGCACTGTTAGTGCTGCTTCACAAGCCTCAGTGACTGGAATCCCAGCCCGGCGGACACAGCGGCCCGGCGGACACAGCTTGAGCATCGTCCGCACTAAGGCAAGCGATGGGCTGGCCTCAGGTAGCCCAACACTCACATGCTCAGCAGAAGCACGTGGTAAACACACTGTATTTGTATGTATTTGATACATGTTGGCCTAGTCCATGCTAGCATTACCCTAAGCAGTGGTGTTTCAATAGATAAAGGAAGGCCTCTCCACTCAAAATATATTTTGAGATTAAAAGATGTAAATAAGGGCAAATAAACATATAATAAATGTCATGTCAATAAATATTATGAAGAAAAATAAGAGTAGCAAAGTAATTATACAAATGTGTCTAGTTGGCAGAGTCCAGGCCAATGAGATCTCCTCTCTCAAAAAGCAAGGTGGACACGGCTGTCCTCCAGTTCCCACACACAGACACAGCACAGGAAGTCGAGAGTGCACTCCAGACACCAGCGCGACCATCTGCCATAAGGACATAAACAGTCAAAAAGGCTAGAAAGAGGCAGGCCAGTGGAAAATTAGGTCAGAAGTGCAGGAGCTAGACCACACAGGGCCTGAAGTCCTTGGCAGGAGCTAGACCACAAGAACTCGTGTTCTGACATGCCTCTATCTTCTCCATCTAGTACACTGATATAGTGGGTGTCAGAACCACAGCTCTCCAGCCACTTTAAATACTAAGAACACTCAGGTGTTCTGCTCTCTAGAAGCCAGGTTCAGGCCAAGTGGCTCACAGTGGAGGAAGTGCGGTCTGATGCTTCCTGCCCACGCTCCTTGCTGTGAGGGCTCCCACTGAGCCAAGGCTGGAAGGATGGACTTGGGACGTGGTGCAATTTGTATCCTGTGCCTGCATATCTTTTTCTCTGAGGGCCTGAGGCTCACTGCCCTTCAATGTCATCTAGGGAAAAGTCCTGCATGTCCACTAGAATGCATACTTGAGTGCTTTGAAAGACTCTACAAGAGCACATGCAGTTCTGAGGGTTCCGCTGCACAGGGCCTGGTGTGCACTGACTCAGGCCCTGCTTACTCCAGAGCGTCAACACGCTTTCCAGCACCATTCTTCATAACTTGCACCACCCTCAGCAAGCTAGCCATCCACCAGAGTGAGGAACAGCCCAAAGGTTCAAGCCTGAGTATCTTTACGATGTCATGTGACCCTCAGGAAGCTCCAGTGGGCTCATCACGAACACTGGGTACTTCTTTCTCTTGGTAATGTTATGAATCTTTTGTTCACATAGGCACAAAGCAAATCCTCCAGAGCATGAGTTGCCTCACAGACTCTCCCAGATCTTTGGGGTGTGCTTGCATGCATGCGTGTGTTATATGTAGTGTGAATATAGGGTGAGGGGGGTGGAGGTCAGAGAACACCTTCAGGTGTCAGTCATCACTTCCACCTTGTTCAAAACTGGGCCTCGTTGCTGTTTTCCACTGTGCACGCCAGGCTAATCTGGCCCCTGAGCTTCTGAGGACTCTCGTCCCCCACCCCTGTCTCCCCCAGAAGCACTAGGATTGGACTCTCAGAAGAGACAGTTGGGAGGGAAGAGCTAATTTGCACATCCTCTGCGCGACACAACGCCAATAGCTCTTACCTACTGTTTTCTCCCACTGTACACTTGCTGCAGCCCTTCCCGAGGGCTTCTCCTGCCTCCGCTGGATGAGGAGAGAAGCAGGAAATTATAACATCTTTTCTCAGTTTCAGGGTGCCACTTCTCAATTTTGAGGGGAACAAGATCTCACTATGTAGCCCAGGCTGGCCAAGAACTCCTTGTGTAGACCATGCTGGCCTTGAACTCAGAGATCCTCCTGCCTCTGTCTCCCAAGTACTGGTATTAAAAGTGTTCACCACCACGTCCGGTTACTACTTCTGGATTTTCTGATAAGAGGGAAAGTCTTGCTCGGTGCCTTCTCCCTGTCAAATCATATGCTGTCCATAAAAAGACAATTAAACATTTGGGTCTAAAGACTTAAGGAAAGATCCGGTGAAGAAGAAATTTGACATTAATTAGCAAATAGATAATATTTAAAACCACTGGACCAGTCCAGCATGGCGGCACATGCCTATAATCTCACCACTCAGGAAGCCGAGGCAAGAGAACAGCAGGTTCGAGGCCAACACGCACTACCTAGAGACCCTATGTCTAAAGATGGAGGAAGGTGTGGGGAGGCCAAAGGAATAAGAAGAGTCGAAGTCAATCTGATCATCAACGGTGCTCATAAAGATGGAGAACCTAGAAAAAAGTGAAGAGCATCTGTTTAGGTGCTGAGAGGAGAGATCTCAGGACGACCATGAAGGATTGTCGGGGAGACGGTAGGAGGACGAGGGAACGGGTCCTGGGGAGGCGGCTCTCCAAGGTGGAAGGAAAATGCAACTACACTGGGAATCACCAGGAGAGAAATTAATATGTTTTACAAATAGCAATCATTACCAACTTTGACAAGATAACCAGGTGGAGTCTAACTGAAGAGGGTTAAAAAAACATTGAGACTTTCCTAAGGTAAAGCTGAGGCAGCACGTGGCAGGTGGCAGAGTGAGCACAGCATGGAAAAGACACCAAGAGATGGAACTCTGCAGGTCACACTGTCCCTCACAGGTGACAGAAGACTATGCAATAACAAAAAATGAAATAAAGAAAATATATATCAGGACAGTCTGGAGAAAGAGAAGGCAGAAGAAAGAAGAGAGGGAGGGAGGGAAATAAGAAAGGAACCATGCTGATGAGCTGACTGGGCCAGGGATGCAGCTTAGTCAGCTAGCCTGAGCAACGTATTGAGACTCTGTACCCTCCCACCGCCCAAAAACAACAGATGAATTCTTCGAATTCCACTTCAGAGTATAAATGTCAGAGAAGCGCCTTACACAAGGAGACACATACAAGGATGTTATGAGTATTTCAATTATTAAATAAAAGTTTAGAATATGTTAAGTACATGTTTCTATATATTTATAACTGAGGAATAACCTCAGATTTAAAAAAAGTTTCTTACTAGACATCCAGGGTTTAATCTCTAGCAGAAATCATGAACCCAAATAGCTTATTAGACTTGAAGATATTCAGACCATTACTCCACTTCTCTCATTTTTGGCCCCTAAACCTTTACTCTCCAAAGCTACGTGGAATTTTAATTTAATGCATTAAAACACTAAGTGGTTTAATAGTAATTCCATATATTTAAAATGACTTAATTTGCGTCAAGAGAATTGTGGTATTAACAGTTAAAATAGAGTTATTGCTTCAAGGTCAACTCAACATGTTTAATTTTTCCCAAATAATTGTGAGTGTACTGTGCCAGGATTACTGAATAACAATAAATTTGCAAAGTATGAAAAAAAGTTCCTTAAAGATGACAAAGCAAAAAAGTTATTTCTTAACTTCTTTTTTAAATACTTTTATTTTATTTTACGTATATGAGTGTTTTGCCTGCACGTATGCAAGTGCATCTATGGGTACAATGTCTGCAGAGTCTGCAAAGTATGAAAAAAAGTTCCTTAAAGATGACAAAGCAAAAAAGTTATTTCTTAACTTCTTTTTTAAATACTTTTATTTTATTTTACGTATATGAGTGTTTTGCCTGCACGTATGCAAGTGCATCTATGGGTACAATGTCTGCAGAGTCCAGAAGAGAGTAACAGATCCCCTAGAACTGGAGCTACAGTTGTTAAACTTCATATAGGTGCTGGGAACTGAATCTGGGTTCTCTTCAAGAGCAGCCAGTGCTCTTAACCACTGAGCCATCTCCCCAGCCCCTTTTAATTTTTATTTTTATTGATTTTTATTTTATGTGTATGAGTGGTTTGTCTGCATGTGTGTAAGTGCACCATGTGCATGCTAGTAAGTAGATTTTTAATGGGAGCCTAGCATATAATTTTTTAAGAAACTAATTTGTTTTATTTTTCTTTTAAGCACTTACACCAATTGGATCCGGTAAGCTCTTGTCTTTCTGTCCCCTCTGGCTTGTGATGATCTGTGTGTCTTCATGTACACTGTTGCTTCTGACACCACTGAACCCTCAACGTAGAATCACGGTCTACCTCTTCTCCACATTTTCTAGCATTCCTTTTAAGTTAGAAAGCTTTTTGTCTTGTTTGTGATTGGCGGTGGTAGTTTTGTTTTGTTTTGATAAATCAAGGCGCACAAAAACAGGAAACCACAGGGAAAGGACAAAGGGGAAAAAATGTCTGGTTAGAGATTACATAACAGAGGAAGAGCGATCAGTCAAAGGCGATGGGGTCAGATCACAGGAAGACCATGGAAAGAAGACACTAACACTTCATATTTACACAGGATCAAAAAACAAAATTCTAAAAGCCAAAGGACAGAAATAGTGAGTGCAGCAGCCAGTTAGAGTCAGGAAGAGACGAACAGCAACGCAGAAGTAACAAGAAGAGCCGGGAAAGGTGGGAGCCGGGGCTGTGGTGGGAGCCGGGGCTGTGGCTCAGTGGGTGGAGAGCTGGCCCTGCGTGCATGAAGCGCTGGGTTCCGTCCCCAGCACCACACCCCCGGCCACAGTGGCTCTGCATCCTGCCTGTCATCCCAGCACTCCGGAGGCGGAAGCAGGAGGATCAGAAGTTCGAGGTGTTCTACACACGGAATTACAGGGTTTGAAGCCCGCCTAGGATACATGAGGCCCTATCTCAAAAAACAAAAGAAGACGTGAATTTTGTACTCTATGTCATAAAGTTCATCACATCTAAAAATGAACCACAACTGCTACAGAGAATTAGTTTCACTGACTCCCCTTCCTTGGAACAAACTGAGACTTGCTTATGATGCTCAGGTCAGTCAACGTGAACACCAGTGACCTGTGAGCTGACGTAAAGCTACAGCAAATTATCCCTGTGCTGACTACACTGAACACCAGATTCAACAAAGACAGAGAGACCAACCGTGGCAGATCCACCCCTGGAGAAGAGAATTCAATGGCAGGCTGACTCCCTTGTCAGCAGCTAATGCAGCTGATGACTCTTAAATTGAAGTCAGTGCTCATTTACCATTCTGAAAATCCCAGGGCTCTTAAGAATCATTTTAAAATTGGGACTGGGTAAATAGCTCAGTCAGTAAGGTGCCTGCTGCACAAGCATGAGGACCTGAGTTTAGGCCACACCACCCACATTTTTAAAAATGGGTACAGAAGCACGTACTTATAATCCCAGGACAGAGGTGTCAAAGACAAGAGGCTTCCGGGGCTCAGTGGCCAGTCGCCAGCTGCAGTGGTGAGCCCCAGGTCCCAGTGAGTGCCCTGTCTCAAAAAATAAGACAGGCTCCTGAGGAACAATACCTGAAGGTGGCCTCGGACCTCTACACACAGGTGCACTCACCCACACACATGTGAACACGTACACGCAACTGCATGCACACACAAATTAACGGACTTTTTTAGATTTATTCTCAGGGGCTGGGAAGGTGCTCAGCAGTTAAAAGCATGTGCTGCTGTTTCTGAGAACCAGAATTCAGCTCCCAGCAGCCATGTTCGGGTTCGCATCACCTGTAATCACAGCTCAGGAGACCCTCAACCCTCTTCTGGCCATTTGCACCCACATGTGCATACTCACATACATCTACACACCCAGAAGTAAAATAAAATCTTTTTATAGAGTCATATGAAAGCTACTCTGCTCTCTAGTTGCAAACAACAAAACCTGAATGACAACACATCTGTGTGCAACACGGTTTCCTGAGTATTATAAGCTCCGCTGAGATCTGCTGCTTAGATATCCTTCACTACTTTGTTTCTTTGAGAATTCATACAATGTATTTTCATCGTATCCAGACCCCTCTCTCCTCCCTGTCCTCACCCGCTACCCTCTCCAACCTCAAGTCCTCTATTATTATTTTCCGTTTTTCATTTGTTGGTAGATTTTTTGAGACAGGGTCTCCCTGTGGCCCCAGCTGGCCTAGAACTCACTGTGTAGACCAGACTGTCCTTGATCTCACAGAGATCTGACTGCCTCTGCCTCCAGAGTGCTGGGACAAGAGGTGCATGCCATCACACTCAGCAATTTTTCTTTTGTCAAAGGCCTACAGAGTCTAGTTTGGGTTCCCCAAATGCTCTTCGCTGTGGGTCCATCCCTTAGAGTCTGGTCAACCCACCAGGCATCACACTCTCAAAGAAAACTGACTCTCCCTCTCTCAGAAGCTATCAATTACCTACCGATCCTTAGCTAGGGAGAAGACTGCAATTTTAAATGAAGTTCTACTTGGGTGAGATGCTCAGAGAATTTTTTCTGCTACAGAGAAATTTTTCATATGAAGAAACTCAATCCATGCTGCTTTTTAAAAAATGTTCCTCTACCACCTCAACCTTCACAACCACCACCCCCACCAGTCAGTGGGAACCAACACTGAGACCAGACCCTCCACCAGCAACACTACTGTGACTCACTGGACACTCAGATGATTGTTATTAGCATTTTAGAAATAGTTTTATCAAGGTCTTTAGTTCTTTGGGGACATAAAGCTACTGCAAACATAACAGACTATAGAGAAGTATAAGTATGTAACTGTGATGTGCACTGGGAAACCAGACGACTCCTGGGACCAGCTTTATTGCAGTGTGCTTTCCAGTGGTCTGGAGCTGGACGCGCGGCATCTCTGAGGTTTCCCTGTATCGGTGGAGAAGAATGAAAAACTATAGGAAGGGAAGCTATCAGACAGATCTTCTGTCATAACTTTAACTTGGGATCACAGGAGATGGGGAGCCATTGGTGAGTACTAAGACATGGAGCTGGACCCTTCAAAAGGGCCCCCTGGCTGCTGTGCTGTGGCTTGACTGAGAAGGCAAGAAAGTATCGGGTGCAGCTGGAAAGACAGTCCCCCAGCCACAGTGAGATTCAGAAAGTGGACTCACTAAGGACTCCTGTCCCCCACCTTGTGCTGTGCTTGGCATCAGGATGGCCCCAGAAGAAAGCCCTGTGGAGTAAGAGGAACTGTGTAACTGATCAGAGCAGGCTGCTTTAATCAGCAGTACTCACTAGTTAATTCCTGATCTGTTTCCAGTACTTCTGTTTCCCAGGGTGAGGGTGGGCAAACATCTCTGTTGGGCCAGATAACATTTGAAAGAGCCAGGTGGAGTGGTGCGTACCTGTCATCCTAGCACTCAGCAGGATAAGCAAGGGACTCTTGAGTTTGAGGCCAGCATGAGTGACATGACCAGCCCCTGCCTCAAAGAAATAATATTTTGTTTTATAAGCTATAAGATCTCTGCTACAAATATTCAACTTGGCTGTTACAGCATGAGAGCACGAGGCTGTGGAAACAACTCAGTCAGAGAAGAATCTGCCCTGCAAGAGTGAGGAGCTGGGCCAGAATAGCAAACCCCAGCAGAGCAGGACACAGCCGTAATCCCGGTGGAGGAGGGAGTAGACAGACCATCCCTGGGACTCGCTGGCCTGCCAGTCTAGCCAGTCAGGGGGCGCCAAGTTCAGTAAGAAACTCCACCCGAACACAAACACACACCGGCGCACACCAGCGATGACAGACAGATACAGCAGAAGGAGTAGGGTCTGTCCCGATCAGTCTACAGACACGGAAGTTTAAATTCTGTATAACTTTTGTATAATACAAAATATTATCGCTCCTATTTTTGCTCAACCATTTAAGAGTGTAGAATCCAGAGGGTAGAGAGATTATTCAGAGGTTAACAGCACTGGCTGATTTTGCACAGGATGCAGGCTAAGTTCCCAGCACGCACATGGTGGTTAACACCTGACTAGCACTCCGGTTCCGAGAGATCCAATGACCTCTTCTGACCTCCTCAAGCACAGCATGCACACGGTGCACCTACATACATGCAGCAAAAACCACGCACACACATAATATAAAAACAAATCCAAACTATATTTTAAAATGCACAATTCAGTTGTAGCCCTCAGAACACAAGAAAATAGGCAGCAATCCAGACAGAACCTCTCTGCCGACCCTGCTTGAGAGTTTCAGTACTCTAACTCCGTATTTCCCACCCTGGGAAATAATCCTGGGCTGTGTTTCTCTCAATTTCATGCTTTTGTGTTATTTAACAACTTTTATGTTAGGTGTATGAAATAACACAAAAAAATACACCCATATCTCAGGACCTGGCAACAAGCGTAACATCAATAATTCATTCCAGGCTTGGGATATAGCTCAATGGTAAAAGATGCACGTTTACCATTCATAAGGTCCTGGGTTCAATCCTCAGCACCTAAAAAAAAACTACCAGCCAGGCCCAACTGGGTAAAGACACCTGCCACCAAGTCAGACAGCTTGAGTTTGATCCCTGGGATTCGCATGGTAAAAGAAGAAAACCAATTCCCATAAGTCATCCTCTAACCTCCATGCCCATGCGTGCACGCACGTGAACACACACACACACACATACACACCCTCAAATAAATGTAAAATAACTCGTACAAGTGGATAGTATTAGCCCACATCCTCTACGTGCAACCATTATATGTACCCCATATTCTGTAAACTATAATCTTGAAACTCTAGACAAAATTGCTAGTTGTTAATGAAAAGTAAAGGCAATTTAAAGTACATTATCCCAAGTTTAGACAGGTCAAGACAGGAAGCAGAGAGACTGCAGCAGGCCACGTGTGCTCAAGGGGACTTACACTGACAAACCCCATCCAGTGCAGAGACCTGGGGCTCAGGGAGAAATGAAAACCCACTCATGTGTTGCCTTTGTCTCTTTCAGTGGACAGTTCTGGGAATATCAGTAAGTTTGCATCATTCCTTGTCCCATTTATTTCTGTGATTAACACCTGAGTTTTTGTTCCCAAATCATCTCGAATCACAAATTCCTCTAAAATAGTCATTATTTCTTAAGTGGTTTCCTCGTGTTTCAGTACTGGCTCCCTCTTATGGGTTTTCTTTTTGTAGTAAATGCAGTAGTATCTTCTCTCTCATCTAATTATTGCCAAGGACCATGAATGGCATACATTCCCATCTAGTCTAAAACAACAGAGCCTGTCTTCTCTGAGCTGTGTTATACTGATTAGTTTCACTTAAAATGGAAAATCCTTTAAGACAGACAAAAAAAAAAAGCACACACATCAAGACAAGATGATGATTCTGATCACTGATCAACAATGCACATTTTTCAAACTTGATTAAAAGAATGGGTTTTACAACCTGACTTGTGGAAGAATTGGGTTTTGGAGAATTAGTATGACTAGTCTTAGTGCGGTGACACAAAGCTGCCCTCTCTGTGTGGGACGGGTGTGAAGCTCGGCCAGCAGCACAGAACCTGACTCTGCAAGTTATTTCCAAACTTAGGTATAAAAGATATTGGAAGGTTGTTCTCTGTAAGGTACAAAGTCCCCACTGATCGTTCTCTGTGTTTCACTTTCAGCACTACCTCCTATGGGTAAGTTCCTTGACTATTCTCAACTCTGATATTTTACATAGTTGGTTATTTTTGGATTGGATATTTATACTCCAAAAATTAGGCGCACGCTTCTGAGGTCACCTTTGTGGCCCTATTAGCCAAAATCTCCTAAGACTTTAAGTATCTGTTTTGGGGAGATATCACCATGGAGGCCATGAAGTTCATATGAAAGAGTTATAATGTTATAATCTGACCATCTTTTAAGCTCTAAAAAGATTATAAAAAGAATCTCCTCACTCTCTTCCAGCAAAAATATAATGAAAGACAGTTTCCTGAATCCCATAGCTCTTTGCTGGGAAACTAGAATTCTCATCCACACTCTGACTTCTAAATGAGCTCACTTTAGACAAATGGGAGACACTGAGCACCTTGTATGTACTGAGCCTTTGTTCCACAGCAAGAATAGAATTCATTTTGGTACTCTAGATAATTCTTTTACTTGAAAGAGGAAATTAAACACATGGAAATTGTACAGGAGGCTGATTTACCCACACATAATCAAAGGGGCCTGAAACTTTGGCAAAAGGAACTACTAAAAAAATTGCAAGAAGCAGCCTAAAGTGATGGTTAGAACCACACAGGCTCCATTCCCAGATCTGCCACCTCCTAAGCATGGTCTAGTCACGTTTGTTTCAGTGCTCCATGCCTTGTTTTCTTCCACTGTGAAACTGAAGCGATAACAGTGCGTGGGCTCTCTGGGTGCCGTGCTTCCTGGGTGCACACAGTGCTCAGGAGGACGCTTGGTCACATGGTACGCACTTACACAGAGGGCTGTTACTCCTTTTGTGTGAGGACATATACTTTTATTCAGTACAGAAAGCATATTTGAGTTTCCTCCTTCTGCTTTAATAATTGCTTCTTCCCATAATATGTCTTTTACAGTCTATTCTCAAGATACATCCTCATCAGCCCCTAAATTATTCTTTAATCCTACTCTACTGAACAGATGCCAGCTCATCTGTACAACTTCTTCGTTTTCTTTCACTGCTCTTCCAATTTATTGAAAATAGTCTGGAATTTTATCAATAATATGTATTATCTGTTTTCTATAAATCACATAATATCTAATATATGATTTCCACCATTTTATATTTTGGGGGAATCTCCAGTTTGTTGGTTTTAAGGCATAAGGCCAACATTGGGGGTAAAGTACTGGGTACTGGGTGTCTGAAGCATGTGCTCTGTATACTCAGTCATCCTTCCAGGTTACACGGATGGAGACCATCATAAAAAATCAGACCCCAAAATCCAGATTATAAAACATGAAAGAATTTCTAGCATAAAGAAAAGCCCAGAAGAAAGTGGGGAATCGCTGAGGAAGAAAATACTTGTAGACTGTTATGAACACGCTGTATCACCACACACAACACAGCCAGAAGGACAAGCAAACGGCCCTGAGCTGGAGAAAGACAAGTCATGCACGGGGAGCAAACTAGAGCCTGACCCTGAGGAATGCAAAAGGCATGAACCCCAAGAGAAGAGTGAGACGGGAGTTCCGAGAGGAGGCTCCCGTGGTTCCAGGCGTGAGAAGGAACTTTCAAAAAGACGAGAGTTCCGAGTTTCAAAGAGCGAGGTGGAGGTTCCAAAAAGGCGAGAGGAGTTCCAGATCTCGAAGAGCGAGACGAATGTTCCAAAGAGACAAGAGTCCCAAGTAAGGTTTGGAACAAGCGTCTCGAACGCAGCCGAAGGCCAAGCCAGGAGGAGCGCTACCGCAACTGAAACCAGACGAGACTCGCAGGTGAGAAAGAGTGAGAAGGCGGCCCCAGCAGACACGCGTGCGCGCGCAGCGACGGAACCTGCAGCCCGAGACGTCGGGGCGGACGCAGCGGCCCGGGCAGAGCGCGGAGCCCGGGTGCAGACTCCCCGGGTGCAGACTGCCCGGGTCCAGACTCCCTGGGTCCAGACTCCGGCAGAAGCACCGCCCCGGGTCCAGACTCCCCGGGTCCAGACTCCGGCAGAAGCACCGCCCCGGGCACCAGAGAACCAAGGCATCAGAGCTGCAGCCGCAGCAGAACGGGAGCCCCCGGCGGAGGCTCCAGCACACGGGCCTCCCCAGGAACCGGAACCAAGACCTGCGGAGGATAAACCACAGGAGGGAGATGCAGGGGCACGTGATAAAGAAAGGAGAAATACCAAGAACAAAAAGAGGAGCAAGGGCAAAAAGGAAGGAGGAGGGAGAGGAGGAGGAGAGTAAAAAAGGAGCACCATCATGATGACTCCGTCTTCCGGATACAAGCCATGTCCCAGACATTGCCAGGGTGCGTAACAATTACAAACTCCATTTAATCCATTCACCTTCCGATTCTGCTGTTCAGAAGTTTTGCCCATTTTAGGCTTCTCACCACAAACTTCATCTTTCAAGCTTTGTTTACAAGTCTATATATAATTCAATCAAGAAAGACGGTGTTTCTGAAATAAAATGTTTTTATTAAATATATAATTTCCTTTGACAGGTATTCTGTCTCTGGCTTATCCAATTGATCAATAACCCCTCATGGTAACTTTAATGATTGCAAGATGTTCTACTAGCAACAAAAGGCATACAGAAAAATAAAAATAGAGTTCCTACAGTCAAGCTGTCTGTCACATACACAGAACATATGTAAACATGGTTATTTTGTAAAACTCAGTTTTAAATGTATCAAAAAGTAGTGTAAAGCCAGGCATGATGGTGCACACCTTTAATTCCAGCACTTGGGAGGCAGAGGCAAGCGGATCTCTGTAAGTTCAAGGCCAGCCTGATCTACATAGCAAGTTCCGGGTCAGCTGGGGCTACAGGGAGACCACGTCTCAAAAACACCAAAAAGTAGTTTAAATATATTAAGAGTTCAGAAATATGAGTATCAGAAATTTCTTGAGAAAGCAATTGAGAGAAGAGAATAGTGGCATATGAAGTGTGACAAAGGGCGGATTGGCTGTCGATAGGCTAAATGAAGTAGAGAAGACCGTCTGGGCCGGCACCGCCTGCTGGAAGGGCAGGCTGTCCATCTGGTGTTGCCGCACTTTCGTCAGCACATTCTGGGATATAATTCTGAAAAGGATGACATAAAGGAGTTTTGGGGGGTTTTTAACCTGAATTTATTCTTTGCTCTTCAGGAAACTAGAAACCTTCTGGGGTATTTAAAGAGAGTAAGGGAATAAATAGGCATTGTAAAAATGTTGATCTTGTGATTAGGCAAAATATACTGAAGAAACATCACAAATATGTCTAGTTAAGTAATGAAAAAGTCACCAGCGGTGGGAGAAACAACTCTGCGCTGCCAACCGCCCCACCTGCAGTCATCCTGGAGACGACTCGGGTGCACCAGGACCTTCACAGTGTTACAGAGCATTTCAGGGTGAGCCCGTGTGAAGCACGTTTACTTAAAGGAGAGTACACACAATGCAGAAATGGAAACATTGAGATGTGCTTGTCTTAGCTTTCCATGTGATTTTATGGCTTCTGACATTAGTCTTCAAAAAGGCAATCTACAACTAAAGTTAAGGAGAGTGTGCTGATATATTTACTTCCTATGAAAAGAAGTCCTTTCATAAATAAGATTGGTGTAAGATGATTACGAGGGACAGTGCAGGTTCATAAACGAAGGAGTGTTAAGGCTTTTTAAAAGAACATCTATTTTACAAAATCAAAGGAATTGCCCAGCACTGGGGTCCAGGCCAGCTGGGGCTGCAGGGAGCCCTTGTCTCACAAAGATTTTTTAAAAAAAGGAATTTTTACCCTACATAGGTCACACAAGGAAGCTCAGATACATACTCTGACCCTAGGCATGGTTCATCAGCCACTCCAATAATCATGCATATGGCTCCCAAAAAGGGAAGAGTCTCTGCACGCTGTCTTTGCAACAGTTTGGTCAGTTGGGTTAAAATTCTTTCGGTTATTGAAAGACATAAACTGACCCAAGAGGGGTGAGGGGCCCTTCATTTTCTCATTCCCCCTTAATTTTCTGTCTTCCTATCCTGCCTCAGACAGAGAATAAACAGGGCTGGTAAAATGGCTCAGCAGGGAAAGGTGCTTGCAGCCAAACCTGACTGCCTGAGTTTGATCTCCAGGACCCAGATTGTGGAATGAAAGAACTCATTCCTGCAAGTTGTCCTCTGACCTCCACACATGATTCATGGCTTGTACCCACACACATAAATACAAAATAATGTAATAAAAAGACTAGAACACCTACGTGTGAGATTTTTTCCACAGGAGAATCACTACTTCGTGCTGACCAATGGTATATGAGAAAGAAAAGAAACTAAACAATTGACTCTAACTTTTTTTAACTAATTGAGCCCTTTAAATATGAATAGCAAAGTTATGAACTGATGAGCTGTTACGATGTTTCCTTTAAATTCTTTGGAGGGTAAGAAAGCATACTTCTACCCAGTGAGGGTCTTTTATTTTCACATCTTGTATGCCATGAATTTGCAAGGAACATGTTCTTGCAGCTCCTGGTCCTTCCCATTGGTTCTCACAACACTCATTCTCTGGGTGGAGCAGTCTGCCACTTCCTAGAACCTGGTTCCTTTCTCTTCAGTTTCTTTTTCTGATCACTTTTCATGTTTTGCAGGAAGTTATCTTAGCTCCTAGAATCACAGGTGTGTTAAATATATTCATTCTCTTGGAAAAAATTGTTCCTAAACTTTGCAGTCATGCCAGCAGAGTACTGAGGTACACTGAAGACTGTTTCAGCTTTGCCATAGCAACATTTACGGGGCAACCCTCTTCCGAACAGCTCCACGCCTCTGATGGCCAAACACGTGTGGCCAAAGGAACAACTCTGTGTTCTAAGAGGTCAAGCTTCATAAATCACATACTTCATGTTCATTACGTGGGCTGATTACTACAGGGTGATGGTTCTGGTCAAAAGATATTCCATAAGTTTTGAAATTAGGTGAATGAAAATCATTAACTAGGAATAAAGAGAGACTATCAAGTTATTTTTAAAGTGATAAACAATAGCATTTGTTATTCAAGAGAGATCTATCTAGAGTTAGTCCAGTAGAGATAACTGAAGTCATAAGAGTGAATAAAATGGCCTTTCCAAAAGAAAATGTGAGGCCAGAAAACCAGATGTCTAAGAACTAAATTTATCATATAATAGGTTGAAGAAGTGTGTTAACTAAAGAATCAGGTATGGTGGGATGCACCGTAAACAGCTACTTGGGAGACAGAAGCAGGAAGATAACAGTTTCGGCCTGGGCTACATAGTGAGTCCGAGGGCAACCTGGGCAACTTACTAAGACTCTGTCTCAAAACAAAAACAGGTGATAAATAGATGATAGATAAACTGATGATAGATAGATGATAGATAGATAGATAGATAGATAGATAGATAGATAGATAGATGATAGATAGAGATAGTAGATACACAGATAGAGCCTAGTACAAGGCCATGGATCTAATTCTTAGTGCCTCAAAAAAAAAAAGTTTAAGGGATGGGAAAATAAGGAAACTACATAATGGAATGTTCTGGTAATTAAGGAAGATTAGTATTCAAGAACAGATGGTGCAGGGATAGCCAGGACCACTGTTGTTGTTGGAGGTGGGGCATCTCCAGAGAAAGAAAGCTAGGAGAAGGAAGTTGAGAAGACAGCTGGGTAGTTATAGCAATGTGCCATCCTACACGTTGATTTTACTCTGCTTTTAAGAGTACAACTTTAGTAATTTTACTTTTATCTTATTATTCTGTGCTCATTAGCATACAACCTGAATATTACATTAGTTCTGTCATGGAATATGGATAAACTTCAGAAAGAAGTTGTGCAGTTCACCTGAGGGAACAGCATACAAGGAAACAACGGATTACTTTTAAATACGTGACGTCCATCATGGAGTAGAATACTTCTCTGAGTCCGTGGAGAAAACACTAGTGAGAAGGGTACAGGGTAACAGATTTCAGCCCCATCATAATACGAAAGAGAAAGCCCCAAACGGCATGATCCTTCAGTGGAATGCTACTGAGGAAATTTTTAGAAAACAACTGACTAGTTCGAATAGGTTCTCTTACAGTTCCTTCCAAAACTGAGTCTACACGTCAAGGGTGGTTGCTGTTTTTTAATTAACTTGATATCCTCCGAGGAAACTTTTCACACTATATACTATGATTCTATGAAGAAGTTTGATGAAAAGAATCTAAACTGGGGCTGGAGAGATGGCTCAGCAGTTAAGAGCACTGACTGATCTTACAGAGGACCCAGGTTTGATTCTCAGCACTAACATGGCAGTTAACAACCATCCATAACTCCAGTTCCAGGGGATCCGACACCCTCTTAGGACCTCCAGGCATTGCATGGCGTGGGTTCACTTACACATATGCAGACAATACACTCATACACATAAAATAAAAATAAAAAAAATTTTAAGAAAAGAATGTAGACTTTAATTGCAATCAAGAATCAAGAGCTCAGGGCTGGAGAGATGGTTGAGCAGTTGAAAGCACTGACTGCTCTTGCAGAGGCCCTGGGTTTGGTTCCCAGCATCCACATGGCAGCTAATAACTGTAACTCTAGTACCAAGAAATCCAGCGCCCTCCTCTGGACTCCATGAGCAGTGTACAGCACAGGTGCACTTACATTCATGCAGGCAAACAAACCACTCAGAACACATAAAATAAAAAATAAATGAAGCTGGCGTGGGGAACCCGCTAGAGTGACTCCGTTTTAAGTTGACTCCATCTTAAGGCTAGAGGCTAACTTCTCCATTTTGTCAACTTTTGCTGTAAGTTTTCAGTTGCAGCCACAAGGCTAAAAACAGAACCTTGTGGCCCTGAAGTCAGCAACAGCACGTTCCATTGCTCTGAGGACAGCCTCCGCCAATGAGAACCCCCTTGGTCATTCCCCAATCAGTTTAAAAGGTGCTTGGCACACGTGGGCTCCCCTGACCAATCATAATGCGCCACTGTAATGCCCCTCCTCTCCTTGTCGCTAGGCAATAAAAGGCCCACACCCTTTAGGATGGAGGCTCTCAGCACCGATCCGCTGTGTTGGTGAGGTCTGAGAGTCCGAGCTTAAGCTTGAGTAAAGGCTCTTTGTTTTTGCATACACTCTGGATTCCTGGTGGTCTTTGGGGAGTCCCTTCTCTGGGCATCACACTGGGTGCGGTGGCGCACACCTTTAATCCCAGCACTGGGAGGCAGAGGTAGACAGATCTCCGTGAGAAAGGGGCCAGCCTGGTCTTCGTAGTGAGTTCCAGGCCAGCTGAAGCCACAGGGAAACTGTCTCAAAAAGACAAAAAATAAAATAAAAATAGATGAAAAATTCAAGCCTCCATGTAGGTGCTGGGAACTGAACTCAGGTCCTCTGCAAGAGCAACAGTGCTCTTAACCACTGAACCATCTCTCCAGCCCCTCACCCCTGGTTTTATTCTTTTATAAATCAAGATGCATCATTCGGTTATACATTTTCCATGAGCCGTATAATGTGGGTGTCATTTTCCATGGCAGTGTGCAAGCTGTAAGCCAACGAAGGCTTATAAAATACCTTTAATCTTTAATCCCAGCACTCAGGAAGGAGAGGTAGGAAAATCGCTGTGAGATGACGGCCAGCCTGGGATGGTCTACAGAGCAAGTTCCAGGTCAGCTGGGGTTACACAGTGAGACCCTGTCTCAAAAAAAAAGGAATAAAGAAAACTCAAAACTGGTGGAAGGGTTAAATGGGGTGGGAATGGGAGGGCAGACGGAGGGCAGAGAGAGGGTGGGGAGGGCAGAGGGAGGGTGGGGAGGGAAGAGGGAGGGTGGGGAGGACAGAGGGAGGGTGGGGAGGGCAGAGGGAGGGCAACACTAAAGGTCTTTAGAAAAGCCGTATGGAAACCTACCTCTAGAAAATCACAAAGTTTCGATTAAAAATTTTTTAAACTCTGTTTCCTTATGGTCATCCACCCTGCCTCCACAATGGTCCCCAGGCCTCAGAAGGCGGAAGTTGATCTGGGTGTCCTATTCAGGGATGAGCACTCTGCATGCTCTTATTCTCTGCACACTGGCCAGCTGTGGGTTTCTGTGTTAATCACAGAAATCTGCTGCACGAGGAAACCTAATAAACATCATTCTTTCAACAGAAAAAGAAAGAAAGGCTCGGGTAGCTGAGCCAGCCAGTAAGTGCACTCCTCCATGGTCTCTGCAGGTTCCTGTCTTGGCTCTCCTCGATGATGGACTATGAACTGTAAGCCAAGTAAGCCACCCCTCCCCCGCCAAGTTGCTTTTGGTCATGGAGTTTATCACAGCCACAGAAAGCAAACTAGAATAGCATGTGGGGGAGGAGGGGTAGCGATGTCTTATTAACTGATGCAGAGGAAACCAGGTCACTGTTGGCACCATCCCTAGGCAGCTGGTCCTGAACTGTGTGAGAAAGGTGGCTGACACATGGCAGCTAACAACCATCAGTAACTCCAATTCCACAGGATCCAGCACCCTCTTCTATCCTCCAGGGGCACTGCACGACATGGGTGTGCTTACATACATAACACCCATACACATAGAATAATTTTTTTAAGAAAAGGTAGCTAAGTGTATGCCAACCTGTGAGCCAGGCAGCATCCACCGTGGTTCCGCCACGCTTCTTCAGCTGTAAACTGAGTTCCTTGTTTGGAGGAAATGCTGTGTGGAATAGCAAGCAGTCCTGCCTTCAAACGCCTCAGGTCTCTGTCTTGACTTTCCTCCATGATGGCCCACAACCTGCAACTGTAAGCCAAACAAACCCTTCCTCCACTAAGTTGCTTTTGGTCGCAATGTTTGTCACAGCAACACAATGGAATTAGAACAAAAACTGGTACCAGAGAGGTGGGATTGCTGCTGAGACCGACCTGGGTGTGTGGTTGTTATGCTTGGGACCGTTTTACAGGAGGAGCGTGGAAATGTTTTTTACTTGGGGGGAAAGCCATTAGGTGCTCTGGGCAGAGCTTGATGGATCATTCTTACAGGCGCTTGGAGGTTAGAACGCTGAGGGACCTGTGGACTGTGCAGCCCTGGTTCCTGAGGTTTCAGAAGGGAGCGATGATTGGGCTGCAGAGGTGGCTCAGTGGTTAAGAGTACTGGCTGTTCCAGGAGATCCAATGAGCTCTTCTGTCCTCTGTGAGCACTGCATGACCGGGTGCACTTATACATATACAGATATAACACTCATATGCATAAAAATAAAGTTTTAAATTTAAAAAAGAGAGAGCAAGTTCTACTAGAACTGAGCCAGGGACCATCCCATGACATTCCCGTGACTGTTTAGGCTGGGAACTCATGTATGCTGCTCATGATATTGCCAACAATATCAGCACCACTAAAGTGAAACATTCTGTGTTTTATTGACAATACAAAAGTATTTGCATGTGGCTGGAGATATGGCTCAGCAGTTAAAAGCCCTGACTGTTCCTGCAGAGGACCCAGGTGTGAAACCCATGGTGGCTAACAACCCTCTGTAACCAGTTCCAGGTGATTCGATGCCCTCTTCTGAGCCCCACAAGCACTGCATGACATGAGTGCATTCACAAATATGCAGACAATACACTCGTACACATAAGATAAAAATAAAATGTTTTAAAAGTATTTGTGCATGCTAATCAGCTAGGGCTGAAGAATCAGCTGTGTGTGATTAATACGAGATGAACACCACTGAGGTGAAATCTTCTGCACTTCATTGGGACAACAGGAAAGTACTTTCCTCAGGATCAGCACAGAAAAGCTCTGGGTCTAAGGGGACCTACTACATTTCAACTTGCTAGCTAAACTTAGGAATCTTTAAGAGTCATCCACACGGTACTGGTTTTGAAGGCATGACAACTAGAGTACTAAAGGGGCCACAGAGAGAAGTTGAGGTGTGGCACCCCGTGGTAGGCTTGGCATCCCATGCAGGGGCCAGAAGCTACTGGCGAAGGTGCAGCAGTCTCAGTTGCAACGGAACCTCCAGATACTGAAGATGCCGGGACCGTGGGATGCTCACCAATGACAGCAGCAGGTGTGACACAGCAGCTTGTAGGCTCACTGCAAGAGAAACTGTGTGCTGCAGCCCGCAGAGCCTCCTGGAGCCAGAAGACAATCCCAGACGCTGGACCCTGAGCTGCAGGGTTCGGATTTACCCTGATGGATTTCGGTTTTGCTTTCTTCTGATTGTTCCAATGCCCCCGTTCTTCCCCTTTAGAGTGAGACCTTTCATACTATGCTATTTTATGTTGAAAATATATAACTTTTTTTTCTTTTTACTTTTTACAGGATCTCACTTTTAAAGAGATTTTGAGCTTTTAAAGTGTTAGAATTTTTAAAGACTGGGAGACTTTTAAAGTCGTACTGTTTTATATTAGGATATTAACATGAGACCTTGGGAGATAAGGAATAAATAGTTATGGTTTAAACTGACGTGTTTGTGTGTCAAGCTGACAAGGGTGGAGTATCCAAGTTAGCTCCAACTGTCAACTTGGCCTTGTAGAGTCATCTGAGAGGACAGCCTTGATTAAGGAATCATGTAAGTCAGAGAGGCCTGTGGGCGTATCTGGGGGATTTTCTTGATCGCTCATTTATACCATGGTGGCCAGTAGTTCATTCTTAGGGCTATGCATGAGCGTGCACACACCCCTCCCTCCACTATGGCTAAGTCCCCGTTCCCCCTTAGGCTCACATCGACTTCATTCCAGATCTTCCCCTCGTTCTGCCATTCACTCTGAGGTAGGATAAAATTATGGGAGTGTAAGAAGAGGAGCCTCTCGCCCAGGAATCCCACTGAAAGCTCGCAGTAGCAGCCAACCAAGAATTTCAGCACAATTAACAGCTGCTTTCTCCCTTCCCTGCTATAAAACCTGTCACTTTCTAGGAATCTCACCAGATGTGCCATTTACAGCGACAGGACATGTACTAAGCCCCTAGCAAACACTAGTGGCTTCTGGTTTTACCTTCAGATTAATTCCATCCAAGAAGTCCCCAGAACTACTCTAAAATTTCACTTATCAAAAGGAGAAGGAATGCGGGGGAAGGAGAGAAAAGGGTCCTTAGCCACCTTTGGGGATGTAACCCAAGAGACATGAACAGGTTATATAAGGCTAAATACTAAGACAATAAATCAGAACTCTGTTGAGGAGCCAAGCATACTTTGAATTGGGTCTCTTTTATTCTGCAGCTCTTCCTTGAGAAGCTGTGTGATACTCTGTGCCTTACTCTCTCTTGAAGAAGCCCACACCTTAGCTCTTGAGAGCACCTTTCTTTCCTGAGTACCTCTTTCTCCTAACGCTTGTGATCAAAGCCTTTTTTAAAATATCTTCAATAAAATCTCCATCTCTACTTCAAACTAGTTAAGCCATGAACCCCTGGTTTGGCCTGAGTCCAGGTCCCCAAAAGATGAGGGGAACTCCTGCTCCTCAGGTTGATAGCACAGAGCTGAGTCTGTCCCCTCCATTGCTGACAACTCCATCCACCCTCTCCTCCACACACCCACATCTCTCCTCACATAGAGCCACACTCTAACTCAACCTACCCATTCCCTGCCACTCAACCTCTCTCCCTGTAAAGCCCCCCCCAGACCCTCCCTCTCTCCATTTCCCTTCCCATCCCTTCCCACCGCTCCATCTCACTCTCCTCAGTTCTCCTACAATCCCTTCCCCCCCCTCCATCTCACTCTCCTCAGTTCTCCTACAATCCCTTCCCACCCCTCCATCTCACTCTCCTCAGTTCTCTTACAATCTCACTCTCACACCCACCCAGAAGTATTAACAGAGCAAATAAAGCTGGAAAATGGTGGTCTGGTTGACCATCTCTGTAAGGACGTTCAGCGTTAGGGTCCAGACGCTGCCCTGATCTGTGCTCCACATACCCGTGAAACCAACTTCCCCCAGCACCATTCTTGACTTTTAAAGGGATCAGTAAATAAATAAAAATGAATGTTTTTTTTTAAAAGGGTCAGTAAACTTTTCCTATAAGGGAACAAACATTTACACTTCTTCATTCATGTCTCTATCACAACTACTCAACTTTGTCTTGGAGCATAAAGACATATAACATGTGCCTGAATGTGATTGTGTTCAAAAAAAAACTTTATTTATGAATCTGAAATCTGTATTTCACATCATTTCTACATGACACAGAATATTATTTGATCTTTTACATTAAATATTAACATTCTTGGTTCACAGGTGACAAAAACAGATGTCAAATTCAATTTGGCTCACGGGAGATAGTTTGTCCAAACTCTCACCTAAAGAAACAAATACTAATAGATGAGGAATACAATACACTTGACAAAGGCCGTTTCTTGTTTTGTTTTGCAATACTGAGGACTGAAGCATGCTTCACACATGCTGGTCAAGCACTCTATCATTGAGTTATACCCTCAGCTCCTGATTTCTTAAATCGACAACACATTTTCCAAGAAGGGGTTCTATACACACCAATTAACGTTATGAAAAACCTAAATTATCATAATGTATTGTATGAAACTCACAAAAATTCAATTTAAAAAAATTAAGGCCTAGGACTGCACACACAAAAATGTGAAGAAAATATACCCAACACTATTATTTCATACACTATTGTACTGAGGCCACTGCCAGTATAAATCAAGAAAAAGAGTCCCACCTTTCCTGTACCTCAAAACAAATACCACTGTGAGCCATTTGTGGTGGTGCTTGCTTTAATCCTAGCACTCTGGAGGCAGAGGCGAGCAGATCTGGTCTTTCAAGAACCGGTCTCGAAAAAGAAACCAAGAAAAGCCGCAAAACAGAGCAAATCCATCTCTCTATAAATTACACCCAGCCGGAAGTTCACACAGATCGTTCTCTGTGCATTCCCCAGTGCAGACAAAGCAAAATGCAAAGCCCCCATCACAAAGGAAAACACGGAAGGGACGGGACCCAAGCCTGGTTTAACCAGACCTAAGGGGCTAATACAACAGATGCTATTCTAGCCTGCTTTCACATTGCTGTGACGAAAATACTGACCAAAACCAACTTGGGGAAGACCGCGTTTGTTTGGCTTACATCTCCTGGGTCAGTTCATTATGAGGGAGCCCAAGGCAGGAACCCAGGGCAGGAACCTGGAGGCAGGAGCTGAAGCACAGGCCATGGAGGAACGCTGCTTACTGGCTTGTTCTCCTGTGCCCAGCCTGTTTCTTATACAGTACAGAACAACCTGCCCCGGGATGGCACCGCCCACAGTGGGCTGGACCCTCCCACATCACTCAACAATCAAGAAAATGCCCCACAGACATGGCCACAGGCCAGTCCAATGGAGGCAATTCCCCAGTTGAGGTTCCCTCATCCCAGGTGTGTCCAGTTGACACTTAACAGTCTCCAACACAGATGTTCTGCATGCCTGCGGTCACCGTGCTCAGCTCAGAGGAGCTTCACTAAATAATCCAGTGGCAGTGTGTCCCCAGTGTTCCCAGATGAGGACTCACATATCTACAGGTACGTGGGGAGATCATCTTGATCATAACAGAATAACACAGCATCGCTCCAGCTGCAATGGAAAGGATGTGGGACTAACCCCAAAGACGTGAAATAAGATAAAGGAAGTGGGAAAAGCAGGAAGGAAGGAGTAAGAGACCTGGTACAAGGAAAAGCTGAACTCCTGCACTCCCTCGCATCAAAGAGATGCCTCGTCTGGACCTAACCCAACGTGCATGAACTGCTCCCCAGAGTACTGTGTGGTGGGAGGACACCAGGGAGGACCCAAGGAGGGCAGGAAAAAGCCATTTCCCAGGATGACTCCTGAAGATACAAACTGACCACCCCTGGCCTTCCCTCTGGAGGGCTCCCACCCCCCCTAAGTTTTAAACATATTTATCTTTAAATTTACCTATATATACAAATATTATTGCAATGATATAAAGGATTTCTTAGGTTAAAAAACATTATTTTATATGCTAATTCAAAATTTTAATTTAAAAAATGGGGAAGAACGGGATGGAGACAAAGCTTATTTGGTAGAGGGTTCACATAGTGTGCATGAAGCCCCGGGTTAAATCCCCAGCAGTGCATAAACCAGGCATGGTGCATGCCTGAGAGCCCAGCACTTGACAGGTACGGACAGGAGGATCAGAAGTTAAAGTCATCCTTGGCTACACAGAGGGGTCCAAGCTAGCCTGGGTTACATAGAACTAGTCTCAAAAATAAATAAATAAATAAATAAATAAGCCAGGTGTGGGGGCACACACCTTTAACCCCAGCACTTGGGAGACAGAGGCAGGCAGATCTCTGTGAGTTCCAGGCCAGCTACAGGAAGACCATGTCTCAAAAAACAGATACAGATGTGTGTGTGTGTGTGTGTGTGTGTGTGTGTGTGTGTGTGTGTGTAACTAAACTAAAAACAAAAATAGATAAAACCAACCTTTGGAAAATGACAAAATACTGAATCATTTTCATAGTTGTGTGTGTATGTTTGCTGGGGCAGGTCATGGAGAATTTGATGAATAGGGTGTGTGTTGTCCACTGAGATGGGCAGTTTAAAATAAGTATGCTATGTCCAATGATCTCTCTACTAAGAACAAATCCAGAGTAAAGGAACCCAGTGTGTCAAAGAGACTTCTGCATCCCATGTTCACTGCAACAGTGTTCACAGGTGCCAAGATACACACGAAAGACTAAAAGCACTGTGGTATATGTACTCAGTGGAATATTATTCAACCATAAAGAATGAAATCAATCCTGTCTGGGGGAGGAAGAAGAATGGCTAAGGGAACCAAACTACAGATACACAGGAATAGTAAGTTCGTGCTTTGACACAGCACCTGACTGCAGTTAAGTTCTAGTTTCTAAACTAGCAAGAAGAGAAAATTAATATTTCGTACAATGTATCTTGATCATATTCAGCTCCCTCCCCTATTTCCTATAAACCGACCCCTACCTGCCTACCCACCCAACGTCATGTCCTCTCTTTCTTTTAGGCCACTGAGTCCAATATGCATTGCCCAATACCCCTTTGTATGGGTCCATCCCAAAGAGTATTTATGGTCAACCTACCAGGGTCACACCCTTAAAGAAAACTGACTCTCCCTCTGGCAGCAGATCTCGATTGCCAATAGCTCCAGCTCTGTGGGGCTCCAGGCCCCTGCGTCCATGCTTAGGTTTTTGTCTGGCTTGAGTTCTGAGACAGTGAAGAGAACTTTCTCCAGGGTTAAAACATGTGCATATAACCAGTTATATAAACCTAAGTATAAAACCACTCTTTAATCTTTTTGAGGAAGCACTCCCCATTTTTGTGAAAAGTTGTACCTCGCTAATTAAGTCCCATCATCTCTTTAGGAAGGGATAATAACGGGGATAGTTACAGAACTGGAATCATTTCTTTAAAAAGATAATCGCTTCTCAAGCCAATTTTACCTAAATCAAGACTGTCCAACAAAAATATCCTGTTAGCCATTCACGATCTGAATTCTGGTCCGTTAATTAAATTATGGGACACATTAAAATCCATGAGACATTTGTTTCAAAATAAATAAGGTGGTAGCTATTACACATTAGTAGCCTTTTTAAAATAAGTGTTAAATCGGCCCTTTCTCCCTTCTCCTTTATCCCAGCAAAGATCATTTTTGCTCCAGGGATGTCCTCTGGGAGATTCTCCAAGCACTCCATCAGGGTGTCCTCTCCCCAGGCAGTGCCTTTTTCTTGCTGGCATCTGTGTAAGAATTCAGTCAGCCTGACCTGTCTCACACTCACACACGCTCACACACTCACACTCACACTCACCCACTTACACTCTCACATACACTCACACTGTCACACACACACACTCTCACACACTCACACACATTCAGAATAGAATACATCCTTTTTTTTTTTTAAAGAACCCTTAGCCCAGGGAGAGGCCAGCCACGCTCTCTGTTCCTCAGCCTCTGCTGCCCCCTTGTGCCTGGATGTGGCAGACCAAAACAACAGCTCCCCGCAGGCAGCTGAGAGGCTGGCAGTGATGCAAACGGTCAATCCTGGGAATCTGGAAAGAAAGGAAGAAAACCCGACCCAAGTGCCATCGGCTGTGTGGCTCTAGGTGCCGGGCCACAGAAGCCGGGTGGCAGAGGCAGGAGGAGCGCTTCCTGTGGGCTGCCGGGACAGGGAGGACAGGACAGCAGACAGGCAGCATCCTGGGCCTGGGAGAGGCTCAGTGTCTTGGCTGATGGCTACCCCGTGTGTCTCCAATGGATGCAAAGATCTGGCTGCCAGATCTGGTAGCACAGCTGAGATCCAACATGAGAAAAATCAAAGTTCGAGGCCAGCCCAGCTTCCATAGAAAGACTTGGATTCAAAAAGAAAGACAAGGTGGGCTGGAGAGGCAGCTTGGCAGTTAAGAACACTGACTGCTATAGCAGAGGGACCTAGGTTCGAATCCCAGCACACACACATGGTGGCTCACAGCCATCTGTAACTGCAGTTCCAGGGAGTCTGACACCCTCTTCTGACCTCCATGGGCACTGTGCGGCACAGGAGCACTCACACACGCCAGCTATACACTCATGCACATAAGATAAAAATAATAAAGAAGATATTAATTAAAATGTGTATTTAGTTAATTTTATTTTTAATCATGCCTGTGTCTGTGTGGGGGTATGTACATGTGAGCGTGAGTGTTCAAGGAGGCCAGAAGATCACATCTGACCCTGGAGCTGGAGTTACAGGCAGTTGTGAGCCACTTGATATGCATGCTGGGAACTGAACCCAAGTCCCCTTGCAAACCCAGTACATGCTCTTAACTGCTGGGCCTAGGTTAATTTTATTGATTTTTAAGATTTTTTATTATTATTCGTATCTATATGTCTCTGTGTGTGCACATGCATATACGTACAGTGCTCAGGGAGAACAGGAGGGGTGTTGGAACCCCAGGAGCTGGCATCTCAGGCCGGTGTGAGCCCCCTGATGTGGGTTCTGGGAACTGAACCCCAGTATTCTGGAAGAGCAGCACGGGCTCTTGTCCAGCCCCCTAGAAAGAGCGCTAGTATGACGAGTAGCACTCTGCTGTAAAATAAATGGGGAGAATTTGGACATTTTCACTTCACTCTTTAAATTAGCATACAAGAGATAATGGGGTTCGTCATGACATCTTCATGCGTGTTTACCATGTACGTTTTTGCTCGGTTCCCTGTTCCCTGTCAGACCTCACTCCCGACTCTGCACCTAGGAGCCCCTGTGTCCGCTGTGCCCTCGCCACCGCCAGAAGCAACATAACAGAGAAATGCTTTATTTGATCTCATGGGAACTTTTACTTCTTTATTTGGGTTTTTGAGATTTCATTAATTTTTTATGTTATGTGTGTGAGTGTATTGTTGCATGTGTATAAGTGCACCCAAGTCATACAATGCCCTCAGAGGTCTGGTGATCCCCTGGAACTGGAGTTACAGATGCTTGTCAGCCACCATGTGGGTGCTGGGAATCAAACCCCGGTCCTCTGCAAGAGCAGTCAGTGCTCTTAACTGCTGAGCCATCTTTCCAGCCCCTTGGGCTCGTGTCTACACAGTGGAGCAGCTCCGTGGGCACTGTGACTGACCAGGAAGCAGAGAAAGCTAGATTGGAACTAGGACTGGGCTCTACTGCAGAGACTGCCCCCAATGGTCTCCTTCTGCCAACCAGGCCTCACCTTCTAAAGGTTCCACAGCCTCCCAAACATCACTACCATCTGGGGACAAGTGTTCAAACACCAGAGCCTGTGGGACAATTCAGATTCACAACACCCGTTTCTACTCCATTTTTATTTTAATCTAGATTCCATGTATGAGGAAAAATAATGTGTGACATCTGTTTTTCAAGGCACAGGGTTTTTTCACAGAATTTTCATAAGAAATGTAAAAAGGGACACATCCGATGTTGTCACAGAAGTTAAAAGTTTGCAAAGTGCAGCGCCCCAAGCTCTCTGACCCATGTCCCTCAGAAAGCCAGTGGCAGCTGACCAGGCTCTCTAGTACTGTGACCAGCAGGACTGGCCTCCGAGCACTACACACACCTGCTTCCTTAGATTTGGTGCTGCAGGGAATGCCAGGGCCTTCCCTGTGGCCCTTCCCCTCCCTCCCCTGCCCCCCGACTTCTCAACATGCCTGTCTGCATAGGGAAGGCTCAGTCCTCAACCCCCTTTCTGGCAAGTCCTCACCACACCTGTCCTCACCTACACACCCTCCTCAGAGATTTCTGCCTTCACTTCCACCCACAGAAACCAGCTCCTGACGGTAAGAGGTGCCCCTTATCCCCCCAACCCCACCCTCTCCTTTTAGTCTTTTTGATACAAGGTCTCACCGTACAGCCCTATGGCCTAGAATTCACTATGTTGACCAAGTTGGCCTCCAATTGTGCTGACCCTCCTGCGTCCGCTCCCAAGCCTCAGGACTGGGGATGCACTGCTGCACCCAGCTAAGATCATCACCTGAAGATTTTCCTTGGGCCACTGTTTGGAGAAGCGACTCGGGTGGACAGAAGCCTGGAGACCACAGGGCTGCCACATCAGCAATCCAGACAAGGCCCAGAGAGAAACAGTTACCCAGAGTCCTGCCTGGATCTGGAAGTTTGGAATGTGATGAGCCAGCTCAAGTTTATTGGTTGGCAGGGTGGATAGGAAGGGTGCGAAGGTGAAAAGGACCCCCAGGCCTCTGCCTGAGGGACGCGGTAGTGGCTGTGCTGGGAATTGATAAAGGAAGACAGAGCAGGGGAACCCCAGCAGCAGGGAACCCAATTTGCCCTGGACGATGTCCCTCCTGCATGTCTTGGGGGAAGGGACAAGGGCTAATCTTCCTGGAAAAGAAAACCCCCAAAACTGCCCAGACTAGGGTCTCCTAAAACAGTCTCTGACACTCACCAAGTGTCCCCAGGGACCTGTTCGTCCATCTCTCACCCCTTCATCCAACACATACTCACCAAGTCAGACCTGCCAGCCCTGACTCCCCTGCCACAGTCAGACCTTGGGGCTGGCTCAGGTTATCCACTTGGGGAGGACATTCTCGGGCTGGGACAGAAGACACTCTCTGCAGCCAACTGGATCCCAACCCTGAGAAACAGGTTTTTTCCTTTCCCACCCCCGCCCCAGGCTAGACTTCCTGGAAGGTATCCACATTGTCAGAAATAAACAGTTGGATCTTACAAAAGTGATGCAACTAGATTCTCTTCAGTAACTACTGATAGGGTGGCGAAGCCAGCGGACTGTGGGACTTCATCTTCCTTGTCAACGTGACTGGATTTAGAATCACCTGGGAGACACACTTTGGGGAGTGTTGAGGGGGTGCTTATGCATACAGAGATACGTAACTAAGAAGGAAGACCCACCCTGAATGTTGACAGCACCAGCCCATGAGCTGGAGTCACCAGGCAAATAAAAAAATTAAAAAGAGAAGGTGGTGCCAGAGAGATGGTTCAGCAGTTAAGAGCACTGGCTGCTCTTGTAGAGGACCTGGGTTCGATTCCCAGCACTCACATGGCAGCTAACAACCATCTATAACTCCAGTTCCATGAGATCTGACATCCTCTCTTGACCTCTGCAGGCACTGCAAGACACGGGTGCACTTACATACATGCAGGTAATACAGTCATACACATAAAATAAAAATAATAAATAAAATATTTAGAAAAAAAGAGAGCAAGTGAGCTGAGCAGCAGCACGTCCTGCCGGCGGATGCAATGCGACCAGCTGTCTCCAGTTCCTTTTGCCATGCCTTCCCCGCTGGGATAGACTTTATTTCCCTCAAGCCACAATAAACCCTTCCTTCCTTAAGTTGCTCTTCTCACGTATTTTATTAGAGCAACTAGAAAGTAAGTAATACACAGAGGCTCAGAGTCACTAACGTTAAAAGCACAAAGGGCTGCTCAGTAGGTGATCTAGCCATTAATGGTATTAGGGTCCTGTCCACCCACAGAGGCTGGAACACAAAGGTCTGTGTCAAATGAATGGGTCTCCGTCTTTGGGGGATAATTTTAATTGAAGAGATGTTTATTTGCAATCGTAAGCCTCACTTAGTCTTTGCCCAAGGAAGGGAGATCTACTGTTAGGTGTTAGATTGGACAAAGTGTAAACTTTCCTGGCATCACTGAGCTCCCTAAAGTGACACTTTAAAGGGATCTGGGGTCACCAGAGGGACATGGACTTTTGCTACTATGGCTGTCTTAGAGTTAAGTGGGTGTTAGGTGGACAGAGTTGTCGCATGCCCACAGTGCAGTAGTTCTCACGGTCATGAGAAATCAGCACCCTGGGGTTAGCTCCAGAGCCATGAACTCCCAGGGGTCACGTCTTACAGCTTCTGAGAGTCCAGAGCAGACTCTGGGGCAAAGGGCAGAAATCTCATGTGATAAGTGAGTTCCCCCAAAATAGCCAAGAACAGAAAACCCTGGCCAAACTCCTGCTGACCACAGAGGTGCATCCTCTGTAAAAGAAACTGGCCCTTGGAACACTTCTGTAGACCACGAGGAAGACACAAGGCTGATTCACCAAGCTCCAGGAGGCCAAAAACCTCCAAAACTAAAAAGATTGACTGAGGAAAACACTGTTATACGTCTACTAAAAAGGACAAACCCAGGGCTAGAGAGATGGCTCAGTGGTTAAGAGCACTGGCTGCTCTTGCAGAAGACCCAGGTTCAGTTCCCAGCACCCACATGATAGCTAACAACCATCATAACTCCAGTTCCTGGGTATCTGATGCCTTCTTCTGACCTCCACAGGCATTGCACGACACGGGTGCACTTACACACATGCAGGCAAAACAGTCATACACATAAATAAAAATAATAAATAAAAAAAGGACAAACCCCAGTCATTATTAAAGGCTGCCAGTGCCAGAGTCCACTTAAACACTGACTTGCATAATTTTCTGAGATTCCTTTATATTCAGTTATTTTCTTTCCTTTAAAGATGAAGGCGCTAAGTGAGATTCAGAGAAGAATCTAACTCGGAGCTCCTTAAACTTTCTCCAGGGGCTGCAGACACGGCTCAGTGGTGAACAGCACTGGCTGCTTTAGCAGAGGACCCCGGTTTGGTTCCCAGTACCCATGTCAGCAGCTCCCAACCATCTATAACTCCAGCTCCAGGGAATCTGACACCCTCTTCTAGCTTACAGAACCTGCACTCACAAGCGCGCTCTCTCTCTCTCTCTCTCTCTCTCTCTCTCTCTCTCTCTCTCTCTCCTCTCTCTCCTCTCTCTCTCAAAATAAAGCTGTAACTTGGGATACTTAATCTATTCCCTTCAGATGCACAAGCCTGTAGCAATCAAGAAAGAGAGACGTAACTATGGTTCCAGAGATGGCAAAACAGGCCTACCACAAGCCATATTCATCCCAAAGATGAATATATGAAAGATATCTGGAGTTGATATGGTTTAGTGTGGTACCCACTAGCCAAATGATACTACATAAATTCATTAAGATTCAAGAAAACTGAGACTTGGGGTATAGCTCAGTGACAGACCACTTGCCTGTCCTGTGCAAGGTCCTGGATTTTATTCCCAGCACAGAAGGAAAGAAGGAAGGAAGGAAGGAAGGAAGGAAGGAAGGAAGGAAGGAAGGAAGGAAGGAAGGAAGGAAGGAAGGAAGGAAGAAGGGAAGGAGGGAGGGAGGGACGGAGAGAGGGAAGGAGGAAGAGAGGGACAGGCAGGTTGGGAATATAGCTCAGTTGTAGGATGCTTGCCTAGAAACACAAGGCTTTGTGTTTCATTCCCAGTACCACATTAACTGGACATGGTGGCTCATAGCTATAATTCCAGCGCACAGGAGGCGGAGGAAATTCGTTGTCATTCTGGGCTACATAGTGAATATGAGGCCAGCCTAGGATACATGAGACCCTGTCTCAAAAACAAATTAAATAGGTAAGTTGGTAGAGTTTATCTTACACTCACAAAGTCCTATGTTTGATCCCCAGCACCTTATAAACTGGGCATGGTGGTAGACATCTGTAATCTCAGCACTTAGGGGGCAGAGGCAGGAGGATCAGTTCAAGATCATCCCCTGGTACTTAGCAAGTTTTGAGATGGGATACATGAGACCCTGTCTTAAATAAAATAACCCTAAAATTCAAAGTGTAAGTTCTTTGTTCAGTGACCATCCTTCAAGGTGGACAGACAGGAAACATCTCCATTCCCAGAGGGGGTTTACTAGACGGAAGTTGGGAACACCTCGAGGTTCCTATGGGAAACTTGGTCGGGAGACGGAGCTTTTGTTTAGTGCCATTTCCTTTTCTGCTTACAATAAAATTGAATGGGCTGTTCTAAAGGGTCTTGATGAATGTTTGAGGCATTGAAAATACTTCAGTAAGACTCCTGGGGCCCAAAAGGGAGAGATGGGACTGGTCAGGGAGCCCTGCCAAGCTTGCATTGGCAGGAAGTAAGCTCCATCTCAAGAGGGCTCAAAGCTTACTATGTAATCCCAATGCTAAGAGACAGAGTCAGAGTCAGGAGGATCTTGATGAGTTCAAGGTCATCCTCCACTATGTAGTGAGTTTGAAGCCAGATTGGGGTCCATGAGACGCTGTTCAAAGAAAGAGAAAGAAGGAACAGAGAGATATCCAAGCAGTTACGAGTGCTTACTGCTCAATCACGGGACCCATTTGGATCCTCCAGCTCATTACTCTACTTCAGCACCCGAGAGCTGGGATTACAGATCTGCACTGTCATACCTGGCCTTCTCTTCACCTTGTTTTGTTGAAAGAAGGGGACAAAGGATGTTTATTCAGGCTTGATCCCTTGATGCAGCCATGTGTATAAAAATATAAAAAGTCAGGAAAATATTAATCATGCTGGCGTGACATCCCTTCCGACCAGTCTTCTCAACTGGCCCCTCTCGCCTCTTCCTTCAAAATCCCGGAGTTTGGCAGGCTGAGGTCACTTCTTGGCAGCTTCCACCTGGGCTACAACATCTACCTCTTTCTGACCAGCCAGAAACATGGCTGGTTCTTTCTGGAACGCACCAGCTCCTCTGCACCGAGGTCTTTCACCACGTGAATGCTCAGAGAACCAGCAGAGCCAGTGATGGAACGGACAACAGAGGACGGAGCACGTTTCGCATGGCGAGTGGACCGTGCCCAGCTCTGACACAGGCGAGCACATCTATGAGCTTCAAAGTCACCAGGCCTTCTGACCTTCTCCTGTTTTCCGGGCCGCCTTCTCAGTCCCGCGGCTGCCTACAAGAAGCAGTGGATTGTTCAGTCTTCAGCTCGAATGTCTTGTCAGACTGTACAGGAATCCTTGTAGACAGGGGACTGCCTTCTTTGATGTCCTCCATTTGTCTTCTCGTTGAACTCCTTGCAGAACTGTTTGATAGAGACACCTCACTGTCCCAGGACAAGGCCTACTGAAAGCCCAGACATGGCCTGGTCTGCCTATATGATGGTCTGCATCCCACTCTGACCTCTGGCTTCCTGAGGGCCAGAGTGATCCAGCTTAGTTTCAACATAATCTAGGAGCTTAAGCCTTTAGTTCGTCTCAGGGTGCTGCCATCTTGGGTCATAGGTCCAGACCAACCCTTTTTTTAATTTGGTTGGTTTGTGTGGGTGGGGGGGCGGGGTTGAATGTTTATTTGTTTGCCTATTTTTTACTTTATGTGAATGTGTATTAACTGCATGTGTCTAAGTGCACCTGTGTCGTGCAATGCCTGTGGAGGTCAGAAGAGGGCATTGAATCCCTTGGAACTGGAGTGACTGATGGCTGTTAGCCTCCATTTGGGTGCTGAGATTCAAACCCTGGTCTTCTGCAAGAACACCCAGTGCTCTTAACCACTGAGTCATCTCTCCAATCTTTGTTTGTTTTTTGAGACAAGGTCTCCCTGTACCCACAGCTGCCTGGAACTTGCTATGTAGACAGAGATAGGCCCAGCCTCTTTTCTTTTTAAGATTTGTTTACTACTATTATTTATATATGTGTGTGTGCGGCTGTGTGACTTTTTCTGCACCATGCCCATGCAGGTGCCCTTACAGGCCAGAGAAGGGTCTCTGGAACTGGAGTCACAGGCCATTATGAGCTGCCTGATACAGGTACTGGAAACTAATCCCAAGTCCTCTTCAAGAGCAGCAAGTGTTCTTAAACACTGAGCCATCTCTCCAGTCCCTCTCTTTAATTCTGAACAAGCTGGATGTCGTGGCTCATGCCTTTAATCCCAGCACTTGGGAGGCAGAGGCAGGCAGATCTCTGTGAGATCAAGGCCAGCCTTGCCTACATACATAATGAGCTCCATGCCAGGCTGAGGTCACAGGGCGACCCTGTCTCCAAAAATAAAAATCACACATGCTACTCTTGCAGAGGATCAGGTTCAGGGCCCAGCACCTACATGGTGGCTCACAACCATCTGTAACTCCAGTTCTAGGGGATCTGACATCCTCTTCTGACCTCTACCATATGCAGGCAAAACATTCATACACATAAAATAAAAATGTTTTTTTAAAGTTTCAAGACCTAGAGACCAATGTGGTGCTAAATTCTCTACGTGTATATTTGCCATATATATATATGTGTGTGTGTGTGTGTGTGTGTGTGTGTGTGTGTGTGTGTGTGGTGCCCCAAGCCCCTTCACTACAGCGTCCCCAGAGACCACTCGGGGGGAAGGAAGTGCAGAAGCAGCAAGACCTGGTGGAGAGCTGGACTTCCTCCTTCCCCCGACAGCAGTGGGCACCCTCTTCCTGGATGGTGCACCGGGGATGTCTACGAAAACACATTAAATGAGATGCAGAGTCTCAGGAAAGACTATTCAAACTGTCCACGATAAGAGTGAAAAAGCACTTGTCAAACCAAGAATCAGGAATTCAATCTCAAATTGAATAAGAAAAATTTAACAGACACCAGCACCCAAGATGACCTAGATAATGACACATATATTTGAAGCAGAAAAGGTTTTGTTTTGTTCTGTTGGGTTTTTTGTTTGCTTGTTTTTGTTTTTGAGGCAGGGTCTCCCTGTAACCTTACTAGCCTGGAACTTCCTATGTAGACTAGGCTGGCCTTGATCTCACAGAGATCCACCTGCTTCTGCCTCCAGAGTGATGGGATTAAAGGCGTGCACTGTTATGCCTAGCTTTGTAAGTATTTTTAACCCGTTTTAACTCATAGGTTATATTATTTATTTTATCTTTACATGACCAATTCTGTAGTTAGCAATGCCTCCAAGGATTGGGGCCTGAACAACTGAGAAAGCAGAGATGTGCAGCCCAGTTCTGGGGTTGAAGAGATGGCTCAGTGATCAAGAGTGCTTTTTGCTTGTGATTGCTACAGTCACATGCAACCCATATCTGAGAATGACCTTGAACTTCTGGTCCTCTGGCCTCTACCTTCTGAGTGTTGGGATATGTGATGCTGAGTATCAAACCCAGGGCTAATGCATACTATAACACTTTTCAGACTGAGTTATAGCCCCAGCCTGAAATTCAGCTGTTCTTTGATGCCGTTACATGCACACATGTGACATATACCCTCACTTACTTGCACTTGCAGACACACAAACATACATGCACACATACACACAAAAAAAGTAAAAAGAAGCCTAGGAATGTAGCTCAGGGTAGAGAGATAACCCAGCATGCACAAGGCCCCAGGTTCAATCCCTAGTAAATAAAGAACAGCAAAGAGAAAGAAAGAGATTAGGAGCACGTATTTGCAAATCATACATTGGACAAGGAACTTGCGTCAGGATATAGGAAGAAGGGACAACTCTGTTTCGATGAAGAGTTGGGAAAATGCTTGCTTGAGTAGATTTTTACCCAAAGATGCACAAAGAGCCAATAAAGCTCCTTGTAAGCATAGGCTTACGCCTTTTGCCTAATTTGCAGACACTCTTTCCGAGAACCGCCCCTCCTGCCCTCTTCCTCCTGTGCTGAGATTCCTAAGGCGTGGGTGCCGGCCACAGAGCTCTGCACCTCCGCCCATATTTTCAGTTAGGTTTCCTTCATTCAGGTTGAGCAACATGTCTTCTCAGCTCACTGCACCTTTTCCTGGTGTCCTTCGTCTGTTGCTGAGTCAGCCTGTGGAATTTAAATTTTGACTATTTATTTGTTTGTTTATTTTGGTCTTTTTAAGACATGGCCTCCCTGTGGTGCCAGGGACTGGAACTCACTATGTAAAGATCAGGCTGGCCTCGATCTCACAGACATCCACCTGCTTTGTCTCTCCAGTGCTGGGGTTAAAGGCATACACCACCACACTTGTCTTGATTATTGATTTTTTTAAAAAAGATTTATTTATTTAAAAATATTTATTATGGGGGCTGGAGAGCTGTCTCAGCAGTTAAAAGCACTGGCTGTTCCTGAAGAGGACTGGGGTTCAATTCCCAGCACCCACATGGTGGCTAATAACCCATAACTCCAATTCCAGGGGATCCGATGCCTTCTTCTGGCCCCCATGGACATTTTATAACACAGGTGCATTTACATACATGCAGGCAATAGACTCATAAAATGGTAAATAAAAAATAAAAAAATTATTATTCTTATTTTATGTATATGAATGTATTGCTTGCACGTCATGCAATGCCTGTGGAGGTCAGAAGAGGGCGGCAGATCCCCTAGAGCTGAGGGTACAGGCGGTTGTGAACTGCCTAATGTAGGAGCTGGGTGACAAACTGATCCTCTGCAAGAGCAAAATTCCCTCTTAACCACTGAGCCACCTCTTTAGCCTCTGATTATTTTATTGTTAAGTTACACAATTTTATTTGGTTATCCTTTGCATTGCCCTCCTTAGCCAAAACTACTTATATTTTCATTTGTTTCAGGAGAGCTTGTAGTAGCTTGCTGAAGCATTTTGAAATACTTGCTTTAAAACGTTTGTCTGACCGGGGCATAGTGGCACACACCTTTAATCCCAGCACTCTGGAGGCAGAGGCAGGTGGATCGTTGTGAGATCAAGGCCAGCCTAGTCTGCACAGAGAGTTCTGGGCCAGCTGGGGCTACAGGGAGACCCTGTCTCAAAACAAACCAAAAATAATAAGGTAATAATCATAATATGCCAACTTATCAGCATTCAGAAGGCAGAGACAGGTGGATCTCTATGAGTTCAAGGCCAGCCTGGTCTATATAATGAGTTCCAGGCTAACCAGGGCTACATAGTGACAACCTGTCTCAAAATAAAGGTCTCAAAAAAAGAAAAAGAAGAGGAGGGTGTAAAGGAGGAAGGAAGGGAGAGAAACTAAGGGAGCCGAGGAGCGTGGGAGAGGGCTTCCGTGTTTGGAGTGGGATGATGAAAGGCCCCGTGGAAACAGAGCCTTTTTTGTGTTTGCTTTTAGACAGGGTCTGTAGCCACAGCTGGACTGGAATTCACTGTGTAGACTAGGTTGGGCTTGGTCACACGGAGATCCTCCTGCCTCTGCCTTCTGGGTGCTGGGATTCCAGGCAAGCACCACCGAGCCTAACTCAAAAGGAGGCTTTTGAGATGAAGGAAGAAGCCAGACAGAGAGCTGGGGGTGGGGGGTGGGGGGGTCCTCCCAGCAGGGGGAGCAAGCAGGAGGGCTGATCTTCCTAAGGTGGAAAGTTCCCACAATTGAAGTGTGAATGATTGACATTTATCCTTCTCCCGGGATATGCAGTGAAAGCCAACTGAGCTCTTTGATGGGGCAGCATAAGGTGGTTTTACACCCGTGTGCCCCCCGCCCCTTGCCTTCATTATAATGATCATGGCTCCACAAGCACCAGCATCAGCCCCTGGGACGCCATCAGGAAAGAGAAGCAAGATCTCGGGGAAGCGCTCCACTCTGTAAGGTCCTAGAAGTCGGCCACGTTGCCCTGGAACCTGGAACAGCACACATAGCCTGCCTTGGGCAGGATAAAGTAAGAAGTGGGCTGAACAGTACACATGCCGACCGGCCGGCCTTAGACACAGCTTCGGTCTCCGCCCTGGACTCTTGGTTCCCTCTTGGTCTCCCACTTCCCTGTCTCCCCGGAGTTTCTTCCTTGTCACAAGCTCCAGCCTCGCCCCCCAGGCGCCTCTGCTAAATGGTGGAAAGCCGGCAACCACGCCAGTTCCTGTAAGACGCCAGGTTCCACTTCCTTTTTCCCTTTTGCCAGTCACCAAACCAGACAGAGCAAAATCTGGGCTGTGCACACCAGATCGTCCCAGATCTCAGCTGCCACTCCCACTAGGGAAGGTTGTGAGAAAATGACACACCAGTAGGACAATGGGCCAGAAACACAGGCAGGAAACTCACAAAAGAAACATGAATGCCATCACTCGTGTGGAAATGTTAACCCTTACAACAAAAGGCAGCAGGCCGGGGGTCGGGGGAGGCTTGTTGTTTGAACAAACTGTGTGGTTTTTTGTTTGTTTTTTGAGACTGAGTCTCCCTATGTAGCCCAGGCTGGCTAAATTCCAGAAGTGAAACCACTGAGTCAGTGGATGACCATGGAGTCAAACTTGGTTCTGAGTGGGACCACCGTTCTTCAGGGTGGAGGGCAGTCTATTCTGGTCAGTAGCATCTGTGCATTATTCTCCTCAGCCCTCAGCATTAGAACTCTTGCCACTTAGGGTGAAATAGTATCTAATTGCTGGATGTGGTGAGCACCTAGAATCCCAGAATTTGGGAGGTTGAGGGAGGAGGATCAGGAGTTCTGGGCCAGCCTGGGCTACATAGGGAGCTAAAATGTATAAGTCCTAAAATACTTACTGCAACACGGTTGGCGATATTTTAAAGCTTGAGACCCTCCTAGACACAATTCATGAGGAAACTGATTGGAATGAGTGACTGCTCACTGTATGGTAGAGTGATGACGGGGGATCTGGGAATGCGGTCTGTAGTGGAGCATGTGTGAGACACTGGGTTCAAGCACTCCCTGAAAACACAATAAGCATCAGATATGCCCAAATTTTGCATCATTCTACAAAACATATTCAGTAACTAGTATTCTTTAAATGACAAAAGAAAGCTAAGAATGTCGCTCAGCTGACAGGGTGCTCGCCTAGCATGCACAGTGCTCTGACTTGGATCTCCAGCACCGTATCAACCAGGCATTGTGGTACACCTGGCATCCCAGCACTTCGGAGATGGAGGCAGGAGGATCAGGAGTTCAGGGTCATCCTCAGCCTCACAGCAAATGAGAGTCTATCTTTAAGAGCAGGGGCAGAGGGTCGGGGAGAGTTACTCCTTGTATGTTTCTCCGCTGCCCAGTGCTTCAGGCTGTGTCCAGGAGTCCTCAAGGCTGAGTGAGCTGCTCCCATGGACACTCTACCACCGTAAGCTCAGTTCCCAACACTCTTGAAGGAACTCTGGGTGACTGACCACAAAGCTGTGCTGGGTGACTCTAGAAAGACTAAAGCCAGGGGTGGTGGCATATGTCTGACTAACCTCAGTACATAGTTCCAGGTCATCATGCTACAGAGTAGGATCCTGTCTTTTTTATTTTTAATTGAGTTTTATATGGTGCACACCTTCAGTCCCAGCATTCAGGAGGCAGAGGAGGTAGATCTCTGTGAGACCTACATAGTGAGTTCCAGACTAGTGGGGGATACAGGGAGACCCTGTCTCAAAGAACCAAGAAAAAGCGGGGAGGTGGTTGTTTGTTTGAAACAGGGTCTTACTATGTAGCCCTGGCTGGCCTGGAACTCACTATGTAGACCAGGCTGACCTTGAATTCACAGAGATCCACTTGCCTCTGCCTCCCCAGTGCTGGGATTAACGTCCTGCATCACCACAACTACCAAAAAAAAAAAAAAAAGAAGATGGAAGGTGGGGACGGAAGGTGGGGACGAAGAGATGGCTCAGCAGTTACGGGCACCAGCTACTCTTGCAGAGGATCCAAGTTCAGTTTCCAGTGCCCACATGGCAGCTAACAACCATCTGTAATTTTAGTTCCAGGGGAGCCAATGCCCTCTTCTGGCCTCCACGGGTACTGAATGCACACATGCACTTATATACAAGCAGGAAAAACACCCACACACATAAAATTAAAACACAAATTTAAAATTTTTAAGTAAAAGAAAATAGAATTCTCTTTTGTGTTTTTATTTGCTCTAATTTCAAGCCCTGGTTGGCATCCCCTGTATCCCAGCATCCTTTGCAGGGAAGGGAAGGAGAAGGAGATGAAATACATTCTATCCATTTATCATTGATAATGAGAGTCTTACACCTCCTTCTCTAAAGAAGGCCAAGATTTCCCCTCCCCAAATGCAGCCCAGCAGGCTGCAGGTATGGCTCAGTGGTAGAGCACTTGTCTCACATGCAGGTCTGGGCTCCATCCCCACTAGAGAAAGAAAAAAAAAGCCCAGCATCATATTATGCCCATTCCTCAAAAGGAGAAAAGGAAGTTCCAGAAAGAAGCCCGGCTGGTGGCACAGGCCTGTAACCTCAACACCTGAGAGGCAGAGGAAGGAAGACTGCCCCGAGTTTCAGGTCAGCCTGATCTGCACAGAGCGCTCCAGACCAACAAGGCAAAGTATGTACTTGTCTCAAAACATATTTAAAAAAAAAAAAAAAGAAAGAAAGAAAGAAAAAAAACTCCCAGAAAAAGCCAAAGAAAGGTTCAAAAGTCCCCTGGATTCCCTCTGCCAAGGTAAGTGATCTCAGACTATGCCAGGTGGCCAGCCTTTGAGCAGTATCTGTGCTGTACAGGAAGCTGAGCATCCTCTCCTAGAAGAGGAATAAGGAGCCACCTCATCCCCCCACACCCAGATTCTGCCTTCCTGGGACACAGGGGCAGCAACCTGCCACTCCCGTGCCTAAAAGGGCTGGGACTGTCCTCAGGGGCCCCAGAAGCCAAGACAGCCCTCCCCCGCCTCACCTGCCCTCCAGTCAGACTGTCCTCTTCCCAGGGCTGCCAGAGGCAGAGGCCCCTCCTTCACCCCTCAACCTCCTCTCTCCCCTCCCCATCACTAGGGTGTCCAGGACATTGTGTGACTCAGGAAACAGCTCAGACTGAGGCGTGCAGCAGGCCCGGGAGGAGGAAGGGGCAGAGGAGCCGGCCCTGCCTCACTCCGAAGGACCTGCCTGAAGAGGGAGAGGGGATCTGGGCCCGGGGCAGGAGCTCTGGAATGCAGCCCCTGTCCCCGCTGCCGCCGCTGCCGCTGCTGACCCTGCTGCTGAGTCTCCCCGCTGTCCTGACCAGAGGTGAAACATGGCCAGAGGTGGAGGCGGCTGGGGGCTCATCTCACTCAGGAAGATGCTTGGTGCCGTCAGGGAAGAGGGCCGAGCGCAGGCTCTCAGGGGACAATGGATGGAGGAGATTCTGTCTCCTCAAATAGAGACAACCCACAGAGAGAGCCAATTATACTACAAGAGCTCCTCAGACCCAGGCTTCGGGCCTGATGCCAGGCGTGGTGCCTGCTGGGGGACGGGTAGGAGGGTGCCCACCCCCAGGGAAAACGTCAGCTGGCTCTGGAGTAAGAGGCTTGAGACCACTTGTGGGAGAGTCCAGGGAAAAAGTTGCCCACCTGCTAGATAAAGAAGTGAAGACAGAGAAGGTCAAGGACCCATCAAGTCCCTTTCCATGCGGCTACCCCCACCCCACCCACCCCTGGTGGCTCAATGTTGGGCCCTTCCTGGAGGAAATCCCTTCTGGGTCTCAGTCATTCTCCTCCCAGGAGCACCCTTGGCTCCCCTCCTGATCCCTGATGTCCTGCTTCCGAGGGATGGAGCAGGCCTGGACTTGGGAGGCCAGAGAATAAACAGGAAGGGGGGGCGGGTAACAACAGAGAAGCCACACGGGGCGGGGCCGGGCCGGGCAGTGCGGGGTGAGCGGGGTGTGCGGGGTGGGGTGTGCCGGGTGTGCGGGGTGAGCGGGGTGTGCGGGGTGTGAGGTGTGTGCGGGGTGTGCGGGTACTGGGAGCTGGTCTCAGAGAAGTACCTGAGGAGGGGAAGGAAGCTCTGGGATCCATCTCATCCTCTTGTTCCATTCCTAGAGCTGCTGTGCAGTGATTTCCCAGAACCCTGTGCCAACGGAGGCACCTGCCTGAGGCTATCTCAGGGACAAGCAATCTGCCAGTAAGCATGCCTTGCGGGAATGGGAGACTGTAGAGAAACGGGGGAGAGACAGGCGAGGAAAAGAGAAAGGTGGAAGAGGAGGGAGGGGAGAGGAAAGAGGAGCCGCTGACCTGAGACATCCTCTCCTCCCAGGTGCGCCCCCGGCTTCCTGGGTGACACGTGCCAGTTTCCCGACCCCTGCCTGGACACCCAGACCTGTGAGAATGGGGGCAGCTGCCAAGCTCTGCTTCCCGCAGCCCCCGGCTCCTCCAGCCCCGCTTCCACACTGGCTCCGTTCTCCTGCTCCTGTCCCCCTGGCTTCACTGGCCAGCGGTGCCAGACCCGGATGGAAGACCTCTGCCCGCCCTCCTTCTGCTCCCACAGGGGCCGCTGCCACGTCCAGGCCTCAGGCCACCCACAGTGCTCCTGTGTGCCGGGGTGGACAGGTAAGTACCAGGGAGGGGAGTCAGAAGGGTGTGTTAGTTACTTTTCTTGTTGCTCTGACAAAAGGCTTGGTAAAAGCAACGTACAAAGAAAGGGGACCTTTGGGCTCAGAATTTAAGGTACAGTCCACTATGGCAGGTAACTTATGGTGGCGGGAATGTGAGGGAGCTGTCCTCCAGGCAGGAAGCAGGGTGTTTTTTCATTTCTGCACTGAGAAAAATACTCTGACAAAAAGCAATGTAAGTTTGCACCAATGAAATCTCCCCGGTACAGTCTCACAAAAATCTGCACAATGAGAAAACCCGGTGACATGCCACGGTGGATGGAGGGAGTGTCCCGGGGCCCACCTCAAGATGAAGAGCCACAGGCAATCAGTGTTGATGCTGAGGGAGGAACAATCAGGTTTTCTCCGGGGACTGGCTCCTGAGACATTTTTTATTCCCAAACACAGGTACTCACGAGCACCACCAAATGGACCCAGCGTGTCGGTCAGTGGTGCTCATGTGCATACAGACATTCACGTGTATATATGCATAAATGTGTCACGATAATAAAGAGGACAGGAAATTGAGGAGTGGGGGATGTAGAAGGAATGGGGGGACTGAGGGTGATGGAGAAATGAAGACAATACTCATGTACGGAATTCTCAAAAGATAAAAAACTTTAAGAGCAGCATAAGGTGAGGAGGTGTTCACTGCTACAAGGAACAGCGAGAGAGGTCTAACACTGCCGCGAGCCTACCTCAGGACAGGGCAAATGCTGGCTCTGCTACTGACTAGCTCCACGACCTTGTTTAAGATGCTTAAGCTAGCTGGTTCCTCAGTTGTCGGGGCACAAACTGGATGACTACCATCCGCACTTTGTGAGGTTGCTGAGCGAGTAAAGGAAGCTGATAACCAGAAAGGACTCACTCACCTCGGTGCCTGGCACCTGCCTAACTTGCTACTGGAGCACGTGGCTGCCTGCTAAGCATTCTCATCACTCCCTAGGCCATTAAACTCACAAAAAGAATAGGGGATAATCAAGCTCGAGAGATGGCTCAGTGAGTAAAGGGACCTGCTGCCAAGCCTGATGACCTGAGTTCAACCCCCGGGATCAACATGGTGAAAGGCGAGAACCAACTCCCACAAGAACAGGATATAGGGCTGGGGATGTAGCTCAGCTGGGAGAATACTTGCCTAACAAGCACGAATCCCTGGGATCGATCTCCAAGCAGTGCATAAACAGGGCATAGTGGTCCACGCCTGCACTTGGAAGGAGGAGGCAGGAGGATCAGAAGTTCAAAGTTGCCTTCAAGTACACATTGACAAGAAACTTTGTCTCAACAAAAACCCAAAACAACAACAACAATAATAATAGGAAATCCTGTCAGGGAGGCAAAGTGACCAGCAAGGTGCCACTGGATGATTTCACCTCTACCCAAGGTCACCATGGCAGAGACTCCGGTGTCCCAAATTTCCCCAAGTAGGACCAACCTGTAACACCTCCACCGTTAGCTACATCTGTCAATGATCAGTGTAGAGAATGTGGAGAGTGTGAATACACCCCCCCCACAAGGCATGACAAACCTAGGGCAAAGGGGACCACAGAGGGTAGACCAGAAGAGGGATCCCCCAGCAGAGGGGACTGGAAAATAACGAGGGAAAGCAGACAGAGCTCCCGCTCGGGGAGCTGAGCAAGCTCAGATGCGAGAATCACATCTGCGCAATGCCCAAAACAGCCCCATCGCCATCCTTTTGTACCCTGCGGCAGGTGAGCAGTGCCAGCTCAGAGACTTCTGCTCCACCAATCCCTGCGCCAACGGAGGCCAGTGCCTGGCCACATACCCCCAAATCCAATGTCACTGTCCACCCGGCTTCGAGGGTCACACCTGTGAACGTGACGTCAACGAGTGCTTCTTGGAGCCAGGACCCTGCCCTAAAGGGACCTCCTGCCACAATACCCTGGGCTCCTTCCAGTGTCTCTGCCCTGCTGGGAGGGGGGGTCCCCAGTGTGAGCTTCGGAAGGGACCCTGCCCTCCTGAGGGCTGTCTCAATGGGGGCACCTGCCAACTGGGGCCAGAAGGAGATTACACCTTTCATCTCTGCCTCTGTCCCCCAGGTACGTCCTTCCCCCGGGGGGCTCCTCTGCAGGCCCTCTCTCTGAGCAGGGAGGGTTCTCTCCCTTGGGTGGACTCCAGGCTGATCCCATGATCCTGTCAGGTTTCACAGGCCTGGATTGTGAGGTGAATCCAGATGACTGTGTCAGGCACAAGTGTCAGAATGGAGCCACCTGCCTGGACGGGCTGGGTACCTACACCTGCCTCTGCCCAAAGACCTGGACAGGTGAGTCACTTAAGCCAAGTCCGGGTGGCAGCGACACCCACTGCAGCCCTCCCCTCTGTGCCAGGCCCCCAGATTCAGCCCTCTTCCCGTCCACCTCCCTTGCAGGCTGGGATTGCTCTGAAGATGTCGATGAATGCGAGGCCCAGAGTCTCCCTCGCTGCAGAAACGGCGGCACCTGCCAGAACTCGGCTGGCAGCTTTCACTGTGTGTGTGTGAGTGGCTGGGGAGGCTCAAGCTGTGAAGAGAACTTAGACGACTGTGAGGCCGCCACCTGTGCCCCCGGATCCACCTGCATTGACCGCGTGGGCTCCTTCACGTGTCTCTGCCCACCTGGACGCACAGGTGCAGACAGAGGGTGTGGGGAGGTGCCGGGAGACAGCTCCAGGACGGCGACCGGGAGCCCCAAGCAGCCTGTGAGAGCCTTGCCCCTGGGTCCCCTGCAGGCCTCCTGTGCCACCTGGAAGACATGTGTCTGAGCCAGCCATGCCATGGGGATGCCCAGTGCAATACCAACCCTCTGACAGGCTCCACCATCTGCTTATGCCAGCCTGGCTACTCAGGACCCACCTGTCACCAAGACCTGGATGAATGTCAGATAGGTGAGGGTCCCCCAGCAGAGCCCCTCTGAGGCCAGCTAGGCCTCCATGCTGGACAGAAAACAGGCGAGATTGCTTTTCAAATTGAAAAAACAGGTGCCTGTTGGTAACTCAGCACTCTGGAGCCAGAAGCAGGATCAGAAGTTCAAGGTCAGCCTCAGCTACATATTGAGTTCAAGGCCAGCTAAATGCTAGATGGATGTGGGGGATGGACCACAGGGCTTCCCCAGAGCAATGGGCTAGCAGGACTTAGTCAATCTGGGACATTAATGATTTTCCACATCAACCTCAGGCCTACACACACACACTCACACACACACATGCCCTCAGGCCTACACACACACACTCACACACACACACGCCCACACACAAACATGCATACACACATGTGTACATATACACACACAAAAATGGAAAAAAAACATAACAAACAGCTTCTTTTCCTTGACTAGGTCTTGGTTTGATGTGGCCCCTCTTCCCAGTGCCCAGCCCTCCAGGCCCCAGATCGTCCTCTGTCCTCCGTCATAAGGACACAAGCTCCCAAGCTCCCTCTCTTGTTTGATCTCATCTACCTCAGACAGACCCCAACACCTCCCCTGACAGTCTGGCCTCTACCCCCAAACCCTGGGGACTCCCCGCTCTTCTCTCCTCCCAGCCCAGCAGGGCCCCAGTCCCTGTGAACATGGTGGCACCTGCCTCAACACCCCTGGCTCCTTCAACTGCCTCTGCCCACCTGGTTACACGGGCTCCCGCTGCGAAGCCAATCACAACGAGTGCCTGTCCCAGCCCTGCCACCCAGGCAGCACGTGCCTGGACCTGCTTGCCACCTTCCGCTGCCTCTGCCCTCCAGGTACAGCAGGGTGGGGCCTCGGGGTGGAAGAGGTGGAAAACTAACGCCGAACCCAGGGGAACTGTCTTGCCAGAGCAAGGGGCATAGGTTACTCCAGCATGCCACTCCTCTCCCTGGCCCTTAGTGACAAACTGGACACCCATGACCCCTAGGACAAGGGTGTGCTTCCTAGGGGCTTGTGTCCTGCTCAGTTTCTTGATCATCACAGAATGTACAACCTGGTCCACTGCACACAGTACCCAGCAAAGAAGGCGGTATGGCAGTTAGTGAGCTTGCCCCTCTCTGCTCACACCAGCTCAGAACGTCCCCCTTAATCCATCAACTCGCTCACGCAGTGATAACACGTAAACCCCTGAAATTTCAACTAGCTGTGAGCTAGAGTTGGTGCAACTGGAAAAGAATTCTGCA